>CM064909.1:52992442-54283692 GCA_032727855.1 Quercus ilex subsp. ballota | reverse complement strand
GTCCTTATGAGTCAAAAGGCAATGAGATCCCTCGATGACGAGACTAGAGGAAGTCATTACTCCCTTGTCCACACCCTGATTTGACTTAAGGGGTGACTTCTTCTTGGGAGGCACTCCCCCTAGAGTGACGACAACCTTTTTGGAAGGACGGTTGACCTTCCCGTTAGGCTTTCTTTTAATGACCTTAGCGACGGTCTTGGGGGCTAAAGAGGATACCCCCTCCTTTTCCTTCACTTTTCTCTCTTCTTCCTTACAGGCCGCAGTAGCCCTCACCCTCTGCTTAACAGCCTCTATCTCTGCACGAAATAACTAATGTGTATTAATAAAGTAGATGGAATCAGTAAACTGACGGAAGAAATAAAGAATCTACCCACGTCGATGAAAAAATTCGTCCAACCTACGAGCCTCAGCCATCGGCTCTGAAGCTCTGCAATACAAATGAAGAGTGTCAAGGGTGATCAAGTCCCTACACTTTCGTTGCTCAAGTGGGATTTCAAGAACTCGACGGATGAATGCCTCTTGCTCGTCAGTTTTATGTGGACGGGTGTAGGCTGGAAAAGAAATAACAAAACAACGACATTAAAACACTAGTGAAGCAATAAAAAGCTAAAAGCTAATGGAGTTGAAAATAAAATGAAAAAGCTGACGGCGATAAACCTGAGTCTTTAGCTATTCCCCAGGTATTATCAAAACAATGAGGCATAGTAACCCACTCTTCTGGACGGCATACCCAATCCGTCCCTTCAATAAAAAAGTATCTACTTTTCCAACTCCTGTTGGAATCTAGCATGTCAGATACAAGTCTTAAGTCCTTCTCCCTGACGTAAAAATGATAAGTTCCTTTAGATGAAGCGATATGATGGGGTCTATAGTAGTAAAAAAAACTCGTCAAGGGAAAGCTGGAGGTTTCCACTGCTCAGAAGACCCCACAAAACCTCCGCTCCAATAAAAGTCCTCCAAGCGTTAGGGGCAACCTGGCTGACGGATAGTCCCATGAAGTCAACCAGCTGATGGTGCAAAGCCGTCAGGGGTAGTATAAGCCCCGCAGCAAACATAGCATCGTACTTGCCGATGTCTGTGGTCCTCCTTGTATAGCATTTTTCATTTTTCCTAGGGAGACAGATGGGGATATGGTCCGGGATTTGGTAATGGGTGCGCAAGTCCTTGAAAACCCTCTCACTCATCTTTGGTAGAAATTTATTGACTGCCCATTCCTCGGGAAGAATAAAGGGACGGTTACCTCTAGGACTTCCTGAAGTTCCCTCACAGGATTCCTCGTCACCTTCATCCCTGTCACTATCCCTCTCCTCTACTTCCTCAACTTCACCCCCCTCACTTATTATTTCCTCTTCTCTCTCCTCACTTACTATTTCCTCCTGACCTTCATCTCCGTAATTTCCTACTTCTTCGTCAAGAGATTGGGTTGACGTTTCCCTTTCTGACGACCAGGAAAAGCTCCCGGACTCATGACTTGAACCGATTACCTCGTCGTAGCTCGCTCTATCGCAGACCGACGATTGATCACTCGACGCATCACTTGACATCTGACTACCTACAAGTGACGGATTCATTCTAAGAACCTAAGATGGCAGCCTCACTATGGAGTTAAATCAATTGGAATAAAATACATACAAAGAGAGAAAACTTACAAGTCTCTTGAGCGCGTGACGGTTTCAAAGAACAACGGCAGCAGCAAGCGACGATGTAGATAAGTTGACGGAACAAAGGCAACGAGTCTTCTCTCAAGAAATCAGCAAAGATGAAATAAGAGAAATGAGGAGGAGAGGCGAGTTATATATAAGAGGGAAAATGCACAGAAGATGAAGCGACGCCCTCGTCCAGAAGCAGAGCCAACCAGAATGCACCACGCGTCTGGACATTTAATAATGGTTGCTCAAGGAATCATCCATAAATGATTTTCTCTCTCCTGGCCAAAAGGAAAATTAGCAATGAAAATGTAACTCCATAACCCGTTAGTTTAAACTAACGAGGATATAGAGTAGGGGGCAGCTAATAAGGACAAAATCAGTGTACAAGGCATTCCAAATTGAAACCGTCAGCATTACTTGTAATGCCGACGTCTACAGCTTTAAGCTGACGAGGTCAGTATAAGGAGGATGGAAAGCTGACGACCCTAAAAGCTGACGGTTAAGATATAATCTTGGTTTGGCCACCACGTATGAGTATATATGGAAATGTCTTGTATCCCACGCCTAGTGTTAGTCTCCTACAAGGAAAGGATTCCGTAATATACGCTCATACGGATTCCTATAAAGAAAAGACTTCTAGCTCAAGGAAAAGATGTCAACCTTCTACTACTATAAAAGCCTCAATACTCTCACAAATCAAGGTACGCTTAATTGACCCTGCTCTAGCACTTTAGAGTTGTGAGAAGTTCTAACTTGTCCTTCGAAGGGTATTTGGCCAGCACCACACCGGTGCTCTCTGTGAGGCCTTCTCTTTTTGTTGTGCAGGTGTTGTTTTGAGTGTGCGAGAACCGCGTGACTCATTGGTGATTTTTTCAGCTTCATCACATATTATTATAATAACATCTTCGAATACTATAAAAAATAATGAAATGGCATGCATGTTCCTACAAAGAGAATAACACTATATATGCACAATAAAAAATAAAATAAAAATGAAATGACCACCGCAAGCACAAATTCTTGTGAGGATAGAAGGGCAATGACTAAGATTCAAGTTCTTTGAAATGAGCTTCATACACATATATAATTAAATTTGGCTAAAATAAGATTTTTATCTCAGATAAAAAACACATAAATAATAATGAAATGAAATTTGGCAACAATGGATTTTGCATTAGGTGGAAGCGTTTTAAATAATAGTAATTGCCACTGCAAAAGGATTGACACCTACACATAGACATCGCTCTACATTTTTTTTTTCTTTGTGAGATTCATCCAGGGACGGAACCAGAACTTTGAGTTAGGGGAGGCGGCTTTACTATTGGCTGTATGCGGCAATTTCAACCTCTAACTTTGCTACTTAGTTGTTGTGATTTTTTTTTGTAGGTAAGAATAAAATTATTTTTGTTTAGAATTTTTTAAAGGGCAGGGTTATTTATTTTGGATAAAATTAGTTAATTTATCTTAATTGTTTAGTTTTACTAGTAATTTTTGTTATTGAGTTTTTTTTTTTTTTTTTTGGGCCTTATATATTTTGTTTTATATTTTAGACCTATAAATTTTTTTATGGTCACTAAATGAGGAAAATGCTAGAGCTATAAGTTTTTAATAAATTACTGATGTGATAAGTGGATACTGATAAGTAAAAAAATTATGTGAGTAGTTGGCCCTAAGGGTGTTCGCAGTGCGATGCGATGCTGTTTTGGGCCATTTTTAGCACCGCATTTTGCGGTGCGGTTTAGCTAAAACCATAACTGCGCCGCACTTTATTTTTGCGGTCACATGTGCGGTGTGGTTTAAAGTTTAACCAAAACCATAACCGCACTACATCTCATTTTTGCGGTACGGTGTATAATATGCGGTTTGAATCATTTGAAGTTGGTATATTTTTCAAATTTTGGGCTTTTTCTACTCAATCCAAAACTAATTTTTCCCTTTATTTTAGTCCAAGTTTTAAATTATTAAGCTAATTTTTCTTTATTTTGGGTTGGCTTTTCTAATCAACACTTGCTAGGATTATCAAACTATTTTTTTTTTTTAAACTAGGGTTATTAAACTATTAATAATATATTTAATATTAAAAATAATTAAATATATTAATATATAGAGACTTTTTATTAAATATATATATATATATATATTAAGATATAGATTATTGAATTAAATTCAATAATGTGTGAAACACTTGTCACTAGTTAGACTACCTAGCAATCCTTTGCTTGCATTATGGACGTTCTCCTTATATGGACAAAAAATCAACAAGTACATATACTTATCCTGAAATTCTTAGTACGTGGTATGAAAGCAATCAAAGTTAATTTCACATGTGATTTATGTTTATGGGTCCCTATTTTATGGTGCAATTATAGGCATGGAAACTGTACGAGAATAACAAGCATTCGGAGTTGGACGAAACCTTAGACCCAGAAGACTATAAAATAGAAGAAGTGAAGAGAACTGTAGAGATCGCTCTAATGTGCACACAGTCATCAGCTTCTCTAAGGCCTTCAATGTCTGAAGTTGTTGTTTTGCTCAAAAGCAAGGGGTCACCGGAGCATACCCCACCTACTAAGCCAGCCTATGTTCATTCTGATAAGAAGGTCGGTGAAGAAAAATCAATTTTAACAGCCACCCCCATATCTAAAGCCACTGTCTCTATCTCTCAAATCTCAGGTCGCTAAACTATGGATATCTGAAATTCTTAAGCAACTTGTATGTATGAAGTTTGATAGTTTCCTTCATGCTTGTTGGATCTTGTGTGTGTGTCGGACATGGGCTTGTGAAACTGTAATAATGAATCTCATTCACTATTTCCTTACTCTAGATGGGTATACGTGGAGATTGTAATATGAACTCACTCTCAGAATCTCTAGCTGAGTACAATTACTAGTGGTTGAATGAACAATTGGCTCAATTGCTCTCTTGAAAAACAAGAAACAATCGTACTTTTTAGGTGTCTCCTCAACCGAATGGCGGTTGACAAGAAAACCTTTGAAGCTTATATCAAATAATCAAATAAATATCTCCATTGTTCTAGTGATTGTGTGGATGCATATTCTTTTCTTTAGATTAAGAATGTAGGTTTTGAAAGCTATTATATCAGATAATAGAAAAGCACAGAGAGAGAAACCAACTTGAAGTTGAGACACCAAATGAGAAATATGAAAGAGGATGTTGCTAGTGATAATGGTGTCATCTGCATAGAGGAGGAAAATAGTGACCTTGGAAGTATGAAGTACAAATAAAGAAGGGTCTGCATAGGAAGCTGTGAAGCCCAGATGGAACAAATGATAGGTGAATCGATCAAACCAGGCCCGAGGTGCCTGCTTAAGTCCATAGAGAGATTTATGGAGTTTGTAGACATGTTGAGGGCTCAACATAACCCTGTGGCTACTGCATATAGACATCCTCCTTTAGAAATCCATGTAAAAAAGCATTAGAGACATCCAGCTGCCTAAGAGGCCGATGAAAACTCACAGCCAAGGAAAGAACAAGCTTGATAGTAGCTGGTTTCACCATAGGACTGAATGTTTCTGTGTAATCAATACCGGGTTGTTGGTGAAAGTCTTTTACAACCAGCCTAGCCTTATACCTGGCTATAGAACCATCTTGATTCATTTTTAGTTTGAATACCCACTTACATCCTACCAAATTGACCCCAGGGAACAAGAGACCATGTGTTTTGCTTTTGTAGAGCAGAAAATTTAGTATTCATGGCTTTGCACCAATTGGGGTATTGAGAGGCAATCTTGTAATTAGGAGGTTCAGTGGCATTGTAGTCAATAATAGCCTTATAGCACAGTTTGGGCTTAGTAATGCTACTCTTAGACCTAGTCTGCATAGAACGTGTATTAAGAATAGAGATAGACTGAACATTGGAAGATGATGTAGTAGGAAGAATAGGAGCAAATTGAGGTGGAGGAATTAAAGCTGAATCAGGTAGAGAATGAGATTGTGAAGGAGGAACCAAGGCAGACTTAGAAATGACAGATGGGGAATTAGACTCTAGAGATGGAGAAGTTAAAGAAGTTGATGAAACAGTAATAGTGGGTTTTGGACCAAGAAGAGATGGTTGATTAGTAGAATGGAGATAAAGGAGGTTAGAAAACTAGGATTGATTAGAATTAGCAAAAGTGGGAGCAGATGAAGGAAAAGCAGACAAATAGAGAGAATGGAATTTGGACTCATTAAATACAACATGTCTAGAGGTATAGAGTTTATTGGTAGAAGGATCAAGACATAGATAGCCTTTAGAACAAGTAGAATATCCTAAGAAAACACACTCAGTGGTTCTTTGATCAAGCTTATGAGCTGTATAAGGCCTAAGAAAAGGATAGCAAGCACAAGCAAACACTTTCAATTGTGAAAGGTCTAGTAAGGAATGATGAAGAACAAACCAAGGGGAATTAGGGTGTAACACAGGAGTAGGTAACAAATTAATCAAGTTGACAACAGTTTGAGCAGCAAAAGACCAGTAAGAATTAGGAATTTGGGACTATGAAAGGAGAGTAATAGCTGTTTCAGTAATATGTCTATGTTTCCTTTCAACAAGCCCATTTTGTTATGGGGTGTAGGGACAAGAAATTTGATGATTTATGCCATTAGAGAGAAGGTATAGTTTAAAAGGATGTGAAGTGTACTCTCCTCCTCCATCAAACCTAAAGGTTTTAATTTTGGTGGAGAATTGTGTTTCTCCCATGGATTTAAAATGCTGGAACTTGGTAAAGACTTCAGATTTATTAACAAGCAAATACAACCAAGTAAATCTGGTGAAATGATCTACAAAAATCACATAGTATTTATACTAATTAATAGAATCTGGAGCAGGCCCCCACAAATCTGAATGAACAAGTTCAAAAGGAGAATTTGCAACAAATTTAGAAGTACTAAATGGTAATCTATGCATCTTACCATGTAAACAATGAGTACAAGACTGTAAAATATTTGTACATTTATTTGCAAATGGAAGTAAAGAAGATAAAGCTAAGCTAAGAACTTGGTGATTAGGATGACCAAGCCTGTTGTGCCAAAGTTGAAGTAAAAAATTTTGAGAAGCAACACTATTGCAGACCCTAGGAAAAAGACTAAGATTGTGAGCTTTGTTTGGATAGATTGGATACAGCCCTTGTTCACTCTTGCCCTGGTAAAGGACATTCCCTGTGGCCAAAGCCTGAATAGATAGTATGTTCTCATCAAAATAGCACCAACAATGATTATCATGACAGATTTTATGTACTGAAGCTAGGTTTGAGGCTATTGAAGGAACTATTAAAACATTATTGAGAGTAAGAGATGAATTAGAAGAGGGAATAGTGACATTACCAACATGTATTATAGGAAGATTTTGACCATTGCCCACAGTGAAATGATGAGCACCATTATAAGGTTCTGGAAATGCAAGATTGTTGAAGTTGGTTGTGACATAGTCTGTTGCAGCACTATTAGCTAGCTAGGGTTGTTCTTGTGCAATGGCTGCATTAGATGCTATGGCCATTGCTACAAGTTTGGTTGGAGGGTGCTTTCCCTAATATGCATAGTCCATTCTATGGTAACAATCCAAGGCCTAGTGACCTGTTTTACCACAAATTTGACATACAGGCCTATCAGTTCTTTAAGAAACCTGATTTGGGGAATATTGGGAATAATAGCCTTGTGACTAGTTCTGAGATTGTGAACTTGGATTAAAAGAGTTCCTACAACGACCTCTTTGGCCATTGCTGGAATCTCTTCCACAACCTCTATTACCATAAGACTGTTGATTATAATTGGTATTATTTGGAGGTCTTGTAGTGTTAACTGCTATAGCAAATGTTTCTTTGACTTCAAAAGAATCATGTAGAGACTCTTCTTCTGCACCAAGCATGGTAGCCAGTTCATCAAAACTCAAAGTTGTTCTCCTAGTTCGTATAGCAGATCTAAAGGCACTATACTCTTTTGGAAGACCTCTGATAGCTATGTGTAAGAGTTATTCATCATCCAAATGAACTCCTACAACCATTAGCTTGTCTCTAACCACCTTTATCTTCTGCAGATACACATCCACAGTCTTAGATCCTTTGTGAATGTTGTGAAGTTCTCCTTTGAGATTCATCACTTGTGATCTGGAGATGGAAGAAAATCGATTCTCTAGAACCTTCCACACGTCGATGGCAAAAGTACACCCAACAATAAGTGCAAGCATTGATGGTAAAAGTGTAGTACTTATAAAGGTTGATAGAGCCTTTTCTTTGGATTTCCAAATCTAAAAATCTAGATTGATCATAGTTGTAATTGAACTAGACAAATCCTTAAGAAATTTATCAAGAACTGGTTGAAACTCATCAAGGAGATCAAACATTGCATAAGTTTCTAGCACCATTGTTATTTAATGGTTCCAAACTATGTAGTTCGAGCTATCTAGTTTTATTGTCATCATGTTAGCCATCTTTGACAGAAGCAATAAAGGTTGGCTCATCAAATTCGTAGAAGAGAATGATGGAGCCATTGTTAAAGTGCTCGAGGTCGATGCACTGGAGGTTGAGAATGATGGAGCCATTGTTGAAGTGCTCGAGGTTGATGTACAAAAAGTTGAAGAAGCCATAGTTGAATTTCCCAAGGTTTGCTCTGATACCATGAAAGCTTTTATATCAGATAATAGAAAAGCACAGAGAGAGAATTTTGAAGAAGATGAAGGTGAAGATGAGAGAGTGAGAGAGAAAATAATTGAGAGAAAACTTGTATTTTTGATTGATAATGAAAATATACACTGTATGAGATATTTATACTAATCATATTCTGCTCTAACTGAATCTTGTAATTATCAATAATTAAGCACGTGTAACATAAATTTGAATAGATTAACAAACTTAATAATAGACTTAATTTTGGAGGGAAAGTCTGTTTAAGAGGAATATTTTTGTTATGATTGGTACGATTATATCTTGATGAATCTAGGCTTGTGTTTAGGCTACTGAGTGAAACGACACTGTGTGAATTGGTGAAGACACGTGTGCATACTTAAGTTGACTTCTTCACACGTGTGTCAATAGGGGAAATGCTGTCGTTTGGTGCACCATGCTTCTGTGTTGTGCTAGTATTCTGTTTAATAGGTTTGGGGTATTTAAGGAATGGTTTAGGATCCCTTTTCGATGTTCTACAATATGAGGGCTATCAACTTCATTTAATGAAGGAGTGATAGTTGGTTAGAGAATTAAATGCGGAGTGATAGTTGTTGGAGTGATGGTTTATGTTTCAAACACTTAGCATTGTACTTTGTGTCCCACATTGGTTAGAAGTGAACTGTGTTATGTGTTTATAAGCCACTATCCACCTTAAGTGGTAACTTCAAAGATAATGGGCTAGGTTTTAGAGTTGGGATTGGGTTGGGTTTATGCTTAACTCTACCTCTATTGGACTGTATCATTTTCCTTTCTTTTCCTTCTAGCCTTTTTAGCTTAGCCTGTTGGGCATGCACAGTAACTGTTGGGGCCAACCTTAATCTCTCATTTCCTTTGGCTTATAAAAACCTTCAGCCCTCATTTCTTCTTCTCATCTTCCTTTTCAAGCTACACTCCACAACTCCTCTATTTTCTTCTCTTCTCCCACAAAACTTTATACACTTGTTTTGGGTGTAAGGAAAGGCAAAATAAGAAGGATGTTCTTTAGGGCACGTTTGGTACACTGTAATGATTATTACATGGAAATAGGAATAAGTATTATAAGGAATACATTAAGTTGGAATATAATAATTATTACTATTAATTAGTTTGGTGACCATTTAGGAATAAATTCCAGAATATACATCCACAATTTAGTAGAGTATAAAAAGAAGATGTAATTAAATTATTTTTAAGTCAAATTTCCTAAAATACACTTATTTTAGGGTGTTCAAAATATGGCTAATAATTAACAACAACGAAATTTTATTTTCTTTCCTTTTGAAGATGTGGCAACTAATGGCTTTTTAGGAAATTTTTTTAAAAAGTTATTACATAAGGTGAATGAATAGATATTTAGTACTTTTGATAAGGAATAGTTATTCCTCATTTTGAAAAATAGCTATTCATAAGGAATAACTATTCATTGTAATAAAAACATAACCAAATAACCGAATAGTTATGTCATAGGAATATCTATTACATTACAGTATCTATTATAGTCAACCAAACGTGCCCTTAGTTCTTCTTGATTGGGTGTGCGTCCATCTCAAAAATATTTGCTATAGTCTAATCCTGGGGGATTGTTTGGCCAAGAAAGACTAACGCACCGAGTTCTACTCCGGATGACATGAATCAACTTTTAAGGACAACACAATTTGCGTGATTCTATAGTTTGTGAGATCTTTCTAACTCTATCTATTTATTTTTGTCATTGCTAATTTTTTTTTAGGGTTTATATTGTTGAATCAAAACTTGTTTATTTAGCCATATTTTTCAACAACAATTAGCCCTCCTAAGAAGATAACTAATATAACTATTAAATTAATTATAACGTTATCATGGTAAACCTTGGTTCGACATTGGTCCACCTCAAAAACCTTGACCTCTCCATTTTTTCAATTCTTTGAACAATCCAGGTTTCAAACCATGCCAGGAGCAGGGTGCATGCCTGAGTCGAGAATGCCAAAGCACTAGTGAGGTAGGAGAAGATGAATACCGACAAAAAGAAGTCAGAGGCTAAAAATTTGAACATGTGTCCAATCTATGGCCAGTCCTAAGCTCTTGCCATGTCCCTAGATCTTGCACAACATAACTAGAGAAATAAAAGGTGATTCGATAACCAAATTTACCTTATTGCCCACAAAACTAATTTGTATAAGAGATTGGGCACATGTAACACCTCAGGAATCAAAAGATTGGAAGTAGAGATGGTGCCTATACTAAGAATAGACATAGCGGAGCCATCGACTGTGTGAATAGTAGGTGGTTCGCAAAATTGAAATTAAAAAGAAAAAAAAAGGACAAATACGGTGTCATGTAATTGCAATAGGCAAAGTTAAGAAGCTAAAAGGAAGACTTACTAGGAAAGATAGAGAGCAAGGTAAGATGATGTATTGCCAGACCTAGTCAGAGCCTAAGTGACGATAATTTGGTCCTTCATAATCTTAAAATTTTACAAAAACAGCACTCAATAGATTGCTAAGTGGTGTAAGACTGAAAAACATTGTACAAAAGTGAAACCTTAATGCATGTGTAGGAGCAGAGTCTAAAGTCTTTATTCCTAAGTAAGTCAAATTCTAAGGATAAAATTGATATTTTGTCTAGTTTTGACTCTTGGTAAGTGGGGTGATATGGTTTTGTTGGGTTATGACAAAAAAAATATATTGGAGAATCAATGTCAAAGGCAATTGAAACAATACAACCAACTTAAACAGACCAAAGGGCTTTAAAAATATCGATTTTATGGAAGCTTCATTGCCAACTAAAGTGAGTTTGGCTACAACTTTTTGCTTTCTAAGAAGCTGATGAGACGTCATATTATTCATATATGACAATACCCTACTTGCGAGAGTGTAATGCCTTCAACAAGCTAGGGAAAGCCAATGTCTTTTTAATGGCAAGCATTATAAAGTGGTAGGAAAATCAATACAATATCTTAGGATTTAAGCATGGTGATCCACTACATGCGAGGACATAGCCAACCCTCAACAAGATGGGAATGCCAATGCATAAACCTCGCAAAGTGCCAAAGAAGCCAACGAACCCTTACCTCATTGCCATATGGTAACTTGCTATATGGGAGGATAAAACTTCTCCTTAAGAAAATAGTAAACCTATGCATTATTTAAGTCACTATATGCATGAACTGTTGGAAAACACAGTTTTACAAAAACACGCAACGGAAATAAACGAATCTACTTCATTCATGCGAGATAACATGGAACATCAATATTTTAGAAACAAAGAATAGGAATGCGTACCTTGATGTAGTGAAATTAAAAAACAAATGAAAATTGAACTTGGGAAGACTTTCAATCTTCACCCCAATTCCACATATGCCCAAGATATGTGGTCTCTCAATTAGTTCTATACGTACTTGTCCAAGAGAATAAGAGAAAAGCCTCTTGAGAAATCAATATGTTTCTTTTTTTTAATCATACACATATATTTTACTACACTTGCAGTTATTTTATTTAATAACTTTTATTAAATAAATAACTGATTATCTAATTGGGTTAGCCTTTTGGGCTAGCCCAATTAGGCTTTAGTATGTGGCTTGAGTTAGGACCAAAATGGACAAATAAAGCTCTAAATCCAATGAACTTTGGGCTTATCTGTCAACTTTTGACAAGTTCAAAGTTACCATTTATTATATTTAATACCACTATATAAAATATAATTGCATTCTAGGCCTTATTAATAAATTATATCTGAAGACTTTATTATCTAAACATTTAACCCCTTCATGAAAATATTCGTAGTAATACAAAGCCATAATATATAACTGTTACTTTGAAAATTACTACCTCTTGATCCTTGAGCACCCGGCTTAATCTTTTAAGTTATTAATATATATATATATATATATATATATACACATATATATGAAATTCAATTTCATAACTCTTTACTAAAGTGGTTTGGCCTAATACTCTGAAAAACCAAACTCATTAAACTTATCGTAAAAAAATATTTAAAATCTCTAAAAAGAGATTATAAATTCCATCTTGAGAATATGTGTTCCTTCAATACTACGTGTAGTTGCTCAACATACCGAGGTTTTGACATTAGATTAGATCTTACTCCTGATATATCAAAGCAACCTACATTTCATGATCGGGTTCACTATTCTATCAAGATTAAGAGTTTATATAAATAAAAGTCGTGAAATTTATTATTCATTTAACAGTCGTTAATAGAATAATAAATCTCATAGTGATCCAGTTCAATATGTCTTATACACTTAGTGTGCATTTAGCTCCAAATTAAAAAGCCAACTTATTTTTGCTACTATTTATAGGCACCACTACCCTTTTTGGCACTTTTTATAGGTTTCACTATACTATTTCAGCTAACTTTTAGTTTTATCTACAGTACTTTCAGTAAAAAATTACAGTTTCAATAAAATAAATAGATCACAAATAGACCCTTAAAACATATTAACATAGTAACTAGAAGTCTCCACTTCCATGATCAAGACAAATGATCTTAGTTGACATGTTATAGTCTTCGCAAATAAAATGTCCAATTTCATCATCGACTACGAACTAAGATTCTAAATTTATAAAGAACTTGTGATTTACATCTTCTATGACTGAATCACATAAATCATATACAATGCATCTCAAGGACTATATGATAACATAATGTCATATATAATGTCATACACAACATTATACAATAGGATTTTAAGGCATTAATCCTAACATAAACGTGATCTATTCAAAATATTATGGCAAGACAAGCTTTATTTAAGCTGTTGTTTGTGAGAACACAATCAGCCCCTAAGAAACAGTGACAAAAAAGTGCACCATGACTTGCAATGTGCGGAAACACAACTTATATATGGGAGCTTCTTGAAATTAATGATGTAGTGACCTAACACATGTCGAGTATAAGTCAACTACCAAGCGGTGAGCGAAAAATGCTTGTCAATATAGCGCTAAAAAAATGGCACGCAAACAACAAGACACGTGCTTAGCCAAAACTTGTCCACAATGAAATGACAACCAAGCAACACATCTACTAACTTGCTCAAGCAAAGGCAAAGCCATATTCACAACATGTCCAATCAAGCACGTGTCATTCTCAAGAGACTAAGCGTATACAATCTATCAAAGTTTTGCTACTCAATCACAACCAAAAGCATGCTCATAGCCTACAAAAATGTAGGTGAAAATTCAACTTTGGTCACTATTATTTTTAACTTGCTATCAATTTGGTCCATACCAACAAATCTAGCTTTCCTTGCACTTTCTTGGCAACCAAATGCAAAAACACAAATCAAATATGCTAATCTCCAACTTTGGTAAACACAAATATCAACTTAGCAACCAAAACAAACCTAGATTTGGACCCAAAATGAATGTAAATTAAAAATAACATGGTTCAACTTGACTGCAAAATAAAAATAAAAAAGACTAATTTGATTGCTATTAAAATGTAGGGATCTAAGAGCATTCATATCCGGGAATTCTATCTCATCCTATTTTACCATCCTAAAAAGCTAGTTTATCAATTACACAATACCATTTTACAATACATTCAGCATTCTAACTTTTTCTTTCCTATTCTTCTCATTAAAATAATATTTCTACGCAATAAAATATATTTTTTCCTTTTTTATTTTTTTCCCAATTTTTCTCCTCCACATGTGTATACATCTTCCAGACTTTTCCTTACTTTTCACCTTCTTCCAAACTCCTCCAAGCTCCCTCAACCTCTAGCACCGTGCCTCCACTGCCCAGTCACCACCACCACCGCACCTCCACCATGCCCACCACGCCACCATTGCCCACTACTCACCAAAATCCCAGCAGAACAAAACCCATATTAAAAAAAAAAAAAAAAAAATCAACCCCCATCAAAACCTAGACACCGCTGCCGCTAGATCAACGTTTCCTCCATCGTTGATCAACCTAGATCAACCCATCATCTGCGAGAATCATAACGTCACCCAAAAAAAAAAAAAATCCAAATAAACCCCGATCAAAACCCAGATACCGCCGAAGCTAGATCGACACTGCCGCCACCGCCACTAGATCAATGTTTCCTCCATCATTGATCAACTTATCATCGGTGAGAATCACAGCGTCACAATAGGAAGAAGAAAAAAAAAAAAAAAACCAGAATTGTGATGTGTGATGTTGATGTTAGGAGGAGGATGGTGTTTGGGTCTGAAGAAAGGAGAGAGCAGATGAGAAACAGAGAAGGAAGAGAGACAAGAGAACATAAAAAATGAGAGAGAGGAGAAAGATATTTAAGGGAAAGTAGAATAAAATATTAGATTTTTTACAAGTCCGGATGTGAGAGATTTTCTGGGCCTTTATGCTAAATTTTGCCTACATATGGCATTAATGCTCTAATAGCGACCAAAATATTGGGAGTAATGGCATTTTGGCCAAAAATGAATTAGGGTCCTAATGTTTATTGGAGAGAGCAAGGGTAAAAAAGGAATTGGGCATTCAAGTAGAGAAGAGCCTATTTATCCCCTATCTAAATCTTCGTCTGTGAAGCCGATAAAGCTCTCTTTCTCTTGCCTCTGTACTGCCGCCGGGTTCTGCTGCTAGTCGTTTCATATTCTACCTTTCATATTTTATTACCAAAGCAAAGGTGCCTTTTTTTATTTTTAATGTTGTTTCTGTATTAGGATTTCTGTCTTAGTTTGATTCTTTTATTAACATTTCTTTGTTTTGTCTCTTCACCGTGTTAAGTGGTTTCATTTTATACAGAAATTTTAGCCCAAATTGCTATTACTCTTTTTTTTTTTTCCCTTCTTCTTCTTCTTTTTCTTCTTCTTCTATGTTTTTCTTTTCCAGCAATATAAGAAAAAGAATGGCTCTTTGAAAATTTCTCAGCAGGCTAACAGGGTACAGAATCTAGAAAGTGCTAGGGTTTTGGTTAATTTTTTTTTCTTTAATTTATTGGGTTGAAAAGAAGCTTCATTTATTTGAAAACCCTTATCTTCCATTTGCTTTCATTCACAAATTTGTTGGATTTGGATTCATATCTGAGACGTGTGTTGGGATGGTGGGATTGGGCACATGGATTTGGATTTGGGAGATTGAAATCCAAATACCTTGTTTGGATAGTTTAAAAAGGATCGAAGATTTGGATTTGAAAAATCCGTCAAGCGTTTTAAACCTTAAATCCTAGAATTTGAAATAACTTCTAAACCCATAAAATTTTAGAAATCCATAATACACACTTCTATATTGATAAGTTTGAAATTAAGGCATTTCAAATCCATCACTAAGTATCCAAACACAACCTATATGAAAGAGGGTTGTCATTGATTCAGTGTTTTTCCCTGCTCAGATGGATAGGGAGAGGCTCATGAAAATGGCTGGTGCCGTTCGTACCGGTGGAAAAGGAAGCATGAGAAGGTTTGACAGTCTTTCTCGTTTAATAAAATATGTCGAATTTTATTTTGTAGCTTAATCAACTAAAAAAAAGTTTCTTTCTTACTAGAAAGAGTTTCTCATTTTATAAAAACAAATATTTATTCTTTCCTTTTTATTTGATTCAATACGAGCTATTTGTTATGGTGTTAATTAAGTCACAGCTCATTGGCACAAATGTGGGATATGATTATATCTGATTTAAACATTAAATTTTTCTGGAATGAAAACTATTCTATAATTTTTTTAGATTGTAAACCACTAGGATTTAATTTGATAAACATTCAGAAGAGATTCTCCAAGTTTCATTCTTCTGATTCAAAATTTGATATCAGAAAGATTAATCATGTTGTACTTTTATTCACAAAAACTACATAGTGTATTTGTTTGTTACTTTTGTTTAATGTGTCAAAGTTTAGTTGTGTTTGATGCGCCAGTGTCTTGTGTGCTTTTGTAATTAGAAAAAAGAAGGCTATTCACAGAGCCACGACCACTGATGATAAAAGGCTTCAGAGTACCTTGAAGAGGATTGGGGTGAATGCTATCCCAGCTATTGAAGAAGTTAACATTTTCAAGGATGATGCAGTCATCCAGTTTATTAATCCCAAAGGTTAACTTCCTAACCTAAATATGGCTTTAGGATTGTGTAGCCTAAGCTTTTTATCCCACCGATGTTTTTGTAATTGATTTCCTATTTGGCAATCAATGACTAATAATTTTTATTATCTTGTATCCCAGTTCAAGCTTCCATTGCTGCCAACACTTGGGTTGTTAGTGGTTCTCCTCAAACAAAAAGTATTTTCTCATTCTCTTCTTCTACCATTTATATTTGCTAGAATGCTTGTCTGCAATTTTTTTTGGTGGCATTTTCTGTATCTTTATGTCTTTCAAGATGTGGTCTAAATGAGTTGCTGAAATAGTATTTAAATGTTGTAATATTGCTGAGGTTCTTCTAACTTTATGCTTAGCATTCCCAGATTTTCATTCATGTCATATAGTAAGCCTAAAGTCAGATCTTTTAAAGGGGCATTGCACTTTTGCCACTGATTTTTCTCTGCTGCACATTATTTCTTTAATAATTTTCAGTGGAAAAGAACTAAGACTTGAACTTGTGTTTCAGAATTGCAAGATATTCTCCCAGGGATCATCAACCAACTAGGTATGATGCTATTATGTTTATTTTCCTTACATTTAAATCATAATTTTTTTCTTCTAATAGTTCCATATTAGTATTTGTCAGCTACCTGTATTTTGAGACCCCAGTACAAACAAATTGCTTTTTTGGCTTGCTAACTTGAGGCTTTTTGTCTTACTAGTTAACTGATGTTAAATATTTCTCAAATGTGCCTTGAATATCTAATTGGTTTGTATATAGTAGACTAGTCAATCCAAATTTTCTGTTCTTTTTGGATTAGTAAGTTACGCATGCGCCCATTGCCTATGGTGGAAGTTTTGACATGATAATTTGGTAATTAGATGCTAGTTGCAATAGAGAAAAATATGAAACCAGGGCATTGACATCCACTACAAGAAGGAACAGTTGCAACAGAGAAAAGCATGAAAAGCCAGGGCAGGAACTTTATTGTCTGTTATCCATTTCCAGTGAAGTCAAAATCCCCAAGATCCAATTTCATAATCTTCTTTCTGAATTTAAAAAATCAAAGATGGTGAATCCAAATGATAAAATCTTCAGCTTTTGACTCTCGATTTTTAAACAATGAGATTTTATGGTTTTCATTTCAAAATCCTACAAGAAATTGCTGGAGGATTTGTTCAAATGTGTGCAATGGCTTTCATGTGGGTTTGAATCAGGTTTGAATCCTGGCTTCAGTAAAAAACTACTCAAATCTGGATTTGACCTTTTTATGCAAGATTTATGTATGTATGCTCTTAAGGCTAAATGCTGCTAGCTAGAGTTCAGAAGGTTTATTATGTAGAATTATAGCCTCATTTAAATTTGGTCCATTTCTAATCTCCTTGTTTGAATGCTACATGAAATGCAAATCTTAAGGCTGTACAAAAGCAAATATTTAAGTGGTCTTTTTTTTTCCTACTTGACTCTGATCAAATGACATTATTTTTATTTGACTCTTTTTCCTGAGCTAGCAGATTACTTTCTTCTTTGTATGTTTGTCTAGCCCCCCTGAGAAACACACACGCTTGCACGCGCACAACATGCAACCCAAACCAGTAACATTTGAAAAAGGGAAAGAAATTCCCTTGCCCTAATGAATGAGAGAGAGAGGAAATGAAATATACATCTGGTTGGCCTAATTATTGATTTGCTTTTTTCCTTGGGCGAAATATTTTATATATACCTTTGATTGTGAATTATCTTAACATAAATGTTTTTATGAGCCAAGAAAATGACCCTTGGAAAGTTCATGTGTGTACAGTGTCCACCCCCCCCCCCCCCCCCCCCCACCCAATTTTGCTTGAGAAGGTCTCAAACAATTCTGCCTGAAGGATTCATAGCCCACTTGTGGGCTGTTATTATTGAGCAAAGTAGTTTAAATATTATTTTGAGTGTCATCGATTGCAAGCACTCTTTGATCTTTGTTGACCTCAGTAGCTCTACCTCTGCTGATGTCGAACACTGAACACAGAAAACTATATCATATTCATGTTGTTGGAGCTTTTAAATGGGAAATGTCATAATCTATGCTTATGTGATTCAGATGAAGAGTATTAATAGCTTAAGTAAGAGTAATATAAAATAAATATTCCAGTGCTGAGATTGATATTGAAAAAGCTTATGATGTGAACTGCGAGGCCTGGTTTTATTTGTTGGACTGGATAGGTTTTGGGCTGAAATGGAGGGGGTGGAGACAAGGGGATCCTCTATCCCCGCTTTTGTTTCTCTTGATAATGGAGGTTTTAAGTAGACTCTTGAAGAAGACTGAGGAGTGTAATCTTATTCGGGGTTTTCATGTGGGAGCTGTGAACTCTATTGGTGTGCGTATCTCCCATTTGTTATTTGCTGATGACATTATCTTATTTTGTGATGCTTCTAGGGAGCAGTTGTTGTCCATTAGGTTGGTGTTGTCTTGTTTTCAAGCTTTTATGGGTTTGAAGGTCAATGTCGGGAAAAGTGAGATTGTCCCTGTTGGGGAGGTGAATAATCTAAATGCATTGGCTAATATTCTTCAACATAGAGTGGGCAATTTGCCTATGAAATATTTGGGGATGTTGTTGGGAACTTCTTTTAAGATTGATTCGATTTGGAATCCTATTTTGGAGAAAATGGAGAAGAAACTATCTGGGTGGAAACGTCTCTATTTATCTAAGGGTGGTAGGCTCATGCTAATAAAGAGTACCCTCTCTAGCATCCCAACGTACTTTTTATCTCTTTTTACTATTCCTAAAGCTGTGGCTGCTAGATTGGAAAGTATTCAGAAGAATTTTATGTGGGGGTCTTCTGAGGGGAGTTTCAAGTATCCTTTGGTAGCTTGGGATAAGGTGTGTTTACCCATTGAGATGGGTGGTTTGAGGATTAGAAGTGTGGTGTCATTTAATCAAGCTCTATTAGGGAAATGTTTGTGGAGATATGGTTATGAAGTTACCCATCTCTAGTAGAGAGAGTTATCTCCACAAAATATGGTGAGGGTCAAGGGGGGTGGAGTACTAAAGTTTGCAGGAGGATTCATGGGTGTGGCCTATGGAGAAGCATTTATGAAGGGTGGGAGAGCTTTTCTAAGCATCTGTCTTTTGTAGTGGGTGATGGCACTCGTAACCGTTTTTGGCATGATAGGTGGATTGGTGATAATGCGCTAAAAGATCTCTATCTTGAGCTCTATGTGTGTTCAGCGGTCAAGGACGCTTGCGTCTCTGAGGTTTTGTGGATTCCAGGAGGGGGTACTGTTAGTGTGTGAAATCTAAGGTTTTATAGAGCTTTTGAAGATTGGGAGTTGGCTGCATCTTATTCTCTGTTTCAGCTTATCCAAACTCGTATTCCTTGGGGTGAGAGGAGAGATACTGTATGCTGGCGGCTAAAGGGTGATGGTAAGTTTGACACCCGGTCAACTATCATGAGATTCGAGGTGCTTCGAATTCTTTGTTTCCTTGGAAGGGGATTTGGAAATCAAAGATTCCTAAGTGCGTGGCAGTCTTTTTGTGGATAGCTGCTCATGGTCGGATCCTCACTTTGGATAATCTAATGCTTAAGGGTCGCCCCTTGGCTAACTGGTGTTGTATGTGTTGTCGTGATGGGGAACCGGTAGATCACCTTCTTCATTTTCCTGGTACTCATTTCCTATGGTCTTTTATGCTTCAGGCTTTTGGTATTCATTGGGTTATGCCAGGTTCGGTGACTGGTTTGTTATCTTGTTGGCATCAGTAGCTTGGGAAGCATAAGTTGAACACTTGGAATTTGATTCCAGGGTGCTTAATGTGGATTGTGCGGTTGGAACGTAATCGTCGATCTTTCGAGGACAAGGAGAAGACGTTGGATGAGTTAAAGGTTTTAAGCCAACGCAGTCTTTTGGAGTGGTCTCGCTGTTGGGGTTTTACTGATTGTTCTTCTCTCTTTGAGTTTGTCTTTCCTCAGCTTAGTTTCTTGATTACCCTCGTTTTGTTGTGCTGTGTGATCTTTTTTTTCTTCTTGTTCATCATCATGAACATCTTGTACTGTTCTCTTATTTTTTTTTCATTAATATTAATTTTCTGATTACCTATCAAAAAAAAAATATATTCCAGTGCTGAGCTTTGATTGATTGATTGTGGAAATGAGGCTATTTTAACCCAAGGAGTTATATTAATTTTATTAGATTATATGGCTGCGGGACATTTTTTAGCTGGAAATTACTTTTTCCTAATAGTCTTGACAGAAACTAATTCTATGGGCGTTCTGGAAATGAATTTGTTCTGTTTTGTTATCTCAATCCAGTTGACTAACTTGCACTGACATATACGGTTTCAATTTTTAGGGCCAGATAACTTGGACAACCTAAGGAAGCTTGCGGAGCAGTTTCAGAAGCAGCAACCACCTGCTGGTGCACAAGCAACACAAGAAGAAGACGATGATGAAGTCCCGGAGCTTGTTGCTGGTGAAACCTTTGAAACTGCCGCAGAAGATGGTCATACTCATACTTAGACTGGTTGTATGAACGGTTTCCAATACCAATTTTAATACTTTGCTGGGCATTTCTTTCCCCTTATGGCCTTCAGCTCTTGTGATAGTCCCTTTTCCTGATGTTTTATTGAATCTAGTGAAAGAATTGTAGCTGTATGAGACCTATTCAATGTTCTTAAAAGCACCCCTAAGGCACACCTAAGCTCAAAGCTCAAAGCCCCAAGCTCTCAACACTTCGCTAGGCCAAAAAAAAAGCTCATTTAATAAAGCATACTTTAAGCACGCTTTTTTGGAGCTTTTCGAAGTACAAAGCGCGCTAAGACATGCTTTTTTTTTTTTTTTTTAATTTTATTGTTAAAAGAGATTTGGATTATCAAAATTAATTGCTTGTTCGAAATGGCATAGACCAATGATTTACCACAACTATCTGTAGGGTGTTGTTTTACACTATTTTTATTTACATCATAAGATACAAACATGGTTAACTTACAATTCTTGTTCTTTTTGATCTTTGACTTTAAGATATATGTTGATTAAATTTTATAAGGATGTAATATAAAACTCAAGTTTAACACTCTCTAATTTCAGTATGCCACAATATCATTGCACATATTAAAAAATAGACACAACTATACCCAATCAATTTTAATAACTATATGCAAATTTAACTCAACATAAAGTTTATTGAAATGTTATTTAGTGCGGTAGAATGTTTTTAGTTTGAGATTAAATTCTATGAGGACATGCTATATCAGCCAATATAGATGTATCGATAGAACATGCAGAGGGTATTGTAAGGCACTTGGAAGTTTTGATAATACTTGTTTAGTATAGTATTATTAGAACTTACAAAATCATCAACGTCGCGCATGGCTAAAAGCTTCACATGAACCTTCTGTGGAGCTAAGTCAAGATGTTCATATTTCTTTACTAACTGTAACCCTACTTCTGCAACTTCCAAAAAATGAAGCCTTAAACTATTTCTCATCAAAGTGAGAGAAATTTGTGTCTCCGCCTGTATGACATTACTAGATATGTCATGTATAATATGATTCTTGGCCTTGATTTTCCATCTTTCTAAAATATAATGCGGGGGAAGAAAGTCCACAAGAGATTTTTTCACAAAAACAGCAAGAATGTGACTACAAAGAATTCCAACAAATTCAAACATATGGCATGTACAAATAGCCTTTTTTTCTTAGAAATTTCAGCACTTCATAAATTGGACTTTTTTCCCATGAGGGACCACTTTATATATTTTCTTTACTCCTTTGTGATATTTGGATGCCTTGGTTTTTTGTCTACAAAATAATTCTTCTTGAAATTTCATAAACATCTTTCTTGTATAAATTTTTGCTGCCTCTCCTTCCATCTTGTAACATGTTTTCAAAATTGGCATTGAGTTTTTTTTCTTTACGTCTTGCTATTTCTCTTTTAGATAATGTGCATTTAAGGCTTCTCATATTGATGCACAAAGTCACTTATCATTGTACTTGAACAAACATCTAAACATGATAGATTGGTGATAGTGGTTAACCCCAATAAAAGGAACAAAAGGCATCCCCTAGCAATTTGTTAAGTAAGTAGCATCAAAAGTAACGATATCTCCAAAATGTTCGTATGCAATTCTTGACCTAGCATCTTCCAAAAAACAATTTCTCATGCACCCATGTTCATCAACTTGAATTGCATATAAAAAACTTGGATTTTTTAATTGACACTCAGTAAAATGGCTATAGATTCTTTGTGCATCTCCATCTTGAAGTAATTTTCTTCTTTTATTACCCAAATAATTTTGAACATCAACCGCAACACAACCAACATTATAGTCACCATCAGATTCTTTACTCAACACTGACATTATCTTCCTTGTAGGTACACCTGACTCGTTGAGTATATCTATAAGATTTTTTTTGGCACGTGATATCACTCTATGTCCACGAAGCAAACTTGTACTTTTAGGAGTAAGATGAAGTTTATGATTATGATTGTCCACAAACTTACTTGCAATCCATGTTTCTTTTTTTTTTTTTCTTTAAACTCATCATTGCTTTGCATCCCACTCTAATTTTTGCATGTTGTGGACCTTTTCTTTCTTTATCTTAACAACTTTTATGACGAAACCCTTCCCTCCAACAAACATTTTCCACTCCAACCAATGATTTATCTTCTTTAAATAACCGTTTATGATTTATTTGAATGCTAAAACCCTTTCGCCTTGCATATGCATTATAACATGCATGAGCATCTTTTGAGTCATTGAATACCATATCAAGACATGGTTCCAAAGGCCATTTAGATGCAAAAGATTGATTCAAATCATTCTTAGGCAAACCTACATCGTCTTGATCTTCTACTATTTCTGGCTCAACATACACTATGTCTTCTACCAAATCATCACAAAGAGAGATTATTTTAGGTTCTTCATTGTTCGCACTCATATTTGCAATTCAAGTAAATATTTATTTTCAAAATAGAACCTAGAAAAACAAAAGAGAAGAAAAATTCATAAGAACAATTGAAGAGACATTCAAGATTTATTCAATTACAAAACCAAAATCTAAAACATAATAAACTTCCCCAATTTTGCAAACCAGTTTTATTACAAAACCAAAATCTAATTAGAAACTTCTACTTTTAGGCTCATAATAAAATTATCAAAGAAAAAAGAAAAGTAATTTACCTGATATACTGTAGAATATTTGCTCTAACAATTAATGGATAAAACTCACAAGAGACACAAATGGAAAAACAATAAACAATATAGGAGGCACTCTTATTCAATGTACATATTAAAACTGACTTGGTCCCTTACAAACTGATTAATGCTACTAGACACTTAATTGTTCCTGATTCATTTGTTATTTTACATGACTGTAACTGATTCTTATTTCTTGGTACAAACTGATACCAATTGAATTACATCATTAAGCCTATTCAATTACACATTGGAACTTCAAATTGATGCTACTGGACACTTAATTGCTGCTGATGCATTTATTATTGCAACAGATACTTTCTACGATAAAGAGGCAAATAACAAAAAGAGAATAAAAAATATATACATTAAAAATAAAAAAAATAAAAAACAAGATTCTATGTTAACAGAAACTAAAATTCAGATTCGTTTCTATGTTAACAGCAACAAAAAAAATTCAGAATAGCAAAATTCTATGTTACTGTGCAAAACCCATATCTATCAATATTTCAAAATAGCAATACCCATACCATTAAGATATCAAAATATGGCAAAGCTCATACCAAATCAATCAAAATATAGCAAAACCCATCAATATTGAGAAAAAGAACAAATCACCTAGTAAACAAACCTTGAAGTCACTTATTAAGGTTTCAATGTTTCAACGACTTTGGCAAATTGATGTGATGGAGGATGGAAGTTCGGCGAGGTAATGGGGCAGCAAACGGAGGTCCGGCGAGGTAATGCAATGGCAAACGAAGGTCCGCCAAGGTTTGTGGCGGGAGATAGAGGAGCTAAGGAGGGAGATGAGATCTTAGGGACTCTATTTCACATTTGGTCTAGAAACATGAAATAGAGTTTTTTTTTTTTTTTTTTAGATGTTATTAAGTGGGGAAAAAAGTCCATACACTCCTTAAACTTTGAAGTAGTGGCCAAAAAACTCCTGAACTTTTTTATTGGCCAATTTACTCCATAAACTTTATATATTTGTCAAATTAGTACTTTCAGTCAGTGTACTGTCAAAACTAACTGAACGGTCACATGAGACACACGTGAGCTTTAAAAAAAAAAACTCATACCCCTTAATTTGTAACCCACTGGATTGATGGAAAGAAGAGAAGCTAGGTCTGACTAGATTGACAGAGAACATTTCAAACGAACACATTGACCCTCTTACCAACTTGAAATCCCCACACGAACCCAACAATGCATAGAAAACACCATAATTAGCGCAAACAGCTTGACCCATATACTCCACAACTTGTTCAATGTTGCCCTCCCCACACAAACCCATCAAATCAACATTTGGTGGGTCACTCTCATTTTCATTTTTAAGCTAATCATCGTTCATCTTTTGCTCACTGGAGTGGCCAGGGACAGAGCTATGTTATGACCGCCCCCTTCCCTAACAACACCCCATAATGTATATGTTGTTTGCCATCTCATGTCAGAAGCTAAACTAGGAGATGAAGATGAGAGAAATTTCACATGGAATGAATAAGAATAGTACAGCTCTGCTTATATATACAAGGAACAGAGCAATTGAATGAAACGAAACAAAAAGAATTAAAAACAAGCTTTTTAATTTTAACCCAAATTAAGTTCTCGTACTGCACCTTTTGGATTCTCAATACCAAAATTAGCCTAAATTATCTCTCTTAATGACCAAAATATTAGTAAAAAATCCTCCCATCCATTGACCCAAATAGTTGATAAAATATTAAAATGATCCCCCAAAAAAATTATTCTTGAAGTTACAATTTTTTTTTTTTTTAAGTCCAAACTTTTGGCTCTGACTCTGTCCCTGGCAGTGGCTCTTCTTCCTATTACTCTGTGACTGTGAAGAAGGTTCAGGGTGGGGTTTGTACTGAGTTTTGGTTTTTCGGCGGTGAGAGACACCACTATCATGGTGGCAATAGGACTTTTAAGCTATGGGTATTGGGTAGTGCGTAGGTGTAGAGAGATTTGCATGGTGTGGGGTTGAGAGAGAGCTAATCCAAAAATTGTGGTGCTATTCGAGGTCTCAAGTGGGAAGCGATAATGGAGTTTCCTGTTTCTAGAGCCTTGAAGAGATAATAGAGAAGCAATCCTCTATCCGGTCAGACCTTGCTTTTCTTCTTTGTTCTTTCCATTAATCCAGGGGGTTACAAATTATGGGGAATGAGTTTTTCTTGTTAAAGCTCACGTGACCATTCCGTTAGTTTTGACAGAACACTGTCTGGAAGTACTAATTTGGCCAATATGTAAAGTTTATAGAGTAAATTGGCCAATAAAAAAGTTCAGGGGATGTTTTGGCCACTCCCTCAAAGTTTAAGGGGTGTATAGGCATTTTTCCCTATTAAGTATGTTAGGATATATTGACTTTAGAATGAATTTAAGTAAAAGTTTGATGTGACATGTATTGGCTAGCGCAAACTAAAAGGTTCACATCCCATCTTTATTGAATTTAATCTTACGTGACAATTTTTTATCGGATGTTGTAAAATATGAGCTTTACACTCCATCTTTACCAAATTCGAACTCTTGAACCATATACATCATTTGATCATAACTATCATGATAAAGCACAAGAGAATTATACATTATGATATTGACCATTGATCAATTTACTACATAAAATTTTTAAGAATTGAAATAATTTAGGTAAAATTTGAACTTCAAAACATTATACATTATACAATTGCACTTACCTACTAGGTAAAATATACAAACTTTGAGATTTCACAACAGAAGACAAACAACCTTATGAGATTTCCACTCTAACCAACTTCAAAGAAGAATTCTGTTATAATAAAAAAAGAATAAAAGAAAAACAAAACAAGCTTCAAAGAAGAATTATTTCACCCATCTAGAAAATTAGCAATGCCTCAGGAGCGATCTTAACTATTTTGTATAACCTAAGGAATGTTAGATCTCGATATAACTGTTTAAGTAACACCTGAAAAAAGATAACCCAAGTTTGACCCAATATAATACTTTATATCAACCTTGAGACCATTTCTTTCGTTGCCTGCATTCTACAATTCGACTATAATTTCATTTCCATTGAATGTGCAGTGCCTTTTAAGTTTTATCCAATCACTGACAATTCAAGAGTCGTATATAAGGTCCACGATTTTTGCCTCAACCAACTAAAAATATACGCTTAACCAAAAAAATTGTTGCTTTCCCTATTTTACCAGGCACTTCATGGGTAGATCCAATGAAGGGTAGCCTATAAAGAACCTTGATTTAAAGAGGGGGGACGTTTTACAATGAAATAAACAGGTCCCTCGTAACCCCACACTTGAAGTACCCCAGTTTACAAAAGTTTATATGGCCTAAAGAAATCAAAAGGCTGAAATGAACTTCTGAATCTTTGCCTGTGCTCGCTCCTTCTCTTCTGGTCCATCCAAATCACCAATATTGTCATGATATTCCTGTGATCCACAAAAGGATGCAAAGGTCGTAAATAAGTTGTGAGGGTATTGAACATGATTGAGTAATTGTTATGGAAGGGCCAGAGAACCCAGGGACCAAATTTTGGCATATATTAACATAATTTCAAAAGCTTCACATCCATTAAAGTTTCAACCAGCATCCATAAAAAAAAGTTTAAGACATTTCCATATGCCAATTTTCCAGTGCCATGGCAAGGATGAGGATATGAATGAGACCGCACAGATGCATTCAGAAATCTTGGTCTGAACTGGTCTTAAGGAAATGTGGACTTTTATGTGTGCACAACTCCAAAATTCCTCAATTAAATTTATAAACAGACTGTTTCAAAGTATATAAAAAGCATACTAGAAACAACAAAACAAATTATGTGAAAAATGTCACTTAATCAAGATTAGATACTTTATGACACAGTTGGGAGTATAAACAGCCTGAAAACATATACCTGAAGTATGTCCTTAACGTCCTGGTTCGTAAGCTTTTGCTGCTTGAGTAGTAGTTCAATTCTTGCTCTCATATGGGGATGCCTGCACATAAATAAACTCAAGTTATGGAATGCAGACCAGAACCAGAAAGGCTACAATAAAGCTCTACATAAACATATCTAAAAATTCAAATGCAAAAGCTTACTCAGAGCACCAAATATGACCCAGAATTACGGCAATCAGCTGCAGGATCACAGGTAAAGAGGTTAAACCCAACAAGACATCGGAAAACTTGAAAGCAATAAGTAATACAAATCCAACTCTCCTAGGTCAAAGAAGAAAAAAAAATTACCTATAGCATTTCATGAGCAATAGTGTTTCTTTGGAGGCACAAACTTTATGCTGACATAGGATTAAATTTACATTAAGAGAGTTAGGTTTCATTCTCTAATTTTTAAAATTAAAAAGTTCCCTTCCCAGCTACTATTATAGGTAAACCCCCAGAGTTCCTGCTACATAAAGGTGACAGGTACTACTTTCACAACAAGAGGCTGGTGGTAAGCCCAATTGTCAATTTTTTGCTCTGTTTATATTTGAGATTATATACTCCAAATCCAAGAGTGTTGAGGATACTCCATCAAGATTGTTTAACCAGCCAACTTATTTCCATGTGTTTCAAAAACCACCCTTCTGAATTGGTAAAGCAACATTTCACATAAAAGTAGAGACTGCCATTAAACCAAGGAGAAAAACAATCTATACTACTGGTTACAATTCCTTTCAGCCAAAGATTAATTCCCTTCCCATAATGCAAGGGCGAGCAATTTTACTATTTTCACATGCAAACCTAAAGTAGCTGGTCCTTTAGATCCATTTCAGCTCAAAAGTATAATTTTCTAAACTGCTTCTCTTCTACTTTATTTTTTCACCAAACACTTTTGACCAAGAGATCTGGTACAGGCTCCCAGAACTACAAGAGCTCTTTAAAAGCCAGAATGAACCGGTTATTCCCAATTACTTTACTCGACATAGAGAATTAACACAATTATTCTGGGTCTATCTTATATCAGAATCAACCCTCCTATAAGACTATTAGCTTTATCAGAAGCCTATTAAGTGTGATCCAGGCGACAGCTTGATAAGATTGGAAACTCTAATCGATCAAAACACTGCCCGGTAAAATAAGAACAGCAACATAGAAAAGTCCAGGGCCCTCCGATTTTGCACCATCTTTTTTCTGGTTTTACAAATCTACAATTATAAACATAACCAGCCCTAGCCTCTGAAACTTCTCTTTTATCACATATAACCTCCATTACTTTCCTGGATCAGCTGCATTAAGAAAAGGAATTCATGTAGCCTATCTAATTTGTCGGAATTATATTTATATGAGATTATGAGTTAACAGTTAAGTAATCTGCATGGGGATTGTAAATTACCTATTCTCCCAAAAGCTTAAGCTATTAGGAGATGAAGGATTTAATCACATAATTCTAACAGTCCCCCTCACGCATGGTCTTAACCTAACTTTTAATAGGTGAGACCCAACAACACGTGGAATTTTAAATGGGAGGTAGAGTGGAGGAGAAAGGAATAGAACTTAGGACCTCCTGTTCTGATACCATGTTAATTACCGATTCTCTCAAAAGTTTAAGCTTAAACTATTAAGAGATGATGAATTTAGTCATTTAACCACATAATTCTAACAAGGACATCCAATTCATCTTGGAAATTCTAAATCAGGCCAAACTGCCTGTTCTCCTTATCTTGAGAGCCCATCCATGGGATTCACAACATAGATTTAATGATTAAAATATCCCAAATTCTTCACCCAACATAACTGCAATTTTGTCATAGAAAAAGGTCTCAGATTTTTCATTTGGACGAAAGGAACCTAATTCAGATATTTGAATTAATTGCCTGTAATATTATTATTTGAACGAAGTGTGCCTTATGTTTTCTCCTCAGTTCTCTGGTAGTGGTTGAGGTATACCACACAAAAAAAAAAAAACAAAAAACAAAAAAAAAAACAAAAACAAAAACAAAAACAAAAATAAAAACCAAAAATAGTCACAGAACAAGCCCAGGAAATCTGAATTATTTTACCAGTAAGGTTTAAAAGATATCTTCTTCTTTTCTTTTTCTTAATAATAATAATAATAATGTGCACCAAATGTTTAGCTGAATCTGTCCAAAAAACCAATTTCGATAGCAAAAACAGACAGGTCATCACAATAAAACTCTAACCTGAAGAGTGTAAAGCCCAGATTCTAGCTTCCGGTTGTACTTCTCCTCTTCATCCATCTGCAAAATATAAGAAAAATAGATCTCAAATCGTTTTTAAAATGAATTTGTTTCAAAGTGGTATATAATAATGAGAAACAAAAAAGAGAGTAAATAACCTCCAAGTCATCGAGTTCAAGATGATTTAGCCGTTCAGTCTCTGTTTTGACTCTATCAGAATATCTGTGAAAATTCACGATTCTTCAAATGAGAATATAAGCCTTTAAATGCTCACTCCTCCCGATATTATTTTTCTTCATTATTTTTTCTGGGGTAAATACATTTTCTCAATTAGAAGTTGGGGTAAGTTTCAATCAGTTCAATGAACTTTTAATTTAAGCTTCAAGTTCATTAATTTTTCTCATTATAATGTTTTCAGCTGAAAACATTTTTTGACAGAAAACATTTCACATCGAAACAAATGGAACCTATAATGGGTTACATGACAAGATAATTTTGCCATTCCAAAGAGGTGTTTAAAACCAACAGAAAATCATTCAATAGTTGAAGAAATAGACAAAAAAAATGAAGCAACCCACCTCATATAAAGCTCCATAAGCCGGTCTATTTTTTCACATTCATTTTCAACAAATTTACTCAATAATCTTTCCCTTCTAGAACCCCTCAAAATTCCACCTGGAATTGAAATATAGAGAAAGGTCAGAGGACATCTGTCATTTATTTAAAAGAATGCTATTGGCTTATAAGAAGATGCATATGAATGGTAGGATCCTAGATATGCATATGTTTCAGTACAGTGAGCTTATGCAAAGCCCATAAAAAAACTGCAAATCCAAGAACAAGAATCCAAAAAGTGGTGCAACCCATGAAAACATGTGTACAAGAGAAACTCTAACCAATTAAGATCTCAACACCACAAATCAACAGCACCCAGAAACCAAAGGAGACAAATAGAATCAAATCTAGGATATAATGACACCCACAAAACCAATGATCCTAAAAACACCAAATTTAATTTATGCACAGAAAGTTACATACCCTGAAACCTAAGTTCATTTAATATACATATGTGATGAGATATATAAGCAGTGACTCTAATAGTAGCCGCTTGTATTGACTAAGTTATATAAAATTAGCATATACACTTTGTTGTAAGCCAGTGAAGGGTTGGGGTTTTGAAGTTGGAGGGTACCATGATTCCTTAATGTTTACTAATGCCATGTCTTTTCCTTGAAAAATTATTTGAAGAATGATGGTACCTCTTAGAGAGGCATTATTGTTTTAGATTGGTGTTATATGCGTAAATGTAGTGGGGAGTTTGTAAACAATTTACTTCTTCGTTTCCCTATAGCTAATGAGTTGTGGACTATGGTTCTTGGTCTGTTTGGTGTTCAATGGGTTAGGCCGCAGAGGGGTCTGGATATGCTAGCTTCTTGGCAGGGTTAGTTTAGTTGCCATTGGAACAAAGACATTTGGAAAGTAGTGCCACATTGTTTAATGAGGTGTCTTTGATGGCAGGAAAGGAATGCTAGAAGTTTTGAGGGATGTGAATGGTCTATTCTTGATCTTAAGTTGTTTTTCTTTCAATATTTGTTTGATTGAACTCTAGCTTTGAGATCATTTTCTTTTACTTCTCTTGTAGATCTATTTGATAATTGTAGCTTGAGATCTTGATTGTGATGTACCCATAGTATACCCTGTGTACTTGGGCTACTTTTTCATTGATAAAGTTATGTTACTTATCAAAAAAATAAATAAAATTAGCACATCAAATTTCTGCTTCTTCATAGATGTATACAACTCAGAGCCAGACAGAATTAAATCCATGTCTTTACCCTCCACTCCTTAATTATAGTGGGGAGGAGATATACAACTTCACTTCCTACTTACCAAATAACGATGCAATAAGTGACACGATGCGCTCTTCTAACTCCTCTTGGTAGCGCTCTTTCTTGTTTTTCTTATTCACAGGAATCTAAACAATAGAAGATACAACATGTCAGTGTTATGATGTAATGAAAATGTGAGTAGTAAATCACAGGTAAAAAAAAGAAAGCATAAACAAAAAAGGTAAAAATGGTACAGATTGCAGATCTACTACATTACAGGGAAAAAAAATTCCCTGAAGAATCCCAGAATTTCACCTCTCTTTCTAATATATAACAGCCCGACAAAATCCAATGTATAAGAACCCCAGTAGTATATACTTCTGACATACAGATACAATCAAACAAAGAACCAACACAACAACCAGCAAAACAGTAGTTTAGTTCTAACAGAAAACAACCTGCCTGGAAATCCAATAAATCGCCTCTTCTTCTTTTTTTCATTTTCTTTTTCATTTTTCAATTGGTAAGTTATACACGCACTACTGGGTCTTGAACCCACAACTTTACCACCCATCCCATTATTATGGAAGGAGGACGTATCATTTGAGTTACAACTCCTTGACGAGATTTAACAAAAATCAACCCAAAAAACAAAAGCCTTCCCACATAGCTAACTTGCACTCTCATAAACTTCTGTTTTTCTATACTAAACCAAGTACCTTCATTTCAAAAATTTGATTACAAATCAAATGCGCATATCTAAACTGATACAACTATACTGGAATCCTATGTTTTTGAATTTATTGAAATGTGATTCGCTAGATATATACAAAAGCCTTCCTACATATCAAACTTCAGAGATGTAATTCCAATTCACAAATGCTCAAATTATATTCCAAACTACAAAAATGTGAGTGAGTGAGTGACTCTTACCTTACCCATAAATGCAGCAAAGGCAGTCTTCAATCCCAACACATCAACGAAACGCTCACAAGCGGGAGGATACTTGGTCATAGCGAAATCAAGTGCCCGAATAGCCGAGCTATAAGCCGACTTCTTTTGCTTCATAATAATGATCATCAACTCCACACCTTCGGCCTTCACAAACCTCTCCTTGTTCTCCAACGGCATCAACAGGCAGCACAAACAATCAAACAAGTTCTCCACCATTTCCTCCTCATCCAAACTCTTCGGATCCTTCGACTTGTACATCGCCACGGCCTGAAGCACCACATCCACGCCGTTCATCTGCCCTACCTTCCTCTGATTCGCCGCACTATTCTGCAACAAAATCGCCAGAATCTCCGACGCGTACTGCTTGTTACTATCAAACTCCCTCACCTTTATCTTCCCTAGCAACCACTTCAACAACTTCGTCCTCTCGCACACCATCTCCGCCACCGCAGGCTTCACCTCCACCAGATTCTCCACCGTCGTGAGCGTGCTATACACCGCAGCCATCTCATCGGGATCGGAATCGTTCAACCGCTGCAGATTCTGAACAAGCAGCTCGAGAACATTGTTCTCCACCAGCGCGTCAACCAAAACCCTAGCCGGCTCATCACTCTCCTCATCGTCCTCAAACACATCAGGATCCGTCAGATCCTGAAGCAACTGAACCACATCGACCGCGATATCGGTGTTATCGTGAGCAAGGAGGTTCAAAATCGAAGGAATCGCATTGAGATTGACGAGATCCGGATATAGCTCGGGAGCTCCGGCGAGGATGCTGAGCTTGTGGAGGTCGTCGTGGAGGTCGATTTCGGAGTCGGCGAATCGGTCGGGCTGGTTAGGGTATTTGAGGCGAGCTTCGATGTTGTCCTTGAGCTTTCGCTCGAAGGAGAGGACGAGTTTCTTTAGGGTTTTGAGGTCGACCACTTCGACTGCGTTCTTGTTTTGGGATTGGGATTTCTCTAAGGCTTCCAAGAGAGAGAGATCCACTTCAACTTTCTGGCTCTTGCCGCCGTTGGCAAATACGGAGTCGTTTTCGTACTCGTCGTCGTTGTTGTCGTCTTCGTCGTAATAATCTCGTCTGCGCTTCGTTGACATTTTTTTCGGTTCGGTTCCTCTGAGCTTTTACAACTAGCTAGAGTAGCTATTTTCCACTTCGAGGACGAGGAGGAGTATTACTATTACTTACTTTTGGGAAATCCTTCTTTCAGTTCACGGTTTTTATTTTTTTAAAGTTAAAAACGGTAGTTGATATCACGATTTTAGTGTCCACACTGACACTGGGGAAAATAGTAAACTAATTTTTTTTTTCTAACTATCTAGTTAGTTGGCCCAGTTGGGAAACTATATAACATAGTAGCATCTCGAGTCTTAAAGACTCGATTTTGGGCTTCTAAATCGAGTCTTTGAGACTCGATTTTGATGATCTGAGTACGCAACATTCCCAGGTGGAGTACACGTGGAATTCGAGTTTTAGAAACTCGAGTTCCACGTAGACTTTGAACTCGAGTCTTAGAGACTCGGTTTTGCTTTTAAACCGAGTCTCAAAAACTCGATTTTTGACTGAGTAACAACGGTCATTTCTAGTCATGTCTCACTGGGCACACTGACACCTGAAACGTCTTCACTACTTCTCACGTTTTGTAATGTTGGGTCATGTCTCACTGGCACCTTCACTATTGATCCATCAGCTAGTGAGATTTTAGTTTGCATACAAGTTCACTTTCACTTTCACTAAGCACTTTCACTTTCACTTTCACAGCAGCTGTCTTCCCTCTCTCACTCTCCCTCTCAGTCTCATACAATCCCAGCACATCCTCATGTCAGGTAAGGGTCTCTCACTTAGTTGTTTGTTGTTTGGTTTTGATATTTTGTCTTTAATTTTTTTTTTTGCTTGAGTATGAAATTATAAACATTGATTTGGTGATGTAATTGCTTCATTTTGGTTTTGCCATCTACTAAAAATATCAAATGTTGCTCCAAAAAATAAGAGCTGCCCCCTTGCAAAAAAGTATTAAATAACTACTTAAACGTTGAGTTCTAAAAAATAATTGTTACAAGAATGCTGATTTTATGTACCTCAAAATTGCACAAGCAGACCATTTCGGTCCACTTCGGTCTCTTAAGTCCACTTCAGTCCTTTCGGTCCACTTCGGTCTCTTAAGTCCACTTCAGTCCATTCGGTCCATTCAGTCCAATTTGGTCATTCACTCTTTTTGGTCCATTTCGGTCCCATAGGTACACTTTAGTCCATTCAGTCCAATTTAGTCCATTCGGTGCATTTTGGTCTATTAGGTCCACCTTGGTACATCCAGTCCACTTCGGTCCATTCGGTCCATCCAGTCCAATTCGGTCCAAGTTAATATAAATCATAAGAAAACAAAATTAAAATAAAATTGTCATTTAACATAAACGTGTAATGTGATAAAACCTATCATTATCCCATCAATTAGAGTAAATATTATTCTCTAAACTCTGATTTCATTTTTTTGCTTGAGTATGAAAGAATGATTGATATATATTTAAGATGTATTCTTGAAATATTTGTATTGTTAGGTTTTTAATGATTGTATTGTTGTTTGGTTTGATTTTTTTATTTATATTTTTGTTAGAGCTGATTTGAAATTTTGCAATGGGGTGACTTTTGTCTTTAGATTTTTTTTTGTGTTAGTATGAAATGATAGTGATTGTGTGCGTGTATGTGATGTGGGGTGAGTATATGACTAGTAAAATATAGGACGACTATAAGTCGTATATTTTATAAATATATAGATAGAAAAAGTTTTGTAATTGATGTTAAATGAAAGAGATAAAAATATGTCACTAACATATTATACTTGACTCTCTAATAGGTTCACAGTCTCTGAAGTATATTGAGTTAAATGTATATTTCGGTGGACCCGTTGACAATCCTGAAGGGATTGACGGATTCCCATTTAGAGGGGAGGGTATCGAATGCTACTACATGATGATACGTCGTAAGTTGAAGACGTTGGATGATTTGAAGAGGAAAATAATGAACGAATTGAATTTGAACCGTACTAGGTATGACATAAAGATTACTTATCGGTACCCACAAGAAGTCCTTCATGAACGGATAAATTACAGGTATATGGCAATCAAAGAAGACAAACATGTGAAGATGATGTTTAATAGGATCCAGAAAATACCCCAAGTAAATGCTGCTGAGTTGTATGTAAGTTTGGAGGCGCTTGCAGAACTTCCTACTGAGACGGTGCAAGAAACAACTACGTCTTTACAATTTACAGCCCTAGATGATGGATGCACTACAATGGGAGGGTATACAATGGGAGGTTATATGCTCCCAACTCAAGATCATGTTGCCAATACTGGTGAAACCCTCCATCCTCAAGAGACACATTTAGAGGAGGAAGACGAAGACGAAGATCATGCTACGAATGATGGTGAAAATGTTGATGATGTGGACGAGTACGAAGAGAGGATTGACCGAGGCGACTTTGAGTACGATGTGGATGACCATGAAGTTGTTCCCATTTTTGAAGAGGAAAATATGGAGAACCATGATGAACGTGATGCAGACGATGATATTGGCGTCCAGCATGATACAAATACGACCACTGTCTACGCACCTCCTAGCGAGTCCTTTTACGCAAATACTTGGGAAAATATGGTTGATCCTTCAGCTCTTCAGATACCATTTGTTTCTACTTGGGAAGATGGGATGCATTTTAGTAAAGGGTTGACTTTTGCAAATAAAGAGGCGGTGAAGCGTGCATTGATAATATACGCAGCAAGTGATAATAGAAATTTTATTATCCGGAGGTCGACCACAACTAAATTGTGCACCGCATGCATTGACACTAACTGTAAGTGGTACGTTGGGGCATTCAAGAAGGATAAACTTAATGGTCTGTGGATGGTCACGTCTTATGTGGGTCCACATAGTTGTCTACCTTTTGGTCGGCGAAGAGACGGTAAAATGATGGATTCTAATTTTGTTGCATCAGAAATTGTGGGAAGATTGCGACAAAAGCACACTGCTCCTATTGATGAGCTCTGGGAGATCATACATACTAAGTATAAGCATGAACTTTCTTACTATAAGGTATGGGACGCAAAACAAAAGGCAATTGCTAAGATATACGGGGATTGGGAGGAGTCTTACCAAAGGTTGCGAAAGTTGTTGTTGGCATACTTGGATCAAGATTCGGGTACCCAGTACAGCTATTACACCATACCTAGGGGCATAGATGATACTACGTTACTGCGCTATGTATTTTGGGCATTCGCTCCATGCATTGCTGCATTCAGATATTGCAGGCCGGTGATCAGTATTGATGGGACTCATTTATATGGTAGATATCGAGGGGTGTTGATGATTGCAATGGCAACCGATGCTAACCAAAAGGTTTTGCCTCTCGCCTTTGCTGTTGTGGACAAGGAGTCAGGGGCTAGTTGGGGATGGTTTTTAGAGTGTCTCAGGACTTCGATAGAGCATGTCATACCTGCCGATGGCATTTGCATTATTTCTGACCGACATAAAGGTATCAAATGCGCCATTCGAGAGTGGCCTAGAGGTCAAGACGGAAGAGAACGGGTATTTCACCGATATTGCCTTCGACATGTTGCTAGCAACTTCAACACGCACTTTGATGACCCGACTCTAAAGGCATTGGCCTTGAAAGCTGGATATGCGACTAATGAAGCTAAATTTGAATCCATAATGCAAACCATTAAGGATGCCGAGATTAATATGTTGAGGGGTGTAAGACCTGATGATCCCAATATTACACGCTATATGCCATATACATATCTAGTGAGTTTGGATTTGGACAAATGGACCCAGTCACATGATGGTGGAAGACGTTATGGGGCAATGACAACCAATATCTCTGAGTGCTTTAATGGGGTACTTAAAGGTGCCCGCGGTTTGCCCATTGCTACAATGGTTGAGTTCATTTGGTGCAAACTTGTTGCATATTTCCATGATCGAAATAAACTAATTACTTCTGATCTCTCTCAAGGTAAGGTGTGGAGTGATTATGCAATGGGGATCTATACCAAAAATGAGCAGAACATTTTTGGACACACTGTGAGGAATTTTAATCATGAACTTGGTGTATATCAAGTGGTTACCCCGTACAACGACCATAGAGGTGGAGGGGGAAACCACAGTCATGAGGTGCGCATATTTGCTAGAACATGTGGTTGTGGAAAGTGGCAAAACATTAAAATCCCTTGTTCACATGCAATTAAAGTTCTTCAAGGTCTGCACCTCAATGCCACAAGCTATATTGACCCTTGTTACAGTTTGAAGAACGCCATTGATACATATGCACATCATTTTGTGGTGCCACTGTCAGAGTCATTGTGGAGGGACGTTCGCGGACCACGGTGGGTGCCTGACCCACAGCTGTTGCGAGCCAAAGGTCGTCCTGTGAAGTCAAGATTAAGGAATGAAATGGATGGGGTACGACGAGAACGGGGAAGCCAGAGGGAAGATCCGGACTTGAGGGAGATTCAACTGAGGCAGCGATGCGGAGTGTGTCATGAAGAGGGGCATAACCGCAGAAGTTGTCCCAATTCACGTGGGGCTTTGACAAGCGGTTCCCATGGGGCTTCGACAAGTGGTACTGTTACAAACTAGGCAAGTGTTGTCACTATTTTTATATAAAATGCTTAGAATTTCATTTCGTTTTTGCTCTTCGCATTTGGGAACTAACGACCGTACAACAATGTTTGTCAGGCTACCGGAGACTCAATTTTGGATTGGCATTGTATGTGGGCCTTCTGGTTATCTTCAGTATGGACAAGTGCTAGACGACTATGTAGACTATGTTGTATCGACTTAGTTGTTATTTTGTTTATGGCTGAATGTTGTTGTAATTGAACTATTTGTTATCCATTGTACTCGTTACATTAGTTGTGTTGTGCAACGTTGCCTATAATGTCGAAAATGATAGTACTTTGGCAAGTGAAAATGATAGCACTTTGGCAAGTGAAAATGATAGCTGGGAATGGCGTTTTTATTTGTGTGCCTTATGTAATGGTTAAATGTGTTTGGTATGTAGGTCATAGGGCAATTGTATTGCCCATGAATTGTAACTTGCTTAATCCAATTTTTTTTTTATATCTCATGTGCTCTCCCTTTGACTGGTGGTAGCAAAAACATATAGATATATATATATATATTATGCTCGTGCGGTAAGGAAAAAGAAGTTCCTAGTTTGTGGATTTGGGTTTAATGCAGGTGGGAGAAGGAAAAAATAGTGGGGGGGGGGGAATTCCCGGTAAAAATCGAGACTCTTAAACTCGATTTCTATAGAAATCGAGACTCTTAAACTCGATTTCTATAGAAATCGAGTTTAACAGACTTGACTTTTGGAAATCGAGTTTAACAAACTCAATTTTCTACTGCAGTGGCATTTCATAGTAAATATTGAAGAAGTCTCGGCCTGGCCTGGCATTTCACAGAAAAAAAAAAATTTGAATATAAAAAATTAAATGTAAAAAAGTAGCCGTGAACGTATTAATTTCCAACAAATGCTTTTTAGCTTAAACTCGGCAATATTTCTATTTCATGTGGACAAGTTTTTTAATTCTTACACGAAGAGCCATTCAAATTTTAAATCAACTGCAAATCGGATAAACATTATTTTGAATTTCTATAAATTCTACTACAAATAAAATTTTGTGAATTCAATTTGGCAAATAGCTAAACCAGTTTTTATTTATTATTTTTTTTTCTAGAGCTGTATGAATTCTTTCCCTCTTTGTTTTGTTTAAGAATTTCGGACCTTTGTGTTAAACCAAAAAAAAAAAAAAAAAAAAATACAACAAAAAAATATAAGTCGAATCCCACGTGGAACAAAAGCAAATTGACTTTGACTAATGATATGTTCAAACTAAGCTTCCACCAATTAGCCAAAATCTAAGTGATATATTTATTCATGCACAATGTTGCAACATTGGCTTATATAATTCAGCAGCCGCCATGATTTGAACCCCATGTTAGAGAATGTCCAATTAACCAATTGGCAAATATCATTTTTTTGTAAGCATACAGATAGGATGGTTTAAGGGGCCCGCGTGTAGGATAATTTCCATTTTGAAGTACATTTTATTTCCAAACTGTCTTAGGCTGTGTAATAATAAAACGTTGAATCATGTTCTTAAGGTCTAGTCATGCATACATCTCATAGTAACATGCAATGACAGTAGACCAAGAGTTCAGAGCACACAATCCGTATTTGAGTGTAATTTGCCAAGCACCAATTTCCCTCCCAGAGGTCCAGACTCCAGAGCACACATTGGTCCCTTGCACTCGCAATTATTTATGATAGAAATGGGGTACAACAGTACAAGTTCGACTCAAAAACATGAGACGGGGGATCAGAAACATGATGACTAGTACCTACACTTTGCAACAAGGCAACAATATAGCCAATTAAGGGGTTTTATTTTCTCTAATTTCATTCAACTCATCTTGATTGATACACCATTCTGGATGTCTTATGAATACCTATACTATAAATATTTCAAAATAGACCACACGAAGATATACCATGCTTTTTATTTTCGGGGTCAAAATTGATACAAATGAAGCTAATTACAACTAAGACAACGACCAATGGAAAACATGGGATAGTTTCATGGTTGAGCAATCCCCTTTTTCACAAGCAAGTCATAAACCCTGTCAATTTTGCTTGTTTCAAGCTTGAACAAACGATGGGCATCGGCTTTCTTAGAGACATTTCCATTGATAATTTCGATTGACATAACCTCTTGCATGTTGAGATAAAGAGCTGGCGGTAGCCGAATCTCACTGCAGAGTCGTTTCTCCTGTAAACACATAGAAGCAGACTGCTTAAGTCATTGGTTCAATAAAAATGCACACATATACAGTGCATAGAAAACTTTATGCTTAAACTGTTATTTGTGTCATAGTTTAATGAGCCCAAATAAGTTTTCATCCTATGAACATTAAGGATATTTTGTAGCAAGTGGTACTTTTTTCTAGGAATATGGTAAACAAACTGGATACCCTCATGTTTCTTTGTGGATTAAGAATTCGAAGATTGAGATGGCACACTTACACTTTCAGACAATAAATCTGCCCCATGAAGGCCTGTTATCTCCAAATCATTAATAGAGCTTGAAGTTGCCTGTACTGTTGGTCGTGAATTCGACTCCTTGCCACCAGACTCTGAAGCCATGAAAGGATTTGGACCACCCTGACTAAATAGATGTGGCTAAATAGATGAATGTACCAGTAAGTGTGAAGTTATATGGAAATCAAATTATTTTGATAATTTGATAATTTGATAGGGGTGGAGGTATTTGAATCCTAGATGTCTTTGTTGGAGACACCAGGAGGTGCCAATTGCACTACTAGGATCAAAATATTGTCACCAAGTACCTCTTTGCATAGATACGCAGCACTCGCAACTTCAGCTCACGTTCATCCTCATTGTCTGTATCCTTAATTCCATCTCAGCCAATAACTGCTCAGCGTCATTGTCATATTCAGGATCAAACTCCAGTCTTTTCTCAACTCAACTAAAGAAGGTCCCTCGCTCACTGAAGAGTGCGGTCTCTTCCCCCCAAAGCTCCTGTCTGCTTGATGATCTGCACGCAATACTGGACCAGAACATAATTTAATAACCAGCTATTTTATCATAACCATATTGATTATGAATGCACCACCAAGTTTTCAACCTTCTAGTTAGTGAAAATAGAAGGTAACAGATGCCAACAAACAACAAAATGCAAAAAAGTATGTATAACAGTATTTTACAAAAGTAGGTATTGTTCCTATTCCTTTCAGACATATATAAGAAAAAGTTGCAAATCTCTAAAGCCAGAGGCATATTCTGCTTAAAGGACATCTTGGTAAATCAAAAGACTAATAACAAAGTTAAAGAAATACATAACAAGACATCATACCTCAGTTCCCCATTCTGATTTGTCCTCATAACCACAGCTGATGACATGAATAGCCTCTTTAAGAAGAGTTTCTGGTGTTGCAGATTGTGGAACACCACCATTCTCCATAAGCGTAGACGCAACAAAAACAGCAGACTGACCGAACCTTTTCTCCAGGCTCATTTGGGACATGAGTAGCGACTTTTCATCGTCAAATCCAGCACCTGAATTTAGAAAGAGTAAGAAAATGTCAGAATCATATCTAAAAAAATTACGAGTTATATAAGATGCCGTGGATATTGTACAAATATAGTTTCATGAATGACAAAGTTGATTTTAGATCTTGTTTATATATTAAGGTTTACCAATCAATAAGAAGCAATCATTCTCTCCTTTTAAACAAGTAAATGAGGAATTTATTTAATTGTCAATAAATTCAAGATGACATGGAAGGATTTTGACTGGTTTATAATTTATTTATAAAAAAAAATACCCAAAAAAATAAAGAAATAATATTCAAACAATGTACCTTCCACACCCTCTTCTATATCCTCTAGACTGAAAATAGGCACAGTGGGATCTACATTCTTGCTAGATTTCTTCTTGTCTGAACCCTCTCAATGTATAGCGGGAACAATGTAATATTCCAATAGGTTGGGCAGTGTAGCCTACATAACTAGAAAGTTGATTTCAAAATTCTGTATTTGCAAAATTGGGGCGGACAACCTGAATCTTAAGCATTTACTCCCTGGTAGAGAGCCTAACTGCACATCAAATTAATTTTTGATTCATGAGGAGGCCTATAGTAAGGTTTTTTTTGGATGACTCTCAGCTACACCCTGTTACTAACACTGGAATGGAGAGTCATAAGTAAAACTAATATTTGCTTTAGATGTTTTTTTTTAGCCATATTACTAATACTAGGAAATTTCAAACGTAAGAGGTATCCATGTCAAGAGTTCATTGAGATATAATATGCAATGTGATAGAGATGCCTCTGTTTAATGCTTATCTCAAGATCAGTGGGCTAACTCTGAGGGAGATGCATGTTAGCATTATTATCTGACTCTAAGGGAGATGCAAAAAGGCAAAGAAAACGATAATAGTGCCATCCATGTCAATATTTTGAAATTGAACAAAATTTGGCACCTAGATTGACCTTTTCATATGCAAGTGCACTTTGATATATCTAGACATATGGTGATTTGATACTATACGGATCAGGAACTCAGAAATAAAGCTAACTTCTTGGTCAGGATAAGAATGAAATCAAATATTAAGTACCAGTGAGTTAAGCACTTAAAGATCTACAGCATTGCTTTTGTAAGAATGATCACATTTGGTATCTATAAATCCATCCATTTTGATGCATGTGTAGATTCAATCTATTCATGTGACAGACACATGTGAAGAAGACACCCTAACCATGGGGGTGCAACTCTATTAGGATTGAACTGGTTCCAGTGAATCCTAGGGGTGAACTAACATATTTAGTCCCATACTTGATGACCAGAACCAAAACATATAGTGGCAATACCAGACTGAGTTGAAGTAATAAAAGCTTGGGTTTTGGTTGGTCGTTTTCCGAACTTTATAACTTCTATCAAGAAATCAAGTCAGCTTCCCAACAAATGGGCCCAACTAAAGAGATGGTGAGTGTAGAAGGAAGATGAATGTACTTGTGACAAAGAGAAGAGTGAGAATGTCTCTTCAGGTTGATGTGGGAATGTCCTTTCTCACAAAATTTTCCACAATTGCACTGGCTTTCCTTTTTATTGGATTCTTATAGAATTATATTTTATTTTTATTTTACAAGTTAATATATGAGGGCATCTATTATAGGACATGATCTCCTCACCTATCTAAACAAAAAACTCCGCAATCTATTTCAAGCATGCACATTGAACTTAATTTCCTTGAACATATTTTGAGGGTTTTCTTGGTTGGATTTGCTACTACAAATGAATTAAAGTTAAATGAGTTTTTAAAATCTCTGCCAATTAATTATATTTTTATTGAAGTGACCCTACCTCTCTGGAAACTGAACTAATTTATCAATTTACTCAAGGTTGTGAGGAATGAGAAACAAAAATTTAAACCTCTTTATTACTATTTTTAATTCAGATCAAGTATACATATAGTTGTTTCATGATCCGAATGTATCAGTTGATTGAGAGTACTCCACTTCATTGGTTAATGATTTGCTTCTAAACTTTGTAGATCTGCAAAATTTTAGGATTGACTGGCATTGATCTCTTCTCTCCATCAGACGTTGTAGAGAAAAGAGACACTTGAAAAGTTTGTATGTGTATACATTCCTTCTCTAGGAAAGCGAGGTCTAAGCATTTAAGTGTAAGGAGTTTATTGTTAAAAATATTTCCCATAATGTGTTTAGTATCTTATTCCACAGTGAATTTATAGTACTAAGAGAATGACTGTGGAGATATCTTGATAGGTTCCAGATTTTGACGTTGTCACATATACGGTGGCTATGCCCACGGATATGGTTGGATGCATTAGGAGAAGCTGGGAGCTACCTAAGTTCAGTGTTTTGAATTCTGCTAGTGAAAACAAGAATAAAAATTCCAGTGAGAAATTCAGGCAGGTATGTCAATGTTGCTCTCATCTTCCAATTAGCATGTGCTAGAGGAGAAAGCACCATCACACCATTAAACATAAACTCAATCAAAATTTCTAAAATTTCTATAGACTTGTGAACAATTGCATCTCATCGTAGGAACAACCAACAAAGCACTAAAATTAAATCCTCAGCAAATATAAACAAACCCAGCAACATAATCCGATTTCCACAAACCAATTCAATCTCAAACAACAAATATAAAGTTCCTCAAAACAGAACACACAAACCCACTAAAATTAAATCCTCAGCAAATATAAAGTTTTGTCCTTTTTTAGAAATTCAAAACAAAACCCACAAACCCACAAACCCACTGTTTCTCGGCAACCAAACGGTGAAACCCATTATATATAAACACTGTTTCTCACCTTTTTTTTTTGGTTTTCACAGACCGCGTAGACTGATCAAAGCTCTGTGAGTGAGAGGTTTCTACTTCGGTGGACTTTATCAAACTTTAGGAGGAGAGGCCTGAGACGATACACCTCTCTGTGGCTTTACCAAACTCTTCGCCGAAGCTGATGAATGTGAGAGTGCAGACTGAGTGAGAGAAGAGGGTGACTGAGAGAGGCCCTCAAGTGTGAGAGTGAGAGGGAGAGGGTCAGTGAGAGACCGTGAGACTGGAGAGTTGAGAGAGAGCTCTGTGAGTGAGACTGGAGAGGTGAGAGACTGTGAGAGAGGCGTTATTTTTAAAAAATGTCCAAGCTCTGATTTTTGTGGTGTTTAAAGCGTGCTGAGCACAACTAAAAATCGAGTTTCTGAGACTCGGTAATCGAGTCTCTAACACTCGACTTCTAAGTGTCGTCCACGTCATTATCAAAGCCAGGTGTAGTCCACGTGGATGCTTGGTCGGAACTCGAGTCTCTAAGACTCGAATTCCACGTGTACTCCACATGGCACTTGGCCACGTCAATTTAAGAAAACCGAGTCTGAAAGACTCGATTTATTCAAGCAAAATTGAGTCTTAAAGACTGAGATGTTAGTAATATATATACTTAGTAATCAGGGCCAACTAACTGTATAGTTGTACAGTTATGGTTAAATACCAATTTCGTTCCACTGACACTACACGATCTAATAGTGGATTTGAACTGGGGATTTTCTACTTCTACGTCAGCGTTAGTGATTTTTAGAAAATAACTATAAAACCTAAACAATATCATTAGTTAAGCAACGTTTTAAAAAATTTTAGTTTTTAACAATTCGAGTCTAGAGGACTCGATTTTTCTGTTGTTATTTTCCTCTTTTGCCCGCAGTTGAGGTGGACAAGGATCCACGTAGGCCAAGATATCAAGTTCACTGGACTAGTTTCTTATACATAGAAATCGAGTTCACTAGACTCGGTTTTTATACATGGAAATCGAGTCCACTGAACTCGGTTTCTATGTATAAAAACCAAGTCCAGTGAACTCGATTTCCTAGTCTCATCAGTCCATCTCACAGCATCATTAGTCTCATCCCACAGCATCAACGGTCACGTGGGTACTGAGCTGGAAATCAAGTCCAGAGGACTCGATTTTTATGAATGGTCCCTAGCCCTCCACGTGTTGCTGTGGGTCCCAGCTGGGACCTGTTTTGCTCCTTATCGTGGGGTCTCACACCTTTAGCTCTATACTCTTCAGAAACTCAGCTCTATATTCTCTTCATAAATTCATTTCCTAAACTGTCTCTCACTTGCACTCACACAACACTCATCTCACACAACACTCTCAGGTAATGTTTTTACAATATTATGATTATTTGCTAGTTTTTTTTTTTTAAAGAAAAAATTTAGAACATATTAGGAAAAGTTTTGTTTTTGTTATTTGTTAGTGTAAATATTGTGATTAATTTATTTGTTAGTATATTGTGATTATTTGCTAGTTTTTTTTTTTTTTTTGAAATTAATATTAGGACACATTTATATAAGATCATGAATCTACTTAAGAAAAAATATCTATAATGACTAGTAATATTATGATTAATTATTGGGAATATTTAGTAAATAATTGTGATTAAATTACAACATATTGGGTTTTTTTTTTTTTTTTTGTTAGTGTAAATATTGTGATTAAATTATTTGCTAAGTTTTTTTTTTAAAAATTAATATTGTGATTATTGGGAATATTTAGTACCAAATATTGTGATTATTATGTTATTACAACATATGGGAATATTTGTTTTGTTTGTTAGTGTAAATATTGTGATAATATGCCAAGTTTTTAAAAAAAAATTAATATTGTGATTAATTATTGGGAATATTTAGTACTAAATATTGTGATCAATTGTTTGGAATATTTAGTACTTTTAGGTCTTTATCATGGATATGAAATGGATTATGAGTTTGATACCTAAGATAGTATTTGTAGTTTTTTTACCATAAATTATTTCAAGATATACCTCTTGGGATTTGTAACAGAGATTTCAATGGATAACTGGTTGGTATATAATATTTTTGTTCATCATAACTTATTTGAATGGGTTTTGAAAGTCATGCCCCTAGAATGATTTGGAATTGTAAAATAATATGAAATTGGTAATGACTATTTTTGTATGTGACCTGAGGTGAGTTTATGCAAATTTGGTTGAGGTTAGTATTGTTGGCATTTCATACACAAAGTTTTGTGATTGATGTTGATTGAGCGTTATAAATTTGTCACTAACACAATCGCACTTGATGATCTATAGGTTGACAATGATCCATATAAATATATACTACGGTGGACCCCTTAGCAATGCCAACCCTTATGACGGATTCCCATTTCAAGGTCCTGGTATGCAGTGCATCTATATGATGATACGCCGTAAGCTAAAGACCCTGAATGATTTGAAAGAAAAAATTATGGAAGAGTTGCAAGTGAACCCTGCTTTGCATGATATACATATTACTTTCCGTTCTCCACATGAAGTCCTCAATCAATGCATTAATTACAGATATATGGCAATAACTGAGGACAAACATGTGAAATTCATGTTTAGTAAGATGCAGAAATGGAAAAAAGTAGCAAATTTTGAGTTGTATGTCACTTTGGAGCCGCGTGTGGAAGTCGGTGTAGAGGAAATTGTACAAACAACTACAGCTCTATAGTTTGCAATCCTAGATGATCGATGCACCACATTGGGAGGCTATACACCCCTTTTTCAAGAAACACCAACAACAATTGAGAGCGAACCTAGAAATAGATATGAAGATCAATTTTGTACACATCGAGGTGAATCCTCTACAGTTCCGGTAGTAGAAGATGAAGACGAAGACTGTTTTGGGGAAGATCCTGACGATAGAGATGAGTACGAAGAGAGGATTAAGCGAGGCGACTTTGACAAGGGTGTTGATGACCATGAAATTACTCCCATTCCTGATATTGATGATATGACTGAATGTGATGAAGATGATGGGGACGCTAATGTCAAAGTTCAGCGTGTTACAAATATGACCCCCGTTTATGAACCTCCTGCCTCATCATTTTATGAAAATACTTGGGAAAATATTGTTGATCCTGAAGTTGTTCAGCAAGCATTTGGTTCTTCTTGGAATGCAGACATGAATTTTGCGAAATGGTTGATTTTTGCGAATAAAGAGGCGATGAAACGTGCATTAACAATTTACGCCGCAAAGCATAACAAAAACATTATCACTAGTAGGTCGACCAAAAGTAGATTGTCTGTGAAATGTGTTGATGAGTCATGCATATGGTACGTTGGGGCAGTCGCGAAACCTGAACATGGACTATGGATGGTCACATCTTATAGGGGTCCTCACAGCTGTATACCCCTTGCCACAGCCCTTGATGGTAGAATGATGGATTGTAATTTTCTTGCAGCAGAATTTGTTCCATTGTTGCAAGAAAAACACACGGCAACAATTTATCACCTCAGAGATTTCATTAAAGAGAAGTATTATGGGCATAAGCTTTCTTACTATAAGATATGGGATGCGAAACAACGAGCTATTGCAAAGATATTTGGGGATTGGGAAGAGTCTTACCAAAGGTTGAGAAAGTTATTGTTGGCATACTTGGATCAAGAACTTGGCACCCAGTTCTGGTGTCACACCATACCCAGGGATGAGTTCGGTGATACAATATTGCGCTATATATTGTTTTCGCTCCATGCATTGAAGGATTCAAATATTGTAAGCCAATGATCAGTATTGATGGGACCCATTTGTATGGTAAATATCGAGGGGTGTTGTTGATTACAATGGCCACTGATGCCAACAATAAGGTTTTGCCTCTCGCCTTTGCCGTTGTGGACAAAGAGTCAGGGCCTAGTTGGAGGTGGTTTTTAGAATGCCTCATGAATGCACTGGGGGATGTGATAGCAGATAAGGACATCTACATAATTTCTAATTGACATAAGTGTATTCAAAACACAATTGCAAATTGGCCTAGAGATGATGATGGACGAGTACGAGTAGTTCACATATATTGCCTTCGACATGTTGCTAGCAACTTCAACACGCATTTTCAGGACGCAACTTTAAAGTCATCGGCCTTGAAAGCAGGGTATGCTACTTAGGAAGCTAAATTTGAGTTGTACATGCAACCTATCAAGGAAGCTAAGATCGAGGCCCTTAGGAAGAAACGGAGAACCGAGCGGCAGGAAAGTGAACCCGACTCATCCATCATGCCATACACATATCTAATGAAAGAGGATTTAGAAATGTAGACTCAGCTATATGATGGTGGATACCATTATGGGGCTATGACAACCAATGTCTTGAAGTGCTTCAATGGAGTACTCAAAGGTGCGTGTGGCCTACCCATTGCTGCAATGGTTGAATTCACTTGGAGCAAACTTGTTGCGTATTTCCATGATCGACACAAAGAAATTACTCATGATCTCTCAAATGGCAAGGTATGGAGTAAATATGCCTTACAAATCTATGGACAAAACCTGCAAAAATCTCTTTCACACCAAATAGCAGCGTTTAATAATCTGAATGGTATATAATTTCTTCATTTGTGAAGAAATTAAAACACCCATCATAGAAAGAATCCCTATGGTTTGATTTTTTTTTTCACATCCTGAATTTGAAAATAACATTATTTTCAAAGAAAACAAACAGCCAGTGCTCTAACCTAACCCTCACTGATTGGGGTTGCAAAAAATCCATTTTAACTTATCCCAAGAAACAACAACAACAAACAAACAAACAAACAAAAAAAATCCACTCTAAAACCACACACTAAAGTAAACCAAATTGTACTTGGAATTAGACAACGGAAAACAAATGACTCATAATTTCCTCATATTCACCATGGATTACACATTCACACATGAAGCAGAAACTACAACTTCTCTTCTAATTAGGTCAGTCTTCACAAACAAATCATTATTAATTACTTCCACAGAAAAAAAAAAAATAAAAAGAAAAAGAAAAGACATTTAAAAAGGTAATATCAAGCTCTCATATCTGGCCCAAAAAGAATCCTGCCAAGCTGAAACAACAGTACCATCATTATCATCCAAAGTATGATTTTTGCTTAAGAAATACCCTTTTTAACAATATAAAGTCCAGATTTAGAGTTTAGCCAAATTAAGTTCTCCTTAAATTTTCTTCTAAACAATGAAATCTTATACATTTCACCTGCCACTATAGGTTGGTAAACGTTCCTAGTGAGATAAAATTTACAACACAATTTGTCACAATCAATTAGATCTGCAGCAGTTTGCATAACAACTCTGATTTAGTGAAACTGAAGTACCATCTCCAATATAGCATGTAGTTTCAATCAAAGCTGAATATCTACAAGACAGGACACCTTTCTAACCCAATAGTCAGAATGCTTAGATCTGAAACTAAAAATGCTTTCCTTCACAGTACTTAACCATTAAATCCTTATGCAACAAACAATTTGGTTTACAAATAACTCCTTTATAACAGAACTGCTTTGCTATCAAACCTCATTTAAAGGACCCATTTTCTACATCCTAACCAACGATCTTTTCTTAGATCTACAGATAAAATTCCAGTTTAGTAAAAGAATTTGCTTGCTCCCTACAATGTCTCTAGAAAGAATTACAAACAATACCACATAAAAAATTTCAAAAAACTATGTTGCATATCATTATTGCCTTGAACAAAGGGCCAAAGACAAGCTATTTGCACACTTATAAGGTTAAAGTGGATCCCCTTGCCTTGAGCTATATAGATAGAGGGAAAATAATTTTACCCAGGGAACCATTCAATAGAATCTGATAAGAAATTGTGCAGATACACCACTTAATCAAAAATTCATTTCTTCTAGCATAGTCAAAATGAAGTCTCAGATACGTCTTATCGTAAACTTTATTCATATCAACTTTATAGGCAACCAACCAAGTTTTTTCCACCCCCTAGTCTTTCTAATTTTTTCAACCAGGTCATGTGCAACAGATTATCATGAATCATTAATAACCTATTATGTTAGGAAAAAAAAAGTCACAACTTTCAAGGGCAAGGGAGCAATTTACAGAGTCAAAACCATATGCTTGATAACTACAGATAGTTGTTTATGTTTCTCAAATTTGTTGGAAGTTAATGTTCTTCCAAAATTGTATGACAAGAAGGCAATAAGCAAAATGGGATAAGAAAAGAATCAGTTCACAACAAAGCACACCATAATGGTCCAACATCAAACTAAGATATAAACAGTTTAATACAATGAACCACTTTAATTAAAAATGACATTTTTTTAAACAAAATCAAAACATAGTTGCTCTTTATTAAAATAAGGTTAAAGTGCAAAATACTTTATTGGGACTAGAAACAATGATGCAAATCATACTAAGGAAGGAAAGATAACAAAATAGATCCGGGAGGTATCAATAGGTCATGATCAATTCTTATTTCTTAATCACCTAAAGCAAGCAATACCAGCTAAAGAGCTGAATTCTCCATGTTTTTCAGTAAGAAGATAGGCATTTAAGGCAATGGAAGAATTAAAATGTACAAGCAAAATCTTTAACTTACACAAATTACATTTGACAGAATGAGAAACTTTTTGAATAAATAATACAAGTAAAACATGAAGAACATTTAGTATAAGTGTAAAAAAAAAGCTCGAGCACATTTTATTAAAGGCCAGCTAGATGACCATAATCAAAATCCTACATTTTCCTTGAATTGAACAAATCATTTCGAATAAATTTGGTTATACAAAGTTACAAATGCTGAGTATACTCTGCACCCCCCCAAAATCTATCAAGTACAATCAATGCATGCCAATCATCCATCACCAATAAACCCAGAAAAAAGAGAGAGTCCTTACTTTTGTGAGGTAGTCGAAGCCAACCACTGAGGGAGAAAGACTGAGCGAGGTGGAGACGAAGCAACGGGAGAGAGAGGCAGCAACGGTGACGGCGACAAAGCGAGAGGGAATGAGACTGACAGTGACGGCAACGAAGCTTGAGGGAATGAGAGTGAGACTGAGAGTGAGAGAGAGACTGAGAGTGAGAGAGGGAATGAGAGTGAGAAACTGTGTGTTTTGAACTTGAGTTTTTTTGAGTGCGTGCGATGATGGACACGTGGACCGAAAGGAAACCAAGTACAATGGACTCGATTTCCTTTAAACCAAACCGAGTCCAATGAACTCGGTTTTTGGGCTTGCAAACCAAGTCCAATGAACTCAGTTTCTGGGCTTACAAACCAAGTCCAATGAACTCGGTTTCTGGGCTTACAAACCGAGTCGAATGAACTCGGTTTCTTGGCTTACAAACTGAGTCTAATGAACTCGATTTCTGGCCTATGTGGACACTCTGGCCACCTTAGCTGCTAGCAAAACAAGAAACTCGAGTACAATATACTCGATTTTATAACCCAAAAATCGACTTCTCTGAACTCGAATTGTTAGAAACCAAATATGTTTGAAACGTTGCCTAACTAATGATATTGTTTGGGTTTTATAGTTATTTTCTAAAAAAATCTGCAGCGTTATGTCGTTCTGCGTTTCGACTTTGGAGGCCTGCTTTCGACCGCTTGTGCCCTATCACCTATCACTGGGTTTTTTATTTATTTTTTTTTTCTAATTTTAATTATCGGATTATAAATATAAGGAATAATGTGTTACCCAACTTTATTATTATTATTATTATTATTTGGAAAGAAGTGAAAAAAAATGTTAAAAATTCTTTTTAATTTTCCCCTAAAAAACATTAACTTATATATTTTAAAATTTTAACAGTTCATATATGTCAAATTTCATTCTAAATAAATGTTATTTATTAAAACTTATTTTTTATACATAATTTTATATTACAAAATTTTGAAATTTAAACATTTGATTGAAAACATAAATACAAATTTGTGATTTTTTGAAAATTTTGCGAACATGCAGAATATAAAAAGAAAATGAAATCTAATAATGAATTTTTCAAAATTTACATCTAATAAAAAAATATTGAATAGGGTTGTAGCCTTTTACCTATAACCAAGTTTGAAGCTAAAATTTTGTCCATTTTTTTACCACACTAAAACTTTTGACGTGAGTGTTAATTTGGTCTTGAACTTTTGATCTAAACAATTGACTGGCTAAACTTTAAGTCGTGACAAATCAGAATATTTTATTAAAATTTTCCATTAAAGCCTAACAAATCTAATTATATGATGTGCACATAGTAATGGTAGTATTTTAAAATTAAAATGATTAATAATGCCATAAAACCATGTGTGATTAAATTCGTTAGTTTTTAACCCAAAAAAAAAAAAAAATACTAAAAAAATGTTTATTTGTCACAAGCCATGTCCATTGGGATAATAGTTTAATACAATTTTAAGAGGACTAAATTGATGCTCACATCAATGTCCAAGGTTGGTTTGTAAAATGCCAATTTCTTTAATTAGATTTTTTATATGTTAAAAAGCATTAGTTATTTCAGGTGAATGTGAATAATCAAATAATAAGTATAGGCGTTTCTCAAAAAAAAAAAAAAGTATAGGCTATACCGTAATAAAAAAAGAAATTGATTTTAGTTTTACCAATTCTTTACTCGCTAATTTTCAAAAAAAAAAAAAAAAAAAAGAAGAATTTCTTTACTCGCTAAACAAGCTTGTGCCTTTTGCAAAATAAAAACTCTCTTTCTTATAAGGTTTTCAAGGCTAGGTTTTTTTTCCTAATTGCTCTATCATGGAAGCTAGAAATTCTATAACAGCTTCGTATTCTTAGACTAGTAGCTTACATGGTCGAGATGTTCTTTTAAGGGGATGTAGATGGTGTATTGGAGATGGAAAAACTGTTAGCATTTGGCAGGATTTTTGGTTACCAAGAAGAGATACACCTCAGGTTCTCTCTCCCATGCTTGAGTCATTGGCTAGTGCCAAAGTGGATATTCTTATTGATGCCTCGACTAGACAGTGGAACCACGGTTTCATTGATGGTATCTTTATTCTGGAGGAAGCAGCCCTCATCAAAAACATTCTTTTGTCAAGGATGGAGGTTGCTGACAGTCTTTTCTGGCCTTACACGCAAAAGAGGGATTACACATGCAAGTTGGGGTAACGGTTTTTGAAGGAAGAAAATGACTTTGATGCTCCTGGAAGTCCTGTGGATTGTGAAAGAGATTTATGGAGAGGAATTTGGTCTTTACATGTACCAAATAAAGTTAAAAATCGCATGTGGAGAGCTTGTCGAGAATCACTGCCGTCAAAAGCAAATTTAGTGCGTCGAACTATCATTGATTGCCCAGTTTGTGATCAGTGTAAACAGGAGCCGAAGACAGCTTTGCATGCTTTATGGTCATGTCAGGAACTTGATGTAGTTTGGGAAGATGAGGAGCAGTGGGCTTGTCGTAGATCAATCACCTTCTTGAATTTTAAGGAGCTATTATCATGGCCAATAAAAAAACAGAATCACCTGGAGTTTTTCTCTATAATTGCATGGTCAATATGGAATCAACGAAATCCGGTTCGCTTGCACCAACCGAGCTGTAATCTACATCTTATATTCTTATTGCAGCTGCAGCAAAAGAACGACTGGTAGAATTTGTCTCGGTCCAACCAGCCCCTCAGTCTCACACTCCTTGAACACGAGACCAATGGTGACCTCCACCTTCGGACATGATCAAGATAAATTTTGACGGAGCCATTTTCAACAAAGAGCACAAGTCTGGGATTGGAGTGGTGCTGCGTGATGCCCATGGTTCAATGCTAGCCTCTTTGTCTCGGCAACTGTTACAGGTTTACAGCCCATTGGAGATCAAAGCGAAGGTAGCGTCAACAGCTCTTCAATTTGCTGCAGATTTGGAGTTCAATCAGGTGGTCTTAGGGCTGACTCAGGTTCTTATGACAGCTTTGGTCAATGACAATAAGTTTTTGTCCTCTGATGGTTTGCTTATTGATGATGTACATTTTAGTGCTAGATTTTTTTATTAAATTATGTTACTCTCACGTAAGGAGAAAAGGTAATAAAGTTATTCAACATGCTTTATGTATTTCGAATTTTGTTATGTGAATGTAGGATGTTTCACTACCTTTTCTTTATGTTGTCCAAGTTGATATTGTTGGTTTTTCTTAATTAAATGAATTATGTTTCTCCTAAAAAAAAAAAAAATCTTGACCTAGGGCTATTTGGCTCATAAGATTTTTTATACTTATGAATTTAAGATTCCTGTGAATTTAAACTCTTGGCTACTGTTGATACCCATTTTTGGGTCACATTTTTTATAAGCCTGATTCGGCCCAGTTTGACTTTCTTATGGGCTCATTGTTAGGGTATGCCCTAAAATCTAATTTATTGGTATGTTATAAATAATTAAATTATTTAATTATATGAGACTATTTGTAAATGAACTAATTGGACATTATCATAGTCTTTGAGATGCATTGTATGTGATTTAGTTACAGAAAATATAAATCACAAATTCCTTGTAAACTCAAAATATAGTTCGTAGTCAGTGATAAAATTGGACGTTTTATCTGCGAAGACTATAACATATCAACTAAGATGGTTTGTCTTGATCATGGAAGTAGAGACTTCTAGTTGATGTGTTGATATATCTTAAATGTATAAGACAATATTGAACTGGACCGTTGTAATATTAATTATTCAATTAACAACTGTCACCTGAATAGTTAATCTCACAACTTCTAATTTAATAAACTCTCAATGCTGAGAGGATAGTGAACATGATCATAAAATGTAGGTTGCTTTGATATATCAGGAGTGAAATCTAGTTTAACAGTCAAAACTTCAGTATGTTGAGTAACCACACATAGTGTTGAGGGAACACATATTCTCAAGATGGAATTCATAATATCTTTCTATAGAGACACGAACTATCCCCCTGAGATAAGTTTAATGGGAACTAGTTATTCAGGGCCAGCCACTTAAGTAAAGAATTACCAAAGTTTATATTTATTGAAATTAGATTTCATAAATATAAATAACTAAAAGTTTAAACCGGGAACTCAAAGAATAAAATAGTTGTTTATAAAGTGACAGTTTATTATGACTTTGTTCACTATAGATATTTCATGGAGGGGTCAAATGATATCATATTAGAGTCTTGGGATATAATTTATTAATAAAGCCTAAAGTAAAAATATATTTCCATAATAGTACTTGTTATATAATTAATGGTAACTTTAGACTTGTCAAGAGTTTACAGATAAGTCCGAGGCCCATTGGAGTTAGAGCCTTATTAGTCCATTTAGTCCCATCCCAAACCACACACTTAAAGCCCAATTAGGTTGGCCCAAAAGACTAACCTAATTAGATAATCAGTTATTTATTTAATAAGAGTTATTAAATAAAGTAACTACCAAGGCAGTTAATTATGTACGTATGATTAAAAAAAGAGAAAATAGTTTTTCTCTATAATATCTTTTGAATACACCTTCCTTATGGAGAATTAATGTACTTAAGAACTTATTGAGAGACCACTTATCTTGGGCATCATGTGGAATTGAGATGAAGATTGAAAGTATTCTCAAGTCTTGTTTTGAATTTTACTACATCAAGGTATGCTTTCTCTTCTTTGTTCTAGAATTCAAGGTTATATGTTATCTCTCATAATTGAAGTAGATCCTTGTGTTGCTTCCGTTGCGTGTTTTGTATGAGATGCAAACCAATTTTTCCAACACTTAATTCATGTATTATATTATATTATATTTTTTTTTAAGCATGGCTCAAGCTCATGCAACATATTGGGAAAATTGAAGAAATGTGGTTTGGAGGGTATGGGTTGGTTTCTTTTAGACCTTTTGCATGAGCCCAGCCCATGCATGCTACCAAGTGGGCAAAAGACACCAGTAGCACCTAAAGCTCATAGAGGAGGTCTTGTACTTGAAATTTCCACCCTAAAAGAGCTTCTATGCTCTTGTTGACTATGGCCCAAACTTTTCTGTTCTATCATTTTTTTGCCTAAAACATATAGTTGACCTTAAGCGGTTAGCCATGTCTGCTGTAACAACCAAATGCAGCCTCTAAGAACCTGCCATGTCTAGGAAATATAAGCTCATGAATTTAGGCCACTTTATTTCCCAAATTATGCAAAAAGTAAGCCAACCCTCTTACTCAATTAAAGCAAATTTGACCATAACTTATTTGATTGATACCTTGGGGTTCAAAACCTCTTCTATCAACTAAAAACCAGTTGCTTAGAGCACCCCAAACTTAATACAAAAGGCCTCAATCCGATTCAAAAGGAACCAATCACGTTTTACCCACATTGCTAAAACTTTGGATCATAAATTCATTCAGCTAGCAAACATTCTTACAATTCCAAAGTTCGTGGGTGGAAATATGGGTACAGAGGAACCTTCTATCTCTTCCTCACAACCTCTCTCAATTTCCTCTTCTCGTTGACTATGGGTTGAAGTTTCGAATCTGTTGTATTTTTATGCATTTTTGTTATTGGCATTTTGATTTCTCTCTTGTTAAAGCACCATTAGCTTCTATTCACTAAATATTGGAATTTTGGGCTTGATACTCTTTACAAATAATCACTTCTAAAGAACCCAGTAGAAGATTTGAGCTGTTCTTACATTTTGGCCCTTGTCACAAAACGTCCCCAACAACTACTAAAATTCTTGAAAAAATAGATATGACGTGAGAAGGAATAATTTATTACAATTTTAATTAAGTGAAAGTTACTTAGGACACTAAAATTCCTAACCAAATACCCTTCGAGGGAATTCATAGCAACCATAATTTTATCTACTCCCAATTTTTTTTTTTTTTTTGAATGCATCAACTCCCAAAATTTTAAATTCTCATTTTGAATTTGTGCCAACCAAATACAATCTTGAAGGGTTTTTTTTGGGTTTTTGGTTCGATAGTTAAAAAATGAGAATAAAAAATGTTTTGAGTTCAATTTATCCCCTTGACTTTTTCTTCAATTGTCAAAATAGTTCCTAAGGTTAAATTTTTTGTCAACTTAGCCCCCTACTTTGTAAAATTGATTTAACGTTTGTTTGGGGTTTGCTTATTTTACTGAAATTTAAAACTTTTTGTTTAAAGTACTGTAAATAAAAGTAAGAGTTAGCTGAAATAGTTCAGTGAGACCCATAAATAGTACTAAAAAGTGCAATGAGACTCATAAATAGTAGCAATAATAAGTTAAATAGTAAAATAAGTTACCAAAAATAATCCATGTCAAACGCACACTTAATCAGAACTTAGCCCTTACTTCGTAAAATTGAGTTAATCGAATCATTCCGCCCAAATTTGTTAGAAGACAACACCATTTAAACAATTATTTTTTTGGTTAAAATTTATCTGGAAACATTCATGAGACGACATTTAATATATATTATTGTTCGATAAATATTTTTTTTTTAAATGTTTAAAGTCAAACAACTTCATTTGCTAGCATATTTGGACAAAAATATTTTACTCATTTTGACAAATTGACAAAAGTTGAGCCAAAAACATATCAAATGACTTAAATGAATTTTAAGCAAGCCAACAAGCTCTCACTCAATTGGCATCTCCTCACCTTGTAATTTCTAGGTGGAGAGTGAGGTCGTGGGTTCAATAATTACCATGGGATGTTTGTGTAACTTACCAATAAAAAAAATAATTAAAAAAATAATAATTTAAGGCACCCAAAAAAGAGTCAATGCAGTGTACAAAAAATAAAAGTAAAGACATAAGTAAATTTTTTAAAAAGGGGCTAAATGCAAACACAAACCCTAGGGTTTGGGTCAGTTGCATTTTGGCAAAAAAACATGGAAGTGAATTCATGACTTTAAAAGGTTCAGCTATTTATTCTATTTATAACTACATTAATCAATGAATAACCCAGTTCTATTCAAGACACGAGCTAGAAAGAACTAGCAAAAGCACCTATAAAAAAAAAAAAAAAAACATAACCAGCAAAAGCATAGTTTCAGACCCATCTAGATGTGAACATATTGAAAACAGTCGATGCAGAAGATCAATTACTATGTAGCGATACAGCCTCAATGTTCTTTCTATTATAAAAGAAACAGAAAGGTATCAAATTGATGCAAGTGATGTAGAAAAGAAAGCTAAAAAAGAATCAGTTATCTGCCAAAGAAAATTCTATTTACAACATCAACTAGCAAAGCATAAGCTGGATCTATGGCTTTCAATCCTGGATATTCAAGAAGCAATAACAAATATGAATGAATTTAGATTTGATATATTAATGTCTTGAAAGATTAAAACTTTGATTGTTGAAGCCAGCAACCTCTGATAAAAAGCAGCATCATGTGTGAGGAAAGATGGATACAAATGCTAAAATTTACTTAAACACCTTTGAAGTCTCTTCCCCTCAATCCCTACCCAAAACCTCCCAATAGAAATAAATCTATAAAATCATGTTCTGTATCATTTTTAGCCTTAGTGATCACCCATTTTTAAGCAGGTTCTATAAGTCCTATAAAAATTGCAAGGGAACAAGAAAAGGTGATTTAACTCAAAGTGCAACATGACTATTGACAACAACTTATCACATGCAACATGTATATATCAAAAAGGAAAAATGAACAAGTTAGAAAGCAGTAATGCTGCATTTAGTTACCAGCTATGCCGAAGTATGTATGGTAGACATCCACAACATCATCTGGTCTATTAGAAATTCCTTCATTTTCCATATCCTGGGATTTTTGTCAAACCACATCACCTCAGAGAAATTTAAAATGATTCAAACTAACAATGCAGAAATAAAATAAAGGACGAGCAGGCGTAATCATAGTCTACGAAGTAGCCCATTTAGTCCCAGCAGTCGATATACTTAACAAGCTTTTCCTTATTTATCCAATGAACCCTGTCTATCATGATCAAGCTAGAAAGAACCCACCACAAGTAGCAGACCTGAAGCGATGCAACAAAATCAGTGAGAAAGACTACAAAAATGTTTCTTCATGGAAAACTAAGTTTCAGTTAAATTATTATAAAATAAAATACACCCACATCAGGGAGTTTCTCAGGATGGCCATTAAGACCTCCAGATTTAATTTGCGGCTCACATAACCACCACCCAAGAAGGTCCTTGTCAATATGATGCAATGACCCCGTTAGAGAAAGTGCAGCCACACAACAGAAAACTGCAGTCACAGTGGATAGAGACATTAGATATTTGGTGAATAAAAATTTCAGGTTTATAATGCAGACAATAAAAAGGCATAATTGTTTAGCCTTTACACATACAGAGATCCAGGAGGAGAACACTAATAGCTACCACTTATCAATTAGCTTCAACTTGAAGTAATTAATATTACACTTTTAAGACAACTCATTAAGTTCAAAAAGTTTAAGATTACAGGTTGGTGAAATGACATGACTTTCAAGCAGTGTGAGTGGCTCACAAAAATCTAACTCTAATGAAAAGTGAGGCACCTGGTAAAATAAAGGTTAACTCTAAGCAGCTCGAAGTTATACTGGAAGCTCAGTCGAAATTCATCTGGGAATGCAGTTACAAAGTTGAGAAATCACATATAAGCATTTTAATCAGCTGCAATTTTCTTTTGATTACAACACAAACTACTCAATTATGATGTGTATATGTCCAAGTAAGCCGATAAACAAACTGAAGCTACTCAAACTTCACACAAGATCAGCTTGGTATGGAGCAATTGAATCACTTACGAAATGACTTCTACCCTGAAGAGCCTACCTTAACTTAACTCCTAGAAAGGAAAGCTAGTCAAGCTCAAATAGGGCCAGCTAAAGAAGGATATCACTCACCAATACTCATGAGATGAATGAGTGAGCTGAGAGATAAATGAGTGATCTTGAGCAGTGTACTACTCAGCACATTTACAGCCAAACACAGCAAGATATTGTTTTACAATGAAATGCAAGCAATGGACTTCTTAGTAAATTACACTAATCCATCATACATAATACATTTCATAGACTATTCTGCAATACTTTTTGATAGATAAAAGGAAATTAAATAGACCATTCTGCAATACTTATAAATTTATAATTTATAGGGCAGAATCTCAGCCTTATCAACCTCCACTTCAAATATATTAGGAGAAATGCATGATTTATTCTAAATTATAGTTGAACAAACAAATAAGAAATAGTTTCCATTAGGAGTGGAGGTTTGGGTTACCAAGATGCAAAATTTACAATCGATTGACAGCAATTGAATCTGAGAAATGAGAAACAAATTTTGTTTTTAATAGATGCAACAAATTTTCCACCCTGATAATAATAACAATAATAATAATAATAAACAAATAAAAAAGATAAAATATTTGAAAAGATTGTCCCCCCAGATAAAAACAAAACAAAGAAGATGATGGAAGTAAAATGCACACTTGATTTATCGAAACTAATCAGAAAGTAAAACTTCATGTAAAGATTCTGAGTTAAATAACTAGCACACTTTGCCTGCATGGGACTCCCCACCAGGTGTGCATCCAAATCCACCATCCAAATTTTTGCAACTTTGTTGTAGCTCACAGCCTTCTCCACATTGATTTTATTCAAGCGATGTAATATTGAGAGACAACATATAGCAATATAAGAGAACCTATAGAAAAAAGAATAGGTTTGGTAAAATATGTACTACTTGCAAAGATGCTAACTCCCAAAATCATGAGATATTAAATAACAAATCAGAAGGGGAAAGAATACCGTGTATCAACTTCACCCCATATGTCCCCTGAAAAGGATCCATCTTCATTTTGCAGCCCAGCAACATCTGACTTAAATATTAAGAGCCACAAGAATTGCTAGATATACACTGCTTTATATTTGGTTTAAATATTAAAGTTTGTTGATGCCTAAATCTCCTGTAAAGATTCATCTACGTCTCTGTACCAAACTGAGTAACTTAAAAGTACTGATTCCACCCAATATGTAATATCAATATGATACGCAAGTTGAATCTACCAGTTAACTATCTATACAAAGAATTGCAATATTTCTAAAAATTATGGCTAGTGGAGTATTTCAAAAAACAAAGCATAGTATACAATACAATTTCAAAATCCACCAATAAGTATGCCAAAGGATACAATTAGTCACCTTATCAATGTCAAGAACATTTAGCTTGTCAAAAAGGGCCAAAACCTGTACGGCGCTTAGAGTATACAGTATGTGAGGATCATGTCCAATGTTACCGCCAAACCCCCAACACCCCCCCCCCCCCCCCCCGCCCCCCGCACAACTAATTAAATCATTATGCATTCATTACTATAATCATCTACATTTTCCTCTCTCTCTCTCTCTCTCTCTCAAAATTTTAGAAAGCTTAAAAATGTTAAACCATTAATTGATTGGACTTATTGAATAGTTATAAGTATAGCCATCTAAAAATTTAAATATTGGAAGATTCATAAGCAAATTACTATAATCATCTACATTTTCTCCTCTATCTCTCTCTCTCTCTCTCTTATTTTCTTTTGACTTTAGAAAGCTGGTAATGTTAATGATTAATTTATTGGGCTGGCTGAGTAGTTACAAACATCTCAAAAATCATATATAGGAAGAATCACAATCTTGGGGAGAACCATCAGACAACAAATTCTAACTCATTGATGTATTATAACAGAATGTAACTAGACAACGAAGTTGATTTAATGAAGAAACTGAAGAATCTCTACAAATCTGACTCGTGCTGGCACTTCATGACCCATGAAACAACCTCATCCACATCTACAGTGTCGAGCTTTTCCACAAGATCCAGAGTGGTCAATCCCCAGTATGCCCCACTCATTCACAAATGTTCCATCACAACAGATACAAAATCATCCTTCTTCTGAGTTGTTAATATATATATATATATATATATATGTGGGGCCAAATAATCCCACGGCCCAGCCCACTTCATTCCTGGGCCGAAGGCCCGAGCCGAGGAGACATCCAAGTCCGAGGATGACCTCATCATCGGACGTCTGAGAGTTTGAGGAACATGTTCGCAGCAAGCGGTCATCTCCACACTAAACGCACCTGACAACCGCCCTGGCCGCATTAATGAGGAAAGGACCTTCACCAGTGTCGCCTTGGTTACCGCGACTCCCAAAGAGACTGGGAAGGGGGCTGATGGGACAAGCACCTGAGCAAAGGTCATGATCACTCAACAAGTGTAGGGCTAGAATTGGTTGGGCAAGGAATATATAATATAAGGGAATCCCTCCTGAAAAAAAAAAAAGGGAAGAGAGAGAGAAAAAGAAGAAAAGAAAAGAGAACTCTAAAGAAAGAAAGGAAAAGAGAGAAAACGGGGCAAGAGCCTCCTCGGCCCATGGCCGAGGAGCCCATCCCATTTGTAAACTGTGCTAAGTCCTTTTCTTTAAGTAAAAGAGACCGAAGTTCACGCCACTCGAGCGCCGGCCGGCGCCTAGACCTTCGACCCACTCTCTATAAATTCATTGCGGGGTTCGTTGGGCTTTTGACCCGTGTCCATTGGGCTTGGGCAACCAAAAACCCAGTCCCTACAATTGGCGCCGTCTGTGGGAAGGATTAGTGCACCGGTTGGCGCAACAGGCGACTGTTCTAAACAACCATTCCATGGAGGATCGGCGGTGATGCAAAAAAAGGAACTATCAAAAAGAAGAGCGTTGCAGAAAGATAAAAGCTTGAAGACAAAAGATTCAACAGTAAAAAGAAAAGTACTTGATATTATTCAAAAAAAAAGTCACAGATTACAATCAGAGGCTTAGGCAGGCTTGTTTTACAACTGTTCCTACCAGCTAGTCCTACAATCAGAGGCCCAGGCGGACCCAACCTAAAACTAGCTAGAGGGAGATGTCAACTCGTCCCCTGATTGGCATAAAGAGAATGGGAGAAAGAGAATGGGAGAGCTTGACAATAAGGGGGCGGAAGGGAGCTGAGAGCTTGAACAAAGCGAGGAGCAGATGCAGGGGCTCCGGGACGCCCTCCCCCATGATGTTCCCTTGATTCTCTCCAACCTCCACGAGCGTTGGCCATTGGCGACGGCAACACTCGAGCGCCGCACATAATGTGAGTTCGCATGTCTCCTCTGTCGGAGGCGCGCTCTGAGGAGGGACGTTAGGTACTTCAACGATATCCCTCCAGGCCACCGTGCATGGTGCCATCGGGGTTACGCCTAGATTCTGCCGCACCGGAAGCCCAGTGGGGGCCACGGCCACCACGGCTCTTGGCACGGATGTTCTCATGTCCGTCCAAAGCCGCCCCATATCGCCTAACTCCGGTCACAATTCCGGCGGGGTTGTTAAAGGGGCATGGGGAGTTGAAGGGGTATCTTTTTTCTGGTTGGGTTGAGAAGTTCATGGAATGAAGAGAAACCATTCCCCCAGGGAGCCTTATATAGAGGATGAAGGTAGATGGGAGTTAATCCACGCAGAATTCGAAAAACTGGTTAACGAAGCGTTGGATAGTAATGAAGCGGCCAAATTCCAAAGGAGCCGCAGACCGTTGAGCTTATGGGGATTTACGAGGCCATTAATGAAGGCGCGTCTCGCGCACCAAAGCGTCAGGCGCGGAACACGAACGGCCAAGGGACGCTTCGCAAATGACAGAGATGAGGGCTCGAGATGGAGATGAGATCAATGCCACGTGCAAGATCATGAGCCGTCCGAAGGAGGAATCGTCCCCAGTAAAGCAAACCGAGGACAAACCCCTATTCCCAGAGGCTAAGCGTTAGACAGAACCAAGGCACTGCATGGTCCTCGGACTCAGGCCTATGGGGAAACTAACCGCTCCAGATGCCGAGCGTTAGACAGAACCAAGGCACTGCATGGTCCTCGGAGTCAGGCCTATGGGGAAACTAACCGCTCCAGATGCCGAGCGTTAGACAGAACCAAGGCACTGCATGGTCCACGGACTCAGGCCTATGGGGAAACTAACCGCTCCAGAGGCCAAGCGTTAGACAGAACCAAGGCACTGCATGGTCCACGGACTCAGGCCTATGGGGAAACTAACCGCTCCAGATGCCAAGCGTTAGACAGAACCAAGGCACTACATGGTCCTCGGACTCAGGCCTATGGGGAAACTAACCGCTCCAGATGCCAAGCGTTAGACAGAACCAAGGCACTGCATGGTCCTCGGACTCAGGCCTATGGGGAAACTAACCGCTCCAGATGCTAAGCGTTAGACAGAACCAAGGCACTGCACGGTCCTCGGACTCAGGCCTATGGGGAAACTAACCGCTCCAGATGCCAAGCGTTAGACAGAACCAAGGCACTGCATGGTCCACGGACTCAGGCCTATGGGGAAACTAATCGCTCCAGATGCCAAGCGTTAGACAGAACCAAGGCACTGCATGGTCCTCGGACTCAGGCCTATGGGGAAACTAACCGCTCTAGATGCCAAGCGTTAGACAGAACCAAGGCACTGCATGGTCCTCGGACTCAGGCCTATGGGGAAACTAACCGCTCCAGATGCCAAGCGTTAGACAGAACCAAGGCACTGCACGGTCCTCGGACTCAGGCTCACAGGGAAGCTAAATACTTCGGATGAACCTAAGTATTAGGCAGAACCAAGGTTCTGCACGGTCCTCGGACTCAGGCTCACGGGGAAACCAATCACCTCAGATGATCCTAAGAGTTAGACAGAACCAAGGCACTGCATGGTCCCAGGACTCAGGCCTATGGGGAAACTAACTCCTTTAGAGGATTCCAGGTGTTGGACAGAACCAAAAGCGCTGCATAATCCCAGGACTCAGACCTATGGGGAAACTAACTATTTCAGAGGATTCTAAGTGTTAGACAGAACCCAAAGCACTGTACGGTCCTCGGACTCAAGCTTATGGGGAAGTCAACCACATCAAGGGGAACCTAAGTGTCAACCTAAAGAATTTTCTACCCGGCCCTTAGGGAAAGATGGGCCCACTCGAGCATACATGCCCTCGCTGCAACAATTGATGCCGCGACTGGCCGACGTGCAATTAAAGATAAAATTACACAAGTAAAGAAAGAACGAATAACGTGCAAGTAAGCAAACAACCACAACAAACAGGAAGAGGAATAAAACTCACATTCCATTAAGTTCACAAATATTACATGATGAGTACCACCTTACAGTCACAAAGCAAAAAGAAAAAGGAAGAAAATGCAAAGGACCAGGAAGACAACAGGGTCGGAGGGCCTGCCCCACTCACTTATACTCCTCCCTCAGCTGGGGGCTGGACCATAGCAGCATCAAGGCTTTCTGAGCTTTGGCCAGAGGGGACGGCCTGCGAAGGCGAAGCAGGAATAGCTGCCTCCTCAGCAGCAGGAGCTCCAGCTCCAGCGCTAGGCTTCACAGCATCCTGGGGCGCCTCCCCAACGGGGCCCTCACCCGATTCTGCCACCTTGGAAGGGTCACTTCCTTGGGCGGGCTCAGCCACGGGCTCAGCAGTTGATGTGTCCTCACCCGTAGCAGTGCCGGTTTCCTCCGCAGCCTCCCCGGCCTCAGCGCCACTTCGGCCTCAGCGCCACTTGGAGCAGCCTCGCGGATGGCAGGAGGATAGTACACATTCTCCTCCTTCCACAAATGAGATGAGGCCTCGATCCCAGCCTGCCTGAGAGCCTCCCTCCAAACCTCGGCAGAGTAGCGCCTGCACAACCCGGGGACTTCAGACCTAAATGTTGCTGCTGTCTCTTCCATCCCCGCGGCGTAAGCCTCCTCCTCGGCTTCCTTCATAGCGGCCAGGGCTTCCTCCCTGCCCTGGTCAGCCTCAAACTTGGCCCTAACGGCCTCGTCCCTCGCCCACTCGGCTGCCTTCTTGTCCGACTCGGCGGCAGCCACCTTCTTGGGCAAATCTGCAAGCAACCCCTTTGCAGTCTTCAGCTGCTCCTCCACCTCAGCCAGGCGCTTCGAGTAATCCTCGGCCTGCTTCTGAAAACCGGCGAGACTGAATAGGGCAGTGTCCCGGGCACTGGTCATCGCACTCAGCTCCTCCCGGGCCTTGGATAGATCGGCCTCAGAGTGCTTAAGAACCTGGGTGGCCTCCAGACGTTTCTCGCGCTCCACCTCCATGGCTTTCCCCTGGTCACGGGCCACGTCCTCCAACCTATAGGTAGCCTGAACGGCTTGCCCAACAAAACAAATACGCCATCAGCTGAGATCAAGAAGCGGAAAGGAAGAGCTACAACTAGGAAAAGTCACAAGCATTGAGGGGCTTACCATCCCCAAGTACCGCTTGAGGCAGAGGAAGACCTCCCTGCTCCTCATAGTCACCAGCTCCGCCATGTCGGCTAGGAGTAACAGGCACCTTTCCACCGCGTCGGCCACGTATGTGCCCTCGCCCTCGTTGAAATCTCTAAGGGAGGAGTCTTCCCTCAGCGGCGCCCCGCGGAGCATGGGGGTAGGAAGCCAGGCCTGAGGCTCGGGCTGGTCGTCGACTTGTTTGTCCTGGCCTCGGGAGCCTATCTTCAACTGTTTGGACGGCCGCCGATCATCACCCTCCTCCCATGGGGGCTCGGACCTCTACTCTGCTGGCCTCTTGCCCTTATCCTTCTTCTGCTTGGGATCAGAGGGCTCACGTCTGGAAGGCAGACTCGTCTTGGGCAGAGAGGGATGAAGCCCTGATTGGGTAGAAGCCGACTTGCCCTGGGCAAAACGAGTTTTTGGAGGAGGAGGAGGGAGCTCCGACTTAGATTATATATATTTTAAACGAAAATTTTAGACATAAATGACAAAAGAATCATTTCAACAACCCAAGATTAGATCATGAGGAAAAAAAAGTGTATTTATGAAACACACCTTTTCGACTGTTAAAATGTGTTGGATGTGTTTCTCAGCAGCAAGCTCCCCCATCTGGCAATTAAGCTCATCATCAATTCTAAGATTTTAAAACTTGATCCACTAACAGTATAGAAGTAACTATATAGAAACTCAACATTTTTAAAATTATATAGAGTTGAGTTCTTTATCTGATCTAATAGAAAATCATTGAATCAAGTTCTTCACTCATAGGTGGTTAATTAACTCAATTTCACATCTCATTGTTACAGACAAGATTCTAAAATTTTCATTCTATATAGATTTTAACTACCCACCAATTCCAAAAATTTCTGAAATTTTCCCACATTTTGAAAGGGAATTGTATTTTCCCCATATGCTAATTATAGATACATAACAAAATAATGAAGTATCAAACAAAGCAGAATTGTTTTTCCATTGAAATTTTTGTTCAGGAACTAATCATATCATATCATATACTATATATAATAGCAGAAGTTGAGAGAAAGTGAGTTCCTACAATTAAGGAGGTGGTGACACGTATATCTTAAAAAATTGATACATTATATTGCTTGGCAATGCTACAACACTGTTTAAAAGCCTTTGGGTATAAAAGGAAACCTAACCGGTTAAAATTAAATTAAAAGGGCTTACAATACTCCCAAAAAAACCTTGCAATACTGAGAATGGCGAAGGAGAGAGAGATCGAGAGATCAAAAACTGAAACCCAAAACTCTCTCTCTCTCTCTCTCTCTTCTCACGGACCCTAATCTTTTTCTTCAAGATGAAGAAGAGCCGTACAGAGGAAGGGAAAAACTTGCGATCCATTGAAGATTCGTATAGCCGACCATCGCCATACAGCGGAGAATTGTGCGATTAAAGGTTTCTCTTCTTTCTTTTTTTGGTTTCCTTTTGGATTTTCTTTCTTCGTTTTGAATTTTCTATTCTAATCTGTGTATATGGATTTGCACCGGAGAGGTGGAAGTGAGGGTGAATCTGAACTTTCGATCGGGGACTTTCTCCTTCCCTCTCTATATCGCTAGGGTTTTTTAGTTGCAAGCCTTTTGTTTATTTTGCTTAAACCGTTTTTAATAAAAAATTTATATATATATATATATATACACACACACACAAAGCCCATATGTTCTGTTTTTAATTTTAGACAGTGGGGTTTTTTTTTTTGAAAGATCCATTTGGGCATTATTTATGATTCACGTATTTTGGTTTGATTGATTATGATTTAGGTTTTTTGGTTAGGAGTAGTTTTGTTTAATTTATGTAAATAGACGGGTTAGAATTGGTTGAATCTCTTACTCTATTGTCTTCTTTAGGTTTGCTGTCAATTTAGGGATTTGAGATACTAGGGTTTTTTTGTTGCAAGCCTTTTGTTTATTTTGCTTTAACCGTTTTTAATAAAAAATTATATATATATATATATACACACACAGCCCATATGTTCCGTTTTTAATTTTAGACAGTGGGGTTTTTTTTTTTTTGAGAGATCCATTTGGGCATTATTTATGATTCACGTATTTTGGTTTGATTGTTTATGATTTACGTTTTTTGGTTAGGAGTAGTTTTGTTTAATTTATGTAAATAGACAGGTTAGAATTGGTTTAATCTCTTACTCTATTGTCTTCTTTAGGTTTGCTGTCAATTTAGGGATTTGAGATACGAAGATAGAGTTCGGCGCAACTCTGTGACTTAACATAATCGAAACTAAACACAGACCAACGAAAGGTACGTATCAATTCTCTGTGTTCGAATATGAACTTAAATTCAGATGTTCATTCTCATTCTTTAGATGTTTTGTTGTGAATATTATTTCTTGCGGCATGATCTGCATTCAGAAATGCGTAATAGTGAAAGCTTTTCAAACTTGACAGAACCAAATCACAAATGCATCCTATATAGATCCCTATCACTTTTTAAATCTCTGTGCTTCTGAACGTTCATTTATTTAATTAATGACTTTTCAAGCTCTTTGAATTGTTGCCTCTCCTCTCTTTTTACTATTTTCTCTACCAGAAAATGAAAAACCCATTTCTTTTTTACTGTTTTCTCTACCAGAAAATGAAAATCCCTTTTCTTCTTTGATATCTAAAATTTCAAATACAATTATAAATAATTTTTAGAAGTATTAATAAATATATTTTTTAACAACTTAAACCATTTCACACCATTTAATAAAAGTTCTAAATTGCCACATCCTCAAACGAATGGCACCTCTGTCAATTTTTTGATTTGTCCGTAGATCTTTATTTTTATAGTTTGCTTGAATGCTGATTTTCTTTTTATTTATCTCATACTTCGTTTTACATTTTGTTCATTTACTCTATTCATGTTTCAATTGGCTTTGATTTGCATGTTTTAGCCAGCTTCTATCTTTACAAATTGATTTCTTCAGCCAATTCTCTCTTCTACTTAATTTACATCCTTACCGCTGCTTTTTAATTTTCGAATTTGAATTAAAATCCGGATGTTTATTTTGTCTCTTTCAATGTTTTGGCCCCAGATTAAAATTTTTGTTTTTCCTACTTTACTAATATTATAATCTTTTCCAAATTGGAATTATTATATTCTTTGATTATTTACTACCTTCTTTGAAATTGAAAATTATAGGTAATACTAAACAAAGGTGCACAATGTCATCAGAGACAATCTAAGTCATTTTTTGTTCTGCGTTCATAGGGATAGGTAGTTGGAAAAAGAAAAAACGGCCAAATAAAACCTCTCCCTCCTTCCAATTGTTAATTTGACACCCATTCTGTTTCGCTTCTTTTCTGCAGCACCTATACCCAAGGTTAGCATTTTGTTACTTGATGTGTTATACACTTTATTTTGATGCTTTCCTTTTGATTTATTGTAATCCTTTTTTTTTTGGGAGTGGCATCATGGGGTTTAGTCCTTGAATATATGTAGGAAAAAATATGTTCGTCGTTCAATAATGGTTGATTTCTTAGCATTTTATTTTTTTCAATGTTTGTAGGTTTTGTTGTTTTGGGCTACTCTGAATAAGTATATGATTCATAAAGTATTTCATGTTCACATAATTTTTCATATGTGCGTGCATCCAGCCTTGCTGTTAGTTTTTGAGTTTTTATTGAAAATTTTGCTTTGCAACCCAATGAAAAGATAAAAAGAAGGTAATGGGCTGATTTTATATTGATGAGTAAATACTGTTTTGCTGCATTACTACATCAAGATTTAAGGTTTGGCTAGCTTTTTCCCTAATTTCCTTCTTTTTTTTTCCCAATTTCTTGAGCTCTGTTTTGTTTAGTTTCTTGAACTAATTATGTTATGTTGATGGCTACATGCTAAAGGATTACTAAATCAAAGTTTTTTTTTTTTTTTTTTTTTTTTTTTTTTTTTTTTTTTTTTTTTTTTTTCCCGGAGTGACATGATTTGGACGTAACAATAGATGAAGCTTTGCCTTTGTTGTTTTCCTTCTTGACATTTAATTTTACTATTATTTTTTTATTGGCGTATATCCTTGATTTACTAGAATGCTTATTTTGTTTTTGTTTTATATTTTTGGAGCATCTTACGCTTTCCTTTTGCTTTAATAATAATTTCTCATATATTTTAAAATTGTTCTATTAGACTTTGTTTCTTTTAATTTTTGTACTGCTCAGGCTAATAGACTTAATTTATTGGCAGGTTTTCTTAAATGTTGTTGTGGTTAGCTTTGTTTATTTTCTTAATTCATTTGTTTTTATTGTGTATGTCTGTGTGTTTTGGATTGAGTGCTTATAGATGCTTTAATTTTATTCATTTATTTTATGAATAGAAGATTACATAATAATGGGTGAAAAGCTTCATGAATTCCATAACTTGGATGTGTGTATAATCTAATTTATCTCTGTGTAATTTTGAAGCAAATCCTAAAAAATTTGAGGAACTTCAGTGTAATTAATCTTGATTCTTGCTATCTTATTGAGTGCTTATGTTTAGGTGCTTTTGTTTCTTTATGATTTGGCTTTCATGAAAGTGTTAAGAAAAGTTCAAGAGGAAGGATTATTTGATTAAATGAAGGGTTTGCTTTATTTATTACAAAAGACAAACCATAGGTGAAAATTTAAAAATTTCATAATTGGTTGGAGGTCACTTCTTATTCCTTCAGTTCCACACTGTAGAATACATTCAAAGATTATGTGTGCAGCAGCCAATGTGGCATGACCACAAAACTGAAGCTGCAAAGGGGTATCTAACATTTGCAGTGTTAATTACTCTCTAATCAATATTTAATTTTAGTATAAAACTTCATAAATTAACTGACTAAGATTACCAATTGAAAATCAGTCTTATAAAGAAAGATTGGCTATATCAATGATGTATATTAGTACTTTATTAATGTGTTTTAGATATGATCATACGTCAAAAGGGTACTAAGCAAAATGCATCAAAGAAGGAAAAAATATGAACTCTAATGTATATACTACCTTACTCTATGAGTCTTTTTGTATTTCATTATATTGTTAAATTTTTAAAAAATTTCTTTAGAAGAGTAAACTGAATGTGCTGTTAAGTTACTGTGACTGCCATATTTCCTTTACAAATTATCATATTAAATCTCCAATATACATATGTTTTAGTTTTAAACTGTTTAAAATATGAAAAGTTGGTAATTTTAACAGACTTTCTTATCCTATTATTTTGTTAAAATTTAGATTTGTAACATTCACCAAGTGTTCTCAAGAAACATTGCTGGATAAAGCTGACAGGTTAGGACAGCCTTACTATCATTATTATCCTTTTGACTCCTACTCTTTTCAGTTCCATATTAATATGATAAAATTTATTCAATTCGTCATTGAAGTTGGTTCCATTTTTGCCTCCGCTGGTGAAAGAAAAATCGAAATAGATACTTATCAAAGAACATTGAACCATATTTAAGAGCTGATAGGTGTTGGTGGTCACAATGAAAAGATGGAGAATTTTCTTTTTCATATTAATTTGTATTAGTGCTTTTTAAGTATTTTCTTTTGGTTCAAACACAAGCTTCTGATATGTGAGTGTATATTTATGTTAAAGCTCCTGCTATATATTGATCATAGAATAAGAAAGGTGAATGAAGAAAAGCACCAGCTATATTGACCAATGCTGTTGATAGATACTTTAATAAAGAAAGGAGGAGGGTAATGATTGTTGTTTATCGATTTTTGCTGAAAAGTTTACTGAGTATTAAAGTAATTGCATTTTCTTCAATGATCAAAATGAAACTCATGTTTTCAAATTGAAAGATAGAAGCTTTGGAGATTTACAGAATATCCATGCTTGGCTTCTCTCAAATTTGCTTTAGGCATATGTAAGGTAGTACACTTCCAAAGTTTCTTATTGAGTTAAAATAAAGGAAAACTTATGAAAGTGTATGTAAATGATGTTGTATTGAGTCATTTTGGCGAATAGGTACGGTTTTGCTACTGACAAAATACATCCATCCGGGTCTTCAACACCAGTTGATGGTGCCCAATTTGTTTCACCTGTGCTGATTCAATTAAAGTCTGCCATTTTAGAATCTCAAGGGAGTCTATTACCTCCACAAGCAGCATTTTGTTCAATTGAAATTGAATGTTACAGTTTTTTTTTTCTTTTTTTTTCTTTGATTTGGTTATGAACTAAAAAATGAGTTAGTTTTTATTTAAGCTTTTGGGTTGGGTTAGTTGTATAGTGAAAATGCATGTCTGTTTTATTTCAATGTAATTTGTCAGGCTCCTAAGTAAATACCACCAAAGTTCAAAATGTGAAGTTGTATTTCTATTGTATAATTTTATTATATTTTCACTTTGACACTTGATTTGTTGTCATTTTTAACAGCATGATCAAATGATTAAAATAAATAGAGTGAGAAGTATGATGTGTTGAGATTTGAGTACAAAGTAGATTTACCTGCTAGGCTGACCATTATTTTAAGTTATGTGTGTTCGGCTATCTACATAAGCTCATTAGATTATTGTATATCTAAAAAATGCTGTATAGAGTCATTTTGGTGAGTAGGCATAGTTTTGCTGCTAGCAAAATTGAAATTGAATGTTACAATTTTTAATTTTTTTTCCCTGGGTTGTGATGACTGAGAGTCTTTAGAATGTATAGTAATAATAATTTCTCTTCTACTTATGGGATTTCAAATGATCTTGCATATTGCGCGGGTTAAACACTAGTTTCAATAAAAAACAAAGACACATATAACACTGTTTTACATTAAAACATGTAAAGAAAATATATTTATTTTTGTCAGGAAACAAACACAGCCAGCACAGAAAATCTAATACCTAATTTCAAAATTCAAACTTTATCAAGCAAAATCTCCAGCTAAATGAAATCAACCAAAAATATTAAAAATTAAATCAAATTTACTAGAATTGGGCTATGCCCTTGGAAATGTCAAATGTGTAGAGTGTGGTAGGGTCAATAAGCGTAAGGCAGCAATAGAGAACCAGTTCAATTTTCCTCAACTTGTAGAATAAAAATAATACGATTTAGTCCGACCCACAATTTTTGTTTTTCGTTTTAAGCCCAGCCCATTTGGTCGGGTTCAGTTCACTTGCTGATGAAACCATGGTTTTAAAAACCAGTTCAATTGGAACCAAACACTAATCCAATACGGTTATCCTGTAAAACCGGAAATTAAGAAAAAAAGCAGATAAAATCGATAACCGGTGGTTCAAATTGAGAAAATCAAAAACCGGGATGGTTCAACTAGAAAAACCGGAAACTGGGATGGTTCAATCGGTTTTGCTAAATCAATGAAACATATCTAGGGCCGTACATTTTGCAGAAAAATCTAGTTGTTTTTCCTCAGATCCGCATCTATGATGACTGAAGTAAAGCATGGCATCAGAGGTTAGTCTCTTGGAGCAATCAAGATTCCAAACCATGTATGGAAACAAAGATCTTCACACACAAAGAGTGAGAGATTTTTAGATCTTCATAGAAAAAGAGGTTGAAAATTATTTTTTGGATTTGGGAGAGAGAGACCACAAAACAAAGCACGAACACGATATTGCTTGAATTTCTTGAAATGAGCTTCTTGAAAAGGGTCGTGTTATAATATAATATATAATATATATATATATATATATACATATATATATATATATATTATAATATAATATATATTACCACTACTTGATAATTATTGATGAAATGCAAATCGTCAGTCTTGTAGGTTCGTCCAGATGGAGCTGGGTCCTCATCACTGTCTCTGCAAATGTGGGACAATGGCTCCCGTAAGATGGTCACTGGTGTGATGCCTGCCACCACGCCTCTGATGCCAAAGTCAATATATAGAAGTTTCTAGAGAATAATAAGAGAGTACTGAATATCAAAGTATCTACGAATATTTTTGGGTGAGTTTATCTACCTGGTTTGTCTCTAATCAGTGTATATATATACAACTCCATGGTTCCTAGCCGTTGGGGCCTTAATTGTGGCTTTAGTGTCCTTTTTGTAACGCCTTAGGGCTCATGAATATGGGTTTTGATGAAGCTCCAACGGTCTGCCAACTGTTTAGTATATTGTCCGAGCAATTTAATGCTCTTATTAATGGCTCCCTTGTTCGTCTGTGATGCGTCAAAGTGGACAGGTACACTTGATGAGTCCGTCCCAAGAAGGGGAGTTCGTCAGTCTCGTCAACTGCCCCCTAGGTTCTGTGGTCATCGTGGTGTGTCATGACGACCATCAGAAGATGAAGGGTTTCCTGACCAGACATTGCTCTTGGGATTTCGCTCCACATTTAATGCATAGTGGTGGCACAACACACATCGTGGCCACGTGGCATGTTCTGACTAGTGGAGTTAATGCTCCAATTGTGTGACTCTTGGGTTTCCAACTGAATTTCAGTTTTTGGGCCTTAGTTTTTAAACTTCCCTTCTTGTCACTTTTCCCTTCACTTTCTCCAACTTCTAGTCATTGTTCTGAGCTTCTTCTTCTCCAACCTTTTTTTGCAATTTTTCTTCGAGCCGGTGCATTCTGTGGCTGAGCTTTCCATACTTCTTTTTGAGGTATGCCTTTCTCCTCTCCCTCTTTTTATGGCATAGATATAGATTTCACCCAGTTTCTGATTTTTATTTCTTTCTCTCTTTTTTTTTTTTTTTGGTTTTTGGGGTTTTTAGGATTCATCTCTTTTCCTCCATTTTCTGGCTTTCCATGGTTAGTAGCTCTGAGGTTAGGAGAGCTTGCCCATCAATCTCGTTTCTTTTTGCATGTTTGGGGGGATCTTAAGGTGTTTTCCTGTACCTTGAGAATTTTGTCTTTGAGGGTAGTAGTTTAAGCATTGCGTTGGCTGATTTGTTACCCTTGCTCCGTCAGTTAATTAATTGGTTTGAGGGTTTAGTGAGGGAGCGAGGAATAATGTCTGAGGTGAGATCAAGTGAGCTAGAGACCAGGTTGTAGTCTAACAACAAACTCATGGAGGGGGATACTGCCATCTCTGTCCCTCGGGAGATTAGGGCTTTCCATGCTCTTGAGGAGGTGTGTGGTTTGGACGGCGAGACACTCTCTAGATTTAGGGGAAGGTTCCAATTTCCTGATAGGGTTAGGGTTCATCTTCCTCGTGAGGAGGACGAGCTTGCCATTTCTCGCCTAGGGAGGTATGCTTCTATGAAGCTGCTTTCCTAAATGGGCTTAGGTTCCCCATCCACCCATTTATTATGTAGTTTCTAGGCCGTTTTGGTATTGCTCCTGGGCAACTTATGCCCAATTCGTGGAGGATAGTGGTCAGTTGTATGGGAATATGGTTGGATGCTACGGATGGAGACATGATTAAGGTGGACGAGCTCGTTTATCTGTACCATTTAAAGGAGTCTAAGGAGCATGGGTATTACGAACTGGTGCCTTAGGAGAGGATGACTAGGATCGTCCGTGATCTACCTTCGTCATTCAGATACTGGAAGTCCCAGTTCTTTTTTGTGTCCGGGGATGATTGGGAGACTTCCTCTGACGAGGTTTGGGGTGATCTCCCTAGGTTGCTCTGTTGGTGGGGAACCCCGAACTTAGATGCGTCATTATTTCTTCTAGTCCTTTAACCTTCATTCTTTTTTGTAATCATTTTATCGTCACTAACTCTTCTGTCCATTGTCTTTGTGCAACTAAGAGACGGCCCAAGCTTAAGAGCAAGTATAAGGAACCATTGAGAAGGCCATCGAGTACACAAGGACGATCGAAGATTTCGATGACCTGGTTGACTTGCGAACTCTAGCTTTCTATTGCCTGGGTCCAGAGCCCTCTACTTTCGTCCTACAAAACATTGACATTGAAGAAAAAAAGAGTAAGTGTTAAGTCCGTCTATGCTGCTCCTTTCGTCATCCTTTTTTTTTTTTTTAACAACTGTTTTCCTCTTGCAGGGATGACGAAAAAATTTAATCAAGGAATGTACGCCCGAATGAAGGCTAAGAAGAATGAGCCTCTTTCCAATCTTAGGGCCAAAAACGTGCAGGTGATGGATAAGGGGGCCTCTATCATTCTGGCTATGCCAGCTACTCCTAGCACCGAGACGACAAGGACAACTTCCCTGGCTACCTCGGTAGAAGAAATTATTCCTATCTGGACTAAGAGGTCGCGTACCGGGGATAAGCTGAGGGATAAAGTTGATTCTCAATGGTCCAGTGTTTAGGACGATGCTAGGGTAGCGTAGGCACGGGCGCAAGAAGCCTTTACAGCCGAGGAGATGAAGGTGTTCTTAGGCACGTCTCCCAACGAGGTTTTGGGTTGTCATCTCCACAAGCTCGTCCAAGTAATGTACTTATGCAAATTCATCTTCCCCTACTTTTTTTTTTTTAGATCCGGTTCTTTCTTTCAGTTGCTGGGGGAGAGCCTTCACATTACCTCGGAGTACCTTATTCAAGAGGCTAATGTCGTGTCTGCAGTGTCTAGGGTGGAGGCCTTGGAGGTGGAGAACTCAAAGTTGAAAAAAATACTTAATTACCACCATGGACGAGGCCAACACTCTGAAGGAGAAGATCTAGGTCATAGGGGACGACCTCAGGGTTGAGCGACAACTGACGATGGAAAAAGACGAGCAGCTCCAGGCAGCCAAGGAAAAGATCAAGATCATTGCTGCTAAGGCCGTTAAGGCTTTTTAGCAGACTGAAAAGTACAATACTGTGCTCTTCAGTTGGTGCTTCAAAGGATTTGAGCTCCTGAGGCGATACCTCATCAAGCACCTTACCGGAGCGGATCTAGAGAACCTTGATCTTGAGGACTTAGACAAAGAGATGGTTGCTGACGAGGCCTCCCAGTTCGTGGCTCCTGAAGGTGATGCCCTTGAGAGTGCTCCTGTGCCCTCTGCTGCTAACGATGTGGCCGCCGATGCTTAAACCTACTAATTGTCTTCTTCTTTTTTTCCTGTTTTGGGTGCTCAGTGTATTTTGGGCCTTTCTAATTCTAATTGCAGAACAATATTTTTATTCTAATTTAAGAACAATGTTTTTGGCCTAACGTTTATGGGCTTTTAATTTTAATGTTGAAACAATGATGGATGCCCGTTGTTTTTGGGCCTTTGATCATATTCGTAATTACATACTCGTTTGTATTCTTGTCTTTGCATGATCTCTGCCAACTTCGTCCACTTAGTTGCTTCATTTGCGTTGGTACCTTGTACTTAATTAAATTTTTTGTTGTGACTTACACTTTTGAGGGGGTATTGTCCCGTCAGTAACTTATATCCGTCTAGGCGAAGTCTTTGTTAGCCAAATTTTCTTTTTTTGTGACTTGCACCCGTTTAAGGGATCTTGTCATTTTTGTGGCTTCGTCAATAACTTACATCCGTCTAGGCAGAATCTTGTTACTTAGCCAATTTTTGTGATTTACACCCATTTAAGGGGTCTTGTCATTTTTGTGACTCCGTCAGTAACTTACATCCGTCTAGGCAGAATCTTGTTACTTAGCCAATTTTTTTGACTTACACCCACTTAAGGGATCTTGTTATTTTTGTGACTTTGTTAGTAACTTACATCCGTTTAGGCGGAATCTTGTTACTTAGCCAATTTTTGTGACTTACACCCATTTAAGGGATCTTGTCATTTTTGTCTTTTAAACTGCTGGGTTTGCTTGCAATAAGTCATTGGTTGAATAGTTCTTTTATTGCTTTAAAAAATGAATACAATTTTCTGTTACATCTATTGGTGGTACTTTTTCAAGTGCTCAATGTTCCATGGTCGTGGCAGTCTCTGTCCGTCTAAGGTCTCCAGGTGATAGCTGCCTTGTCTGGAGTAATGAACGACTCGGTAGGGACCTTCCCAGGTTGGGCTGAGTTTCCCTTGGGCAGGGTCTTTGGTTGCCGGGGTGACTTTACGCAGGACAAGGTCCCTTATGTCAAGTCGTTTGAGCTTCACTCTCTTATTGTAGTACTCGGCCATCTTCTGCTAGTACTTTGTCATTCTATTAGAAGCTCCATCTCTGACCTCATCCAAGCAATCCAGGTTGACCTTTAGTTGATCGTCGTTGCTCTCCTAGTGAAACATTTCTCGTCTGATGCTAGTTATTCCCACCTCGATTGGGATTACTGCCTCAGTGCCGTAAGTGAGCCTGAATGGGGTTTCTCCTACTAGGGTTCTTGTTGTAGTCTTGTAAGCCCATAAGACATTGGGCAATTCCTCAGGCCATGCTCCCTTAGCGTCGTCCAACCTGGCTTTGATGATCTTGAGTAGTGTTAGATTAGTCACCTCTGTCTGTCCGTTTGCTTGTGGATGTCCTGGGGATGAGAACTGGTTCTTGATCCCTAGACTTGAACAAAAATTCCTGAAGCCTTGACTGTCAAACTGTCGCCCATTATCTAATATGATCATCCGTGGAATCCCAAACCTGCGAATTATATTCTTCCATAGGAAGCTCTAGATTTTTGCTTCGGTGATGGTCGACAATGCCTCTGCTTTAACCTATTTTGTGAATTAGTAGATAGCGACTAGTAGAAACTTTACCTGTCCCTTACCTCGGGGTAGTGGGTCGACGATGTCAATTCCCTATTATGCAAATGGCCAAGGGAAGGCTATTGTCGTCAGTCTCTCAACTGAAAGATGCTAGACATTCCTAAACCTTTGGCATTTGTCGCACTTCTTGACGAGCTCCCTCGCGTCTACCTGCATAGTAGGCTAGAAATAACCTGTTCTAATAACTTTGCTTACCAAGGACCTAGGGCCTGCATGGTCTCCACAAACTCCTTCATGGATCGCTTCCAAAATGTACTTGTTTTCCTCTTCATCGACGCACTTCAAGTAGGGCATGGAGAAGCCTCTCCTGTATAAGGTGTCATTTAGGATCGTGAATATGGATGCTCTCTTCCTAACCTTCTTGGCCTCCTTTACGTCCTGCGGAAGGCACCCGTCTTGGAGGAAGGATATGATCGAGGTCATCCAGCTGCTCATGCTCTGGATTGTGAAGGTAGAGACTTCTTAAATGCTAGGGTGCTTACTTCCATCTCTAAGCCCATGCTTGTTGGTCTTTCTTCTGACGATGCTTGCTTCGCGATCTCGTTTGCTATCATGTTCTGACTTCTGGGGATCTGCACAAATTTCACCTTATCAAACTCCTATTTTAAGTGCTTCGTCAGCCTAAGATTTTTTTGCATTCTTTCCTCCTTTGCTTCATATTCCTCTTTTATCCAGCCCTACTACCAGCTTAGAATCACTCTAGAGGAGAATATTTTTAGCTCTTAATGCCTTCTCGACCCTCAGCCCCGTCAGTATTCCTTCATACTCAGCTTTATTATTTGTGGCTGGGAACTTTAGCTGTACCCTGTACTTGAGCATTTCTCCTTCTGGGGTGATGATGATGACCCCTACTCCTCCCCTCTTTTGGGCTGACAAACCATCAATTTATATCGTCCATTGTTCTACTTCGTCAGGGAGGCTATCCTCGTTTGGGATAGTGAACTCGGTGATGAAGTCTGCCAATGTCTACGCTTTAATAACTGTCCTGAGGTGGTACTCAATGTCGAACTGGCTAAGCTCAATCGCCCACTAGACCATTCTCCCTACTGCCTCGGGTTTGTTCATGGACTTCTTAATGGGTTGGTCCGTCATTACCAGGATGGGGTTTGCTTGAAAATAAGGTCGCAGCTTGCGCGAAGCTACTATTAATGCAAATGCAATCTTCTCAATTCTCAAGTACTTGGCTTCTACCCCTTGGAAAGCTTGACTAATATAGCAGACTGGGAGCTGTTTCATGTCATCTTTTCGAACCAATGCTGCACTCACGGCTGTGGCTGATACTGCTAGATACAAATACAAGTTTTCCCCCTCCTTAGACGGACTTAGGAGGGGTGGATTGCTTAGGTAGCGCTTGAGTTCTTGAAAAGCTATCTCACACTCGTCAGTCCAAGCAAAAGCTTGCTTCAGTGTCTTGAAGAAGGATAAGTATTTGTTTGTCGCTCTAGAGACAAACCGGTTGAGTGCTGCTATCCTTTCTATGAGCTTTTGGACTTCCTTAACGGTCTTTGGAGACGTAATATCGAGTATGGCTCGCACCTTCTCTAGGTTTGCTTCTATCCCCCTTTGCTACTCCAAATGCACACTTACTAGGGTTCAACTTCATCTAGTACTGTCTGAGTGTGGCGATCATTTCTTTGAGGTCGTCCAGATGAGTAAGCTCGTCTTTACACTTGACGAGCATGTCATCCATATATACCTCCATATTCTTCTTGATCTGCTTGCTGAACATTTTATTCACTAACCTCTAGTAGGTTGCTCTTGCATTCTTCAGTCTGAAGGGCATTACCTTATAACAATAGAGCCTTTGGCTCGTGATGAAAATAGTTTTCTCCTGGTCTTCTTCGGCCATCTTTATCTAGTTGTATCCTGAGAATGCATCCATGAACGTCAGCAATCTATGCCCTGTTGTAGAATCCACTAGTTGGTCTATCCTTGGCAGAGAGAAACAGTCTTTTGGGCAAGCTTTGTTCAAGTCCGTAAAGTCCACGCACATTCTCCATTTTCCATTCGCTTTCTTCACTAGGATGACATTGACAAGCCAATCTGGGTAGTAGACTTCCCAAATAAAACCTGCTGACAACAGCTTATTAACCTTGTCTGTAATTGCTTGATTCCGTTCTAGAGCGAAGACTGGTTATCTCTATTGGACAGGCTTCTTCTCAGCGTCCACATTTAGCCTGTGTTGGATGACCTTTGGGGATATACCTGGCATGTCCTCGTGACTCCATATTAAGACTTCCAGGTTCTCTTTAAGGAATTGGACGAGCCTCGTCCTCATCTCGAGACTCAATGTCGTCCCTATTCTGGTTATCTTTGTTGTCTCTCTTTCGACCAACTCCACTGTCTCTAGGGCTTCCACTTTATCTTCTTCATTCTCCTCGATCATCCACATATGGTTTTCTTTTACAGCTAATACGGCCTGATAGTATTCCCTGGCTAGTACTTGATATCTTTCTACCTCGCCCATGCCATTTTCTGTTGGGATCTTTACCTTCAAGCAATAGGTGGACGTGGCTGCTTTCCAACAGTTGAGTGTGGGCCTCCCGATAATCACATTGTAAGATGAGGGACATTCTACCACCAAGAAGTTCAATTGACGAGTCAGCTACTTCGAGTGAGTCCCCACTGTGACTGTCGATGTCACTATGCCTTTAGGATACACCTTGTCTCCACTGAAGCTGACAAGGGGGGAGTCAAATGGGCGCAACCTTCCTGGATTTAGCTTCAACTGTTAAAAAACGGAGAGGTAGATGATGTCTGCGGAGTTGCCATTGTCCATGAGGATTCTCCTGGTATTGAATCCTTCTATTGTGAGCATTATGACCAATGGGTCATCATGAGGCTGCTTCACCCCTCTAGCATCTTCTTCAGAGAAAAACATGTCCCTGTTTGTTTGTCAGGGGCATCTTGTGGACGCTGTTCATCTGCCTCTGATACGACTTCTTAAGGGACTTGAACGACCCTCCTGTGGATGGCCCGCTTGTGATTATCTTTATCTCCCCGATCACGCTTGGCAGTTGGGGCGTACAGTCCTCGTTCCTTGGTTGAGTGTGGGCCTTCCGATGATCACATTGTAAGATGAGGGACATTCTACCACCAAGAAGTTCAATTGACGAGTCAACTGCTTCGGGTGAGTCCCCACTGTGACTGTCAATGTCACTATGCCTTTGGGATACACCTTATCTCCACTGAAGCTGACAAGGGGGGAGTTAAATGGGCGCAGCCTTCGTGGATTTAGCTTCAACTGTTAAAAAGCGGAGAGGTAGATGATGTCCGCGGAGCTGCCATTGTCCACGAGGATTCTCCTGGTATTGAATCCTTCTATTGTGAGCATTATGACCAAGGGGTCATCATGAGGCTGCTTCACCCCTTTAGCATCTTCTTCAGAGAAAAACATGTCCCTGTTTGTTTGTTGGGGGCATCTTGTGGATGATGTTCACCTGCCTCTGACACGACTTCTTAAGGGACTTGAACGACCCTCTTGTGGATGGCCCGCCTGTGATTGTCTTTATCTCCCCGATCATGCTTGGCGGTTGGGGCATACAGTCCTCGTTCCTTGGTGAGGCTTCACGCTTGTCCTTGTCATTGTCTCTAAACCTACTATACTCCCCCTTCTTCACAAATCTCTGCAATTTCCCTTTTCGTATGAGCTCTTCTATCTGCTTCTTCAGCTCTCTACAATCTCTGTGTAATGGCTGTGATCTTTGTGGAAACGGTAATACTTCTTCTTATCACGCACGTTAGGTGACGAATCTAATGGCCTAGGCCATTTGAGATAGTGCTCATCTTTAATCTGTGCCAAAATTTTGTTAACAGGCATAACTAAGGGAGTAAATTTTACCATCCGAGAAGCTTTTTCGTCTTTCTTTTTACCCTCATCATTAGTCTGACGATCCAAACGCTTCCTTTTTCATTCTCTATGGTCGTCTTCAGCATTCATGTACTTCTGTGCCTTTAAGAGCATTTTCGCCATCATTTTTTGAGGATTTTTCGCGAGTGAGACCACGAACTCCCTGGACTTCAATCTGGCTTTAAAGGTTGTTAGCTGTACCTTGTCATTAGCTTCGTCTACCTCCAAAGTTTCCCGAACATACGACCTCAGGGTCTCCTTCTCTCCCTGCTTGATAGTGAGTAAGTGGTCTGCTGGCCTCGTCGGGTGTTGTTCTCCAATGAAGTGATATAGAAAAGAACTGCTCAACTGCTCAAAACTATCAATGGACGACGTTGGTAACTTCGTGAACCATTCCCTCACAGCTCATTTGAGAGTGATGGGGAACGAGCAACACAATATCTCGTCAGGGGGTTGTTGGAGACCTAATGTCATTTTGAAAGTGTTAAGGTGGTCTAGGGGGTCCTTGAGTCCGTCAAATGGCTCAAGCTAAGGCAGGTGAAACTTTGACGGTACGGGGCATTCCAGAACCGCTGCTGTAAAGGGTGAATCTGTCATCCTAACCATTCTATCCAGATTTCGATATGTTTTTCCTTAGGTAGCATTCCTAAGCTCGTCCATCTCCTTCTTCATCTCTCGAAGAAGATCTGAGCTAGGTCCGTCTAAACTGGTTGGCCTTCGACGGTCACTCCTTTTTTTACTATCTCCCTCATCTTCCTGATTGGCCTTGGACAGGTCTTCTTCCTGTTAAAGTCGCAGCCTCATCTCTTGGTTCTGTCTGGTTAGTTCTTCTACGCTCGCTGTAAGTGCCTAGATTTGCAGGGCTAATGCTGCAAGATCCTGGTTAGACTCCATTTGAATTTAGGAATTGATTGGAAACTACGCTTTTGAACCTAAGTGCGAAAATGTCATTCCCACAGACGGCGCCAAATTGATGAAGTGCAAATCGTCAGTCTTGTAGGTTCGTCCAAATGGAGCTGGGTCCTCATCACCGTCTTTGCAAATGTGGGACAATGGCTCCCGTAAGATGGTCACCGTGTGGTGCCTGCCACCACGCCTCCGATGCCAAAGTCAATATATAGAGTTTCTAGAGAATAATAAGAGAGTACTGAATATCAAAGCATCTACGAATATTTTTGGGTGAGTCTATTTACCTGGTTTGTCTCTGATCAGTGTGTATATATACAACTCCATGGTTCCTAGTCGTTGGGGCCTTAATTGTGGCTTTAGTGCCCTTTTTGTAACGCCTTAGGGCTCATGAATATGGTTTTTGATGAGACTCCAATGGTTTGCCAACTGTTTCGTAACTGTCCGAGCTATTTAATGCTCTTATTAATGGCTCCCTTGTGTTTGTTTGTGATGCGTCAAGTGATGAGTCTATCCCAGGAAGGGGAGTTCGTCAGTCCCGTCAATTATGATTGAGCTTTTGATATTCATGGAATTTAGCTTTTTTTTCTTCTTCTTATGAAATTATGATTAGAAAAAAAAAAATTTAATTAATTAAGAGAATAAACTTAAAAGTTGCTTATTTTTTCTCTATCATTAATTCAATAATATATATATATATATATATAAAGTAAACATTTTATTTTTAAGATTACAATTATACATATGTGATGGTCCATTTTGAGGAAAAATAATTAAATATAAACTAAATGTATCACTAAATGTTATGTTTTCATATTTTTCTATTTTTATTTTCTAAATATAAGATGTGAAAACTCACATAATTGTTTTGCAAAATTTTACCTACATATTATTAGTAATAATTTATTATATTTTTATTTTTATAATTATAAATTTATAAATAAATATTTATGACGTTACTGGTTGGACCATCGGTTTGACTGCGGTCGGACTAAAAAACCGGTAATCAATCCCTTTTTCGGTTCTTTGATTGTACCGACTTTTAAAATCATGGATGAAACCCACATTTTGTCCCAAATTTTCTGTTGGATTTATGGGTAGAAAATCAATTACTCTAGACTCACAATAATATTCACAAAATAAATTATTTATATTTCTCGAAAGTTAAATGATAAAATGATTTTTATAGTAAGTTCAAATAAGAATCAATAAAAAATTTCCAACTTAATTGTTGTGGAAAATTTTATAAAAATTATTGTGTTTGTAAAATTACTTGTTGTAAATCAAGCATTTTAATCATATGCACTACAAGTGTCTATGACACTCCTCTAAGTCCTCTTCCCTTACCTTGTACTATTTGTAAGATGAACAACTTAATTTAAAATTTTGTGTAAATAAATCCAAAATATAGTAATAATTAGTGAGTTATGTGATAATAATTAAAAACAATAATTTTTTGATGAGTAAATTATTGCTTATAAAGTTCAATAACTAATAACGAGAGTATGGGCACTTATTGCAAAGGGAAGATAGCCACACACACACACACACACACATATATATATATAAGTAAAACTTAGAGAAAATCCAATTAGATTCTACAATTGAAGTCCAATTTTGCGCCATGTGTCCTAAATTATTTATTTTTAGAGAGTTTTATTTCTTAATTTTGGAGTCAAATGTGAGAAAATATCATAAATATTCATCCGAGTGAGTTATTAAGTACAAAAATCAAAGTGTCTAGAATTAATAAACTGTAGAAAAATAAGAAGAAAAAAAAAGTGCTTCACAATATCAAAAATTAAGAATTAATAAAAAAAATATAAAAAAATATGGACAATTTACATTTTCTACCTAATAATATTCTTACAAGATTTTTTAAAGAGTTAACAAAATATAAGAATGACTATATATCAATAGTATTTAAATTATATATATATATATATATATATATTAATAGGTAAAGTTAAGAGAAAATCCAATTAGACTAAGAGAAAATTCAATTAGATTTTAAATTGGAATTCAATTAGAGTTTAATTTTGCGGCGCATGTCCCATCTAAGAGCATTACCATCAGGTGTGCTAAATGTGCCAAATGCCAAATATTTGGCACATTTAGCACACCAAATACAAAAACAACCTCCCATGAGGTGTGCCAAATGTCTCAAAAATATGAGACATGCTACAGTATGCTCTCATATTTGAGAGCGTACGGTCAACAATGCCATTTACTGTTTGCATTATTTAATTCTTTTTTCTCTCTCCTCCTCTCAGTTCTCTCTCTTTCTCGGGCATTCTGAAACCATCTCTCTCACTCTCTTACTCTCTCTCTCTCTCTCTGGGGCACTCTCATCTCCGTCTCGCCTCACCCAGGCTCACCGCCACGCCCACGCCCACGCCGTCTCGCCGTCTCGCCTCGCCCAAGCTCACCGCCACGCCCACGCCCACGCCGTCTCGCCGTCTCGCCTCGCCCAGGCTCATCGCCACGCCCACGCCCACACCCACGCCGTCTCGCCGTCTCGCCTCGCCCAGGCTCATCGCCGTCTCGCCACGCCTAGGCTCGCCACGCCGAGGCTCGCCACTGATCATCGCCGTCTCGCCACTGATTTGGTGGATTTGGGATGTGGGTTTGTTTAATTTGGTGGATGTGGGTTTGTGCGTGGGCTTGTGCGCCGGTGGTGGGTTCGGTGGGTTTGTGCGCCGATCTCTCTGGTTGTGTTTTTTTTTTTTTTTTTTTTTTGTTGTTGTTGTTGCCGGTGGTGGATGTGGGTTTGTGCGCCGGTGGTGGGTTCGGTGTTGTGCCGTTGTTGTCGTCGTTGCCGATGAGGATGAGAATGAGAATGATAGGGAGAAATTTTACTGAAATTTTTTTTTTAATGATATTTTAATGGAATGGATATATTATTTTAATGTATGGGATTGAAAAATAGAACACCTGATAAATGAAATGTTGTAAAATGATGTTGTAAAATAGTAAAGTAGGTTTTTTATGTGTCAAAATGGCATTTTTTATGCAACAGCTGATGAGAATGCTCTAATCTAAGTTTTTAAAAGTTTTTATGCCAAGTGAGTTAAATTAGTTTATTTAGAGTTTAACTTTGTGCCACGTGTCTCATCTAATCTAATTTTTTTTTTTTTTAATTTTTGTGCCAAATGAGTTAATTTAGTGTAGAAAACGAGGAGCCCAATATAAATAAAATATAAAAAGCATAATCAGCATATTTTTTTACTATTTCTATTTAGATATTTTTTATGCGAAGATATTGAACGTAACAAAGTGTAATTGAGCTAAACGATCCCATGCACCTATCCTCATTCAATTTAGGAGATACTGTTTGACCAATTTACTATTTTATTTTGTGTTATATTTAATATAATTTCATAGACAATAATTATGAATTAATATTGTATATGTAGTATCTAATAGTGATTTTCAAAATTATATACGTAATAACAATATAATGAGAAATTTGGCGTAACCAATATCATGAAAATTGCAAGGAAATTCCAAATGTCCTGGTCGAACTATGTCCAATATGTTTAATAACTCAAACTAACATCAATAGCACAACTAAAATTCATAATTCTCGTGTATAAGCAAGGATTACATAATAGTATATATTAATAGCCAAAATTAAGAGAAAATCTGATTAGATTTTAATTGGATTCTCAATTTTGTGCCACGTGTCCTATTTAATTTTTAATTTTGTGCCAAGTGAATTATTGAGTGTAAAAATCAAAGAATCCAAATCCAATTAGATTCTAAATTGGATTTTCAATTGGAGTCCAATTTTCTGCTACGTGTCCATCTAAGTTTTTAATTTTTTTGGCAAGTGAATTATTGGGTGTATAAACCGAAGAGTCTAAAACCAATTAAATACTAAAACACACACACACACACACACACATATATATAATATGAGAAACCATTACATATTTTAAAAATGTATGGTTTAAAAAAAGTATAAGTTAATACCATGTATAATTTGAACAATATAATTGTGATTATTTTTAATTATATATGTGCATATGCACGGAGTTACACACTAGTTTGACATAACTATGGCTTATAGGTCTCAACCTTTTATATATCGCCACTTACCGAGATTTACGACTTAAAACATAAGATGGCTTAAGAACATAAAGAATTTGGATTTCAATTCTTTGTTTAAATAACTTTAATGAAGTATGAAAGGTAAAAAAAATTTCTTCTTCACATTTTATGTATTTTAAATGAATATATGTTAAAAAGTTATTTCAAATTCATAACATCAATACTTATTTTGCTAAAATAAAATTCACACAAACTCAAATCATTATGTATTGTTAAATTCAAATTTTTTTTAAAAATATTCTATATATATATATAATCTAAATCTCCAAATCCTTATTTTCTGATGTATTATTTATTTTGTGGCTCAAACCCAAAATCCAATTTAAGAATAATAATTCAAATGCTCCATTATGTTTGGATGGAGGGGGAGAATATGAGAGTAGAGTAAAGGAGATGGGAAGGATTTAATGAACCTTATATGGATGTTTTAAGAGGGGAGAGGGGGGGGGGGGGGGGAGGTTTCACTTATATTTATAAATAAATAAATAAAAATTAGTTATCAATTTATAACTATTTCTTTAAAATTAACAACAACAAAAAATGGTATCTTCTCAACAACAACAACAACAACAACAACAACAAAAAAAAAAAAAAAAAAAAGAGTGTCATAATTGTTAATTTATATGTTCATTCTCCTCCTCTCCTTCTATTACTTATTTTGAAAACATTTAAACAAAAGTGAGGGATATATTCTCATTCCCTTTTTTTATAACATTTAAAGAGGGGGAATGGGCTAGGTAACCTATTTCCCTCCCCTCTTCTCTCCCTCTAAACTTCAAAACACGCAAGAAATACACACCACTCATACATTATACCATCAATTTTACCACCAATTCATCACAAGTAGATACAAGAGGTGGGATTTGCATGTAGGTAGATGCATATAAGTGAATCCCACGCATTTTATCTACTAATGATGAATAGATTGTAAGAACTGCTAATAAGAGTTGCATTACTCCATTCATCAAAAAAGAAAAAGGAAAAAAAGAATTGCATTACATCAATTAATGGAAAATGTAATTGCAATGCAACGAGATCTAAAATCTTGATTAGTATCTATTATTTTCCATCTTTTCTCTTGTTAACACCAACCACCAGGTTCTCTGTGATAAAAGTATGGCCTAATTTCTAGATTAGAAATTCTGGTTACAATGCTGAGTCAATGGATACAATGCATAGTAGCTTGCCAAATGGGATGGGAGTGCAGGAATTGATACTCCAATTGTTGTAGATCATCTATGGACCAAGAAAAAGCTAGAAAGCTCGGCCATGCTTATCTGGGAATACAAACATGAAGGTATCAATCTTTTACTTCACCTTTTCGTTCATGCATTTGTGGCATATTTTGTTTCCACTTGTGCATACCTTTTTCTACTGCACAGTGGAAAAGTGCAGAGGGCTTTTTTTAAAGATCACTATCAAGTTGCACTCTTTGCTTCTCTTTTTGACCTTTTGTGACCTCTTGCTTCTCTTTTCTAAAATGCAAAAGTTCAACGATCATTGTCAACAAGAAGGGAAAGGTACTGTAGTAGTAGAATCATCCACGGAAGAACATGAACATGTGTATATAGAGTGACACAGATGAAGACTCAGGGGCGGAGCTACATGCATGAGTTTTTTTTTTTGGGGGGGGGGGGGGGGGGGGGGGCGGGCAACGGGCCTCCAAAAATTTTAATACTATATATAAATATTTAATATTTTAATTATTAGCCTACAAAAATGGGACTCCACCCCCAAACATTTGAGCTAGTCCAATGATGTTCTTAAAAAAGCTGTCCAATTGATTTAGTAGTTACAGAGATTTTTTTTTTCTCACATTTATTTTTTATTATAGAATGTGTTCTTGTATTTGTTAAAGTCTTGGATCATTCATATTTTTGAATGTTTCATTAGTTCAATTGAAATTTTTTTACTCACTTTGGTAGACAATTTAGTAACTTATATTAAAAATGAAAATTTTAAGGATTCACTATGAAAAATACTAAATTATATATGTATATAGATGTATGTGTTTGTGCGTATTTATGAAAGTTTGTATAAACTAATAAATTAGTATCATAAGTTAGCCCCCAAACATAAATTTCTGGCTATACCCTTGGTTGAAGTGCAAAAGTTTTCTGCAGTTGTGGTTATTTAACTATCTTCTTTTATTATTATTATCATTATAGAGAGAGAGAGAGAGAGAGAGTTTAACTATCTACTTTTATTATTATTATTATTATTATAGAGAGAGAGAGAGAGAGAGAGAGCAGAAATTTGACTCTTCAATCACTTCTTGCTTTACCTCCATAATCGTGCTTTTCTATCCCCTCAGTTCCAAAATCCAATGGCCTTCTACCCAAAAGAACACTAATTTGTTAACCATGGTAATCCAAGACACCTATTCTCATTTATTTAAAACCATGTTGGAAACAAGTTCCATTAAATATCTCATTGATTAGTACATATTTTATTGCATTTAGAACAACTTTTGGTAGGAATTTTAGCGTCCGTTAATTTTATAGTAAATCTGTTTGTAATTTTTGGGTTTATGATTGTGATGTGAATTTTAGTAATGAGGGCTGAAGGTTGAAAGTTCTATTTACTGTACAAAATTGAAGACCTTGGTCAAGCGACATTTAAGGCTTGGCCATGCGAAATGGGACACAGGCTTTCGGTAGACACTCAGCCAACCAAGTTCTAATTATCCAAATTCTGAGATTTTCTTCTAGGGCAGTTTGTATAGCCACCTCAAGTCTAACTTTAATTGTATAAAACCCTTATTTCAAACTGATCAATTTGTGAAAAGGAAGACTACCGCAGAAAAACAAAGAAAAACGTAGAGAGAGTTAACTTTTGTCTTCCCTACTTCTCACATTGCTATGCCTTTAAGATCGTTTGATTGTTTCATATGCTAAGATTACCAAATGAGTGCTGGAATTGCTGTTGAAACCACAAAGACATCAAAATCTTAGAGAAGCCTTAGGGTGACCGAGAGATCGTTTAAGTGGCTGTGAAGGAACAAGACAAGAATCTGTAATAGCTAACAAGCAGAGCGGAAAGCTTGAGTACTTAGTCTGACTACATATACAGAAAGTTGTGTGAGTATCATTTGTATTGTGACAACTTTCATTGTGGATTGATCATTTAGGCTTCGCCTCAAAGTATATTAACTTATTGGATTTTCACTCCATGAACATATGCTAGTTTGTATGCACGTGTGTTTGTGGTATATATGCATTATTGTTGTACTTGAAATTGATACACTACATGGACTTAATCTTTAACTATTGTTGGGGGTGGTTTTTTGCGCGTAGCCACATGTCGCTTGCTGGAAGTATGACTTTGTTAAGCCCGGATTTGTTTTAGAGAGCCCAACCTGGAACTCGACATCGGGCCGCATAGACCAATGGCTTCTGGTGTATTTTTAAGCCTACAAAATAAATAAAACCCAAAGTCTTAGAATCATGATAATGGTTGAAATAAATAAATAATATACTTAGCATGATAGCTTTGATTAAATGGTGAGTTGATACGTTATTATTATGTATATTAAGTGATGTCCAATGTTAGTAAATGATTAATTAGGTGTCAAATGTCCAACAATGGGATGAGTCCAATAGTCCATGTCTAGTTGCGGTTCATGGTTCATGTTCAACATAATAAGGTATGTCTGGCAATGGTCCATGTCCAAATAATATAGGTTCAATAGTTTATGTCCAAGTAATATATGTCCATTGGTGGTATATATCCAAATAATATGTCCAACTATGGTAGATCAATTTATTAATATATATGTTTATTAATGAAGTATTAGTGTGATCATGTTTCATTAAAAAATGAGATAATATTAAAATAACTTGCATCCAGCAGTACAATAATAATGAATTAATATGTACTTAATAATGTAATCTTGAAAATAGAGAAATATTGACTTATCTTGTGTGTTTCTGACTCCAGCTGTATAGCATCACTTTGTTCTTTATATGATTTGTGACTCTAGCCATATAACAATAATGAGCTGATGACATTCCAGCAATAAATAACATTAGTTGAGTGGTATAATGATAATGAATAAAATATACTTTGATGGGACTGACGAAATCAAGCATAGACGAGATAAACTGGGCCGACGAGACAGGCCCGCACTGACGAGTAACCACTTCACTGACGAGGTTAAACATTTCATTCAATGCCGCCAATAAACACCCTGGACGGTTACAAAACCAGTTGTACAGACCGTTGGGATAAAATTAAAGCAACATGATGAGGCCAGAAAACGTTACACAGAGGGGTATTAAGAACCACCATAATTGCCCAACGGCTAGAGGCTACAGCAACATATATAAAGCCCCCACATGGCCAAGAAGAAGGTATGAACGCCTTGAGATAGATACTGTGAGATTTCTTTGATTTTGATACATTATATTGCTCATTCTTAAATAGCTTTCGATATTGACTTTGGCATCGGAGACGTTGTGGCAGGCACCACACCGGTGACCACACTCGAGAATACATACTTGCAGGAAGCCGGAGATCATTTTTGTCTACATACATTGACTGACGAATTCACGCTTCATCAGTTTGGCGCCGTCTGTGGGGAACGACATTTTCGTGTTCAATCTCGAAAAAATAGTTTCCAATCAGCAATCACTATCAGATGGAGTCCAATCAAGATTCCACAGCCTTGGCTCAGCAGGTTCAGGCTTTCGCAGCCACTGTAGAAGAACTGACCAGGCAAAATCAGGAAATGAAGTTACGACTTCAACAGGAGGAGAATCGGTCTAAAGGGAACCGAGATGACGAGGGAGATAGCCACAGAAGAAGTGACCATCAAAGGCCCGCTACTCCAACCGAGCACAACTCAAATCTTCTCCAAGAGATGAGGAGGGAGGTGGACGAACTTAGGACAGCCATCAAGGAGAAAATAGAGCGGAGTGTAGACCGAATGGTTAGGGCGACGAATTCGCCATTCACTCCAGTAGTCCTTGAATGTCCAATACTGTCAAAATTTCGGTTGCCCCAGCTTGAACCATTCGATGGGCTAAAGGACCCTCAGGATCATCTTAACACCTTTAAGACAACCCTAGGGCTCCAGCAGCCCCCAGACGAAATACTGTGTCGTTCCTTCCCAACAACTCTCAAAGGAGCTGTAAGGGAATGGTTCACAAAGTTGCCAACGTCGTCCATTGACAACTTTGAGCAGTTGAGCAACGCCTTCCTGCGTCATTTCATTGGAGGACAACGTCCTAAGAGGACCGCGGACCACTTACTTACCATCAGGCAGGGAGAAAAGGAAACCCTAAGGTCATACGTGAAACGCTTTACTCGCGAAACACTGGAGGTCGACGAAGCAGACGATAAGGTGCAACTGACGACCTTCAAGGCAGGATTGAGGTCCAGAGAGCTCGTTACGTCACTTGCAAAGAATCCTCCAAAAACAATGGCCGAGATGCTCCTTAAAGCACAGAAGTACATGAACGCTGAAGACGCATTAGCAGCCATCAGGGATTCAGGAAGACCAGGGGACAAAGAAAGGAAAGATGACGATTGTAGAGGGCAAAAACGGGAGCGCCCAAATCGTCAGACCAATGACGGGATCAGGAGGAAGGACGATAAGGGACCGCAAACGGTAAAATTTACCCCTCTTATTATGCCAGTTGATAAAATTTTAACGCAGATTAAGGACGAGCACTACCTGAAATGGCCGCGACCATTGCACTCATCTCCTAACGTCCGTGATAAGAATAAATACTGCCGATTTCACAAGGACCACGACCATTACACCAAAGATTGTCGGGACCTCAAAGAGCAAATAGAGGAGCTGATAAAGAAGGGGAAGCTACAGAAGTTTGTGAAGAAAGGGGAGTTCAGTAGGTTCCGGGATGGAAACAAGGGCCAGCACGAGTCCTCGTCCGGGGGTAGTGACTGTCAGTTCCAGCCTCCCCAAAATGTGATAGGGGAAATACAGACGATCATAGGAGGGCCCATCACAGGAGGATCTTTCAAGTCCCTTAAGAAAGCATGTCAACGACAGGTGAACAATGTTTACATGACACCCCCGTTGAAACACAGACGAACTGATCAGGACATGATTTTCAATGAAGGGGATGCTAGGGGAGTAAAGCAGCCTCACAACGACCCATTGGTCATAGCACTTACCATAGAAGGATTTAACACAAAAAGGATCCTCGTGGACAATGGTAGCTCCGCTGATATCATCTACTTCCCTGCGTTCCAACAGTTGAAACTAGATCCAAAAAGACTACGTCCATTTGATTCTCCCCTTGTCAGCTTCAGTAGTGATAGGGTATATCCCAAGGGCATAGTGACGTTGACGGTGACAGTGGGAACCTACCCGGAGTAGCTGACCACCCATCTGGACTTCTTGGTGGTAGATTGTCCCTCGTCCTACAATGTGATCATTGGAAGATCAGCGCTCAACAAGTGGAAGTCATCCACGTCAACCTACTGCCTGAAGATAAAATTTCCAACAGAGAACGGGTTAGGAGAAGTCAGAGGAGATCAAGTTTTAGCTCGGGAGTGCTACCAGGCCGTCATGGCTGCAAAAGAGAACCATACATGGACGATCGAAGAAAAGGAGAAAGAAAAGGTGGAGGCCTTGGAGACAGTAGAGTTATCCGACGAAGAATCAAATAAGACAACCAGAATAGGGACGACTTTAAGCCCTGAGATGAGAACAAAGCTGGTCCAATTTCTTAAAGAAAACCTAGACGTCTTTGCCTGGAGCCACGAGGACATGCCAGGTATATCTCCAGATGTCATCCAGCACAGGCTAAATGTAAACCCGGAAAGGAAGCCCGTCAAACAAAGACGAAGAGTTTTCACACCCGAAAGAGACCAAGCGATTACTGACGAAGTTAACAAGCTCTTGACTGCAGGCTTCATCTGCGAAGTATATTATCCAGACTGGCTTGCAAATGTCGTCTTGGTGAAGAAAGCAAATGGGAAATGGAGAATGTGTGTAGACTTCACAGACCTGAACGAGGCATGCCCAAAGGACAGCTTCCCTCTCCCGAGAATAGACCAGATGGTAGATTCCACAGCTGGACACAAACTTCTGACATTTATGGACGCTTTCTCTGGGTACAACCAGATAAAAATGGCAGAAGAGGATCAGGAGAAAACAGCCTTCATCACCAACCAAGGACTCTATTGCTATAAGGTAATGCCCTTTGGACTGAAGAATGCAGGAGCCACTTATCAGAGATTGGTAAACAGAATGTTTAGTAAGCAGATAGGCAGGAATATGGAGGTGTACGTGGATGACATGCTCGTCAAAAGCAGGGAGGAACTCACCCATCTGGACGACCTCAAAGAGACTTTTGCTACCCTCAAGCAATATCATATGAGGCTAAACCCTAGTAAATGCGTCTTTGGTGTAGCCTCAGGGAAATTCCTAGGATTCATGGTGTCCCAGAGAGGAATCGAGGCGAATCTAGAGAAGGTACAAGCCATAATCAACATGGCCTCACCCAAGACCGTCAAGGAAGTCCAGAAGCTGACAGGACGGATTGCAGCCCTCAATAGGTTCGTCTCTAGAGCGACGGACAAATGCCTACCCTTCTTCAAGACATTAAAATAGGCTTTCGCCTGGACTGACGAGTATGAGGCCGTTTTCCAGGAACTCAAACGGTACCTAAGCAATCCACCCCTTCTAAGCCCGTCAAAAAAAGGTGAGAAGTTATACTTGTACCTGGCAGTGTCAGCTACAGCCGTCAGTGGAGCCTTAATCAGAGAAGAGGACAGGAAGCAACTCCCAGTCTATTACGTCAGCCAAGCCTTCCAAGGAGCTGAGTCCAGGTATCCTCAGATCGAGAAGATCGCGTTCGCGTTGATAGTAGCTTCACGCAAACTCAGGCAATACTTCCAAGCACATCCTGTCCTAGTAATGACGGACCAACCAATCAAGAAGTCCATGAGCAAGCCCGAGGCGGCAGGAAGAATGGTCCAGTGGGCGATTGAGCTCAGTCAATTTGATATTGAATACCACCCCAGGACAGCCATAAAAGCACAAGCTTTAGCAGACTTCATCGCGGAATTCACCCTCCCGGACGAAGATGACTTCACCATCAAACACAAGCAATGGACAATATAGACTGACGGCTCATCAGCCCATAAGAGAGGAGGAGTAGGGGTAGTCATAATCACCCCCGATAGAGAAAAGCTAAAATATGAAGTTCAGTTGAAGTTCCCAGCGACCAATAACGAGGCCGAATATGAAGGGATCCTGACAGGATTAAGGCTCAGAAGAGAGTTTGGAGTTAAGAATCTGTTGATCCAAAGCGATTCAAAGCTAGTAATTGGGCAAGCCAGGGGAGAATACGAAGCAAAAGAAGAAAGAATGCAGAGGTACCTCAAACTAACGAAGAATCTGGCTCAAGAGTTCGAAAAAGTGGAGTTCGTGCAGATTCCCAGAAGCCAGAATGTGATAGTAGATGAAGTCTCAAAGATAGCCTCGTCAGATGAAGGGGCATTGTAAGAAGGCCTGATGATAAAAGTCCAGAAGAACCCCAGCATTGAAGAAGTTCTAACATTCGCAATCCAGAGTACAAATAGCTGGATGGCACCCATCGTATCCTTCCTTCAGGACGGGCACCTCCCACAGAACATAGAAGAAGCCAGGAAGATCAAAAAGAGGGCAGCCAGATTCATGATCCTCAATGACGCCCTATACAAAAGAGGCTTCTCCATGCCTTACCTAAAGTGTGTTGACGAGAAAGAAGCAAGGTACATCCTGGAAGAAATCCACGAAGGTGTTTGCGGGGATCATGCTGGTCCCAGATCCCTGGCAGGTAAGATAATTCGGACAGGCTACTTCTGGCCGACTATGTAGGTAGACGCGGCAGAGTTCGTCAAGAGATGTGACAAGTGCCAACGGTTCGGAAATGTTCAGCGACTTCCAGCAGAAAAACTGACGACGATTGCATCCCCATGGCCATTTGCACAATGGGGAATCGACATCGTCGGCCCGCTGCCCTAGGGCAAAGGTCAGGTAAAATTCTTACTAGTTGCTATAGACTACTTTACAAAATGGGTTGAAGCAGAGGCACTGGCAACCATAACCGAAGCCAGAATCCAGAGCTTTGTATGGAAGAACATCATTTGCAGGTTCGGGATTCCAAAGACGATCATATCAGACAATGGACGACAATTCGACAGCCAAGGTTTCAAGGAATTTTGCTCAGGCCTAGGCATCAAGAATCATTTCTCGTCCCCAAGTCATCCACAAGCGAACGGACAGACGGAGGTGACGAATCGAACGTTGCTCAAGATTATCAAAACGAAGCTGGATGATGTGAAGGGAGCCTGGCCAGAAGAATTGCCCAATGTCTTGTGGGCTTACAGGACAACAGCGAGAACGCCAACAGGAGAGACCCCCTTCAGACTCACCTACGGCACTGAAGCAGTGATCCCGGTCGAAGTAGGAATAAAGAGCATCAGGCGAGAAGCATTCATTGAAGAAGTCAATGACGACCATTTGCAACTCAACCTGGATTTCCTAGACGAAGTAAGAGATAAAGCCTGTAGCAGAATGGTGGAATATCAACAGAAGATGACTGACTACTACAACAAGAGAGTAAAGCTCAGACAACTTGATATTGGTGACCTCGTCCTTCGCAAAGTAACCCCAGCAACCAGGGATTCTTCTCAAGGGAAACTCAGCCCCACATGGGAAGGGCCCTACCAGGTCATTCATTACTCCAGGAAGGGCAGCTATCACCTTGAGACCCTAGACGAACAAAGACTCCCTAGGCCATGGAATATCAAACACTTGAAGAAATACCATCAATAAACGCAATTGTGAAATGTATTCGTTATTCATTGTTGAAACTAATAAATAAGTTATTCAGCTAACGTTTCTCCACAAGCAGGCATATCCGATCACAAGTCATAAAGAGTCAAAAATGGTTAAGTAGCAAGATTCCGCTCTGACGGATGTAAGCTACTGACGATGACAAGATCCTTGAAAAAAGGTGTAAGTCATAAAGAGTCAAAAATGGCTAAGTAGCAAGATTCCGCTCTGATGGATGTAAGCTACTGACGATGACAAGATCCTTGAAAAAAGGTGTAAGTCATAAAGAGTCAAAAATGGCCAAATAGCAAGATTCCGCTCTGACGGATGTAAGCTACTAACGATAACAAGATCCTTGAAAAAATGTGTAAGTCATAAAGAGTCAAAAATGGCCAAATAGCAAGATTCCGCTCTAACGGATCTAAGCTACTGACGATGACAAGATAATAAAAAGTCAAAAATGGCCAAGTGGCAAGATTCCGCTCTGACGGATGTATTATACCGACAATCAAAAAAAAAATCCGTAAAAAGGGCTAAGTAGCAAAATTTCGCCGTGACGGATATACAGATCATTCCAAAAAGGATATATCTCACAGAAACGGGAAATGCTAGTGAAGAGAAGGAGATATAAAAGCTTCACCAAGCACATCACATAGGCAGTCAAAAGCGTGCAAATTACAGACACAGGTAAGTGCAAGAAGTAAATTAGAACCAAGAGCATGCAAGCAAATTACCATTGTTTTTACAAACCCATAAACACTGGGTTAAAACATTGTTCCCACAAAAAAAAAAAAAAAAATGTCTCAAAGTAAGATTTACAAAAAGGCCACGACGGGCAATGATCAACAGACAAAAAAAAAAAAATTTCTGTTAAAACGTAAGTGCCAGGTTCAGGCTTCCGAGGCTGGAGGGGCGCCAATAGCAGCAACATCGTCAACAGCCATAGCATCGTCAACAGGAGCATTCTCTGGAGCGTCACCAGCAGGAACCACGGACTGAACAGCTTCATCAGCGGCCATCTCTTTGTCCACTTCTTCCAAGTCCAGGTTTTCAATGTCAACGCCAGTTGGATGCTTGACCATGTACCTTCGAAAAAGCTCAAAACCTTTAAAGTACCAACTGAAGAGCACAGTATTGTACTCGTCAGTGGTTTGAAAAGCCTCAACAGACCTAGCCACGATTGTCTTCAGCGATTCCTTGGCACTTTGAAGCTGCTCGTCCTTCTCCTGGTTCAGCTGGCACTCAACCCTAAGGTCGTCACCCAGCACCTTGACCTTCTCCTTCAGAGTAGTAGCTTCGTCCATTGAATCGATGAGGTTCTTCTTCAGCTTTAAGTTTTCACCCTCCAAGGCTTGCACCTTTGACGAAAGAGATGCCAGCTTGGCCTCTTGAGTAAGGTACTCAGAAGCAATATGCAAGCTTTTCCCCAATGCCTAAAAAGAAGTACTAAGTCGTCGGTAAAAAAAAAAAAAAAAAAAAAAGGGATTGCTCATGAAAGAAGTAGGAACAATTTACCTACACAAGCTTGTGGACGTGACCACAAGCGACAGTATTAAACGGAACCCCAAAAAAAGCCCTCAGATCATCAGCCGTCACGATGCTGTGGGCCCTTTCAACTGCCAACCTCTCGTCCCCCCAGATTGTAGATTGACGAGAATCCCCTTTCTCCTTCTCCTTCTCCGTCAGGCACGGCCTCTTAGAGACGGGTGTAGGGAGCTCCTCCACCGAAGTAGACGGAGAAGCGGTCATCGTCGTCTCAGTGCCGAAGACAAGGGGAGTGACGGAGGTTGGTGGGGTGGCAGAAGGACCCCTCTCTGTCACACGCACGGTCTTTTTCCCTATGTTCGACAAGGGCTCATCCTTCTTTGCCCTCATCTTCGCGTACATATCTTTATTAAATTTGGACGTCATTTCTATCAAAAGAAGAACATTAGTCCGGAATAAAAACACAAGAAAGTAAGGGGAGAGAAAAGAAGGCCAATACTGACGAAGCTGGAACTTACTTTTCTTTTCTTCTATATCGAGGTTTCGCAAGACGAGGGCAGAAGGTTCTGGCCCGAGGCAGTAAAACGCAAGACTCCTGGGATCAACGAGGTCGTCCCAACTCTCGATTGTTTACGCGTACTCAATAGCCTTCTGCACCCGCTCTCTGTACCTGCTCTTAAGCTTTGGTCGTCTCTTAACTAAAAAAATAAAAAATAAAAAATAAAATAAAATAAAATTTTTAGCAGCCATAGTTGTAAGCACAACAGAATCCAAGAGACAAAGAGGAAATATTGATGCACCTAAAGTCAGGGTTTCCCACCGACGACGTAACCTTGGGAGATCACCCCAAAACTCGCCCAAGGGTGTCTCAAAATCGTCCCCAGACACAAAGAAGAACCTCGACTTCTAGTACCTGAAAGAGGACGATAAACCTTTGACGATCCTAGTCCTTCTTTCCCAAGGCACCAGTTCGTAGTACCCATGCTCTTTAGATGCTTTCAAACGGTAAAGGTAAACAAGCTCGTCAACCCTGAGCATGTCCCCGTCATTGGCAGCCAACCAAATCCCCATACAGCTCACCAGGATCCTCCACGAGTTGGGCATGAGCTACCCGGGAGCGATACCAAAACGGTCCAAAAGCTCCATAAGGAAAGGATGGACCGGGAACCTCAATCCACAGACAAAGGCAGATTCGTAGAAGCATACCTCCCCAGGAAAGAAGTGACAGGCCCGATCCCCCTGACCGGGCAGACGAACCCTAATCCGATCTGGGAATTGAAATCTATCCCTAAATCTACCCAATGTATCCGCGTCCAACCCACACTCCTCCTCCAGAGCATAAAAAGCCCTAACCTCTCGGGGATTGGAAAGGGCTGTATCCTCCTCCACTGGGTTACCGCTAGACAATAACCCAGTCTCGAGCTCACTGGACCTAATCTCTGACATCATCTTGCCCTCCTTCACTAAGTTTTCAAACCAATCAATTGATTGACGCAGTAAAGGCAGTAAATCAGCCAATACCACAACCAAACTACTACCCTCGTAAACAAAATTTTCAAGGTAGGAAAAATTCCCTAACGACCCTCCTAATCGAGCAAAAAGAAATGAAATCGAAGGGCAGTCTAATCTAACCTCAGAACTACTAATCATGGGAAACCAAAAAAAAATTCTATATACCCCAAAACCAGAAAGAAGCCAAACAAAAGAAAAAACGACAAGGAAAGAAGAAATGGAAAATCAGAAATTTGCTACAATGGTGAAGGCAAAATGAAAAGAAGTAGAAGGAAGAACATACCTTGAACAAGAAAAACTATCGCACTACACACCAGTCGGAAGGAAAAATTGCAGAAAGAAAGGGTGGAGAAGAAGATGGTCAGAGCAATGATTGAAGGATTTTTTGAAAAAAGTAAGAAGGGAAAAGGGAGAAGAGGGGAAGTTTGAAACCAAAGGTTGGGAAGCTAAAAAACCAGCGGGAAGATCAATAAGACCCATCATATGGAACATTAACTCCCCCAATCAAAATGTGCCACGTAGGCCACAACCCAAAAGGCAATGCCGTAACGCATTTAATACGGCTCAAGAACCCAACCGCTTACAACTCAGAAACTTTTCACCTTCCCTGGTCAACACGACATGTCACGACGACTAAGGAATCCGAGGGCAACTGATGGGACTGACGAAATCAAGCATAGACGAGATAAACTGGGCTGACGAGACAGGCCCGCACTGACGAGTAACCACTTCACTGACAAGGTTAAACATCTCATTCAATGCCGCCAATAAACACCCTGGACGGTTACAAAACCAGTTGTACAGACCGTTGGGATAAAATTAAAGCAACATGATGAGGCCAGAAAACGTTACCCAGAGGGGTATTAAGAACCACCATAATTGCCCAACGGCTAGAGGCTACAGCAACATATATAAAGCTCCCACATGGCCAAGAAGAAGGTATGAACACCTTGAGATAGATACTGTGAGATTTCTTTGATTTTGATACATTATATTGCTCATTCTTAAATAACTTCCGATATTGACTTTGGCATCGGAGGCGTTGTGGCAGGCACCACACCGGTGACCACACTCGAGAATACATACTTGCAGGAAGCCGAAGATCATTTTTGTCTACATACATTGACTGACGAATTCACGCTTCATCATACTTAATAATACAAGTTTGAAGGTAGAATGTAATGACTTATCTTCATAGTTGGGGCTTCAGCCGTAGAACAGCAGTGGACTTAGACGTTTCAGCAGTGTGACAAAATGAGTCCTTCCATGGTGACTTCATGTTTGAAAAGGGAAAAATGGGTGCAACTAAAGAGAGAGAGAATATGTCCAGTCATGTGCATCGGTTGGTTAAGTTTGTCCCTTTAATCATGCACTTAAGTGATTTTCTCCATGTAATGCTCTTTTAGTTTTTAGTCAAGCATGAGTGATGTTGCCTTCCATGAGAAAGTACTTTTAGTAATAAGTTCTTGGAAGAGTGTTTGATATGTTTTAAGATGTGTGGAGATTGTGAGAAATACATACATATATATATATATATATATATATATTGTGAGATGTGGTGTTTGTGATATGTATAGGAATTATATGTAGATACTTTGTTGGACATGGATCTTGTATATGTATACTTTGTGAGACATGGAGTTTAAAGATATATGAAGAGTATGTATGGGTATTTTGTGAGGAATGTGTTTGTGAAATATATGGAAGTGTAAAATAGATTATATGAAAGTTAAATGTAGTAAATACATGAGATTATAGCTGCTGCTAGAGTGATTTTTGTGTTATGTCATGGGTTATGTCGCTTTCTAAGAAGGGGGATTTTGTATGAAAAATAAAGAATGAGATGGAAATGTGTTTTTGGGCAGCAAAATGATGAAGTTTCAGAATATTTAAGTGTGGGAGAGATGGATAATAATGGGTAATGGTGTTATCTAAGAAGAGATATTTTTGTAAGGGAGATGGAGAAGTTTGGAAGAGTTTAGAGATATATGCAGCAAGGTGAAGTTTCAGAATATTAGGGATGAGAGAGGGGATCCTTCCCTTTTAGTGTGTAGCTTGGTCCTCTTTATATAGAGCCAAGCTATGTAACTAGATCAGAACTTAGTTGAAGGGAAAATTAGCAAATAAGGAAAAGTTATTGACAAGGTAAGTGGTTTTATTAGAGGGATTTTGTTTTTTATCCAAAAGAAGAAAACTAGAGACTTCAAGGCTGATGTTATAGCTGTAACAGCTATCAATCACAACTGTCACAGCTAAATGATATCATCCAAATAACATCTTGCTTGGAAGAAAATATATTTGGCATTAAATTCATGATTTGGCTAAAAGTTGCAAGATAATCTTTATGGGATCCTCTTGTTTCTCTGAGTATGACAGTAAACTGCTAGGATTGGGCATTAATGAGCAAATGACATTATTTTAGGACATATGTCAACCTGCTAGAGCTTCTACAGCTTCTGCTAGAGTTGTTACAGCTTTGCAGAAGCTATTTGCAGCTTCCGTTGGAGCTGTTACAGCTTGTGCAGAAGTTGTTGCAGCTTTCGCTGGAGCCATTTTTGGTATTTTCGGCTAAGTTTCCTCTCTTAGAAAAATTATATGTTTAGACCATGTATAATTTTGGTAAGTAATAGACTAGTTGGTTGATATTTGATGAAGTTTTAGAGATGTAATTATGGTCTTTTTGTATTTTAACCAAATCTTGGAGAGTAAAGAGAGTATTTAATGCTAGATATGAGATATTAATATATATTTAGCCATGTGCTTGGAATTGATTTAGATGATAATAATATAATTTATATGAGATACTAAAATCACATTTTTAAACTTATTTTATATGATGAACAGTAATTTTTATGTAAAGAGCATGGGGAGTTTTATCATTTTAAGTGTTATATGATATGAAAGGCTTACCAAATGTTACCTATTACACACTGACCAGTCAAAGTTCAGGGAATTAGGGAAGACATGCCAAGCAACACGCTCTCCTTTTATCAACTTTGAACCACTAGAGCTTTACTGAACATACTTTTGGCCCTCCAAACTACGACTCCCGAAATTCCCCTGATGAGACTCATAAGCTTGGATTATAAGCCAAAAAATGAGATGATGTGCTATAAGCTTAAACTATGGGCTTCGACGCCTTTTTGTGTAAATATGGGCTCTTTTGGGTTTTAGAAGAGATTTTCCCAAAATCTATAATAGTGTTGACGTGGTGCTGGTTGCCAATGAAATAAAGTCACGTGATGTGAAAAATTTGTCCTCAACAACTATTTGTTAAAATTGGTAGTAAAAAACATTAGGGGTCTAAACGTTTAGTTAAAATCTTTTTAATTAAGAAAATTTTTAGCTTACATTTGTACACATTAATTTAGTTTACAATGTAAGATTTACGTTGGTATTATATTATGAAAGTTCAAAATGCGTGTAAAACACCTTTGACCGTTTAGACCCCCAATTACAAAATTACCAATTCAAGTTTTATATCAAACAATTAATGTGCGGAACATGAACATAAGCCAAACACAGAATTGATAACTAATCTAAGCCAAATATGAACACATCCACAGCAGTAAATATAAGGCAAAGATAAAAGGAAGGAAGATGCAAACACACGAACAACACACGATGTGTTATCGAAAAGGAAACCAAAGTTCTCGGCATAAAACCTCTCCGCTGCCCTCCAAGTGGTGAAATAATTCACTAAAGAATGTAGTTGGGATACATGAACAGCAGAAGACCCTCCAAGCCTAATCTACCCAAGTACCTAAGCCCTCTAAGCTTCTTGCTCTAACAAGGTTACGCCGAACCTATTTCTTCTTTAGCTTCCCAGATTCCGCTACTAGACCATAGCATCAACCAATGAATATTGGTTCCTTCCAAACTGCTTCCCTTAGCACCAAATGAACCTTCTCACAGACATGGGTGTGGTGAGAAAAGGATTTGCTTAATGACCTCTCAAGGATGTAACAATGAAGAGGAAGAGAGTTGAGTAATTTGTAGAGTCTCTTAGATGAAGATTGGGGATGAGGCAATCTTTTTTTGCTCTAGGGTTTCTCTCACAAAATTCTCTCTGAAAGCTCTCTCAATTTAGTGGGTATAAGGGTCTATATATAGTGGTGTGTGTTTGGAATACGAAGAGACAGTTTTTGCCAAACAGGGCTGGTTGGCGACTTGGCCTCGCGGCTTGTCCAAGTCGTGAGTTCAAATTGCGAGATAACAGCCTGGCCAGCTTGGGACTTTTGTCCTGTAGTGCGACAGCTGGCGCGACCCTTCAGCTCCCTGTGTGCTTCTCACGTGCCTGCAGTTGGCGGCTTGCTAGTCACGAGTCAACCGCAAAACTCTGCTTCTTTACACAAACTTGAGCTTTTCTTCACACTCTCTTCACACACTACCCTTACATGAATCCCACCTAAATACAGGGTTACTAAGTGCTAAATTACAAGCAAATTGGCACGGAATAAAGCCGACAAGATGGTTGATAAATTTCAACCTTACATATTATAAACTTATAATTACCCTTTTAATATATTAAAAAGGAATATCAATATCATTATAAGGCTAGGGTAATTATAGGTTTATATTATACTATTGATGTAAATCTTACATTGCTAGTACGATGTAAATCTTACATCGGTAATTATTACGTCACATCTATTAGTGCATTGCATTGAACCGAGTCCAGGAACTGCACTGCTAGAGGCCGAAGAACGGACCTCCAGCGGTGATGAGCGGAGCTATTTACCTTGACGTGCAGTGCGATCGTGCGCCAGTTGCTTACCGATCTGGAGGAGGTTAAGGAAGTCAACAAGCAGTTTGATCAAATGTAAATTTTTATATTTTTTATTAGTTTCTAACAGTTTTTTCCTTTTATATTTCGTAGATTTTTGTGTGTAATTTGTGGGTTGCCGTGGTTGCCGGATTTGGGGGTTGCTATTGCTATTGGTTTGATTTGATTTGATTTTGTTTTCTCTACGGGTTTCTGGGTTTTGATGGCCATGAGTTTGTGGCCGGGGTTTCTGGGGTTTTAAGAAAACAATCGTTTGGGTATGTTCTTCGTCGTGGTGGTGGTGGTAGCAGGTGGTTGCAGAGATGTTTTGGATTTTGGGTTTTTGTTTTTATTTGGGTTTTGGGATATATTATTTTATAGTGTAGAAATATTATTTTAATGTGTTGTATTGTAAAATAAAAGTTGGGATGCTGGAGTATTGTAAAATGATATTGTATAATTAATAAAGTAACTTTTTGAAATAGTAAAATAGAATAGAATAACATTTTGGACTGCGGATGCTCTAAGGTTCCTAGTTAGAGCCATGAAAGCCCTTCCCTTTAATCCTTTATTGCAAAAGGTTCCATCTCAATCTCATGTCCTTGAATGAACTTTTTCTGGATGAAGCTCACTATATATATATAGTATATACTGACAGCTAGGTCGATGAAAAGCAATGCTCCAATAACTGAGAAGATTAAAAAGTTTGTGAAACGGGTAGACCTTTTTTTAAAATATATTTATCATCTCTAACGTTCTAAAATCCTCCTCCAACATTTCTGAAAAAAAAAATCCTCCTACAACTACAAGCATTAATGTATGTAAGATTTACATTATAGACTAAAGAAATATGTACAATGTTGTACATTTTTATGCAAATATATACTATATTGTATACTTTTTTGCAAATGTGTACATATTTGTTACTTCGATGTAAGATTTACATTGATAGTAACCAATAATTATCCTATATTATTTTCTTCTTCTTTTTTTTCAAAGCAATATTTAACTATCACTTCACCTAATCCACCAACATTGAAATAGCTAGAATTTCTTGACAAGTTCTACCCTCATTTGGTTCTTTGTGTTTTTATAAGAAGGTGACTCCATTATATGGAAAAGTTAATGGATTACAGCATATACCATTCTAGACGAATGCTACAATCAGGTTTCCTTTTTCTTCTACAGACATGGACAGTTTCTTACCTTCGGTGTTGTATCATGACCTAAAAGACCGAGAATCTTCATCCCATAGTGCACTAACAGAAATGGAGCCAATCGATAGCATAGAGATGGCACTGTCACATAAAAAGAGAAAAGTGTAAGGATAATGGGCCCATTAAAAGCCATCAAAAGCACTGCAACAAGCAAGCAGCTATGAGAGCTTTAATTATACGCAAGCATGTGGCTGACTTCGTTCATTTTTCTCTCAAGATTGTATTAAAATGTTTTCTGTCCTCATTGTGGAAATTTGGTATTGGAATGTGACACTAGTGGAAGCGCATTTCCATCCGTAAGGGAAAAAATAAATACACATAAAAGAAAACTTTATTTAGCTAATTTTATTCCTTCATCCACTTATAAGTTATAACACCAAAGAAAATTTACTATCAATAATATGGATTATTTTTATATCCACTGATAATGTTAACCAAAATTCAGTATTAACGATATGGATTATAGCCACTCAATTAATTCTCATAAATCATAATTAAGAACTTTCACAATTAGAACTCTCAAAACTCTCACAAAAACAAACTCAAATCCCGTTACATTTAACGTAAACTCTCAATACCAACTAACAAATTCATAAATAAGATGCTCACTACCCCAATACATCAAATGGTACTCCCTCGCTCAAACAATAAACAAACACTGTAACTACTTTTCTAAAAAATTAATATTCTTCTATGAGAGTCTTTTCTCTCCCCATGTAAGAGGACCCTTGGATTGAAGAGTCTTCAATTTTAATGCTTTATAGGTAAGGAATACCCAATTACTTATTAAATATTAAAAGTTCTTTCCTTCCAAAGAAAATCATTTCTTCTCACACCAGAAAACCTAACAAAGTCAAAATAGAAAATTTAAGGTAATTTCTAACATTTGGAGTTCAATGAAAAGATCAACAAGAACTCAAAAGGGAAATTGTAATTGCAAGTAATTAGATTTAAAATGAAAATTTACATGCATTTACAAGATAAAATTACATGAGGCAAAGAAGTATAGAAAGTTAATAAGCATGCATCACATTAATTTAGACCAATTAGATTGGGAAGCTACAATATCAGCACTAGAGCTTGAGTACTAAGTTGTACAACTCTCATATGAAGAAGTGTTCTTTTTCTTCTTCTGCCCCTAGATTTAGAATGATGGGACAATGCTATATCCAGTTTCTGCCATTAGTTTCGTGGAGAACATCTGATCCACTTCAACTTCTACATCCGTCCTCTTAGCGAATCGGCCCTTGATCCGGGGTCTGGTCTCTGCATAGGCCTTCCTTGAAGCATACCTGATTGTTTTCTCAAACTTCCTTGTCTTCTTTTTTTCTCTGTATCTTAGGACCCTTGCTTCCCTGTCCAATGGAGTAAGTTGGGCTGGTATTTGAATGGTAGATCCAGAAAAAAGATCAATTGTCCCTTTGGGAGGTCTTGAGTGTGAGATTGAGATGTCGCTCATTGTTGATTCGGGTACAACGCCAACATCCATGGATGAAACAGAGACCTAATTATATTATCATAGAAAACACTTGTGGTTATTAATCAGCATACGATTTGTAATTTTCACAAGTCATAGTTGAAATAGAAATAGATGAGGAAAGCAATTCATGTTTGCAACAGAACCATGTATTCATGAATTATATCAAGTAAATGTCACACTTTCTTTATGATAATATACTTCTTGTACAAAGAAGAAGCTTTTGATGAATGTTACTAGTGGTTATGGAATTATTTATAGAATTGAAATCAGTATAGTTCATTTTATTTAAAGAATAAAAGAAAGCTTTGGCTTTGAACAACAGTTAAAGCATCCAAAGCAGTAGAGTTAAAAATTTAGTTATTTAACACCACAAAAAGTTACTTTATCTATTTTACCTACATACATGCTGCAGCAATTGATCTATTTTAGCTTTCAATACAATAAAATAATATAAATATCATAATAAAATAAGATATCTATTATAAACATCACAGCCCCACACACACAACCATAGTGTGAACACAAATAAAATAATTTTTTTTTTTTAACCTTTGAGCTACAGTATACATCTATCTTTAGATGTGCACTATAGCAATAAAGCTAAAAAAAAATACTTTTAGCTCCACTGCTGTATTGGTGATTTTTGTGTTTTAGTAGAGGTAAAATAGTTATTTAGGTCCACTACTACAAGTGCTCTTAGAAATCTAGAATAGTTGTAAGATTTTCCAGTCTTCTTTTTTCTTTCCTGTTTCTTGTTAGTCCTATATTCAGGTAATCATTTAATAAGTAATTTTATTCTTTTTTTGATAGCTTACTAAAAGAAAGGTAGAATCACTAAAACATAACCGAGTACTTCTAACATGAAACTTTATTTATATATAAGTAACTGCAATTAACTCAGTGGGGTTGGCTGAGTCGTTGGACACTCGGTGTCAAAGTAACTATTTTGGATTTGATTAGGAACTCCCTAATTCAACTCCAAATATCAACACTTTAAAAAAACTCTCTGAGTCAGCGATTTACCCCATTATTAATCCACCTGTTGCGAATAATAATTAGTCTCGGTTGAAAGTTTTGAGAAAACCGTGAAAAAAAAAAAACAATTTATTCCAAGACATGACACTGCGATGTAAAACACTCACCCAACTTTATGACTTGGAACAAAAGAGAAAGAAAACAAAAAGCACTGCAACGTTCCTGCTGGATTCCATACTTTAAAGGAGAAAGGTAAAGAAAAGAGTAAAAGCGCTAATAAAGTACAGGAAAATGTCAAAAGATATTGATACCACTCAGATTTTATCTTTTAGAAGCGGTGCACGTAGAAGTCAAATATTGGAGATAACTATACATCTACTGAAATCAAAAAATGAATGGAACATAATAAATAATTCACAAAGAATCATGTGGCAATACATACAGATTTGTTAGAACTCAAACTACATATTCAATATAAAACCATTGTATGTGTAGCAAATTTAGAGAAACTTACACTGTGACTAATAGAACCATTGTAACTATATGCAGCTTTTGATGACTCATAATCCAAACCCAACTGGAAATTCTGTTGATGAAGGTGATGAGGCTGACCCTTTGCTTCTCCACACTGAACTGGCACAACACTGTCACCCCCATAGCTCTTCTGGGGAACACAGTAATGTTGCTGTTGCTGTTGCTGCTGCTGCTGCTGGCTATTCTGATCATTGAAGTGATTCTCAGCACAAGAATTGTACTCCACAAGGTCCAAAAACTCATCAACCTCCCCGCCAAACAAAAACCCATTGTTTTGATTGTTATTGTTGTTGTTATTGTTACCCTTCACAGGATTAAGCAACAACCATGATGCAGCCTCATCTTCATCTTCATCTTCATCATCAATCATCTCATCCCCATCTTGGTGTACAAACCTCTCTTCAGTACCAGACATGGCACCCACCGCATGTGGACCATGCAAGTTCCCGGAAATAGGCAGAATTGGCACACGGTGGTGGCGGCGTGCAAGCGGGTTTGCTGAGTGGATATCAGCATCACAGGCGGTGCAAAGAGACGCCGCATCAGCTTTACATACAAAAGCCGCCGGGGCACGCTCACATGCCTCGCAAACCCACACGCGCTCGTGGCGAGATGCCACGCGGTTTGCGGCGTGGATGCGAGCATCACATCCGGTGCACAAGTAGGCCGAATCAGCCCTACAGTACACCGTACACGCTGCAGACCGACACGTATCACAGATACGTGCCCAATTATTGTCACCACCACTACTACTACCACCATCATTATTCTCCAACTTCAACATTTCTCTCTCTCTCTCTCTCTCTCTTTATTTTTTGTTTTTTTCAAGTATCTCTGAGATTGAGTTGAAGCGTGTGTGTGAGAGAACTCAGAACTATGAATTAATGAATGAAAATAGTGAGGGGCTAAGGGGGTGTAAGTGTGAGACTCTAGAACCAAGTGGAGGAGGGAGAGAATCCAAGACCGACACGTGGCAGAAAACGAATGGCATAGAAAAGTTGTAACGTTATCTTGTGGTTGGTTGTGTTTAAGTGTGGGGCCTAGTCGAGTCAGAGGTTCTTGTGGGACCATGTTCTTGCTACTTTGGCTTTTCGAATAAATTAAATATGCTAGAGTGCTGTTACTGCTCACACTCGCAAGTAGATGAAATTTTGGTATACTCGCTTGTAACGGAGGCCACTTGTCAATTCATGGATTATTTTGATCAACACGTGGCAAACAAGAAGAACGAGTTTGATAATGTTTGTGGACATTATGGGTCTGACACGTGAGTGCCACGTGGTACTGGCATGTTTTAGACTGCTGGATCAGACAGACACAGTTGACAGTTGAATCAAGTTACTGTAGTTACTGAGTTTTTCTGATCCTTTTTCTTATCAAAAAAAAAAAGTTACCGAGTTTGAGTTTTTTTTTTTTAACCACTTCCTGTGATCTAATTAAAAAAGAAAAAGAAAAAGTTGATCTTGATGGGCTAATCAATATTTAATTGTGGGGTTTCATTTGCCTAATTAGGCTACTCAAGATTTTTACTCTTTGGATTTTGTACTAGAATTGCATGAAGTTGATGAAAAATAAGATTAAGTTGGGTAGAGTGACAAAGTGTTCACATTAACATTTGACATACCAAATATTAAAATATGTCATTTTAACACAATATGAGAGCCTTTGGTTTGCACGATGTTACATTATAATAATGTAACATTATTGTGACATTAGATTCATGTAATCTCATCACAATAATATATATTTACTATGTTTGATAGGTTCTTAACATATATTCACTGGATTGTTACAATTTGTACTTTTAAATTTCTAAAAATATCATTTTGACAAAACTAAACAAAATTTTATTTTTTAATTAAAAGTCACAAACAACTTATCCATAGAAAAAAAATTATTTTCTTTTCTCACCAACCAAATAGCTTTAGATCCACCAAAAATAATAATAATAATAATAATCATTTTTCAGCACCTTCTCAACAACCAAACAAATTACAAATAACAACAAAACATCAAAAAAAAATTTATATTTCACTTTCCCAACTTTCTCACCAATCAAACAGATTATACATCTACCAAAATTTCGAAAATTCTCTCCACCACCCATTTCGGTATTTCAGACCTAAGCATAAAAAAGATTCCTTTCGGCCAGGGACGGACCCAGGTAGAAGGCAAAGGGGGCCCGGGCCCCCCCTGGGCCCAAAAAAAAATTTTGTAGTATGTAAAATTTTCAAAAAATGGCTTCGGTCTCCTTGGTTTTTAGCTTGGGCCCCCTTCACCTCAATCATCCCTATCCCAAATGGGTCTTCAGTGCAAGCCTTCAGTTGCTTCTACGTGCACCTTGAAATCGCCAAAGCTGGAGCTAGAATAATGGCTCACTTCTGACTGTCATTGGGGTTTGCAATATGCCTGGTAATCACTTATTTTCTGCTTTTGCCCTGGAACTTGTCGACATGAAGTTGTGAACTATTTAATATAAGGTTTAAAAAAATTGCCATAAGTGCTTTGTTTTTATTTTTATTTCTTTCTTTAAGTTTTTTTTAGGTTTAGGTGACCTGTGAATTGGTATTGTAGTTTCAAGGGTTCCTGAATTAAATTGTGGACATTTGGCCTCAATTTCATAATAAAAGGTCAAGTTTTTGGCTGGATTACCAAAAAAAAAAAAAAAAAACCATCCCTATCCCAACCAGCCAGCCCAGGAGTTTTCAAAGCCTATGAAAACCTTAAAAAATATATAAATATATATGTAAAAAAAAAAAAAAGAAGAAGAAGAAAACCCAGCAATCAATAAAAGACCCCAAAACCAAACGGAAATGCAAGAAACGAAGGAAAAAAAGAAAAAAAGAAAAGAAAAGAAAGGGAGAGGCGAGAGCGAGATAGAGAAAGTTGGATGGTTTATTAATATTATATGGATGTGTATTTGAAAAAAAAAATTTGGGTGCGTATATGGATGCGTATTAAGAAACAATGATTTTTGGGTATTTATCTTGATTGATAGTTTATTAATACTATATGGATGCGTATTTGAAAAAAAAAATTTCGCTTATCTCCGGCCCCCCCCAGCTTGAAATCCTGGGTTCGTCCCTGCTTTCGGCGAAAGGGAGGACAATGATGACGAGCTACTCCAGTAATGGTGCGAACAAAATCACGACAAATCAACCACTAATTTAGAGAGAAAAGATCTAAGCGCTCTAGCTTATGCTATGCCTATGAGAGCGTGTGTGTTTATTTGAGAGAGAAAATCAGAACAAAGGAGATGGTGGCTAGCAGCGACCATGGATTCCGACTGCACAAAGAGAGAGAGAGAGAGAAAGAGAGGCTAGGGTTTTGAATCTGATGAGAAAGAGAGGAGCTAGGTTATGAGATGAGAAAGGAATTAGGGCTTTAAAATATGCATGGCAATTTTGTAAATACAATTTATTAGTATGAATAATTTTTTGAATTCAATAAATTAATATATACCCCACAATTAAATATTAATTAGCTTAACAAGTGTCGTATGGCTAGAACAACATTTGCACAAAGTGTTCAAGTCCAAAACTTTACTAGAAAGAACACTCTTCCTTGCCAAGAACCTCTCTATTTTTTTTTTAGTGTATATTGCAATAACTTGGATTGGGTCTGAATGAGCCTATTTATAGACTCAATGGGCCTCCCGAAATTACTACCCAAATTAATCTGATTAATTAGGTCCATTATTATGATGTAGTGGGTGTTACAAGATTAATTGTTGGATATTAATCTGATGGGCTGGAGTTACATAATTAATAGTGATAAGGAGTTTTTGAAGAATGAAAAGGCCCAAACAGATTGCCCATTAAGTGGGTTAATGGCTCTTCATTTTCTATAATAAAAATAGAGTATTAATTCAGGTCATTTACTCACCAACAGATATGGTAATTACTCTGAATAGGCTGTCAAGTGGGAGGAACCAAGAGGCTGATTCATTTCCATTTTTGATACCTCCACCCTTCACCTTCCCCTTGCACACGTATCTAGCTCAATATCTGAGACAATTCATGTTAGCCCATTAATCACTACAATTAAAAAGAATAAAATAGTCTCTCTCCTTTTCAATGTGAGATTAAACATTTTCAATAACTCCTTATCTTCCATATTCACTCACATATCTTTACATTTATGTTGTAACATTTATTTATTTTAATTATTTAATATTAAAATTCTCCAACAATCCCCCACTCATTTTAATATTAAATTTTTTAGTTAAGGAGAGAATACCAGGCAAAGACGGGTCACTATGCATCATGAAGGTGTGCTCTGCATTGAACCTTCACTTAGTAAAACAGTGATCTCAATTCCAAAATCGTAGTGATCTCCGACTTGAATTAAGACTGCTTACACATAACAACCCAGGTGTTGACATAAGCTTTTATAGTTAGCACTTTATAGTCGTGTGCTGATCCCAGTTTCATGAGTGTATTTGAGATTAAGTCCAAATACAGTAGGGAGCAGCCCCACCCACACACTCACATAGGTGAAATTTTGTCAAGGGTGCTTCTTTAATTCTGATACCCCACTCATACGAGCTACAAATTTCATTAAGAGTTTTTTACTCAACCTCTCCACATTACAGGATTAATGCACTTACATCATAGGGATGAGCAATTAAAAAATTATTTACAAAATAAATAATTAAAAAAAGGGATAATTACACTTTACCCACCTGTGCTTTGCCTCTGATTTGACTTGCCTACTCGTGATTTCAATTTTGACACTTTACCCACCTATGATATCCTCTGTTACTACTCTGTTACCCACCTCCAGTGCAAACGTTACTCTAACACATAAACTCATAAAAAACAGAACCTAAAACAGATCAAACACTTCTCACTCCCAAAACACACTCTCATCCAACGTGCTCACCAAACTAAGATCACAATGCAATGTGCTTGAGATAATGGATTGAGAACCACCTGGGTTTTGATCAGATACTCCAAACAACCCATTTGCAACAAACCGTCAAAAAAATGCAACAGTAAAGATAATCACGTTGACCCAATTTTGCACCTCATGCTCCGTGTTTGTTTCTAGGGAAAAATCAAAGGGCAAAGAAAGAAAGGGAGAGTGAAGCAAAATGCAAGTGAAAGGCGTAAGTGCTTTGTTTCATTCGTGCATAAATCAAACATGCTTGGGATAACTTAAACAGTACGACTTCTGGATCAAGAACTCTATTTGTTTCTCGAGAAATTGGCAAAATAAAGTGAAGGAAAATGGTTACAAGTAAATATAATAACAACTAAACAATAATCAATAGCCTTAACCCAGAAACTACAACTAACCCATTTGGGAAAACTTCAAAAAAGAGCAATGGCGTAATAAAATCCCACTGACTCAGTAAGGAAAGTTTGAATTTTTCCTAGATTTACAAGCCGGTGCTCTGCTTGTTTCTCGAGAAAAAAAATGCAAAGAGAGAAAAAGAGTGTGTGTAGCAAAATGCTAACTAGAAAAGGGTGTTGGCATTTCATTTCGTTTCATTAATGATGACCCACAAAAGTTTAGTGATTGATTAATTTCATGATGATATGGACCCACTAGTAGCTAACTTTCAAACCGGGAGAATATAGACAAAAAAATAATTAACGCGATGTGTTAGCTTGGGTCCTCATCATCCTAGTTTCAATGGTTATAACTTGGCCACGTAAAAGCTGAAACAAAGAACACGAGCCATCTTAATTTCCCAATCTTCCACCTATCCTAGAGTTTGATCTGGAAGAACATCACATTCTACGTAAAACCCAGAAGTTTTTTTGGCCTTTTCTTGCTTTGTATAGCACAATATGGCCAGCATGGAAGCACTAGGATCCAAGCAGCAAGCTGTTGAGTTTGCGATCATAGGTGTGCCAAATGGGTATAACGAGGAGGAGATCTTGAAGCAAATTGATGCAATCCATGTTACTGGTGGTGAAGAGTTTGATGCTGAGTCTCTTTTCATTTTAGTCGAAAACGTTTTTAAGCATGCCGCACCCATTGTTGGTAGTTTTGTCTCCATTTTAGCATTTTAGCATCTAGGATCTTAGTTTGGTGAGCAAGTTAGATGGGAGTGAGTTTTGAGAGTGAGGAGTTTTTTGATCTGTTTGAACTTTTGTTTTTGACATATTATGTACTAGAGTAACGGTTGAAAAAGATGTGGGTTACGGATTAGTAACGGAGGGAATCACAGGTGGGTAAAGTGTCAAAATTGAAACCACGGGTAGGCAAGTCAAATTAGAGGCAAATCATAGGTGGGTAAAGTGTAATTATTCCTAAAAAATATAAATAGTGCATTTCTTACGACCATCGTGTGATTCGTTTTTCCTATTGAACCCAATTCTTAGGATCTCTGGTCCTTGGGTTGGATATCCTCATACATGGCTCATGATTCTATAGACTTTAGTCTCATCTCACTCGATGTATTCCAGACTCTATCTTTTGCCTAGGCCTTGGTAAATGGATCTGCAAGATTATCATTTGATTTAATATAATCCACAGCTATGATGCCACTACTTAAATAAAATCGCACAGTACTGTGCTTTCTTCTTATAGGTCTGGATTTACAGTTGTAGTAACAGTTTTTAACTCTACCAATTGCGGCAGTGCTATCACAATGAATTAATATAAGTGGAATTGGCTTTTCCCAATATGAAATTTCATATAACAAATCTCTAAGCCAATTTGTCTTTTCACTAGCTAAAGCTAATGCTATTAATTCAGCTTCCATTGTTGAATTAGAAATTATTGTTTGCTTTTTAGATTTCCAACAAATAGTACCACCACCTAAGGTAAAAATATAACTAGTGGTAGAGAGAGAATCACATGACAAAGTATTCCAATCGGCATCACTAAAAGCTTCAATCATAGTAGGGTACTTTTTATAAAATAAGCCATAGTTTTTTGTACCAATTAAATACCTCATGACTCACTCAATAGCCAGCCAATGATCTTTACTAAGCTTGCTAGTAAATCTGCTAAGCACTCCTAGTGCATATGCAATGTCAGGTCTAGTACAATTAGTAACATAACGCAAACTACCAATGATACTAGTATAATCCTTTTGATTAAAAATCTCATCATCATTATTCACAGGAAATAAATGAACACTAGAATCAAAAGGAATAGCTACACTTTTGTGATCATGAAAATTATATTTTCTCAATATTTTCTTAACATAATGTGATTGATCAAGATATATTCCATCACATGCTTTTGTAATTTTCATGCCCAAAATAAAATTAGCCTCACCAAGATCTTTTATATCAAAATTGCTTTTAAGCATATTTTTTGTCTCATTTATAACATGCATATTTGAGCCAAAAATCAATATATCATCCACATAAAGGCTAACAATAACATGTAAATTATTCCATGATTTAGAATAAATACATTTATCACATTCATTTGATTTATAACCATTCTCAATCATGCAGGAATCAAACTTTTCATGCCATTACTTAGGTGCTTGTTTTAAGCCATATAGGGATTTAGTTAGTTCAAATACCTTGCTTTCTTGTCTAAGCTCTACAAAGCCTTCGGGTTGATCCATATAAATCTCTTCCTCTAGGTTCCCATTTAGAAAAGCAATTTTTACATCCATTTGATGAATTTTCAAATCAAAAACTGCAGCAATAGCAATTATCCATCTCATCATTTACTGCCTCTTTCCAAAATATAGCATCAGGTGATGTTAAAGTCTCTTTTAAATTTTGGAGATTTTCCTCAATGTTAAAAACATAATAATTAGGACCAAAATCCTTTTCAACTCTAGTTCTTTTACTCCTTCTAGGTTCCATTTCAAAATTTTCTTGATTTTGTAGATGTGAAGTAGAAGAACTAGGTTGTGACAAAATATTTTCTTCACCCCCACTATTTTTCAATTTAAAAGGAAATTTTTCTTCATGAAAAATTGAATCACCAAATTCAAAAATTATTTTGTTTTCAAAATCAAAAAATCTATAGGCTGCACTATTAATCACATAACCAAGAAAAGCACATGTAGTAGCTCTTATACCTAATTTAGGTATTTTAGGGTCAGTAAGTCTTACATAAGCAAGACAACCCCATATTCTCAAATATCCCAAATTTGGCTTATATCCTTTCCACATCTCAAAAGGTGTGGTATGTGATTTTTTATGTGACACCCTATTCAAAACATGACATGCAGTTAAAATAGCTTCACCCCAAAAATGTAAAGGTGCACCAAATTCAATTAACATGGCATTTGCTAACTCAATTACAGTTCTATTTTTTCTTTTAACCATACCATTAGAAGCAGGTGAATATGGTGCAATAGTTTCATGGATAATTCCCAAAGATTGAACAATGAGTTAAATGCACTTGATTCATACTCACGGCCTCTATCACTTCTTATTCTTTTTATTTTTCTACCGATTTGATTTTCAACTTCTTTTAAAAAATCTTAAAATTTTTCAAAAGCATCACTTTTATTATTCAACAAATAAATAGTTGTATATTTTGAGAAATCATCAATAAAAGTGATAATATATCTATTTCCTCCATGAGTTAAAATTCCCTCAAATTCACATAAATCGAAGTGAATTAACTCAAGCAATTCGGTATTTCTTACAACACTTTTATGAGATTTTTTTGTAATCTTAGCTTGACTACAAGTTTCACATTTTTCAAAATCTTTTGACAGTCTTGGAATTAATCCTAAACTACTCATGATTCCCACATATCTACTATTTATATGACACAAACGAGCATGCCAAAAATTAATAGAAGAAAGCATATAAACTGAACTGGTAGATACTTTATTATTCTCAACATTCAATTTAAACATTTCATCACAAGCATAACCCTTGCCCACAAATAATCCCTTTTTAGTGATTACATAATTATCAGATTCCATAGTTTGCTTGAAGCTAGCCTTGTTAAGCAAAAAACTTGACATCAAATTCTTGCTAATGGACGGAGTGTAAAGAACATCTTTCAATGTTAGCACGCATCCAGAAGTGAATTTCAATTCAACCTCACCACTCCCAAGAACCTTGGTTTTGCTAGAGTCACCAAGCATAATAGTTTTTTCTTCTTCAAAAGGAGTATACAATTTGAACCAATTTTTGTCATAGCAGACGTGCCTATTAGCACCAAAATCTGCCCACCACCCTTCAACATATTGCACCATATTGATGTCTGTAATCATAGCCACTAAAGGCTCTTCAGTTACGTTAGCCTGCGGGATATATTCACGTTTCCAAAATTTGCAAAATCGAGCAATATGCCCACTCTTGCCACAAACAAAACAGGATTTATTAAATTGATCTTATGAAGGGGGTCCTTGATTCTTATTATAATTTTTATTCGGGTTTCCCCTTCCTTGAGGTCTATTATTATTTTTAAAGGCTCTCTTTTTAGACTTCAATCGACCATTGCTCTCTTGTGTCATGAGTGCATCTTGTCCTCTAGCCTCCTCCTCCACACGGATGGGTGTGATCAAAGTCTCCAAGGATGTCTCCTTTTGTTTGTGCCGTAAAGTTTTTTGGAACTCCCTCCAAGATTGTGGTAGTTTGTCAATTATGTCAGCTACCACCAAATTGTCTCCAATATTTATGCCTTCGGATCTCAATTCTGCCACAATCATTTGGAAGTCTTGTGCTTGATCCATCACCGATTTTCCATCCACCATTTGGTAACAAAAAAATCTACTAACATACTTCTTTGCACCAGCCTCCTCGATATCATACTTACTTTGTAAAGCTTTCCAAATTTTCTTAGTAGAATTATAAGTTGTATCATAATAATCATAGAAATGATCGGCAAGAAAATTCAAAAGATAAGAGCGACAATTATATTCATCTTTTGTATACTTATCTATTTTTTCTTGATGAAGACTATATTCTTCCTCACTCATCTCATCGGTAGAAACCTTTAATGGATTCTTGTCAGTAAGGATGTAGGCGACTTTGAGAAGACTCAAGTAGAAGAGCACCTTTCCTTTCCACCTCTTGAAGTGGGCTCCCTTAAAGCGAAAGGGCTTGTTGAGATCTCCAACAGGCTCATTTGGTTTCTCTTCTGTAGGCTACATGTGTTGAATCTCCTTAAAATTGTTGGTGCAAACACAATGATAATGGAAATAACACAAAGAGAAACTGAATAATACTTCTGAATTTTATTAATTTAAAGAGAGAAATTACACAACACTATTTGGACTAAAGTGCGGCACTTGCTCTCTTTGAGGAGATTCATATTATGATGTAGTGGGTATTACAAGATTAATTGTTGGATATTAATCTGATGGGTTGTCAAGTAGGAGGATCTAAGAGGCTGATTCATTTCCATTTTTGATACCTCCACCCTTCACCTCCCCCTTGCACACGTATCTAGCCCAATATCTGAGACAATTCATATTAGCCCATTAATCACCACAATTAAAAAGAATAAAATAGTCTCTCTAATTTTCAATGTGAGATTAAACATTTTCACTAACTCCTTATCTTCTATATTCACTCTCATATCTTTACATATATGTTGTAACATTTATTCATTTTAATTATTTAATATTAAAATGCTCCAACAATAGCAAATGACACGATTTAGATATTTTAATAGTTTTTTGAAGTCAATATGTCAAAATTATGCTCATAATATTGAAATTCTATTTTTAACATAGGGTTTTCATGAAATGTGAAGTCTTTTGGATAAAACTTATATATTATCAAGGATCCAAAGGTGAGGTAAAATAATAACTCCACTATATGCTCAATGGATTGATGAATAATTCTTATAATTGAGAATTTTATTGCAACATATAAAATATCTAAGCGATAATGACAATCAATTGTAGAGTATTATTGTTGTTAATGATTAAAAAAAAACACCTAAACAATTCTTTAGGTGGACTAAGACAACACAACAATATCCAATCCCAAACATTTTAATTTTGGGTGCTAAAATGGCAAAAAATCAAATTGTCATATCAAATACATAGTCATTACTCATATATATATATATATATATATATATATTTTTTTTTTTTTTTTTTTTTTGAGTTAACAAGGGATTTCTTTTGTTTGGAAGGGCCCAATTAACCATAGATATGGTGGTAGTTTAATTATTGGGTTTTTAGGGGCCATCTTTCAATTTCAGAGGGTTGGTTCTTAAGTTTGGGAGGCAATGTATGATTGTTTTTTAACCTAAACTTTCAACAACAAAAAAATTTAAGTCCATGGGGGCGATGGCCCTCTTTGGTCTCTTAGGGTGTGTTTGGTTCACTGTGATATGCCCATGATATGCCTTTGATGTAATGTACATTACCATTTAATGTCACATTAAGATGTTTGATTTATTTTATTTTTTCTAACATTACCATAATCTAAGATTACAAAATATATCACGTTACCTTAATCACATCACCTTCTTAATGGAGGTGATCTTACATTACTTATGACAACCACCTTAATGTGACATCAAGGTAATGTGTATAAATTGGCTCTTGAACTTCGTCATGGTACTCATCAAAGATTGGTGCAGAATACCAATCTACCTTAACATCTTCTTTGGAGCACTCTTTGATATCTTCAAATATGTTTGAAAGGGAACAGTCCATACGCCATGGAATCTCAATAGTAGCTTTTGAAATAGAACTTGAAAGGTCATCATTGGAATCAACCTCTTTGCAAACAATTGCACATTTTCAACCACAATTCTGAATTGGAGAGGCTGGTCTCTGATGAATGATTTTATCCATCCTTTGATGAAGAGCTTCACAAAGTTGTCTCATCTCAACAAGCTCAGATTGTACAGTTCTTAACTGTCTTAGATCCATCTTGAACAAGTTATGCAAATTCATCACTTTTTGACATATTGACGTTTGCTCAATAAATTGCAAATATCTCACTGTAGAAAACTCGAAATCACGATCCACTTTTTTTTTTTTTTTTGGGTTACAAACTAGAAAGATAGATCTTTCCAAATATATATGGAATGAACACAGAAACCTCACGAGAAAATACAAAATTCATGAAGAAAATGAACAATCAATTCTGGAATAGCATGAGAACTTCAATAGACCTAACACAAAAGAACTTGCTTTGATACCAACTGATATCGGATTCGAAAGGGGCAACCCAAACTTAACCGATATAATAAATGAAAATAGGCTAGATAAATATATTTTATATTTTTTGGTTTTATGGGATAAGAAAAACACTTAATAATTTAAATGATAGATAAGCTTACCACCAAAGTAAACCCAAAGGGATACAGATAACACCACCGAATTGACACCACTTTCTGTTACCAAGAATTTCAGTGGTGATGTTGAAGAAAGGGCGAAGGAAATAAAGAAATTGCATGAACAAGTCCAAAATAAGATTGGGAAGCAGAATGAGAAGTACTGCAAGCAAACAAATAAGCATAAAAAACCAACAGTTTTCAAGGAAGGTGACTTGGTTTGGATTCATCTTAGGAAGGAAAGATTTCCCTCCAAAAGATCTTCTAAGTTGAAACCTAGAGCTGATGGACCTTTAAAAGTGTTGCAACGGGTTTGTGAGAATGCTTACAAGATTGATCTGCCTGGAGATTATAGTGTTTTAGCAACCTTCAATGTTTTTGATCTTTCTCCTTACTATGAAGATCAAGTGAACTTGGGGGCAGTCCTTTTCAAGCAGAGGAGTATGACACCGGAGTGTTCCAAGATCCTGCAAGCCCAACCTGATATCAATCCAGGCCCAAAAGCTTTCCTTGAAGACCAGAATAACAACCCATTATTTTTAAAAAAAAATTTATTAATTAAGTCAATTTGTCTTTATTTAGTGTCTCCTAGTTCCTAAGAGTCATATCTGACTATAAGGTTAAGTGAATGTATTTATTATTATTTTCATTTTCCTATGCTTGGGGGGATGTTCCAAGCTCTATTTAAGCCTTTGGTTGAATCAAATAAAAATCATAGAGTGTATTTTCAAATTTAAAAAAAAAAAAAAAAAAAAAAAAAAAAAAAAAAAAAACCATGTGTTTTTCAGAAGATGAATTTCTTCTAAATTATCTCTTATCCCTTGGGTGAATTCCTTTGGGTGGCGAGTGTCGGTTTCTGTATCTCTTGGGTGGTGTTAATCTATATCCCATAGAGTGGTGAGCCAAAAAAGTTATGTATCCTTAGTTAAATTCCTTTGGGTGGTGTTATCTGTATCCTTTTGAGTTTACTTTGGTAGTGAGCTTATCTATCTTTTAAATTATTGAGTGATTTTCTTATTCCATAAAAACCAGAAAATATAAAATATATTCATCCAGTCTATTTCTATTTATTATATCGGTTAAGATTAGGTTGCCCCTTACGAATCTGGTATCAGCATACATCAAGGACATATCATGGACACATCACAGCGAATCAAATGCCCCTTAGTAATTTTCCTCTCTTTATTAATTCTATTTCGTTCCATTATATTATAATTTCAAGCACAATTTAAAGGTTTTTTAGTGTATACCTACAAAAGTTTCGTCTAGCCAAACAATTTCAACCCACCTACACTGCTCTGAAAGTATGCATCAACCATAACAACATTCCTATGTCATTAAATTTCTTGAGGAGTGACGGTAAGTGACAACCAAACATATTGTTCTCAATATAATTAATAAACTAACAAAAACACTTTTTTGATAGATAGGTAGTGGATGAGGGGAGGTGGGATTCAAACCACAAATATCGAGCACTTTATATATATAAAGTATCATTACTACTAGACTTTCACTTGAACATTTACATAAAAGCACTTCGTTAGACAGTTTACCCATGTATAAATTGAGGTTTGGTTAAATTTTTTTTTTTTTTTTTGGATAAATTCAGTAGTTATAATTAGAGATGAGGGATTTGAATCCTAGATATTGTCATTAGACATGGCAAAACGGGCGGTCGGGTTGGGTCAGGTCAATCGGTTTGTGGGTCAAACGGGTCACGGGTCAAAATCGAGTTCAGGTCAATCGGGTTGCGGGTCGGGTCGGGTCAGGTTGACCCGTATTTTTCACATGAATTTTTTTTTTTTATAAAGAAAACAACATGTATCTGTCATTTGGAAAGTTATGCAACAAATTACTTGATATAAAATACATTATTTTGAATTCACCACTTATATCAAGAATGAACTCAGTTAAACTTATTAATACTTATTCAACAATTTTAAAATTATACAAATCCTAACATTGCTATCTAAAACAAAATAACACAAAGATAAGTAAAACAAATACACAAGTTTTATTTCTACACAATATCAACATTCCAAATATAAAACAAAATTACAAATGACTTATTGGATAACTCATCTAATAAAGAATAAAAATATATAAGAAATTTACACTCTTGAAAATTAATTTTATAATCTATTAGCAGTTGTGGTTGACACTCTATTTCAATTTGAGATATACTTTAAAATTTGATTGCTTACTTATTTATACATGGTCTCTTTTATGAATATCATATTATTGTTAAGCAACACACACTCTAGGAAATATCATAATTTATTTTGAAAAGCCGTTTATTTTGGACATAAATTATTAAAAAATAGGTCTAAGTATTCATAATTTATGCTAATTTGATACTTTAGCTTCACTATTTTCACACTTGTGAATATTTCTCACATGTCTACAATTTTAAATCTATATTTTTAACTCTACTGTAACCAGATTATCTTGGCATGTACTTTGCTATTTGATATCTAAAAATATTTATTCATTACAGAATGTTCAACCATTTATTTTTCAATTAATTTGCATATAGTTATGTAAATGTATCAATTGTTTCCTTAAAGTTTACAATAAACAATTAAACCAATATTGTCTTAGTTTTACTATTTTTTTACCAAAAAAAAATGTTTTAAAAAAAGGGTTCGGGTTCGGGCCGCGGGTCGGGTCGGGTTGTGGGTCAACCCGTTTTTGCTTCGGGTCAAAAAAATCGGGTTCGGGTCGGGTATTTTTCAAGTCGGGTCAAAAAATTCTAATCCGTTTTGCCATGTGTAATTGTCATTGAAAATATTAGGCGGTGTTAGTTAAATTCCAAGACTTTTGGCGAGGTTTGGTTAAGTTAAACATTGCAATCCATCATTGTCCAATGTCGGGTGCAATTATGTCTATTTAAATATTGATAAAATCACAAAATTTAATCCACTGATATCATAACTAATGGGTAATATTGTAAGTAGTGATAGAGTTCAGAATTTATCTTTGGGGTAAATAAAAATATGAGGACTAAGTTATATTTTTCCTTTTTGTATAGTTATATGAAAAAGGACTATAAAACATATTAAAATGTAATTAAGTATTTTATACTATAAATATATATATATATATATATATATGTATCTATTAAGTTTGACAAAGGTGTCAATATTGACAAAAAGATTTTATATTTTAACGTATCGCTCTAATCAACAATCATTTATTTAGGCATTAGGCAAATAAAAAATTTCCAACAAATTTAAGTAATTGGTGTATACAATTTATGACTACGAAGATTGTGATTCTATTTAAATGAATTTAATTAACTTTAGACTTTCTTGTAAAAATTATATACTTCAAAAATAATAATTTTATTATTCTTTAAAAATATATGTTGGACTAGGATGTGATAGGTCTTGTTAATTTTTTTTAAAAAAAAAATTTAAATGTACTTTAAAATTTTTAATCCATACATATTTAGGATTTTTTTTTTCCTTAAATTAATGGCTCACGTAGTAATGTGACTGTCACAATTAATAGAATTTTGTGACCGAGTTATCCTAAAATTTTAAAAAGAATTCAATCCGGTTAGACTAATTTTTTGAGTAATGCAATGCTTTATTACAAAGAAAAAAAGAGTTATATTTGAATCTTACATACCACGATTGGGGGTGTGTCATTGTTTCAAATAACTTTTCGTTATGAATGGCCAGTTTAGACGGAAATAGAGGGTGGATAGAAGAGGAGTAGAAGAGAGTCATCCAAGTTGGCCGAAAGGTTCCTATGTTCCTCCCAGTGATGTGCCAACTTTGTTTTTTACAATAAAAATTTTCTTTGTAACTCACATTTTCTTTCGTGGTTTATATATTGTGGTGAAAAAGTCACAAGTCTGATTTGGGTAGCCCAGCCAGACCCAGAAGACAAATTAACACATCAGCATCAAACCGATGCTGACTTGTATCACTTCATTTGTTCTATCTGTCAAAGTGGGCGCTCACTTGGAACATGTTACTCCACCATAATAAAAAAATTAGAAATTAAGCTGACTCAGACAACCCTATTGGAAATTTTTATAGCCAATGCGAAACCGCCACGCAAGAAGCAATTAGATTAGGATGCACCACCACCACATATTGGTTACCATTTGGGGCCTGCTTAATGAATTCTGATCCTCTCATTCAGGCTTCTTGGTCCATGAAATGGGTTTATCCAAATAAAAAAAATAAAAAAAAAGGTTTATCACTTTGCTGCTAACTGATGTGCCATGGTCTTGTACCCCATCCATGAGTGCTTAATTTGGTTGTCTTAATCATCTGGGATTAGATCACTACTCAACAAATTTTTGTGCTGGATCCAAATAGAAAACACCAACTTATTGATATTCTTTTTTATAGTGATAGTTATGTGTACGGAATACATAGTTAAAATTGTGTTCCCACGGACTAAACATGATTTCACTTTTTTTTCTTTTACTAATCCGAGTTGGACCTATTGCAGCGGTTTTCAAGCGCCACTATAGGTCCTTCAAACAATTTTTTTAAATAAAATCAGGTTAGATCTATTACGGCGGTTTTCAAGCGCAGCTATAGGTTTTTTTCTTTTTTTCCTCTTTTCTAAATCTATTGCAGCGTTTTTTTACAAACGCCGCTATAGATCAAGGTTTTTAACAGGTTTAGACTTTCTACAAGTCCCTCCCCTTGAAGGTGGCTATATTTATCTAGCTAAAACAAGTCCTTATTTCTATTGTCAATACTCAGTAATAATTCCCATTGATTTTTTTTTTTTTTTCATTATTAACCCTTCAAAGAATGGGTTAAATTGAGGATTACTAATAATAGAGCCCTTGATTGAGTTTTCATATCTACTCTTATGATCCGTTTGGATTGAGGGGGAGGGAGGAGGAGTAGAGTAGAGTAGATTTAGCACAAAATTAACTTATTTTTAGCCAATACTACACTACTCTCCTCCACTCCCCCTCCTTCCCCCCTCCATCCAAACAGGCCATTAATCCATACTTTGGCTAGAGCAAACTAGAAGCAATCGAATAAACCTTGAGCTTATCAATTATTTTGCAAGAATGCAATTCGAAATCCCTAAGCCATGCAAGGCAGGTTGGATAGCGACAAGATTTGCAGCCATCTCAAAGTGGGATTGGAATTGAAGTTGTTTATGAACAACTCAGATTCAACTTTGAGGAGAAAAGAAAACTTTTTACATTTGGTTATTTAGAAAACAACTAGTCAAGCTTGTTTTAAGGTTTTAATATTAAATGAGCGAAATTCAAACATAATAGTGAATTTGTTAAAAACTCATGAATATAAGACTCAATTTGAGTATAAATAATATTAAACATTTATATGTATATGTTAGGTTTTAGATTGTAAAGATTATTGGCTTAGTTTATATGTCAAAAGAATGTGTTTTAAGGGGCAAATTAACAAAATTTGGATTGTATCAATAGAATTATATTAGGGTTGAGTCTGGGTTAAAAGTAGCTAAAAATAACAAGATTTTGATATATTCAATATGATAAGTTGATTGTTTTTTGTCCATATATTTTACACCATAATTACCTTCCACTTATTGGAAAGTAGACTGATACTTAAAAATGGACACAAATTTAACCTATAGTAAAAGCAAGTAACAACCTTTCACTTTAGAGTTGTTATGAAAGCGTTATAAAAATATAACCAAACTACATAATATATATATATATATTTTTTTTTTAAGAAGAATTACAGAAGAATTATTATTATTATTATTATTATTTTGAGAGACAATTACAGAAGAATTAGACTATTCCTATTACAGACGATAATTTGTAATAACTATTACAAACGATAATTGTGGAAACAAAGTACAAGTACATCAAAGCGAGCCGCTGTAGTTTTTGGCTTTTATGGAAATAAGAATTTCAAGCGGGTTGGTCTCTTGGATATATATATATATATCAAGCCCAACTACTTAAAGCGAAGTCCTAAAAAAGCACAAAGAATCCTCTTTTGTTGTTGTCAGTTGGCACAGCCTCCACTTCAATCTAAGTAGCCGCCACCACTGATCATCTCTTTGATGCCACGGTCATAATCTTCTTCTCCTTCTCTTTGTATGTATTTTCAATTTTTTTGCATGTATTATGTGTGCTTACATGTTTATTGATATGTATATATTATTAGCTCAGTGTGCTTTTTTGGTTGATAAATGGGTGCTGAGTTTGTTGATTGTTTTGAATTTTTGAAGATGGCATGTGCCCAATTGTTGTTTTGATTGGTTTTCCTTTGTTTTGTTTAGAAATGTTCCCTTGGGAAAATAAACGAGAATTTGGAGTGTCATATAGCTGATTGAGGGTTGAAGTTTTGTCCTTGATTTTTCAGGTTTTGTTACCTTCTTGCTTTTTTTTCAGCAACCGAATGGAGAGAAAGGAATATGGGTTTTAGTTTGTACTTGAGTTGGGTATTTGACCTGAGGCAAATTGACTTAAAAGAAAACACACACGCACACACAGAGAAAAAGGGGTGGATGATCTGGGTTTGTTGCATCCTATATATATTATATATACTGTAAGATTTGAAACCTATGGTGACCTCTCTATGATATTGTTCTTTATTATCAGACTAAAACACTGGGATCTCGTATTTATCTTATTGTTCTTTATTATAAGTATAGCTAAATATAACCCAAGTTACACTCAATACATCTTTATCTTATTAGAGACAATTTATAGTGGCTTAGAACATTGTTCTTGCTTCTGAAAAGGCTGGGGCAATAGTACCAAATGCCTCCCTTTCATGATGGTGGATATTGCTTCCCTTGTTCATTGTGTTTAGTCCTGTCATCTTTTGGGGCATGTGAGGCTGCTTACTTCTGATATGTGATGTCATATGAAAAAGAGGAGTTTGGTGGGGAATCAATATGAACATTTTCATTTTTCAGTTTCACAATGACAACTGGCCTTAGCTGATAAAACTTTGGTAAATGGCGCTGTGGCTTTGAGTTTATGGGCCAAAAGGACTATGAGATGCACTATGTAGTATGTAGGGGTGTTTTGCTAGCCCTGCGCATCATGAGAGATCGTTACGTATCTTATGAATTGCTTTGTTTGTTTGTTTTTTTTTTTTTTTTTTTTTAAGAATAAATCAATTAAGCCCATTGGTAGTACCATCCTGCACTATAAGAAAGGAAATTGATTGGCACTGTTTTTGGCGAAGTTATATTTTGCTGCTGAGATTGATTAATTATCTCTCATGAAGTATCTGTTCACTATTTTTAATGAATATTGTCTGGTTGATATTCTTTTTTCATCTCATCCTGCATTAATTTTTTGATAAGTTTGAGCATTTTCCTGTTGTACCTTGTGTTTGAAATTGAGTCTATTCTTTCCGTAGGTTAGTTCACTCTTCATCTGAAGTATCTTCTCTATTGAAGAATTGACATCTGTTAAAATTTGTTCACCAGAAGAATCAGTTGAAAAGAAAGTCAGAATAGTTGTTCAGCCTGGTATGGCTGAAATGATAAGGCACACAAACATTGATAGGATTAGCAACCTACCATGGGATGTATTAGACACCATTCTTGTGCACATACCGTTAAAAGAAGCTGTGAGAACTAGCATCCTATCAAGTAAGTGGAGATATAAATGGACTGGCCTTTCACGGTTCAATATTGATGATAAATGCTTCCCCAGTTATTTATCAGACAAAGTACTGAGATGGAAAGTAATTCTGAAAATCATTCATCAGGTCCAATCAAATCATGGTGGCCCAGTAGAGAAGTTTAGGCTTGCAGCTTATTGCATGCCAAATCATTGTGATCTGGATCAGTGGATTTGGTTTTTAACAGATAAAGGAATCAAGGAGTTGATTCTTAAGGAGTTTGACTCTATTAAGCGTTTTAAGTTGCCGCCTGAGGTATTCTCTTGTCCACAGTTAAGTTGCTTGGAACTTTATGGTTGCATAATCATGCTATCTCCTACATTCAGAGGATTGAATTCTCTTATAAGCCTCAATCTTTCTCACATTTACATCAGCAGTGATACACTAGAAAGTTTAATTGCTAACTGCCCAGTTCTTGAGAGATTGACATTGATAAACATTGATCATTCAACTGTTTTTAAAATCAGCAATCTGAACCTAAAGTATCTGAAAATCGATTCCAAATTTGAAGATATTTGTCTCAAAAATGTTCCGCTTCTTTCTACTGTTGATATTCACTTAAGGGTCAAGCCCCGGCACTCTAATCAAGGAAAAGCCTGCAATTTGGTCAGGGTTATTGGTTGTCTATATAGTGTAAACAAGCTTATTCTGTCCAGTAATTTTCTTGAGGTAGTAATCGTTATTTTTTATTTTATTTTTTATTTTTTTTACCTGTGCTTACTTCACAACTCATCTTTCTTGTATGTTCTTTCTTCTTTGTGCATTTGTTTGTAGTTTCTTGCTTATAATGATGTACCAGAGAGGCTTCCTGCCATGCTCAACCATCTCTTGACACTTGACCTAAGGGACGCAAGATTGGACAGTTCTAAGGTTGTCAAGGTCTTACTTTCCATCCTTTGTAGCTCCCCAAGTTTAGAGGAACTCATAATTTCAGTGAGTTTAGGCTCTCTTCTCCTTTTTAATTTCTTGGCTGAAATTTTTATTTGTAACTTCTTTAATGTTAGGAGTTTGACTTTCGTATGACAATATTTTGTTGACTGTTTCAGGTGAGCCCATTCAGGAGGTTTTCTTTCCTAGATTTTCAAAGAGCAGAGTGCCTGGTAGACTTGTACTTCAACAAACTTAAAGTAGTGAAGATAAGAGGTTTACTGAGCACAAATCATGAATGTGAATTTATCAAGTTTATTCTTGCTCATTCGCCGGTGCTTGAGACCATTACTATTGTAACATACGGAGGCGAAATAATTCCCAACTCAGTGTTGCTGCAGTTTGAACCAGCTTCAGAACATGTGAAGGTTATCAGCTTACGCTCATAAGCACTACTGCCTATGTTCAGAAGTAGCTTATGCAAACTTTGAAAGATTTGTAGCAATTTGAACCAGTTTCTGCTCAAGGCAAAAGCATGTACTAAGATATTTGGGTTGTATATTCGCAACAGATTTTGAGGAATAAGCTAAAGCCAAGTCATGAACATTGTTCTTAAAAGCTTAGGGATTTAATGGTAATCCCCATAGTTTTTTTTTTTTTTTTAATACATCAATAAGAAGACCAATAAGAAAATTTACTATCTGAAAATGTCAGTTACTCAAATATTCTGTACAATTGAGAATTGAAGAAAACATCAAAGCCTTTCGGAGCTCTATAAACCGCTATTATACAACACAAAATTCCAATCTTCATTACTCTTGGGGAATAGCTTTAACTATAACTTGTTCCTTCAATTATCTCTAACTTTCAATAAAACAAAAAAAATTGAATCAATTTTGGAATGAATTCACCTAGGGCCAGAAAGCTCCATTGCTTGGACTAGCAATGAAGAGTCATCAGTGAGATCGGAATATCTATCTGATGCAGAAAACTCATGGGGTTTGCACTTGGTTGATTCTACTCTTTGAGAAGCTTCCCATCTTTCTGCAAGGCCATCACCCTCAAGCATTCGAACTACTTCTGACATCTTGGGTCTGTGGCTTGGAAGGTATTGGGTGCACAAGAGTGCCACTTGAGCCATTTCCTCAAGCTCAATTCGGTCGTAGTTGCTTTTAAGATCCTTATCCACAAGCATTTCAAGCTTTTTCTCCTGATGAATTTTCTTAACCTGTTATCATAAATGTCACACAACATGAATGATACTCAGAAGAGAAGAGACTTTTAACAGATAAGTAAGCATAAATAATCATCCTGAAGAGATAGTCAATAATAGAATAATGAGAGAAAGTCTAGCTATATATGTAAAATTTCATTTGTGCTCACCCAATCAAGCATGGCACCTTTCTGGTTAGCTGCCTTTCCAAATTCTAGTGCTCTCTGGCCTGTAATAAGTTCTAGGAGAAGGATGCCAAATCCAAAGACATCTGTTTTATCAGAGGACTGTCCTGTGGAAAGATATTCTGGAGCTATATGCCCCACTGTTCCTCTCACTGCAGTGGTGACATGTGAATCTTGGTGATCCAAAAGCTTTGCCAACCCAAAATCTCCCACCACAGCCTCACAATAGTCATCAAGCAATATATTTGCAGCCTTCACATCCCTATGAATTATCTTTGGGTCACACTGTTCATGAAGGTACAAAAGTCCTCTGCCAGCTCCTAAGGCAATTCTCTTCCTAGTGCCCCAGTCCAACACTGGTTTCTCTGTTAAAATCAATTGGAGTCTAATCAGCAATGCTGGTGCATTTAGCAACATAACATTTATTCTTATTCTTATTTGTCTGTAAACATGTTTACCTTTGAGACGAGAAGCAACGCTGCCATTTGACATGTATGGGTAAACTAGAAGCCTTTCTGTGGGTGTCATACAAAACCCATATAACCTAAGGAGGTTTCGGTGAACTGCTAGGCTGATCATTTCAACTTCAGTCTGGAATTGGATCTCTCCTCCAATGGCATTTCCATCTTTAAGCCTCTTGACAGCTACAACACTCCCATCTTGGAGAACTCCTTTGTACACATTTCCAAAACCACCCTTTCCAAGTATGCTTTTGCTGCTGAAGTTGTTCGTCGCAATTTGAAGTTCCCTGAATTGGAATCTTTTCAAGTTTCCAAGGGAAACCTCTTCATGATGCCGGTCTGAAATTTCATGAGAAGAGATATGGCATATAACTTAGCCAGTTCTTATTGAGTACACCAACACATGTGATGTCATATAGAATGCTTAAGTTTGTGAAGTGTTATCATCTATCACTAACCTTTAACATCAAAGAATATCTGTTGGTTATGCCTTTGCCTCCACCACAGTAATAAACCAAATCCAAGGGCCATCAGACAGAGACATCCGAGGCTCAAGCCAAAGGCAAGGGCTATTTTGTGCCTTTTAGGTCCGCCAGAAGGTAGAGTAGCTAGAGTGCAAAGAAATTGAGGTCAGAATCCACAAGTTACACAAAAAACAATGAAACCGAAAATTGAGGGAAATAAGAATTGAGTTATTTAAGAACAAATTTCGGGCAATCAAAGTAGAATTCCATACGTTCTGAACTATTCAAGTTCATGGACATTGGCATGAGTGTTGTCCCATTGCAGTCTGGTTCAGAACCTGTTGGACAGATCAGAGGGTTTCCAACAATGCTGCAAAAATTGAAATGGAAGAAGGAGCAATAAAATTTTAGAGTTTGATTCTATTTTTTCCTCAAACAGAGAGAGAGAGAGAGAGATATACTTGAAAGTTTTAGCAGCAAATCTGGGTACCGGTCCACTAAAATTGTTGTAGGACAAGTCACTGAAAAATAAAACCATCTTCAGAAATATATTCCAATTATGGAAATAATAGAATTGAGCATAATGCCACAAAAAGAAGTCAAGAGAATTACAGAAAGGCAAGTTTGGTCATGCTAGCCAATGACAACGGAAATGCTCCAGTAAGACTGTTATTGTTAAGTCGCCTATACCCAATTCAAGTAACCCATATCAGATATAGACCCAGGAACAATAAGTTTTATCATAGTTCTTATACATAAAAACTTTTTGAGCATCAAGTCTTAACTCAGAAATGCTTACATGTATTGGAGGTCTCCCAGATGACCAAGAGAGGAGGGAATTTCCTCATTGAAGAAGTTATTAGAAAGATCAAGCGTTTGAAGCTTTGAGAGCTTCCCTAGCTCTGCTGGTATTGGTCCTGTAATGTTGTTGTTCTGTAAGAGCCTGCAAAGTAGTGCACAACATACTATTTAAAACCAATTACAAACAAGAACCAATTTAAAGAATTCAAATTGCTTTTCTAGTACATGGGAACTTACAAAATCTCAAGATTTGTTAAGTTGCCTATGCTTGGAGATAGTGTACCAGATAAACTCTGACTAGGAGTACCTCTGCAACAAAGACCATTTCAAAGACTTCATAACACATTTCTTTTCTTATGTGAATTTTGATATTTTCATGAAGGAGAAAACACTTCTTATATATATATATATATATATATATATAGAATAGAATTGCAAAAGACTTACAGGGCAGTGACAAGGAACTCTGGAGAACAGGTGACCATAGTCCAGCTACATGGATCAACAGAATCAGCATCCCAATTCTCAAGGACACCATGGGGATCCTTTAAAAGCTCTTTTATTCCCATTAAAGCTTGCACTGAAAATAAAACACCAAGATGAAAATTTTCATTTTCCACCATATATTAAGCTAAAGAACATTGTTGCAGTAGGAGAAAAGAATATTTTAGAGTTACCTTCAAAGTTTACACCTTTGGAAGAAAGTAATCCATTTGCAGAAGACCATAAACATAGAAAAGCCACAAAACATAGACAAACTTCTCTTCTTATCATTGCCATTGAATTGAAAATTTACTACAACTAGGTGCTCACAGATAGTTAAGCCTGCTTATGGTAGCTGATGGAGTTACTAGATAGAAACTTGCCCTCAAGTTGGTTTCTTTTGTTTAAGGTAATATCCAGATCACAACGCACTTCTGCTTTTCTGAATCACATTCACCAAAAATCTTGTGTCAGACCCAAGAAAAAAGAAACAGTATTTTTTCTTTTTTGTTGTTGCATAAAGGGAACTAGCATGCTTGTCATTGAGTGAGGATGTTGTAAAGAGAACATTATATAATAGCCTCCATCTTAAAAGAACAAAAATAATCAAATCTAGAGTACTCTATCTTAAAAGAACAAAAATAATCAAATATAGAGGAGAGAATAGGAAATTTCCCTGGAGTGTTAATCATGCATTGGCCTAAAAGAGGTGTGCTATTTTTCCACTCCCCACTGCTTCAATTAAAAGCAAAAAGCACTTAAGCGTGACAAATATCATATAATATATAGGCTGGGTCAAGTTATACCTAGTGTAACTCTAAACATTTTTTAATATTTTTTAATTAGATGCGAATATTGACAAATTCACTGTTAGATTACATTATCTTTGTATATTCTTTATACTTGCAAAATTTCAAGGTGATCAAAAATCAATATCCATGTCATCAGTTAATTGTTAAAATTCAAAATTTTGTAGTTTAAAATAATGCATAAAATATGAGTTTATGAATCAAAATGTAAATAGCATCCGATTGATATGAAAATTGGCATGCATGTTAAGAACATATAGAACAGGTAATTTAACGATTGAATTTTCAAAATATTAATTCAATAACAAGTTATTGGATGGTGTAACATTGCTTAAAGTTATACTAGGTGTAACTTGAACCCAACTCATAATATATATATATATATATATATGAATACTTAGATTATAGTGATTAGTGTTTTCAAAAAAAGAAAAAGATTATAGTGATTAGTGAATCAAAAATTAAAATATACGTAAGACATGCACACATTGGGGAAAAAATTCTTTCTTGGTCAATAATGAGTTATCTTGTCTAAATATGTCAATGTAGAAATATCACTGGATTTCTTTTTCTCCCCCTCTCTTTTATTTCAATAATGTTATAGAAATGAGGGATTTCACAATTTGTCATTCAAGTGGTTGATTATGACTAGTATAATATTACTTTTATATGAAATCATTAAAAACATCACATTTATTTTACTAATTATAATTTGTCACTTTAACAATAATAACGAAATTCATTGTGAAATTTGTTCTATTATATATAAATATCTATATATATATATATATATTATGGGATTATTCATCACAAAATGGTAAGTTAATTTTTGGGTTTGGATGGAAATGCTTTGCCTAGCACTGTGGGGAATCCAACATTCCCTGAATTTGGCCACTCAGTAAAATCCCAATACAACAGTCCTTTTCTTTTCTGAGGTATTGAGAATGTGGGAATCTCAAGGTACCGGGCTCGAGATTGATGATGGATTTGGTCACCCACTATCTATGACCCTTGAGGATCTTTGTTCCTTTTTTTATTTTTTATTTCTTTAATATTCCCTCAAATTTTAAATATAATTTTATGTACTGCTATATACATATATTTTTACATAATTTGGTTTCTTTTAGGCTGTTATAACGTTGGGTGTGCTTTTATAGATTCCACAAAGCACTATGAGCTAACAATTCACACATGCTCTTGCTTTATATAACTTCAGCAGACAGTCGTTCTTCAAAATCTATTCAAAAGATAAAAACTTTAAAAAGCAAAAGCTGCCATTCTTCCTCCTTTCTCAAGGTAGGACACGCACTCTCTCCAAATTATGGAAGTAAGTGATTGATAGTATTTCCAGCCCCTGTCGAAGGCGCGTTTAAAAGAGTCCTCCTCAGTTATATTTGCTCATGTTTTTTACTTTACTGGCTCATCCCATTACCTGGGGGCAGTCAAAATGGGCTTTTAAGTCCTTTGCAATTACCACAAACATGTGCATAAACTGATATCAATAAGCTGAGATTATTAGCCCAAAAGACTAGCAGCTCAATTGACATTTTTTAGAAATTTTTTATAGAAAAAAAAAACTGATTTCTTTAACAATCTTTATATTTTTTTTATAAAATTAGTATAAAATTTTCTTTAAATGATCTATTAATAAATGATCTAAGAGCACCCGTTAACCAGACCCTATATATATATATATACACACACACACTATTCATGATAGTATATGTCTTATCGGTACTAACGAAAAAAGTTTATAGATACAAAAAAATATTGACACTAGTTGATGTTGTAAATTATTAGTGATAAATAAAAAAATGATGCAAGTAGTGTGAGTTTAAATGAAAACTAATAAAAACTTGTGAGGGGTAAAAGCCCAACCTTACGTATTGGGTCTAGGGCCCTATTTGAAGATTACTGTGTGTACGAAGAGAAAAAAACGGTTGAGAAAGAGTCCATGTGGAAGAAAGATACCTGGAAGTGAATGAGGAGTACAGTCCGAAGAGGGCACCAGTGGTCCGAAGAGGAGATTCTCATCGGATACAAATAGTCATGATCAATCAAATGTCTGGAAGGTTCGAATGATCTTCCTAACAACTCCAATGATAAGGATTAGTTTCAAGCACGTATGGAGATGATAGGAACGGAAAAATATCTAGAAGACAAACTGCAACCACCACATTAAATGCACTGCAGCTACTTTTCTGGCCGCATTAATGTGGAGAAGACCCCTGAACAGTATAATCTCAGCTACCACCACTCACAGAGAGCTAAAGAAGATACCTGACGGGATATGTACTCAAGTGGATGCTTAGATGAAGAACAAGTGGACGATGAAGATGATGAGAAAGGATGCTATATAAAGTGAAGAAGCCTCTGATAAGAAGGGATCGGAACAGAGAGAAAAAGAGGAAGAGAACAATTTTACTGTAGCTCTAAGACCTGTATTCATCTATCAATAATACACTTTTTCGGACATTAATTTGTTTAGCTTTCAAGCGTATTTTTACGTCAGTTCATCCTTTAATATCATGGTTAACTATTGTTAGATTCATAATCAGCCCACCTCTTTCACCTACTTTCTACAAATTTATTGTTTTGGGTTCATTGGGCTCATAATCCAGACATTTTGGGCTTGCGCTACAAAAACAAACCCTACAAAACTTATATTACTTAAATTGTTGTGAATTTATATATATATATATATATATAACATTACTCGTATCAATATAAATGCCACTTAACTCCCAGACAATGAACAGATCCATCTAACTCACTGGCCATCCATTTTGGGAAGTTTAATATAATTAGCATTAAAATAAAAAGTAAAACCTAGTATCAGATTTTGGTGCTGTGTGTTTGTAATTACACGTGCTATGGTTGCGAGTGGAGCTAAGTTTCCACAGTGGGAGTAAATAAAGTAACAAAAGTACTCACATCTATGATCTATAGATTCTATTCATAACGGTATGTGGATGAAACAGTAAGCAGTGACTTTGTGAATGTACCTAACCAGATGGTCCACCTTACTCCACCAGACCACTCAAAATTAACTTGGTGGTTTTACCCCTTTATATGCTAGAGGAGGTTGTTAGACACAAAAAATTTTATATTTGGTTGATGTGGTAAATTGTTAGTGATGGGTTCATATAAAAATTAGTAAAAATTTACTAACGTAATTACTGTGAAATTATTTGTGTCTGTAGCATGAATCTTAAATGTTATTTGGAAGTTAGATTTTTTTAGCATTCATGGTCATCTCTTGCATTGTGCTTTCTAGTGTCAACAATCTCTTGAGAAAATTTGAACCTCTCACTCCAATTGCAAGCTTTTCTTAACTGGTAGTTTGTCGAATACTCTAGGAAATTTGAACCACTCATTCTTATTGCAAGTACTTCTTCAACTTGTACAATCTTACTAATCCAAAATCTTATTGTGGTTCAATATGCAAATGTGAGAACAAACAGGCCTTCACTTTTTTATTTCTATTTAATTAGTTTCATACTCTTATGTGTGCACATGCATTTCCCCCTTTTTTTTTTTTTATCAATATTTCCTATGAGTTGTTTTTTATTTTTTTTCCCCTACAAATCTTTATTGGGGATGGTAATAGAGATTGAAAGCACACATATGCTTTTCTATTCATCAATAGTTCTTTCTATAATGTGTCAAATGGTTGGTAAGGATTAAAAAATCAACAACTTACCAACATATTTATAGAGTGATTGTAAGTGTGCTTACTCTTTTTGTCTTACAACTAAAAGATGAACATTTTAAGTCATAAATATTGTCGAAACTAGACTTTGCAATTAAAATGAAGACGATTTTCTAAAGGGCTATTTCAATTGTACATTTAATGGGAAATACTATATACGCATTTAATATAGCATCATTCATAGATTATTTTTTAGATTAAAAAAAAAAAAAGAAGCCAAATTCCATTTTAAAAATGATTGATTTAAAATGTATTGTGAAATAATAATTTTATCCATTTTCTTTTGCTATATTTTTTTAATATTAAGCTAGCACCAATTTTATTTTTCACAGTATGTTTATTCTTGAAGTATATTTTTCATTCATAAATTGTAAATTTTTTTGGTTCATGATTTGGTCTCCAAAAGCTAAAATTTTGTTACCTTCCCTACTAGCTATACTACTATGGCCTTATGTCTAGTCCAAGGATAAAGTAGAGTTAATGTACTATGTATCATCATAGCACATACAAGATAAATAAAGCTATTTCTCAAAAAAAAAAAAAAAAGAGCTGAATAGTACAATACAAATGTAGTTGTTTCAGGTTTAATGTTATAGATACGGGTAATAAGACCAAATGATGTTAAGATTTTATGTTATTTTTCTCTGCCACCTCTCTGTTTATTTATTTATTTATTCATAATTATATATTTTTTTTCACATTGTTAAAGAACTAAAATAATATAAAGCTCAAGTTTTGAAGGGAATTGATTATAGGAGAGAGACAAGATGATGATGATGATAGCCAAACCCCATTTGTTAACAGCCTTAAAATGAACTTGTTCTATAACTAAACCTGCATATCCGGGCACCTCCTAGGTGCTTAGAAAGGGATAGAAACCCATTTGCATCTTAATGACCGATCATACTTAAGAAAAAGAAAGAGGAAAAAAAATTGACCAAACAGAAGAATAAAACAGAGTTCTTTAATATCAAACAGTGACAAAAATGTCCATGGATTAAGGGCCAACAAAACTGGGAACAGCAAGGCATTTTTTGTCCCTTTCTTCACATCACCTCAAGAAATGGCATCTCAATTAATTTAGATGCTCACTGACCATAAACTTCGATTTTGGAAACAATTATCCAAGATATAGTTTAAACCCACTATTTGTCGGCATATTGTTTGTCCTTTTCAGCTTTTTGTACGTGAGAACTAACATTTTAGGGTGACCAGCATGTGCAAATACTAAAATTAGACAGCATATCAGAACATGACTCGTGTGCAAAGTAGTTTGCATGGACTGCTCAGTTTTAACATGTGGTTTAATGGCTTGGCTTGGCTTGACTGTCCCTTTACAGTGCTATTACTAGTACCCAATCATTGCCTTACCATGGGTTAATTCATTTTCATAATTAATGAGAAAGTGTAGGGATAAAATTTTTACTACTTTGACGGCCAATTGCAAGTGATGAAGAAAAAAATAATGGGTTAATGTGAAAGTGATTGTCTACTAAGAAAATCTCAGACTAATCTTTTATATTACAAATTTGTCACAACTCTAATGTCGCAGATTATAAATACTGAAGAAAAAATGATGATTTATGTGAAAATGACAATCAATTATAATTTGCGATAATAATTGTGAAACATGATATGGTAAAAATTGTAGTATTATAATAACTCTCAGTCAATTACATCGGAGTCGTGTGACAAAGTGATGAAACAAGAGTTGTGGTGGCATAAGAATTGTTCCGTAATTGAATAAGTTAGGCTGGGTGGTAAACATCACAAGCACACTCTTTATACTAATGTAGACATGCAGACAGAGCATGACGTAGTTAGGTGTTAACTTTAGACCGAGTGAGTGATGAGTAAAGAAGATATGTTCCATTTGAGTGACATAGACCATGCATCATGATCAACCATCAATATATGTCTTATGTCTTTTGCAATTCAGTAGGCCCCTATGGCTATGATATGATCGTATCCTAGCTAGGGTCCTCCTCGGCTCCACTACGGAATCAATGTTCAGCTTCTATTTAAATGTGAGACAAAATTACCAGATTGTAAATGAGTTGATTAAATTTTACACCTCTCATACATTTATCATCATTTAAATAAATTTTGAATACTTTCCTATTTTGCATTTTAATAAATTGGTGTTACCCTAAAAACTATTAGTGCTCACTCTTAATCTAAAAAACAAATTATCATTTAAATTATATTATTAATTAAAAAAGCGACATTTGTATATGTTCAATTTAACTTTGAGAATGAGTCAGCTACAAACGATAATTCTAAACTTTTTTTTTTCTTTTTTTGAGAAATATGATAATTCTATGTGTACTTGACAGCTAGGTTTAAAACTTATTGGATGTGCAACTCAGCAATCATAAAGAAAACAATTAACTTATATCTATTTTTTTTTTAACCAAAAGATATATAGACACTCAGGAATAGCAGCCTATGATATTTCTTCCATAGGAGTAAATTTTCATCAAAATGAAAATCTCACTGGCAACAACCTCATTTACCACTTCAACATTATTCCATCCAAAGAGTCAAAGACAATAAACATATAACCCACCTTGATTAATTCAACAAGAAGACACTTATATTTGGGTAACTCTCACAATTTTACGGTGAACATAATATTATGTTTTGGTGTGGTGGGGTGGGGTGGGGTCCCCAAAATAAAAACCAAAATATGCCTCTACATAAGAATACGTCATCCTTCTCTCACATAAAAAAATAAAAAAACACACCACTTGTTAGCATAGATGATTTTTTTTTCCCATCTTTTGTCTTAGTGTATTTTTATATAGATATAATTGTTTCTCTTATATGTATTTCTTGTTGGCATATTTTATAGAAATAGTAATTGATGATTATCATTTTTTTTATTTGTCAAACACTATTAAGAAAACAAAAACAAGCCTTAATTCCAAATGTTTTTGGATCGGTTATGGATCCTCAACATATTATTTTGTGTCCATCACATGTATTTTTTCCCTTCGTTCTATTCTATTAGAAGTCATATTTTCTATTACTTCCTTAACTGTCAAGTCCTTTTTTATTATTTCTACTAATGTTATTTTGGGTCTTTCTCTACACTTATTTGGTTTCCCTCAATTTGGATCATCTCACTATTTTTTATCGGTGTATTAATTGCTTTCCTCTAAACATTATTAAGAAAACTTAACCAAAATATAAAAAAAAATTACTATTTCATCAATAACTTTTGCATTAATATTCAAAACAAAAGGGAAGTAAGGGTAAGAGAAAAATAAAATAAGGAAGCAATAATTTCAATTAAAGAGAAGGAAAAAACATTGCTCTTACCTCTAAAAATTAGTTTAAAAAAAAAAAAAATTGGCAATAACTTGTTATTTTTTGTGAAAATTTGTGAGTGAGCAATTAAATTTAATTTACCAAATTATAAATTGATTAAACTAGTTCTTTTAGTTTCTATATATTAATATTGTTAATTTTAGTGTGTTATGTTGCATGTATATGTGTATGTGATAATTTTTACTCATAATTAAGAGAGAGAGAGAGAGAGAGAGAGAGATCAACAACAACTTTGTACCTCTCTAAATTCAAATTCTGACTTCGTCACTACCTAAAGATGGATTTTATTATAAGTTCAAGTTTGAATGCTAATTAGTTATTGCATTAATTGAAGGTGTTGTGTCATATTACAAACAAATTTAATAAATATATTAGAACTACTACCAATTTTACTATAAATACTTATAAGTTGACTTGACAATAAATATGATTAGTGTCATTTAATTTAATAATATAATAAATAAATGTTTGAATTTATTTTAGTAGTAATATATCAGTTTTAAGGTTTATGTAGTGAAATTTAATAACATAAAAAATATATATCTTAATTATGTTTTATTAGTGACATATCAATTTAAAGGTTTATATGATAAAATTTGTAGTATCTTTAGCATTCCTTAACAAATTTTATAGAACAATAATACATAAGATAATTTTCATGCCTGTGTAAAATAATGAACTATGAAGAAATGAAATTATCACTCTGCTGATCCAAAAGATATTGAATGTCAAGATAGACCCCATTATAAAGTTGAAAGCATTAGTTATTAGTTATTGGGCAGAATTTTCTTCTTCTATTTTGTTACTTGGTGACTTTAACTAGTATTCTGTGTGTAATTCTAAAAATTATGTGATTTGCTAAATGGTTTAAGTCATCTACATTAAATCATATGCATCATCGATCATGTAACAGGTTGAAAGAGACTCCTTCAATCTGATTCACAGAAAACTTTATCTTTAGTTATATTAAAAGTTGAAATGGTAGCTAGGTAGCACTAATTTAGATGATCATTGCTCATGTTGTTATATTTAATCATTGACAAAGGCAAGCCAAATGATGCTTATTAGCTTAGTTCAATAACAAGGTGGTAACATGCCCGTATTGATCTAATGCTTATAGCAAAGGTCACTCCGAATAATAATAAGAATTTTATCAAATGCAAATATATGTGGTCCTCCAGTTCTGGAATAGCCAAATGAGTAGGAAATAATAATGTTTGTTTACTTAGTTTGTTGATGGTTTGAATGGAAGGAAGGATGAGCTATCACTTCCACCCCCACTGTTACTTTCCTTTGAACAAATTCAAGTACAGAGCCACGACTCTTGCTTTGTCAGTGTCTGCAAAATTAAGACTTGCAGAAGCATTAGACCCCATCTTGTCCCCATTGCTCAGAGTTCACTCCCCACAGTTTTCCCTCCACTCAAATATGTGTTACAACACTTATTACATATATATCAATCACTATGGTCCTCCCAAAAAAATTATTTATGTTCTTTTTCTTTTTGGGTTAATTGTTTTTTAGTGGTTCTAAGAAGTAAGACACTTCATAATCTCCAGTGTTCATTTCATAGTATCATGCATGTGCCCTAAATATTTAATTGGTAATATTACAACTAAACATCTCAATAATATATATTTGTTCATTTCCATAATAATGTCAGTGATATTATTACAGAAGTTCTTCTTAAGATCAATGGAAGCATCTTTTGTGTGCCCCTAATTGGAGAACTTCTGACCTTTCAAAAGTTTGCATGAACGCTCTTTCTAAAGCGATATCTAAATGAAAAGTTTGAATAGCCATTACCTATATAATTAACTTAATTAATTATTTATTTTTATGTGTAGTCTTCGGTGGCTATATATTTAAGTTTTTCTCACACTTCTACTAATTTTTCTTTTACAGCTCTCTCTCAGTAATGGTTAAATTTCCCTAAACAAAGTTATTTGACGTTTGAAATGATAGTAATTGGTTCTAAAAATGATATTATTTCCAGCAAAATGATTCTCAAGCATCATCTTATACACGGAGAATATTGAATCATTTTCTTCTATTATGCACTAGTATTAGAAGGCAAATGACCAGCCTAAACATTGAGGTTACATGCAGAAAGAAGGCACCTAACACAAATCGTAGGAGATCAAAGCTTAATTAACAATCACAAATAATAATTAAAAAAAAAAAAAAAAAAAAAACTAACAATAACATTTTAAAGTGCCAATATTTTATGTTAAAGAATAAATTTAGGGATACATTCAATTTCACAACATGCTAAAATAGTCAATTGTGAGGGATGGATACTTTGTGCTCACAATTTTTTGCATAAACTCACTACTTTTTTCTTACTACTCACAATCAGCTATTTCAATAGGTTATGAAAAAATTTAGTGTGTTTGTAGTATTGTTGTATATTAAATATTTAATATAAAAACCTGAAAAACAAAATAGTAGTATGATGTAAGAACTTAAGAGGGGAGGCTAGTACCTCAATGGGCATAGTCTATTATGGAGATCACTCGATAAGTTCTTCAAACACCATGGAACCAAAGTTTGCTAATTATTGTAGCAAAGAAAGAAAAAGGAAGAAAACCATTTTTCTACGTTAATTATAAGGTGTAACATTATAATGTGACAATGGCGGGTCATGGGCAGGAAAGCAAAAGCGATTTCATATGTTCACACGTTAAAAAACAGTCATTGTACTAAGTACCAGCATGGGTTATAAGAGAGAGCTTGTTTGAAGGAACACGTTGGCCCATCTTCCTTTTTTTTGAGGGGGATGGTCCATCTTCCTACTTTGCAGTGAATGATGTTTTAACATCATGAAAAAGACTCATCAGCTCACTTTATATCTATCTCTGTATAACAATTTTGACCCATGTCCCATTCTCCCCTATTTTACATCCTCATTAACTGTAAAACAATAATTACTCTTTGGCTCTCTGTCCACCTTGTTTCTCTTTTACTTTTTCTACCCTTTTTAGTTTCCATCAAGAAAATCTGCCTCCTAAAGAAAGGTCACTAAGCATTCACCTTATGTTTGGTTCTGTAAAAATAAATAAATAAAGTGATGCATGTGTAGTGGTCTTTAGTGGTTGCCACTCCAAGAATTTTTTCTAAGGTGACCATTAAGGAACTTAATTAAAAAAATCTAATAAAAAAAGAATTTTTATATATTGAAAGAAGAAAAAAAAAAAAAAAAAGCAAATACATAAAGTTTCATAATTTCTTTTTATGATTTTTCATATTTTGAAATTGTTGCAGTTTTATTATTAATACTACAAACTACATCTCTTTTAAATTTTAGTTAAATAAAATCTTTTTTTGGGCTTTTTCATTTTGTTTGAGAAGATCTAATATATTATTAAGGAGACCAAAGTTTAATTTTGTTGAACCTAAAAAAATTTAGGGTGGTCACAAATTTTTTTTGAGGATAGACAACTCATAAAATTTTTTAAAATTTATATATAATTATTATAACTTTTCAAAGTCAGGGTAATTTTGTGACCACCTGCCTTCAATGTGTAGTTGTCCGTGGTCTTTAGGGACCTTTCATAACTGATTCATGGTTGTGTTTGGATTTGAATATTTAAAATCAATAAATTTGAGAAAAAATATTATTATAAATTATTTGATATAAATTTAACCACACATGATCATAAGAGTTTGGAGATTTTGTTATGTTTCAATATAAATTTTTTTTGATATTATAAATTCAAAATGACATCTAACACAGGGTTCATTTCAAATCCATATATTAATAAATCTCAAATCTTTTTTAAAAGATTTTAACAAAAAAAAAAAAAAAGGTTATCATTTCATACTTTATTCTAGTCATTTAAACTAAAGATTGAAATCCAAATCCTTGTCTTTAAGTCATACTTTTGTTTGTCCGTTTTTCATTGATAGAACTCTCTTTCTGTATATTTGTATTAGCTGAAAGAGTTTTACTAGAAAAGTACCAATTTTGTGTCATTTAAAATTTTAAAGGTGTTACTGCTTCCACTTCACCCACCTTATCTGTTGGTATAGCTTTGGGTTCAAGCAATGATTAATGCTTTCGGCTTGTTCTAGCAACCTTATTACCGAACTTACTTTAAAGTTGAATGAGATTCGAGATTTAGATTAAGTTGGTACTTAGAAAATCATGGTACATGATCCAATCCTATTCACTATGCAAAGAGAGTCGCAAGATGGAGGTAATTATATATCATTTTTATTTCAGCAAGTCTTCTACAAGAGTCACTAAGATTAAACCCAAAAACAAAATGTGCCACAAACTCTTCATAATCATAGCTCTAATTTCATGATTAAGACTAGGCTGAGGCCTAGAATGGATTCAATTTTTATTAACTTATAATCCCCTATGCATTGTAACACAAAGATGTGGAGAAGTGGGGATGCAGTAGCCACTAATCATCACAAGTTGATGCTATTTTTTGTCACACTCTCTGTTAGAATGTTATTCGTCATCTTCTAACCTACATTCCTGTGTGTATGCATCATATTAGAAAGATCCAAAAAGAACGTTCTATTTTACAAATTTGAAACATATTGTGATAAGATGGACAAACAGGCTAGAATCATATATTACCATATTGACTTGTTTGGTCACGTTCATTGCGTTTTGCTCATTGACAAGTCTCATTCGGTCCATTGTTGGACAGATTGGCAATAATGTCTTGGCCTGGAAAAGTTGGTGTATTCAACTGAGAGAGTTTCATAGAAATAATGAATCACAAGGTGGAACAATAGCAATGGGAAAATTAACAAAATGAAGAATCTTGAAATTAGGAAAAAAAGGTAAATAACGTAAAAGAGTAGTTCATAATATCAATTTCCAACAACTCAAAAATAAAGGTAAAATTAAATTAAAAATTAGTTAAGAAAAATAATGCACATTCCTTTGGACATAGTACACTGTAATGGCTTATACATTCAAGAATCAAGATGCAGACATATGTAAGTAATGGTTTTTTTTTTTTTTCTTTCTTTTATAAAAATTGCAATTTCATTAGAAAACAAAGGCATTATAACAATCACGCTTACACGCTTCCAAGATAGCAGAAAGCAAATTGCAATTATTATATGTAAGGAATGGATCTTGATAAAGTATATTTCTTTTATTTTAATTAGTATTTAATTCATGCTTACGCACGAGAATGATGAATTGTAGTGGTTCTATTAAAGTTAGTTTGTGTTATTAAACATATAAGACATAGTTCGACTAGGACGTTTGGAGGTATTAAAATAGTTTTTCCTTACAATTTTCATAATATTGATTACGTCAAGTTTCTCATTATATTGTTATTAAGTATATAATTTTGAAAATTACTATTGGATATTACATATACAATATCAATTTACAATTATTGTCTGTGAAATTCTACTAAATATAACACAAAATAAAATAATAAATTGGTTAATTAAATATTATCTCCTAAATTGAATGGAGATAGGTGCATGAAATTATTCAACTCAATTACGGTTTGTTATATTCAATATCTTTACGTACAAAATATCTGAATATAAATAGTATAAAAAATATGCTCAATAGTTCAAAAACAAAATTACAGGAAAAATCTAAACAATTTAATTTGTATGGAATGCTAATAAAAGCAAAATCTAATTTTTATTATAATTGAATTTTCTCTAAACTTTGGTTTTAAAAAGCTATATATATATATATATATATTACCTAGTTAATAATAGACCATATATAGTCATGTTATGTTACATAAATGACTTATAAATTTGAATTATTTTTAGTTATAAAAAAATGCTTATAAATTTAAAATCATTCAACTCTCTCTTACTCTAATTTTATATATAAAGTTAGATATATGATTATGTTTTTTATGGTTTATTTATATTAGATTCTTCATTTTCTATACTAAATTAACTCATTTGGTAAAAAAAATTTATAAAATTTAGATTAGATAAGACATGTGGCGCAAAATTAAATTCTAATTTGAAATCTAATTGAATATTCTCTATGTTTTACCTATGTGGGATGGACATATTTCTCTCAACACCTTCTTCCCCTCTGGACATTTTGCTAAAAGACCACACTCGCTGAAACAAATTTCTTTTTTGGTTCCCCACCATTATATTCATTGTGTACTATATATTGACAATAATGTCACATTGTCACTCAAAGAGGAATATAAATTGAGCACCATATGTCAAACTACATTTACAGCTTCGATTAGCAAAATGTAAAGTTATATCTAATTTGATTTGTTCTTCCGCGTAAATAATTTCTTGACAAATCCTTTTTCGAATCAATTCCACTACTAATAAAAGCTGCAGAATCATTATGTAATGAATTTGACAAATAAACTATTAGTAACAGCCAAAAGATTCTTTGAATAGGACATAGAAATTATATGGTTTCACACACGTTTCACATATTCTACATTTGAATTATTATATCCATACTTCCAACCACAACATTTGCAAAAAGTTGAGTCTTTAACTTTGCTTCAAAGTGAAGGAAGGCACATAAAATATGTTTAACTTGAAGACCATGCATGTTCAGATAGATTTAAAGCTACTGTTCTGGTCCCTCAACACTGTTATTCATAAATTGAACGCGTTACTTCCATTACCAAAAAGTAAAAACATTATTGTCTTCAATTTACAATCATTTAACAACATATATGGTACCAAACTACAGCTTATAGCTTAAATTTGCTCCTGTTGCACAGTTGCAGCTTGGTTCCACCTGGAATGTTGCATATTAACCAAATAATGCATCCAAATAAAGCCTCACTTGGGAAAAATAGTTGAAAGTGGTAATATCAACCATAAGATTGTAGCTTCTCATAAATATTTTATTAATTTTTTGATAATTCAATAGTTATAAGGGGATGGGGGTTTTAAATCCTGACTGTCTCAATTGAAAATACTAATAAATGCCAGCTGAACTACGAGGCTCTTGGAACTTTATTAATATCCCATGAAGCAAAGCTTAGTAAATTCTATTCAAGTACAAAAACAATGCTTAATCAAGCAAAAAGCGAGCTAATTTGTAATTAACCAAAAAGAACAAGAGGCAAACACTAACCACAAAAAGGCCACCATTTTTAATCTGGTTCTAGGAAAGGAGGCACTTACCCCTTGTTTTAAAGAAAGTAATTAACTCTTTCAAAAAAAAAGTAATTACTAACCAATGATTAAGATTAAGAGTAACATTTTAGAGGAAAAAATAATGAAAGAGGTTCTCCAGGATGAACCCATTCAACGCAAGCAACAAATGTTAAAAAAGCCCAAAAGGATTCACTAGGTTGAGGGTCCAATAGACATCCAGTACATCTGCCAGCGACGATAATAACCAGACCTGAAGAAAACAATGGCCCACCTGAAGAAACAAAGACCCACGGCCCTCAAAACTCTTATCAAATCAAATAAAAAATATTGTTTTTTTGTTTTTGCTAAGCTAAATAAAAAATATTGTTAAACCAACACATTTTCCACTATTAAATAAAAAAGAATTTAAGTTCATGGGTCATTAAGGGCTCATTTGGTAATATTATTCTAGTAACGTTATTTGTATTTTTTAGAAATACGTGTAAGTGAACACATGTACCAAACAGAGCCCAAAAGTATGCTTATCTGGAACATATTGCAAATTTTGAAGCAACTAGAGTAAGATTCTCAATACAATAGGAGTGGAGTAGCAACTCCACATATTAGCATAAACTGATCTGATCCCATACTTAAATATAAAATTGAACCGATAACACACTATAAGCAAGTAGGAATAACTATGACAAACCACACTTCTTATCTAGTGTTTGTTTGAAATCTGCTTATTTTGCTGAAACTGAAAATTTTTTACTGAAAGTATTGTGACCAAAATGGCCAAATACCACTGTTGGCCAAAATTATTAGTGTTTTACCACTGTTTGAAAAATATTTAGTAATTTACCAACTTTTTGAAACTTGAGTTTTAGAAACTTGAGTTTGACATAGAACTCGACTTTCAAACACTTGAGTTCCATAAAAAATGCCGCTGACGTGAGAAACTCAAGTTTATGTGTGTGTTTGGCAAAAATTATTTTTGTCAACTTATTTTATTATTCAACTTATTTTTACTACTATTCATAGGTCTTACTGCACTTTTTGATACTATTCATGGGTCTCACAGTACTATTTTAGTTAACTTTTACCTTTATCTATAGTACTTTTAGTAAAAAGTTCTCAATTTCAGCAAAATAAGCGAATCTTAAACAGACCCTAAGAAAGATGAAGAGCTTGGAATATGGTACTCGAGTTTTATAAACTCGAGTACCATGTAAGAAAGTATCCTGCATTCCATGCATGAGAGCATCCACATAACATATATATGGTTCGTACTCAAAAAGCTGCTTCCATACCTTCCATACCTTTCTCAGATGATCCTATTTGTTTTTAATTTGGACCTGACTCACCACTTTGTTAATTAGCCTCTACTACTTTATCACTTTGTCATACCCTTCCTTTCTCAAATATCCTCTGCTCCTATTGCTTCCCTTTAATCATTTTGGATACAAATAAATTCTATAATCATAAACATCCTTTCAAATAAATCATACACTCAAAAAATTACAAATATAAAGCACAAACACCTTCCAAGCCATGTTCCATGAAACCTTCCTAATTAGAATCTCATCGTTGTGTGTAAATTTTCCTTAATGCACATTCACTTAAATAAAAGACAACTAACATTGTGTATATATGTTTCTCCAAAAAAAAAAAAACTGTGTACATAAAGACATGCAACAAACAAGAGTAACAATTTAAAAAAGTTATGATTGTGTAACTTTTAATATCATCATGAAAGAGTTACCCTACTATGGAGCTGTTACTGCTGCAGTATGAATTGTGGAGCTATTACTGGTTTAGTGTGGACTGTGGTCTTCCTTATGGAGTGAGTTTAAGGGATGAAAAATCTATGGGCCCTTCACAATACCAGCAAAACTGCATAGAAAGAATAGGGTACTTTCAACTTTTTTTTTCTGGGGAAGTAAAGAAGAAAACAACTATACAAATATACACACACACACTGCTAGGACTGGAATATAATACACCTTGGCTCAAAGGATGTCTTTGTTCATAATGGTAAGCTTTTTACATTTAAATCACGGCTTGCACAAACACACATACACTTATAGCAACACGTGTTATCAAATAATTGATCCCACCATTTCTTTTAGAGTAATCTTATGATGCCCTGTTTAGAAACACACTAACCCTCCAATACCCTAACTCATACAAATGTACAGCAAACCCAGTAACCCACACTCATCAAAACAAAATTGTCAAAAACTCCCCAAAATGAAAACTTTACAGCTAAATTGCCATTATCCCACAAAGAAACAGATACCCAATTATCATAAATCCATGAAATTTCCAAGACTACTATACACAGGGGACTCACTCAACACAAGTTTTGGTTGTTCTTCAAAAACCCAAAAGAGTAAACAACATAAAGATTCAAAATTTCACTTCTTTTTTCTTATACTCAACATTTTCTTGAGACACAAACGGATAATTAGACAGGAAAATAAAGAAAACGAAGCAGAGCGTAAAAGCAATAAGAAAATATGGCAGTCTTACCAATGAGATAAAGCTCTTCACCAATCGCAGCTAAAGTGCTCGATGAAATAACTGAGAGAGAGAGAGAGAGAGAGAAGGGGGGGGGGGTCTACACAAAAGGGGGTATTTAAGTTGTTGGTGGGTAGATATGATATTGAAGAGCATTGAAGAGGAAAGAGTTGAGGCATTGATGAGGAGAGAGTCGGGTTGTGGGAATTGAAGAGGAGATCTTCTCTGCAAATTCGCATCACTAGGCTTAAGGGAAAGGAAAATATTCAGGGGGTATTTGGGTTGTTGGTGGGTAGAAATGAAATTGAAGAGCACTGAAGAGTAAGGCGTTGTGACATTGATGAGGAGAAAGTTGGGTTGTGGGAATTGAAGAAGAGATTTGCTCTATAGATTTGCACCGCTAGGCTAAAGGGAAAAAGAACTCTTTAGAATATTACTGTTGTTAAACGGTTCCGTATTAGGCAAACCATTCGAAAATAAGCTGGCTTTTTTACACAGTGAATGGGCCCACATCAATAGTGATAGGGAACCCACTTGATGCTCCAAAATAAGCTAAACACAGAATAAGCTCCCAAAATCTCTAATAGGAACTAAAGTAAGATTCTCAATACAATAGGAGTGCATCAGCAACTCCACATATTAGCATAAACTAATCCAATCCCATGCTTAAATATAAAATTGAGTCGATGACACTAGAAGAAAGCAGTAACAGCTATGACCAACCACACTTCTTATCTAGTCTAATAGCATAATTCCACAAATATATACCATGGGTGCCAAAAAGAAAGATCTATTAACAATTTGATTTAACCAAAAATCACTTGCTCAATGTTCTCATCAGTTTTTTTTTTTTTTTTTTTTTTTGGTCAATATAATTCACGTCAATATGGGATTAAAACATTATGTCACCATCACCTTAGGAAAGGAGGTGCCATTTGGTCTAAAGACGATGAATCACAATAAAGACCAAATAAGAAGTGTAACAAATTAATGATCTAAAGTTCTGATAAGTTGTCATAACTCATAAGTGCAAGTCAATGACAGCATAAAATGGAATCACAACAAACATGCTTAGCAATGCTAGAGTTTATCAAAGCCGGACAAATGCAGCATATTTGTGCTTCTAAAAAAGAAAACCTAATCAATCTAGAAAAGCCAACTTTGCTGCAATATACATGCCTTAAAAAACTGCCAAGTACCGAAATCCATAAAATAAATTGAATAAAGGGTTGGATCAAGTCATTGTATAAAGAAGGCAAGCATAGCGGAAGACCATAAACATCATATATGAATATCAAAAGAAAAGTCAAAAGAAATATCTTACAGGAAAAATTGCAAGGCTAGTCCTAGTCAATTGATATTTCAAAGAATCTATTTCAAATTTTAGATACGCAATGTTAATCAACCCAAGACATTAATTCCCCTAGCCCATTTAAGAAAATTGGAAATCTTTAATCTCATCAATAATCTAGTCAATCACTAAGCACTTAAGGTGTCACAATAAGTGTTCTACTGTACCCATGAAACAAATAGGATAAAGAGAAAAATGTTGGGAAAATCAAATAACCATATATTTTATTAGCCACAAAAAGCCTATGATGACACAATAGTCAATAATTTTGGATGATAGAGAATACAAAATATGCATACCAAAATTTCTTGAAGAAATATCATAATACATTAATTTGACATGAAATAAAAAGAAATACAGACAAAAAAGCCTACGCAGCCACATTAGTGGCAAAAGAACCTTTTTTCTAGATTTCATGGAACAAAAGAGATTCAAGACATCAGCATAATTACAAATGTAGACTGGGCATTTAGAAACGAAATTTTGAGCTTCAATATGCCTTCTAGCGTTGAAGAAGGCTTCAAATGTACGAAGAAACATGGATGTCACTGGAAACTTCTTTGAAGTCATTTCCTTCAAAAAGTTGATAGCAACATCACCAGTTCTAGACTTCGATACATGCTCAATAAAGGGATCCACAAAGGGTGGGAACCCTTGATTTTTCATCAAACCTAAAAGACTTAAAGCATCCTGAAACCCACCCTATACCAACAACTTACTTATCAATTCATTATATGTAGTATGCCATGACTTCAACTGTTCAACATTCACCAGTTCAACAAGAAGCGTGCATGCCTCTATTGCTCTGCTCTTTTGGCAATAAGCGTTTAACAAAATGTGGAATGCATAACCAACAGAAGAAAATAACTCTTTTTCAACCATCTTGTTAGGACATATGTGGAATTGTTAGAAACATATGTGATGTAAATTGACTAATCTTTTAATAAAACGCACTTTACTTGTAATTTGGTAGATCTAGGATGAGTTTAGTACTTCAAGAAATAAGTGTTCAAGTTTAGTACTAAAACTATGCAAGTCTAACCAAGAAATAAGTGAAGAAGTGTTGTTCATTAAAACTTGACAGATGTCTCAACAGAATCATTTATATCAAAGATTAATGTTGAAGCTCGACAAAACCTATATCTATCGAGAATTACAAAATTAGAATTTTCATATCTGATTTCACACATATCCATCAATATTTGTGTACGGTTTTTTTCTCACAATCCTAGACATATATAAAGATTATTTTAAGGACTGTCACATTTTGATGCAACTTGATGCAAAGTGATTATACACACATATTGTGACCGGAGACAAAATTTGCCCTAGTTCATATTTCTCTCTATAGAAGCTACTGCGTCTTTACGCAAAGGGTTTTATAACCAAGGAGCTTCTTGATTTTCATTGTTGAATGAACTGAAAAACTTTGCAACCAACATCTTCCTCAAGTTAGTGTGTTAATGCATCATTGTGATAGGCCAAGAATGTATTGACCTCTTGTGATAAATTAACCAATTAATTAGCCAAGTGAATTAATTAAGTTAATTAACGTGCAATATGTGTGGTAGCACAAATAAATCACCAACTAAGTTACTATGTAGCAGAAAATAAAGTTGACACAGTGATTTGTTTACGAATGGGGAAAACTTCCAAGGCAAAAACCATACTGGGTGATTTTAAGATTACCACTCCCGAGAATCCACTATTATCACAACAAACAGTTACAAGTAAAGGAATCTCAGTGCCTTATACCAATCTACAGTTGAACCTTTACCTTAATACCCAATTGGACTTGTTCTGTAATGACAATCTCTCCTTTTAATGCACGGCTCCCAATACGTGACTAACCAATCGATGCACGAATCTAAGTACGTGACTAACCATCAACTTGAGAAGGATGTTGGCTGCAAAGTTCTTCAGTTCATCAACATAATGAAAATCATGAAGTTCCTTTGTTACAAAACCCTACGGCGTACAAATGCTACAATTTCTTGAAGAGAAAGATGAATTAGGGAAAATTGTCTCCGGTCACAATATGCTTGTGAAAAACTTTTGCATCAAGTTACACTCACTTGCATCAGCTGTGACGGCCCTTAAAATGATCCTTATATATGTTTAAGGTTGTGAGAAAAGAAAGCATAAACATGTATACACGGATTTGTGTGAAATAAAATCTGAAAAACTGATTTTTGTAAATCTTGATAAATAGGTTATCTATCGAGCAACTATTAAGCATCGGGCTAAACATGCCATTTAAACCTCGATAGATGCTATCTGTCGAGTTTTAAAATTTAGCACTTCTTCACTTGATTCTTGGACAGATTTGCATGGCTTTAACACTTAAACTTGAAACCTTATTCCTTGAAGTATTAAACACACCCTAGATTTATCCAATTACAAGTAAAGTGTGTTTTGTTAAAGGATTAGCCAATTCTACATTGACATATGTTCCTAACATGATTTACATGTGTCTTAACACATTGGTTAGTCACGTACTGGGAGCCGTGCATTGAAAGGAGAGATTGCCGCTACATTACAAGTCCAATTGGGTATTGGGGTAATGGTTCAACTGTAGGTTGGTATTAGGTACTGGAATTCCTTTTACTTGTAACCGTTTGTTTTGACAATAATAGATTCTCGGGAGTGGTGATCTTAAATTCACCCGGTGGGGTTTTGACTCGGTGGTTTTCCTCATTCGTAAACAAATCACTTGTGTCAAATTTATTTTCTGCTGCATTTAACTTAGTTGGTGATTTGTTTGTACTACCATGCTTATTGCATGTAATTGAATCTAATTAATTCACTTGGATAATTAATTGATTAATTTACCAAATGGGTCAATATATTTTTGGCCCATCACATTTGTTTGAAACAATTAGAAGCCTTGTCAAAATCCCCAGCTACACAATGCGCCTTAATGAAAGATGCCCATGTCCTGTGATCTAGAGTGGACCCAGATGATTCCATATTCTCCATAAGTTCACTTGCCTCATCCTTTTTAGCAGTGCTACAAAGCTGAAATGCAATTTTACTTTGTAAATGACCATTAGCCATAAACCCACCTTCTTTCATTGCTTTCAAAACCTTATTGCACTCTCCAAGTCTACCAACACTAGTTAATGACTTAAGAACTGCACCAAGCATAGAATTTGTCAAAAAAATTCCCGCTCTCGGTATAAATCCTCACAACCCTAAAAAAAAGACCCATATCCAATTGTTTACCAACTGCTACTTTCCTCAATAGAAAGACACAACAATCCTCAGAAGGCTTATTTGCACCAGCCATGGCAAACTCATACAAATCCACAACATCCTTAATCATTTTCCTCTTACAAAACTGCCTTAACACCTTAACAAATGTCTCCTCCTCCATATCATACCCATTGCTTCTCATCTCATCAACAACTTTCCAAAACCTATCGATACAATCTTCCTGCCCTAACACCTTGGCCATAGCATTATAAGTTTGCTCATCGTGCTTAAACAGCCCACTCTCCTCCACCCACCTAAAGAAAATCAACGCTTTTGTTGGCTCCACACCAACATTTTCCAATACCATTTTAACCATATCGCTCGAATACTCAATACCTAATTCATGTATTTTCCTTTCAACATCATCACTCCACACTTCACTCCTAACAATCTTACACAACTTTGAACAACCTTCTCCATCAAATTATCCACCGATCCAGAGGCATACACAACCTTTAATTTTTTAACATCACCACCCAACCCATCCTTTTGGAACCTCTCTATCCCATACCCTTTTTTGTTCATAACCTCAAACAAATCCCAAAACTCCTTAACAAACCCATTAACACCCAGGATCCCTAGCATTGAATTCTATGATTTAGAGCTAAGTCTCTAACCATCACTCTCTAAAACCCAATTGAAAAACCTCTTCGCCACATTACGACTTAATTCGAGCTTCCCTAGAACCCTCAACACCAATTCATGACTATTTACATTATTGTTCAACTCTAACTCTTTCCTAATATCATCCACACCTATAGTAGGTTTCGCAAAAATATCAACTACAACTAAATGAGTGTGATTTGTGTCTTTCTCTTCAATGGTTTGTTCAGGTTCAAACAAGAATCTACGAAAAATGGGGTCTTTGGGGTTTTTGAATTAGGATTGTTGTGAGATAGTGGTGTGAAAGAGTGAAGTGAGAGAACGAAATGGTGGAAGATTGAGATTGAGATTGGGATTGGGATTGGACAGTACTTGGAAATGCGAGGAGAGAGTGGAATTGTGAAGTTAAGATCAGAGAAGGTGGTAAGGTTGTATAAACAAGCGCCATTGGTGTCTCCTAGTTGTCTTTTATGGTTAGGGTTTATGAATTAATTTTGGAGATACACAGGACTTTCAATTTTTATGTAGAGCGAGCTTAGAGAGAGAGAGAGAGAGGTGTTAGGGTTTAAGACTGGAATGGGGTTTGTGAGCTACATTGCATGGCTTTGAAATCCAGACCAGATTGTACAGCCCGACCTGGCTAACCGTGAATCATTCACCAAAATGGTACTTATATCTCCCAAAACTGGCATATGTAAATAAGTTAGTGAACCACCCAGTTTTAAAAACCGTAGACGGTTCTTATGGTTCAGATCAGAGCTTTAAAAAGCAAAAAAGAATCTTGGTAATATTGCCATTGTTAAGAAAACACCAAAAGGCAAAAGAATGATCAATTGATACAAACAACCAAAAAGAAATAGTAATATAAGGATAACATGATCTTCAATAATCTTTCTCAAAAAAATAAAATCCATTTACAAGATCCTTCCAAATAGAAAAAGAAAAAACTAAAAATTTTCTCTTACACAGCCGTAGTCTCCTGTAGGGGCCTTTTTTTGTGTTGTGCGTTGGCTGGGCTGCCTCTTGCGGTGATGGGTCCGAATGTTCTGGGTTGGAGAGTTAAGATCGGCCCAACTGTAACTCACTTTGGGCCGGCTTGTGCGCAAACTAGGCCTCGTCTGCTGGGAGTGTACTTACGGCAGGTAGAGCTGTTTCAAATGATTTACAACAGGCAGATACAATAATAGCAGAAGAACAAAAATATAGTGACCTTTTCTTAATGAAAAATGACAAAGTAATTCCTATCTATGATAATTACAATAATAACAATAGCTTTTGCAAAAGAAGTGAAGGATTAAGTGACAATATGAATTAATCGAAGAAATAATATTAAGTCAAGGTTGGGTTCGTAGAGACAAAGACCAAAGAGGAAGAACGCCTTCTCTCAATGAAACTAATCTCCCAGGAAAATATCCTGTCGTGGGGATTAATGACTTTGAGGGAACCGGACCTAAATGATTAGTGTCCAAAGGAATCTCTATTGTTTACTTGTCTCCAAGAGAATGGGATTTCGAGGGGAAGAGAAGGGATCCGACCTACCGGTACATGCCCATTATATTATCTTTTTGTTACTATTTATTTTCTCTCTTATCTTTTCTTCTTTCCTTTCTTTTTTCTTTTGTTTTCTTTTCACCTCCTAATACCTCTGTTTTTCGATCCCCTCTACAAGGCACGACAAGGGTCCTTTTATAGGGTTTGCCATGACCGGATTTTACTACTTTACCCTTTAACTGCCTTTGTCTAGTCTGGGCGTACTTGCCGACCACCCAGGAGCTCATTTGTGTACCACTTACCCTCGCCAGACAAAGGCAGGTTTGTGTTGTTTGTTAGTCCGCTGTGGCACCCTCTCCTGCCATGGCGTAAATGGTCTCTCTCTCTCTCTCCATGGCATGCACCCAACGGTTCCCCCCTCAACCTTGCCTCTTTTGGGCGGTCTGTCATCCCAGCAGGACGTACCTCCCAAAAGGGCTTGAGCAGAAACTACAGAATAGATCTTTTCCCTTCTCCCCACCACCAAACCACACCCCCCTTACCTCTTACCTCTGACCCATGGCCCCACCACGTCCCATATTAGTTGGGTACAGGCTGGTGGTGTCTGGGCCTTGCGCGTGCTTTCCTGTTATGTATGTTCAAAATCTGCCTGCTGCTCATGCATTTACCGCGATCTGGAGCTTTGTTTGCATAGTCTGCCGCGCTTCTTTGTTCTTTTACGTGGGCCGTTTGCATAATTCACTGTTCCCTTTTGGGGCTAGGCTTCATTTAGTACTGGGTTTTACATTTCTCTTGGCCCATTTCTTGGTTGCCATCATGTCCAGCCATATTATTCTACCATTCCTGCCATAATGACTTGGTCCTGCTGGTCCTCTTTTAGGCCTGCCGTTTACTCTCTTTCCCAAATGGCTTTGCATGGCCATGGGCTTTCTTTCTTAGGGCCTGCTGTGTCCCTTTGGGCATCCTTGACCCATTTACTTGTTTTAGGCATCCTCGACCCATTTACTGACTTTGTGTTCCCATGAGTTTTTACTTATTTCATTGGGCTTCCCCGGCCCAATTACTTCATACTCATCCTTGGGGTTTGTAGGCCTGCCAACAATCCCCTACTCTGTTTGCTTACATTACTTTGAGCCTGCCACGGCTCATTCTTATTTTTTCATGTCATACACTGCCCATGAGTTTGTTATTTTCTATTTCCGGGCCTTTCGAGCCCACTTGCTTCCTCAAGGCCCATCAATTTATTTTATGGACCTGTGAACCATTATTCCTGCCGCTTGGGCTTAATGGTTTTATTCTATGCTTGCCACTTCTATCTGCTGCCTGCATTGCTGAGTTTGGGCTTCCCTCTTGTTTTACAAAAATGACCCTCAACATCTCCACACTGTAATAACTCAAAAGTTTGCCCCCACAAGTTTTCTGCAACCTCCAGTCGACGACTGGTGATCAAATCTCTCCAAACTAGTGAGCAATGGCGCTAGGATCTCTCTTTCTCTCACCGTTCTATTTTCTTTTTCTTTTTCTTCGAACTCTCAAACTCAATTTGTTTGTTGAAGAGACTTGAAAACTTGAAGTCTATCGGTGGTTTATTATTTGTTTACTTCAATAGTAGTTTTGATAAATCAACTATGTTTCTTTGAGTCTTTCTCAAAAAAAAAAAAAAAAAGTTTCTTTGAGGGAATAATTATTGGATTATATTATGGCAGTCATGTGATGCATATTTGTGTAAAATGTACAATATTGTATATATTTGTATAAAAATATATAATATTATATATATATATATATATATATATTTATTTAGTTTATAATGTAAATTTTACATGAATTAAATGTAAATTAATAATTTTCTTTTTGACAATTAGTAAATCAACTATGATATTGTTATATATTTTGTTTATTATGTTTGCTTAGGATTTCAAATTTTTTATTTATCTTATGAAAGTTATGATATAAAAAATACATTTGCAAGATAGAATTCTATATTTATTTGGACTATTTTAGTCATTTTTCAATTTTTACTAATTTAATATATTTATTTATATTTTAAATAATTATAAAATTAATTATGACAACCATTATGGTTTAATTTCAGTCCGACCTTAAAAACCTTGAACCTTTTTCTTTTACAGTTTATTAAACAATTCGGATTTCAAAACTAGGCGTAAATACACTTTTGGTCCCTACATTTTGGGCCATTTCTCGATTTGGTCCCTAAACTGATTTTGCTTCTAAGTCAGTCCCTGAATTTTTAAAATCGTTTTTAAAATGGTCCCTACCGTCAACCCAGTTACGGAAAAAGCTGAGGTGGCAAACGGTGTGTCCTACTTGCTGACATGGCACTGACGTGGATATTAAAATATTATTAAAAAAACTTATTTGGCATTTTTAAAATGCCACGTCAGATTTAAATGAATTAAAAATTAAAATAAAAATCCATGTCAGAAATTTTAAAATAAATAAATAAATAAACATTTATTCAATTAAATTAAGAAAAAAGAAAAAACTTTTCCAGTTTAAAAAATTGAGACGAGGAAACCAAAGCTTCTCCATCTTCATCCATCCCTAATCCACCTCGTCACCTCGCTAGCTCATTTCACCTGGGAATCGGACGGCGGCGAAGCTGTTTGTGGGTCTGAGGCAGTGGAATCGGACGGCGAGAATGACACGAAAATGGGTTCGGTGGTGGTGATGATGATTTCCAGTTTAAGCTTTTCCAGTTTAAAAAAAAAAAAGCTTCTCCATCTTCATCCATCCCCAATCCACCTCGTCACCTCGCTGGCTCATATCACCTGGGAATCAGACGGCGGCGGAGCTGTTTGTGGGTCTGAGGCAGTGGAATCGGACGGCGAGGATGACACGAAAATGGGTTCGGTGGTGGTGATGATGATTTCCAGTTTAAGCTTTTCCAGTTTAAAAAAAAAAGCTTCTCCATCTTCATCCATCCCCAATCCACCTCGTCACCTCGGTGGCTCATTTCACCTGGGAATCGGACGGCGGCGGAGCTGTTTGTGGGTCTGAGGCAGTGGAATCGAACGGCGAGGATGACACGAAAATGGGTTCGGTGGTGGCGATGATGAAGATGAAGACGACGATGACGATGAAGATGATGGAGGTGATAATGGGTGTTGTTCATTTTGTTCAGAAATGGGGAGATTTTCATGGTTGATTGGTGGGAAGATGGAGCAATCATCGTTGGTGGGAGAGTCTCTGTCACCACCATGGACCATTCTTTCAATTGGATTTTTTTCAAGGATTGGATTCGTTCACATTCTTTTGGATCTTCACGAACCAAAACTAGATCATCATCCACCATTTTTCAAGGATTGTGTTGTGCTCTGCTGTGTTGTTGCGGCCCAGATCGGCGGTGGTGTTGTGTTGTCGTGGCCCAGATCGGTGATGGTTTTTTGTTTTTGTGAAGCCCAGATCAGTGGTTCTCACAACTCTCTCTACCTCACCCTCCTCTTTTCCTCTCTCTAAGGTTGATTTGGAAGTTTTTAGCTTAGGATTTTGGTGGATTTGATGTTAGGGCTTTGCTGGTTGCTGGGAAATTTTGGAAGATTTAGGAAGAATTGATTCGGCGGTGGTGCTTTGCTGGTTGCTTGGGTTTATGGATTTGATTGCTGGAGATCTGGGTTTGGGGTTTGGTTGAGATCTGGGTTTGGGGTTTGGTTCTTTGATCTGGAGATTGATTATTGGGAAGAACACAATGAACAAGAACATGTTTAGAAAAAATAATGAAAGAAATTAAAAAAAGCACAAGAAAAAATGATAAGAAAATAAATATTAATTTGCTAAGAATATGAATCATACTATGAGGAAGAACACAAAAAACATGTTCTTCTGAAAAAAAAAAAATAAATAAATAAGATTTTAAAAAGTATTTAGATTTTTTTTTTTTTTTTTTTTTTGGGATAGGAACTCCATTTTTTAAACTGGAGAAGTTTTTTTTTCTTAATTTAATTAAATAAATGTTTATTTATTTATTTATTTTAAAATTTCTGACATGGATTTTTATTTTTATTTTTAATTCATTTAAATCTGACGTGGCATTTTAAAAATGCCAAATAAGTTTTTTTAATAATATTTTAATATCCACGTCAGCGCCATGTCAGCAAGTTGGACACGCCGTTTGCCACCTCAGCTTTTTCCGTAACTGGGTTGACGGTAGGGACCATTTTAAAAACGATTTTAAAAATTCAGGGACTGACTTAGAAGCAAAATCAGTTTAGGGACCAAATCGAGAAATGGTCCAAAATGTAGGGACCAAAAGTGTATTTACGCCAAAACTATGAGTTATAGTTGCAATGGTTACACACAATACTCTCACACAACAATTTGCACATCCGCAAATGCACACCTGGCTTGCCAACTCACACACATGGGACCACCACTTTTGGGGTTCAATTTAATTATGGATAAATTGCAATTACACCCTTTAAATTTAAAGAGTGTTTGGATTTTACACTTTGAAATTTCAAAATTTAGATTTTACACATGATGGTATTTAGATTTTACACTCTAATATTTCAAAATTTGGATTTTACTTCCTAAATTTGAAAGGTATTTTTACTTCCTAAAATTTAAGGGTTTTTAGATTTTAGACTTTAAAGTTTCAGAATTTGGGATTGTAAAATCCAAATTTTGAAATATTAGGTTGTAAAATCCAAACACTCTCAAACTTTAGGTGGTAAATTTCAAATTCTAAAACTTTAAAGTGTAAAATTTAAATACCTTCAGACTTTTAGGGTTGTAATATGCAATTTAACTATATTCAGTAAAATTTGTATACTTACATTTCTCTTGGAAAAAAAAAAAACCCTATAAAACGACGTCGTTTTTATTTTTTATAACAAAAAATCAAAAAACCTAAGTTGAAGTTGAACCCCCCAGGACCAGGGTTGTAGTTTGCAACGACACCGTTCCCCCCTAAAACCCTTTAGCCTCTCTCTCTCTCACACACTCACAGAGGCAGGCAGCCAAAGCCTAGTGAGAATTAAGCCTCCGCCGTGTGTGTGTCTCTCTCTCTCTGCTCTGCGAGTAATTACACAGGTTATAGCCGAATCTCAACAAAGGTTGGTTTTTTTTTTTTTTTAATGTGGGATAACTGTTTGAGATTTTGATGTTTGATTCCAAATTAAATTAAAATGCTAATATATTTGAATTTTTGTTGCTGCAATTGTTCTAACCCAATTCACATATGACTCCCATTTTGATGCGCACTGTTTGTATACAGATAAAGAGAGGGAAAGAAAAGAAAGTTATGGACTTGCAGCTGAAACACAAGAAGAATAAGAAGAAAAGGCAAAATATTGACAAGCTTCAAAAGGGTTTGTGCATTTTTTTTTTTTTCATATTAATTTACGCTTTCAGCTTCATTATCACTTTTCTGTTTCTGGGTCTGTGGATTGCTTTTTTATTTATGTTTTTTTCCACATGGGTTTTATCCATTTTGCTGTTCTAATTTGGTGGTGCCCTCGGCTGCTTTGAAAATTTTTTTAGCAGTTGTCCGAAAATATGAAAATTTGGAATGAGTTGATTATGTAAACTTAACAAGATGTTTGTGGTTTGCAATTAGTATTTTGGATTTTTGGTATGGGATTGTGATCTTAAATATCAAGTATGATATACTATGCCTTTTCACTATAAGTTCAGCAATGCATCTATTTTGCTTATTGGATACCGATGCAAGTGTACAAGCATTATTGAGTTTAGGGGAAAACAGAATTGTCTTACTGGTCAATTCTATCAAACACTATCAACTTTTGTAGATAAGAGTAGAAAATCACCAAGGCATATAGTGTATCCAGAAAAATATATTGGAGTCTTAAGCATGTTTTAGTAATTGGACATAAGTAATTACCTAAGAAAGTGCACTTCAAGCAGGTTCCTGAAGATAGGAAAAGGTTTCAGGTTTTGGGTTTCGGCAATTTAGATATATCAATGCAATATTGTTAAAACAATTATATCTCAAATAGTCTGGGCTATTTACAGATCCTGTTGAAAAATCATAGACCTTATAGGATCATAAGAAATGTAATTGAACTCATGATCGTAATTCATCTGATGGATACATTAGCAGATGAATAAAAATCATGTGAAACAATAATGCAATTCTTGGTTGTCCTTATTAAGACCAGTGTAAAATTGCTCGGGGTTGGGGGTCATATCATACATGCATCTGACCATCTTATTTCCAAGGTAGATTTCCTAGATTTTGCATTTTGGCCATGATTTTCTACTTGCAAGACACAATTGCATGATTTATATTGCTGCTGAAGTGTTTAGAGGCAGGTGTTATTTATTCTGAAGTTTATTGGCAAGTATGTTAGTCCCTAACTTCTTTGTTGTTTTCAGATGAAGTTTTAAATATGGAAGTGGAAAGGGAAAAGAGCAAACCTACAGAAAAGAATAAGAGAAAAAGAGAGAAGGGAAATGATATTGACACTGGCAAAGCTGTTCTGAGCAATATCAAAGGTGAATGTGGTTTTTACATGCTAATGCTTTTTTTCAAAGAACTTTACAGCTGAAAGAATCTTTTATTTTATTTTATTATAAATATATATATATATATATATATATAATTTATATTGGTTTTTATTTTATTTATTTATTTGGTTCAGATGGTTCAATCAATGCAATCAGAGGAAGGAAAATGAAAGAGTCACCTAGGAAGAAAAATAGAAAAAATAAGGAAAGAAACACTCTGACTGGAAAAAGTGAGCCGCCCAGCACAGATGCTGAAGTTGAATTTGTTGACCAATATGGTGCGTTCATTGATTTTTAACATTAGATAATAAATGCTATGCTTTGTTCTTCCAAAAATAAATTATAAGGCTTAATTTTATTAATGGATTCTTGCTGCCTAGAACTATTTGATTTTGCAATCTTGATACATTGAGGAGAACTTAGGTCTAGTACAGATGAAGGGTTTAAGAAGAAATGCTAGCAACAAACAAGACCAAAGCAAAGAAAAATATAATAGGATTTTTTTGATAAGATATATTATTTTATTAAAAGAAAGGAGAGCTAAAAATGGCCAGGTTCATTACAGAATAAGAAGAAGATTACAATTACATTCTAGTCTTTAGTAACCTTGCCGCAGACCTTCATAAATCTCTACCACTCTCAATGAAACCATTTGGAGCACCATTGATAATCATATGAAAGTAGACAACAAGGAAAGAAAATGAATCTGTTGCCTCCATTTCTCTCCCAAACCACATCTTTGTAACAAGTAAATTTGAAAATCCCAATTTACATACTACAAATGCATTTTATGTGTTTAAAATGATCTTCCCTAATGCACATTTCAACCTGTTTTCAAGACTTTGGTGAGAATTTTGTAGACACTACCAAGTAAACAAATAGGCCCAAAATCTTTCAATTCAAAAGTACCAGTTTTCTTGGGAATAAGAGCAATAGAAGTAACAATGAGACTTTTTTCAAACGTACCTCTAGCATGGATGTAATGAAAATAAAAATTTTGTCTCCTCTCTCCACACTTCAACACTTCTGGAGGAAAGCAATGATGAAACTTTCTGTGCTTGGTGCTTTGTCTCCATTCATAGAGTTAAGCTTATGAAGAACTTCTTCCTCTGTAGAATTTTTTTCCAATTGTCTGGCCTCATTCCTCTGGCATATCAAAAGGAACTCCATCCACCTTCGGACACCAAAGGCGGAAGACTTTTTGAAATCCCAAGTGAGTTTAATGAACTGCTTACTGCAGTTTTACTTAGATAGGGCTTATATAGATTTATGTCAAGAGCCAAGTATACAAATTTGGACACCAACTAGCACCTCCGGGTGTTTCCAGTGGAGGCGTCCAAGGTTCAAATGATTCAAATCCCTCCTCTCCCATTCTAACTATTGAATTTATCTATAAAAAGTAAAAATGAAAAACAGGTATATAGCTATATCATATATGTAAAACTGCACAACATTTCTTGAATTGCTTCCTGGTTCTCAATGACTGTATTTTTTTTTTTTTTTTTTTTTGTACAATAAAGTTATGTCTCCTATGCAAATTGGCTAGTCTGAAAAAAACCTCATTTTTTTCTACCTCTTCAAAGAGACTAATGTTGAAACCTAGATCAGAACTAGTAAAAAAGGCAGTAGCTTTTGTTTGTCTATACCAAGTTCACAAAATGACATTACTATTGCAACTTTAGCGTCAACATCAGGGTTTCTCTTTTTTCTTTTTTCTTGTAGGTAAGTCCAAGAAAACTAAGCGCAAGAAAAAGGAGGATGACGGTTCATCAAAAAAGGGGGAGACTGATCAGGATGAAGTTTGTCATCTCTCTTGTGGGGATGAGAGCTGCTCAAAAGGGGTGAAAGGTATGAATTATTGAACAAAGCACATTTATTTTTGTGTTAAATTGCTCAAAATGTAGTGGCCACATGTACTTCTCACTTCTTAATTATCATAGTTGATAAATGAGCAAAATAAAAGTTTTTTTTCTTATAGGTAGTTCCAAGAAAGCTAGGATGAAGAGAAAGAAAGAGCACAATTCATCCAAGGAGGCCAAGAAGTCACAGGAAAAGGCACCAGAAGCTGATTCTGATGATGTTTATCAAATATCTTCTGGGGATGAGGACTGCTCAAAAGGAATGAAAAGTATGAACTGCCAATTTTGGGACATTTATCTTATAAGTGTGCTTTCAATTCCTCATAATTCTTATCAAAAAATTCCTCATAACCTACTATCAAGAAATACGATTTAGTAATCAAATGGATTTTTTTGGGTGGAAAGGCAAATATGAAGGGTTTACTACTAGAGAAAGAGAAAAAGGTCAATGTACTAGATGTCCAAGGTTCTTACAAAACGGTAACATAAGAACTTACACAGACCACCAACAATGAAAAATTTTGAACAAAAGAAGATTGCCAGAATCTGCCTAAATCAGATATTGATGGTTTCAACATTACCCGATTCCTCTGTTTGCTAGCATGATGGATATGCATGCATGAGAACCTGCAGAGTTCACTGCTGAAATTTGCTTAAAAAAATTATTGACTGAACTTAACGTGGATAATCAGTTTTATTTTGAGGATAATTTTAACTGTATTATGCTTCTGTTAATTGATGTTTGTGGTTCATGTCATTGTTTTCTCATTGAAAACTTTGTAAACTGCAGAATGGATTATGGAGTATAACCAAAGTAGACCAGGGTTGAAGGTTTTGGAGCAAAATATTGATGAATTTATAACAGATCATGAGGCAAAGCTAGAACAGGTAATTTCCTCTGCTGTACCTCTGTCAGTGATTCTGAATTTGATAGTTAACCATAATCTAAACAATATATTTTTTCATTTAATGTTGCTAAGTTCATGTTGCGCCAGCAAGTAGCAACCTGTTGTGCCATGTCATATATATATATATATATAATAATGGAGGCATTTAATGTTGCTCCATGTCACTAGCAACTTGTTGTGCCATGTCACTAGCAAAACAATTTGTCTTAAATTTTTTACTATTCCATTCCCTGGTTTGCTGTTGCACTTGGTCCAACAATTCCTCTCCTTTTTTTTTTTTTTTGCTCTTCTTCTCCACCATAATTTCACACCTTACAGTTATTCTTGCTCCAACCCTTCCTCTTCTATTTTAGCTTACCATCAATTGCACTTTGTTAAAACTTTATTCTCCCTGTTTGACTCTTCTTCTCCTCTACAATTTCACACCTTACCGTTATTCTTGCTCCAACATTTCCTCTTCTATCTTTTTTTTTTTTCGATATAAAATTTGCTATTACTCAGTTCACACCTCTCTCTCCCATTCATTCTATGTTCTTCCCACCCAAAAAAAAGAAAAAAGATTGTGATTACTCTCTTTATTTCTTTGAATTTCTTTCTCTTTTCGTAGATTTTTTTATTGTTTTTTGTGAGAGGCTTAGGATGAGCTGTATACCTATATATCCTGATTTGAATCCCCACTGAAGTTCCCCTAGTTACCTGATATGCAGTTCTGGAGGTGAGGTCATGTATCTGTGGTCTACTCCCCAAGGGTGGGCCCAAAGGGCCCTACCTTGGTAAGCTTCCACGTCATCTTTTTGTTTTGTTTCTGTCATCTGTGCAGTGGATTTCTAATTCTTTCTTGAAACTTCATTTTGGGTTGATGCGTTAACTATTTTTGGCTAATCTATTTGGCATATACATTTTTATAGTGTTTTAACTTTTAAGTCTCCACCATAGGTCTTTTGTCTCTTATCACATTGTTTGATTTCAGTTTGGGCTAATATCTAGTTGTTTTGAAAGCGGGAATATGAGTTTCACAGAATAATTGGCTAATTATGTACGTACCAACTATTTGAGTAATTGCTTGTTACAACCATGAACAAAGCACGATTTTCGTAGTTGTTTGATTAGATAGACATTCAACTTGTTGATATACTGGGCTCTTCTATTACATTTGTTCGCAGTTTTCTTTAAAGGGGAATGCTTGTTTGTTTAATATACACCACATATTGCAGTATCTAACCCTCGTCTGCAAGACTAGTATTTGCTTGTGTAAAAGGGAAATGTACACTTGCATCCATCGCCATGTATCATATTAATGTTGCTCAAGTGCTGGTAAAATTAGGGATCCATGCATAAGTCTGTTATGGAAAACTTTCTATTGGTCTATGATGAGAATGTGTCTATTCTATAATTGATACCTTGCAAATTGATAGAAATTTTTTGGTCCTTTTCTTTTTTCAACTACTATCTATGAGGTTCACTCTTTAGTTTTAATCCTAATTTATTTTGTTATGGCACATACAGGAAAGGAAAGAAAGAGAAGCCCAAGCTGCTGAAGGGGGTTGGACAGTTGTTGTACATCATAAAGGAAGGAAAAAGACAACAGATGTTGAAAGCGGAACTACTGTGGGCTCTGTAGCCAAGGCTGTTGTGGAGGATAACATGAAAAAGAAGAAGCGTGAAGAAGTTAAGCTAGACTTCTACCGTTTTCAAAGAAGAGAAGCTCAGAGAAATGGTAAGATTTGGAAAATTTATTTTCATTTATTTTCCTTAAAAACAGTATTTGTCTGTATGTTAAAAGAATATATTACTGAGAATATAATAAAGAACTTAAATTTGGATATTTACAAGTTACAACCCCAAGTTTCAGATGTTGAAGGAACATTTTTCTCTTTATCATGCATGATTATGTTGTTTCAGCTAAATCTTTTCCTTTTCTATTTTATAATCAAATTTTCATTTCTATGATGATTTGTAATAGTGATTATGTAAATGATATAGTCAGAGCTTGTAGATTTGGTTATAGAGTTTCCAAAGGTGCATGAAGTGAATGTCATGTTGTTCTTGGTAAAAGAATTTCAGGGACACTTGTGGTGTTCATGAAAGCCACTTGCCTCAAAAAAACTGCACACCGTGTTTCGCTTGTCTTTGAATAATGCTTGGAACACAATATTTCTTACAATTATTGGCATGACTTATTGTGATTAGAGCCACATCAATTTCACTTGGGTCCACCACTGACAGCACTTTTACCGTGCACCAAATCTAATTCATAATAGGTCATGTCAACAGTTGTGAAAAAAAGCTGTGAAAAATGTTGAATTTGTAGAACATCCATATATATACAAGTTTATGTGTGTGTACAGCATAGGATATTTAAATGTGTTTAAGATGGTTTGTTTACTTTTATCCTGGGCCAAATAACCATGGCATATGCGGTTGATACTTGTAATGGATGATTCTTGAAAAAGTAGGATGCGTTTCTCATATTGTTAGGTTGGTGCAGATACTGATGCACGGCACATATATATATATATATATATATATATTTTTTATATATTTTTTAATTTCCTTGCAGAGATCTTAACGTTACAAAGCAAGTTTGAGGAGGATAAAAAACGGATACAACAATTGAGAGCTGCTAGGAAGTTTCGACCTTACTGAACACTGCACAGTACAAAGAAAGGCCAGCAGCTCATCAGGAGTTGTATCCTGAAAGTTTACAATTTTGTAGTCATTTCACTGCTGATAATTACTAGAGAAATCAGCAACTGTAACTGGTCATTGTGATAACTAATTTGTGATCAATGGTCATACAGTTTTCAGATTATTAGTGATATGCAAAATTTTAATGCACAGCTGGATTTTTTAGTTTGAGTTTTAACCTAGTCTATGGAGCAAGATGGGTTAATAATGCAGAATATTTTTTGGACTGGATTTTGCAATGTGTGTTAACCTAGTTGTTTGGCAGTGACGGTTTATCAAGCTGGTATATATGAGCATTTACATTAAGGATGCTAAAAATGCTAGAAAGCTAATTTAACAACCAACACACAAAAACACCCACTACATCAAAGCTCTCAAATGCCAAAAATTTTGACATTTCTAGCAACTCACTGTAGCTGAATGTTATAAGGAAATATTGTTTTTTAATCCCTCTCACACGCGGGCCTCTCTTCTCTCTCTCTTTTGCTTATACATGTGCCTCTCCCCTTTCTCTCTTTCTTCTCCACGTGAGGCTCTTCTCTCTTTTTCATCTCTTCTCCCCTGCCATCACCCACGCCGCCAAGTCCTCTCTTCCCACGCTGCCAAGCCTTCTCCCATGCCACCCAACCTTCTCCCACACCTTGGGTTCTGATTTGTAGGTTGTGGGTTTGTACAGGGATTTCGATTTGGGCATAATTTGGTGGGTTTGTGATTTGTAGGTTGTGGATGGTGGGTTCATGATTTGGTTTTGGGTGGGTATGGTTTGTGGTGGACCATTGGTGGTTGATGGTGGATGGGTATGAAATTTTAGGGGGGGTTTTTTTTTTTTTGGGTTTGTGATTTGGTTTTGTATTTGTTTTTGTTTTTGATTTTGGTGGCTGAGGGTTGAGGTTGTGGGTGGTGCTGTTTGTGGCTGTGGGTGTGGGTAGTGACAGTGAGTTAGGTTTTGCAGTGGGTTTGAGAGAAGAGGGCTTGAGAGAAGAGAGATATGCAGAGAGAAAGAGAGGAAAATATGAAATTGAGAATAAAAAGAATTAAAAATAATAATAAAGAAATAATATTTTAATAGAGTGGTAAAAAATATAAAACTTTTAATATTAGATATATTATAAAATAGAGTGTTAAAATAAATAAAGTAGTATTTTGAGTTACTAAAAACTATAATTTTTATCATTCTTGACGTGAAGGCTCAATAAAAACTTCTATGGCCTCGCTAGAAATTACATTCAGTGACTACAGTATTGGCTCTATTGGGCCCCTTTTTCACTTATAGCTTTTTTGTTTGATTGGACACAATAGCCTAATTTTGATTGGTTGTCTTTTTCATTACCTTTTATGCAATATATGGCAATTATGTCGGCTTGCAGTGTTCTAAAAAGAACCACGTTACTAGAAAATGATTAGGAGAGAAAATATATATATATATATATATATAGATGCCCCTTTTATGTAAAAATCAAATGTCTACCTCTGCTTTATGGGATGTCATATACTAGTGGTCCAGGATAATTCACTGGAATTTATGCTCCAAGAACAAGATCCACCAATGAAATAATGCCTTGACCTAGCAAAGCATACCAATTAATGGTTGTTCTTAAACTCAAAACTATAGCTATGCCAGAATCCCACATCAATCACATGACTAATTGTACCTAACCACATCGTTTGGCAAATTTGAACAAATGAAGATTGAGGTAAACTTCCAAGCACCTTCACAAACAGGAATTGTTACAATCCAAGAAATTTCCAGCCATTTCATTAATTGCTTTGAAAAATGCATTCAATATTCCTTTTCTTAGGTAGTGGCAACTTGGCAGACATCCTTCTTTTTCGGCAAGGCAAGTGCCTGCCACTTTAAATGCTATTTTATATGGTGGCGTCTTTTGGCTCTTTGTGTTAGGGTCAAGTTTGGCAGCTCGTCTCTATTCAATTGTGCTCATTTCAAAAGTACTTTATTTTTTGGTCATTTCAAAATATGTTCTTTACACACAAGAAAGAAAGACATGTCCGTTTCTATAAGTTGAGTGTGAACGGCATCTATCATTCAAAACCAATTATTAATTCTCAATATGATGTTTTGAAAATGCTAATTATTATTGCACACTTTGAGTTATACAACTAAAATATCATGTTTTCACTTATAATTTGAAATGATGAAATCGTGTTTTTAATTTTAACTGAAATTGTGTTTTCAAAACTCAATTTCATGTATATCTTATATACACAATGCGTAACTATCACCACTCTTTTAGGAAAAAAAGAAGAAGAGGGGGGGGGGGGGGTGGGGGAGGTTGGAGAAAGAATTGGCTTGTTTTAGGAGCAAGAGTATGGAAACAGCAAGAGAATGAGTTATCTGCTTTAGCATGTAGTTTTGAAGAGTAAGAATTACCCAAACTATATTCTTCTCTCTTTTAATTTTTATTTTATTTTATTATTATTATTATTTTTTTTTTTGAGGAAACACTAACTATATTATTCTACTATAGCAAGGTTGGAAAGCTCAATGGGAAACCAGGACTACGTAAGGAAATTACACTAGTTTGCAAAGCAAACAGGAATATAAAACTTGAGCAAGAAGTATTATAAGTATTAAACAGTACATGGTTGTTACAACAGTTGATGTAATTTGACAGATAGTTGTGTATGACGAGTTCATCACATCGTCAAAATAATGAGGTGCAATAATTCATCCCATATAGCCGTAGTTCAACCCCACAGCGTGACAATAAATGCTGTAGCATAGAAAATGATCGATGAAAGAGTTCATCATATGTTGGTTCCAATTAAGCTTAATTAGTTTGTTTGTTTATTTGTTTTTGTTTTTTTTTTGTCATTCATTAAAATATTTGAGGTTCAAACTCTACCTACAAATTAACTAATCATCACATATGGGTTCCAATTAAGTTCAATTAGTTAAGTAAGTTCCAATTAAGCTCAATTAGTTAAGTTTTTTTTATCATCGGTTAAAATATTTGTGATTTAAACTCCATCTACAATAACTAATTGATTGATTTCTTAGTCTAATGACCTAAACTAAATTAGTCTAATGAATCTAATGATAGAAGGCAGGCAATCATCTTGGAATGAATCATATGTCAAAATTCTATGGAAAAAACATGTTCATCACATCATCTAGCCCACCCATTGACTAGGGAGCATAATAATACCAAACTCAATAGACTTACGATTCCACGGTGCACCACATCGTCGACTCGTAGTCAAATCCAAAACTTATGTTGATAAAAAGCAAAGAAATAATCACACCACAAATAGGTATTATAAAATTAAAAATAACATGCATCTCATCATTAAAAATAATGGTTCGACTTATCCCGTATCAGGGAATCAATATCCATTTCAAATGGAAATGGAGGAAACATGCAACAACACATAAAAGCCGTACTAATTGTCCTATTACTCAGACTAAAACATAACCCCACAAACTTTTATTCAGTAATAACACATAAAAACAAACTATTTCATTTCAACTTCCTCATCCTTCTCGTCCTCGCTCCAGCAGCATTTCAGGATTGATCTAGGAGATCCACAGCTTTCAGACCTGACAAACCTGTGGTAGGATAGAGATCCACCACCCAATCCAAGCACTTCATAGCTCTTTTCTCCACATTGGTAGCTCTTCAAGTCTACAGGGAGCTTGGCTCCAAGCTCCATTTCAACAAGGTCAGAATGCAGAGCTACAGAGAACTCAGTAGGTTCAAAGCAAGCCAAAACCCTCTCAATCATCTGGGCCAAATTCACATCTTCAAAATCATACCCAACTGCTTCGAAGCTTGCATAGCTGAAACCATCTTCTGGGGTAACGTGGATTGTAGAAATTGCGTCACCTTCAATAGCATTCATGGAGTACCCACAAGGGTCGAACTCAAAGTCACATATCTTGGATTGAGGAAGAATCTTCCTAATACCAGAATCATCAGTCATCAGAGCTGCCGAAGTTTCGTTAGTTTTGTAGAAAACTGATGCCCTCTTTCTACCCAAACCGGTCATGCACATCTCTAGTGTGTAAACAGGGCCCGACTGTGTCGCCATTTCGGCAGAAGCAGAGTAAACATGCCATTTCTGTGCTTTGTCAGGGCTACCCATCACATATGCCTTGCTGTCCAAACCAAGCTTACCAAAATAGTTATCAAGGACAGCTACTTCTTCGGAGAAGCAACGATGTGGAAATGACTGAGCCCCAGGAAAAATAAAGCTTCCGCGAGTGTATCTCACAGATTTCACTGAAAGGGCTAGGCCGTCAGCCAATTTAAGGATGGCCGGAATGGAAAGAAGCAATTTTGTGGTCCCACAAGTTTTGATGATAACTTTGTAAGGATACACAAAGAGGCTAGATTCAGAGAGGACATAGGAATCAACGTAATCATTTGACAGAGAAGCAACAATGGTGCACTCAGCTGGTTCAAGGATCTCATCTAATTGAGCTTTAGACAGAGAACGGAGGCCCATGCCCCCAGGGTCGGCAAAGATGCCTGGCTCAAAGAATGATACCTCAAGCCTTTTTTCATAACCTTCGAATCCAATTGCAGAGACCGCCATGGAGGACATCTTGGCTCAAGAGAAACAAATGAAGTAGCACCAAAGGAGGACGAGGGAACAAGTGAAGTAGAAAAGAAAGACAGGACTACAAGAATTATTTTAAGCAGAATGGAAATCCTAAGGGGGGCTATGTCAAAACACGGCTAATCTCAGGATGGTTTCCGAGCGCACTGCACATTAAGAGCACAAGATAAAGTAAAATCAGCAAAACATTCATTTGTATCAAAAAGAACCAAAAGATAAATAGCTCAACTAAAATGCAACTTACGTTGGAGTAAGCAGCTGATCTGAACTTCTTAATTCCACCGGCAGGACGGATGTCTTCGATGCTGTATCCGAGGGGAGCTTCGTAGAATAATGATGATTTACTAGTACCACTACTACTAGACTTCTTTTTGCCACCTTTTGACTCCATTAGTTCATTCAGTCTTTGCCTGAAAAAACCACAGAAACCTAAGCAGAAGCCAAATTTGCCGAGAATTGGATGGACTAGTATGTACAACAATAAGGAAAATACGGTACGTATCAAAAATTGGGGATGCAGGTGCAGATGTAATAGCAGTACAAATTACAAAAAATCTCCCAACAATTAGTTAATACAGATCTGTTTAAACAAAATATATCAAACTGAAATAAATTCACTTTTTAAGAATTAAAGAGTTAATGAAAGAACACATACAACAAATAGAAACATACAAATTAATAAAGAAATGCAACACTTTCCACCACTAAAAAGGAAAAATGAATTATAACAAAATCAGAAAATCAACATTGAACAAAAAAAAAAAGTTCTAATGCAACAAAAAATCAGATCACAAATATAATGTATTTATTCCAGATCAAATTACCGGATTTAATGCTCTTTCTAATAAAATAAACAAACAAATTCCTGTTCTCCAGAGAATTTTTTTTTTTTTTTTTTCGAATTACAAAGGAAAGGAATCATTTTTCAGACTTTCTCATTAAGACAAATGGATAAAAAATAACAATTCTTTAAAGAAACAAACAAGACCCTAAATTTGAAGAGGAACAAAAACCAAAGATTTAAAATACGAGATTACAAAACCCCATATAGAATTATTACACAAATTAAAAAACGTAAACAATTCCACTAAACACAATTTTTTATGCTTTCACAGAAACAAAAAGCATATTCTATATATATATATATATATCAACAATACATTTAACAGTTTATAAAAAAAGAAACACATTGAACAGAAACCGTAAAAATAAAAACTCAATCAAATATATTACCTTTACCTAAACATATTTACAAATAAAAATGCCTAAAACAAACAAGAATTAAGAAAACAAGTCAGGAATAGAACAGAATACTTACAACAAGTTCTAAAAAGCGTAGCGAAAATCTGGATGCTCCTCCTGTAATCTTTTTCCGAAACCCTAAAATTCAAATCCAAAAAAAAAAAAAAAAAAAAAAAAAAATCAAAACCAAACGAAACCAGGAAATCTGAACCAGCACGAACAAGCTAAGAAATCAATTCGACAAACCACGGAAAAAACTTACCGATTAATTAAGATTTAAAAAAAATGCGAGAACAATATAAACGAAACCCTAATTTGGGCGGATAAGAATTGAAACGGAGCCACAAGAAATTTGGAGAGAAGTTGTATTTTCTTTGGTTGCAAAGACTTTTTGGCGTTTTTGATTTTTTTCGTGAGGTTTGCTGAGCCTAACGTTGTGCTTATATAGGCATAGACGGAGTCGTTTAGGTCACGACACGTGGATACTGGAATGACTGTTTTACCCTTGTTTTATTGGTTTTTTTTATAGCGTACCTTATTTTTAGTATTTTTTCGAAAATTTGTGGCCGTTCATATTCGTTGACGATAATGCCCTTCCTTGTTTTCCTCAATCTCGATTTTCCCCGACGCTCTTTTTATGTGGTTACGCGGCAACTCAGGCGGTAGGGCATCTAAAAGACGTGATTTTAAACAACATTATATACATTTTCACACACTTTTTTATTTATATATATTTTTAAAAAATACAAATAACATGGTTCAAACTCCTCTACTAAATGGCCTGGTCACTGTACTTCCTCCTTTTCTTTTAGAAAATGATAATAATATCAAATTTTTAAAAAAGAAAATAAAATTGTGTGAAACAAGTTAGACCCCAGTCACTGTACCTCTTCCTTTTCTTTTAGAAAATGATAATAATATCAAATTTTTAAAAAAGAAAATAAAATTGTGTGAAACAAGTTAGGCTAGTCTAGTCTAGTTAAAGAATGTTCTAATGGTATATATTTATAAAATAGTTTTAAAAATTTTTATAAGAAAAGAAAAAAGTAATTAATTTTTTTATAATTTTTATATTTTTATAAAAAATATTAAAATTTTTAAAAATAGTTTATTAACAAATATAACCCGTTGATCAGATTTTTTTTTTATTTTTTTATTAAAGGGTTTTTTTAGGGTTTTATTTCATTAAAGGTTGTGAGTAAGAAGTAGATGAACTTAGTATAGTATAGGACTTGTTTTGGTGACCACAATTTTAGCTACTTTTGTGGCTATTCCTAACATTCCATTATTCCAGATTTCTTATTTTTTGATTTTAGTAATGGACAGCAACAATATAGGGTTTTTTTTTTTTTTTTCTTAAAATGGTTTTTTCATCACGTGAGGTTGGAGTTTTTTCATGTTTATCTTCTTTTTATCTGTGTGTGAAGGGAGATTCATATACACTTAGATTAGGTTAAAGTAGAATTTCTACCTTGTATAAAAAAATATATATTAAATATGAAATTTGAACATTATGAAAGATATTAATGGGTATTTATTATGAATTTATGTTATATAGAACTATTAAATGTATAATTTTGGTAATTATTAAAGGTATACTTATTATGATTTTTTTTATACAAAACTATTAATTGAATAATTATTGTAATTATTAAAGGTATTTATTATTGTTGTGTTTGTATACAGAATCATCTATTTTATTATTTAAAGAATGATTTCGTTAATGAGCGCTCTTAGAGTATTTGTTAATTAATGATTTTAGTAAAAGTTTAATACAACTTTTATAGAAAATATAAAAAATAGTTACTTTTTTCTTTTCTAATAAAAAGTTTTTTTTATGAAGTGTTAGCTTCTTATGGAAACATAGTGGATGATATTCGATGCTTAGCTTTCATCTTTTCTGTTTTTTGATTTCATTCACGTCCATCGCAACGGTAATTTGGTGGCTGACTCATTAGCCAAAAAAGCAAAATACATTGTACGCTGTCAGGTGTCCTAGACCGCAACACCACCAAACGTACCCCACAACGACATGCCGCAAGGCCTGCCGTGCATGAGGAAGCATCGACATGCCACAAGGCCTGCCTTTGGCTAGTTTTGATGTTCATTAGTTTGGTTGTTCAATAAATTTCCAGGCTAGCTGTTTAGTTTCTAAAAAAATAAAATAAAATAAAATAAAAAATTTCTAAAAAGATTTTATAAACCAATGCCCTTAGGACATTCTTAAACCTTTCCTTTTAAAAAAAAAATATAACATGTTAAGATTCTAATCAAGTGTTTAAATATAACATATATAAACTCGACTCAATATATATAGAATTGGCATGTAAGATTGCAATGTCTCAAAAGGTTTTATGGAAAAATATTATACGGTCAACTAAAAGTAAAACATTTTTTATTTTTATATATCTATATATCTATCTATCTATCTATCTATCTATCTATCTATCTATAGTGGCAACAAAAATTCACAATAACTTCACAAATCACAATAGATTTTAAGTTTCTTATTAGCTCACACTTGATCCAGCACAATTTGTAATTAATTTTTTTTTTAAATTTCCTATGTAAATTGATAGACAAATAAAGAAATTATGAATTATTATTATTTTGTGATCATTAAATTATTCTAAAATCAATGATGTTAATAGAAGTTGAATTTTTTAGCAATATCATTTTTATTAAATTTCTTAATATATATAATATTTATTTAATTAGATAATAATATATTTTTTATTTATTTCCTTAACAAGTCAGTGGCCTGTGCAATGCGCCAGAAATTTAATAAAACATGATTTTTATATAAAAATAATTTTATTTCTATTTTATTTTGTATATAAATATGAAATTTGATATTATGAGAGTTACTAATAGAAATTTATTATAATTTTGTTTGTACATGAATACTATTAATGAGTATTTATTATGATTTTGTTTTATATGAACTAATAAATATATAATTATGGTAAATATTAATGGATATTTTTATGATTGTGTTTCTACATGAAATACTATTAAATATGAAATTTGATCATTATGAATAGATATTAATGAGTATTTATTATGATTTTTTTTTAATACGAACCTGTTAAATATATAATTATGATAATTATTAATAGATACAATATTTATTATGGTTGTGTTTGTATGTGGAATTGTTAATTTATTTTATTTTTTAAATAAAGAAAATATGATATGTTAAAATTCGAATTGAGTGTTTAAATATATGATCCCCTCTTATGGCCTTTGGATTAGTTTAGCTACCCCTAATCTAGGACACGGTTTGAGTGAAATGTTTCGAGTTGATTCACATTGGTCAAGTTTATTAACAAATGTCTTAAGCGCACTGGTTGACCATATTTTTTTTTAAATATTTTTATTTTATTAAAGGTTGTGAGTAGAAGTAAACGAACTTTGTATAGTATAGGACCTATTTCGGTGGCCACAACTTTAGCTACTTTAGTGGCTACCCTACTACTCCATTATTTGAGATTTATAATAATAATATTTTCTAATATTAGTAATTGATAGTGACAATATAGGATTTTTTTTTCCTTAAAATGGTTTTTTTCTTCACGTGAGGTTGGAGTTTTTTCATGTTTATCTACTCTTTATCCATGTGGGCAAAAGAGTTACTGTAATCGTGTAAATTTTATTGACAATAAAGAAATCAAGTTAGAGTAACAATATTTTTACAAAACACTTAAATTTGATGATTATCAACTTGCACTTGTTCCTCTCTCTAAAAAAAAAAAAACTTGCACTTGTTCCTTCATAATTTACAATTTTTTTTTTTAAAGTTCTAGTGTAAATTGATATACAAATTAAAAAGTATTGTAAAATTATTGTGATTGTGAAATGATTTTAAAACCAATGATGTTAATACAAGTTTCATTTTTTTAGCAAGATCTTTTTTCTTTATTATATTTTTAAATAACTTTCTTAATGTGTGTAATATTTCTTTAGATAATTATATATCTTTTGATTTATTTCCTTAAATATTTAGGGACTTGTGCAATGCACGGGTATGATTTTTTTTTTAATATACAATAAATAATTCACTCTTTTTTATTTTGAATAGAAATGTAAACTTGATATTTGATATTATGATATTGATAGCTATTAATAGACATTTATTATAAGGGAAATGCTAAATGCCCTTAGGGTAATGGTTAATAATCCATTTAAAGAAAATTTTTATGGAAAAAGAAAAAGAAAATTAATATTTTGAAAACTTTTTCTATTTCTCATAAAAGTGGTGTAAAAAATTTCCTAAAATGGATTGTTAGCAATTGCTAAGGGCACCCGTTAGCATGACTCTTATTATAATTGTGTTTATACATAAAATAATATTAAATATGAAATTTGATCATCATGATAGATATTAATGAGTATTTATTATGATTTTGTTTTATATGGACTATTAAATGTATAATTGTGGTAATTATTAAAGGAGTAAGACTTAGGTACTATTCCTTAGGTTCCCCTTTTAAGATTTTATCATGTAAATTTTTTCTCATGGGATAGAAGTGTATTTTTTAATTAAGTGGCCACATGACTGAATTTTAAGAGCAGATCCTAAGAAACAGCACCTAAAGTACTGTACCTAAGTTTTATCCTTATTGAAAGTACTTATTATGATTTTTTTTAGGGTCATGTTAACTGCCTTTAGGAAATTGTTAATAAACCATATTAGGAAAGTTTCTAATATATACCACTTTTATGAGAAATGTAAAAAATTGTCAAAAAAATTAATTGCTTTATCATTTTCCCATAAAATGTTTTTAAGAATAGTTTTTAAACCAATGCCTTTAGGTCCTTCATTAACATTTCCCTTTTGTTTTATATAAAACTATTAAATGTATAATTATGGTAATTATTAAAGGTATTTATTTGTTAATTGACCATTTTAGTAAAAATTTAATACCACTTTTATAGGAAATATAAAAAGCTGTTAAAAAATTAATTTCATTTTTTCTTTTCCCATAAAAAGTTTCTAAAAATATTTTCTAAATCAATGCCCTTAGGACATCATTAAACTTTTCCCTTTAAAAATATGTTAACATTATAATTGAGTGTTTAAATATAAATATCAAAACTCTACTAGATATATATAGAATTGGCATGTCAAATTGTGATGTCTCATAACCTTATATGGAAACATATTATAAGGTCATCCAAAAGTTAAGTATATATGTGTGTGTGTGTATATATATATATGTAGGGTCAGTTTTTGTAGCCCAAGCCCAAAAGGTCTGGATTATGAGCCCAATGAACCCAAAATAATGAATTTGTAGAGAGTGGGTGAAAGAGCTGGGCTGATTATGAATCTAACAATAATTAACCATGATATTAAGGGATGAATTGACGTAAAAATACGCTTGAAAGCTAAGCAAATTGACGTCCAAAAAGGTGTATTATTGATTTAAAGATGATTATAGGTCTTAGAGTTACAGTAAAATTGTTCTCTTCCTCTTTTTCTCTATGTTCCGATCCCCCCTTATCAGAGGCTTCTTCACTTTATATAGCATCATTTCTCATCATCTTCATCGTCCACTTGTTCTTTATCTAAGCATCCACTTGAGTACATGTCCCGTCAAGTATCTTCTTTAACTCTCTATGAGAGGTAGTAGCTGAGATTACACTGTTCAAGGGTCTTCTCCACATTAATGCGGTCAGAAAAGCAGTTGCAGTGCATTTAATGTGGTGGTAGCAGTTTTTCCTTTTAGATATTTCTCCGTTCCTATCATCTCCAAGCATGCCCAAAACTTATCCTTATCATTGAAGTTGTTAGGAAGATCATTCGAACCTTCCAGATATTTGCTTGATCAAGACTATGTGTATCCGAGGAGAATGCCCTCTTCGGACCACTGGTGCTCTCTTCGGACTGTACTCCTCTTTCATTTCCAGGTATCTCTCTTCCACGTGGACTCCTTCTCGACCGCTTTCTTCTCTTCGGACACACAGTAATCTTCAAATAGGGCCCTAGGCCCCTAGGCCCCATACGTAATGTTGGGCTTTTACTCCCACAATATATATATATATATATATATATATATATATATATATTGGCAACAAAAATTCACAATACATTTTAATTTGCTTATCAGCTCACACTTGAGTCTTGACCCACCACAATCTGCAATTTAATTTTTTTTAATTTCCTGTGTAAATTGATATAAAAATTAAGAAATTTTGAATCATTATTATTATTATTATTATGTGATTGTGAAATGATTCTAAAATCAATGATGTTAATGCAAGTTGATTTTTTTTTGCAATATCATTTTTATTAAATTTCTTAATATATCTAATATTTATTTAATTAGATAATAGTATTTTTTTTTTGAATTATTTCCTTAATATAGTCAGTGAGCGGTGAAATGCCTGAGAAATTTTAATAAAACATGATTTTTATATAAAAATAATTTTCTCTCTATTTTATTTTGTATATAAATATAAATTTGATATTATGAGAGTTATTAATAGACATTTATTATAATTGTGTTTGTACATAAAACACTACTATTAAATATAAATTTGATCATTATAAAAAGATATTAATAAGTATTAATTATGATTTTGTTTTATATGAAACTATTAAATATATAATTATGGTAATTGTTAATAGATAATTATTATCGTTTGTTTGTACATGAAATACTATTAAATATGAAATTTGATCGTTATGAATAGATATTGTGGGGGGAGAAAAACCCAACCCAACTTATTGGGCCCAAGGCCCTGAATGAGGAACACTTTTCGTCCGAGGAGGCGAGGCCTTCAGTCAGAGGCCCATGTCAAAGGGGAATGCCTTGAGATGAGCACGTGTACTATCCGAGGAGATGTTCATATGTCCGAGTAGTCCAACATCCTCGGATCCGAAGAGGTTTGACCCAACATGAGTATGGGAGGTTCAAGTGATCTGTTTGACAAGTGTCAAGAGGGAAAGGAACCTCGGACACACATGAAGATAACGGGAACAGAGAAATATCAAGGAGGCATACTTCAACCACCACATTTAATGCACTGCACCTGCCTTCCTGGCCGCACTTATGTGGATAAGACCCCTGAACAGTGCTTTCTCAGCTACCGCCACTCACATAAGGCTAAAAGTGGGGTGATGAGACATGCACTCAAATGGGTGCCTGGATGATGAACAAGTGGACGGAGGAGATGTAAGAAGGCAGTGCTATATAAGGGAAGGGTGCCTCTGATAGTAGGGATCGAAAAAATAGGAGATAGAAAAGAATATATTTGATTCCTGTAGCTCCTGGAATTGTAATCCTAGATTATCAATGAAAAGCACCTCTTCGGACATGGCACTCATATCAGTCCGAGAACACATTAATCCAAATCCTCCCATTGATGTTGCCGTTTAATACTGTTATTTTCATCATTAGCCTAGCTCTTTCACCCACACTCTACAAAATTTATTGTTTTGGGCTCGGTGAGCTCCAAATCCATACTTCCTTGGGCTTGGGCCGCAAAAACTGACCCTACAGATATTAATGAGTATTTATTATGATTTTTTTTATATGAAACTATTAAATATGGTAATTATTAATAGATATTTATTATGGCTGTCTTTGTATATGGAATTATTTATTTTACTTTTTAAATAAAGAAAATATGATATATTAAGATTCGTATAGAGTGTTTAAATATATGTTCGTCTCTTATGGCCTTTGTACTAGTTTAGCTACCCCTAATCTAGGTTTGAGTGAAATTAATGTTTCAGTTTCAGATTCATACACATTGGTCGGGTTGAGAAAAATTTCGTAAGCCAAAAATGGAGGAATACTTAGGTTTTAGGGACATACACAATTCAACTAATAATCCAATTGTTGAACCGATGACCCAATGATCTAAACCCATTTTTAAACTTATTTTAAAATTGTATTATTTGTGGAATTTTATAACGCAATTTTTTTAAAAAAAGTATTGAATGCCATGTTAGGATGATTCTATTACTGTAACGTTATAGCTGGAAAATGTTATATAGAATCTATTTACTTCATACAGTAATGTGATAATAGTAATGTCACATTCATTTCTGTTAAACATGCTCACCGACGATATGTTTTGGTAAAATCAAACGCATAAGTGTAATAGTGGTAGAATATATTTATTTAACACGTAAATGTAATAATCTCAAAAGTTAGAAAAATTGTGATGTCCTCTTCATTATTTTTAGTTCAAACTTCAGATGGTTGGTACCTTTTAGTATTTTAAAAACATTTAGAATCGAATTCCCTCTTATTGTATGGAATGTAATACATATGTTGAGACATTTGGTCTAATAATAATAGAAATGTGACATAAGTACATAACACTCAAGCGTTTTTTAGTAAGTCGATCAACATGTCAATTTTCTAATGTTGGTTATATATAACTTTGCTACGATCAAATTATAATATTAAGACTTAGAAAAGAAAAAAGAAAAATTAGAGATTGCATTTAGAAATAGAGAATTCAACATGGAAATATGATCGAATGGACAGTGTTGTGCTTGACAGAATATTAGAGCAACCGCATCAGTCAGTGCAAAATTTTTGTCTATTTTGCCAAAAAAAAAAAAAAAAACATACTTTTTCTATTTTACACACCTATTTTTACAAAGGGAAATGATATGTCTAAAATAATTTTACAACATTTTTACAACAAATCCTAAATGGCAGGTTGTTACTGGTTGTTATTGTTGGGGCAAAAAAGTAATCTTAGTGTTAGTTTCAAATTTGAACCAATAACAACTAATCACCTATGATTTGTTGTAAAAATGTTGTAAAATTGTTGTAGACGTACTATCTCTTTTTTACAAAACAGCCATATTAGTTTGTCTATTCTACCATCTATTTTATTTAAATAATCATTTTCCTCACTTTTATTATTATTTTATCTCAAACTCTCTCTCTCCACTCATGAGACTCTCTCCATTCCCATTTGAAACTCTTTTCTTCATCACGGTCACTTGCCGATCCAAGCACCGATACTTGTCGATCCACAAGCGCCGATCCCCTCTCTCTGTCTCTGTTGGTGTGTTCGTGTGTGGGTGTGTTTGATTTTGTGGTGTCTGTGGTTGATTTTTGATTTTGTGTCTGTGGGATGCGTGTATCAGAGGAAGAAAAAGATAATGAGGGAGAGAAGATGCGTTGGTTTTGTAGATGGAGAAGAGAGAGAGAAGAAAAGGAACAAAATTAGAAATTATTAAAATATTAGTATGCAAAACTACAGTAACCATGCACATATGCATGGTTACCGTAGCACTTTTGCATTTATGCATAATTTTACACTTACTAATATTGATTTTTTTTTGTTAAAATGTATAAAATTGAATACTTTTTATATTTTGCAAGATTTTACAACTACTGATATAGTTGCTCTTAGCTAGACATCTATCACGTGCTTGGAGCCCACGAGCATATAAAGAGGTCAACATGTGATTACAACTTTACAATTACAAATGCTTTTTAGCAATGAAGGTATAAAAAATAAAAAAAAATAAAAAGGTAGGAATCTAATAAATTTAATAAAAATAGGAGGGTAGCGTAGGTGATGGCAACCAAACTTGACGTGTTCATCCGGAAGAGTCTAAAAGAATCTAATCTGTGTGGGGGATAGGGATTGTTGTTGGCGATGTTAAGATGTGGATGTGGTTGTGGCTGTGTGTGGTGTAAACATATTAAAGAGATTTGCATGCACGTATTGACAGGTGAGTGTGAGCTGGTTTTGTTTCTTTCCTTTTGTTTCTGTTCCTTTCCACGCTTTGATTGCATGCCCCCACAGTATTTGCTGGCCTCACCATACTATACTATACTGAACAATATTAATTATTTATTATGCTCTCCATGTCCAAATCTTCCTTGCCCTCTCAACCCTTTCTTTTGCACTTCTTTTCGTTTTTTTTTTTTTAATAATTTTTTTTCCTTTTTGACAAATATGAAGACATGAAATAACTACATCTTTTTTGCGCCACAATTTTAATGTCTTAAAATTTAAGACTACACTTTTTTGTGCTATAATTTGAACAAATTTTAGAAAAATAATTAAATAATTAGTCACAGTCTATCTGTAATAATATAAAAATTAGTGAGATAAAGTACTTGGTGCTAAAAGTACCCATCCAATTATCGCTTTCAATACCCACCACACACTGTTGCACCGCGAAACTATTCTACCCCTTCACTTTTTCTCATGCATTTGTTTTATTCAATAAAAAGAAAGTTGTTCATCTATTTAGTCTTTTTGGCGGGTAGGAACATAATGGATGCTTTATGTAAATTGACCTTTTTTTAATTATTTTTATTGGACTAATTATAAAAATTTATAAGAATCACTTTACCTAGTGCAGGTTGGGATGGTGATATATATATATATATATATTTTTTTTTTTTTAAAACATAAAATTAGAAGGATAGTAGTAGATTTGTATAATGTTCGGTTTGGTTGTGTTAGATTCAGATTGGCTTAATGTTTGGACTGTGGATTCGATTCTTGAAATCCATCTACTTTGAATACTCCAAAAACTCATCCCAAAAAAAAAAAAAAAAAAAAAACTCCAAAAAGTTAATAATATTATTAATAACCCCACCCCAAAAAAAAGGTGCAAGTTCAGCGGCTTCAGCCTTGAGCATTTATCCGTATGAGTCAGCTGTACACATTTATCATGTGTGAGAAGCAAAAATGAATCTGAATTCATCGATTTTCAATGCCAGAATTTCAGAGCATTTGTAGCACTTAAATCTGTCTCTAGAATTGTGATTTCAATTTTCAAAAAAACACGCACCACTGACAGAATCATGGTAGGAACGCGGCAGAATTGAGTAATAGTAGGATTACAACCAATTTCACCCTTATTTCGCTACTATCTTATATGACAGATTATGATTGATTTTCTCTCACTTTCATATGAACAAACAACTTTTTTTTTTTTTTTTCACCAATCACAATCAACTACACATTAGACAGTTGTAAAATTGGTGGTAAAATATATTGTGGTCCTAGCATTTTTCGCTAGAATCACATGAAAGAACTCATATAGGGAGAATCCAAGCAGCAACGCGTTAAACATCCAGCAAGATAATATTCAATCATTCAAAATAATGATAAAAGAATAGTATTTGTACGGTTTGATTTAGGATCATATCTTTTGCACCTTGGTCTTATTCTGTTTTATAACGTATTTAAGAAGGCTAAGAAAGCCATAGAATAATGACATGGTGTTACAAGCGTGAGGCGTGCCTTTTTTGGATGCATCAACGACAACAATGCGAAAGAGAGGAATAATCCTCCATATTAAGAAAGCCGTCCATATTCCAAATTGATAGTTAATTGTATTTTCTTCTAGGTATTCCCTGCCCCTAAAAAGAGTTTCAAGTAGTGGACCCAAAAAAGAGAAATATCAAGTAGAGCAGCTCTTTTAAGCTCTCAGTCACTACACAAAACATTATTCAGATAATGCATAAACAACAATTTTGAACTTATTTACTTGTAACCCACAAGCGTTGTTGATAGCCTAGAGCTGCTAGTAGCTCAATGGGCACCTCCTAGTATTTATAATTTAAAAAAAAAAAAAAGTAAAATATCATTTTCGTCCCTAAACTATCACAAAAGTTCGTTTTTTGTTCCTAAACAACTATCACAAAAGTTCGTTTTTCGTCCATAAACTTTCAAAAGTTCTATTTTCGTCCCTAAACTTTTCCAAATGTATTGATTTCCGTTCCTCCGTCTGACGGAGTATTGACGTGGCTTGACGGAGTGCTGATGTGAGAGGGACGAAAATCAATACATTTGGAAAAGTTTAAGGACGAAAATAGAACTTTTGAAAGTTTAGGGACGAAAAACGAACTTTTGTGATAGTTTAGAGACAAAAATGATATTTTACCCAAAAAAAACAGTTGTTGATATATGTTCAAAGCGAAGAATACACACTAGTAGCCTTCAAAATTGTGATGTTGACCATATCAATACATTATTTCATATGAAAGTCGAAGGGGATAAGGATGCCATTTCGATTGAAATGATTTTATTAGCTGGTTAGCATAATCAAAGTTGACTTAGTTGGCCTACCATCTGCTAAACCAGAAAGAAACGTATCAATTAAACAAAGCAAATTATGTAATCAACTTAATCATACAGACGGGAAGTGATGAGCAAGTCGCCACATAAATATATATTGAACATGGAGGAGTGGTGGAATGGGATAAATTTCATCCTACAAGTTTAAGGAATGGCCAATTACAAAAAAGGCCTCCACTAATATATACAAGCCTTAAAAAGGCACAAAATGTTAAATAATAAACCATAAAATATTTGCAGAAAGAACAATGATCTAGACATTCACTCTCTTTTTCTATTTAACCCGTAAAATAATCTCTAACATTTCAACTTTATCACAACATTGTAGATATCACTAGGTCCACTAAATCAAATGAAATTTTTTGAACATACAGATAGGATCCCATCTATATCAGAAATTCAGAATATGAAATTTTCATTTGTGCTGGAAAATGATTTCACATGTAAGCTGTGATTTCTTAAAAGTTTTATAAAGCATGCGGCTATGAACAATCAGATGATAACAGAGTTGATGTCTGCTACACATTTCTTCATACTTTACATCACCAGGAAAAAGGGAAAAAAGAAAAGAAAAAAAAAAGGGGAGTTATAGATTGAGAATTTTTTCTTAGCTCCTCTTTAGATAAGAAGAACCTTTCATTATTACTGTTTCTGCTTTTCATGAAAATCTGCCAATTGAACTTGCTTTCCATTCTTCTTCTCATATTCCTGGTTGAGTCCCTCCAAACGCTTAGATACCTAAATAATTTAATAAAACATATGTGCATGAATATCTGGAAAAACAAAAGAACAATGAAAGAAAATCCAACAGAATACTACCAAGCATTTTAAGAACTTCTAAGCCTGCATGGCAAATTGTAGGATGGAAATATGTATCAAGGTGTCTGAGTAACTTAGTCCTCAAATCTAAGGAAGCTGGAATATAGATGAAATTTCAAAGATCCTAAGTGTCTTATTATATGAATATGGTGTAAATAAAGTATCTACATAACTTAAGAGCGTATAAAAGTGGTACTTCAGTCATTGTATCCTGCAATAGTGTCGAACATATCATGAAAGGTACTTCAGGAACTTCCAGAGTAATAGGAACAATTATTTCCTTCCTCAGCTTACATCAATTAAAATAAAAATTACTAAGAGTGGCTACATGACAATTTTATAATCCTACTCATCTTGTCCATCAAATTACTTCCGAAGTTCTGGTGTTTCCGTATGAGACTAGAGGTAAGCTTTTCAGAGAAGCTAGTGCCACTATTTTAAACTTGATTCCCAGGGTGCAAAACCCTCTCGATTGTTAGAATTCCATCCTGTTTCTTGTTGTAACACTTTGTACAAGTGTACATCAAAGATTCTAGCAAATGGGTTAAAGGTGTGCCTCAACGGTTTCATTAGCCCCTGCCAAACAGCTTTTATATCCAGGTAGAAAGAATTCAGATAATGTCCAACTTCATGTGGGTTGCATGTGGGCAGGGGAAAAACTGCTTCGATTTCTTACTTGCTCAAGAACTGATTAGCAATTATTATAGGGATGATCAGCCACCTTGTTGCACTGTTAAAGTTGATATTTTGAAGGCTTACAATTCAGTGGAATGAAGTTCCTTTAGGTATGTGAAGGCTATTGGGGGTCCTGAAAAGTTTGTTGCATGGGTCAAGACTTGTATTTCTACTCCCAAGTACACTGTAGCATTGAATAGAGGCTTTGAACGTAAGAAGGGGGTTAGATAGTGTTAAATTACCAATATTTCCAAAGCTTAAACTATTAGGAAATGATGAATTTAATAATTTAACCATAATTCTAACTATTCCTCTCATGTGTGGGTCCAAACCCCCTTAATAATTGGGCCCCACATGTGGGATTTTAATGTTTTAAATGGGAGGTAGAGTGGAGACATGGATCGAATTCAGGACTTTTTGCTCAGATACCATAATAAATTATCGATTCTCCCAAGCTGAAACTGTTAAAAAATGTTGAATTTAATTATTTAACCAGACAGGAAAACCAATTTCTCCCTATCCTTTTGTTATGGCCATGGTTTTTTTTTTTTTTGCGATGGGTAAATAATGCAATTTATTATTAGAGATAGACCTTTATGTTCACGATGAAGAACACAAAGGATCAAAAACATAAAAATTACAAAAATATCAAGTGGAAGTTCTAAGAGAAGCTAAGAACTCAAAAATTGATGAACATTGTGTAGAACCCCAAACCATGGCAATCAAAAAGAGTGTGTTGTGTTAGAATTATGGTTAAGTGATTAAATTCACAATTCCCTAATAGCTTAAGCTTTTGGGACAATCGGAAATTTAACATGGTATCAGAGCAAGAGGTCTTGAGTTCGATTATTATCTACTCTACTCTACCTCCTATTAAAGAGGTAGTTTCGGCCCACACATGAGGAGGAGTGTTAGAAACATGTGGTTAAATGATTAAATTTACCATATCCTAATAGGCTAATAGCTTAAGTTTTTGGGATAATCGGTAATTTAACAAAGTATTAGAGCAGAAGATCGTGAGTTTGATCCTTGTCTTTACTTTACACTTATTAAGGGAAAGTTTGGGCCCATAAGTGAGGGGGAGTGTTAGAATTATGGTTCAGTGATTAAATTCACCATTTCTTAGTAGCTTAAACTTTTGAGACAATTCGTAATTTAACATGTTGAAGCAAAGATTTTAACTAATCCAAAGAGCTTTTGGTATCCTCAAACGAATGACAATTCTGCTCCCTCCAAACAATCCACATCAAACAGCCTGGCACCAAATTCCAAACATTCAAGCGATATTTCCTGAACAAGTTTCTCCAACAGATCAATAGGTTCGCAATATGTCATGACCCTATGAATCCCAAACATATTAAACTCATCTTCCCAAAGAGAATAAGCAACATCACGGTGAAGTAAGAGGTGGTCCACTGTTTCCCCCATTCCTTTGACACATACAACACCAATTCACTAATGGTAGCCCCTCTCATCATAAGATTATCCAATGTAAGAATCCTACACAAAGCTGTTTTCCACACAAAGAAGGCCACCCTCTTAGGAATCTTAACGGACCAAATACTCAAGCAAGGAAATGGGGAAATATTAGCACCCGAAATCTCCTTATAAAAAGACCGGGTATCAAACTTACCACTTCCTTTAAGACACTAACACAACTTGTCCGTTTTCACCCCCCTCACCTCTTGGTTATGGCCATGGAGGTTTTTAGCAAGCTGATTCAGAGGGCTGTTCAGTAGAGGGGTTTTGTGCTTGACGATCTAATGTGATTTCACGGCAGCCAATAAGAGCAAAGTGGAGATCGCTAAGCAAGTTCTTGACGCGTTTAAAATTTTCTGGTCTGGCAGCCAATGTTAGTAAAAGTGAAGTTTATTTTGGTGTGACAGAGTAGGGAAAGCAGAAAAATTAGGTTTAGTGCATTTTAAAAAGGGAAAGCTTCTGATAAAGTATTTGGGAGTTCCTCTTATTTCAGGTAGGCTTTCTTGGAAGGATTGGAAAACTCTGGTTGCTAAGATCACAGGTAGAATTCACTCTTGGTGTCCCACATATTTGTCCTTTTTCTGGTACACTCCAATTAATTTAATTGGTGTTATACAGTGTGCAGTTCTATCGAGCACATTTATTCATTCTCCCTAAGAAGGTGGTGAGGCAGGATGAGCAGATTTTGAATGGATATTTGTGGAATGGCTCGACTAAAGGGAGTGCAAGAGCTTAGGTGGCTTGGGAGGATGTAACTTGCTCGGGGTTGTTCAAAATTTCAGAGTGGAATAAAGCTGATATTTTTAAGATTTATTTGGTATTTGTTTGAATGTTCTGGTTCAATTTGGGTAGCGTGGACAGTAGCTTATTACTGAGAGGAAAATCTCTGTGGGAAGACCTATTCCAGCTGCTTGTTCATCGAGATGGCAGAAAATTCTTCAACAAAGAAGCATTGCTAGGCATTTTCTGAAGCATAAGGTTGGAAATGGTGAGAGGATCTTTGTGTAGCATAATAATTGGCATGAGGATAGGCCTTTGTAGCTTAAATATGGAAGCAGAATCATCCATGACTTGGCTAGCCACTCTTCAGAAAATCTCTCTAAATTCACACTGAATAATTTTTGGTGTTGGCCTCCTGCAAAGCAAAGTTTGTGACGATGAATTTGACACTCATTTGAATAGCGGCCAGCTGCCAACAAGAAAAAGAAATATAGTTGCAAAGACACAGGGAGAGCTATTTGTCAAGTGAAGTATTCTGTTAACTGGTTGAGGTTAGATTGATTTCATAAGAATTTTTCCAAAACAAGCTTTTGTGACCAGGTTGGTTATTCAGAACAAACTCACAACTAGAGACATGCTTGCTCAGTGGGGATTGTTGAAGATTTCAGATTTGAGCAATGTTATATTAAAAATAGAGAGAAAAGAGAGACAAAATCAACACATAAATTTACATGGTTCAACAATGTGCCTACACCCATGGGAGTGAGCAGCTGAGAATTCTACTATGTGAAAAATAAGGGTTTACAATGAATTTATACTGCCCCAAGAAACCTTAACCCGGTACATTGAATTTCCCAATAAACCTTACCATTTCATAGGAGGCTTTGCCTTCCGCACCCCCCAACCTATTATTTGGCCTAGGCATAACAAACTTAAATAAAGCTACATTGGGTCTCATGGACTCTGTTCTGCTTTGCTATCCTCTGCCCATGAGGCCTCTAAACAGAGAGCGGTGTTAATTTCTCATTCAAAATATGAGCCACTACCTATAACTGGGATATATAGGGAACTTTCTTTGTCTATTTTTAAGAGGAAGAATTGAGTCCAGAAGTCATCTTTTCGTAGAATGTTCCTTTTCAAAGAGAATCTGGAGTCTGTCCTTAGGAAGTGTTTCCATAGAAGGAAGATTAGGGGGAGGAGTGAGGAAGCTGAAAGTAAGGAGCCTTCAACACCTTATAACTTGGCCTGGGCCATCACAATTTATTGCCTTTGGAATGACTGAAGTGCTCGTATCTGTAATAGTGGGATAAGATCCAACTATGAGCTGATACATGCCACTGTTGCTGATGTTTGGTTTTCGTTGTTCAGGTTGAAAGGAGTTGAGAACTCCATAATGAATAGAGCCATTATTGTCTATGGAACCTTCCAACCTCTGTTTGTAATGCATGACGTTGTTTTGAGCTGTTTTTGTTTGATTAGCTTCAGTTTTTGGCTGCTCTTTCTTGTGTTTTTGGTTGTTTGTTTTTGTTGTAGTTTCAATTGGCCTGCTGTGTCTTTGTGATGCTCTGTTCTATGTTCTGTGTGATGTTCTAATCTTTTACTTTGTTTTTGTTTGTTTACAGCTCAAGCTGCATATTGTATTTCTGGTGCTTGGTTCTTAATGAAATCTCATTCATAAAAAAATGGAGAAGGATCAAGATATCTAAAATGTAAATCAGCACTGGTATGTAGATGGTGCAATAATCATATATGAAACTTATTAATAGCAGCATAAGGCAAGATTTCCCACTGACACAAGAAATATCTTTTAAGTGCACTTCAGAAATGCAAAATACATTTTCTTAATCCTTTGGAAAATTAAAATAAAAGCTATGTTGATGAGTAGCTTAGTTTTTGATGATAGAGTTGGAGAGCACTTGTACAGAAATTTAAATAAACAGCATTCTATACACAACATTTGTCTTAACAACTAATTACACTAAACAAGCTCCACCCCCCCAAAAAAAATCAGTGTTCAAAAATCCATGTAAAGGTCTGGTTCTTTTTCTTTTCTCAGATCACTAAAGGGACTTCAATTACTTGCAAAAGAAGGACAGAGTATCACACCATTGCCAATGCAAGCCCAATAAAATGACCAAAGTATGAGAATTGAGAATTAAAAAATTCAAGAAGGAAGCCAAGGTGCCTATATGCATATATTAGAAACAAAATGATGTCAAATATGCATAAAATCATATTGGAGCATTTTTGCAGTCAAACCATTTTGAATGAGTTAAAACTTTGATGATTTTGATTTTTTATTTGTATTTGCCAATAAATCATGAGCTAGAAGCATTCCTTTCTTGAGACATCTCCCTTGTATCATTTCCAAAAAAAGGTTAATGTAGAATCAATTTCAGCTGAAGAGCATTTATGGTCACCAAAGAATTCAAGCTCAAATGGAACCTCATCCCCTTGTAATAGCAAGATGGAGGATGGGGTCATGTATTCATAACACACCAAGCGCATGTGAAACTTACCAATAAAAAAAAGAAGCAATTGAGGTTGGATCACAAATCAATGTGGCACCAAAATTGGTGTAAAACTGAGATTATTTTAGTTTCTGGGGTTCCTACACTAGATATGACCAACTGAACTAGCTGGGTAGCTATGGCTTCATATCTATAAACTTTATACATATTCTATGAAATGAAGCTAAGGATAGCCAAAGTGACTGCATGGGTAGAACTAGATAAATGAGTCAATGACTAGTCAGAGAACTCAAAGCAATGATTAAAATAACCCCCACTATGAGATAAGCTCAAAAGAGTGTAAGTTACACCAAATATCCATGATCATTTAGAAAACTCTCAAAAATACCAAATGCAATTCCTCCTCCACCCCTCTTCTCTCTCTGAAAAATTCCTAATTTTGGAAATGCAAGAGCAACTACTTCCTTTGAGATATTTGTAAATGAATTCTTTGATTTGTAAATTGAAATTCAGAAAAAGAAAGTAGGCAAATATTCCTTTTAGTCACTTCTTCACATCAATCTGCAGTAACATATAAGTAATGCCCTTGGATGTCATATGTTTCTTTTTGTGCTTGCTTCAAATTTCTATAATTTACTACATTTTTGTTTTGTTTGTTAATATATTTGATAAAGTTTGAATTTATGGCATTAGCTCCATTATGGTTTTTCTTTATTATCACGCCAAGACATTAAAGGATTTTTTTTTAGTGTAGACGGGATTCAATCCTAGGTCAATTGTTCAATGACAAGAGACTTTACCAATTGAGAACCCACTAGAATTTACTACATTACATGAGGTCACTTGTATGTTTTGAACATTTCATGCCTTTTAACCTAAAATTGAAAATTTCCACTTTGGCAGAGATAGATTAACCTCAATTATGACTTATTAATGTGCAAGTTGCCTGAACTTGTGACCTTATGCAAGAGGTTCAGAAAAATTGTTTAGGCCTTAAGGTTATAGTGCATATGTGAAGAAAAAGTGATTATGGCTTAAAGCAACTGGAAATATCAGATCCAAGCATTACAACACCATTTAAAGGAGGGAAAGAGAGAACCTTAATTGAGTAGGCCATAGGTAATAATGTATTTGGATCCATTGCATCCTCGGGGAAGTTACGCAAAGCATGTATGAGTTTCTCAAAAGGTAGGTTTATCTGACAAACAAAACAAAAGAAAATTACATGCAAGAAATTATACTATTAATTTTAATTTTAAGCATACAAAAGAACCTGTGAAACTCACCATGTCATCATGGCAATACTTTAGTAGGGCCAAACCAACCTTAAAAACAATTTTGACACCCTGGCAAATGAAAATGGCAGATATGTATCATGTTTTACACCAAATCACAATGCTTCTAAGGCAAAACACATGTTACCAATCACTAACCTCATAAAGAAAGACATCCCAAATTCGAAGAGCCAAATGGAAAGGAAAAGAGTATGAGAAAACAGTTATGAACCACTGACTTGCATACATGCTAGGATTTATCATTTCTTGGGTAAAATGCTCTCCCAGCTTGGGCAAATACTCTCTCACCAACTGATCAAACTGAAAAAGATACTGTTGTACCAGAGGCAGTCCTACCTATCAATACGCAAATAATAGATTCAGAGCACTACATATATATTTCACTGTAGTCAAACAGTTGATGGGCTTTGTCATAATAATGAACATAAGAAAATTCAACAGCCATTAAGGCTATTAATTTTTCCTTTTTTGATAAATAATGGAATTTTCTTAAAAGAATAGATTACTTCATGCTCACAATGATGAGCACAATGCAAGAAAAACTAATTACAAAAAAAAAAAAAAAAAAAAAAAAAAAAAATTATGCACAAAATTTAAGTGATTCTGAGAAATTTAGAAGGGAGTTGCAATTTGTAAGGCCCCACGCCCCAGACCAATTAAACATAGTTTGAATCAGCAGGAACTCAAACTGGGCCCTTGAGCTATCTAAGTCTTATAAAATTCAACTATTCCACTCCTTCCACAATAGCCACATCATAACAGGACAAAGTTCCAAATATCCGGTGAGTGTTTCCCAAACCAATTGCTCCACACAAACATGAGGTCAGCTATCCTTGGTAACACCCATTGAATCCCAAATGTTCTAAATACAAAACTCCATAAAAGATACGCAACATCAAAATGGAAAAACAAATGATCTACCATCTCCCCACTACACCGGCACATGCAACACCAACCAACTAAAGAGAAACCCTGCTTGTTGAGATTATCACAAGAAAGACTTCCCCTAGGCTGATGTCCACACAAAGGATGAGACCCTCTAATGGGCCTTAACACACCAAATACTCTTTAAGGGAAAGAATTAATTGGATTACCTTGGATAGCTTCATTATAGGGCTGAACAGTAAAGCCTCCATTCCCTCGGATAGCCATTAAGGCTATCAATATTTATACGAAAGTGATAACCTCCTCACCTTTAAGAGATTAGCACTTCCCCATAATTTTCTTGAACCAAAAAAGCCCTTGAATCTCACTTCAAATTAAGAAAAAATAATAATAATACTTTCATAAGACTAAAACGTGAGCACCTTTTCCCCCTCTCCTATTTTAGCTACCTCTCTCTACCAACTTCTGCCATCTCCACCTAAAATTCAGCATCTACTAATACTTCTCTAACAATTTTGGGTCCTCTTTTTTCCTATTCCTGTTGATGTGGCTAATCAGATTGAACAACTTCAGCGTAATTTCTTATGGGATAAGCCCAAATTTCATTTGGTGGATAGGGCTAAACTTTGTGCTCCTCTTCCCTCTGGTGGTTTGGCTATTAGGAGTTTGAGACACTCTAATGAAGCTTTATTAGGGAAGTAGCTATGGAGGTTTGGGTATGAGAGGGATGCGTTATGGAGGAGACTGATAGAAGTGAAGAATGGTTGTGAAATTTGGGGGGATGGTGGTGTGGGGGTTGGTGTTCCAACTCAGTGTCTGGTTCTTTAAGGGTGAGTTTCTTGAAGTATATCAGACAGGGTTTCTTGAAGTTTCTTGAATTATACTCTGTGTACTTGGGTGTCTCTTTTTTTATATCAAAAATCTTTATTACTTTAAAATAAATAAATAAAAACCTTACCTGATATAATCCTTCCATTGGTGCATGTACAGCTCCTTTCAGTAATGCGACCAATAACCAGAAGGCATCCTCTTCACTCATATAAAGAAGTAACAGGGCAGCTAAAAAGCCCATTCCCTGCATTTCAGTCCAGTAGCATTCAGTTTCATATACACAAGGTAGATAGGATAGTAACGAAAAACTTAAGAGAGTCAAACCTGAACATATCCAACATCTCTGTCAAAGACAGAGTATGCTTTCAAAACATTGTAAAGGGACCTCTGACCAGGCCCATGTCTCTGCTGGAAGAAAACATGTGAGGGAAATGTACGAGAAATGTCTCGTATTATATCAAGTTCTGAAGCTGATGTCTCGTATATTACTAGTTGCTGCATGAACACAAAGTCCTGTCAGCGTAATAATAAGGAAGAACATCATTAAATAAATAAATTAACTACAAAAGGAAAAGAAAAGAAGAAGAGCGTTTAAGGAATCATCAAAAGCCAAGAAAATTGATTTTCTTCTCTCTTTTCTTTTTCCTCCTATAGCATATAACTTAGCTAGTTGCCCAATCCACCTATCATTAACTAGTCTGCATATTAATCTGCCCCATCAACTCAATAATTAGAAAAGTTTCTAGTAAAGTTTTAAATGAACCAAACTGCTAGAAAAGTGCACCAGATAGTTTCTTGTACAACTCAGATGCTCAACTCAAGACATTTGAGTGCATAATAGGCCAAGAATCACATAAGTTGAACTGTTAACTATCAAATCCAAACCAGAATTCTCAGATTTAACTGGTAAGGTTTCTATATTTGCCAACAAAATTTTCAGGTCAGCAATATACTTTTTTTTTTATAAGTAGGTCAGCAATATACTAAATCCAAACCATACTAAGTGTTTCTAAGATTATTAAGGGGTAAAAAAAGTCAAAGGTTTGACATTACAAAGAAATTGTTTTTTACTAGATGAAAAAAAGGGCAACATTCAAATGTATCTAGCTGGAAGACGAAAGAAGTGATACAATATATGAATGGAGAGAGAGAGAGAGAGAGAGAGAGAGAGAGCAGAGGACCTTCTTAGGAACACTGAACAGGATAAGAGCAATGCTAGTCCATTGAAATTATAATAGGAAGAATGAATTAATTGGGACCATATGTTACACAACATTCAAATGTATTAGCTAGGATGTTCCCTGAACGTGATGTGCTATATCAGCGCTTGGATATAATGAAAAATGGATAAGAGTTCCGCACTTTGATGGACGGGTGGGTAAAGAAGTTAGCCAGGAGAATAGGATTCGTATAAGCACTTGGAATATAGGGCCATTAACAGGAAACTACTAGAAATAGAAGATAATGACTGTGAGGAGAATAAACATAGTGTGCATTCAGGAGAATAAATGGGTTGGTGAAAAATCTAGAGAAATTGAACATATAAGATATAAATTATGGAGGGCTGTACCACATTGTGTCTTGTGGTGTATTTGGCGAAAACAGAACTCAAGATGTTTTGAAGGGAAGGAACAATCTATTTCGGAACTCAAATCTCTCTTTTTTCACATCTTGCTGGAGTGGAGTTCATCCTTTAATCTTTTTCCTTGTTCTAATTTTTTTTAGAAATGCTTGATCATTGTAATTTAAGTGTTTGATGTTCTGTTTTCATGTACACCCCCGGTGTACCTGGATTTTTTGTTTAATACAATCATGTTATTTATCAAATTTTTTTTTAAAAAAAAAATGGTATAAAAGTTGTTCAGATTAGGAGAATAGGGGATGGAACTATGTTAACAAAATTGTTTAATGAGGAGACAATTAACATAGTTAGCGTGTACCTAAGAAGCAAGTACAGTTCAAACAGCCAGTGTGTCTTTGTCTGACACGTGTCTGTGTCAAACATGCTGAGAACACTCCTACGTGCATGTCCTCATTGTGTTGAGAGGAAAAAAAAATTTTAATTTAAAATTTTTCTTCTTTTTTTATGATAAGTAATTTTTTAAAAATTCTTTGATTTTATATATGTTATTAAAGATTTTGATAGTTGTTATTTATTTTTAAAACTTCCAATAAATATATAACATGCCTATAAATAAATAAAATATACCTAAAAATATATAAAAATTAATTGTCATATCCCCACCACGTCATGTTCTACATTTTCAATAATTTTCATGTCGCTCTGCCCTGTGTCATGTCGTGTTTGTGTCCACATTTCTTAGGTGCGTACGCTCCTTAAATAGGATTGAGAGAATCCATTAAGTAAAAATGTAAGGAGGACATAGATGAATTGATTCAAGGGTACAATATGGGAAAATATTTTTATTAGAGGAGACCTAAATGGTCACGTTGGAAAAGTTAGTGGAGGTTTTTTAAAAGTTCATGTAGGGTAGGGATATAGAATAACTGATGATTTAGGAAATGCAACTCTAGAATTTGCAACAACATATGATCGGATGTTAACAAACACTTGGTTCAAGAAGGACTCACATTATTTACCTCCACAAGTGGTACAAATGTTAGTCAAATAGATTTCATCCCTACTTGAAAAGTTGATAGTAGGAGAGAGTGTACGCGTTGGTGGTACTAGATCTTTGGATTAGAAGATGAAAAAAAGAAGAAGAAGAGATATTAGAAAGAGAAACCCAAGAGTTTGGTAGTGGGGTTTGAAGGGAGAGAAACAAGATGTATTTAAAGATAAACTGGTCAAAGAAAGCATGTGGGATTTAGACAAAGACAATGTTAAAATGTGGAATGAAATGGCCAGTTGTATCAAAAGAGTGGCTAAAAAAGTAATTGGAGAATCTAAAGGATGTACCCGTCCCGACTAAGAAGACCCGTTGGTGGAATATGCAGGTTCAAGCAGCAATTAGATCAAACAAAGATAGCTATAGAAACTCACCTAGATGTAGAGACAATGTCACTTATGAAAATTATAAAGTGGCAAAGAGGAAAGCAAAAAAGGCTATCTAAGAGGTTAAATTTAAGGCTTGTGATGAATTCTATAGCAAGTTAAGAATGTAAGGAGGGAGAAAATAATATTTATAAACTTGCTTAGATAAAGAAAATGAAAACAAGAGAATTGAATAGTGTCAAGTGCATTTTTTTTTTATATGTAATTGAAGAATTTATAAAAGAGAGAAAAAGGTGGTGCTCCCCATGTACATAGGAAGTGTAGTAGGGAAGCTAAAACATCATCCAAAGTTTCATATATCTAGAAAATCTTCCAAATTAGAAATAGAGAGACCACTCAAAGCAACTGTCCAATGATACATAGGTTGTAAAAAAATCAGTTTTATCTCCAAAGGCGAACATTCAATCCCTTCAAATGTATGTTGGTTATGTTCTCTCCAAATAGTCCACATGATGTAGATTATAGAATTGCCCACCCAAAAGTTAGTATCATGATGTCTACCAAGAAACGCCCTTCCCCCTTTTTGTATATATAAATAATAAGCTTTATTGAACAAAATGTAATGCACCAAGTACCCAGGTGACAAGACGTACGGTAGATTAAACTACAGCTAAGTTCTAAAATTACAATGATCAATAAAATCTAATAAATTAGATATAGAAGATATTCCTGACATTGCCATCCATTCAAATAAGGTTCTGTAAATCTAGCAGCTTTGGGTCTAAAATAGTCTGTTCACACCCCTCAAAAGTTCTACCGTTTATTTCTCACCAAAGACACCACATCAAGCAATGAGGGATGGCCTTCCAAATTGCACTAATCCGATGTCTTCCAAATTGAATTTGCCATCAAGCTAGTAACTCTATAACCCTTCTACCAATCACCCGTTGAAACCCAAAGGGAAAAAACCATATCCCACAGCTCTCTGGAAAAAAGACAATGAAGAAGCAAGTGATCAAGTGTCTCCTCATCTTCCTTGTACATACAACACCAACTCACCCAAAATAAAATCTTTTTTCCTTAGGTTATTTGCAGTTAAGGTTTTACCCAAAGAAGCAGTCCAAGAAAGAAAAAAAAAATGAAAAAACCAATGACTTACAACATAGCTTATCCTCCCATGACCACGCATAGCTACTGAATAGACTAAGTCCAAGATAGAAAAAATGAACTCCAACTCCTAGTCTTGTACCCTTCGTAAAAAAAAATTCAACAGCCAATGAACTGAATCATTTTGAAGTTGCATATGGTCTGCAACTGAAGCTTCCTTATCTAATGCAACGTGAAACAACTTGGCATAACCCCCTTTCTAACAAGCTAGCAAATCCAAAACCCTCTTAGGATTAGCCCAATGGAATCCAAACAAGCAAAACATCAATGACCATAGGTTATAAGCAAAGTCACAATGAAGAAACAAGTAACCTAAAAACTCCCCACTTCTCTTACACATGCAACACCACTCTACAATAGAAATATTTGGGTAGCTCTTATTGATGAAAAAATGAAAAAATCCCTTGGGTACTTCCACTTAAAGATAGGGTAGCTCCTTTTGATGAAAAGATGAGAGAAATTAATGCACGGGTAAGAAAGAGTGAGTTGATCCAAGTTGGGGGAATTAAAAAAGGTAGAGGAAGATCAAAAATAACATTAGTGGAAGTACTAAAAAAAGGACTTATCAATTAAAGAAGTAATGGAGGATATGACTTTAGATCGAATAGAATGGAGAAAAATAATACATGTGGCCAACCCTAACTAATCTGGCAAGGATCCATAGCCGACCCCAAAAATTTGGGATTAAGGTTTGTTGTTGTTGTATTTCTTATAAGTTTAAGCTTTTGGGAGTTTGGACAATTGGTTGACTATCACAATTCATATCTCATATTACAATATCGTGCAGGTTTTAAGATGAACAAGCCCACTCCCAACTAACCTGTGGCATGAAAAGTGGTTGTGTGTGTGTGTGAGAGAGAGAGAGAGAGAGAGTGCGTAGGAAGGGGAGAGATTTTTTTTTTTTTTTTTGCATGATTGTTGTGAAGATTCAAACACAAAATCATGCAATTCAGGGAGATATATCAGCCAATGGCCATGCATACTAAAAATGATATATCTTTACCTAACAAGAACAATAGTTGTAAAGGTTATTTATCAAGATGAACTAAGGAAAAGGCATACCTCATAAACCCCAGGGTTCATCAACAGAAGGTCCCGACTTCCAGAGATCAACTGCCAAACGAGACCACGTAAACAATCAGGAATTCCTTTCCTTATACGCCTTTTAACAACATGAGGTTTTCTCTTGACATAATGCTTCCAATCACTACCACCAACCCCAATCATTTTCCTCCATTTTCTAATCCTTCTTTCCTCCCTATAAGAAAATCAATATCCTTGTAAATGAGCAAGACCAATGTATATCAAAGTCAGACAATCTTAACTGGCTAGTCAAACTTAATCTTTCCGCATAAAAGTTTGTACATGATTAATAAAAGAAAAGCATACCTCTCATATTCATTAGCTGACCTTCCTTTGGCTAAACCATCAGGAGAGTTATTAAGTTCCGGCTTTACAAACCCAAATCTGTCCAACAGTGCTGGTGGAGGAACTGGACCAGCCTCATAGTCATCTATTCTTTTCTTTTCCATTCCCCTATCTCACAAAAGGTCTTGCACACCAAAAGGCAAACGATTGACCCATTAACCAATCTTGGATCAGACCCTCAAGTGAAATCTGAAAGAGCTAAAAGATAAAAGAAAATTAATGTTTTTAATCACAAAGGGACCGCAATTATTAAGAAACGAACCAGACCCATTTTCAAAGGAGAAAAAAAAAACCCTCAATTTCTATTTTGTAGAACATCCAATCAGTGAAAACATCTTCTAATTATAAAGGTGCAAAACTTGGCCGTTAAAAAAAATCAAACTAGTAGAATTGATACAGGAACCTATATGATGACTGATGACTTCTACAAGTCAATGAAAATGATGAGACACTACAGCTGTAAAAAATGATAACCACAATAACAAGATGCTAAATTACAAAACCAATGACAGAAATCAGTGTGCAGAACAGCTAATTACAACTAGAAAACTATTATTCTACTATCATCGAATCACTGTGGCCAACAAGGGAAGTAATTTCTAAGAATCAAAAGGTAGAATGAGTAAATACTAAATACTAACATCCATCAATGAAGATGCTTAGATCATGCTACTAGAAGACAACATAATGAACATTACACACAAGAGAATCACAATGAAACATTGTTTCTGGCTTATCCTTAACATGTACAACAAACAAAATTTAATAATATGCAAATTAACTGCAAGCATTCATCCAAAAAAGCTGAACTAAAATAAAATAAAATGAAGAAAAATTTGCTACAATCCCAAGTACCCAAAGATTAAACTACGTAAATCCCAAATTAAGTGCAAGAGAGATGGATCATGGGAGTGATATTTGAAAAATAAAGAAGAGAAAAGTAAAACCCACGAATCTTTTGCATCAATATCAAATGGGTCAATTCCAAAATTCCAAAATATTGATATTTGATAGGGAAACCAAAAAAAAAAATCAAAGCCCAATACAAGAGCTGAGAAAACCAACCTGGGTTTTGGAGATTTCTGAGTTAAGAAATGATGATGAGCTTCTTTTGCTCCCTCTGATGTATATAACTGAGGAGAAGAAAGAATGTACTGTAATGAAACCAATTAGCTACTACTTATCAAAAAAAAAAAATAGCTAGCAATAATCTCATACAAGAATGGTGGGTTTTGATTTTTGTTGCATGTAATAACCAAGAGGAGTTGTACGCGTGTCTTGCTGTCATTAATGTGCTCGATGAATTGAAAATGACGGAAATGAATTTTTTCTTTTTTCTTTTTCCTTCTCTGTTTTGGGCTTTTGGGTGTATGAAATTGCGACAAATCGTTAACGGTTTTGACTTTTGCCAAAGCAGAGAGTGGTTTGTCAGTGCAACGACCCTAGAGACTGCAGAGATAACCATCCTCGCTCCACTTTTTTTGTTTTTTAAGAAATGTTTATATAAGTGTATCGGCTTAGAAAACTCTTTTTTAATACTTAAAAAAAGGAAGAAAAAAAAAGAAGAGGGGTCCTATTAATGTAGTATTAAAATTTTCTTTAAATAGTTTATTATCTAATATTATAAAAATAGGTAAACGGTATTTTTTCTTTTCTTTTCTTTTTTTTTCTTTTTTTTTTTCTTGTAAAGATAGTGATACAAAAAAATTTAATTATTAACGATAAGTAAAAAACAATTATCAATAACGGATTCAAATGAAAAAAGTTTTTAACTCAACCGTCGGAAAAAATATATATATATTGTCAATATTTGGTTTTTTATGTATAGCATTGCTCTTGTTTGTATTGTGCACAAAAAATTAGTTTTATATTGTTTTTTTTTTTTCTTCTATTGCCATCCATATCAAAAAAGTGTGAAAGGTCAAAGGAGAAGGTCAAGCCTCAAACATTTTGTTTAGAACTAATATTTTCTTTTTCTTTTTTGGGTCAACCATAGAAATTGCATTAAACTAAGAATTAATCAATTTGTTACATAGCAAGTTAGCTCTAATAGAAGCTATAATGCTTTCCACCACAGGCGGTGGATTCAAAAATACAATAAAAGAGTATAAACTACTTGCACCCAATTTGGCTAACGCATCAGCACATTGATTGGCCTCCCTATAGACATGAGTTATTTGCTTGTTGGGTATCTCTCTCACCAGGTTCCTGCAATCAGTCAACAATGGTTCCAATAATAGGTTGGTAGTAGTATTGTTCATAAGCAAGACTACGCTTAAGGCATCTAATTCAATAATGAGATCGTTCAACCCCATTTCCTTGGCCAAGAGCAGGCCATCTCTTAAAGCCCACAGCTCTGCTATGCAACTGTTGGTGCATCCAAGAGGCCTAGCATAACCTTTTAGCCATTGTCCTTCATGATTCCTGATCACACCTCCTCCCCTTGCCCTTCTAGGATTTCCAGGGCTAAACCGTCAGAATCAAGCTTTGCCCAGCCCTCTGGTGGCTTCTCCCAACCCACTGCAACTAGAACTAATATTTTCAATTCTATTTCAATGATTTGTCCATTGAAACATAATAAACAAAATATTTAGTATTGGTTTATTTTAGCTTATTATTTTGGGATTACTGCTAATTATATATAGAACTCAAATAACTAGACTTTTTTTTATAGAAGGAAAATAAATACATAGACTTAATGTAGCTCTATCATATCATTTAAGAACAAGTCATTGTTGAGTTAGTTAATGGAAAAAAGTAAAAAGAAAATGAGGTAGAAAAAAAATAAATAAATAAAGTTTTTGTTTCTGGCTAAAATCATCATATCGACCAGAATTTAGCAAAATAGACAAGAATGGGACGAAATTTAGGTAGAGGTAGAATAAGGGGGTGGTGATTCGTCATTCGTACCTGTTTACTAACCAAAATGGAATTTCTAGTCATTCTAGCCAAAATAGATCGAAACTACGCTATGCTCAAAATAGCTTTTACATTAGAATCAATTTGGAACCTGAGAAATCAGGTTGAACACAATGATTCACAGATCAGCAATACTATAGCCATCATCAAATTACTGAATTAGTAGAACACAGGGCTGCCAAATTCATTGATTGAATTAATATGGATGATATACAACTAATGAGAGGATCATAAAATGGAAAAAAGCTAAGAACCAGATCAATAAAACTGAATGTGGATGCAACTTTGTTTTAACAATTATATGGCAGTAGTAGCTAGAAATGATCAGGGTAAGATTCTAAACGTGTTTAGGGCATGTTTGGATTGAGGAAGGAGTAGAGGGAAGTAGAGTAAAGTTAACTAAAAATAAGCTAATTTTGGGCTAATTCTACTCTACTCCCTCTCCCTCCTCCTCAATCCAAACATACCATTAGACAAAATGGGTACAAATTGAGGAGACTTTGTTGCTACAGTCATATTCAATTATATATTTATGTTAATCTGCATTTTAAAGATTGTGGCTACAATTTAAGATTAAAAAAAAAAAAAAAAAAAAACCAGATTTGCATCATTGGGAATTTTAGCATCTTTTTTCTTTCCTTTATTCTTGTACATGCCTGCATTCACACTTAAGTTGTGCTTATTTTCTGCAATTGTAATAAAGTCTAGTTTGCTTTTGACTTCATCATTTCACCTCCAGAAAATAACAAAGTCACCAATTGCAGACAATAATTCTGAAGTTTGCTTTTAAAATAATTTCTTACAAAATTATGAATTTGACTAAAAATGATGAAAGAAGATGAAGATGAAAATGAAAATGTAATTTACTGTAGTTTATAGATACTGAAGAGTTTAAGTTAAGCCATTACGAATTTCCACTTAAATTGGAATATTTAAAAAAAAAAAAAAAAAAAAATAATTCATAGTTGTTATTTCTACGTCAAAAAGTAATTCATACCAATTATAATCTAGTGAATCTCATTTTATTCCAATAAAAAAAGAAATCACCCTCCAACCTTGATCACTTGCGCACGTGACATGCCAAGTGCATCACATAAGTGTCACATGCCTAAGTGCATGTTCTAAAGTCACGTGTATTGATCTTATCATTTTACAAGGATCCTTGTCTTGTTAAATGCTTCTTTTAAACATACACATTCGAGCTTCAGATGGCAGCAGTAAAGCATAGAGTTCCCTGCACTGTATTTCTTGTATTTGTCGCTGCATTTATGCAGTGAAAGAAAGCTGGCAATTGTAAGCATGTCAAGGATGCTTGTGACAATCTCTTTTTTTTTTTTTGATGAGAAATATATATTTCATTGAAACTGAAATTGAATTACAACAGAACCACAAACATGGAAACAGTCAAACAGCTCACTAAGAGCAGTCAGACTCAATGATATGCTGGATCATCCAAGGAACAAACCCTTTCCACACTTGGTTTGTTCCATTACATTTTGCAAATTGGGCAAAGATATGTGCTGCATTGTTGTACTCCCTTTTCAGGTGACAAACTTTCCAACTACAAAAAGACTCAAGGAGATTAATAATTCCTTGGTACAAATGACCTGAACTGCCATTTTTTCCTTCGCTTGGAGGTCTTGGACAACTGTGAGAGCATCTGATTCAAAGATGACTTGAGTGAGCCCCATTTCTTTGGCTAAAATGATTCCATTCTCTAGCGCAATGATTTCTGTTTCCAAGCTTGAATATTGACCCGGCAAGAGCTTGCATAAAGCTGCAATGGACCTTCGTTGTTCCTTATAATTACCCCAACACTAGACAATCTGCCATCTCCAGAAACAGCTCCATCCACATTAACCTTGCACATACCTAATGGAGGAGCTTCCCATTTCCCTGCACCAGTAGTCTGACTTTTATTACACAGAGCCTCGGCCTCTCTGTATTCAGATCTGGTTGTAGCAGCAACGAACCACACTTTGTCAGGTGAAAGGCTGCCATCCTCAAACACCTTTTGATTTCTATTATACCATATAGACCAAGATTTTACGAAAAGAATTTCAAGGTCTTGAGAAACTCCAGTATTCAACATTTGCAAAGCAAAGTCTGTGAAATCACCTTGTCTTACCCTCAAGTTTATCGGACATCCTTCCCACTTGTCCCACACTTGTTTTGCAAAGTCACAATGGAGAAGAGTATGGGAGATGGATTCAGGCTCTTGCTTACACATTGGGCATAAAGGATTAATATTCCCTCTTCGACAAAGATTCAACCTGGTAGGGAGGCCATTCATGCATGCTCGCATAAGCAAAGATTCTGATTTTTGCTAGGATTTTTAAATGCCACATTTTCCTCCATAAGGGGGTCCTCTGATCCCCATTCAAGCATTCACCACATTCTTCAGTTTCCACCAGGCTTAGTGCAACATAATATGCACTTTTAACAGTAAACTCCCCTTTTTTGTTACCCATCCAAATGAGCTTATCCTCTGGCAGGTTATAACTCAAGGGAATATTAAGAATTGTATTTGCCTTGAAAGGCAGAAATATAGTTCGAATCACCTCAGATTTCCATCTTTTAGTTTCATAGTCTATTAGAGACAACACCATAGGAAAATCATTAATGGGCTTAGGGGGAGTAATTACCTTATATGTTTGAGGGGGTAGGCAGCCACTTATCTTCCCAAATATGAATATGCCGACCATTTCCAACTCTCCATTGAGTTCCTTTTCTTATTACTTCCAAAGCTTGGAAAATACTACGCCAAGCATATGACGGGCTGCATCCAAGCTTTGAGTTAAGGACATCACCATGTGGGTAGTACCTTGCTTTGTAAATTCGAGCAATTAAGGATTGACGGTTTGAGAGCAATCTCCATCCTTGCTTTGCTAACATGGCAAGGTTAAAGGCATGAAGGTTTCTAAATCCCATGCCTCCTTCTAGTTTTGATTTGCATAGCTTCTTCCAATTAATCCACGCTATTCTCGACTCTTGCTCTCGTTGGCCCCACCAGAATTTCCTCATCATTCCTTCAATTTCCTTACAAAGGCTCTTAGGAAGAAGAAAGCAGCTCATGGTGTAAGTGGGGATAGCTTGGGCTACTGCTTTTATGAGGACTTCCCTTCCACCCATGGATAGAAGCTTCTCTTTCCACCCAGACAATTTTCTAGCAACCCGTTCCTTTACTTCTGCAAAAACATTTGTTTTAGATTTGCCAATGATAGAAGGCAACCCAAGGTACTTGTAATGTTTCGAGTCTTTCATCGGCCCCATTACTTCCAGCACCTCCGCTTTTAACTCAGGTAGAGTGTTTTGACTAAAGGATACTGAGGACTTATTTGCATTGATCTTTTGTCCAGAGGCCGCTTCATAGAGATCAAGGATTGCTATAAGCTTCTGACATTCTTGTATACTTGCCTTACAGAAAAGAAGACTATCATCGGCGAAGAATAAATGGGTGACCATAGGGCTGCCTCTACAAATAGATACACCACCGAGCATATTGTTCCTAACTGCATCATTTATAAGAGATGAGAAGCCATCAGTGCATAAAAGAAACAAATAGGGTGAGAGGGAATCTCCTTGACGGAGTCCCCTTGAGGGGACAATGCACCCATGGGCCACTCCATTGATCATAACAGAGTAGGTAACAGTGGTAATACAATGCATTATAAGGCTGATCCATCTTTCATGAAAACCTAATTGCTCCATGACTTTTTTAATGAAGCCCCACTCTATCCTATCATATGCTTTACTCATATCTAGCTTGACAGCCATAAAACAATCCTTCCCCTCTTTCTTGTGTTCCAGGTAGTGCATAAGTTCAAAAGCGGCTAACACATTGTCGGTGATGAGCCGTTCAGAGAGAAAAGTACTTTGATTTTCAGTAATTATTTGGGGAAGGATGATTTTAAGTCGGTTAGCTAGGACTTTTGATATGAGTTTGTAAATAACATTACTTAGACTTATAGGTCTGAATTCTGTTATTTTGGTGTGGTTTTTTTTTTTTGAAATAAGGGTTATATTAGTTCTATTTATCTCAGCCATAGACTCATTTGAGTTAAGGACATTTAGCACCATGCATATAACATCATTACCCACAATATTCCAGTATTTTTTAAAGAAAATAGCAGACATACCATCTGGCCCAGGAGCTTTTGTGGGGTGCATTTGTTTGAGAGCATCTTCAACCTCTTCCTTTGTGAATTCTCTTATAAGGTCTTGATTCATCTCATTGGTCACCCTTGTAGAAATTGTGGCTGTTACTTCTGCTATGCTACTTGGGAAGGAGGTAGTATAAAGCTTCTCAAAGTACAACACTGCAATGCTCGCAATGCCTTCCTTGGAACTGCACCAGCTGCCCTCCTCATTCTCAAGGCCGAGAATTGTATTTTTCTTTTTCCTCTCTGATACTTTAGAGTGAAAGTACTTTGTATTTCTATCTCCTAACCCAAGCCATTGAACTTTAGCCCTTTGCTGCCACATAATTTCCTCACTGTCAAGGAGGTCATTTATCTCCTTTCTCAACTGATTGATTTCTCCTCCCAATCTTCCATTCCTATCCATCGCAACCATATCACTTAGATCTTTATTTTTTATCCGGATCTGCTTTGGTACCTGCCCAAAAGTAGACATATTCCATCTATTAAGCTCTGCTGCACACTGGTTTAGTCTCTCTGCCATACCTCTGGGATTATTTTGGTTTGTACTATTCCTCCAAGCAGCCTCAATAATATCCCTGCACTCTTCTTTTTTCGTCCACATCGCCTCAAAATGAAATCTCCTCCTTCTGGGCAATTGGTAAGCAACAGAATCCGAAATTAGCAAAGCAAAATGATCTGAGGTTGAATCCACAATATGGTGAACTCTAGCCTCCTTGTAATTATCAGTCCAACTTTGCTTCGCAAAAGCTCTGTCTAGCCTTAGATATACTCTGTCATCCCCTTCTTGCATATTGCACCATGTGAAGTTAGGACCAATAAACCCCAGGTCTTTGAAACTACAAGCATTGACAGCTGATCTAAACCCTTCCATTTGACTTTGGGATCTTCGTGCTCCTCCCATTTTTTCACCCATTGAAAGTATCTCGTTAAAATCCCCAAGGCATAACCAAGGTAGCTGATACCTTCTATTTAATGCTCTGAGTTGGTCCCACGACTCCTTCCTCCTCTGTGTTTCAGGATGTCCATGAAAGCCGGTAATTCTCCATTTGAAATTTGAAGTTTCATCTGTGACTATTGCATCAATGAAATTTCCAGCATATCCCATAATTTCCAACTTGATTTCTTTCTTCCATAGCATCGCCATGCCGCTACAATTCTCTGATTTAGGCACCATTAAACCAAAAACAAAGCCAGTCTTCTCTTTTGCTCGCCTTATATTTCTCTTATGCAATTTAGTCTCCATTAAAAAGACTATATCGGGATCCCAGCGTTGCTTAATTTCTCGCAATGCGTTAACTGTCCGGGGGTTCCCAAGCCCCCGGCAGTTCCAGCCTAAGGCCCTCATTGCTCCTGGCGGTGCTGCCACCGCTGATAGCTCATCAATCTAATCAACATCAAGAGTATGCACTTCACACATATGTTTCAGAGGCCTCTCACATGGGTCTTCAGCATCCTCTGGTCTTTTCTCCCTTTTTATTCCTACTGAAGGGGTTTGGGTTAAAGACATTTGATTTTGGGCCTTACCCAATTCCCTAGCTATATTTTTTAACTTTCCTTTACTTTGGGCTTTTTCATTTATAACTGAGTCCAAGTCAGAGAAATTACATACCTTCTTCTCTTTGGTCTTTAACTTGCTTTTATTTGGGCTAGTTACCTCCTGTCCTTCTTCATTGGGCTTCTGACTCCGGCCACACTTGATAGAGCATCTTCATTCATCTTGAACAACTCTCTGACCAGAACCTGTTTAGTTCCCATTTCACCTTTAGGATTTCCATCCTTTTGCCTCGAATCTTGTCCCTCTTTTTCTCTACTGTCCCATCTCTCCGGGTTGTCTGTTGACAGGGAATCTGACATCTCTGTATCTGCCTTACCACTGATCTGACTTTCCTTCTGCATCTTGGTTTCCAAACCTCCGGTTTGATTTTGATTTGAATTTGAATTTCCGACCTTACCCGGTTCCGTCTGAAACCTTCCTCCGTTATGCTCAACTTCACTAACCTCATTGCCTTTACTGATTGATGGTTTCATCCTATCCGATCCTCCTTTGATTGCACTCCTTGCTTTTAGCCATTCACCATACTGGGAGTTTGCCCGTTGCCCTTCCAGGCTTTCATGGCAGTGTCTGTTATCATGCCCAAGTATTCCGCAATTGAATCAGAACGTTGGAAGGCGTTCATACTTAAATGCAACCCAGCTTCTTCCTCCTTCCTCATTAGCGATGTACCCCCTCTCCTCAGGGGTTTATCAATAGGTAGTTCTACCTTAATTCTCATGAACTTGGCTTGCTCATCTTGCCAGGACCGTTTATCTACCTCAAGCACTTGACCAATTTTACTTCCAATCACCTTACCAACTTCCTCAGTCATATTCTCAAAGGGTAAACCCCATACCTGAACCCAAAAGGGTGAATGGCTGAAACTGATGTTAGCTGAAGACAGTCCTTTTCTCCATCTGCAGAGAAGGAGTAGATTGTTCTCAAAATTCCAATGTCCACTTTTTTCTACCCACTCCATTTGGTACCTTGAACTGAACTTAAATTGTAGTATGTTATTCCCCACCTCAACTATTCTTAAATCTGAACCCATCTTCCATGCCGATCTCAAAGTACTCTTGAGAGCTCTTAGATTTTGCTGTCGATCTGATAATAAACGCCCAAATAAACTCAACGAACATTCCTCAAGCATCTATGGTTTACTTATGGCTGATATAGAGATATTTTCTTCCTCTTCCTTTGTAAGTTGTAGGTTCTGTAGGCTGTCAACGATTCCTTGTTCCATTCTAAGAGTTTTTGTGGAATCTCCTTAGTGGGAAGAGTAATCCAAGGGATATCTCCTAAAGCTGGATCCACTGGAGAGAGAGAGCTCGCATTTTTCGAGAGAGAAAACTCCTACAAGGGAGAAAAAGCTTTTCTTGCTTGTGACAATCTCTACATGTCCATTTATGGGTAAAGAAATAATACAATAAGAGCTTTTACTTTCAGAAACAATAGTATTGGGTTTTGACCAAGATTCACGCCCTTTTATATTCAAAATTTGGCTACTGAGCTGCGGATTTGTTAAGATGAAGTAGAAGCGCTTGAGAAGAATGGTTTGAGCCTTGAGACTATTTCCACAAACTTGAAAACCATGACTTGATTCAGTTGATTTTTGGGGTGTGTGTAAAACAACTTGTGCGCAACAAGTTTAACCTTTTCCACAAATGCTCATCATCTAGGACAAGTTAAAGATAGCATTGGTAATTAAATGGAGGCTACTTGAAGGCCTTGCATTTATTGTAAGTCTATATAAATAATGTGAGGGAGTGTTTGGTGGGAGCTCTAGTGAACAAGTAGCCAAGCAGGAGATATAGGTGTTACTACTGCTCATTTGAAATTTCAATTAGAACTGCCACATTGTAGGCGGGGATGACGGGACGTTGTAATTAGGGCGAGGCTGCCTGCTTGTGATATCTAGTATTGAATGTAAAAATGGAACGAGAGATAACCAATCCAATGCTAACATTAATAATTAATGCAAAACAAAAAGAGTCTGAATATAACCATTACTAGTACTAGATTAAAGTTTTAAACTACAAGATACAAAATTATCACATAATACCATGGTTGCAAACTCAAAGCACGCAGCACACAGTAGTTAAGCGGCATCCTGCATAGGAGAACAAGGAATGAGAGTCGGCCACCATGGGAGCACAGATGTGATAACTTAAAAATCATTGTCAACATTACTGGGGACTGGAACATCATATATCACTTGTAGCGTTTTTTCCCGCATGTTGCATAATACAACGAACTTTGTTTTAATCAATAAATACAAAATATCTCCATCATTTGGATGAAAAGCTAACACAGCCTCAACACAAAATCTCTCGCTAAAATATTGTGCAAGGCAAGTAGATTTTTTGAGAGTCATTTGGTCGAAATACACCTCGTGCTCCAAGCACCATTTACCTCCTTTTCCCTCAACAAAATCTTTGAGCTCCCAAATGCGTAAAAAGGAATGCTCATTCAATGGCATCTCACATATCCTTAAGGACCCGCGACACACTCCAAGGCATTTAATTGGGTGTTCCATTTGTATGGGCAGCTCAAAGAAACGAAAATTATATGGATCACACCCAACAAGTTGTTTATTATGAGAAGTCTTCCCATACCAGAAAAGCAAACCATTATAAGCAACACCAGCTAAGGCAAATAAATTCCAGTCAAATACTTGCGGACACACCTCCAATGACTTGTTCCATTCACCACTGTCTGATGAAAACATATCTACCTTGATTTCCATTTTGTCATTGTTCATTGGAAGAATGCGCACCACCCTATAGCTAAGCTGCTTATTGTCATTGTCATGGAAGCAAATGAAGCCAACCAAAGGCCTTCCCCATTGAGGGACAGGAGGGAGAGCGAGCCATTGCATAGTAATTGGATTTATCACATAGTAAATGCTCATCGGATGAGCCACGCCATCATCGCCTACATCCACATTGTTCGCGCAACATAAGAGCATTTCATTACATGAAGCTTGGACACTAAAATCAATACTCTCATTGTGTTGACCTACTAGTTCTTGTATCATGTTCTTAGAAGCAAGAGATTTGAAACATTTGAATTCAATTTCATTGGAACTTACAAAGAAGAGACGTGTCTTGCATAACTTGCGGTAAATGAAGGTAAAGGGTCGATTCACTTCAACTTTTTCACGGTGTCTAACAAAGTGGCTAACAAAATGAGAAGTAGAGATTAGATAGTACCAACGCTTTTTAACTGACTTGCATTGAAACGCTGATTTCAGAGGCAGCCGATGAAGGATTTCCACCTGTAGCCCATCTGGAAGATCATCCATAGTTGTGGCCATTTGCATTGGTATTGCTCTGCCAAACAATAAAGTGCAAATTTATTAAATAAACATTAAAAACATTTAAAAAACAAAGCATAGCAAATAAACTCTGCAAGCCCTGTTTGGAACATAAAAGTTTTCTGCCAATTGTGTCTCTTCAGCATGAAGCTCAGGAATGAAACAACTGCCAAAAAGAGTAGAGTTCACTCTATTTTTGAAATTCTAGAGATAAAATCCAAACTTTTTAAAAAATTTAAAGGACCCATATTAAATTTACCCAAAATTTTTGGACCAAATGTATAATTTACTCAAACAATTATGAAACTAAAATTGTCGTAGTGGGTTCTAGACTTCTAGTTAACTCATAAAATATTTTGTTAACCTTAAAAGAGTCTCTTGACATAGTGATAAAGTCCTTTAATTTTCTTACGAAGAGCCTTGTAGTTCAAATTATTATTTATCAAAGGCGTTTGATATCTATTGATTTAAAAATCCAAACCCAAGAGCATGAGAAGCAAATCACATAACTCAGCAAACAGAGTAACAAATATATTGGAAAGATAAATGAAGGGCACAAAACACAAACGTAAAACCCTCCCTGAGCAAAGCCTAATAATAAACTATAGATTGAAAGAAGAGGATGTGATTGTTGGAGAGACAGAGAGAGAGAGAATTGTTACCTTTGGGAAGAGTAAAGAGTTGAGAGGCGGGTCTGAGAAAGAGGAAGTAGGGTTTTGGTTTTGGTTTTGGTTTTGGTTTTGTTACATTCAAAAAAAGTTGCTTGATTTATATACAAAGAAAAGAAGAGCGTGATTTCTAGCTTTCCGTTCAGAGAAAAGGGGGGCTGAAACTGAAAGAGCTTTGCCTCCTCAATTCAGGGGAAATAATGACACACAAAGCGCTGGGTCCGTTTAGTTCCCGGGAAAAGGGTTTGTCCGCGTGAAAATGATTGAATAGGGAGAACCATAAATTCATATAACTTACAATTAACCTGAAAAGAGAGAGATGACTTATTTATGGTATTTTGAGGGCATCCAATAATTACTAGTTTAGTGTTAAGCTTTTTTATTTTTTTAGAGTTTTAACCTATGAAATTAACTTTTTGAAGATTATATTTTTTCTCTTATTTAACCATCAGAGATTTTATCATTTTGATGTTAAGCAAATTTTGCAAACATTATAAAAATGTGACCAAAATTTAAACATATTAGATATGTGACCACTTTTTCAGCTCAAGTCTCCATTTGAAGAACTCAAGTCTCGTACTATAATTTATATATATATATATATAAATAAAAATCATCTCATGATTTTCTCCATGTTTGGAACTCGAGTCTAGACTTGAGTTTCAAAAACTATCACATAACAAAAATGTTTCAAAATTGAACACATAACTAATATGTTTGGGAAATTAGCCTAACGGGCAAAAAAAACCTGAGAAATCAATAATGCCACTGCCATTTACTTTTTGTCACCATCATATGAATCTACCATTTTTTCACCAATTACAGTCTGTCATGTAAAATAGTTATGGCAAAATGTGTGATACTAGCATTATTGGGCGAGTAGAATATAACAAGTTTTGCCTCTCTTTTTTTTCATCCTTGGTTTTTCTAGAAGTGGGATACTTTAAAGTTGTATTTGTTTCATGAAAAAATAAGGAAGAGAAAAATAATTTTGCAAAATCTTGATCTAATGACTTTTTTTTTCTTAAGGAACTTCTTTGTGGCTATGGAAAAAATATTTTGGCAAAGTAAGAAACTAAAGTAAAATATTTTTGTAAATTAATATAAAAAAAACACATATGTACTAGTTTTTGCTTCTTCTTTTTGGTTATTTAATAAATTTTCTCTTTATTGTTTGGCTTCAAACATGTTTCAAGCCCCATGCTTCAACTCTCAATAAAAGGTGATATATGTTCCTATCATATGTAATTCACATGACTTACGATTGGTTGGATTATATATGGTTAAGTGAGTCATATTTGTTGCACATAACAAGAACACATGTCATCTTTCTATTGGGAGTTAAAGCTTAAGAAAACTTTGTCTTGTTCCCTTTACCTTACTTTACCCCTACTTCATTGAGTAATGGAAGCAACGTTTTAAATTCCATTTCTGGTGCTTAATTCGCAATCTAGTGCACTTACGCCATTGTTCTGTTTCAGTCTAAATTTCAAGCTATTCTAGTGTTTTGGACGAATTTAGGACTATATTGGATTTTTTTTTAATATTTTATCCCAAATGTGTCATTTGAAAAGAGGAAGTAGGGTTTTTGTTGGAGAGAGAGTAAGAGTTGTTACCTTTGGGAAGAGTAAAGAGTTTAGAGTTTAGAGGCGGGTCTGAGAAAGAGGAAGTAGGGTTTTGGTTTTGGTTTTGTTACATTCAAAAAAAGTTGGTTGATTTTCTATACAAAGAAAAGAAGAGCAAGATTTTTAGCTTTTCTTTCAGAGACAAGGGGGACTGAAACTGAAACAGCTTTGCCTCTTCAGTTCGGGCGAAATAATGACACACAAAGCGCGGGGTCCGTTTAGTTCCCAAATTTTTTTCAAAATAACACCAATTTTCAAACAATTTTGTTAGTTAGCACCGTTTTTAAACCATTTAGAAAACTAACATCTCGAGTCTATTAGGGTTGAGTGCACTGTAACAAATTGAGTCTCATGGACTCGATTTCCATGAGGTGCGTAGCTGAGGTGGATTGAAAAAATCCACATGGAACTTGAGTCTTAAAGACTCGAGTTCGCTCCAGAAAATGCAGAATGCACAGAATGCAGCATCCCAGAAAACTCAACATAGACCAATGCAAAAAATAGAAACCCAGAACAGCACAGAACAACAACCCAGAAAACACAAACAAACCAACCAAAAAAAAAAAAAAAAAACCCCAGAACATCAACCAGAAATCACTAACAGACCAACCTAGAAAACACAAACCCACAACAGAATCGGAGATAGGCCAACCTAGAATGTATGGAAAACAAATCAAGAGACAAACCAAACCAAAAAACATAGACCTTTGGTGCCGAGATCAACAAACCCAAGCTGCTTCAGTGCCAAGATCGTCAAACCCATGGCACTCTAGTGCCAAGATCGTGATTCTTGGGTTTGGGTTTTTGCTCTGATTTCGAGGTTGTGATTTTTGGGTTTGGGAGTTTGAGAAATGGGTTTGGATGTTTGAAGAAGGAGAAGAGAAGGAAGAACTCTCTGGAGAAGAAGAACTGTCTTGGGATGGCAGATGGAGAAAGGAAAAAAAAAAAAAAAGGAGAAAAAGAATGAAGGAAGAAGATGCTCTACAGGAACTCAAGTCTTAGAGACTCGAGTTCCACGTGGATTTTTCGGCTTTGCCAGCACACAGAAATCGAGTCTCATAGACTCGAGTTGCTACAGGAACTCGAGTCTAAGAGACTTGAAATGCTAGATTCCTAAATAGTTTGAAAACATTGCTAACTAAAAAAATTGTTAGCAAAATGGTGTTATTTTGCAAAAAAAATCCTTTAGTTCCCGGGAAAATCACTTTGTTTGGCGCTAAGCTTTTTTTTTTATTAGAGTTTCAATTCTTTTGATGATTATGCTTTTTTTTCTTATTCAACTATAAGAGTATTTATAGTACAAAATTTGATGTTAAACAAATTTTGCAAACATTATAAAAATTTGACCAAAATTTAAATATATTAGATATGTGACCACTTTTAGAGCTCAAGTCTCCATTTAAAGAACTTGAGTCTCATATTATAATTTATATATATATATATATATATATATATAAAATCATCTTGTGATTTTCTCCATATTTGGAACTCGAGTCTAGACTTGAGTTCTAAAAACTGTCACATAACAAAATGTTTCAAAATCGGACACATAACTAATATGTTTGGGAAATTAGCCTAACAGGGAAAAAACAAAGCCCAAGAAATCAATAATGCCACTGCCATGTACTTTTTGTCATTATCACATGAACCTACCATTTTTTTCACCAATTACAATCTGTCACATGGAACAGTTGTGGCAAAATGTGTGATACTAGCATTATTGGGCGAGTAGAATATAGGAAGTTTTTTTTTTTTTTTTTTTTTTTTTTTTTTTTCATCCTTGGTTTTCTAGAAGTGGGTTACTTAAAGTTGTATTTGTTTCATGAAAAAATAAGGAAGAGAAAAATATTTTTGGAAAATCTTGATGTGCGCACCCAAAATATCTTTAACGGCCTTAACTTATATTTGTGCTCACAACTTATTTGTATCATGGGCTTTGAGTTTCCTACTATGGGCAGTCCCTTGCTTGGAGACCCAATTGTACACTCTAGTTTTCCCAAACTCTACTGGTTTTCCTTCTCTAGTTGCTCTCTTCACTACTGATATTAACTCCCTTTACCCTCTCTTTTCTCTCTAGAATTGCTAACCCCCACTTCTCACTCTATCCTCCTATTTATAGCTTGAGGTCAGTGGAGGTGTTATGATTACTCCCTGATCTCACTCATGTGGATAGGGGTCCAATTCCATAAATTCTAAGTGGATGTTCAGTTGGGAACGGTGGTAATGGCATTGGAACTGATTCCCACCTCCAAAAGGTCGGTCGGCAGCGATATTCCCCAAGGCAATACCAGACTGCCGAGACCTTATATCTCCAAGCAATCACACTCCTGACCAAGTTAAAGTTGATTGGGAGGGGTTTGCTTTTGACGTTCAAGACATAATGGCCCCATTATGGTTTTTGGACTTAGATTGGGCTTCAAGGTGTGTCTAGATCAAGGCCATAGGTCCAACGGGAACAGGGTCATGTATTGTTTCTCAAGGCTAGGGCCTAAGGCCTAACAAGCCTGGGGCCCTGCCTCGTACGACACCACAACGCTAGGGACCAAGGAACAATGGGCCTAGGGCCCTGCCCCGTGCACTTGATTTTATGACTTTTTTTTTTCTAAGGAACTTCTTTGTGGTATGGAAAAAATATATCTACAAAGTAAGAAACTAAAGTAAGATATTTTTCTAAATTTAATATAAAAATAATACGTATATACTAGTTTTTGCTTCTCCTTTTTGGTTATTTAATAAATTTGATCTTTATTGTTTGGCTCCAAACATGTTTTAAGCCCTATGCTTCAACTCTCAATCAAAAGGTGATACGTGTTCCTTGTAATTCACATGACTTGCGATTGGTTGGATTATATATGGTTAAGTGAGTCATACTTGTTGCACATAACAAGAATACATGTCATCTTTCTATTGAAAGTTGAAGCCTAAGAAAACTCTGTCCTGTTCGCTTTACCTTACTATACCCCTACTTCATTGAGTAATGAAAGCAACGTTTTAAATTCCATTTTTGGTGCTTAATCCCCAATCTAGTGCACTTACCCCATTGTTTTGTTTCAGTATAAATTTCAAGCTATTCCGATGTTTCGGACGAATTTTCGACTATTGGATTTTTTAAAACATTTAAGCCCAAATGTGTCATTTAACTCATTTTATTCCCATATCAGATGGCGACGATGGTGTCGTTGTTTTTTTTTTTTTTTTGAACGAGTCACATAAATGGTGTGAGCTTACGATTATCAACATGGCTTCTAGCGAGGTGACCGAGCTCCATGGCCTCGTCAACTTGTGTTTATGTCATTAGACAAAAGCATTGCTCACTCCAATATGTGTTCTAGTAGATCTTTTACCTGGAGATATTTTCCCCCAAGTTTTGTGAGTTCATTCCCTCTATGCTTTTTGTCATTGGAAGGAGGAGGGTTCTAGATTTGACTTGCCTTGGAATCTTGGATTGAATTGAAGTTGGCAACAACATTAACTTAACGGGTCACCTTTTATGGTGACGGTGTCATAACTAGACATGGCAAAATGGGTCAAAATTTTCTGACCCGACTCGAAAAATAACTGACCCAAACCCTTTTTTTTTTTACTCGAACCAAAAACGGGTTAACCTGTAACCCGACTCGTGTTTTTTGCGGGTCGACCCGACCCGACCCAACCTGAACTTGAACCATTTTTTAAAACTTTTTTTTTGGGTAAAAAAAAAAAAAAATTAAGACAATATTGGTTTAATTGTTTATTGTGAGCTTTAAGGAAACAATTGAGACATTTACATAACCTCATGTAAATTAATTGAAAGATGAATGGTTGAGCATTCTGTAATGAGTAAAGATTTTTAGATATCAAATAGCAAAGTACATGCCAAGATAATTGGATTATAGTAGAGTTAAAAATATAGATTTAAAATTGTAGACACGTGTGAGAAACATTCATAAGTGTGAAAATAGTGAAGCCAAAGTATCAAATTAGTATAAATTATGAATGCTTAGACCTATTTTTTTAACAATTTATGTCCAAAATAAACGGCTTTTCAAAATAAATTATGATATTTCCTAGAGTGTGTGTTGCTTAATAATAATATGATATTTATAAAAGAGAGCATGTATAAATAAGTAAACAATCAAACTTTAATGTATATCTCAAATTGAAATAGAGTACTGTAGGGACTCGTTTTGGATGGACCCTCTGAACTTAGAAGGAATGTAATCCTATAGGTCCCAAACAATAAATTTCTAGAGAGTGGGTTGAAGAAATTGGCCCTTATAGGCGAACGGAACTTAATCATGGACTCATCGCCGTTGAAAGCTACGTGCCTGGATTCTTCGCTAAAATTACTCCTCGGCATTTGTCCGAGAAGCTTGGCTCCCTTACATTATATACCCTTCCCCCAACCAATCCTAACCCTACACTTGTTGAGCAATCAGGCCATTACTCAGGTGCCTGTCCCATCAGCCGCCCTCCCATTCTCTTTGTGGGTCGCAGCAACCATGGTGGCACTGGTGCGGAGTCCTTTCCTCATTAATGCGGTCAGGGCGGTGGTTAGATGCATTTAATGCGGAGGTGACAGCTTGTGATGAACTTGCTTCTCCACCAGGTTTCCATTGCTGGCGCGTGGTACTCCCTCTCGGCTCTTTGAGTAGTCAGGAAGGCTCCCTTGGATGTGTTGCCAGTTGCCTTAAGTTCTCGGATGTCCGAGGATGGGGTCGTCCTCGGCGTGGCCTGTTGGGCTCCTGGGCTTCTCGCTTTCATCCTCGGACCTTGGATGCCTCCTCGGCTTGGGCCTTCGGCCCTGGAACGAAGTGGGCTGGGCCATAAGACTTGCTGGCCCCACAAGTACCAACCACAATTGATAATAGATTATAAAATTAATCTTCAAGATTGTAAATTTCTTATATGTTTTTATTCTTTATTAAATGAGTTATCCAATAAGTCATTTGTAATTTTGTTTTATATTTTGGGATGTTGATATTGTGTAGAAATAAAACTTGTGTATTTATTTTACTTATCTTTGTGTTATTTTGTTTTAGATAGCAATGTTAGGATTTGTATAATTTTAAAATTATTGAATAAGTACTAAAAAGTTTAACTGAGTTCATTCTTGATATAAATGGTGAATTCAAAATAATGCATTTTACATCAAGTAATTTGTTGCATGACTTTCCAAATGGCAAATACATGTTTTCTTTATAAAAAAATTCATGTGAAAAATACGGGTCAACCCGACCCGACCCGCAACCCGATTGACCCGAACCCCCTTTTTAACCTACTTAAAATGACCAGTTTTTTTTTACCGCAACCCATTTGACCCGCAACCTGATTGACCCAACCCGACCTGCCCATTTTGCCATGTCTAGTCACGATGGAGAGTAGAGAAAGTGTGAGGCAAAGAAGAAGATAATGCAATGAGAAATAAATTGGGTTTGACATTTCTTTTTTCCTTTTAACCATTATATCAACTAGCCGATATCCCACGTAATGCGCATAGCATTTTGATAAATTTTATAAGAAATTATTTATGACCCATTGATTTCATGAATACTATTATTGTTAGTAGTTAGTCTATGAAGTTTTCTAATAAAACTAAATTCAAACTAAATTCATTGGGGAAAAATCCCTCTAATTCATGCAACGAACAAATATCACCAAATCACATTCACATTGTCACGTACAAAACTGGTGGTTTCTAGATGTCTTTCTTGTATGATTTATGCTTTATATATAGATTCTATAGTGTTAATTTCTATACTTCTTATGTCACTAAAATCTCTATCTCTACTATATCAACACCTAAAATTTTTTATGTCAGTGAAAGTAGCTTTTCTCTAGTTTCAAAATAGATATGAGAGATAAAATTAAGGCCGTTAATATTTTAATTGAAGAAAAGTTTGATTTTCTAAGATCGTAATTATAATAGGGTGAAAATTGAAAGAATGACATCTTAATCAATTAGCTATAAAAACTACAAGAATTTCATGATACAACAATAGAAACAATAATGTCACAGTGACACAATAATATCACAATTTAACCTTCAAATTTTAATTGAACTAAAAGCAGCCAAAACACCAAAAATATTACAAACCCTTACCAAGTATATGCATCATATGAAAAATAAAAAATATTAATTGGCACATAATATGAAAAAACCAACTTAAACACATTATAATGCTACATCAGTAAAAACGAATACATAAAATCTAAACAAAATATTAAAGACAAACATAATATTTTGGAAGTTAACATACATTTTAGAAAGGGAACCAAAGATATTGTCAGAGAAATTATGGAATTTTTACTTTTAAGTCTAAAGGAAATGAGGATTTCTATTGGACAAATGGGGAGACAAATAATCATATTACCCAATTCATTGAATCCGACTCTTGCAATTATGCATTGAAGTTAGTATTATGCAAAAAATTGAAAAGTTTTCTTAATTCCTACATTTCCCATGACTTTTTACATCTATCCATATGTAAATGCAAGCATTTAAAGTTATAAATGTATACAAATTTTATTAATACATTGAAATAAATGCATATGACATTAGTGAATAGTTTGACATAAATGCTAAATTTAGATAAGGTGGAAGCCCAAATGAAAATAATGTTATACAATGTGCCACTTGACAGGACCTAATACACTCCCACATGAGATATCTGCTTTTATATATATGAGTAGCAAGATTTAAGTATAGTACTTAGGTGTTGTTCCTCAGGTTTTCATCTTAAAATTCTGTCATGTGGCTTTTTTCTCATGAGATGAAAGTGTATTTTTTAGTTAAGTCTCCATATGTCAGAATCTTAAGAGGGGAACCTAAGTAACATTACCTAAAGTATTGTACATAAGTTTTGTCCTGTATATAAATATAATAATATTGATTGATTGATGGTAAATAGGGTTTAAAACAACCCTCCTCATTGTAACTTGTAACTAAATTTGCCTAAATTTTTGAACCAAATATAATTTACTCTTAACAATTATCAAACTATAATTGTCATAACTCACAATAAGTTCTAGTTTACTTAACTTATAAAATATCTTGTCAATCTCAAGTCTCTTGACCTAGTGATAAACGTCAGACAATAGTTATTATTTATGAAATAAATTTCTTACTAAGAATCTTGTAGTTCAATTGGTTGACGTTTTTTAACTATTTCCAACAGAGACATTCACGCTTTAAATTAACAATCCCCTTGTAGATAATATATATATATATATATATAGGCCAAATCAATATCTTTTTATTAGAGGTGAATATTGACAAATCCACCATTGGATTATATCTTCTTTTTATATCCTCCATGTTTGCAAAATTTCTAAAAAAATTAAAGTTAATAACTGTAGAGGCCTTTTTTGACTATGTTGGGCTGGGCTGCCTCTTTCGTGTTATAGGCCCAAGTGTTCTGGGTTGCGGGAGTCGAGACCGGTCCAACTGGAACTCAACTTGGCCGGCTTGTGCGCAAACTGGCCCGTCTGCCAGGAGAATGTTCGCGGCAGGCAGTGCTGTTTCAGAGAAGTTTGCAGCAGGCAGATATAATTGACAAAAACAGAGCAATATATATATAGATTCTGGAATGACCAGATGATTCTTTTAATAACAAATAACCAAATTACCCATAATCATAATACGTGAATAATTTTGACAAGTAAAGTAGTAAAAGCAAATGGTAACAAAGATTAATCAACTATTAAAAGGAATAAACTCAGTTTGGTCCGCGGGGCAAGGTCAAGGAGGAAGAACACCTCTTCTCAAAAAAACGATTAACCTCCGAGGAAGAAGGGAAATTCCTGCTGGGGAGATTAATGAGTTTGAGGGAGGCGGACCCGAATGAACAATGCCCAGGATGATTCTAAAAGAGAGCAGGGATTTGAGAGGGAGAGAAGGGAAGGGACCTATCGGTGCATGCCGTCAACACTTCTCCTTCTTTTCTCTCTTTCTTTCTTGCTTTTCTAGATTTTTCTTAGTGATTTCCACAATGGTTGTTTTAGTATTAGGTTCCTCTGTTTTTCTAAGTGTGTTACAGAGTGTTTTCCTTTGCCTTGAGTTGTATTGCTCTTGTGCCTCCCCTTTTGCACACGGCAGGAGCTTCCTTTATAGTGCCAGCCGTGACCGATTTTACTATTCTACCCCCTAACCGTTTTTGTCTGGTCTTGGGCGTACTTGCCGACATTACTGTTTCGTCTGCGAGTTCAGACACAGACAACTTTTGTCCGCTAGTCTGCCGTGACACCTCTTCCTGCCGCAGCACTGTTTTTCTCTCTTTATCCCTCATGGCATGCACCTATTGGTTCCAACTCAGTCTTGCCTCTTTTGGGTGGTATGTCATCCCAGTAGGACGTATCCACCAAAAGAGTTTAAGCAGGAACCTTAAAACAGGCCTTCCCCTCTCCCCACCTCCAAACCATGCCCTCTTACCTCTGACCCACGACCCCACCACATCCTGTATTGGCTGGGTATAGGTTGGTGGTGCCTGGGCCTTGCGCGTGGTTATGTCTGAAACTGTTCATGCATCTGCCGTGTACTGGACATTTTTGTTTGTGTTGCCAGTCGTCCGTTCTTGGCTTTTCCGATCTGTTACTTCGATTTCCTACTCCCATAGGGTCTGGACTTTACCGAGTACTGGGCCTTACATTCTCTTCGGCCCCATTCTTTAGTTGCCTTAGCTTTCCACCGTGTTACTCGGCCTTTCCTGCCGCGGTGATTTGTTCCTACTGGGCCTCTTTTCAGGCCTGCCGTTCCGCTCTTTCCTCCAGTGGATTAATATGGCCACTGGTGTTCTAGCTCGTGGGCTCCAATGTCCCTTTCTTTTTACTTGGGCTTGTCAGGCCCGTTTACTTCCTTTGGACTTCCTTGGTCCATTTGCTTACTTTGTATCCCATGGGCATTTACTCACTTAATTGGGCTTCCTCGGCCCAATTTCCTCATTCTCATCCTTGGGGTTCGTGGGCTTGCCATTATCCTCTACTTTCTTTACTTTCATTACTTCGGGCCTGCCGCGGCCCATTCTCTCTTTTTCATACCACATACTGCCCATGGGTGGTGTTTTCTCTCTTTCCGGGCCTTTTTAGGCACACTTACTCCTTCAAGACCCATTCATTTAAAATAAGGGTCTGTGATCCATTATTCCGGTTGCTTGAGCCTAATGGTTTTTTCTTGGCTTGCTGTTTATTTGCTGTCCACGTTTTATGGGTTTGGGCTGCCTTCTGCCTATTTCAAAAAATGACCCTCAACAATAACTATGCCATCAATAAATTATTTAAATTGCAAGTTTTTGTAATTTAAAATTATGCGTAAAATATAAGCTTATAAATTATATAATAAATAATATTCGATTGATACAAATTTTAACATGTATATTAAGAGTGTAAAGAACATGTAATTTAACGGTTAAATTTTCAAAATATGTAATAATATTTATTTTATTGAGTAAGGTTATAACCTTAGGTCACAATAAATTTTGTAATTAAACTTTGTATATATATATAAAAAATATATATATATATATATATAAGGCAAGACTTAGATACAGTACTTATGTGCTGTTCCTTAAGTTTATCTCTTAAGATTCTATTATATGATTTTTATCATAGATTAAAGTATATTTTTTAGTTAATTAGTGACATAATTTAATATTAAGTGGAGAACACCTATGGTATTATTCTTAAGTTTTCTCGATCTATAATAAATGTTTATATATATATTTTAAAATCTTCCTCGGAACCAGATATTTATCTTTTCCTTATTCAAGGTTCGCATGTTTTTTTTTTCATTGTTCAAGGTTCACATAAACTGTTCAGCAGTGACTACAAGCCCCTCCGCACAATTTACGGCTAAATATTAGTATTAGATCGAAAAGGTGAAAGCCCACACTGTTTCTTATCTTCCCCGAACTGGACGAACCCAGTTAAACAAAATCCCATTTCTCAGCTAGAAGTTGATAGAACCAGGTAATATCCAAATAGCTATCCACTTTGCTGGGTCTATCATATTGATATTCACAGCTCCAGGTTCTTGCAAGTGTTTCTCTTTTAACAGTTTCTTGTTTTTCCAATATTCAAACATTGGTCTCGGGTTTATTTTGGTTTCAATGCTGGAAGAAACTCATACATTAAGTTCATACAGTTAGTTTGATAGATAGCTATTTCTGTGTAAACAGACACATACATGGCTTGTTTTCCTGTTGTTTACAATACTGGGTTTCTCATTTCTCAAGAGAAATTGGGAGTTCATTGCGGAAAAACCAAGTCTTTGGTTAGGTATAGAGGTTTTTGTTGTAATTCATTTGTATTGCCCTCTCTGGGGTTCTCTATATGTTGCAAATCTCTACATGGGTTGTCCTGGAACAGTAAGCTTAGTTCAATAATTAATGGGAAAAGTGGATTGGGGTTTTATAATTGTTGTAAATCTCAACGTGGGTTGTTGTCTTGTAACATTGGAATTGTGCCACTGAGGAGTGGAAACACTGGAGATAAACAGACTCACTTGGCTGAAAGAGAGAATGGATATTTGAGATTGAGAAGGAGGTTTTCATTAAGATTACGCCCGAGGTTAAGGTTATTACGTATAAGACTGAAAAAAGTTTTGATTAGCTCAATGTTGAATGAAGTTAAAACATTTTTGCGGAAGAATTTGAGACAAGTGGCTCTTTTATCAATTTCTATTGCATTGGGGTTGTGCTATTTGTTAGTGAAATTAACGACATTGCCGGCTCCAACAATTGTTCCATATTCCAACTTGATATTGAGCCTTCAAAATGGATCTGTTACGAAGGTTTTACTTGAAGAGGGATCTCGTCGTATATTTTACAATACTGACTTGCAAAGTGTTGCGAGTACTCAAACATCAAATGAGGAATCACCAGCAATTAATGTTGCAACTGAGAATGAAGCTGATAAGGTTGCAACAGATGATGGTTCAAAAACTGGCAAAGCACTGAATTTGAGCATATTGAAAAAATTCTCTAGAACTAGAGCTTCTAAGCCTGAGTGGCAGTATTCAACGAGAAAAATTGATCATGATGAAAAGTTTCTCCTTAGTTTGATGAGAGAGAAGGGAATTACATATAGCTCGGCCCCTCAATCAGTGTTGGCATTGATGAGGAGGACTTTGATAACTATTATATCTTTATGGATTCCTCTGATTCCTTTGATGTGGCTTCTTTATCGGCAACTCTCTGCTGCGAATAGCCCAGCAAGAAAGCGGCAACCAAATAATCAGATGGTTGGGTTTGATGATGTGGAGGGTGTTGATGCTGCCAAGGTGGAGCTTATGGAGGTAAAATTTCTTCCTTGAAGTTAGATCTAATGCATAAATGTTGTCCTTGATTCATGTTGAGACTTTTGATTTTTGTATTTGATAAGACATTGTTGCATTGGTTACTTGTATAAAGTTGAAGATGGCAAGGTATGATGTGGATTTTTTCTTAATCTTAGAAGTTTCTGCCTTGTTAAATTTTTTTTTTTTTTGGCTAAGTAAGCAGGGGATGCAGCCCCTGGATTTAAACCCAGGCTAGTGGTTGAAACTAATATATGCTCCCAAAAAGCTAGAAAAAACCCCAATATATAAGCTCTTACTCATGATTCACTTTTTGGCCTCTAGAATTTCAGAGATTATTTGATATGTATTTAAAAGTGTGTGTATCTTTTGAGAATAGTTAATCCCAAAATGAAAAAAAATAAAGAAGCTCAAAAGTATAAAGAGTTAACGTGAGGCGCTACCAAAGTACTGCTGTACTGATAGTTTACTCTATTTGACATTGTTCATATAAATAATTGAATTGTAGAAACCAGAATGAAATATCTTAATATTCTTTGACTGTGAAGTTTAGATAAGAAACTTTGATTATGTAATACTTCAATCCTCCAGATTCAGTTTTTCATGCATGTCCAAACTGAAAAGATGCAGTTCCATATTGGTACATTATTTTTACTTTTATTCTTAAATTTAATGTGTTAACTTCTAGCATTTGAATATGTCTCTGGCTGTTATTAAAATGAATCAGGGAGGCAGAGTTAGCTTGTTAAGGTAGTAGAGCCAGTTTAAGGACCAATTGAAAACTCCAGAAATTCCACACCCCCCCCCCCTCCCTTCTTTGCAATAGTCACACTATTTTACTGCAATTGGTCTCCTAGGAACTAGGCTGGTAGTTCTTAATTGTAAATTGCAAAACAGATCATAAAATTGTAATAAGAACCTGGGTATTTATAGGATTGGTTCCTCATATAATCATGGAGATCCTTTGCAAAGGAAAACACTGATTAGTGGATGTGGACTCAATGCCTGGAAAAATTAAGTCTTTAAAAAAGCTTTACTTTCAAAAGGTGTGGTTTAAATTGCCCTCCCAAATAGGTGCTCAGTTGATTATCTTCTTCGGCATTGAGACACCATTGAAACTGATTTTATAAGCAGTTTATGGAATGCTGACATTTAAAACTTTACTCTTAATTTTGTGCTGCGAATTTCACAATGCCCCAGTCATGATAATGCTCGCTACAAAGTAATTTTTTTTTTCCTTAAATTAAATATGAAACAATTTGTAGAGATCGTCATCTTCTTTTTTTTGTTTTTTAAACTAGAGATCATCATCTTGAATGGGGATGATCTCTTTTAATATCCATACATGCCCTAACAAACCACCTCATCAAATTCTAGATTCTTAGTCAAACTTCATGCTGACTTTGGACAGCCTGAAACCACATAATCTAAACCAGCAAAATGCTGTCATATTCATTAGTGGTAAGTATTATTTAAGGAGAAAAGTTGGTGATTTATTTTAAACTTACATTTCTTGTTCACATTATAACTTGCATTTTGTTTTTTTGTTTTTGGTATTAATTTTATTGCTACATTGTTTGTGTGCGTGTGCTAACGCATAGCAAATTGTTTAATGCAGTAATTCAGTATGCTCTAATATTTCAAGTTCACTGTTTCAAACGACGTTGCTCAGGCTAACATAGATCCATTTGTGTAATATGCACAATGCTCCTGATTCTTTTATTTTTTATTTGAACCCATCTACAAAATAAGACAACGAAATAGGAAAAGGATATGTTAAGGTCATAAATGGTCAACTTCAAAATTTTACTTGAAAAATGGTAAATGGGGTTTGGTTAAATCCATAGTACAGCTTGAGATGAAAATGAATTTTAAAGCTCTAGATTCAAGATTATTTTTTCTTTTCAATCTTCAAAGGATATAGGCATAGGACTTGAATGGTTTTCCTGATGAGCAATAATGTTTTTTGAGATGAAGGAGATACCTCATGTTTACAAAATTTCCCTAATTAAGACTTGAACAGATTGGATTGTTTGTGGTAAGATTTCATTAAATTGCAGGATTCACACCATAGAAATTTTAAAACTATGGGTAGATTTACCAAAACAAGCGTAAATACCTTGGTTCAACAATGAGACTTACGTGTAAGTATAACATCTAAACATGAATCAGAAAAGAGCCTTTCTAAGTTCTAGAATTTGAATTTTATGGCTCTCCCTCTTGTATACTTCCTCTTTACTATGGTTGTGCCACTTTTTGCGCTCTTTTTAAAGGGTTGTTCACTTCTTTTTTTAAAAAGGAACAAAAAATAATAATAATCTGAGTTATGTGCAGTAGAGACAACACCAATTCAAAAATAAGTTTTAAGAGACACATATATATGGAGTAAAATGTAAATGGGCCTCAGCACTAAAAAATATGGTTAAAATTTTAAGTTGAAAAGTGCTCACCTCTTGGTGCTTATAAATGATGGATAAGTTTTCTTCTGGGTGGTAGGATAGAAAAAATAAATCTAACATTTCATCCGTCCCATTGGCCTTTATTTATTTTTTTGGGGCAAGAATTGGGGAAATTGTTGAACACCTGTATCCTGTTGTGATTTTAATGGGCCATCAGTATATATATGTTTGGGTAATGCAAATTTGAATTTGAATTTTCTCCTCATCTATTGCCCAAGACATGCAGCAAGGTTTTGTTACATGGTGCTGGACCTTTGGCTTGCTTGTATATTGTTATTGATGTTCTGTTGAAGCTTCTTCATTTGTATAAAACTGGTCGACTAGAAAAAGAATGATGGCAGATATGATCCAATCTCTTTTCTGTTTTTATTGCTGAAATTGCTTGAAAGCTATTGTTTCTTGTCTAAGAGAAGTTTTTTGAACTAAGTGCACTGGATCTCTCTTGTTACTACACATGTAATTTTCTTTTTTCAGTATTTATTGACACAGTTCATGTTTATAGATAGTTTCATGCCTGCAAGGAGCTGTTAACTATGGAAAGCTAGGAGCAAAATTACCTAGAGGTGTGTTGCTTGTGGGCCCTCCTGGAACAGGAAAAACATTACTGGCCCGTGCAGTTGCTGGAGAAGCAGGAGTGCCATTTTTCACTGTTTCTGCAAGTGAGTTTGTGGAAATGTTTGTTGGAAGAGGAGCAGCTCGCATACGAGACCTTTTTAATGTGGCAAGGAAGTGTGCTCCTTCAATCATATTCATTGATGAACTTGATGCAGTTGGGGGCAAGCGCGGTAGAAGTTTTAACGATGAACGTGACCAAACACTAAACCAGGTAAGATCTAAACCTACTAGCATATCTTGCACTCATTCAGTTTAATTTAAAATTTCATCTTATTTCAGGTGGCTTTCTGCATTATTAGCTAAGATGTATGGGTACGTATACGGGTATGGATATGATATGGATACGGTATTGTGATACAACATTTCTTGGAAAACTTAGGGTCCGATATGTTAGGGATACGTGTATTAATTACTTATTAAATATATTTTATTTATAGTTTTTATATATTTTTAAGCATTTATGTTTTATATATTTTCAAGCATATATCAATTTAAGAGCAACAATGGATAATAAAGTGAATCCATGGCCATTAAATGATGTTTAGATTACAAACCAAGATCCAAAGGAGTAAATAAAAGATAACTAGACAAGTGTTCAACATTGAAACCAATATATAAAAATATAAATTAAAATTCTTACAAGTTTGTGCTATCTCTCATTATCGGGGGTTGGATTACAACGGTATTCAAGTCATATCATGGGTGTATCATAGATGTATTGGCACTTTAAAAAAGAGAGGAAAAAGACTGGGTATGTATCTTAGAGTATCCAGTATGATACCGGTACGATACGTGTCGAATATAGGTATGTGAGCAAAAATGGAGTATCCGTGCATCCTAGATTATTAGTATGTAATTTCATTTTATAGAGCATGAGTTGATGTTATGCAAAAAATTTGAACAATTTTCAAACCTAATGAATTATCCAAAAAAAAGAAAAAAGAAAAAAAGAATTGAATTGCTTTTATTATTAATTAAAAAAAAAAAGTATCTAGATTTTAGTACTTTTTTGTTGAGACATATATTCATCCCTTCCAAACATCTAGTTTTTTCTCCCCTGTCCAGAGACTACTGCTTTTTTAGCATATTTTTATTGTTTATCAGGATTGTTGGGTCATTTCTATTTACAATCATAAAACTATATTTTTATTATGAATTCTTTTTGGATATATATATATATATATATATATATATTTTTAATTGGATTTTAAAACTGTTTCTGCATCTGTAGTTGCTGACAGAAATGGATGGATTTGAGTCAGACATGAAAGTAGTTGTTATTGCAGCCACTAATAGGCCTGAAGCATTGGATCCAGCTCTCTGTAGGCCTGGTCGCTTCTCAAGAAAAGTACTTGTAGGAGAACCAGATGATGAAGGAAGGAAAAAGATATTGGCTGTACATTTGAGAGGAGTTCCTCTAGAGGAAGACGTACGTCTTATCTGTGATCTAGTTGCTTCCCTGACTCCAGGTTTTGTAGGTGCTGATCTTGCCAACATCATCAATGAAGCTGCATTACTTGCTGCTCGTGGAGGTGAGGTTGAAGTAAACACCTTCAATTTCATTAGAGCAGCCCTCCCCTTCCCTCCCCCCTCCCTTTCTTTCGTCTTTCTCAGTGTTGTTATTTATTTATTTATTTTATTTGGTCTTCTTAGTGAATATTGGACCAATAAATGAAAATATAATGTCTTCTGGGTTTTGCAGGCAGTGAAACTGTGACAAGGGAAGATATAATGGAGGCTATTGAAAGGGCAAAATTTGGAATCAATGATAAGCAGCTGAGGCCCAGTACACTAAGCAAGGAACTTGGCAAACTGTTCCCCTGGATGCCTGCTCTGGTGGGAAGGAATGACACCCGACAGAATGGACTGCAAGGTCCTCTAGGCTATCAAACTCTCAGCTAAGTATGTTTTCATCTTGTTCTCACCTTGACATTCTTCAGGTTATATAATTTTTGAATGTGTTACAAATTCTCATCTCTATTTGTAATCTTCTGCTAGAGAGAAATATTCATTATAATAAATGCAAATGATTTTCTGCTCTTCCATTTACTGTGGGTGAATGCTTATAACTGTCATCATTGGTAGACTCAGAATCTTTTTAACTTTAGTGATTCAATTTTTAGTGATTAAACTGATAATTTCGCGTAGCTAACATGTTCTTGAAGAGGTAGTTTGCTGTGGCATTTAAATATCTGGTCTGTTATAACTGTCAAGTGTGTAACATTTTTGTCTTAAATGTTCATTAATAGACATTATAATTGGTCTATAGCAGGTTAATTGGTACTGAACAAGGGCTCTAACCTTAATTCTAATTTCAGATTTAAGTTTATGTGGTATGAGAACTTTCAAGTTTTGTGCAAGTCTAGCAAGTTAGTGGTTTAATAGTCTTTGTGACTTTTATTGGTGTTAAGAGTCAATGATAAATATGTTATGCTGACTTGCCAAGGCCTAGATCATTTACCCCTTTCTTTTGATCAGTTGCTTTCACTTAAAATCTGTGCTAGTATATAATATTTTTTCTCACCTAAAATTTGTTGATCAATAGGAAGCAGACATCCTCTTCATTACAACACCTAAGGTTGCATCCAACAAAACATCTCAACAGCCCCTAGCACCAACAGAATTGGAGAAATAGTCTTCTATTGTTATTTTTGTAAATTGGATTGATCCAAAAGATAGATTAGATGTGTCAGAAACAAGAACTCTTTGCAGGGGCATGGGAATTGAGATGGATTTTCAACACACCAGAGAAGGGACTGCTCTGTGCTGCACTGTTTTCACATCTTTTAACTTCCTAACTAGACAAACAACTAAATGTGTAACATATTCTAATACCATCTACAATGGAAATGATAGTCCAATTATATATTGCATCCTTCTTTGTGAGTGTCTGCTTCAATCACAATAGCAGTATCACACTCCATTATGACTTTGTTCCATCCTTCTCCAATGCTCCAATTGCTTTGACATTGGTTTAATGATTTTTGTCCATGCTTGAAACATTCTGCCTTATGGTCCTTGTGATAACTGATAGGCAGCCTTGCATCTTCCTCATTTTCTGCATCAACATAATCTTAATAAAGCTCTCTTGAGGGGAGGAATGGCGCTCCATGGTGGGAGGCTTTGATTCACTGCCATTATTGGGTTTTTACTTTTGAAGCTAGTGTATGCTTTTGTCACAATGGTTGGGACTTCCATGTGTAAATATTTAAGTCTTCAGGCAAACCTTATTCCAACCTTGCGGATTGTCTCTATTGTCACTGCTGCATAAAGTGTAAACTGGTCTTTTGGGATTCATGGGTCTAGAAGATTTCTGGCGTGTTTGCTAGCTGTCCAGTAGGGACAACTTCTCTCCATACTGCTTCCATTTCCTGCTTCTTTTTCACTATACTTTCTCCATAAATGAATCGAAGCCTTGAGTTAAATTACAATAAATAGGCCAAACTTTATTTGACCTCGAAAACAATCAGTGCACCTTTTTTTTTTACTTTGTTTGCCGAACAATAAAACCCCAGAAACCTGTTCTGCATTGATTGACATTTGGTATTGCTTAATCTCAACCTGGTATCATTAGAGCTTCCTTGGAATTTTGAACTACAGACCTCTTAAGATTCAGTCCCTCAGTTTACATTGGACCAATAGGCCATCTATAAATATATATACTCATAGAAACACGTTCAGCCTACATATATGCTCAAAGGATTTCTCATTTTAAGTGCCCATGATGTTTGGCCTCGGAGTTCAGACAATCCAAAAAATCTCACTCTGCCCTTTTGGTCTTTAGGAAAATTTTGCCAGAGCTTTTGACATCCTTTTTGTTATTCCCTTTCCCTTTCCCTTTCCAGCCTTTCAGAAATCTTTAGCCAGTTATTATATGACCTTTCAAGCTTTTGTATCAGTTTTTTTTCCTAATAAGAACAAAAAATTTCACAAATTTTCCACAATTGTTGAGGTGGTATATTGTGATTGGTGCACAATAAAAGTGGTGTCTGTAGAGGGTCTATGTACAAGTGATGTTGCACTAGTCACAACTTGTCAATAACATTACTTAATTTTTTAATATAATTTTTGAACAATAGACAAATGCTAGTATTAATATCTTGTCTGTTGCTAATTATCTTCTAGGAAGAAGACAAAGCCATAAGGTCCTTACATGCATGAACTCACAGATTCATGGAATCTTGTATTACATCAAGAAGCACCCACATGGAGTCATGGACCATGTTTTTAGTGGGAAATATCATATAGTATTTTCACTTTAACAGCATCAGCAAATGTGGAGGCTGCTAGCTTTGGGATCCAATTGGGAAAAAAAAAGTGTTAAAAAGGACAATGGAAACTCTAATTGGCTTCCTTTGTCTGGTGGGAAAGATGGGATTTGATGAGTGGTTTGATTCCCTTGTGGTTGAATTGAAAGGCCATGTTTTTTCCAAGTGTCATGCCCTAGATTACCTTTGACAAAACCTATGATGATCTCCCACTCCCAGCTTGTTGGGACTCCACTTGGTGTGATTTTGACAACCACTAAAACCATGTAATATATTATGTGTGGTTGACAGTTGACGCCATTTTTATTGCAACTAGCAAGAAAATGCAGAGTCACTTATTGAGGCCTCGTGATGATGTAATATATATGAGTATAAAGTTTTTAATTTTTATTTTTTGAGAATCCATGAGTATAAGGTTCTAGATGAGGATAAGTCACTCTTTATTTATATAGAAATGAACTTTTATTTTCAAGAAAATGACCGTATCTCATAATGAGTTCTAACTCAAATAACAATTCTTCTCCCTTTAATATCCAAAAAAAATAAAATAAAAAATTCTCCCTTGCACTCTTATTTGTCTAGATCATAACTTTTTATTTCAGAGAAAATAATAGTGTCCTAATAATAGTATGGTATTTATGAGGTCTAACTCAAATAACATTTCCTGTCTTAATAATAGGTGGAGACTGAATCATGAAATTAAAATCCACAAAAAAGAAAAAAGAAAAAAAAAGAGTCTTTCTAATCATCCATTCGGGCAGACATTGCTTTTATGTAAAGACTGATTGATGACAACATAATAACCAAATTACAATTAAGTGCTGTTATTTATTATTATTATTTTTTAGAAGTGCTGTTAAATGGTTTCTAGAAGTATTAACTTAGTTTGCTTGGGGCATGAAATAAAATTATTTGTCATTGTTGATTTATTTGTGGAGGTAGAAAGGAAAGGCTTCTTGTTTCCTATCAACATTTTTTTAATATGGGTTCTTGTTTTGCTTAAGTTGCTTTCAAAGAAAAGTATTCTTTTCTTCATCAAAAGGTTTATATATTTAAATTTGTGGATTGATCTTGAGATCTTGTAGTAGTGTCAGCCCTATACAATCACATTATAGATTTCATAAATGCCATTAAGTAAATATCAATTATTATTTTTAAAAATAGTTGTACAATATTGGCCATTATTTGAGTTTGGTGTTGTTCAAACTTCAAAGCCATCTTGTACACCTTAAAAAACTGTTGCCTTTAATCTTCTCTTCAATTCTTTTCTGCATGCAAACAAAAATCAAGCCCATGTTAACAAACATCACAATCATATCCAAGTTTTATGCCATATATTAATACTAAAATTTACCTTATTAGTTGCCTATCAAGGGTTAAAGCAGATAACGGCCCTCTATTCTCTTCAGCTCTCCTCAGAAGGTATGGTATAACTATCTCCATGGAGCCAAATGGCATGTACTTACTAACTTGAAATCCTGCATTCCTCAAACCAAAGGAAAGGGCTTCTGACATTCCATATAGTTGTGCAAATTCCAGCTTTTGGTTTACCTTTTTAACACCTAAATCGCGTGCTTTTGCCACTGCTTTTTTCCCTATTTGTCATCAACATCTTGAATTAAATATAATGCACAAAATTCAGAATACATTTTTATATTCCACATAATTAAAGTTTCAAATTCTTTACCTGATTCGACATTATGAGTTGCAAGTACAAGTGCACCAGGACCATTGGCAATCTTATCGAGCATGAAAGAAGCACAGTCATTGTAGCATGCATGAGTTTCTTGTATGCTATTGTGGATAGGAGACTCAAAGCCTAAGGATGAAGCTAGTTTTCTCTCATATGACATATAAGCTCCTCTCACCAGTTTGAACCCCATTGGAACTCCCATTTTTTCTACAGCCTTTGTTACTAACAACAATCTTTCTTTTGCATCTTTCAAGTAAGCTTGAATTGTCCCATACATGATTATGTTATCATCTCTGTTGTACATAATTGCAGAAGAGTAGGTAAAGTAATCAATGGCAGGTTGAACTGGTGTATGCTCTGCATCAATCGTTAAAGGGACATTGGCTTCCAAACATTTTTGGCATATTTTTAACAGTCTCTGGTGTCCTAGTTGGAGATCATGTTCTTCTTCTAATGTTAATGGTTCTGGCTTTTGGAGGGTGTGATACGTCGAGCTTATACTAGACAAAATTGGGAGGGTATCCAACTTCCATGGCAAATTGAAAGAAGGGTTCTTGTGTTGCCATCTTAACAAGTCACTAACCCGTTCAAGCAAATTCATGGGGCAAATAGCAGATATTTTCACAATAACAAAACTCACCTGTTGAAAGGGAAAAAAAAAGGAAGTTCATTTTTCATGTTGTTTTCATAGTAAAACCAAATATCACAAGAAAGTAACAAAATCCACTAATCCAATCAACTTTTTTTTAAAATTTATTTTAAATAATTCGATAGTTGGAGAAAGGTAATTTGAATCCTAAAATCTCTGTTAGTCACACTAATAATTAAAACTATAAGGCTCTTAGCAAATCTAACCAACTTTTCAACAAGACGTAAGTTTCTATAATATCCAAATCCAATGGTTCTCTTAGTACATTAAATTAAAGCTTTTTAAGAGACAAGTTCGTAAATTTCTACAATTTACATTGAAAAGCAATAGAAATTTAGATTGCCTTCAAAGTCATCCGCATGTATATGCAACATTTTATTGCAAACATCAAACTAAAAACTACAAATTAGCCCTAAAAATTTCGGATCAAATTAGCAAAATTTTACATTTCTAATCCTAAAAGAGTTTTTTAGTTGGCAGTTTCTTTTTTCATCTTAAAGAAGAATTTTCAGGTAAACTTCTAGTGATACTCATAGATAGTCCCACCCCTAGCTTACTTCATCACATTTGTCTATAACAAAGGATGGAAAGATTACAATCCATAATCCATATTAAAAGCTCTTACCTTTTTGTTTTTTGTCTCAATATTTTTTATTTTATTTTTTAACAAAACTAAGTTTTTTGAAAATAAATAGCTTTTAACTTTTTGTTATACATTTAACATAAAAGTTACAAATTTTTTTAATACATTTTGATAAATATCATGCAAATAAATTACTAGAAACTGCCTATCAAAAAAAAAAAAAAAAATACTAGAAACTGCAAGATTTCTAAATACACACTAATTTAGTAGGTATGAAACATTTAATATTCAAATCCTCTTATTCTCAACTATGGTAAAAAGAAAATCAGATTTATTATTAGACACTCATTCTATGGCTGTAACAATTCCACTTCCCTATTGTAGGGAAACGTACAGTTGCATCCCAAATAGGTGATACCCACCCAGCAAAGGTAGGCTTGTCTTTGCAAATAAATCATTGATTATTTTACATCTAATTGACGTAGCATTTGAGATAAGGGCAAAGTATGTGTAACACACTATGTGTTATCATAAAGACATAAAAAAATCTAATTTACATAGCATTTGAGATAAGGACAAAGAATGTGTAACATACTGTGTTATCATTAAGACGTCAATTGAAATCGCGAGTTCACGTTCTCAGTTATTGAAACACTGCTTATTGAAACATACAAATTGTTACATTATGTGTAACAACCATCACCCTTTGAGATAATGTTCGACCAAGCCGACCATATAAGCAAGGTATGATGTTTGGGTGTCAGACATCTTTCCTTTTTATCTAGAAGAAAGTTTATAAGCACAAAAAAAAAAAGAAAAAAAAAGAAAAAAGAAAAAAAAGATAAATTTTTTTATATCTGACTGACGTAAGTAAAAAAGTAAATTCACATATGTAGATAAAAGTCAATAAAAACTTGTTAGTAAATATGATAAAAAATTTGTAGCATTGCTCTGTCTAGACAAAAAACTATTGAAAGTACCGCTGGGTGGTACCAACTGACCACAGCAGCTTTGGACCTCACAGTTTTGTTTGTCACGTGAGAGAGGGGATTTTGCCAGTGACATAAACATGCCGCTCGATGAGGCTCCCACATACATGTCCAGACCCATAACTCCTTTTCTCATTTACTCTTTCTGTTTTAATTTTTTTTGTCTGATTTAAAAAGTTAAATTTTTTATAGGAATATTATTTATTATCTTGTCTATTTTTTAAAAATGTATAAATTTTTAAAATTACTCTTAAAAAAATTTATTAAAAAATTGAATTAGTAAATTAATAGGGGTATAATAGAAATATTAGTAAATTAATGACTTTTATTTTTAGAAACAGGACAATATTTTGAGACATCTCAAAATAGAATAGAGGACAAAAAAAAATGGGACAGCGAGAGTATTTATTTAATCTATCATCTTTCTCATTAAAACTTAAAAAATGTAATGCCTACTCAGTTCTACTTCTATCTCATCTCGTGCTGTTTCTTTTCATGTGCTATGTCTCTGTTTTGTTTTTATATATATATATATATATATATAAACAAATTTTGATGAACGAGATCAACAAAAAAGGAAACTAAGGTCTCTGCTATTTCAATTTCAACAATCTTTTTCTTTTTTGAGAGATTTAATTTAATTTTTTTAAAAAAATATACAATCGATTATATAATACCCACCATTTTCGTCTCTCATCTAAGAAAGATAAAAAAAAAAAAAAAAAAAATTTCAAAGCAATGAAACAACCACAAAGTAAGCTATATAATGAATAGTAAAAAAATCAGAATAAAGAAAATGAAAGTTCATGAAGCAAAATAAACCCAAATGAAAAGTAATGGGAAAAGCTTACAGAAGATGGTGGAAGAGACTTGGCTATCTCAACAGTGTGAAGGAAAGCCTCCAAGTTCCGATCACAAGACTGGTTGTCACTGACACATTCCACAGCATAATCAAGCATGACTCTGAGCCCATCGCCACCTCGGTGTAGCCTCCGCACGGTGTCTCCGGTGGCCAAAGCATCCTCTCCACCACAAAAATGCTCATAAAACGTGTGCTTCACAACACCCAACACCATATCTCTGAGAACCTCTATGTCCATGAGCTTGGACTTCATGACCCACATCCCAAAATCCACCATAGACTCCATGGCTGCAAAGTGAAGGTTGGCTGAGGCTCGTAGGAGCTTGGTGGTTGGTACGGATGAGAATAGCTTCTCAACATCATGGAGGTTGAGAGAAGTGTCTGTGTTTGTGGGTGGTGGTTGTTTTTGGATAATGGATTCTAGCTTTTCTGTGCTGTGGTTGATGGAGATGGAAGAGGAAGAGGGAGAGGAAGAAGAAGAGTTGAAAGTCCTAGAGAAGAAGTAACAATTGCCGAAGCTTTTTAGGAGTTTCCTCGGAGGGAATACACGGGCTGCCATGAAATCTCAGTGGTGTGTACAAATTACAATCTCGCCGTCACAACACAAACCCAATGTTCTGATTTGCAATCCCAATTGATATTTTTATATATATATTTCAACTCTAAAGCTGATATTAATACAAACCAAATTATGTACGTAATCAAGAATTTCTATTTTATAATATTCTTTTTCAAAGTAGGAAAAAACTATCAAATATAGAAAATCACGAATCAATAAAGAATCAAGCATAATATTAAATAACAAAAGTAAAATTATATGCAATCGTAAGTTGTAACCGATGTTTAGATTTCCACTCTAAACCATTAAACTTGATATTAATACGAATCAGATTATCAAATCAAAAAACGGTAGTGTGAATAGTGTTTAATACAACCACTTTATTATACACATGCAAAAAATCAACTGAAATTGTGACTTTAAATGCATGTAACAAAGTGTTTGTAGCAACTTTTTATTATTAAGAGTAGTGTTTATTACATAATATATGCAATCAAATCTTTTTCTATCAAATACAGAGTAATATGAAATCAAATTTGGTTTTTTTTTTGGTGTGGTATTTTACTTGATATTCAAAGTATTATATTTAATATTTTTTTTGCAAAGCATGACAAAATCATCAAATATAGAATAGTATACCACGAATCAATAAAGAATCGAGCATAATATTAAAAAAACAAAAGTAAACTTATTTAATTGAAACCAACTCCTCTATGACTCATCTAAGGTTTTGGTTGATCCAATGGATAAAGCCTAGTCAGTGAAAGATTTTAATAAGGGTCATTTAATATAACACAAAATTAGTTCTTTAGAATTTATTAATTTTTTTGTTATTTGGCAAATCAAATATGTGTCGAAAAATTTAGAACACATGCAAATAGAATACGAAGAGTAAAAATGATTTTAATAGTAATCCATTTACGTGAAACTTAATTAACGTAAGTAATAGCATAATAATAATAGGTATTAGCTTTCATTACAACTTTAGGATGAGTTTGAGATGGACTTATTTCCTTTAGCTTATTTTCTTTAATGTATTTACTTTTTAACTTCTTTTTGGTACTATTTAAGGGTTTAATTGTATTTTTTAGTACTATTTATGAGTTTTATTGTACTATATATTCAGTTAACTTTTAACATTTTTCTTTCTACACTTTTAGCAAAAAGTTTTCAGTTTTAACTCAATAAACTGTTTTTAAACGGACTTTAAGGCTTCCAAAACCAATCTATAGTAATTTTTATAAATTTTTAGCTATAGACTTTATCCAATAGATAGTAGTGTACCCTAAACAAATTCACAAAATATAAATTATCCAATAGATAATATTATAAATTCACAAAATATAGAAAATGGTATTATTACACCTTGAAATTTTATACTCAACTACTAGACATATTAATCCTAAACAAATTGTTTTATCAATGGTATTATAGATGAATATCAAAATTTTATGCAATTACATAGGGAAGCAGATGAACAAATCTAATGATCCGTTTGGATTGAGGGGAAGAAAAAGAGAGTAGAATATATTTAGCATAAAATTAGCTTATTTTTACCCAACTTTACTCTACTTCCTCTCCATCCAAACAGGCTATAAGTCTTTTGGGAAGTCCAAAAAGTCGGCGAAAATAGCCTAATACCATGTTTAGACAAAATATTTAACATTTTACCATTGTTTTTAAAATAATTTATGCATGGTACTCCATTTACAAGAATCGAGTACTGTAGAGAAGTAAGACAGTGTACAAATCACAAATCACACGGAAGTTGGAAAGAAAACCAAATACGTAGCATCCACAAATTAACTTAGAAAAGTCATAAAAATTAATCCTCTCCCCAAAATCCTGTCATGATTGTCTGGCATACGTGATTGTTATTTAAAGCAAGCACCAGAAATTGATGGAGACAAATCAATCAAAGTTTTGAAAAGTCAAATATGCACAAAAAAAAAAAAAAAAATTAAAGGAAATCATTTTACATTCTATTCAATTCCAGGACTTGGCACTTTCTTATTCACCTCTGTTTTACTGTAAGAATAGCAATGGATGAACACTTTTTGATTTAAAAATGCCAAATCAGCGGTGTCACTGGGCACATTTGTAGGGAGCTCGATTTTGAAAACTCGAGATATACTTAAAACTTGGGTTTTACAAACTCGGTTTATAATATTTCGTAAATAGTGGTAGAATGTTATAGATATTTTGTCCAAACATGGTATCTGACTCCAAAAAATTAGGGGCTATTTGTTATATGTGTTTAAATACATGTTTTCAGTTTTTAAATAATATTACGTGTATTTTCACATATTTTTTTATCTACACATATTTTAAAAAAACTGAAAACTATTATTTAAATACACGTACTAAATGGGCTTTGGCTTATTTTAACAGGTCCCACATAAGGAAAAAAAAAAAAAAACTCATCTTTCTCTATAATAAAAAATAGCAAAACTTTAATCCAAAAAAAAAACAAAACTGAAAACATGTGTTTAGAAACATGTGTGAAAATATGTGTTGGTAAAAAAGTATGTGAAAATACGTGTAATGTTGTTTAAAAATTGAAAACATGTATTTGAGTGGGTGTACCAAACAGGGCCTTATTCAAATGTACACAATTATTGTCATTCAAATAAAGTTATTTTTTATTTCTTTTTTTTATTATTATTTTTTAATTTGATAATTACAACAAGAAAAATGGGAATTTAAATCATGAATGTCTTTTTTGAAAACACCAATATATGCTAACAAGTTGAGTTAAAAGGATCTTGATATTCAAGTGAAGTTCTAAACATCTATAGTTAAAGATAAAATATACTCCAACAACTTATGAGTTTTAGCAAACATTCAAATAACAATCAATACACATTAAAAATCTTCAATTAAATGTCAAAATATATCCCATTAACAAATAAGACAACCAAATCACCTCATCAAATGAAACACCAACTTTGCTAATTGTTACCTCCTTCAGCAGAATAGAACAAATACAAGAAATTTGTTTCCCCAACAATTATTCTACGCATCATTTTCTTTTCTTTCTTTGATAATTTCTACGCAACATTTTCAATTTTTAATACTTACTTGTCAATTCAACATTTGGTTGGAGAAATTATCAAAATTATCATTGTTAATGCAATGGGTTGTATGGACTATGTACTGCTGAAGCGGGAGAATGAGGTAGACTTCGAAATTTTATGATTAATACAATAGATACAGCAAGTATTTGCAAGCATTCTTAATTTCGTATATCACATCATTAAAAAAAATTATATCCGAGATTGCGGTGAGCTCATGTGTGAGTTGGCATGCTAATTTAGAAATGTTGTGAAATTTTTGTGACTTTTTATCGTATAAAACTACTCAAATTTTGTTTCTTTTCTTTTATTTTTTGGGTGAAATTGTGAAAATAAATTTTATTTCAACTATTCGTTCTTTATTTCTGTCTTACTTTCCTTATTGAGTGGCAAACCACGGTAGACTGATGCTGACTTTATGCTTGTTAGTTGTTACAAATTAATTTTTTATAAATAATAATAATCCAAATTTAAAAAGAATAAAAAATAGATACATAATAATATAGCAGTTGGTAGAGTTGTCACTCTACTGTAGGGGAAAACTCAAACTGGGACAAATAATAAGTTTTTATTTTATTTTTTATGATCCATTTAAATCCACGATCCATTTAAATCCACAAAATTAATTCAGCACCATATCCATATATTACCCGTGTAGACAACTAGACAGCATCATTATACACGCCCAAAAATAAAATATCAAACGTACACGTAAGGTTAAGGAACACTTAAGTTTGATACATAATAATATGGCATAACTTACAAGGATGGGAAGGAAAGCTCTTATCTAAGCCGATCATGAAGTACTCATAAAAGTTGTCATTCAAGCCATTCTTACATATGCTATGGGATGCTTCAAATTGCCATTGGGTCTTTGCCATGAAATTGAAACCATGTGTTAGGACATATGTGGTTCACTTGTTAAGAACATATGTCATTCTTTTATGTAATTGGCTAATCCTTTGACAAAACGCACTCAACTTGTAATTGGGTAGTTCTAGGTGTTTTTAATACTTTAAGAAATAAGGTTTCAAGATCAAGTGTTGAAGTCATCAAGTCTGTCCAAGAATCAAGCTGAAGAAGTGCACATTTATTAAAGCTCGACCACATCTTGACAACTGGCTCGACAACTGCATGTGTCGAGGTTTAAAAATCTGTCTCAAGCTCGTGGCTCGACACCTGCTCGACACCTTTTATCTGTCGAGGTTTATGAATTTCAGAATTTCTGATATGATTTTCTTGGGATTCGTGAATGTGTCTTTGGGCCTTCTTTTCTCCTAACCCTAGACATATAAAAAGATTGTTTTAAGGGCCGTCAAAAAGTTCACAAGTTGCACAAACATCGAAAAAACTCTGTTCAAGCAAATTGTGACTGGAGACAAAGTTATGCCCTAGTTCATCTCTTTTGAAGAAGTTGCTGTGTATGTGCACCTTTGGGTTTTGTGATCAAGCATCTTCTTGATCTTCATCGTTGATGAACTAAAAAACTTTGCAGCCAACAACTCTTTCTAGTTGGTGATTGAACTCACGTATTGGGATCCGCGCATTGGTTAGTCACGTACTTGGGAGTTATGCATCAAAAGGGAAAACTGTTACTACAGAACAAGTCAAATTGGGTATTGGGATAAGGGTTCAACTGTAGGTTGGTAAGGTACTTGGGATTCCTTTACTTGTAACCGTTTGTTGTGATAATAGTGGAGTTTCGAGAGTGGTGACCTGAAAATCACCCAGTGGGATTTTTACCGTCAAGTTTTCCCCATTCGTAAACAAATTACCGTGTTATTTACTTTCCGCTGCATTATTAGTTTATTGGTGATTTGTTTGTGCTACCACGCGTTTGCATGTTAAATTGATTAATTAATAACTTAGCTAATTAATTAATTTAATCACAAGGGGTCAATACATTTGTGGCTTATCAAGTGGTATCAGAGCAGACACACTCTGATTAGGTGTAATCTTTGCTGTGTTGATCCATTGACCTCTGTTGTCATGGCTGTAACCGGCTTGAAGAGATCTATGTTTTCAAATACATCTTGTTTTTCTAATCACTATTTCTTTGAGTGCTTCAGAAAATACAAGTCTAAAAGTTATTTGAATCCTTTTATGATGACTATTGGAAAAGATCTCAGTTTGGCTAAAAAAAAACTAGACTGTCTCAGAATGAAAATGTGCAAAGGAGTTCGTCTGAGAAGAGTGAAAGTGAAAGGCTTAGCTCATAAAAGGCAGTTGAGAGAAAGTACCATTCCCATTGATTTATCATCTAAGCACGAAGTATGTTTTATGATGAAGTTCGAATTCAAAGTGATGGACACATGTTTATGGTACCTTGACAGTGGTTGCTCTAGACACATAATTGGAGACCGATCTGTCTTCAAGGTTTTCAAGTCAAAGAAAGGTGGCAATGTCACTTTTGGTGATTGGAGCAAGTCACAGATTAAAAGGAGAGGAATCATATCCCTACCTGGACTGCCGGATATTGAAAATGTTCTTTATGTGGAAGGTCTAAGGGTAAACCTGTTGAGCATAAGTCAGATATGTGATCAAGACTTCATGGTACTATTCTTAAAGGGAAAGTGTCTTGTCATGGATTAGTCTGGAAAGAAGCTTATTAGTGGTGTTTGCACTTTAGACAACTGCTATGGATTGGTTCCTGATGCTGATATTATGTGTAATAGCATTCGTTTGCCTAATGAAGATCTATGGCATCAACGAATGGGACATGCTAGTCACAAGCATCTTTCTATTGTATCTAAGCATGAATCAATCTTGGGGATACCCAAGCTTAGTAGAATGAGCAATGTGGTGTGTGGACCATGTCAGCTTGGAAAACGGACGAAAGCTAAGCATCCAGGTACTCAGACATCAGCTACATCTAGGCCATTGGAGCTTCTACATTTAGATCTTATGAGTCCAACCAGAACCAAGTCTCTTGGTGGTAAGAGATACATCATGGTTGTGGTAGACGACTTCACTAGATACTTGGGTCATTCTACTACGATCCAAGTCTGATGCTCTGAGCACATTGTGGCTTTGTGCACAAGATTGCAGAATGAAAAGAGTCTAAAGATTGATCGAATTCGAAGTGACTATGGTAAAGAATTTGAGAACTCATATATGAAGTCCTTATGCACAAGATCAGGTATATCTCAAGAATTCTCTGCTCCTATTATGCTTCAGCAGAATGGTGTGGTAGAAAGGAAGAAGAGGGTTATTCAAGAGATGGCCAGAGCCATGTTGCATAACAAAGATGTGGCTAGAAACTTGTGGGGAGAAGCCGTGAACACTGCATACCATACGGTTAATAGGGTGTACTTCAAACCTGGTACCAAAAAGACTCCCTATGAGTTATGGAAAGGAAGGAAGCCAAATGTGAAGTATTTCAAAATCTTTGGAAGTACTTATTTCATTCTCAAGGATAGAGCGAATGTGGGAAAGTTTGACTCTCGGAGCGATGAATGTATATTTCTGGGTTACTCTTCTACAAGCAAGGCTTATTGAGTATACAACAAAAGAACTATGAAAGTAATGGAGACAGTAAATGTTATCATTGATGAGTCTTCAGATTCTAGTTCTGAGAAAGGCATTAAGGAACTCCCCAAAGAAATTCTTCCTCCTGAGCCTAGTGAAGTTCAAGACATTGTTGAACAAGAACCTGCATCTCCAAGTACTCTCGGTACTCCTAGTGTTGTGGAAGACTCTACAGACATATCCACTTCACTAGATTCTGAATCTCATGAAGAGAAAGGACCTTCCTCTAGGATTAAATTAAATCATCCTCCAGATGTTATTGTGGGAAACATGAATGAACTCACATTAAGGAAATGTAAAGTTGATAAGTGTGTTGCTAACTTTGTGTCTTATTCTTGTTATTTGTCATAGGTTAAACCCAAGAAAGTTGAAAAAGCACTACAAGATGAAAGTTGGGTTGAAGCAATGCATGATGAACTGCTTCAGTTTCAGAGGAATGATGTTTGGACTCTAGTACCTAGACTAAAGGATGAGCACATCATCGGTACAAAGTGGATATTCCGCAATAAGACTGATGAAGAAGGCAATGTGATTCGCAACAAGGTTCGGCTTGTAGCTCAAGGATACTCTCAAATGGAAGGAGGAGACTATGATGAAACATTTGCCCCAGTTGCCCGTATGGAGTCCATCAGAATTCTCCTTGCTTTAGCATGTCATCTGAAGTTCAAACTCTATCAGATGGATGTGAAGACTGCTTTCTTGAATGGGCTGCTTAAAGAGGATGTCTATGTGGCTCAACCAAAAGGATTCATTGATCCACGCTTTCCAGATCATGTGTTGTACCTCAAGAAGGCACTTTATGGATTGAAACAAGCCCCTAGAGTTTGGTATGATAGACTTACACAATATCTGGTGTCACATGGGTTCACAAGAGGAAACATTGATCAAACACTCTTCATCAAGAAGGAAGATGGCGAGTTGATTGTTGCACAAGTCTATGTTGATGATATCATCTTCGATTCAACTAAGGATGAACTCGCTTGTGGCTTCTCAAAACTCATGCAAGCCGAGTTCGAGATGAGTATGATTGGAGAGCTGACTCACTTCCTTAGACTACAGATTCGTCAACAGGATTCAGGTATATTTCTATCTTAATCTAAATATGCTAAGAATCTTGTGAAAAAGTTTAGTTTGGAATTTGCTAGTTCTGTTAGAACCCCTATGAGCCTAAATGTTAAACTCACTGTGGACTTGTTAGGCAAGAGTGTTGATCCTTCTCTTTATAGAAGCATGAAAGGTAGTCTTCTTTACCTTACTGCTAGTAGACCTGACATTAGTTACAGTGTTGGAGTGTATGCTAGATATCAGGCTAACCCCAAAGAATCACACATGACTGCTTTAAAAAGAATTATAAAGTATGTCAAAACCACTGCTGAGTTTGGTGTGTGGTATAGCAAGAACACAAATGATGTCTTAGTTGGGTATTCTGATGTTGATTAGGCTGGCAATGCTGATGATAGAAAGAGTACTTCAGGGGGTTGTTTTTATGTGGGTAACAATCTTGTCTCCTGGATGAGTAAAAAACAGAACTCCATTTCCTTATCCACTGCGGAAGCTGAGTACATTGCTGCCAGTAGCTGTTGCACCCAACTCCTCTGGATGCAAAAACTCCTTCGAGATTATGGTATTTGTCAAGAGCATCTTACTATCTACTGTGACAATACCAGTGCCATCAATATCTCTAAGAATCTGGTTCAACATTCTCGTATCAAACACATAGAGATTCGACATCACTTCATCAGGGAGCTTGTCGAAGATGGTATTCTCACTCTTGAGTTTATCCACATTGATGATCAAAAGGCTGACATGTTCACCAAACCTCTTGACAACAAACGTTTTGAATTCCTTCATCAAAACATTGGTGTTATCTCCATGGATTGATCTTTCTCTCTCTTCTCCTTCTCATGTATTTGCATCTAGTTTTATGCTTTGTTTTGTTTAACATTTTTTTGTTTGTTTATTTTCAGTTTTGTTTGTTTTGCTTTTAAAATAAAAATAAAAAAATTGAAAAATTAGAAAAATACAAAAACAGTATGTGTTTTGTGTACTTTAGTACTTGTGTACCTTGGATGGCCATTGAAACAAAGTTTTTCTAAACTTTGTATCATCTGCAGCTTAGATGAGCATTCTTATGCACAACTAAGCACGTGAGCTTTGTGGCTCTTGTTTGTGATAAATAAAATTAAGTTATCTCTTGAACTTAACACTCATATCACTCTTTTTGACAGGAAGGACTAGAAAATCCTAAGAGAAAGGCATAAATAACCATCTCACCACTGTTGCTCGCCAATCATAATATGACACTTGTATACTTCGGTATAGCAAAAGTGTAGTGTTAAAGACACCCGTATGCTTCAGCATAGCAAAAGTGCAGTGTCAAATGCTTAACATCTTGGGTATTTCTTTTCTCTCTCTTATATGCCCATGCATGATATGCTAAAAAAAAAAAAATGCAAAGAAAATAAAAAGCAAAAAGATAAAAAATGCTTTAAATATGATTGCAAGCGTGTATTCTAGGAGATGTGGGAGTTATAGGATGTACCTCGAAGGTGATAGTCTCCATCAAACAGTTATGATTATGTGTGAGTTAAAGTGATTTTCTCATATCTCAAATCATCATAACATGTATACACTTATGCAATCTTGCGATGTTTTTCGCACACAACACGCAATATTCTTTGCTACTCTTGATACATGTGCAGGTACAATGTGATTTGGCGATCACAAGGTTTTACATGTGCTAATGTATGCTCACTAAACTGTCTTGACTTGTTTTTTGAAATATAAAATTAGTTAGACGTGTTTAGTATGCGTGTGTGTTTTTGGGGATCTATGTGATTAAAATTACTGTCAAGAGATGATTTTGAGAGCTTAATATGTTGATTGGATCTTTGGTTGAGTTGCATGTTGGATTGCATTCATGTCTGTGTTTTTCTCTTCTTGAAAAACTTTTTTCAAAGCTTGCTCGACACCTCCTCAACACCTCCTTGATACCTAGCTATCTGTCGAGCTTCTCAAGCTTTTTTTTATCGCAATCTCGACACCTGATGGATGGATCGAGAAAGTTTCTGTCTCCTCGATAGCTTCTCGACACCTGGTGGATCGATCGAGCTTCTCTTCTTGTGTCTGATGTTTTGTTCCTTGACACATGAATCTGTCGAAGGCCTTTTTCTCGACACCTACCTCGACAGATGGCTCGACACCTCTCAATACCTCATCTGTCGAGATTTACTGAGGATGCTATATATACCCCTCGTGCGATCCGGTATTCATTTCTCTCAATCTCTCTCTCGATAGCTCTCTGTTTTCTCTCCCAAACACTCTCATCTCACTCCAATCTTGTTCCTCAAGGTTTCTTCAGGCTTCCTCAAGTTTTTCTACACTTGGTAAGCTTCTAATCTCTTCATTCTTCATGCATTTCATGTTTGAAACCTAGGTTTTGGGGTTTTTGAAAAATTTTGGGGTTTTTCAAAATTGATGAGTTTTTGTTGAAATTTTGGGTTGGGTTTTCATTTAAATGTGTTTAAAACCTCATACATTGCATCACATTTGCATTATAACAGTATTTTCATGCATTTAGATGTGTGCAATCTGTTTGTGTGCTGGTAGGATTGGATTGGGCTGAGCCCATGATGTATTTTCTTTTGCATGTTACATGTTCATGCATTTCCCATGCATACATACTCTCTTTTCAATATATTTGATATATTTGAACTGCTTGGGACTTTTCTGATTGTCTTCTTTCTCTCCCTCTCTTTCTGTTTACGTTAGTCGTGTCTATGGCACCTAAACGTAAGTCTGCTCCATCCCAGAATCCTCTGCGTTCTAGGACACCTTCATCTTCTGATCCTACTCCATCTAACATTTGGTTCCGTGATGAGGATGCTCATAAGGCTTTCTCGGAGAACTTCTCTAGACGAGGTGTTCATTCGGAACGCCAAGTTATTTTGGCGGACTTCGCCGACATTGACCTTCCCTCTATCATTCACAGTTGGGGATGGGAGTCACTGTGTGACGTCCCGGTCACTTGTCCTCTTGTGCTTATTCAGGAGTTCTACTCCAACATGCACGGATTGATAGTTCAGTACCTCTTTTCTTCACTCGCGTTCGAGGTACGCGCATTCCTATCACACCACAGCTTGTTACGGATGTGCTTCGGGTTTCTAGGGTAGAGTTTCCTGACTATCCTAGTTGTGAGCGTTTGAGGACTGTGTCCAAAGATGAGCTCATGGCTGCTTTTTGTGAGCACCCTGTTGACTAGGGTGAGCATCAGTTTACACCATGTAAGCCTTTTGCTAAAGGCCCTCGCTTCATGAACATGGTGATGACTTTTGTACTCCATCCTCTCTCTCACTACAACTCCATCACAAAGCCTCGAGCTCGGTTTTTGTTATCTCTTCTTGAGCATCTTACCATAGGCTTCCCTTCTCATTTCATTCTCTCTATTATAGATGTTCATTTAGATTCGGCATCCTGTGACAAGCTCATATTTCCTTCCACTATCACAAGGATCTTAAGCCATTTTTCTGTCCCTTTTCTTGTGTTTGACCACTTCACACACGTTTGTGCCATAGACGCCGCTACTGTAAAACGTAGTAAGGCGCAGTTTAGGTCGCGACAGTCGGATTCCACTCCTCCCTCCCGTCCGGCTCCATCTCGTTCAGCTCCATCCACTTCCATGGGCGATGTATCACTTGGAGACATCATGGCGCAGCTGCAGCGCATGGATGCTCGCCTTGATACACTCTCTACTGAGTTGTATCAGGTGAACATTCGTGTCGGTCGCACTACACGATGGTAGGCGACTATGGGTGGCTTTGCTCCTGAGGCTTCTCCTCCACCACCTCCTCCAGTGGCTTCTGATTCTGATGCTGAGGATGATGATGATGATGCTGATGACGATGACGCTTCGGATGATGTTGGAGATGCTAGCTCTACCGATGAGATGTCTACTTGACACTCTTACCCTTTGTCACTCGTGACAAAAAGGGGAAGTAATTTTGGATATTGAGAGTAGTCATTCTTAGGGGGAGAGTTAGTGTAGGACATTTTTGTTAGGGGAAGAGTGCTGATATGAGGGATGTAGTGAGGATATGATGTATCTTGTTCTTTTCTACTTTATTAGATACATTGTTCTTGTACATTAGGTCTTGTGACCAGTTTTTACATACATTGTACTTATTTTCTCTATATGTGGATGTATGTTTCTTTCACCTACCTCTACATGTGTTATTTCTTTTCTATCTTTATACACATGTTTCTAATACTTGTATGCAATCTATTATTTATGTTTCACACTAAGATGCCTTGATGAGTTTTGTTTAAAGTGTTTCAGAAATACAGGTTGTCAAAGTCTACTTGTCATAAATTCTCTTCTTGCAAAGTTTTTCAAGAGTTTGTGTTAGGATAGATTTTATTGTATTCAACAAGTGAATATGAGTTGAGTGATTTATGACTTCTCTCATATCTCATTTGTTTGTTATGGTTTTGTCACGGATTGCCAAATGGGGAGATTGTTAGGACATATGTGGTTCACTTATTAAGAACATATGTCATTCTTTTATGTAATTGGCTAATCCTTTGACAAAACGCACTCAACTTGTAATTGGGTAGTTCTAGGTGTTTTTAATACTTCAAGAAACAATGTTTCAAGATCAAGTGTTGAAGTCATTAAGTCTGTCCAAGAATCAAGTTGAAGAAGTGCACATTTATTAAAGCTAGACAGCATCTCGATAGCTGGCTCTATAGCTGCATGTGTCAAGGTTTAAGAAGTTGTCTCAAGCCCGTGGCTCGACACCTGCTCGATAGCTACTCGACACCTTTTATCTGTCAAGGTTTATGAATTTCAGAACTTCTGATATGATTTTCTTGGGATTCGTGAATGTGTCTTTGGGCCTTGTTTTCTCCTAACCCTAGACATATAAAAGGATTGTTTTAAGGGCCGTTAAAAAGTTCATAAGTTGCACAAGCATTGAGAAAACTCTGTTCAAGCAAATTGTGAGCGGAGACAAAGTTATGCCATAGTTCATCTCTTCTGAAGAAGTTGCTGTGTATGTGCACCTTTGGGTTTTGTGACCAAGCATCTTCTTGATCTTCATCGTGGATGAATTGAAGAACTTTGCAACCAACAATTCTTTCTAGTTGGTAATTGAAGTCGCGTACTAGGATCCGCGCATTGGTTAGTCACATACTTGGGAGCCGTGCATCAAAAGGGAAAACTGTCACTACAGAACAAGTCTAATTGGGTATTGGGGTAAGGGTTCAACTGTAGGTTGGTAAGGTACTTGGGATTCCTTTACTTGTAACCGCTTGTTGTGATAATAGTAGAGTTTCAGGAGTGGTGACCTGAAAATCACCCGGTGGGGTTTTTGCCGTCAGGTTTTCCCCATTCGTAAACAAATCACCGTGTTATTTACTTTCCGCTGCATTGTTAGTTTATTGGTGATTTGTTTGTGCTACCACGCGTTTGCATGTTAAATTGATTAATTAATAACTTGGCTAATTAATTAATTTAATCACAAGGGGTCAATACGTTTGTGGCCTATCACCATGATCAAGAAATTTTGGTGGGGCCAAATGGGGGATAAAAGGAAGATACATTGGTTAAAGTGGGATGAATTAACAAAATCAAAATTGGAGAGAGGTATGGGATTTAGAGACCTAGCCATGTTCAATGATTCCTTGTTGGTGAAACAAGCTTGGAGACTCTTGAAAAACCCTGATTCATTATTTTACAAAGTCTTCAAAGCACGTTTCTTTCTGAATTGTACAATAATGGAGGCTAAACACACAAGTGATGGTTCACATGCTTGGAATAGTATATTACATGGGAGGGATGTTTTACTCAGGGGTTGTTGATGGAGGATTGGGAATGGCAAGGCAGTGAGCATATGGCAACACCATTGGTTACCAAGGAAAAATCCACCACAAGTTCTTTCACCTATGGTGGAGACATTGGCAGATGCGAAGGTGGCAATATTGATTGACGAAACTACAAGGCAGTGGAACCATGAGATGATAGACAACATCTTCACCCTTGTGGAAGCAGATTTGATCAAAGCCATCCCACTCTTACGGTATGAGGCAAAGGATAACAACGACATTTACACCTCTAAGTTCGGGAATAGATACCTAAAAGCTGACGAGCAAACCGAGTTAGATGAAGAGCAGAGGGTGAAAGGCAAACATCTGTGGAGGACACTTTGGTCTGTGCAAGTTCCTAACAAAATTAAAAATCTGATGTGGAGGGCATGCCACAACTCACTGCCAACCAAAGAGAATCTGGTGCGTCGAACTATTATCGATAACCTAACCTGTAATCATTGCAAGCAGGTACCAGAATCATCACTCCATGCTCCATGGTCATGTAGAGAATTAGATGTGATTTGGGATGATGACACGCAATGGCAATGCCGAAGAAATCACACCTTTGTGGACTTCAAGGAATTATTATTGTGGTTCATCACTAACCAATAGGACCTAGAGCTCTTCTCAACTTCGGCTTGGCTAATCTGGACTCAGAGGAACCAGGTACGCTTGAATAAACCTAGCATTAGCTCTCATTTGTTTGCTGCAACGGCAAAAGAGCGAGTTGCCGAGTTTGTACAAATCGTACCTCTGCCACCTTATCCTCGGCTTATAGCCACTTCCACTCAGACCAGGTGGTGTCCACCAACACAAGGAATGGTGAAAATTAACTGTGATGGGGCTACATTTAGAGAACAAAAAAAGTCAGGCATTGGTGTGGCTATCCGAGACGACAATGGCATGGTTTTGGCTTCAATGTCCAAGCAACTACCACAACTATACACGGCCTTGGAGATTGTGGCAATGGCAGCTTCAACAGAATTGTCCTTTGCATCATAGATGGGCTTTCATCATGCTATCTTGGAGTTAGACTCACTGGTGTTGGCCAAGGCATTGATAAATAATGGCACCTATCTTTCCTCGGAAGGTTTGTTAATGGAGAATATTAGATTTCATGCTGGTTTTTTTATTCAATTACTCTACTCTCATGTAAAGAGAGAGGGTAATAAGGTTACGCATAAGTTAGCAAGACATGCTCTTTGTATTTTAGATTTTTCAGTGTGGATGGAGGATGTTCCACCACCCTTACTTTCTGTTGTCCTAGATGACATTGCTGGATTTTCTTAATAAAGCTTGATGTGCTTTCTCTAAAAAAAAAAAGTTTGATAGAATAGAGAATTTAATGAAATTCATTTGTCATCTATTGATGGCATATTTTTTTCTTTTTTAAAGTGGAAACACCAATTTAGATTTGATAGAAGAGCCTTCTCCAAAAAAAAAAAAAAAAAAAAAAAAGGATTTGATAGAAGAGAGAATATAATGAAATTTGTTTATAATCTATTGATGGCATAGTAGCTTTTTTTTTTTTGGTAAACAATAAGTTTGGTCTTTAACCTTTAGGCTGAATGTCAATTTGGTCCTTAACATTTCAAATGTGTTAATTTAGTCATTTTGAATGGAAGATATAGATAATGTGTCAATTTAGTCTTTAATCTTTTGGTATTGTATCAAAATAGTCACTGTCTATTACAACAAAAGTAGACTACGGTGACAACACTTTTCGCCATAGTATGTCATTATTTTGTCGCCAAATACATATGGTGAAAAAACAGCATTTGTCACCTAAGCCTTGTTACCTAATATTTTCATTATCACTAAACATTATATTCAGAGACAAAATAAATTCGTCAGCAATGATTTTTAATTTGTAAATTTTTTTATTTGAACATATAAGGTGACAAAATATTTTGTCACTGATTGTATATATATGTTTTTTAATTTTCAATTTCAGTAGATTAGGCGACAAATTATTTCATCACCAATTTCTGCTTTTAGTCAGTTCAAACTATTGGCGCCATTAAGTGATGGATGGAAAATGTTGACATGGCTAACGGTTAAAATAAAAAAAATTATTTTTTATGCCACATATGTTGTCACGTGTGGTTCTTGGTTTTAATTATTAAAAAAAAATCCCTAAACTAGGATTGAAATCCCTAGAGTCCTAGTCTCAAAAATCAAGCTCACCCATTGAATTGATTCACCACTCTAAAAAATAATTAGAAAAAAAACACACATGATGAGAAAATAACTCAAACCCACCCTTTGATTCCATGCACTTTACGCGTTATTTCTAAAATTCTTCACTTTACGATTATCTTTGTCGATTTCCCATGCTTTGTTGAAATCAAAGTATATCACCTAGTACAATGAGCCATGCAATTGTTTGCAGAGGCCCCCAACCCTTTATGCCCAGCATTTCCGCTGCTTATTTATTTCTGGATCCATTTTCTTTCTTCTCTTCTACATCATTATTATAGCCCACCACCATCACTACATTTTCCGCATCAATATCAGCCATTGTCTTGCAAAATGATGGTACCCACACAGTACTTCTTTTTCTTTCTCTTGCAAAGGAGCTTGCAATGGTAGCAAAGGACAGAAAGCGTGGCAAGTGAGAAGGATGATATTGCATATTGTTACTGATGGATGATGATATAGGATGAAATGAAACTAAAAACAACGTTTTGCCTCTTTTGACTTTCAAACCCTTTGCTAAGGAATGCAACTATTATATTTGTATTCGTTGGATTTTAGTTTGATTGAGTTTTTTCATTTGAATTATATTTGATATTAACAAATTCTCTAAATTAATTTTCTTAATTTTTTTTTAAAATTTTATGTGGTAGTACACGTGGCAGTATATGTCGCATAAAAAATAATTTTTTTTTATTTTTATTTTGGTTGTTAGCCATGTAAACTTTTTCCGTCCATCAGTTAATGACATGGACTAGTTTGACACAAAAGCAAAAGGTTAGGAACTAAATTGACAATTTGAAATATTAATGGCCAAATTGACATTCAACGTAAAGGTTAGGGATGAAACGTGTAGTTTGCACTTTCTTTTTTAAAATTGAAATTCCAATTTTGGAATGATATTAAACTTGCCTATTATGAGTTTCCTCAATTCAATTAGTGCAAGTTTTTCAATGGCTTGAAAAGCCATGCTTTCTCCTTTTTAATTGCTATTACTGTATATTGATATTTCTGTATCAAACCAGTTGGGACTTGGGAATGTGTATAGTGTAATGCTAGGGACACACGTTCTTCTACACTCAAATTCACACCTTGTTTATGTGTAAACTCTTAATTGGATTTTAGCCTTTACAAGTACATGTGTTACATGTGGTGGGCCCATGTAAAAGTGCTGAAATCCAATCAAGAGTTTTTTGTTGTTGTTGTTGTTGTTGTTGAGAATACTAAGTATTTTAACACACACACACATGGAAAGAGGGTAGAAGGTCTTAAGGAAACTGTTAGTAATGTATATCCAAAAGGGCCTAAATCCCATCAAGAGTGGATATGTAAATAGAGTATGTATTTGGGTGTGGGAAATTGTGTAACCCTAGTATTGCTAATATATTTATATGTTACATAAAATGTGTTAAAATATGATAACATTAATATGAGAATGTTTTTAGCATTAATGTGTACAACTATATACCTAATTAATAGTGATTACATATTACCATACATTACGAAACATATAAGTATTTACTATGGGTCATTCTACAGTACCCCATTTTTTTTGGATACAATATCCACTTAAATGTAAACCAATGAAAGAGAAATTTTATGTGCACAACATTTTCACAATACTTTTGTAACAAATCCTAAGTGACAAGTTGTTATTGGCTGTTACGAGTGGGCAAAAAAGTAATTTAAATTGTAAATTCAAATTAGAAACAATAACAACTTACTACATACGATTTGTTATAAAAGTGTTGTGAAAATATTGTGGACGTATCACTTCTCTTAATTTAATGGTATTTTGATCTTGACCATTTATTTAATTTGAGTGGATACTGGTTACCGATAAAGCAGGTTACATATATAAACAAAAACCAAAAACAAAATAAGATTTCTCTTTCACTTACCTACTTCTGTCTCTCCTTCTACGCCTCTTCTCTTTCAAACTAGGCACAAGAAACCTAAATGGCTACTAAACAAAACCCTCTCCTTCAACGCTTCTTCTCTTCCAAACCAGCCACAAGAAACCTAGACAGCTACTAAACAAAACCTTAAGGAAGACCCATTAAAGAAGAAATTGAGTTCTTCAATTCCTGCCATTCTCTAGCCTGACGACAGTATTAGAGCATTGAATTCGTCAAATTGGTTTCTCTTTCTCTTTTTCTCCTACTATAATTCAATTTTAGTAGTAATAAACGCATTATAAACTACCAATGCATGAGAAATATGTTAGTTGTCTTAATTTTTATTAAACTATTACTAATCCACTAATGTTATTGATTTTTTTGACAACTTGTACAGTTGTACCAAAGGGATGCAACTACTATGTGGGATTAGAAGTTGTAGTTGGATGTTAGAAATTGGGTTTGATGACATTGGGATCCTACAAACACAGTTACAACTAAGGTTGTCAAAATCGAGATCCTACATAGGATCGTGGAGGGATGGTGGAATCGTGGATTGTAGGATCGGATCGTGGATCGTAAGATCCAAAAAAAAAAAAAAAAAATTGAAAAAAACATTGGCAGTGAATTTATATGTTAAATAATCATATAAATTATGAATTCATCCAAAAAAAAAAATTTTTTTTTTTCATCAATATATTATAATTTGTATACTATAAGTTAATTTGTAATACAGATTATCCTAAAAAGTTAAATAAATGTTTAGTTACAAAAGTCAATAATAAGGTGGAAAATCACTTATAATAATGGTGTATGTTAAAGAATCAATATATCATTGAAGAAAATAATAAATTTGACATAAGTTTTTTGGTAGATATAAATTTGACATACATAATAACTAAGATAAGAAGAACTACAAATTGTTTTATATTTTTCAAAACAAAATACTTATAGAATGCCAAGTATTATATTTACTACTCTTACTTTGTTTTTAACTCTCTTATTTTTTGTAGGAGAGGAGTCGTCCTAAAATAAAGTTAAAAACAAATGGTATTCTATCAAGGAAGCATGCAAAAACGTGGTACCACAGTAGAAAATTCATATCCCATTAATACTCCCATGAACCCACTATCCCCACCTACCCCACCTTCTAACTCACTTTTCCTTCTTCTCTTTTAACTTTTGTTTGATTCTCTCCTCTGAAAGTCGCCATTTCTCCTCAATTAATCTGCCCATTCTCTTCAACTTCATTGGAATTTCTTTTTTTGCAAATCTGTAAAAAATCAATGACAAAGCTAAAGTGTAAACTTCCTCTATTGCAAGCACGCAGGTAGTAGTATCATTATTGTGGGTTTAATTTTTGGTTATATTCTTTGTAAAATATGTCTCTTTCTTCTCATAAACTGAAAGAAGAGATAAAAATAGGGCATTGGTTGTTTTTTATTTTATTTGAGCCCAAGTAGTCATCTGTTAGCCCGAAGATCACTACCACAAAATGTATTTTCAGTGACGAAAAAATTCGTTACTAAAGTCTAGTTTTTCGTCACTAAGGACCTTTAGTGACGAAATTGGACTTTTAGTGACGAAACTCATTTCGTCACTGTAGTCTCGTCACTAAAAGTCCTGCTGACGAAAAATTTCGTCACTAAAAGTCCGATTTGATTTAAAAAAAAAAAACTTTTAGTGACGAAAACGTTTTGTCACTAAATGTTTTCCTCACTAAAAACACTATTCAGTGACGAAAATATTTCATCACTAAAAACACTTTAGTTTACTAAATCATATTTAGTGACGAATAATTTCGTCACTAAAACTATGTTCGGGTATATATAGTGACGAAAAAATTTGGCACTAAAACTATTTTTAAGAAAATCCAAGCACATATAGTGACGGAAATTTTTGTCACTAAAACCATTTCTTACAAAATTTTGCTATATTTAGTGACGAAATTTTCGTCACTAAAACAATTTTTTGTTGCTATATTTGTGACGAAAAAATTCGTCACTAAAACTTATTTTCTGTTTTTATTTTTATCATGGCTTTAATATTAACCTGTAACTTGTCATTACATTATTAAAACCTCACATTTGAATAACACATTCATTTCAACAACACATTTATAAAAAAAGATCCATACATTCCACAAGTAAAAATAAAACAAGTATCCAATTCAAACTCCTTCCATACAATAATTGTTTGCAATACATGATTACTCTACCTAAACCCTATTTTAGAACTAACGAAAGATGTCTTCATATGTCTTCAAGTAATGCCAAAAGTAAATCTCCTAAAAGCCACCAATAAGAAATCTACACAAATATAAAAACAATGCTTCGTTAAAATCGTAAAGTAAAAAAATGCTATTCATCACATCTAATCAACAATACTCATTCACATTTGCAAGAATTGAAAAACACTCTCAATATGTATTTAAACCACCTTATAACACCATGCAAGCCATCCGCTTCCTCCAACACACCCACTTGCTCCAACACAACAACCCACCACAAAACCAATTTCCAATATCACAAGTATATATAGAGTTTTATAAGTTTTTAACTAGAATTTACTTACTTTGCTCAAGCTAAGTTTACAACTTTCAGAAAAAATCCAAAGTTAAACTTGTGTTCTTCGCCTTTTTCCTCACAATTTCTTTAGCCACAAAAGAGAAAGAGAGCTGGAGATAAAAGAAAGATAACTTTTAGTTAGCTTTAGCCCACATACAAAAAAAAAAGAAAAGAAAAAAAAGGCTGCACCTCATAGACACATACAACACATGACCCCATGAAATGTTGTATCATCTAACCTCAATCACCATTAAATTCATCAAGGACACAAGCAGTGCAGTTAGAGTAACTCCTAAACTCACAGACCCCCATTACAACAATTGACAATCCCAAAGCATTAAAATACATTGCTAAACAAAATCGCTATTATTTGTATAACATATTGCTTATAATTTTCACGGACTGAAAGGTAGGTATCTGATCATATAAAAAAGTACCCACATGATAAAAATTGAAGAAGATCACAAAATGGGTTCCTATATATCTCCATTAACATTAAATTTTGGCTATGAAAAATTGTAAAAAATATAAACCTTTTTTAAGAGATATAAAATGGGATTAATAGAGTGGTAGTGGAAAAAGTACTTGGAACTTGGAAAGCTGGGCTTGAGTTATGCCTCGTTTGGGCTTGAAATTGGGTTGAAGAGATGGGGTTGAAACTATTGCTGCTTCCCTTCTCTCGTCTTCTAATTTAATTTCCAAGACCTAGAAATTGATTTGCTAAACTCAGTGTCTCAGATAGCCACATCTCTCACATAATAATGATATCGATAAGAATAAATCATAACTAGCCTTCACAAAATTCTTTAATATTTTATAATAATTTTCAAAACGGAAAAGCTTATTTAGTTATTTCACTGTCAAAAAAAATAAAAAAATTAAAAACACACAAACAAACGGTCTTACAGATACTATTTGATCAAATAGAGAAAGAGAGAGAGAGATCGCTGGACAAACAATATTTTTTAGAGTTAGTATTCATATGCTTGACATACATTGTTAGTCTTAAGCTTTTGGGCTAGATGGTTTCTAATAAGATTCAACAAGGATAAATGTCAAAAACCATATTTCTGAACATTTTTCTATCTTAAGTTCTTTTCCTCATTAAGGATATAATATTACTTATCCAAAAATGGAAAGGGAGAGGAGGAAGATCAATACATAAATGCCCGAAAATATATCATAAAACAGAAGTCAGAAAGAAAGGCCATATATATAGTACATGTTTTCTTTAAATCAGATTACCAAACAAATGAGTGGGAAAAATTTTAGCCAACATTAAACACATAGACTGGATATATCTTAAATGTGCATTAACCTTTCCAAAGATGTCTTCACATATTGAAAATGAATTTAAATTGAAATCTTATGTCTTTAATGGAACCTGAAGACAACAATCCAGCATCTATAATGGAGCCATCACCAAAAACTTGAATCAACACTGCTTTTAAACTCAGATTTACAAAGAGCAGGACTACCAGAGGGGTGTTGTCAAACACCTTTCCGCAAAATCTCAATTAGGATGAAGGGTTTTAAGCACATAAAATTGTGCAAATGCATTTCCATCATGTAGTATCATTACACATAATAAATAAATGTTTAAATTAGTTTGTTGTGATTGGGGACACAAAAGTTCAAGTTATGTAGTAAAATTTTAAGTACCACATTGGCATTTGGGCTTGAAGTTGGTTATAGGTTCCTCACACAATTCTCTATTTAACAGCTTGAAGTGCACATTAGCATTTGGGCTCATTATAAAGATACCTCAGCATAGCTTTTGCCATATGCAAACTCAAAAATACTCACTAGTCAGTATGAATGTTATAGATAATGAAATGATTCTGATTTCTAAACATGGTGTTAAGATAAACAAATGATTCCATTTTCCTGGGGTGTCTACTATTATTAAATATAAAATACCTCATGCATAAATTGTGACAATGAAAAAGCTAATTGGAGTGAGTATAACACACATTACTATAAGTATCTCATCCCTTGTATATTTACAGATAACTTGTTGAACATGGTCAGCAGTTTGTCCATCCATTGCAGCAATGGAATAAAAGCTTGAAAAGAAATGCACCTCAGCTTCCAGAAAGCCTTGAACTTGTCCTTGCATTATCTTAAGTGTCTCCCTCGTTCGCAATGCATTGCTGGCACCAATTCATCAAGTAAGCATTTCGAAGCATGTAAATTGTTTCATTAAAACTAGAAAATTGAACTCCGAAAATTGATTTTATATGAATGTTAGAGAAGCATTGTTGAAAATGAAGAAATCCTAACCTACATAGAATGAGTTCAGGGATCCAACCCAACTGTTGGAGTTTGTGAGAAACTCTTCTAGCATCGACTTGCCTTACTTTACTTAGAGGGCATTCATGATCTATGAAAAAAAGAGAAAATTAAAACCACTACAAACATCTAGACAAAGAGATTATGCCAATTATCTAATAAATTGACCCAAAAACTTAAGCTATTTAAATGGGAACTGGAGCAGAGGCAGGGTTCGAACTCATACCACACGCTCTAATACCAAGATAAAATTACTGATTTTCTCAAAAAGTTTAAGATGTTAAGAAATAGTAAAAGTTTAAACTTTTAACCATTATTCTAACATTATAGAAGGAAAATGCTTAAAAATTGAAAAAAAAATTTGGACTTGACATAAACATAGTAAGTTTGTGATTTGTGATTGAACATGAAGAAAAGTTATTCTACATTAACAAACTGGTTCATGACAAGAGTCCAAGTTTTATAACACATAGAATCTACTTATTATAGTGATAATGATAATGATAGCCACCCATTATTCTAAAAAATAAAGGAAAAAGATAATGAAAGTTAATACCTCAGAGTGAAGTGTCTTCCCAGGAACTCATGGCATGAGGCGACGAGTAACCGATTCAGATTCAGATTCAGATTCAGAGAGAGCTTGGCTCTCCACAAAAAATATTAAAAATCCATATATAATTTAAAATTAATGAAATTTCTATTAAAAAACAAAATATAATTTTGTTTTTTGAAGTACCTCGGCGAAGGTTCATCGGCGAAGGGAGAACTAAGAACTGCTGGACTCGGCGAAGGGAAGGGTCACCGGGAAGGCGAAGGGTCGCCAATTCGAAGGAGGCGAACGGTCGCTGATTCGAAGGAAGGCAAATGGTCGCCGATTTGAAGGAGGCGAACGGTCACCGAGAAGGCGAAGGGTCACCGATTCGAAGGAAGGCGAACGGTCGTCGAGAAGAAGGAAGGCGAACGGTCGCCGATTCGAAGGAAGGTGAATGGTCGTCGGGAAAAAGGAATGCGAAGGGTCGCCTGGAAGTCGAAGGGTTGCCAGTTTGAAGGAATGCGAAGGGTCGCCGGTGCGATTTGGAGTGGGTATCGATGTGAGTTGCAACGGCGAGCTGAAGCATCGCCGTTGAGCTTTATTGGAGACGGTTGGCTCTTAATGGAGCTTTAGCGGCGACGGTTTAAGCTTCAGTGGCGACGGTTGAGCTTAATTGGCGATGGTGAGAGCTCAACGGCAACGGTGGTTTGGGTTTTTTTGGTTGGCTCTTTGTTTTGTTTTGTTTTGTTTTTTTTTTTTTTTTGGATTGAAATGGCTCAGAGAGTTTGGCTGAAATGTTTGGTTGTGTATTGAAATGTTTGGTTGGCTCTTCGGGTATTGAAACTAGGCTTTTTAAGTCTTTAGTGACGAATTTCAGTTTCGTCACTAAAGACCGGGCTTTGTTAAGATTTTTAGAGACGAAACTCATATTTCGTCACTAAATCATACTTTTAGTGACGAATTGTGATTTCATCACTAAAAACATATAAGTGCAAAACTATTATTATTTTTAGTGACGAATATTTTTCGACGCTAATTCTTCCTTATAGTGACGAAAGAATTTTTGTCACTAATACTATCCATAGTAATACCTACAGTGACGAAATATTTCGTCACTAAAAATTTCAACTTTTAGTGACGAAATATTTCGTCACTATAGATTAATTAAACTCGCGCCAAAGTTTCCCTCCATTGGCGCCCATTTTTCAGATCACAATAGCGACGAAATTTATTTTTCGTCACTAAATGTTATAATTTTTTTCATTATTAGTGATGAAATTCATATTTCGTCACTAAAGCTGTATTTTTAGTGACGAAAAATATTTCCTCACTAATTTTCGTCACTAAAAATACATTTTGTTGTAGTGGATATTGGCAAGAAATTGGGATCGTATGGGATCGTTTGGATGTACGATCCTACCAATCCCACCGCTTTTGAACGATCCTAGTACCAATTCTTGAATATGAACGATCTTGAAATGACCCGAATCTTTTTTGTAGGTTTCAATCCATCAATCAATTGGTGCTGGTTGAAGTTAGATAGCATACAGGGCTTCTATTTGCTTTGCAGTGTGAGTTAGAAGCTAGTTTAGTGTGGTCTGAGTCCTTTGCTGACTTTGTTCTACACTTCTATTTTGTAGAAATTGGTCTCCATATACACTAGTAAAATTTCGTGTGCAGTGAATAAAAATCACAAGCAAGTCACATATTATATATATATCAGCAGTGGCAAACCCAAAACCAAAATTTGAAAAGGAAAAATCTCTTGCACAATGCATCACCTAACACAACATCACTATTTTGATGTCTGCCATTCATTTAACCGACTGATTGGCCATTCACAACTGAAGAAACCTAATTCCAATCCTGTAACTCTATCAAAAAACTAATAGTGTTTGTTAACCATATATACTAATAAAGTTTAACAAAAATGCTAACAGCTGAAAAAAAATACTTAATATTTTATCTAGTATCCCATAGACATTTTACAATTAAAGAAAACTATAATAATGTATTTGTAAATTAGGTGAGCCAACAGTTGCATCTAGTGTAGGATGTTCCATAAAATCATGTATGTTGTCACTATCAACATGTTCACCTTGTTGAATATGGGTAGATGGACATGTGCGCTTGTGTATCCAACATCTTTACAATTACTGCATCATCTAACTTTCACCTTTCTGTTACTCATGCTACCATGGTTGCCTTTACTCTTGACAATGGCTAGGTCACTAACATTTTTATTGATTCTTAATCTAGTGTGTATCCCATCTTCATTTGCATTTTTATTTGAATTATAAAGTTCTTTCATGGCGGCATTTCAACCTTGCTATTTCAACCTTCAAATCTTCGAAGCCTTCTGTTGTTCTTGAGCCAAAGTAAAACATTTGACTATAACTAGCAAATCAGCCATATCTTCATTTACATGTCGGTGGGATCTGTTTCAAATGTTCAACCTTCATAATGGAAAATAAGTACTCACAGGGATATCCATACGACTCGAATAGAAAACAAGAGCACTTCATACATTGATCAATTGGATAATATACAACCTTCCATTTTAAGTCAAGACATGCATACTGAGATAAGGTGTAGGTATGATAACCTTCACTGTTTATGGAGTTAAGCACAATGAATTTTTGTTCATTCATTATTTCTTCTTGAACCATACTGAATATCTCTCTTGTCATTATAGTAGCAGCATGCTTCTTGATTTTAGCTAACCCAGTAATTATAATAGGTTTAGTATAATTTGAAGTAAAATCTACTCCATTCTCATTATGTCTAATACTTGAAAGTGCTTTATCAACTTGTTGGAACAACTCATAAAGCCTAGTCTTCCTATCTAGAAATCTATTCAAGAATGCATTCATGACTTCACAACGTTGTGTACTCTTGTACCCAGAAAAAAAAAATGACCTCTCATGCATAATTATTAAATCCAGCCCGGCCCGGCCACTCAGACTGGTGACCCTAAGCATTAATTGGGCCGGGTGATCAATTGGATCAAAAATGTAAGTGGCCCGGTCAAAATTGGTGCAACCTGGTGGGTTTTATGCAACCTGTGTGACCTAGTAAAGTTTTTTTAAGCCAGTCGAGTTTGTGAATTTTGTAAAATTACATTAATAAATCCATTTGATTGACTCTTTTACTATTTAAATGTATAATAATAAGGTAATTTAAACAATAGAAGACCTTAAAAAATCCAAAAAAAGCATTGTTCCTTGCGCCCTATAATACCATCACATCACTTTTTAGTTTTCACATTTCTCAAAACCAGAAAAGCTACTGCTACGGGCTGCTGTGCATAATTTTTTCAATGCTTTGAAGTTTGAAGTCTGAATAGCATGTACATATGACCATAATACCATATAACTCTATGCCACTGCCACCATCTTCTTTTGATTAGGGTTTATTTATTTTATGTACTTTATTTCTTGATTTCTTTTTAGTTTAAGCATCTTTTGTTTAATTTTTTATTTTTGTCATGTACAGTGTGAGTTTGTGACATTGTTTCTTCGTGTATAGTGTAATTTTCAATTGCTATTTACTGCTTTCTATGTATGTTTGTTGTTTATTACTATAAGTTATTTGATAGTATGAAATATGGAATATTTGTAGTGTCTACAACAATTTAAATGTTAGACCCTACGACTCAATCAACAATTGATGTTACACAGAATTCATCTCCTCCAAAAAACGTTGCTAGAGGAAAGACTGATCCAGCTTGGGGTAATTGCAAGCATATAGAGTTAGACACAAATGGAAGAGGGAAACTGATATTTTTGTATTGTAATAAAGTTTTTAAAGGTGGCAGTGTTAACCAATTTAAAAAACATCTAGCTGGGATAAGAGGAGAAACTGAAAGTTGTAAAAAAGTACCTGTAGATGTTCACTTTCAAACGTTACCAAATATGGAAAGTCATGTTGCAAAAAAAAGGAAGTCACAACAGGAGTATGAGGAACATAACCAATACGGACCAGGTCTCGAGGATCAAAGAGACCAAATTTATGTGGATAATGATAATATTCAAGAAATTACCCACTCTTCTATGCCCTCACCTAGCTTTATAGGAAAGGGAAAATGTATTTCAAGTAGGGGAAGTCTAGGCCAAGGGAAACACACTTTAGCTGAGAGGAAAGGGAAAGCACCGTGATATTGGAGGTTATTTTATGCCAAGAACAACTCCTGGAGTTCAGCCTACTCTTAAAAGTGTGTTGTAAAGTATGGAAGCAGTAGAAAGATGTGATCTTGCTATATCAAAGTGGATGATTGATGCTTGTATTGCATTCAATGCTGTTAATTCCAATTATTATCAACAGATGATTGATGCTATTGCTGGTATGGGTCCTGGTTATAAGGGCCCTGGATTTTATGCTCTTTGTGGTTATTTATTGGCCAAGAATGTTGAGGAGGTCAAAATTTTTGTGGATAGTTATCATGTAGCATGGAAGGAGACTGGTTGCACTATTATGGCTGATGGCTGGACAGATTGATGTAGGAGAACTCTTATTAATTTTCTAGTATATTGTCCAAGGGGTATTGTTTTCTTAAAATCTGTTGATGCATCTGATGCTTCAAAGACTCCAGATATGTTGTATAAGTTTCTTAGAAAGGTGGCGCTACTTTTTGGTCCTGAAAATGTGGTTCAAATTGTGACTGATAATGTTACAAATTACATTGCTGCAGGGTGGTTGTTGGAGCAAGAATTCCGTATACTTTATTGGTCTCCTTGTACAACCTACTGCTTAAATTTGATGTTACAAGATATGGGCAAGTTAGATGAAGTAAATGATGTTGTACTTCATGTTGCAAAAATTACAAAGTATATATATATAACCATTGTTATGCATTGCATTTGATGAGAAAAAACACAGGCAGAAGGGAGATAATTCGACCTGCTCCAACCTGCTTTGCAATAAATTTTATTGCATTACAGAGTATTTTGGCTCAAAAGGATGCACTAAGAGCTATGGTAACATCTAGAAAGTGGACAATTTTAGCATATGCTAAATAATGCAAGGGGAAAAAAAAATTGTGTATAATGTTTTGAATTCTACATTTTGGAAGGAATGTGCAGTCATTGTACAAGTCACTGAGCCACTTGTTTGTGTCTTGCGCATAGTTGAGAGTAATAATAGACCTGCTATGGGATATTTGTATGCAGCTATGCATAAAGCTAGGCAGGAGATGATTAAGAGGTTCCAGAGGAGAAAGAAAGGAATTGAACCTTACTTGAGAATTGTAGAGTCTCGTTGGGATAGAAAACTATACAAAAATCTTCATGCTGTTGGTTATTGGTTAAATCCAAGTAACCAATTCAATGTCACTGAAATGGCAAAACATAAGCGAACCATATCTAGGCTCTTTAGATGTCATTGAGAGGTATTCCTATGGAAATCCTACATTACAAAGTAAGATGACAAGTGAGATGAAGTTATTTAGAAATGTAAAAGGTGACTTTGGACGAAAGTCTTTAGTTAATGACTGTGAAGTCATGTTACTTGGTAAGAATACTACTTTAATTTATTGGTTAGTTGTATAAATATTGATTGTTTTTATTTAACAATTTGTGTATAACTGTACATAGACGAGTGGTGGATATCCTATGGATCTAGTGCACCAAACCTACAAAAACTAACAATTCGTGTTTTAAACCAAATGTGTAGCGCTTCTGGTTGTGAGCGCAATTGGAGTATTTTTTTAACACATTCACTCAAAAAAAAAGGAATAGATTGGAACATCAATGCCTTAACAATCTAGTCTATGTCCATTACAACTTAAGATTACAGCAAAGGTAATAATCATTGTTATTTACATGCAACTCTTTACTTGTTAAATTGCTTCATTCCGATCTCCACTACTTTCAAATTCTAACTTTTAACACGAGCATAATAAATTTGTGTAGAAATTACTTCAAGCATTGAAACTATGATCCTATTAACTTTGAAGTTTTTCATGAGAATACGAATTGGGTATTAGAGGATAAGCGAACAAATTTGACAGTGGAGGAATTGAGGACCTTCCAAAATGAATTAGCAGCTTGTACAATCCAAGACAACGAAAATGATATTGGTTAGTTTGTCACATTAATTACAAAATTCACTTATTCTAGTGCATTATTTTCTTTTTAGTTCATTTGTGGCTTTATACAAGAGTTTAAACGGATGTAGATAACTTGAACTTGGACGAGTTGGTCGAATATGATGACAATGATGATGGAGATCCTAATAACCAATATGAAGCTAGGAGTGAGGAGCCTAATGAAAATAGAGAATCTAATAATGAGGCTGCTGTTGGAGTTGTCAATGAAGATAGAGCATCAAGTTTAAGCCTAGGTCTTAATCCATGGGTTGGAGTAATTGAAACAACCAGTGAGAGACTAAGAGAAATTAGCATCAGAGTTTGAGTTATAGTATTTTTCCTTGTGAATTTTATAGAATTTCTAATGCTATTGCTTAGGAAACATTGATTTTGAATTATAATGACAAGTTTAATTTAGGCATATGCCTATTTGTTTTTCTTTTTTTGATTTACCTATTCAGGTTATGATTTCTCAAACTTAATTTTATAAATACTTAATTTTTTAATTTTTTTATTTGACTCTGCAGTTCGACCGATGACTTACTAGTTGAACCAGTGACCTAGCTCATAAACCGGGTCAACATCTGGGCTGGGTTTAATAACTATGCTATCATGGAAGCTTCACCCCCTTTCATTTTTTTAGCATACATTTCATGCAATCATTCATGGTTATGTAAATTGAGTTTGTTGACCATTTTCTTCCAAATGTTTTCAAATTCATTTGGTGTAACATACTGTACCATACACTTGATTAAACTTTCGTACACTTCCTATACTTTCATATACTTCCTTATTATGTAGATTTGCAAAAGCATTCATTTCAAGATGCCACACACATAGATGATGTCAAGGGTGGAAAAACTGTTTTAATAGTTTTACTCATTGCTTTGTCCCCATTTGTCATGATTGAAATATTAGTCTTATTGTTCATTAGTACAAGCATATTTTGCAACACCTAATTATATGTTTCACTGCTCTCATTAACCAAAAGTCCATAACCAAATACTATGGTTAGCTAGTGGTAGTTAGCTCCTACCAATATAAGAAGGGGTTTTCTGTATACATTCATCTTATATGTTGTATCAAATGCAACTACATCTCCAAAACATGCATAATCTAAACAACTTTGAGAATCTGTCCAAAACAGATTTGCCAAACGGATTTCTTTATCAATAGTGTATTGAAAAAAAAAAAAAATGACGAGTCCATATCTAATTTGGCTTGTAAATATGCCAACGCACATTTAGCATCACTATCACACATATTGGAATTGCGATCTGCCACTATATGGTTCTCATATCCTCCAGCTTGTTGGATCAAATGGTCCATGATTTGATTTGATTTGACCTCAATATTATGCAGTGATATAATCAAAGCCTTATCAAAATCCTTAATAGTCCTGTGTGAACAAAGAAATTAAGTCTCGAATAGAGTAACTAAGTTGTGATTATGCTCCCTTTTAAACTCTCCTACAACCCATTTATTTGACTTACGATCAAACCTAATAAGAAAAGTGGCCTTGCAACCACTTCTTGTTATTGGTCTTGCCTCTTGCATGAAAATTAACTTTACATCATTTTTTCTTGTTCACAGTCTTTTTTTTGCACAAACCCATCTTCTAGAGGTCACGATGTTATCTTTATTATGCTTTTCTCATCTTTGCAAATACTAAAGCCAACCAACTTCGCATATGTGTTATAAAATTCTCCACCATCATCTAGGGAACTAAATTTAAAACCAGTTATTTGGGCATTAGTCAATTGATCCATTCCTTTGTCGAGAAAAGTGCTCTAGTGTTTTTCCAAATTTTGAGTAGCATTACCACTGCCAGTTTGTACCATATCACATACATTATCTATTATATTACTACCATCCTTGCCAGCATCATCATTAAAATCAACGAACACAGTTTTTTCCCTTTGTTCTTTGTATTATGATCCATGTGGACCAATATATTATTTCTAAAAAAAGATGTAAACTTATCCATAAAAAAACAAATAAAGGGTAACTCAAGCAATGGCAGCAAGTAATGCCAATAATTATTATCAAGCATTAAAAACATATTACACAACCATCCGCTTTCATTGATAATGTATAAGTTTTGTGTAACTTCAAGCAATTCACTTACACTATAGAAATCATAAATCGGCAATTTGAATCTTTCTCACTCAGAAATCATGGACAATGAATTTTAAATAAGGATTTAGAAAGAAACAAAGCTTCTTACTTAAGTTAATGTTTAATGATGATGAATCCAATAATGTACTTCAAGGTGATACTCATAACAAGCCCATAAAAAATTGATAACTTAGATACAATGTGTAGGTATATGACTATTATAAATTAAAATTCTTTATCTTCACCCCCATCCCACTAAAAATGAAAAATAAGCAATAAACCAACACTGTTTTTACTACTGAACAAATTTACTTATTTATAATTTAGGAATAAAATTCATGAATTTGCATTACATAATGAAATACTTCACAAGAGGGGATCAATAAAATCATTAACCAACACCGTGACATAGATAATCATAGAAGTTTCATAGTTTAAGTATATACAATTACTTATTTTCTCCCTGCTAGGAACCAAAAGGAATAATAGAAGAATTGCTGGGTTGTGTTCCTAGCAACCCTGCTATACCAAAAGGAAACCAAAAACAAAAAGAATTAAAAACAATTTAGCAATAAAGGGACCAAACAGAAATAATAAAAACCCAGATGGAAAAAAGAAAGGAAAAGGAGGAGACCTACTTAGATTTAGAGGCGTGAGATGTCAGAGACTGCGAACAGAGAGAAAGGCACACAGAAAGGGGAAATTGTGTCCTTTATCACCAACATCGAAGCAAAAGAAGTTCTGTAGATAAGTCAAGGTTTTTTTTTTGTTTTTTTTGTTTTTGTTTTTTTTGTTTTTGGATTGGGTTTGTGGGCTTTTCTGCGTATGGACCCTTAAAAAAAAATAAAACTTCAAATTCAAAACAATAAAATTGTAATGGTTTAGGTCAGCGCTAAGATTCAAACTAGGTATGTGTTTGGCAAAAACATGTGTGTATTACCACCAAGTTAATGCTGCTAAGATGTTCTAAAATATATCTTTAAAAAAATATAGAAATAAATAAATAATTAATCTTACGCATGAATGTTAATTAGAAAAAGATAAGCGTCAAGAACGTAACCTCAACTGTGTTATTTTAGAGGGAGATATGCCTTAAACGTGATGGGAGCTATCAAGGGAAATACGTTGGAAGTTAATTGGTTTATTCAAATGTTCATGTAAGAAACCAAGATAATTCTAGCTGTTTTTTTGTTTTTGTTTTTAGAAAGCATTTGGACACAATTTTAAAGTGGCCAACTATGATTAGTGGAGAAAAAATGATGAATTCATATGAAAGTAATTGTACATCACTTATAGTCAACCACTTCATCAAATTATGATAAAAGTTGTGGTCTTAGAAGAACCATTATGTTTTTGTTTCAAACTCATAACTTATTAGCTAGTAGCCATATATGTAGCTTTGTGTGAAACAAATTCCCTTACCAGAAGAATGAAACGGTACGGACCTTGCTAGCTTTTGTTTGATTCATATTAATGAAGTGATTATTCAAGGGAAAAAAACATTAAAAGAATCAAAGTTTGACCAAGGCCATCATTTTGAGTCCTTTAAGGATATCACTCTATCATGTATAAGAATCCTTAGTGTTTATAAAACAACTTCATCAAGAAATACGAGAGTAATATTATATCTAAATTCATTCTTCTCAAGTATTCATTCGCTGCATCATATTATTTATGATTTTTATGATACTGGTACATAAATCTTTCTCTTTACTATCGATGTTTCTCTATTTCTTAGTGTCCATTCCAATAAGAGCTTATACACACACACACACACACACACACACACACACACACACACACACACACATATATGTAGAGAGAGAGAGAGAGAGAGAGAGAGAGAGAGAGAGAGAGAGAAGCAACTAAAAGAAGATAAGGCCATAAATTAGATGGCATAGTTTCAACTCCTAGTAAATAGGTCTTGTTTACACTATGAAATTATGGTGGGCTGCTATCAGCTGCCCATGTGAATGAACAAAGTAGAGAGAGATGTAAATTGACCTTTTAACAACTATTTATGTTAAAATTGGACTTTCCAATATGTTCTAGCAGCAAATACCTTAAGACTTGAGAACAAAGAGTTTGTAGAAACAAGATAAATGGATGAAAAGGTATTTATTGTGGTTTTGTATGTATATAGAAGTAGGTCAGTTTGCAACTCTCCTTTGAGACTGTTCGGGGGCGCTTTTTTGGTTGCCCAGCTACGTGTGGTTCGTTCGAAGGATGACCTTATTAGGCCCTAGGTTCTTTTTGGGGAGTTGCATCTGGAACTGAACATTGGGCCACGTGGTCCAATGGCTACCGGCGTACTTTTAAGCCTACAAAACCATTAAAGCCAAAGTCTATGAATTACGATAATGGTTGAGTAAATATGTAACATGTGTTTGATATGATAGCTTTGATTAGTAGTTGTAATGGTAGTTGAAATAAAGTAGTATTTATTTAGAGGTAAAGTAATCATGTACTCAATGATGTAAACTTAAAGATAAGATAAGCAAAGTCACTTATCTTTGTATGGTTTGTAGCCCCAGCTGTGTAGCATCAGTGAGCTGATAGGATTCTAGCAAAATGCCAGCGGTAGAGGCTAGTTAAGCTTGCCCTTTTTATCATGCATTTAAATTAGTTTAAACCTTGGTTAACAGTTGTAATAGTAGTTGGAATAAAGTAATATGTGTTTAAATGTGAAGCAATCATATACTCAATAATGTAAATTTAAAGATAAGGAAGCAAAGTCACTTATCTCTGATGGTTTGCAGCCTAGCTGTGTAGATTCTGTGAGCTGATAATGTCCCAACAGAGTGACCCCAGTGGCAAAGAGGCAGTTTGCCATAATAACTTCAAGATTGAAGGGAAAAATGGGTGCAACTGGAGGGAGAGAGAGTATGCCCAGCTGTGTGTAGGGGCTGGTTAAGCTTGCCCCTCTTATCATGCACTTAAATGAGTTTTCCCCTTGACAATGCTCTTTTAGTTGTTGTGAAGTTATGAATAGTGTTGCCTTCTTTGAGAAGGGCTTTTGTATGGAGTACTTGTGCCTTTTAAGAGAAGGGTTTTGATATGAGATCTTGGTGCCTTCTAGGAGAAGGGTTTTAGCATTAGAAGTTCATGCCTTCCATGAGAAGGGCTTTTATAAGATAGGTGGAGAAGAGTATTGAGATGTGTTTATGGGCAGAAAAACAGTAGAATTACAGAGTGATAGAGTATGAGAATGGAGCTTAGAAGAGTTGTGGTGTGTTATATGTAATGGTGTAGTAAGTATGTATGAGATTGTGTAAGAGAAGTGAAGAAAGAGTTGTTTAGAGATATGGGCAGCAAGATACATGTATTTTCAGTATATGGAGAGCGAGAGAATGAGTATAAGAGAGTAATAGTATTGTAGTGTGTTTAGCAAAGCTGCTGGGATTTTCTGCTGGGATTGTATGAAAGCTTATGAATGACATTTATGAGCTAAGGGCTGGAGAGTTTAGTTCTTGATTTAGAAACTAAAAACCCAGAAGCTCAGTACTTCACTAAGAGCTTTAGAAGATCATTTAAGGGAGAAAGAATAGGGAAGCTTATGAGAGAGTTGTTCTCCATTGGTGTCCCCCATTTTTAGGTGTTGATGAAAGGTTCTATTTAGCTGAGTTTAGGAGGGTATTTTAGCAAATAATTTCAGCCAAAATATGTACCAACTAGCAATGAATCTTCAAAAAATCCATCTTAAAATTTGGCCAAAAATGGTATGTTCAGTTTTAAGGTATTCTTGCTATTTCGGGTAAGAGCTGCTGGAAAAAATGTAGCAAAAAAGGAAAGTATTTTGGCAAGAGAAATGTAGTTTCAATAGTTGGTTTCGGTTTTAGCCAAATGAGGAAAAATCAGTAATGGTTAGGTTGCTAGGTCAGCTGTCACAGCTGTTCTGAAAAGGCTGTCCCAGCTATCAGGAAAAGCTGTGACAGCTATCATAAAAAAGCTATTTGCTTTGGGCAGAACCAATGAGGTCAAATGGGTCATTTCAAACTGCTGGAGAGATCATTTCAAGGATTTGGCTGAAAAATGGTAAGATCTCTTTGAAGGGTATCTTGCTATTTTGGGTATAACAGTTGGCTGGTGGGATTTCAGCATTAAATGGCCGATGATGTCACTCCCAGCCAGGTGTCAAGTGCTGAATACACTGCTGGGGTTCAGCTGAAAATGCTTCCTTTTTGGGTGTTTGTGTTTTTGGTGCAAGATTCCATTACAACACAATTCTAGCAAGTAATAGAAGGATTGGTTGAAAGATAATGAAGTTTTAGAGATTTAGTCAAGGTCTCATTATGTTGTGACATAATCTTGGTGAGCAAGAAGAGTATATAATGCTTTGCTCTTGCAGCTGGCAGAGAAATATATGGTCAGATTGTGGCAGACAACAGTTGGGTATTAGAGATATCATGAATATTTTGTATATAGAGAGAGATAAAGATAGCCAATCAGATTAGGCCACGTGTTTGAGCTGGATTTTAGTTGAAAGAAGAAATGAGATTTATGTAGAATGATATAATGAAGTTTCTAAATTTGTATAGCAACAGCTAGGGATATTGAGTACATGTTACATGATGAATATCAAGTTTTAGGAAAAGAGCAATGAGAAATTTTATCATCTAAAGTGCTACGTGATAAGAGATGCTTACCATATGTTACTCGCTATACACAGACTCGTCAGAGTTCAGGGAGTTGGAGAAGACACGCCAAGCAACATGTCTTTTTTATCAACTTTAAATCACTGGAGTTTTACTGAACATACCTCTTGGCCCTCCAAACCACGACTCCCAAAGTTTCCCTAAAGAGACTTATGGGCTTGGATCATAAGCCGAAGGTGAGATGATGTACCTCGGGTTTTGTTGTCATTTTGTGTAAATATGGGCTCTTGTTGAAGAAGCTGCTTGCCATGAGTGTAAGAGAGGTAATATGGGCCATGAGCTTTGATTCATTGCTTAAGCCCGATCCATATGTTGATGTTGATGATGTCGTGGGGTTATGATCCCAATTGATGAAGAGGAAATGTGGACATGGATCCGCCTCTTGAAGTAAGGATCTCGTGGGCCATGTGAGCTCAATTCGTGTAGTTGAATGAGATATGAGCTTATTTTGGGCTTTAAATAGATTTACCCAAAAAATCAATAATATGTTGATGTGGCATGGGTTGCCAATGAAGTAATGCCACGTGGGCCGAAAAAACGGTCCTCAACAGAGACTACGGATTTGGTAGATTTATTTACCAACTTGCACACAACACCCAAATTAAACTAATTTGGACTTACCTATATGTACTTGGAAAACAAATAGACAACAAAAGAATTAGAAATAGAATAACAAGAGGTGAGACTTGATGCAAAGATGTTATGGTGAAATGATAAACTAAGAACAAAGAGAGAGAGAGAGAGAGAACCATGTCCTTAAAGGGAATTGAAGGGTTTAAGGATTTAAGTGATTCAATATGTAAGGTTAAATTTAATCAACCATCTTGTTGGCTTTATTCCGTGCCAAATTTGCTTGTAATTCAGCATTTAGAAACCCTATATTTAGGTGAGAATCTTGTAAGGGTAGTGTGTGAGAGAGTGTGAAGAAATGTTCAAGAATATGCAGTGAAGCAGGGACTCGCGATTGGATTTCACGGGTGGCTCGCGACTGGCAAACCGCCAGAAGATGCACACAAGTGAAGTATGCAGAGAAGCTGAACCGTCATGCCAGCTATAGCACTATAGGACAAAAAGTCCAAACTGGCCATTCAGTTAGCTCGCAGCTTGAACTCGCGACTCAGTCAAGTCGCGAGGTCAAGTCGCCAGCCAGCTCTGTTTTGAAAAATGACTCTTCGCATTCCAAACACCCATCACTATATATAACCCTTTATACCCATGAAATGTAGAGAGTTTCTAGAGAGAATTGTGAGAGAAAAACTCTAGAGAAAAACAAGATTGATTCATCCACAATCTTCACATAGAGACTCTTTAAATTTCTCTACTCTCATCCTCTCCATTGTTACATCTTTGAGAGGTTCTTGGCCAAATCCTTTTCTCACCATACCCACATCTGTGAGAAGGCTTTTTGGTGCTTTGGGAAGCAGTTAGGAAGGGATCAATGATTATTGGTTGATGCTATGGGCTATAGCGGAATCCAGCAAGTTAAAGAAAACAAAGGTTCGGCGCAACCTCGTTGGAGCAAGAAACTTGGAAGGCTTAGGTACACTGGGTAGATTAGGCTTAGAGGGTCTTCTACTGTTCATGTATCCTACTTTCATTCTTTAGTGGATTATTGACCGCTTGGAGGGCGGCGGAGAGGTTTTACGCCGAGAGATTCGGTTTCCTCTTCGATAACACATCGCTGTGTTGTCTTTGTGTTTGCATCTCTTTTCCCTTAATCTTTGCCATTTAATTTCTGCTGTGGATGTGATTTTAATTGGTTTAAATTGTTTATAAATTCTGTTATTAGCTTATGTTCATGTTCTGCACATTTATTGTTTGATAATAAGCTTGAATTGGTATTTTATTATTGGGGGTCTAAACGTCCATAGTGTTTTACACGTTAGTTGATCATTCACAATAAAGAAACAAAATTGTGTGCAATGGCTCTGGCCTCTAGCATTAGTACTTAACTGCTAAAGGGTTTTTTTATTTGTTTGTGTTTTTTATATGTGCATCTCCTTTCTGGTAAGGACAAAATTATTTTGTTTAAAATTTTTTAAAGGGCCGGGTTGTTTGTTTTTGGTAAAATTATTTAATTGAGCTTAATTGTGTTTAGCTTTACTATTAGTAATTATTGTTTTTGGGCTAATTTTTTTGGGATGGTATATTTTGTTTTAAATTTTAGATCTATAATTTTTTTTAATAACTTTTAAAAGGAGGAGAAAGCAAGAATTAAATATATATATATTTTTTTACAAATTGCTATTATGGTAGTGGCAATTAGTAAGTAAAAAAGCGATGTAAGTGGTGAGCGCAAATGCAAACCAATAAGAAATTACTATATTAGAAGTTTTGTAAAATTATTGTAGAAAAGTTTGTGACTATAGGAAATAATTCACATCTTATTATAAGACTTCTAATCAATTTGGGTTTTACCTGCATTAAAATTTAAATTAATACAACGTAGTTATTAAAGGGTGCAAATCAATCAAGCCCATGGATTGGGCCTGAGCCCATCTGGCCTAAGACTGGATCTATGTAGTGTGGAAGACTCTATTCTGGCCCAGTTTATTAGGACAATCTGACACTGAAAGTGGGGGTAACATTTAATAACTTAAAAATTTTAAGGTTGCTATTGATCTTTCATGTGATGCCAGTTGATGATGGGGTCCTTTACGTACCTATGGAGCAAACTAAGATCTGTACATAAAATCTGGACATGAAATATTTGCACAAATGTGTGATTGATAATGAGTATTTTTTGCTTACTACTTGATAGAGCAAGAATATGCATAGCGTGTGCGCTTATGAATTTTTTAGTTTCTCTTCTTATTATTATTTATTTTTATCACATCATATGACTCAAAAAATGCGAAGTTTATATGTATTTCTCAATAATGGACAATGTTTAATTACCAGAAGCGAACTTTATCACTAGGACAGTCTAGACTCTAGAGTAGCAAATTCATTGCAAGCAGTGTCAAGGCCAAGTTCATATATGTCCCTCTAAAATCGTAACCAACTTTGAATTGAATGGTTAGTGTGCGTATCATCAAAAGAAGCACCTGGTCCTAAGGCCAAATAAAAATGCCAAACTTCAATCATATGATGGCACATGTTGTGAGCATACTTGAGAAAACATAAACGTCTCAATTAGTGGATTGGTTTGAAAATCCTATAAATTTTGCCTCACATTTGTTTGTAGAATCAGCCAAGTTGAATTTTAAAGCCTGAATTACATTGTTAGTGTTTGTGTTCCAAGTAGAAACTGAAGATGGACAAATCCCAGAATGCAAGTTACCAAGCTGGCCAGGCCAAGGGCCAAGCTCAAGTGAGTTTCTATACCTCCTATTTACATCTATTAGCATAGTAGCATACATCTAGTAAGCACAGATACTCCAGTTTAGCTCATATATTTGTATCCGGTATGGATATCTCTTGAATACTCTTGTATGCGTACCTTGATTTTTTTATTTTAAGTGCCAATATGTCCTAGATATGCCTATGATACGGTTTTTCTTAGGCAAACTGCACCTAAAAGGATTTACATAGGCATGGATGGATGTTTCATGCATGAACACTACGCACGTTGACATTTTAAATGTTAATTATAATGTGTTGTTCTTTTTTGGTTTAGGAAAAGGCGGGCAACTTGGCGGACAAGGCAAGCAATGCTGCTCAATCTGCCAAGGAATCATGCCAAGAGGTTCAACAAAGTTTTTACTAAGTTAGAAAATTACATATTGTTAGGTTCTAAAGATTTAGGATTTTATGTATTTAGAACTCTAATTTGTATTGTTGGCAAACCATGATCAAAACAGGTTATTTAGTCTTGTTTAGACTTGCTCAAAGTTGGGTCTTTCATGTAAAGTTGGAATCGAGTGGCTGCAGATGCATTGGTGCATTTCGGCCTGCCTCGATCGATTGAAGGAAAGGCTTGATCGATCGAATCTCGGGCAGAATGTTTTTTTGCAGAATATTCCAGCTCAGCCCTAACTCATTAAACGTTTTGGGTTTTCTGTTTTTACCCTAGGTATATAAAGAAAAACCCTAGCCACGTTTTTAGAGTTGCTCCAGTTGTATTGTTGCTCATACATTACTGTTTTGTGTAAATCTTTTGTGAGATCTAGATGAGCTTTACTTTACACAAAGTTTAGGGTTTTCAAGATAGAGATTACTTCAACATCTTGATGATCAACTCGGTTGCTACCATTAAAGTTTAAAGAATATCAAGCGTGGGTGCTTGTAGCTGATTGGAGAATCCAAGAAAGAAGCAGTCCGTGGATTCGGAGCTTGCACGTGGTCGTGTCAGTAAGTTCTACTGGTGGGTAGCATTAGGAAGTCAAGCGGGGAGCTTGTAAGTCCTTTTGTATGAACTTCGATTCTTTCATAGTGAATTCAGGTTTACCTTAAGGATAGCTAGGTCAAATCCTCCCCAGGTTTTTACCGTGTGGTTTCCTGGGTGATCATATCATTGTGTTATTTATTTTTCCGCTGCTTTATATTCTTGATATGATTGTTAGATTGTTTTAACCTAGAATTGCATAATTTGACTAAGTAACAACTTGGCTAATTAACTAGGCTAACCAATCTGGTTGTTTTAAGGGGTCTAAAACCGTTCACATATAAACATAACAAAATACTTCGATCTCAAGTAATACTGCCCTACATCATTGTTAAATGCTTACATATGCAGTTCTATATATTGCAGCTGGCCAGCAGATGAAGGATAAGGCACAAGGGGCTTGTGATGCTGTTAAGGATAAAGTTGGAGCAAACAAATGAAAATCATATTGGACCTCATCGATCGCGCAAGCCCTCCCAAATAAATTTTGTGCTTATTAAATTTTAATTTATGTTTGGTCCTTAACCTTTAGGCTGAATGTCAATTTGATCCTTAACATTTCAAATGTGTTAATTTAGTCCTTTTGAATGGAAGATATAGATAATGTGTCAATTTAGTCCTTAACCTTTTGGTATTGTATCAAAATAGTCATTGTCCATTACAACAAAAGTAGACTACGGTGACAACACTTTTCATTACAATATGTCCTTATTTTGTCGCCAAAGGCATATGGTGAAAAAATAGCATTCGCCATCTAAGAGCATCTCTAATAGGCTCTCTAAAGTGTTATTTGGGGGGCAAACACAAACCAAAAAAAAAAAAAAAACTCCAACGACTCCAACAGTCTCTCTATCTCTATTTTTGTTTTTTTTTTTTTGTTTTTAAGATTTTCTGTAGTGGCTCTCTAGAAGAAGAGAGCACTGTAGGAACTTCAAATAATTTTTTTCTCTTAAAAAAATACCTGGCTGAATAAAAAATAAAATTTTTCTCTCTCATCCCTTTATCGCAAAGGCTAGAAAGTACAACAAAATACATTATGAACAAACACGAAACATAAAATGCAATGAAGTCAAATATACAATCGTTCTCATAGTTTCAGAACTAAAAATATTATTGGGTTCATGATAGGCCACAAACTAAATGACCCATTGTGATTAAACCAATTAATTAATTAGCCAAGTTATTAATTAATCAATTTATCATGCAATTGCGTGGAAGCACAAACAAATCACCAAACAACTAAATATGCAGCGGAAATTAAATGACACGGTGATTTGTTTACGAATGGAGAAAACCCTTACGGCAAAAACCCCACCGGGTGATTTTCAGGTCACCACTCTTGAAACTCCACTATTATCAAATCAAGCAGTTACAAGTAAAGGAATCCCAAGTACCTTGCCAACCTACAGTTGAACCCTTACCCCAATACCCAATTGGACTTGATCTGTAGCGACAGTTCCCCCTTTTTGATGCATGGCTCCCAAGTACGTGACTAACCAATGCGCGGATCCCAGTATGCGACTTCAAACACCAACTTAGAAAGAGAGGTTGGCTACAAAGTTCTTCAGTTTATCATACACGATGAAGATCAGGAAGATGCTTGGTTACAAAACCCTTTGGTTCAAATATACAACAACTTCTTCAGAGAAGATGAACTAGGTTAAGAACTTCGTCTTGGTCACAAATTGCTTGAACAGAGTTTGCTCAATGCTTGTGCAACTTGTGTCTACTTTGACGGCTCTTAAAACAATCTTTTTATATGTCTAGGGTTAGAAGAAAAGAAGGCCCAAAGACACATTCACGGATCCCAAGAAATCAGATCAGAAAATCTGATTTTATAAATCTCGACAGATAGCAGGTGTCGAGGAGCTATCGAGCAGGTATCGAGCTTTAATGAATTTGCATTTCAGCTTGTTTTTCTTGGACAGACTTGATGACTTCAACACTTGATCTTGAAACCTTATTTCTTGAAGTATTAAAAACACCTAGAACTACCCAATTACAAGTAGAGTGCGTTTTGGTCAAAGGATTGGCCAATTTACATAAATAAGTGACATATGTTCTTAACAAGTGAAAACACATATGTTCTAACAGTTCACAATCTTTCACTTACTCCCACAAAGGAACCCAATAATTAAATCAGAACAAAAAAAAAAAAAAAAAAAAAACTGATCTGACTCATTTCTACCACATGTCGTTGGCAGTGGGGAAGAGATCAAGCAGTGGTAGGGTGGAAGACAGGCGGCGGTGAAGGCAGAGCAGATCAGCAGACGACGGAGGCGATTTTCCTCCCTTGGCAATTTCCCCCTCTCTCTACCTTCGTTTGATGAGAATCAAATGGTGTGGTTGTGTGTGACCTTTAAGTTTGTGTGTTTTTATGGGATAGAGGGAAAGAAACTTGTGGATGAAGTGATAAGAGAAAAGAGAGAAAGGAAGAAAGAAAATAAAAAAAGAAAGAGAAAGAAAGAGAGCTCTGTGGAATGTTCTGGAGTTTGGAGGAAGTGGTAGGGAAAAAAAAAGGAAAGAAGGAAAAGAAGAAAAGAGTAAGGGCATGTGTGTGGAGGAGAAAAAAAGAGGGGGGAAAAAAAGAAGAAGAAAAAGGAAATTATATGGATGGAAAAAAAGAAAAAGAAAAAGAAATAAGGGAAAAATAAAATAGAGAATAAGAAATTAAAATTGAGAAATGCTACCACAATATTTTCACAGTACTTTCACATTAAATCTTAAGTAGTAGGTTATTATTGGTGAGAAAAAAATAATTCTTTTAGAAAGAGAAAAAAAATAATTTTAATAGTACGTGCAAATTAAAATCAATATCAACTTATCACAAATGATTTTTGGTGAAAGTGTTGTAAAAATATTATGAATGTAGTTTTTAGGAATGAATGAATTAAAATTGAAAGGAGAATATAGAAATATTAAAGAAAGAATGAAAAAAATAATATTTAAATGGGATATATAAAAGATAGAGAGTCTGCTAGAAAGTGTATTTAAAAAAGTAGGTATCTAAAAGGTAAAAGGAACTGTTTACTCTCCAAACGATACAAAATTTTGGAGAGTCTTTTGGAGATGCTCTAAGCCCGTCACCTAATATTTTCGTCACTAAACATTATATTTAGAGACAAAATAAATTTGTCACCAATGATTTTTAATTTGTAATTTTTTTTATTTAACCATATAAGGTGACAAAATATATCATCACTGATTGTATATATATATATATATATATTAATTTTCAATTTCAATAGATTAGGCGACGAATTATTTTGTCATCAATTTCTACTTATAGTCAGTTCAAACTATTGGTGTCATTAAGCAATGGATGGAAAATACTGATGTGGCTAACAGTTAAAATAAATAATTATTTTTTATGCCACATATGTTGTCACGTGTGGTTCTGAGTTTTAATTATTAAAAAAAAAAAAAAAAAAATCCCTAAACTAGGATTGAAATCCCCAGAATCCTATTCTCAAAAATGAAGCTCACCCATTAAATTGATTCACCGCTCTAAAAAAATATTAGAAAAAACACACACATGATGAGAAAATAAATCAAACCCACCCTTTGATTCAATGCACTTTACGCGTTATTTCTAAAATTCTTCACTTTACTATTATCTTTGTCGATTTCCCATGCTTTGTTCAAATCAAAGTATATCACCTAGTACAATGAGCCATGTAATTGTTTGCAAAGGCCCCCAACCCTTTATGCCCAACATTTCCGCCCCTTATTTATTTTTGGAACCATTTTCTTTCTTCTCTTCTACATCATTATTATAGCACACCACCATCACTGCATTTGCCGCATCAATACAGCCATTGTCTTGCAAAATGATGGTACCCACATAGTACTTCTTCTTCTTTCTCTTGCAATGGAGCTTGCAATGGTAGCAGAGGATAGAAAGAATGGCAAGTGAGGAGGATGATATTGCATATTGTTACTGATGGATGATGATATAGGATGAAACGAAACTAAAAACAACATTTTGCCTCTTTTGACTTTCAAACCCTTTGCTAAGGAATGCAACTATTATATTTGTATTCGTTGGATTTTAGCTTGGTTGAGTTTTTTCATTTAAATTATATTTGATAGTAACAAATTCTCCAAATTAATTTTCTTAATTTTTAAATTTCATGTGGTAGTACACGTGGCAGTATATGTCGCATAAAAAATAATTTTTTATTTTTGGTTGTTAGCCATGTAAATATTTTCCATCCATCAGTTAATGGCATGGACTATTTTGACACAAAAGCAAAAGTTTAGGGACTAAATTGACACATTTGAAATGTTAATGACAAAATTGACATTCAGCGTAAAGGTTAGGGATGAAACATGTAGTTTGCACTTTCTTTTTTTAAAATTGAAATTCCAATTTTGGAATGATATTAAACCTGCCTATTATGAGTTTCCTTAATTCAATTAGTGCAAGTTTTTTAATGGCTTGAAAAGCCATGCTTTTTCCTTTTTAATTGCTATTACTGTATATTGATATTTCTGTATCAAACCAATTAGGACTTGGGAATGTGTGTAGTATAATGCTAGGGACACACCTCCTTCTACACTCAAATTCACACATTGTTTATGTGTAAACTCTTAATTGGATTTTAGCCTCTACAAGTACATGTGTTACATATGGTGGGCTCATGTAAAAGTGATGAAATCCAATCAAGAGTTTTTTTTTTTTTTTTGGTTGAGAATACTAAGTATTTTAACACACACATGGGGAGAGGAGAGAAGGTCTTAAAGAAATTGTCAGTAATGTATATTCAAAAGAGCCTAAGGTTGCGTTTGGTTCAATATAAATCGAATTCCAAGTGTAAAATGAATGCAGGGGAAAGTTAATTCTCGTAAGGAAAATAAAATCTGGGTGTTTGGTTGTGCAATGAAAAATAGTTCGGAAAATGTTTTTCGGTGTTTGGTAACATTCTAAAAATGCTATTTTCCTACAAAATTTTCACATTTTCTCATCCATTTTCTCAGCATCCAAACAAATTTTATTACAGAAAATTTCAATATATACACTTAAAGAAACAAAAATCTGCTCAAAACAATTCATTAAACTAAAAAATTTGGTCAAACTGAGAGAGGGAGGAAGAGAGAGTGATTGAAAACTGAGGGAAAGAGAGAGATCGGTTATGGGTCATGGGCGACGAGATCGAGACGACGAGATCGGTCATGGGCAACAAGATCGAGACGATGAGATCGATCATGGGCGATGAGATTGAGACAACGAGATCGGTGGCGCCGATGAGCTTTGGGTCGAGAACACGAATGAGAATGAGAACGACAACATCGATGAGCTTTGGGTCGAGAACGAGATCAATTTTGGGTGGATTGGTCTTAGGTGGTGACGATCTAGATGGCGGCGTTGATGCTGGGGTGTGATCTCGGTGGTGGTGTGATCTCGACTGGACGATCTCGGCGGCGCGAACTCGCTAGCGCGTTTGGGGTTAGGGCGCGATCTAGCTCACTCTCTCTACTCTATCTTCTTTCTGTCTGTCTCTCTCTCTCTCTTTGCGCATCTATGAGCCTGGAAATGATTTGAAGGTAAAACAGAAGCTGCATTCATTTTCCGAGTCAAAGGCCTTATTTTACGGTCAAAGTAAATGATTTTCCAGAAAACTCTATTTTCCATGCACAACCAAACACACAGTTTTGTGTAAAAGGATTTCCTGAAATCGTTTGAAGCCAAAACAAATGCAGCTTAAATCCAATCAAGAGTTGATATGTAAATAGAGTATGTATTTGGGTGTGGGAAATTGTGTAACCCTAGTATCGCTAATATATTCATGTGTTACAAAAAATGTGTTTAAATATGATAACATTAATATGAGAAGATTTTTCGCATTAATGTGTACAACTATATACCTAATTAATAGTTATTACATATTACCATACATTACGAAAGATATAAGTATTTACTATGGGTCATTCTACTGTACCCTTTTTTTTGGATACAATATCCCCCTAAATCTAAACCAATGAAAGAGAAATGCTATGTGCACAACATTTTCACAACACTTTCACAACAAATCCTAGAGGATAAGTTGTTATTGGTTGTTACAAGTGGGCAAAAAAGTAATTTAAATTGTGAATTCAAATGAGAAACAATAACAACTTACTACATATAATTTGTTATAAAAGTGTTGTGAAAATATTGTGTACGTATCACTTGTCTTAATTTAACGGTGTTTTGAACTTGACCATTTATTTAATTTGAGTGGATACTGGCTACTAGTAAAGCAGGTTACATATATAAACAAAAACAAAAACCAAAAAAAAAATAAGATTTCTCTTTCACTTACTCGCTTCTGTCTCTCCTTCTACCTCTCCTTCTACGCCTCTTTTCTTTCAAACTAGGCACAAGTAACCTAAATGGCTACTAAACAAAGCCCTCTCCTTCTATGCTTCTTCTCTTCCAAACCAACCATAAGAAACCTAGACGGCTACTAAATAAAACCTTAAGGATGACCCATAAAAGAAGAAATTGAGTTCTTCAATTCCCGCCATTCTCTGGCCTGACGATAGTATTAGAGTATTGAATTCGTCAAACAGGTTTCTCTTTCTCTTTTTCTCCTACTATAATTCAATTTTAGCAGTAATAAACGCATTGTAAACTATCAAATCATGAGATATATGTAAGTTGTCTTAATTTTTATTAAACTGTTACAAATCCACTAATGTTATTGATTTTTTTGACAACTTGTATAGTTCTACTAAAGGGATGCAACTACTATGTGGGATTAGAAGGTGTAGCTGGAAGTTAGAAATTGGGTTTGACGACATTGGGATTCTACAAACACAGTTACAACCAAGGTTGTCAAAATCGGGATCCTACGTAGGATCTTGGAGGAATGGTAGGATCGTGGATCGTAAGATCAAAAAACGAATTTAAAAAAAAAAAACATTGGTAGTGAATTTATATGTTAAATAATCATATAAATTAAGAATTCGTCCAAAAAAGACAAAATTTTCATCAATATATTATAATTTGTATATTATAAGTTAATTTTTAACACAGATTATCCTAAAAAGTTAAATAAATGTTTAGTTAAAAAAATCACAAATAAGGTGGAAAATCACTTATAATAATGGTGTATGTTAAAGAATCAATATATCATTAAAGAAAATAATAAATTTGAAATAATTTTTGTGGTAGATATAAATTTGACATAATATACATAATAACTAAGATAGGAAGAACTACAAATTGTTTTATATTTTTCAAAACAAAATACTTATAGAATGCCAAGTATTATATTTCCCACTCTTACTTTGTTTTTAACTTTATCTTATTTTGTGTAGGAGAGGAGGAGTCCTTAAATAAAGTTAAAAACAAATGGTATTCTATCAAGGAAGCATGAAAACATGGTACCACAGTAGAAAATTCATATCCCATTAATACTCCCACAAACCCACTATCCCCACCTACCCTACCTTCTAGTTCACTTTTCCTTCTTCTCTTTTAACTTTTGTTTGATTCTCTCCTCTGAAAATTCGCCATTTCTCCTTAGTGAATCTGCCTTTTCTCCTCAGATTCATTGGAATTTCTTTTTTGCAAATTTGTAAAACATCAATGGCAAAGCTAAAGTGTAAACTTTCTCTATTGCAAGCACGCAGGCAGTAGTATCATTATTGTGGGTTTAATTTTTGGTAATATTCTTTGTAAAATTTGGCTCTTTCTTCTCATAAACTCAAAGAAGAGATCAAAACTGGGCATTGGTTGCTTTTTATTTTATTTGAGCCCAAGTAGTCATCTGTTAGCCCGAAGATACTGGCAAGAAATTGGGATCGTGTGGGATCATTTGGATGTATGATCCCACCGATCTTGAACAATCCTAGTACCAATCGTTGAATATGAACGATCTTGAAATGATCTAGATCTTTTTGGCAGGTAAGATCGTAGGATCATAGTATCGTACAATCTAGATCCCAATTTTAACAACCATAGTTACAACAATGCAGGTTTAGATCCATCAGTCAATTGTTGCTGGTTGAAGTCAGACAACATACAAGGCTTCTAGTAGCTTTGTAGTGTGAGTTAGAAGCTAATTTAGTGTGGTCTGAGCCCTCTGCTGACTTTGTTCTACACTTCTATTTTGTAGAAATTGGTCTCCATATACACTAGTAAAATTTCGTGTGTGGCGAATAAAAATCACAAGCAGGTCACATATCATATATAGCAGTAGTTGCAAATCCACAACCAAAATTTGAAAAAGGAAAATCTCTTGCACAATGCATCAACTAACACAACATCAATATTTTGATGTCTTCATTTAACCTGCTAATTGGCCATTCACAACTAAATAAACCTAATTCCAATCCAGTAACTCTATCCAAAAACTCACAATGTGTTAACAATAAACACTAATAAATTTTAACAAAAATGCTAACAGCTGAAAAAAATACTTAATATTTTGTCTAGTATCCCATAGACATTTTACAATTAAAGAAAACTATAATAATGTATTTCTAAATCAAGTGAGCCAACAGTTGCATCTAGTGTAGAATGTTCCATAAATTCATGTACGTTGTCACTATCAACATGTTCACCTTGTTGAATATGGGTAGATGGACATGTGCGCTTGTGTATCCAACATCTTTACAATTACTGCATCGTCTAACTTTCACCTTACTATTACTCATGCTACCATGGTCGCCTTTAGTCTTGACAATGGCTAGGTCACGAACATATTTATTGATTCTTAATCTAGTGTGTATCCCATCTTCATTTGCATTTTTATTTGAATTATAAAGTTTTTCCATGACGGCATTTTAGCCTTGCTATTTCAACCTTCAATTCTTCAAAGCCTTCTGTTGTTCTTGAGCCAAAGTAAAACATTTGACTACAACTAGCAAATCAGCCATATCTTCATTTACATGTCGGTGGGATCTGTTTCAAATGTTCAATCTTCATAATAGAAAATAAGTGCTCACAAGGATATCCATACGACTCGAATAGTAAACAATAGCACTTCATACATTGATGAATTGGATAATATACAACCTTCCATTTTAAGTCAAGACATGCATATTGAGATAAGGTGTATGTACAATAATCTTCACTGTCTATGGAGTTAAGCACAATGAATTTTTGTTCATTCATTATTTCTTCTTGAACCATACTGAATATCTCTCTTGTCAAAATAGTAGCAGCATGCTTCTTGAATCTACCCCATTCTCATTATGTCTAATACGTTAAAGTGCTTTATCAACTTGTTGGAACAACTCATAAAGCCTAGTTTTCCTATCGAGAAGTCTATTCAAGAATGCATTCATGACTTCACAACGTTTTGTACTCTTGTACCCAGAAAAAAAAAAGACCTCTCATGCATAGTTATTAAACCGGACCTGACCCAGCCGTTCGGACCGATGACTCGATGACCCAGTGCATTGACCGGGCTGGGTGATCAATTGGATCGAAAATGTAGGTGGCCTGGTCAAAACCGATGCAACCTGGTGGGTTTTAAGCAACCCGTGTGACCTGGTAGGGTTTTATTAACTCGGTCAGGTTTGTGAATTGTGTAAAATTACATTAATAGATCTACTTTATTAACTCTTTTATTATTTAAATGTGTGATAATATGGTAATTTAAAAAAGAGAAGACCTAAAAAATCCAAAAAAGCATTGTTCCCTACGCCCTGCCATACCATCACATCACTTTTTAGTTTTCACAATTCTCAAAACCAGAAAAGCTACTGCTACGGGCTGCTGTGCATAATTTTCTTTAATGCTTTGAAGTTTGAAGTTTTAATAGCATGTACATATGACCATAATACCATATAACTCTATGCCATTGCCACCATCTTCTTTTGATTAGGTTTTTTTTTTTTTTACTTTATTTCTTGATTGCTTTTTAGTTTAAGCATCTTTTATTTAATTTTTTGTTTTTGTCGTGTACAGTGTGAGTTTGTGACATTGTTTCTTTGTGTACAATGTAATTGTTAGTTGTTACTTACTCGTTTCTATGTATGTTTGTTGTTTATTACTATAAGTTATTTGATAGTATGAAATATGGAATATTTGTAGTGTCTACAACGGTTTAAATGTTAGACCCTATGACACAATCAAAAATTGATGTTACACCAAAATCATCTCCCCCAAAAAAAACGTTGCTAGAGGAAAGACTGATCTAGCTTGGGGTCATTGCAAACATTTAGAGTTAGACACAAATGGAAGAGGGAAATTGATGTGTTTGTACTGCAATAAAGTTTTTAAAGGTGGTGGTATTAACCGATTTAGAAAACATCTAGCTGGGATAAGAGGAGAAACTGAAAGTTGTAAAAAAGTACCTGCAGATGTTCACTTTCAAATGTTACAAAATATGGAAGGTCATGTTGAAAAAAAGGAAGTCACAACAAGAGTATGAGGAACACAACCAATATGGACCAGGTCTCAAGGATCAGGGAGAGCAAATTTATGTGGATGATGATGATATTCAAGAAATTACCCGCTCTTCTATGCTCCCACCTAGCTCTATAGGAAAGGGAAAATGTATTTCAAGTAGGGGAAGTCTAGGCCAAGGGAAACACACTTTAGCTGAGAGGAAAGGGAAAGCACTAAGTGGTATTGGAGGTTATTTTTTGCCAAGAACAACTCCTGGAGCTTAGCCTACTCTTAAAAGTGTGTTGTAAAGTAAGGAAACAGTAGAAAGATGTGATCTTGCTATATCGAAGTGGATGATCGATGCTTGTATTGCATTCAATACTGTAAATTCCAAGTATTATCAACAGATGATTGATGCTATTGCTAGTATGGGTTCTAGTAATTATAAGGGCCTTGGATTTTATGCTTTTTGTGGTTATTTGTTGGCCAAGAATGTTGAGGATGTAAAAAATTTTGTGGATAGTTATCATGTAGCATGAAAGGAGACTGGTTGCACTATTATGGTTGATGGTTGGACAAATTGATGTAGGAGAATTGATGCATCACAACATAGGCTTCCCACCTAGATTAGTCCTACTGAAGAACCTTAGGCTTACCACCTATGGTGTTTGGAATCACCACCAAACAAATCATTGCAAATAATCTCAATAATAATAGTAATAGTTTGTAAAATACAAAAGGAACCATTTGGAGCTTTATATACAGCTTCTAGGAATCATAATGATAAAGATAAACTCTTCTAAACAAATCCTAAACAATCTCAAATACTAATACGATAATCCTAACAATATCAAATACTAATCCAATACTAAAGATAAACCCAAATAAAGATAACATAAATGATAAAGATAATCTCCACAGAAGTGCTATCATGTGGTGTCCACACCAACTCCCCTGGGGTGGGAGAAACTCGACCCCGTCAAGTAAAGCTCATAAGGATCAAGTAACATCAGAATAAGCTCCATCAAACCACAAGCTCACTGGGTCAGATGGCACCTTCGTCGACGCTCATCTGTGCAGATGATAGGAGGTAGAGATGAGGTGGTAGCAAGTGTATCCAAGTAAGCCTCCAAAAGAGCGGGATCAAGCTGCTGCAACTCCTTTTTGGTGATCCATGTACAATTAGAATCAGGCCGTCCCTAGCGAACCAAGAAGTGTTGAACTGTCCCATCCCTAGTGAAAAGAGACTGCTCATTTAAAATAACATCAATAATAACTTTATGTGCCTTTTGGAAACAAGATGGTGTAGGGCTAGGGATAGGGTTAGCCAAAGAAGAAGAGGATCATAAAAAGGTCATAAGGAATAATTGCTGAACCTATAAGAGCAATTAAATTAGCAATATTAAAAGTAGAACTAATACCATAATCTGAAGGTATATCAATCACATAAGAATTAGGTCCAAGTTTCTTTAATACCTTGAATGGGCCAACATTGCGGGCTTGCAGTTTCTTAACAGTTCCTGAAGGATACCGTTCGTGCTTGATATGAATCATAACATAATCTCCTACATCAAAGTCTAAATGACGTCGATGTAAATCAGCCTGAGTCTTATACTTAAGATTACTAGCATGAATTCGTTTGTTGATCTCTTTATGTAGCTCATGCATGTGACTAGCAAACTCTATTGCAGACATAGAAACCTTATCATGTGAGGACATTGGGAGAAGGTCTAAAGGTCTACTAGGTGTATAACCATGAACAAATTCAAATGGGCTCATACCTATGGACCTATTGACTGAGTAATTATATGCAAATTGGGCTACAGGGAGTATAGATTCCCAAGTCCTACCATTCTCACCTATGAGACACCTTAAAAGATTTCCTAGACTCCTATTGACAACCTCAGTTTGACCATCAGTTTAAGGATGGTATGCTGTGGAGAATTTCAACTTTGTTCCTATCATGTGCCAAAGGGTTTTCCAAAAATAGCTCATGAATTTAACATCCCTATCTGACACAATTGTTTTAGGTAACCCATACAACTTAACAATCTCATCAAAGAAAATCTTGGCTACCTTGGATGCATCAGAAGTCTTAGAGCATGGAAGAAAGTGAGCCATCTTAGAGAATCGGTCTACCACTACAAGGATGGAATCAAACTTCCTAAGGGTACGGGGGAGACCTAGTATAAAGTCCATGCTAATATCCTTCCAAGGACGGTGTGGAACTGGTAAAGGAGTGTAAAGGCCAATATTTTGCTTGCAATGCTTAGCCAGTTGACATTGACGACATTGACCAATTATCTTGGCAACATCCCTCTTAAGACTTGGCCAATAGAACTGCCTCTTTACCTCTTCAATTGTCTTATCACGTCCAAAATGTCCTGAAAGTCCTCCCGCATGCACTTCCCAAACCAAAAAGTCTCTAACTGATGTGCGGGGGATACAAAGCTTATTGGTTTTAAACAAGTAGCCATCTCGGAGGATAAAATCATCAACAACCTAAAGATGCTCAATCCTAAGTGTAGTGTACACTTTTCCAAAATCTGGGCAAGATTCACACTCCTTTTACAACTTCTCAAACCCTATGACTTTTGTGCTCATCACAGAAAGTAAGGTGACTCGATGACTCAAAGCGTCAACTACCTTATTCTCAACACCAGATTTATGTTTCAAAACAAAAGAGAATCTTTGCGAATACTCAACCTAAGGGACATGTCGAGCATTTAATTTCTTTTCGGAATTGTTGTGGCGGAGAGCATCATGATCAAAATAAAGGACAAACTCATGGCGTGTCAAATAATGGCTCCAATATTTTAAAGCTTGTACCACAGCATAGAGTTCTTTGTCATATGTTGAATACTTCTTCTTAGCCTCATTTAATTTCTCACTAAAGTAAGCTATAGGGTGACAATCTTGGCTAAGAACTCCTCCTATGCCTACACCAGACGCATCACATTCCACTTCAAAGGCCTTATCAAAGTATGGTAGGCGCATCACCAGTGCTTCTGTCATCTTCTTCTTGATTTCTTGAAATGCTTTACCAGCAGCATTTGACCATTGGAATTTGTCTTGCTTCATACAATCAGTGATTGGTGCCATGATTGTACTAAATCCACATATGAAGCGGCGATAGAAAGTTGCAAGCCCATGAAAATTGCGAACCTCATGAATGTTCTTAGGTTTGGGCCAATCCACTATGGCCTTGACCTTTTGTGGGTCAGAGGACACTCCTTTAGATGAAACCACAAAACTTAAGAAAATGACACTATCAGTGAAGAAAAAGCATTTCTTTAGGTTGGCATACAAGTTTTCTCTCCTCAAAGTGGAACAAACTTGTTTAAGATGGTCCAAATGTTGCTCCTTTGATTTACTATAAATGAGGATGTCATCAAAGTACACTACCACAAATTTGCCCATGAAAGGCCTTAGTACTTGTGTCATTATTCTCATAAAAGTACTGGGAGCATTTGATAAACCAAAGGGCATCACAAGCCACTCATATAGACCATCCTTTGTCTTAAAAGTAGTCTTCCATTCATCACCTAGACGGATCCTAATCTGGTGGTATCCACTTTTCAAATCAATCTTCGAAAGGATTGTGGCTCCTGACATCATATCAAACATATCATCTAACCTAGGGATAGGAAAGCGATACTTCACAGTAATCTTATTGATTGCGCGACTATCCACGCATATTCTCCGGGATCCATCTTTCTTTTGGGTCAAGAATGCAGGTACTGCACATGGGCTTAAGCTTTCATGCACAAATCCTTTGTGCAAGAGCTCATCCACTTGTCTAGCCATCTCATCATGTTGAGGAGGGCTCATTCTATAGTGGGGCAAATTTGGAAGTGATGCTCCTAGGACAAGATCTATGGCGTGTTGAATATCACGCATAGGGGGCAACTGATTGGGAGTTCCTTAGGGAAAACATCTTGGAACTTTTGAAGCATTAACTGTACTTCTTTTCTTGGTTCTTCAAAGTTATCTAGTGCAGCTTCCTTAATGATCAAAGCAAAGATGATGGAGTCTTGATTGACAGCCCTTTCAAGTTCTTTTGGATTGATAAGGTTCATACTTTGCTTTTTGGGCTCTTCTTTAGCCTTGTTTGCACTAACAAACTTAGTTTTGACTGGGTTAGGCTTAATCCTTTGTCCATTGTGCATGAAGGAACAAGAGTTCGAGCAACCATAAAGAGTGACATCTAAATCATAGAGCCATGGTCGTCCCAAAATTATGTGTCCTACATCCATTGGAATCACATCACATGAAATCTGAGCCTTGTATGAGAGGATATGAATAGGAACAAGACACCTATCCTTGATGGTGATAGATGAATCATCTACCCAAGAAACCTTATAGGGCTTAGGATGGGCAACTAACTTCAAACCTAGGAGGGAGACAAGTTTAGAAGAAATTGCATTAATGCAACTTCCACTATCAATGATAACCTTGCAATTTGTGGTTCCACACTTGACAAAGGTTTGGAAGATAGTATTTCTTTTCCAATCATCACTTTCTTTGGACTGTGCTAGGGTACACCTAACAACACTCATTACAGGAGTATCAAGACTACCCTCACTGAGATTATCAAAAGATGGTAGAGTTCTAATGCAAGCTAATTGGGTGGAATCATCCTCTCCTATTTCTACAATGTCTTCAATGTTAGGCTCATTGACTACTTCTTCTACCTCTTCCTCTCCATCCAATTCTTCAATCAACAAAGTCTTATTAGGACATTGGGCAGCCATATGACCAAAGCCTTGACACTTAAAGCACTGGATTCTAGAATTGGGCCTAAATGTCTTTCTAACTACACTCTTCCCTTTGTCTTTTGGGCGTAAGGGCCTATTGTTGGGATTAGGTCTAGTTTGAGGACCTTGATGGTATCTACCCTGAGGATTCTCTTCTATGTGTAAGGGTCTATTGTTGGGATAAGGCCTATTTTGGGTACCTTGGAGGTATCTACCTTGGGGACCATCAAAATTGTTGTGAGGCAACATGTGATTGTCAAATCTCCTTCCACCTTGGGGCTTAGGGATCAGCTCTAAATCTTGCACTAAGGTATAAGCATCATCAAGAGTTGAGATCTGTCGGGCCACCAATTCTCTTTGAAGATCATAATTGATACCTTTCCTAAATCTACTCAAGGTAATTGGCTCATCTTCAGTTGCATTGCTACGTATCCTGTACTCTTCAAATTGTTCTATGTACTTAGTAGCAGACCAATTGTCTTGTCTCAAATCATGCCATTGATCCAACAAGTTGCCTTGATGAGAAACTGGGAAGTACTTTTCATTGAGCTTTGCCTTCATTTCTTCCCAAAGAATTATGGGTGGTTGGCGGGTCTTATGGAGGTGGTTGACAACACTATCCCAATGTTGTTTTGCTCTTCCTACAAGTTTCATTTTGGCAAACCTAACCTTTCTATCCTCAGACAGGTCATACCACTCAAAGAAATGCTCCATCTCTCGCACCGAATCATTGTAGATCTGGGGGTTCCTAACACCATTGAAGGTAAGGGCCTCTACTTTGATATGCTTTGCTGAGTTGTCTTCATTGTCTCTATGGTCTTGCCTAGGATGAGGGCCATGTCTATTATTATTTCTTCCATTATGTGGATTATCCTCATCATACCTAGCCTCTAAGTGGCCTAGACGGGCAGTAAGCTTTGCAATGGCTTGTCTTAATTCACCTTGGGGAGGAGGATCCATGTTCAGGTGGGATTGGGGACTAGAGTGAGATTCAAAACTAGACTCTGATTTGGAATTAGGTTGTTCTTCAGAACTAGTTACTAGACGACCACTACGCAAATGCATGCAAAGAGATCAACAAACTAATTCTAGCAAGTGAATAGTAAGGATAATACTCAAGTTAAATTATAGGTGAAGAGAAGTCATGAATTCCACAGGTTGTTGCATTCAAGCAGTAAAGGATTTTTTTTTTTTTTTTTTTTTTTGTGTGGCTAAAATAAAATACTGAAAGAAAATAAACCAGCAGCTAAAATAATAAATTCAAGTGAAAGTTTAAGCAGAACAAAGGGCAAAGGCAGTAGCATGTTACTGAAGGTAAAGTTGAGGCACATAGTAGACATATTGATATTAAACTTGAAAGTGCATTTCAATTCATTAAGTTAGGAAAGTTCACACCTTGGTTGGGCTGACTTAACAACCTGGGCCTCACTGGACAGTGGGTCAGCTACTAACAATGGGGAAATTGGGCCTCATGTGTAGTGTAGTGGAAGTGGAAATTTGGCTTGTTGGTCCTCACATGTAGTGCACTGGAACCTTCTTGAGGCTTCTGCTTGACTTGACTTGAGTTTTTATTTAATTAATTAATTTATATTTATTTTTTATTTTAAATACAATAAAGAAAGAACTAGAATATAAAGCTAAAGTCTTATCTGCCAAGTTCAAAAACTAAACACCGAAATTAGAGAAACTAGAAACAAAAGAAAACTAAAAGAGAAGAAGCGGCGGAGCAAGCACGAAACATCTTTGGAGTTGACGGCGAAGAGGCGGCTGGGCTCATCGGTGATGACTGTCAGTGGCACTCGAAGGTGGAGATCAAAGCTGGTGAGTTAGATCTCAGAACCCGTGAAGCAGCATGGTGGAAGCGATGGTGACGGCGTGTCGGCGACGGTTGTTGGAGATGATTTCGTCGGTGAGTTGTGCAATGGCGTCATTCCGTTGGTGGGATCGGCAGCTTGGTAGTGGATTTCAACTCTCTTGTTCTAAATCTGGCAGTTTGAAGTTGTGGATATGAATTTTTTTTTTTTTTGGGTGGAATTTGTGTTCTCTGTTTTTGATCCGGTAGTAGTCCCCAGAGTTAGGCACAAATTGGGGTCATAGGTTTTGGGTGAGTAGTGGGCTTTTTTGTTGGTTTTGGGATGAAGAATTCATGTGGCCAAAGGGGGTATATGGTTCGGGCTAGTTCTGGCTTTGGTTTGCAGATCTCGTGAGGTAAAAAATCAGGTTGTGTTGGTCTGCAAATTTTGTGGGGTAAGTATTTGAGTAATGGCATGTCTGGCAGTTGAGTTGTTTTCTAATGGTGAGTGTAGCTGTGGGTTGTCAGTCATGATTCTGGGTTGCTAAGAGGGGTTGATCGGGTTGGGCTCTGATACCAAGTTGATGCAGGACAACCTAGGCTTCCCACCTAGATTAGTCCTACAGAAGAACCTTAGGCTTCCCACCTAAGGTGTTTGGAATCACCACCAAACAAATCAATGCAAATAATCTCAATAATAATAATAGTCTGTAAAATAGAAAAGGAACCATCTGGAGCTTTATATACAGCTTCCAGGAATTGTAATGTTAAAGATAAACTCTCCTAAACAAATCCTAAACAATCTCAAATACTAATCCAATACTAAAGATAAATCCAAATAAAGATAACATAAATGATAAAGATAATCTCCACAGATGTGCTATCATGTGGTGTCTGCACCAAGAACTCTTACTAATTTTCTAGTATATTGTCCAAGGGGTATTGTTTTCTTAAAATCCGTTGATGCATTTGATGCTTCAAAGACAGCAGATATGTTGTATAAGCTGCTTAGAGAGGTGGTGCTACTTGTTGGTCCTAAAAAATGTGGTTCAAATTGTGACTGATAATGCTGCAAATTACGTTGTTGCTAGGAAGTTGTTGGAGCAAGAATTCTGTACACTTCATTGGTCTCCTTGTACTGCCCACTGCTTAAGTTTGATGTTACAAGATATAAGGAAGTTAGATGAAGTATATGATGTTGTACTTCATGCTGCAAAAATTACAAAGTATATATATAACCATTGTTATGCATTGCATTTAATGAGAAAAAACTCAGGTGGGAGGGAGATACTTCAACCTGCTCCAAACTGCTTTGCCACAAATTTTATTGCATTACAGAGTATTTTGGTTCAAAAGGATAAACTAAGAGCTATGGTAACATCTAGAGAGTGGACAATTTTAGCATATGCTAAAGAAAGCAAGGGGAAAAAAATTTGTGGATAATGTTTTGAATTCTATATTTTGGAAAGAATGTGCAGTCATTGTACAAGATACCGAGCCACTTGTTCATGTCTTGTGCATAGTTGATAGTGATGATAGACCTGCTATGGGATATTTGTATACAACTATGCATAAAGCTAGGGAGGAGATGATCAGGAGGTTTCGGAGGAGAAAGAAAAGAATTGAACCTTACTTGAGAATTGTAGAGCGTCGTTGGGATAAACAACTATACAAAAATCTTCATGCTGCTGGTTATCATTTAAATCCAAGTAACCAATTCAATGTCACTGAAATAGCAAAACATAAGCAAACCATATCTTGGCTCTTAGATGTCATTGAGAGGTATTCCTACGAAAATCCTACATTACAAAGTAAGTTGACAAGTGAGATGAAATTGTTTAGAAATGCAGAAGGTGGCTTTGGATGAAAGTCTACAGTTAATGACCGTGAAGTCATGTTACCCAGTAAGGATACTACTTTAATTTTTTGGTTAGTTGTATTTTCTTAATTGGTTTTATCTTTTCATTTAGTCTATATTGCATAAATACTGATTGTCTTTGTTTAACAATTTGTGTATAACTGTATATAGATGAGTGTTGGATATCCCATGGATCTAGTGCACCAAACCTACAAAAACTAGCAATTCGTGTTTTAAGCCAAACGTGCAGCTCTTCTGGTTGTGAGCACAATTGGAGTATTTTCTAACACATTCACTTAAAAAAAAAGGAATAAATTGGAACATCAACGCCTTAATGATCTAGTCTATGTCCATTACAAATTAAGATTCCAGCAAAGGTAATAATCATTGTTATTTAAATGCAACTCTTTAATTGTTGAATTGCTTCTTTCCAATCTCCACTACTTTCAAATTCTAACTTTTAACACGAGTATAATAAATTTGTAAATTATGATCCTATTAACTTTGAAGTTTTTCATGAGAATGCGAATTGGGTGTTAGAGGATGAGCCAACAAATTTGATAGTGGAGAAATTGGAGACCTTCCAAAATGAATTAGCAGTTTGTACAATCCAAGACAGCGAAAATGATATTGGTTAGTTTGTTACATTAATTACAAAATTCACTTATTCTAGTGCTTGTATTTTCTTTTTATTTCATTTGTGGCCTTATACGAGAGTTTAAACGTATGTAGATAACTTGAATTTGGAAGAGTCGGTTGAAGATGTTGACAATGATGATGGAGATCCTAGTAACCAATATGAAGCTAGGAGTGAGGAGCCTAATGAAAACAGAGAATCTAATAATGAGCCTGATGTTGGAGTTTTCAATGAAGATAGAGCTTCAAGTTTAAGCCCAGGTCGTAATCCATGGGATTGGAGTAATTGGAACAACCAGCGAGAGACTAAGAGAAATTAGCATTAGAGTTTAAGAAATAGAATTTTTCCTTGTGATTTTTATAGAATTTCTAATGCTATTGTTTAGGAAACATTGATTTTGAATTATAATGGCGAGTTTAATTTAGGCATATGCCTTTTTTTTTTTTTTAATTTACATATTCAGGTTATGATTTCTCAAACTTAATTTTATAAATATTTAATTTTTAAAATTTTTTTATTTGACCCTGCGGTTCAATCGATGACCTACTGGTTAAACCACTGACCTAGTGACCCAGCTCGTAGATCGGGTCAACGTCCGGGCTAGGTTTAATAATTATGCTCTCATGTAAGCTTTAGCCCATTTCATTTTTTTAGCATACATTTCATGCAATCATTCATGGTTATGTAAATTGTGTTTGTTCACCATTTTCTTCCACATGTCTTCAAATTCATTTGGTGTAACATACTGTACCATACACTTGATTAAACTTTCATACACTTCCTATACTTTCATATACTTCCTTATTATGTAGATTTGCAAAAGCATTCATTTCAAGATGCCACACACAAAGATGATGTCAAGACTCTGGAAAAATAATTTTAATAGTTTTACTCATTGCTTTGTCCCCATCTGTCACGACTGAAATATGAGTCTTATTGTTCATTAGTACAAGCATATTTTGCAACACCTAAGTATATGTAAAAACAATTTAGCAATAAAGGGACCAAACCGAAATAATAAAACTCCAGATGGAAAAAAGAAAGGAAAAGGACGAGACCTACTGAGATTTAGAGCTGAGAGATGGCAGAGACTGTGAACAAAGAGAAAGGCACACAGAGGGGGGAAACTGTGTCCTTTTTCACCAACATCGAAGGAAAGAAGTTCTGGAGATAAGTTAAGTTTAGGTTTTTTTTTTTTTTTGGATTGGGTTTATGGGCTTTTCTATGTATAGACCCTACCCCAAAAAAAAAAAATTCAAATTCAAAACAAGAAAATTGTAATGGTTCAAGTCAGCCCTAAGATTCAAACTAGGTATTTGTTTGGCAAAAACATGTGTATATTACCACCAAGTTAATGCCGCTAAGATGTTCAAAATATATCTTAAAAAAAAATATAGAAAAAAATAATTTTATGCATTAATGTTAATTAGAAAAAGATAAACATCAAGAAAGTAACCTCAACTATGTTATTTTAGAGAGAGATTTGCCTTGAACGTGATGGGAGCTATCAAGGGAAATACGTTGGAAGTTAATTGGTCTATTCAAAGGTTCATGGAAGAAACCAAGATAATTCTAGCTGATTTTATTTTTTTATTTTTTTTTGGATTTTGTTTTTAGAAAGCATTTGGACACAACTTTAAAGTGGTCAACTATGATTAGTAGAGAAAAAATGATGAATTCATATGAAATTAATTGTAAATCACTTATAGTCAAATGCTTCATCCAATTATTGTAAAAGTTGTGGTCTTAGAAGAACCGTTATGTTTTTGTTTCAAACTCATAACTTATTAGCTAGTAGCCATATATGTAGCTTTGTGTGAAACAAACTCTCTTACTAGAAGAATGAGAAGTTATGAACCTTGCTAGCTTTTGTTTGATTCATATTAATGAGGTGATTATTCAAGGGAAAAAACATTAAAAGAATCAAAGTTTGACCAAGACCATCTTTTTGAGTCCTTTAAGGATATCACTCTATCATGTACAAGAATCCTTAGAGTTTATAAAACAGCTTCATCAAGAAATGTGAGAGTAATATTATATTTGAATTACTTCTTCTCAAGTATTCATTCACCACATCATATTATTTATGATATTTATGATACTGATACATATATCTTTCTCTTTGCTATCGATGTTTCTCTATTTCTTAATGTCCATTCCAATAAGAGCTTATACACACACACACACACACACACACACATGTAGAGAGAGAGAGAGAGAGAGAGAGAGAGAGAGAGAGAGAGAGAGGGGAAGGGATAAAGATCGAAGCAACTAAAAGAAGATAAGGCCATAAATTAGATGGCTTAGTTTCAACTCCTAGTAAATAGGTCTTGCTTACACTATGGAATTATGGTGGGCTGCTATCAGTTGCCCATGTGAATGAAAAAAGTAGAGAGAGATGCAAATTGACCTTTTAACAACAATTTATGTTAAAATTGGACTTTCCAATATGTTCTAGGAACAAATACCTTAAGACTTGAGAATGAAGAGTTTGTAGAAACAAGATAAATGGATGAAAAGGTATTTATTGTGGTTTTGTATGTATATAGTAGTAGGTCCGTTTGCAACTCTCCTTTGAGACTTTAGATTTGGTAGATTTATTTACCAACTTGCATACAAGACCCAAATTAAACTGATTTGGACTTACCTATATGTACTTGGAAAACAAATAGGATAACAAAAGAATTAGAAATAGAATAACAAGAGGTGAGACTTGATGCAAAGATGTTATGGTGAAATGATAAACTAAGAACAAAGAGAGAGAGAGAGAGAGAGAGAGAGCGAGAACCGTGTCTTTAAAGGGAATTGAAGGGTTTAAGGATTTTAGTGATTTAATAAATAAACAAAATTGTGTGCGACGACTCTGGTCACTAGCATTAGTACTTAACTGCTAAATGGTTTTTTTTTTTATTTGTTTGTGTTTTTTATATGTGCATCTCCTTTCTGGCAAAGACAAAATTATTTTGTTTAAATTTTTTTAAAGGACCGGGTTGTTTGTTTTTGATAAATTTGGTTAATTGAGCTTGATTGTTTTTAGCTTTACTATTGGTAATTATTGTTTTTGGGCTAATTTTTTTGGGATGGTATATTTTGTTTTAAATTTTAGATCTATAAATTTTTTTATAACTTTTAAAAGGAGGAGAAAGCAAGAATTACAATTTTTTTTTTACAAATTACTATTATGGTAAGTTGCTATTAGTAAGTAAAAAAGCGATGTAAGTGGTGAGCACAAATGCAAACCAATAAGAATTTACACATTAGAAGTTTTGTAAAATTATTGTAGAAAAGTTTGTGGCTATAGGAAATAATTCACATCTTATTATAAGACTTTTAATCAATTTGGGTTTTACCTGCATTAAAATTTAAATTAATACAACGTAGTTATTAAAGGGTGCAAATCAATCAAGCCCATGGATTGGGCTTGAGCCCATCTGGCCTAGGACTGGATCTATGTAGTGTGGAAGACTCCAGAATATAAGGACAATCTGACACTGAAAGTGGGGGTAACATTTAATTACTTAAAAGTTTTAAGGTTACTATTGATCTTTCATGTGATGCCAGTTGAGGATGGGGTCCTTTACGTACCTATGGAGCAAACTAAGATCTGTACATAAAATCTGTAAATGAAATATTTGCACAAATGTGTGATTGATAATGAGTATTTTTTGCTTACTACTTGATAGAACAAGAATATTCATGGCGGGTGTGCCTATGAATTTTTTAGGGTCTCTATTTATTATTAGTATTTATTTTTATCACATTATATGACTCAAAAAATGCGAAGTTTATATGTATTTCTCGATAATGGACAAAGTTTAATTACCACAAGCGAACTTTATCACTAGGACAGTCTAGACTCTAGAGTAGCAAATTCATTGCAAGTAGTGTCAAGGCCAAGTTCATATATATCCCTCTGAAATCGTAACCAACTTTGAATTGAATGGTTGGTGTGCGTATCATCAAAAGAAGCACCTGGTCCTAAGGCCAAATAAAAATGCCAAACTTCAATCATATGATGACACATGTGAGCGTATTTGAGAAAACATTAACGTGTCAATTAGTGGATTGGTTTGAAAATCCTATAAATTTTGCCTCCATTTGTTTGTAGAATCACCCAAGTTGAATTTTAGATCCTGAATTACATTGTTAGTGTTTGTGTTCCAAGCAGAAACTGAAGATGGACAAATCCCAGAATGCAAGTTACCAAGCTGGCCAGGCCAAGGGCCAAGCTCAGGTGAGTTTCTATCCATCCTATTTACATCTATTAGCATAGTAGCATACATCTAGTAAGCACGGATACTCCAGTTTAGCTCATATATTTGTATCCAGTACCGGATATCTCTGGGATACTCCTGTATGCGTACCCTGATTTTTTATTTTAAGTGCCAATAATATGTCCAAGATATGCCTATGATATGGTTCTTCTTAGGCAAACTGCATCTAAAAGGATTTACATAGGCATGGATGGATGTTTCATGCATGAAAACTACGCACGTTGACATTTTAAATGTTGATTATAATGTGTTGTTCTTTTTTGGTTTAGGAAAAGGCGGGCAACTTCGCGGACAAGGCAAGCAATGCTGCTCAATCTGCCAAGGAATCATGCCAAGAGGTTCAACAAAGTTTTTACTAAGTTAGAAAATTACATATAAACATAACAAAATACTTCAATCTCAAGCAATACTGCCCTACATCATTGTTAATTGCTTACATATGGAGTTCTATATATTGCAGGCTGGCCAGCAGATGAAGGATAAGGCACAAGGGGCTTGTGATGCTGTTAAGGATAAAGTTGGAGCAAACAAATGAAAATCATATTGGACCTCATCGATTGAGCAAGCCCTCCCAAATAAATTTTGTGCTTATTAAATTTTAATTTATGTTTGGTCCTTAAACTTTAGGCTACATTTCAAATTTGAGCCTTAACATTTAAAATGTGTCAATTTAGTCCTTTTGAATGGAAGATATAGATAATGTGTCAATTTAGTCCTTAACCTTTTGGTATTGTATCAAAATAGTTATTATCCATTACAACAAAAGTAGACTACGGTGACAACGCTTTTCATCACAATATGTCCTTATTTCGTTGCTGAAGACATATGGTGAAAAATAGCATTCGTTACCTAAGAGCATCTCCAATAGATTCTCTAAAGCCTTATTTGGAGGGCAAAAAAAAAAAAAAAAAAAAAAAAGCTCCAATAGTCTCTCTATCTCTCTCTCTTTTTTGTAGATTTGCTATAGTGGCTCTCTAGAAGAAGAGAGCACTTTAGCAACTTCAAATCATTTTTTTCTCTTAAAAAAAATACCTGGGTGAATAAAAAATAAATTTTTTCTCTCTCATCCCTTTATCTTAAAGGCTAGAAAGTACAACAAAATACATTCTGAACAAACACAAAACATAAAATGCAATGAAATCAAATATACAATCTTTCTCATAGTTTTAGAACCAAAAAATTATTGGGTTCACAATCTTTCACTTACTCCCACAAAGGAACCCAATAATTAAATTATGTAAAGTTGTAATTTACAACTATTTGTTTTGTTGGCTTTTATTCCATACCAAATTTGATTATAATTTTATTCAATCTTTTGTACCCTGTATTTATTGTGAGATTTTATTGTAAGGCTTGTGTGATAGAGAGAGAGAGAGAGTGTGTGTGTAAAGACTCAAGCAATTGAAGACTGAAGAGTTTTCGTGGATAGCTTGCAACTAAGCATCCTGCAAAATGATGCATGTGCCCTGCACATGACTGGAATGCGAAGAGTTAGGACAGATGGCGACAACTGTGTTTTGAGAGTAGCTCGTTGGTAAGGCCTTCCCGCGAGACACTCGCGAAATGTTCTATTTTGCCAAGCTGTACTATCTGATACAAACTTTTTGTACCCACACTATATATACCCTCATTACCCACAAATGTTGAGGAGTGCTTCAGAAAGAAAAGCGTATCCACAAACCTTGAGAGTTAGAGATTGTTATACTCACATTTCTCTACACAATTGCTTGTGAATTTTCCTCAACTCCTACCTCTTCATTTCCATACCATTGAGAGGTTGATAGCCCAAACACTTACCACACCCTTTCAGAGTGTTCAGTGAGATTTTGGTGTTGCTGGGAAGCATTGGAAGAAACCAAGGATGGCAGATGCAACATGGAGCTTGTTGCGGGATCTGGAGAGCTAGACAAGACACGGTTCCGAGAAGCCTTGTTGGAGTAGGAGCTTGGAGGGCTTAGGTACATCGGGTAGATTAGACTTGGAGGGTCTCTTGCTAACCCATGTATCCCAACTGATTGTCTAGTGGATCGATTATCGCTTTGAGGGCGGCAGAGAGGTTTTTCGCCTAGTTTTTTGGTTTCCTCTTCGATAACACATCAGCGTGTTATCTTGTATATGCATCTCTCTTCCCTACTCTTTTACATTCCATTTTACTGCTGTGTTGTTGAGTTTATGGATTAGAGTAGCTTGTTTGTTTATCCGCTCGCATTTACACTATTCCGCACTTAGTATTAAGTTATTGTAAAATCAATCAAGTCGTAACTTTAATTTGGGGGTCTAAACAACTCTTGTGTTTTCAACACATTTTCGAGCATTCAAATTACAACCCAAAAAAAAAAAAAAAAATCGATCTCACCCATTTCTACCACATGTCATTGGTAGTGGAGAAGAGATCAACTAGCGGTGGGGAGGAAGATAGGCGGCGGTGAAGGCAGAGCAGATCAGCAGACAACAGAGGCGATTTTCCTCCCTTGGCGATTTCCCCATCTCTCTATCTTTGTTTGATGAGAATCAAATGGTGTGGTTGTGTGTGACCTTTAAGTTTGTGTGTTTTGATGGGATAGAGGGAAAGAAACTTGTGCATGAAGTGATAAGAGAAAAGAGATAAAGGAAGAAAGAAAATAAAAAAAGAAAGAGAAAGAAAGAGAGCTCTGTGGAATGTTCTGGAGTTAAGAGGAAGTGGTAGGGAAAAAAAAAGGAAAGAAGGAAAAAAAGAAAAGAGTAAGGGCACATGTGTGGAGGAGAAAAAAGAAGGGGGAAAAAAAAGAAAGAAAAAGGAAATTATGTGGATGAAAAAAAAGAAATAAGGGAAAAATAAAATAAAGAATAAGAAATTAAAATTGGGAAATGCTACCACAATATTTTCACAATACTTTCAAAATAAATCTTAAGTAGTAGGTTATTATTGGTGAGAAAAAAATAATTCTTTTAGAAAGAGAAAAAAATAATTTTAATAGTACGTTCAAATTAAAATCAATATCAACTTATCACAAATGATTTTTTGTGAATGTGTTGTAAAAATATTATGAATGTAGTTTTTTGGAATGAATGAATGAAAATTGAAAGGAGAATAAAGAAATATTAAAGAAAGAATGAATAAATAATATTTAAATGGGATAGATAAAAGATAAAGAGTCTGTTAGAAAGTGTATTTAAAAAAGTAGGTAGCTAAAAGGTAAAATGAACTGTTTACTCTCCAAACGGTACAAAATTTTGGAGAGTCTGCTGGAGATGCTTTAAGCCTCGTCACCTAATATTTTTGTCACTAAACATTATATTCAGAGACAAAATAAATTTGTCACCAATGATTTTTAATTTGTACTTTTTTTTATTTGACCATATAAGGTGACAAAATATTTTGTCACTGATTGTATATATATATATTTTTTAATTTTCAATTTCAATAGATTAGGCGACGAATTATTTTGTCACCAATTTCTGCTTATAGTCAATTCAAACTATTGGCCTCATTAAGTGATCGATAGAAAATGTTGACGTGGCTAAGGTTAAAATAAAAAATTATTTTTTATGCCACATATGTTGTTACGTGCGGTTCTAAGTTTTAATTATTAAAAAAAAAAAAATCCCTAAACTAGGATTGAAATCCCCAGAGTCCAAATCTCAAAAATGAAGCTCACCCATTGAATTGATTCACCGCTCTAAAAAAATATTAAAAAAGCACACACATGATGAGAAAATAAATCAAACCCACCCTTTGATTCAATGCACTTTATGCGTTATTCTAAAATTCTTCACTTTACTATTATCTTTGTCAATTTCCCATGCTTTGTTTTGAATGTTCAAATAGTGTGTAAAACACCTTGAACGTTTAGACCCCCAAATTACAAATTACCAATTTAAGCTTATTATCAAACAATGTATATGCAGAATATGAAAATAAGCTAAAATAGAATTGATAAAATAATCTAAACCAAATAAAATCACAACTATAGCAGAAATTAAATGGCAAAGATTAAGGGAAGAAAGATGCAAACACAAAGACAACATAGCGATGTGTTATTGAAGAGGAAACCGAAGTTCTCGGCGTAAAACCTCTATGCCGCTCTCCAAGCAGTCAATAATCCACTAGAGAATGAAGTTGGAATACATGAACAGCAGAAGACCCTCCAAGCCTAATCTACCCAGTGTACCTAATGATGGAAAATAACATGCGTAGTGGAAGAATTAAACGGATCTACTTCACACGCAATCGATAACATGTACTATGTAAGTTTCAGAATATAAGATCAAGAGAGTGTACCTTGGTATGGTGAAATTCAAAACCAAAAATTAGAAGCACTTGGGAATACTTTTAATCTTTACTCCAATTCCACTTGATGCCCAAGAAATTTGGTCTCTCAATCAATTATGTGTGTGTGTTCTAGAGAGAATCAAAGAGTGTCTCATCCTGACATACATTCAATTTCATTCATTGTACAAAAAATTCTGTATGTTTCTCTCTACATAACTGATTATCTAATTTGGGCTAGCCTTTTGGGCCTTTCCAATTGGGCTTTAGTGTGTGGCTTGGAGTGGGACCAAAAGGGAACAAATAAGACTCTAGCTCCAATGGGCCTTGGGCTTTTCTGTCAACTCTTGAAAAGTCCAAAGTTACCATTAACTATATTTAATAACACTATATAAATATAGTTGCACTCTAGGCCTTATTAATAAATTATATCCCAAGACTTTATTGTACATACAACCCCTTCATAAAATATTCGTAGTAATACAAAGTCATGAATATAGACTACGACTATGTGAATTACTACATCTTAATCCTTGAGTACCCACTTTAATCCTTTAATGTTATTCACTGTATATTTATGAAATCCAATTTCATAAATATATACTTTAGTCTTACTAAAGTGGTTAGGCCTAACTCTCTGAATAACAAACCCATTAAACTTATCTCAAGGGAATATTTTATATCTCCATTAAGAGACTATGAATTCCATCTTGAGAATATATGTTCCATCAACACTAAATGTGGCTGCCCAACATATTGAGTTTTTGACCGTTTCTTTAGATCTCACTCCTAATATATCAAAGCAACCTACACTTCATGATCAGGTACATTATTCTCTCAGGATTAAGAGTTCATGTAAATATAAGTCGTGAAATTTATTATTTAATTGACAGTCGTTAGGAGAATAATAAATTTCACAATGGTCCAATTCTGAAAGCTCGGAAATGTGTCAAAAACACACGAGCAGTTTAGACCCCCAAATTAAAGTTACGGCTTGGTTGATTTTACACTAACTTAATACTAAGTGCGGAATAGTGTAAACACAAGACAACTACTCTAATCCATAATTAAAGCAACACAGGAGTAAAAATGAAATGAACAAGAGTAGGGAAGAGAGATGGAAACGCAGATAACACCGAAATATGTTATCGAAGAGGAAACCGAAGAACTTGGCGAAAAACCTCTCCGCCACCTTCCAAGCGGAAATCGATCCACTAGACAATCAGTTGGGATACATGGGTTAGCAAGAGACCCTCCAAGCCTAATCTACCCGATGTACCTAAGCCCTCTAAGTTCCTACTCCAACAAGGCTTCTCGGAACCGTGTCTTGTCTTAGTTCTCCGGATCCCGCAACAAGCTCCATGTTGCATTTGCTATCCTTGGCTTCTTCAAATGCTTCCCAGCAGCACCAAAATGTCACTTGACACTCTCAAAGGGTGTGATAGGTGTTTGGGCTATCAACCTCTCAATTGTATGGAAATTGAGAGGTAGGAGATGAGGAAATTTCCAAAACAAATGTGTAGAGGATTGTGGGTATAACAATCCCTAACTCTCAAGGTGTTTGGCTAGGGTTTTCTCTCAAAGGCTCTCCTTTCCATTGTGGGTAATGTGGGTATAAATAGTGTGGGTACAGAAAGTGTGAATCAAACTGGACAGGCTGGCAAAACAGAATGCCTCGCGGGTGTCTCGCGGGAAGGCCTTATCCAGGATATACTCGCGAGACACAGCTGTCTCCATCTGGCCTGACTCTTTGCATTCCAGCATGTGCAGGGCACATGAGTCACTTTGTGGGAAGCTAAGTTGCGAGATACCCGCGAGAAATCTTCAGTCTTCAAATGCTTGAGTCTTCACACTCTCTCTCTCTAACACACAACTCTTACAATGAAATCCCACAATAAATACAGAGTACAACAGATTGAATATAATTACAATCAAATTTGGCACGGAATATAAGCCAACAAAACATATAGTGGTAAATAATAACTTTACAATCTCCCCCTTTGGTTATTCCGTGGCAAAACCCCTAAAACTGACTCTAGACTTAAACGTGAGTTTGGGAACATTGGCAAAAGTCACTCACACCTAATCTAGAAACTGTGAAGCTCTTGAACCATAATGACAAGTATCTCTTGAAACACAACAATACAATAAGTTCATTGTTATGCAGAAAACTTGTAATGAAAAATGGAACAAGCACAATGCGATCAAGCAAAATGGAATAAAGCAATAGACCATGGCTTGACCAAACACGTAATCACTATACAATAGTGATCACAATGCTCATTCACACAAGGAATGAACATCCGGACATGCAAGCTAATAAGCTTAATTGCAAACTTTCATTTGCATGTCCAACACTCAACCAATGCGTAAAAACATATATGCATCTAGGAACAATCCTACAAGGGCACAAGAGTGAGGTACTTAAGACATAATAGCAATATGTTAAAAGTACAAAAAAATGCTACAAAAGCATTGAGAGAATCACAAACTAAACTGAAATAAAACAGAGATTAAAACAGAGTATTAAAGCTTTAAACAAAAGCAGTAGCAGTAATGATTGTAAACATAAAACATCAAACACAAGAAATAGTAGCTTCTTCTTCTAGCTTCTTCTCCCCCTATCACCATATTCCCCCTATCAAAGGTCACCATACTCCCCCTATCAATGACATCATCTCCCCCTTTTTGTCATGGAATAGCTAGTCATTTTCTTCTAGCTTCCGTTGAATTTCGTCCAATTGAGTTTGGAGTGATGTGAACTTTGAATCAAAACGACTGTGGTGGGAGTACATGATAGATGCCAGCCCGGACACCTTGGTACTAATCTCTTGAAGAGCAGTGGAGATATTGTTGAACTGTTCATCATAGGTATGGGGTGTAGAGCTCGAGGTTCCCAACGGTGCATGACTTTCTTGCTTGGTGGTCTTCTTGGTGTGACTCATACTTGCATGGAGAGTACGAATGTTAATTGGACTTGGCCTTGTGTATGGGCGCTCATCTTCTAAGGGACGGACACCTTTAAGCTTCAAAATCCTTGAAATAAGGCGACAGAAAGGAATACAATTCCTTGAAGCAGTCCGGTCAACTGTTTTTGCCAAGATGTGAAAAATATGAGAGCACACATCAATCTCTTCGTCAGTGATCAGGTCATTCAAGAATAATGCTCGACCAAGATTCATATATCCGGTGCTAGACAAGGGATAGAGATTGCTACACATGATCATTGAGAGAAGTCTTAATTCGGGAGAAAGGGATGCCACATTGATTGACTTCTTATTGGAGGAAAATTCCAAATTAGCTCCTAAAGTCTTTTTAAGAAACTCTTCATCTGGGTTCAGCTCATCATATATCGGCGGTATGGGGAGTATTGGCCGGTTAATGTGTAGAATTTCTGCCAAGTACAGTGGTATTATAGAGAAACTTTTTCCTCTAACCCAATATTTTATCTCTTCTCCGACAACAATGGCATTGGCATAGAATTCCTTAACCATGTTCTCGTATGCATCCTCGAGAGTTGAAAGCAGAAAGTTTCAATCTTTCATGGCAAACCAAATGGGTATATTTGTGTCACAGAGTGATGGCTGATCAACGGCCCTTTCAACTAGCAAAGGAGCGTCTCGAAAATAGTTCCTATAGTTCTGAAAACAGCATAAGATTTGAACAGATCAGGGTCATAGACTTCAGTTGAAAAATGAGGCCTTTTTGACCTTGGTGATGGTTCATCAACATCAATGATTGACTCTTTCCCTTTGTTGTTGCCTCCTTTCACTGCGGATCTTTTAAACGGAGACATCTGCACAAATGAACACAAAGTAGACAGAGAACAAGAGCACAAACACAAACCAGAACACAAAACTTGATTAGATTCAAGTTAGTTCCAAAACAATATGCTAAAGCATATAAAACAAGGAATTATAAACACAATGTAGGAAAATAAGTTATTGTGCATGTGTGTGCATATATGTGCACGTGTTGATGCATGTGTGTGCAACATGAGATGCATGAGGTTGCGGCACCAGATGCATGAGGGGTGCCTAGGTGTGTGCCTAGTGTGTGCAAAATGGGCAAAGAGTGTGAAACACACAAACAGTGACCAAAAACTAATTAAGCAAGGTCATATAAGTATAAACCCATAAATTGAAGTCACTTGAATCCAATTTAGCACAAAAATGTCACTCGGACATTTTGTCAAACACCTAGCATGCACAAATGTACTCTAAGTATGAATAATGCATGAATATGGTAAAAACTAGCCTTAATACATGTTAAAACGCCTCATGGGGCCAACGCAGATGCACAAAAGACAAATGGGACTCAACCCAATCACAAAATTTGAAAAATTTTCACTTTAAAATGAAACCCAACCCAATTTTTCGAAAATCCCCAATTTTCAAACCCTAAGCATAAAAACTGCATAATTCGAAAATAAAAGATGAGAAAAGTGTAATAGGTACATACCTTGAAAGGATTGTGCAGAAATTTTGCTTGAAAATGATGGGGTTTGAATGAAATAGTGATGTGGGTTGAAAATGGTTCGAGAGAGGCTTAGCGAGGGAAATGAGAGATTTTGAAAAACTGTCACATCTGCTACATATAAATTGAAAATACGCATTTTTCGTGGGTTATAGAGTAGCGAGACAGTCGTGAGAAGTACATTTGATGCACAAAAACTTTTGCGAGAAGCTTTAAGTCACTAGATAGTAGTGAGACAGTCGCGATAGCTTCTGTTTGATTTTGGAAAAAAAAATCCAATTTTGGCCAAACAGCATTTCGCGAGAAGCTGTTGGTCGCGAGGTAGTCGTGATACAGTCGCGAGAGTTGCTGTATGACATGATGAAAAAAAATTATTTCCCTCAAGCCCTTTTCGCGGAAAGCTCTAAGTCGCGAGCTTCTTGCGAGAAAACCTCTGAACCAGTTTTTTGAAGAAAAACACAAAAGTGCATTTTGAACAAAAACAAAGAACACGAAAGTATAAAATCACTTTAAAAAACAAATAAAACACTCAAAAATCTTTTTAGGTTTGATCATCAAGTGTTTGAGCATACACATCACATTTGAACATGTACAATCACACAAATGAGATAAGTATTCATTGAATCAAAGACTTGTGTGTTATGGGTGAGTATCAAGTGTGAAATAGTCCTTAGACCAGAGTGAAGCTTCAATGTTCAATTCAATCGAGTCGTACACAACTGATACGAAATCAAGTGGACTATCTCAATATAGAAATAAGTATATATGACCTCCCACAAATTTATTACATAGCTTAGAAGCTTTTCATTTGGCTTTTGCATAAATCATAAACTGATTACATTTGATCCATTTTGGATGATACATCTCCTTTTTGAGATCGGTGCTTGATATTTTTGATATATCAACATTTAGGATTAGCCTTTGGCTTTTTGAACACCATACATTTCAAAATACAAGTCGCTTTCCATTTTTCCTAGTCAAATACTAGTATGTGCGACAGACTTTTGTAGCTCGATATCTCTTTTCATTTGAAGATTTACATTTAGTGAGCTCTTTTGCAAAAACAAAAAATAAAGTGGGAAGAGATATAGACACAAGTCTATGCATGTATCAAGACCATCACGACTATTGACCAATCATTCATGACAAGCTTGAAGATCTATTTACAACAGTCACACATAATTTTCAAGATTTCTTCCACAAAGATAAATGTGCATACATAACAAGCTAAACTTGTAAATGCACTACGCCATTAGTACGAAGGTACTAGGCCAAACTCACATGAGATATGCATAAAACAAGCAATCAAACTTTTTGAAGATTTTTCAATTTTTATGGGTTTTTGAATTTTTTGAACACACTAAAAAACGAATCGAAACAAAGTAAGATCAACAAAACAAAAATAGGCACAAGCCAAACAGGTAAAAGAAACATGCTATAAAATGAAGGCAATGCATGATAAGATGCAACAGCAAATGTCCCTAAGCATTGAAAGAATTAGTGCATGGACATGTTATAATGCTTATGCATGAGTACCCTTCTTCACCCACACGTTACGTGCGTTTGGGGTGATATCCTTGGCGGATTGGGTACGAGAGTTAGGACTTTCAAACCTTCTTGTGAAGCTTTCCAAGCAATTTGTGAAGGTACCGATCATCTTCATCACGTCCATCATTCCGGGATCATGAATTTGATTTCTTGTTTGTTCACCACCCCAAGACCTCTTGTCATTTCTTCTTTCTCGTGATCGAGGAGCCCTTGCATTGTTTAACGCTCTCAGCTTATGACAGTTGGGTTTGGTATGTCCTTGCAATCTACAAAAGTGACAGAAATGACTCGTTCTAGGACCCTGTTATGATCTTGGAAGTGATCTTCCTCTAGCTCTAAATCTGGATTCTGATTGATTACGGGACTTATTTAAGACCCGTTGATTAGCCACATTCTTCTTCTTCTCAGCCTTAATTTTCTCAGGAATAGACTTATCCACAGTCGTCTCTTTGGCCTTCACAAACTTCACTTCTTTGGTGACATCTTATATCCCAACTCGGACTTATCTGAGGAAGGTTTTTGAGATGAGATAACATCATCTAACTTCTTGGAGGAGACCCTTTCTATCTTGGCATGTGCTTGCACTACCTCTTGCTCAAGAAATCTCACTTTTGTGTAAGCTTCTGATAGCTCACCATTTAGTGTTTCAATCTCACACTTCGCCTCTTTATATCGCACTAGAAGACTTTTGTAATCTTCCTCAGCCCTCTTCATCTTTTTAATGGCTGCGTTAGCCACCTTTGCATATCCACCGATCTTCTCAAGGAGGGAATTATAAGTCTCTTGTAGACCCACTTCTTCTCCATCTACCTCATTTTCAGCTTCCTTAACTATTCCAATTGATTCCAAATCAGAGTGCTCACCAAGCTCCTTCACAAGTGCACCCAAATCATCTGAGGAATCCACATGAGCAATGGTCATAAATGCGGAGTATTTTCCTTCTCCGTCACAGCTCTCTTCAGAATCAGAATTTGAAGAATCCGAATCACTCAGCGTTGTGGCATACGCCTTACCCTTTCCTCTTAGATAATTTGGACACTCCTTCTTGAGATGTCCATGGCCATTGCATTCATAACACACAATGTCTGAAGGAGATTGAGAATCCTTCCCCTCTTTCCTCTTAAACTCTTTCCTATCACCTCTTGAAGATGAAAACTTCCCTCTATTGAATGGTTTCCCACTGTTCTTCATCTTCAGAAATTTGCGGAAGTTTTTCGTAAGAAATGCTACTTCCTTCTCCACTGCATCTTCTTCAGAGGAATCATCCATTCTTTCGGTGATGGTTTTGAGAGCAAGCGATTTACTCGTCTCATGGGAAGGCAGTCCAAGCTCATACGTTTGAAGAGATCCAATGAGCTCTTGGATCTTAATTTCATCCAAATCTTTGCTTTCCTCTATGGCTGTAACTTTTGCTTGAAAGCTCTCTGATAAGGACCTCAAAATTTTTCTCACCACCTTAGTATCTTCAATCTTCTCACCAAGATTCAGCTTCGCAATCACAATTTCATTGAGTTTCCCATAAAACGAATCAAAGGACTTATCATCTCCCATCTTAAGCTCTTCGAACTTAGTGGTAAGCATCTGAAACTTTGTGTCCTTAACTTTCTTTGTACCTTCATAGGTAGTCTCCAAAATCTCCCAAGCTTCTTTGGCAACTGTTATGTGAGAGATCTTGTGGAATTCATCTGCAGACATACCACCGAGAATAACATTCAAGGCTTTACTATTAGCATTAGTCGCCGCAAGAGCTGCCTTATCCCAAGTGGATTTTGCAGCCTCTGGCCTAGTTCAACTTACTTCAACTGCATCCCAAACGGTATCATCAATAGAGCATAAAAATGCCCTCATTCTGACTTTCTAGAAAGCATAATTGTTACCATCAAAAAATGGTGGAACATTTAGGGATTGAGACTTATCCATCTCAAAAAGGGTCAAGGATCACACTCAGGTATTTAAACCACAGCAAGTATACCTGCTCTGATACCAATTGAAAGCTTGAAAATGTGTCGAAAACACACGAGCAGTTTAGACCCCCAAATTAAAGTTGCGGCTTGGTTGATTTTACACTAACTTAATACTAAGTGCGGAATAGTATAAACACACGCGTATAAGCAAGACAACTACTCTAATCCATATTTAAAGCAACACAGTAATAAAAATGAAATGAACAAGAGTAGGGAAGAGAGATGCAAACACAGATAACACTGAGACGTGTTATCGAAGAGGAAACAGAAGAACTTGGCGAAAAACCTCTCCGCCGCCCTCTAAGCGGAAATCGATCCACTAGACAATCAGTTGGGATACATGGGTTAGCAAGAGACCCTCCAAGCATCTCATGGACTATATGATAATGTTCGAATATTCATGTTACCATTATTTTAGATAATAATAAAACAATTTCATTAATCACAATAGTAAGTCATATATCATGTCATACATAATTTCATAAATAATATCATACATAGCATAACGCAATAGGATTTAAGGGCACTAATCCCAACAATCTCCCACTTTCCCTAAAGACTATTGTGCACTAATCTAACTCCCATTCCCTCCAAATGTGACTCAGAGGTCCTTTGAGGCAAGGCTTTGGTAAAGGGATCTGCTAGATTATTTGCACTTTTAATCTTTGCAACCACCACATCTCCACGAGCAACAATATCTCGAATAATGTGATACTTTCTCTCAATGTGCTTTCCTTTCTTATGATTCCTTGGATCTTTAGATTGTGCAACAACTCCACTATTGTCGCAAAACAATGTGATGAGAACTTATTCCATTGTCATTACACCAAGATCAAAAAGGAATTTCTTGAGCCAAACAGCTTCCTTTGCTGCCTCAAAAGCAACAACATACTCAGCTTCTATGGTGGAGTCCGCAATGCAAGATTGCTTTACACTCCTCCAAGTTATGGCTCCACCTCCCAAGGTGAATACACATCCTGATATGGACTTTCTGAAATCTAGATTCGATTGAAAGTCTGAATCTGTATAGCCAATGGGAATCAAATCCTCAGAACGGTAAATAAGCATACAATCTCTTGTTCTCCGTAGATACTTGAGAATATGCTTTACAGCTTGCCAATGTTGTGGTCCTAGATTTGATTGATATCTAACCATGCCAACTGAATAACAAATATCTGGTCTAGTACAAAGCATGGCATACATGAGACCCCCCATTGCAGAAGCATAAGGAACTTGTCTCATCATTTCAACTTCCTCTTAAGTCTTAGGCCTTTGGTCATCAGACAGAGGAACTTTATATCTGAAAGGAAGTAATCATTTCTTGGAGTTTTGCACGCTAAACCATTCTAGAACCTTATCTATATATCCAGCTTATGATAAGCCTAACATCTTATTCTTGCGATCTCGCCAAAGCTTAATCCCTAGAATAAAATTAGCCTCATCCAAGTCCTTCATATCAAATTGGCTTGACAACCAAACCTTTACTGATGACATTACCCCTACATCATTTCCAATGAGTAGAATATCATCAACATAAAGCACTAGGAACATTACCATTTTATCTTGATGTCTTTTGTACACACATGGTTCATCAAGATTTTGTTCAAAACCAAATGATTTGATTGCTTGATCAAATTTGATGTTCCATGATCTAGATGCTTGCTTAAGTCCATAAATGGACATTTTCAACTTGCATACCATATGCTCTTGTTCTTTGCTATGAAACCTTCTGGTTGCATCATATAGATTTCCTCTTTAAGATTGCCATTAAGAAATGCAGTCTTGACATCCATTTGCCAAATCTCATAATCATAATGAGTAGCAATGGATAAGAGAATTCTGATAGATTTAAGCATTGCTACTGGTGAAAAGGTTTCTTCATAATCAATACCTTCTTTATGTGTATACCCTTTCGCCACTAGCCTTGCTTTAAAGGTTTCAACCTTTCCATTTATCGCTCTCTTCCTCTTGTAAACCCATTTGCAACCAATGGGTTTAATGTCGTTAGGCACCTTTATAAGACCCCAAACTTGATTGGAATACATGGAATCTAATTCAAATTTCACAGCTTTGACCCAATGATATGCATCTATATCATTCATTGTCTCTTCATAAGTGTAGGAATCCGATTCAGTCTCTTCTGAGATAGCTTCATAAGTTTCTCCCAAACCTATGAATCTTATAGGAGGCCGAACAATTCTCCCACTACCACGAGGCACCTGTCTACTAGACATCTCGTAAGTAGTATCTTGTGGTGTATCTAATACAGCCATATCATCCCCAGTTTCATCCATTGGTTGTTCTTTTACAGGTTCATTCATTTCAGCCAACACAAGTCTACTTCCAGGAGTAAAATTATTCATATAGTCATTTTCCAAGAATTTAGCATTTGTACTAACAAAAACTTTTTATCCTTACAACTATAGAATAAATAACCCCTAGTTTCTTTTGGATAACCTACAAGCAAACATACTTCTGATTTTGGTTCCAATTTATCAGGCTTCCCTTTTAACACATGTGTTGGACAACCCCAAATGTGGAGATATTTCACACTAGGCTTACGCCCACTCCACAATTTCATGGGTGTTTTGGGAACAGATTTTGATGGAACTAAATTCAAAAGATGTATTGCTGTATTTATGGCATAACCCTAAAAAGAGATCGGTAAAGTTGAGTAACTCATCATAGACCTAACCATTTCTAAAATAGTTATATTCCTTCTTTCTGCTACACCATTCTGTTGGGGAGTTCTAGGTGTAATCAATTGGGATACAATCCCATTTTGTGTTAAGTAATCCTTGAAATCCCCAAGAAGGTATTCGCCACCACGATCAGATCGAATGGCTTTTATGCATTTACCCAATTGATTCTCGACCTCAGCCCTAAACTCTTTGAACTTTTCAAAGGCTTCAGACTTCCGTTTCATTAGGTACACATAACCATATCTTGAGTAATCATCGGTAAAAGTGATGAAGTACTCATAACCTCCTTTTGCTTGGGTTGACATAAGACCACACACATCCATATGAATTAATTCAAGCAATTCTTGGGCTCTTCTACCTTTTGCATTAAAAGGTCGTTTGGTCATTTTGCCTTCCAAATAAGATTCACAAACTGGAAATTCATCAAAGTCCATAGGCTCTAAAATTCCATCTTTGATCAGTCTTTGAATTCTGTTTCAATTAATATGACCCAAATGCAAGTGTCAAAGATATGCATCATTAGTAGAAGGAAACTTTCTCTTTAATGATTTTACATGAGAGTCATTATCTAATTTAGAATTATATAATTCATGCTTATCAGGAGTTAAAATATAAAGAACATCCACAATATTGCCAGAACAGATAAACATTTTATCATTCTTTATTACAACATTGTCCTTAAGGATAACACAATATCCGTGTTTACCTAAATAAGTTGTAGAAATCAAATTCCTACGAACATTAGGTACATACAGATAGTCTTCCAATGTTAAAACTCTAGACTCAAAACATAAATTAAAAACACTAATAGCTACAACCGGAATCCTGCTCCCATCAGCCAAAGTAAGAAACAATTCCCCTTGTTTAAGCTTTCTGGTCTCCTGGAACCCCTGTAAAGAATTGCAGATATGATTAGTACAACCTGAATCCACACACCAGAAATCTGTGGGATTTTGTACTAAACATATTTCAAGGAGGAAAGAACTTTTCATACCCTTATTATTGGCAGCCTTGAACTTGGACAATTCCTGTTCCAATGTCCTTTTCCACCACAATGGAAACATTTTCCTTTGATCTTCTTTTCTTTGTCAGCAACCCCTAAGGCAATTTGTTTACCCTCTTGCTTGGTGAAGTCCTTCTTCTTCTTCTTACCCTTGCCTTTCGACTTAGGTTGAGAAGTAGAAGCTTCAGCCATATTAGCATCTACACTAGAAGTACCAAGGATGCCTTCTGCCGCTACCAACTCATTCATTAATTTAGACAAAGAATAAATATTTTTGTTCATATTATAATTGAGTCTGAATTCCTTGAATGATTCCGGTAGTGACTAGAGTAACATATCCACTTGGGATTCTCCATCAATTTCGACACCTAAAACCTCCAATGTATTCAGATTAGAGATCATTGTAAGACGATGCTCCATAACTGAACTGCCTTCAGCCATTTTGGTATTATAAATTTGCCTCATGGTTTCTTGCTTTGCTGAACGGCCTTGTTCACTAAACATCTCCTTCAGACTTAGCATAATGTCCGAAGCTAGTTCTACATCCTGCATTTGATGCTGTAGAACATTTGAGATAGATGCTAGGATGTAGAACTTGACCATCTCATTAGATTTCTGCCAATGATCATATCGCTGTTTTTCCTTAAGAGAAGCATCTAATGAAGGAAAGCTAGGACATGGTTTAGTAAGCACATATTTGTGCTCTTTAGCTGTAAGAACAATGTCCAAATTTTTTTTCCAGTCAACATAGTTGGATCCAGTCAGTTTGTTTTTATTAAGAATAGTAACAAGTGGGCTAAATGATGCCATGTTCAAATTTGAAAATAATAAACGTGAATATAATAAGTAAACTAGACATTATCAATTTAGCATATAATCATATAGTATGGAACCTTAACAAAACCATAATATAATATATGCAACGACAACCCAATCCCGCAATTAATATTCCCCGGAAGCGAGGTCATACCAATCACTATGATCAGGTGAGAATTATTCTCATTATTAATGCTATCATTTTAACTCTTACCAAACAAAAATAATTTGCCGTTTTTCCTTTAGCCTCTAAGTAATAATGACATAGCTCCGAAGGGAGGTTAACATTATACTTAGTCTAGTGTACACCATTGCCTAGAATTAATGTGAGTCACTAAGTAACTCCATGGAAGCGTGGTCGTTCTTAATGTAAAAACACATATCATCCATCATTAAGAAGTGTAATTTGTAGTTCCATGAATTAAACACCCTCCGAAGGGAGCAAGGCATATACGGTAAGGCGAGGTATTTAATCACACTACTATAAACCGACAATGGAGGCCGTGAGATCCAACCCTTGTATCTCTCTCCCACTAGATGTTTTAAATTAAAGGTTTATTTTATTTTGTAAACATATTTAAACTAATCACACACAACATTGCACTTTATACAATTGAAAACATCTTGAAAAACTTTGAATTTCCAATTTTCCAAAAAATTCAGACAAAAACTTTCGCTACTGTCTCGCGGGTATCTCGTGACTAATCGCTTCCCTCGCGGGTATCTCACGATTAATCGCTTCCCGCAAAAACAAGCTAAGCAAAATTTGAAAACACAAAAATTCACATAGAAACTTTCGCTACTGTCTCGCAACTATTTTGCGAGTAAAGCTTAACCGCGAAAATTTTTGTGCTTCTGTGGCATCTTTCACGAGTAGCTTCGTGGGAAGCTTACCCGCGAAAAACTCGTGTTTTCAATTTTTCAAGTTCAGATATAAACAATTTTCAACGGTTTTTTATGAACAATCAAACACCATATGAACATAACAGATGAAATTGATGTCAAAACTGAATTCTATTGATGCTATAGCCTTAAAGATCATTTAACATACTTAAATTCAAATTTAAACAACATCATAACATCAATATCAGTTTTCATCAAATCATAGTTTCATCAAACATGTAGAAAATTAAATGCATATATAATCTTCTAACAACATGAAACTATTATTTCTAATTCCAAAACTTACAAATCATGTTATACAGATTCGAAACGAAGATCGCTCTGATACCATTTGATGGAAAATAACATGTGCAGCGGAAGAATTAAACGGATCTACTTCACACGCAATCGATTACATGTACTATGTAAGTTTCAGAATATAAGATTAAGAGAGTGTACCTTGGTATGGTGAAATTCAAAACCGAAAATCAGAAGCATTTGAGAATACTTTTAATCTTCACTCCAATTCCACTTGATGCCCAAGAAGTGTGGTCTCTTAATCAATTATGTGTGTGTGTTCTAGAGAGAATCAAAGAGTGTCTCTTCCTCACATACATTCCATTTCATTCATTACACATAAAATTCTTTATGTTTCTCTCTACATAACTGATTATCTAATTTGGGCTAGCCTTTTGGGCCTTTCCAATTGGGCTTTAGTGTGTGTCTTGGAGTGGGACCAAAAGGGAACAAATAAGACTCTAGCTCCAATGGGCCTTGGGCTTTTTTGTCAACTCTTGACAAGTCCAAAGTTACCATTAACTATATTTAATACCACTATATAAATATAGTTGCGCTCTAGGCCTTATTAATAAATTATATCCCAAGACTTTATTGTACATGCAACCCATTCATAAGATATTCGAAGTAATACAAAGTCATGAATATAGACTGCCACTTTGTGAATTACTACGTCTTAATCCTCGAGTACCCAGTTTAATCCTTTAATGTTATTCATCATATATTTATGAAATCCAATTTCATAAATATATACTTTAGTCTTACTAAAGTGGTTAGGCCTAACGCTCTGAATAACAAACCCATTAAACTTATATAAAGGGAATATTTTATATCTTCATTAAGAGACTATGAATTCCATTTTGAGAATATATGTTCCATTAACACTAAATGTGGCTGCCCAACGTACTGAGATTTTGACCGTTTCTTTAGATCTCACTCCTAATATATCAAAGCAATCTATATTTCATGCTCAGGTCCATTATTCTCTTAGGATTAAGAGTTTCATGTAAATATAAGTCGTGAGATTTATTATTCAATTAACAGTTGTTAGGAGAATAATAAATCTCATAGTGGTCCAGTTCAATATGTTTTAACTCTTAAAACATATCAACTAGAAGTCACCACTTCCATGATCAAGACAAATCATCTTAGTTGATATGTTATAGTCTTCGCAGATGAAATGCCCAATTTCATCACCGACTACGAACCAAATTCTGAGTTTACAAAGAACGTGTGATTTATATCTTCTGTGACTAAATCACATAAATCACGTACTATGCATCTCATGGATTATATGATAATGTCCGAATATTCATGTTACCATTATTTTAGATGATAATAAAACAACTTCATTAATCACAATATTAAGTTATACATCATGTCATACATAATATCATAAATAATATCATGCATTACATCACACAATAGGATTTAAGGGCACTAATCCCAACACCTAAGCCCTCCAAGCTTCTTGCTCCAATAAGGTTATGCCGAACATTTGTCTTCTCTAGCTTACCGGATTCCGCTATAGCCCATAGCATCAACCAATATCAATTGGTTCCTTCCTAACTGCTTCCCAAGCACTAAATAACCTTCTCATAGATATGGGTATGGTGAGAAAATGATTTGGCTAAATGTACCTCTCAAGGATGTAACAATGGAGAGGGTGAGAGTAGAGGAATTTGAAGAAACAAGGATGAAGATTGTGGATGAGTCAATCTTGTTTTTCTCTAAGGTTTCTCTCTCAAAATTCTCTCTAGAAGCTCTCTACAATACGTGGGTATAAGGGGTATTTATACTAGTATGTGTTTGGAATGTAAAAGGTCAGTTTTTCCCAAACAGAGTGGTTTGGTGACTTGGCCTCATGACTTGACTAAGTCGCGAGTCTGAGTCGCGAGCTAACAGAATGGACAGACTGGAAGTTTTGTCCAGTAGTGCTCCAGCTGGCGTGACTCTTTAACTCCTTTGCATGATTCACATGTGTGCCTTCTTTGGCGACTTCCCAGCTGCGAGATCCAGTCACGAGACTCTGTGGAGTGCACACTCTTGAGCTTTTTCTTTACACTCTCTCACACTCTGTCCTTACATGATTCCCACCTAAATACAGGGTTTCTAAATGTTGAATTACAAGCAAATTCCCATGGAATAAAGCTAACAGAATGGTTGATTAAATTCAACCTTACATGTTCAAATCAAAGTATATCACCTAGTACAATGAGCCATGCAATTGTTTGCAAAGTCCCCCAACCCTTTATTCCCAACATTTCCACCGCTTATTTATTTCTGGATCTGTTTTTTTTCTTCTCTTCTACATCATTATTATAGCCTACCACCATCACTGCATTTGCTTCATTAATACAGCCATTGTCTTTCAAAATGATGGTACCCACACAATACTTCTTCTTCTTTCTCTTGCAAAGGAGCTTGCAATGGTAGCGGAGGATAGAAAGAGTGACAAGTGAGGAGGATGACATTGCATATTGTTACTGATGGATGATGACATAGGACGAAACAAAACTGAAAACAACGTTCTGCCTCTTTTGACTTCCAAACCCTTTGCTAAGGAATGCAACTATTATATTTGTATTTGTTGGATTTTAGTTTGGATGAGTTTTTTCATTTAAATCATATTTGATATTAATAGATTCTCTAAATTAATTTTCTTAATTTTTTAATTTCATGTGGTAGTACACGTGGCAGTACATGTCGCATAAAAAATAATTTTTTATTTTGGTTGTTAGCCACATAAACATTTTCCATCCATCAGTTAATGGCATGGACAATTTTGACGCAAAAGCAAAAGGTTAAGGACTAAATTGACACATTTGAAATGTTAATGACCAAATTGACATTCAGCATAAAGGTTAGGGACGAAACGTGTAGTTTGTACTTGCTTTTTTAAAATTGAAATTCCAATTTTGGAATGATATTAAACCTACCTATTATGAGTTTCCTCAATTAAATTAGTGCAAGTTTTTTAATGGCTTGAAAAGCCATGCTTTTTCCATTTCAATTGCTATTACTGTATATTGATATTTCTGTATCAAACTAGTTAGGACTTGGGAATGTGTAGTGTAATGCTAGGGACACACCTCCTTCAATACTCAAATTCACACCTTGTTTATGTGCAATCTCTTAATTGGATTTTAGCCTCTACAAGTACATGTGTTACATATGGTGGGCCCATGTAAAAGTGATGAAATCCAATCAAGAGTTTTTTTTTTTTCCTTCTTTTTTGGTTGAGAATACTAAGCATTTTAACATAAACACATACAGGGGATAGGAGAGAAGGTCTTAAAGAAACTGTCAGTAATGTATATCCAAAAGGGCCTAAATCCAATCAAGAGTTGATATGTAAATAGAGTATGTATTTGGGTGTGGAAAATTGTGTAACCCTAGTATTGCCAATATATTTATATGTTACATAAAATGTGTTTAAATATGATAACATTAATATGAGAATGTTTTTAGCATTAATGTGTACAACTATATACCTAATTAATAGTGATTACATATTACCATACATTACGAAACATATAAGTATTTACTACGGGTCATTCTGTTGTACCCCCGTTTTTTTGGATACAATATCCACCAAAATCTAAACCAATGAAAGAGAAATACTATGTGCACAACACTTTCACAACAAATCCTAAGTGATAAGTTGTTATTGACTGTTACAAGTAGGCAAAAAAGTAATTTAAATTGTGAATTCAAATGAGAAACAATAACAACTTACTACATATGATTTGTTATAAAAGTGTTGTGAAAATATTGTGGACGTATCACTTCTCTAAATTTAATGGTGTTTTGAACTTGACCATTTATTTAATTTGAGTGGGTACTGGTTACCGGTAAAGTAGGTTACATATATAAACAAAAACAAAACCAAAAACCAAATAATATTTCTCTTTCACTTACCCACTTCTATCTCTCCTTCTACCTCTCCTTCTACGCCTCTTCTCTTTCAAACTAGGTGCAAGAAACCTGAATGGCTACTAAACAAAACCCTCTCCTTTTATGCTTCTTCTCTTCCAAATCAACCACAAGGAACCTAGACGGCTACTAAACAAAACCTTAAGGAAGACCCGTAAAAGAATAAATTGAGTTCTTCAATTCCCGCCATTCTCTGGCCCGACGATAGTATTAGAGCATTGAATTCATCAAACAGGTTTCTCTTTCTCTTTTGCTCCTACTGTTATTCAATTTTAGTAGTAATAAACGCATTATAAACTGTCAAAGCATGAGATATATGTAAGTTCTCTTAATTTTTATTAAACTATTACTAATCCACTAATGTTATTGATTTTTTTGACAACTTGTATAGTTGTACTAAAGGGATGCAACTACTATGTGGGATTAGAAGGTGTAGTTGGATGTTAGAAATTGGGTTTGACGACATTGGGATCCTACATACACAGTTACAACCAAGGTTGTCAAAATTGGGATCCTACGTAGGATCGTGAATCGTTGGATCGGATCATGGATTGTAAGATCAAAAAACAAATTTAAAAAAAAAAACATTGGTAGTGAATTTATATGTTAAATAATCATATAAATTATGAATTCATCCAAAAAAGACAAAATTTTCATCAATATATTATAGTTTGTATACTATAAGTTAACTTTTAACACAGATTATCCTAAAAAGTTAAATAAATGTTTAGTTAAAAAAATCACTCATAAGGTGGAAAATCACTTATAATAATGGTGTATGTTAAAGAATCAATATATCATTAAAGAAAATAATAATTTTGAAATAAATTTTTTGGTAGATATAAATTTGACATAATATACATAATAACTAAGATAAGAAGAACTACAAATTGTTTTATATTTTTCAAAACAAAATACTTATAGAATGCCAAGTATTATATTTACTACTCTTACTTTGTTTTTAACTTTATCTTATTTTTTGTAGGAGAGGAGGAGTCCTAAAATAAAGTTAAAAACAAATGGTATTCTATCAAGGAAGCATGCAAAAACGTGGTACCGCAATAGAAAATTCATATCCCATTAATACTCCCACGAACCCACTATCCCCTCCTACCCTACCTTCTAGTTCACTTTTCCTTCTTCTCTTTTAACTTTTGTTTGATTCTCTCCTCTGAAAATTCACCATTTCTCCTTAGTAAATCTGCCCTTTGTCCTCAGATTCATCGAAATTTCTTTTTTGCAAATTTGTAAAACATCAATGGCAAAGCTAAAGTGTAAACTTCCTCTATTGCAAGCATGCAAGTAGTAGTATCATTATTGTGGGTTTAATTTTTGGTTATATTCTTTGTAAAATTTGTCTCTTTCTTCTCATAAACTCAAAGAAGAGATCAAAACTGGGCATCGATTGTTTTTTATTTTATTTGAGCCCAAGTAGTCATCTGTTAGCCCGAAGATATTAGCAAGAAATTGGGATCATGTGGGATTGTTTGGATGCGATCCCATTGATCTTGAACAATCCTAGTACCAATCCTTGAATATGAACGATCTTGAAACGATCCAGATTTTTTTGGTAGGTAAGATCGTAGGATCATAGGATCGTACAATCTGGATCCCGATTTTAACAACCCTAGTTACAACAATGTAGGTTTAGATCCATCAGTCAATTGGTGTTGGTTGAAGTCAGACAGCATACAAGGCTTCTAGTAGCATTGTAGTGTGAGTTAGAAGCTAATTTAGTATGGTCTAAGACCTCTGCTGACTTTGTTCTACAGTTCTATTATTTAGAAATTGGTCTCCATATACACCAGTTAAATTTCGTGTGCGGCGAATAAAAGTCACAAGCAAGTCACATATCATATATATATATATATCAGTAGTTGCAAATCTGCAACCAAAATTTGAAAAAGGAAAATCTCTTGCACAAAGCATCAACTAACACAACATCAATATTTTGATGTCTACCAATCATTTAACTTGCTGATTGGCCATTCACCACTAAATAAACCTAATTCCAATCCAGTAACTCTATCCCAAAACTCATAATGTGATAACAATATACACTAATAAAGTTTAACCAAAATGCTAACAGGTTGAAAAAAAAAATACTTAATATTTTGTCTAGTATCCCGTAGTCATTTTAGGATTAAAGAAAACTATAATAATGTATTTCTAAATCAGGTGAGCCAACAGTTGCATCTAGTGTAGGATGTTCCATAAATTCATGTACGTTGTCACTATCAACATGTTCACCTTGTTGAATATGGGTAGATGGATATGTGCACTTGTGTATCCAACATCTTTACAATTACCGCACCTTCTAACTTTCACCTTACTATTACTCATGTTACCATGGTCGCCTTTAGTCTTGACAATGGCTAGGTCATGAACATTTTTATTGATTCTTAATCTAGTGTGTATCCCATCTTCATTTGCATTTTTATTTGAATTATAAAGTTTTTCCATGATGGCATTTCAGCCTTGCTATTTCAACCTTTAATTCTTCAAGGCCTTCTGATGTTCTTGAGCCAAAGTAACACATTTGACTACAATTAGCAAATCAGCCATATCTTCATTTACATGTTGATGGGATCTGTTTCAAATGTTCAACCTTCATAATAGAAAATAAGTGCTCACAAGGATATCCATACGACTCGAATAGTAAACAAGAACACTTCATACATTGATCAATTGGATAATATACAACCTTCCATTTTAAGTCAAGACATGCATACTGAGATAAGGTGTATGTACAATAATCTTCATTGTCTATGGGGTTAAGCACAATTAATTTTTGTTCATTCATTATTTCTTCTTGAACCACACAGAATATCTCCCTTGTCAATATAGTAGCAGCATGCTTCTTGATTTTAGCTAACCCAGTAATTATAATAGGTTCAGTATAATTTGAAGTAGAATCTACCCCATTCTCATTATGTCTAACACGTGAAAGTGCTTTATCTGGTTGGAACAACTCTTAAAGCCTAGTCTTCCTGTCTAGAAATTGATTCATGAGTGCATTCATGACTTCACAACGTTGTTTACTTTTGTACCTAGAAAAAAAATGACCTATCGTGCATAGTTACGAAACTCGGCCTGACCTGGCCGGTAGGACTGTTGACCTGGTGACCCAGTGCATTGATCAGGCTGGGTGATCAATTGGATCAGAAATGTAAGTGGCCTGGTCAAAATTGGTGCAATCTGGTGGCTTTTAAGCAACCTGTATGACCTAGTAGGGTTTTATTAACCTGGCCAGGTTTGTGAATTGTGTAAAATTACATTAATAGATCCATTTTATTAACTCTTTTATTATATAAATGTGTGATAATACGGTAATTTAAATAGTAGAAGACCTAAAAAATCCAAAAAACGCATTCTTCCCTATGCCCTACCATACCATCACATCACTTTTTAGTTTTCACAATTCTCAAAACAAGAAAAGCTACTGCTACAGGTTGCCGTACATAATTTTTTTAATGCTTTGAAGTTTGAAGTCTGAATAGCATGTACATATGACCATAATACCATATAACACTCTGCCATTACCACCATCTTCTTCTGATTAGGTTTTTTATTTTTATTTTTTATACTTTATTTCTTGATTGCTTTTTAGTTTAAGCATCTTTTTTTTAATTTTTTTTCTTTTTGTCGTGTACAGTGTGAGTTTGTGACATTGTTTCTTCATGTACAGTGTAATTGTTAGTTGTTACTTACTGCTTTCTATGTATGTTTGTTGTTTATTACAATAAGTTGTTTGATAGTATGAAATATGGAATATTTGTAGTGTCTATAATAGTTTAAATGTCAGACCCTATGACACAATCAACAATTGATGTTACACCAAATTCATCTCCCCCAAAAAACATTGCTAGAGGAAAAACTGATCCAGCTTGGGGTCATTGCAAGCATTTAGAGTTAGACACAAATGGAAGAGGGCAATTGATGTGTTTGTACTATAATAAAATTTTTAAAGGTGGTGGTATTAACCGATTTAAAAAACATCTAGCTGGGATAAGAGGAGAAAATGAAAGTTGTAAAAAAGTACCTGCAGATGTTCGCTTTTAAATGTTACAAAATATGGAAGGTCATGTTGCAAAAAAAAGGAAGTCACAACAAGAGTATGAGGAACATAACCAATGCAGACCACGTCTCGAGGATAAAGGAGCGCAAATTTATGTGGATGATGTTGGTATTCAAGAAATTACCCGCTCTTCTATGCTCCCACCTTGATCTATAGGAAAGGGAAAAAGTATTTCAAGTAGGGGAAGTCTAGGCCAAGGGAAACACACTTTAGCTGAGAGGAAAGGGAAAGCACCAAGTGGTATTGGAGGTTATTTTCTGGCAAGAACAACTCCTAGAGCTCAGCCTACTCTTAAAAGTGTGTTGTAAAGTAAGGAAGCAGTAGAAAGATGTGATCTTGCTATATCAAAGTTGATGATCGATGCTTGTATTGCATTCAATACAGTTAATTCCAAGTATTATCAATAGATGATTGATGCTATTGCTAGTATGGGTCCTGGTAATTATTAAGGCCTTGGATTTTATGCTCTTTGTGGTTATTTATTGGCCAAGAATGTTAAGGAGGTCAAAAATTTTGTGGATAGTTATCGTGTAACATGGAAGGAGACTGGTTGCACTATTATGGTTGATGGTTGGACAAATTGATGTAGGAAAACTCTTACTAATTTTCTAGTATATTTTCCAAGGGGTATTATTTTCTTAAAATCCGTTGATGCATCTGATGCTTTAAAGACTGCAGATATGTTGTATAAGTTGCTTAAAGAGGTGTTGCTACTTGTTGGTCCTGAAAATGTGGTTCAAATTGTGACTGATAATGCTGCAAATTACATTGCTGCTAGGAAGTTGTTGGAGCAAGAATTCTATACACTTCATTGGTCTCCTTGTATAGCCCACTATTTAAGTTTGATGTTACAAGATATAGGGAAGTTAGATGATGTATATGATGTTGTACTTCATGTTGCAAAAATTACAAAGTATATATATAACCATTGTTATGCATTGCATTTAATGAGAAAAAACACAGGTGGAAGGGAGATACTTCAACCGGCTCCAAACCGCTTTACCACAAATTTTATTGCATTACATAGTACTTTGGCTCAAAAGGATGCACTAAGAGCTATGGTAACATCTAGAGAGTAGACAATTTTAGCATATGCTAAAGAAAGCAGGGGAAAAAATTTTGTGGATAACGTTTTGATTTCTACATTTTGGAAGGAATGTGCAGTCATTGTACAAGTCACTAAGCCACTTGTTTGTGTCTTGCGCATAGTTGATAGTGATGATAGACCTGCTATGGGATATTTGTATGCAGCTATGCATAAAGCTAGGGAGGAGATGATCAGGAGGTTTCGGAGGAGAAAGAAAAGAATTGAACCTTACTTGAGAATTGTAGGGCCTCATTGTGATAAACAACTATATAGAAATCTTCATGTTGCTGGTTATTGGTTAAATCCAAGTAACCAATTCAATGTCACTGAAATGGTAAAACATAAGCAAACTATATCTAGGCTCTTAGATGTCATTGAGAGGTATTCCTATGGAAATCCAACATTACAAAGTAAGTTGACAAGTGAGATGAAATTGTTTAGAAATGTAGAAGGTGACTTTGGATGAAAGTAATGACCGTGAAGTCATGTTACCTGGTAAGGATACTAGCTTAATTTTTTGGTTAGTTTTATTTTCTTAATTGCTTTTATCTTTTCATTTAGTCTATATTGCATAAATGGTGATTGTCTTTATTTAACAATTTGTGTATAACTGTATATAGCTGAGTGTTGGATATCCTATGGATCTAGTGCATTAAACCTACAAAAACTAGCAATTTGTGTTTTAAGCCAAACGTGCAACTCTTCTGGTTATAAGCGCAATTGGAGTATTTTCTAACACATTCTCTTAAAAAAAAAGGAATAAATTGGAACATCAACGCCTTAATGATCTAGTCTATGTCCATTATAAATTAAGATTACAGCAAAGGTAATAATCATTGTTATTTACATGCAACTCTTTAATTGTTGAATTGCTTCTTTCCAATCTCCACTACTTTCAAATTCTAACTTTTAACACAAGTATAATAAATTTGTGTAGAATTACTTCAAGCGTCAAAACTATGATCCTATTAACTTTAAAGTTTTTCATGAGAATGCGAATTAGGTACTAGAGGATGAGCCAACAAATTTGATAGTGGAGGAATTAGAGACCTTCCAAAATGAATTAGCAACTTGTACAATCCAAGACAGCGAAAATGATAGTGGTTAGTTTGTTACATTAATTACAAAATTCACTTATTCTAGTGCATGTATTTTCTTTTTATTTCATTTGTGGCCTTATACAAGAGTTTAAACGTATGTAGGTAACTTGAATTGGAAGAGTTGCTGACAATGATGATTGAGATCCTAGTAACCAATATGAAGTTAGGACTGAGGAGCCTAACAAAAATAGAGAATCTAATAATGAGGCTGATGTTGGAATTTTCTGTTAGGTTCTAAGGAATTAGGAACTAATGTATTAGAACTTTAATGTGTAATGTTGGCAAACCATGATCAAAACATTTAGTCTAGATTTAGGTTGCTCAAAGTGTGTTTATGTGTAAAGTTGGAATTTAGTGTACAACAGGATTTATTGTGTAAATCTGCAAAGCTTGATCGATCGAAAATTAGACTCGATCGATTGAAGCTCGTCTAGATTGTTTTTTTTCAGAATTTTCCAACTCAAGCCCAAGCCCATATGACGTGTAGGGTTTTATGTTTTGCTTCTCGTATAAAAGGAAAAACCCTAGCCATGTTTTTAGGTTGTTGTTTATGCTGTGTGTATGAATCTCTTGTGAGATCTAGAGGTGTTTGCCTTCATACATACTTAGGATTATCAAGATTAAGATTGATGTCGAGAGCTTGGTAATTGCTTTAGTTGCTGCATAAAGAGCTTAAAGAAAACAAAAGTGGGAGTACTTGTGGTTGCTGTGAATCTAAGAAAGAAGTAGTCCGTGGACTTGAAGCTGTCACGTGGTTGTGGTAGTAAGTTTTCTATTCGGGGTAGCAATACACTACAACAAAATGTATTTTTAGCAATGAAAATTAGTGAGGAAATATTTTTCGTCGCTAAAAATACAGCTTTAGTGATATGAAAAATGGGTGCCAGTGGAGGGAAACTTTGGTGTGAGTTTAATTAATCTATAGCGACGAACTATTTCGTCGCTAAAAGTTGAAATTTTTAGTGACGAAATATTTCGTCACTGTAGGCATTGCTATGGATAGTATTAGTGACGAAAATCCTTTCGTCTCTATAAGGAAGAATTAGCGATGAAAAATATTCGTCACTAAAATAATAATAATTTTGCACTTATTTGTTTTTAGTGACGAAATCACAATTCATCACTAAAAGTATGCTTTAGCAACGAAATATGAATTTCATCTCTAAAAATCTTAACAAAGCCTGGGTTCTTTAGTGACGAAATTGACATTCATTGCTAAAAAATTAAAAACCTAATACATTTTGCGACTACAAAGTAGGCATTGGCGAAGGAAAAAGTTCGTCGCTAAAGACCTGAGTATATTACTTCACTTACCCCTTTCATTTTATAACTTCTCTCTTTTATTTCAGCTCCCAAAAGCCTTTTTATTTTAGCCAAATACACAAACCCCCAAACCACTAACGCCGAACCCATTCGCGACGATCTTGACAATTGATTCTGATGATTCCCATTCGCGACGATCTCGACGATTCTGATTCCCATTTGCGATGATCCTCGACGATTCTGATTCCCATTCGCAACGATCCTTGACGATTCCTGGCGATTCGGACCCTTCATGACGATTCTTGGTAATTTGGACCATTCACGATGATCTCGAAGTCATCATTGCAGATTCGGACCATTCGCGACGATCTTGAAGTTGTCACCGCCGTCCACAGCTCGCCAATTTGCATCCTACCTCCAACGACCCTTCGCCTCCCTTTGTCGTGGCCTTTGTTCGAAATTGGTAAGGGTTTTATTTTTATTTTTTATTTTTTTAATTATTTTTTTTCCTTTTCACCTTCCATTCCCTTCCATTTTCACTTTTATGTTTATTTGTTTAGGATCAAGGACTGGTGGAAAGACATGGATTGGAATCAGTATGTTTTCCTATGAGAACTGTTGTTGTGTTCTGTTTTGGTTTGTAGGAGAAATATGAGTACTGATTTTATGTTTTGATAATGTATGTTAAAGCATATTTAAAACTATTTTTGTTTGTTTTTTTGTTTGTAGTTGTAGGGTTATGCATTAATTAAATGAATATTTATAGTTGACTTGAAGATTGGATGTAAATGTGAGGATTTATAGTTGTAGATTATTGTGATTTATGTGTATTGCTTTTGCTTTTATGGTTTCTACTATTGATGTTAGTTAATAGTGGGTGAAAAGTAAGGCTTGGGATGCCAAAGAGGAAACTATTTATAAGGGGTTTATTTGCACATTGTTTAAGTGTTGAGATATTTCACAGTTTTAAGAAATTCTATTATTAAGTAGTTTAAAGAGTTCAGTACATGATAACAGTTGTCCTATCTATCTTGGTTATAGAATATAAACTCTGTTTGTTATGCCCAATGTGATAAATTACTTGGATAGGTCCAATCCACTGTTGTGTTCTCTGAATATGGTAAGCACTCAAAGGATTTTCTTTGGGCATTACTTCTGATGTCGATTGGAGTGCTGCCCTCATCACTTTTCTGATTAGTGTAAGCACTACCGGTATTACATGTGTAAGTTATGAGTTTGAGTAGTAATTTATGAGAAGATCATTTTCAAGACTGAAGTACTTATAAATTTAACTTTTCTTTTGCAGGCTAAATACACATTGTTTGCAATAACTTTGGATTTTTTCTGAAAGTTATAAGCTTCGCTTAAGCAAAGTAAGTAAATTTTAGTTGAAAACCTTATAAAACTCTATACTTGTGATGTTGGAAATTGGATTTGTGGTGGTATGTTGTGTTGGAGCAAGCGGGTGGCTTGCATGGTGTTATAAGGTGGTTTAAATACATACTGGGAGTGTTTTTCAATTCTTGCAAATGTGAATGAGTATTGTTGATTAGATGTGATGAATAGTATTTTATTTGATTTCAATACTTGTAAGCATTATAGTTGTAATTTTTGTGATTGGTTTTGTAGTGGGTTGTTGTGTTGGAGCAAGCGGGTGGCTTGCATGGTGTTATAAGGTGGTTTAAATATATATGGGTCAAAGCTACTTGTTTTTCACAGCTTTGACCCATTTGATTCGAAGTTTTGTAGTGAGGGTCTACTTTTTGTTTTTGTGTCGTTTTGCAATTTTGTTAGTGCTGGCATAATAGTGGTTGGGGATTCTCTCTAGACATGTATTGAAAATTGAAAATAAGATAGATAGATGTATGTCTTGCTTTTTGAGCCAAATCATGGGTTACTAGATCAAATAAAGTTGTTACAACTTGCAAATAATGAGAATATTCACCTTGGGTTTTTCAAACAGGAAAAGTGAGGGGCTTGCTTTCAAGAAGAGGGGTTTTTTTTTTTTTTTTTGAGTGAATTAGTGAAAAGGGTCTTGTCATTGTTGAGCCTACTTTGCTAGTGATGAATGGAATTGTGAGCAAGTTGGTTGTACATGTCTTGGAATTGAATAAGGTGGGGGCCTAGTAACAATGCAAGTGTATTAATAGAATGTTAGCGGTCTAAGTTCTATTGTATAAACTTCAATTCTTTCATAGTGGATTTGCTTTTTACCTTGAGGATAGCTAGGTTAAATCCTCCCTAAGTTTTTTATCGGTTTGGTTTTCTTGGGTCATCATATCATTGTGTTCTTTATTTTTCCGCTGCTTTACATGATATGATTGTTTTGTTTTAACCTAGATCTGAATAATAAACCTAAGTATTCACTTGGTTAATTAATTAGGTTAAACAATCTAGTTTATAGGGATCTAAAAACGTACATTTTCAATGAAGATAGAGCTTCAAGTTTAACCCCAGGTCATAATCCATGGGATTGGAGTAATTGGAACAACCAACAAGAGGCTGAGAGAAATTAACATTAGAGTTTAAGTTATAGAATTTTTCCTTGTGATTTTTATAGAATTTCTAATGCTATTGTTTAGGAAACATTGATTTTTAATTATAATGGCAAGTTTAATTTAGGCATATGCCTATTTGTTTTTATTTTTTTAATTTACATATTCAGGTTATGATTTCTCAGACTTAATTTTATAAATTTTTAATTTTTAATTTTTTTTATTTGAACCTGCGGTTCAACCGATGACCCACTGGTTAAACCAATGACCTAGTGACCCAGCTCATAGACCGGGTCAACGTCTGGGCTAGGTTTAATAATTATGCTCTCTTGTAAGCTTCAACCCATTTATTTTTTTTTTTAGCATACATTTCATGCAATCATTCATGGTTATGTAAATTGTGTTTGTCGACCATTTTCTTCCACATGTCTTCAAATTCATTTGGAGTAACATACTGTACCATACACATGATTAAACTTTCATACACTTGATTAAACTTTCATTTGTTTGTCGACCATTTGCAAAAGCATTCATTTCAAGATGCCACACACAAAGATGATGTCAAGACTCTGGAAAAACTATTTTAATTGTTTTACTCATTGCTTTGTCCCCATCTGTCACGACTGAAAGATGTGTCTTATTGTTCATTAGTACAAGCATATTTTGCAACACCGAAGTATATGTTTCAATGGTCTCATCAACCAATAGTCCATAACCAAATACTATAGTCAGCTGGTGGCAATTAGCTCCTACCAATATAACAAGGGGTTTTTGGTATACATTCATCCTATATGTTGTATCAAATGCGACTACATCTCCAAAACATGCATAATCTGAACGACTTTGAGAATCTATCCAAAATAGATTTGCCAAACGGATTTCTTTATCAATAGTGTATTGAAAAAAAAAAAAAAATTGTCCATATTTGCTTTGGCTTGTAAATATGCCAAAGCACATTTAGCATCACCATCACGCATATTGGAATTGTGATCTGCCACTATATGGTTCTCATATCCTCTAGCTTGTTGGATCAAATGGTCCATAATTTGATTTGCTTTGACCCTAATATTATGCAGTGATATAATCTGAGCCTTATCAAAATCCTTAATAGTCCTGTGTGAACAAAGAAATTCAGTTTCGAATTGAGTAACTAAGTTGAAAGTTCGAAAATGTGTTGAAAACACAAGAGCTGTTTAGACCCCTAAATTAAAGTTACGGCTCGATAGATTTTACACTAACTTAATACTAAGTGCGGAATAGTGTAAATGCGAGCCGATAAACAAATAGGCTACTCTAATCCATAATCAAGACAACATAGCAGTAAAATGGAATATAAAAGAGTAGGGAAGAGAGATGCAAACACAAGATAACACGCCGATGTGTTATCGAAGAGGAAATCGAAGAATTTAGCGAAAAACCTCTTCCCCACCTTCCAAGCAGTAATCGATCCACTAGACAATCAAATGGGATACATGGGTGAGCAAGAGACCTTCCAAGCCTAATCTATCCGCTGTACCTAAGCCCTCCAAGCTCCTAATCCAACAAGGCTTCTCGGAACCGTGTCTTGTCTAGCTTTCCGGATCCTGCAATATGCTCCATGTTGCATCTGCCATCCTTGGCTTCTTCCAATGCTTCCTAACAGCACCAAAACCTCACTTGACACTCTGAAGGGTGTGGTAAGTCTTTGGGCTATCAACCTCTCAATGGTATGGAAATGGAGAGGTAGGAGTTGAGGAAAAACCACAAGCAATTGTGTAGAGAAATGTGGGTATAACAATCTCTAACTCTCAAGGTTTGTGGCTAGGGTTTTCTCTATGAAGCATTACTCAACATTTGTGGGTAATGTGGGTACAGAAAGTGTGTATTAGATAGCATAGCCTTGCAAAACAGAATGTTTCGCGAGTGTCTCGCAGGAAGGCCTTACCTGCGAGCTATTCACGAAACACAATTGTCTCCATCTATACCGACTCTTCGCATTCTAGTCATGTGCAGGGCACATGCATCACTTCGCGGGATGCTTAGTAGCGAGCTACCCGCAAGAAATCTTCTGTCTTCAATTGCTTGAGTCTTCACACTCTCTCTTTCTCTATCACACAGCCCTTACAATTAAATCCCACAATAAATATAGGGTATAAAAGATTGAATAAAATTACAATCAAATTTGGCATGGAATTAAAGCCAACAAAACACATAGTTGTAAATTACAACTTTACATAAGTTGTGATTATGCTCCCTTTTAAACTCTCCTACAACCCATTTATTTGACTTACAATCAAGTTTATAAACACTATATATCATGTAAGCATATCTTGATCATACAAGATCAGTCATTTAAAGAATGACTACAATGAACATTTAGCAAGTTAATGCTCATCCGGACACGCAATGCAATTAAGAACAATCCCAAGGACCAATTGCATGTCCAACACTCAACCAATGCAAAATACATGAAGTATTTGCATCTAGGAAACAATATCCTACTAGGGCACAAGTATGAGGTACTTAAGACATATTAGCAATATCTTAAAAGTACAGAAAAACACAAAGCATTGAGATAAACACAAATACTGAATAATAAATTGAAATTAAGAATAGAGTACTAAAGCATAAAGAAGAGCAATAAAAGCTATAAACAAAACAGCAGCTACTAGCTTCTCCTCCCCCTATCACTACACTAGCTTCTTCTCCCCCTATCACTACACTACCCCTATCAACAACACCATCTCCCCCTTTTTGTCATGGAATAGCTAGTCTTCATGTTCCTCCAGCTTCCTCTGAATTTGGTCCATCTGAGTCTGCAAAGATGTGAACTTAGTGTCGAAGCGAATGTGCGGGGAGTGCATGATGGTAGCTAGTTCGGATATTTTTGTATTAATCTCTTGGAGTGCAGCCATGATGTTGTCTAGCTTTCATCATAGGCATGGGAGGTAGAGCTTGAACTTCCTGGAGTAGCATGACTTTCTTGCTTGGTACTCTTTTTGGTGTGACTCCAACTAGCATGGAGTGTGCGAATGTTAATTGGATTGGCCGAGGATATGGATGCTCATCTTTAGAATGATGCACGCCTTTGAGCTTCAAAATCTTTGAGAAAAGGTGGCAGAAAGGAAGACAGTTCCTTGAAGCAGTCCGTTCAGCCGTTTTTACCAAGATATGAAAAATATGAGAACACACATCAATCTCCTCGTCAGTGATCAGATCATGCAAGAATAGTGCTCGACCGAGATTCATGTACTCGGTGCTTGACAAAGGATAGAGGTTGCTAAACATGATCATCGTGAGTGGCCTTAATTTGGGAGATAGAGATGCCACACTTACTGACTTTCCATTTGATGCGAATTCCAAATTGTCTCCTAAAGCTTCCTTAAGAACCTCCTTATCCAGATTTAACTCATCATATACCGGTGGTATAGGAAGTATTGGCCGGTTAATGTGTAGAATCTCTGCCAGATAAACCGGTGTAATTGAGAAACTCTTTCCTCTAACCCAACATTTTAGCTCCTCTCCGTCAACAATGGCATTGGCATACAACTCTTTCACCAAGTTCTCATATGCGTCGTTAAGATTGGAGAGGAGAAAGTTCCAATCCTTGGTGGCAAACCATTTTGGAATCATGGTGTCAAGGAGAGATGGCTGATCAATAGCCCTTTCAACCAACAATGGAGCTTCCATAAAGTAGTTGTCAAAGTTCTGAGATGCAACATTGGGTCTGAAGTAGTTTGGATAAAAAATTCCTATCGATGATTGAGTACTCTTTGGCCTTGGTGTGAGGTTATCAACATCAATCACAGGCTTCTTTCCTTTGTTGCTGCCCCCTTTCACTGCTGAAGTCTTGAATGGAGACATATGCACATTTACACAGAGAACACAGAACAAAAACAAGTGCACAAACACAAAAACATGATTAGATACATGTTAGTTCAAAAACAAAGGTAAAACAACCTAAAACAGAGCATAACCAACTCAAAACATAGCAAATGACCTTAAAACAGCATGCTATAGACGTTAAAACATGTAAACAAAAACATAATGCAAGAATTTAATGACTGTGCATGTGTGTGTCTGGGCTGTGCATGTGCATGTGCTGATGCATGTGAGTGTAGCAGGTGATGCATTGTGTGTGCCTAGAGGATGCCTAGTGTGTGCCTAGTGTGTGCATGGCATGGCATTGAGGCACAAATTGGAAAAATGTGTAAAAACACATGCCCTTGACCAAGAACAGAGAGAGAGAGAGTGTGAGAGAGAACTCTGTCTTTAAAGGGAATTGAAGGGCTTAAGGATTTTAGTGATTTAATAAATAAACAAAATTGTGTGATGGACTCTAGCATTAGTACTTAACTGCTAAAGGGTTTTTTTATTTGTTTGTCTTTTTTATATGTGCATCTCCTTTCTGATAAGGACAAAATTATTTTGTTTAAAATTTTTTAAAGGGCTGGGCGGTTTGTTTTTGGTAAAATTAGTTAATTGAGCTTAATTGTTTTTAGCTTTACTACTGGTAATTATTGTTTTTGGACTAATTTTTTTGAGATGGTATATTTTGTTTTAAATTTTAAATCTATAAATTTTTTTTATAACTTTTAAAAGGAGGAGAAAGCAAGAATTACAATTTTTTTTTTAACAAATTGCTATTATGGTAAGTGGCTATTAGTAAGTAAAAAAGCGATGTAAGTGGTAGCGCAAATGCAAACTAATAAGAATTTACTACATTAGAAGTTTTGTAAAATTATTGTAGAAAAGTTTGTGGCTATAGGAAATAATTCACATCTTATTATAAGACTTGTAATCAATTTGGGTTTTACCTGCATTAAAATTTAAATTAATACAACGTAGTTATTAAAGGGTGCAAATCAATCAAGCCCATGGATTGGGCCTGAGCCCATCTGGCCTAAGACTAGATCTATGTAGTGTGGAAGACTCTATTCCGGCCCAGTTTATAAGGACAATCTGACCCTGAAAGTGGGGGTAACATTTAATTACTTAAAAGTTTTAAGGTTACTATTGATCTTTCATGTGATGCCAGTTGATGATGGGGTCCTTTACATACCTATGGAGCAAACTAAGATCTGTACATAAAATCTGGACATGAAATATTTGCACAAATGTGTGATTGGTAATGAGTATTTTTTGCTTACTGCTTGATAGAACAAGAATATGCATGGCGGTGTGCCTATGAATTCTTTAGGGTTTCTTTTTATTATTAGTTTTAATTTTTATCACATCATATGGCTCAAAAAATGCGAAGTTTATATGTATTTCTCAATAATGGACAAAGTTTAATTACCACAAGCGAACTTTATCACTAGGACAGTCTAAACTCTAGAGTAGCAAATTCATTGCAAGTAGTGTCAAGGCCAAGTTCATATATATCCCTCTAAAATCGTAACCAACTTTGAATTGAATGGTTGGTGTGCGTATCATCAAAAGAAGCACCTGGTCCTAAGGCCAAATAAAAATGCCAAACTTCAATCATATGATGACGCATTTTGTGAGCATATTTAAGAAAACATAAACGTGTCAATTAGTGGATTGGTTTGAAAATCCTATAAATTTTGCCTCACATTTGTTTGTAGAATCACCCAAGTTGAATTTTAGAGCCTGAATTACATTTGTTAGTGTTTGTGTTCCAAGCAGAAACTGAAGATGGACAAATCCCAGAATGCAAGTTACCAAGCTGGCCAGGGCAAGGGCCAAGCTCAGGTGAGTTTCTATCCATCCTATTTACATCTATTAGCATAGTAGCATACATCTAGTAAGCACGGATACTCCAGTTTAGCTCATATATTTGTATCCAGTACCGGATATCTCTGGGATACTCCTGTATGCGTACCCTGATTTTTTATTTTAAGTGCCAATATATATGTCCAAGATACGCCTATGATGCGGCTCTTCTTAGGAAAACTGCATCTAAAAGGATTTACATAGGCATGGATGGATGTTTCATGCATGAACACTATGCACGTTGACATTTTAAATGTTGATTATAATGTGTTGTTCTTTTTTGGTTTAGGAAAAGGCAGGCAACTTGGCGGACAAGGCAAGCAATGCTGCTCAATCTGCGAAGGAATCATGCCAAGAGGTTCAACAAAGTTTTTACTAAGTTAGAAAATTACATATAAACATAACAAAATACTTCGATCTCAAGCAATACTGCCCTACATCATTGTTAATTGCTTACATATGGAGTTCTATATATTGCAGGCTGGCCAGCAGATGAAGGATAAGGCACAAGGGGCTTGTGATGCTGTTAAGGATAAAGTTGGAGCAAACAAATGAAAATCATATTGGACCTCATCGATCGAGCAAGCCCTCCAAAATAAATTTTGTGGTTATTAAATTTTAATTTATATTTGGTCCTTAACCTTTAGGCTGAATGTCAATTTGATCCTTAACATTTCAAATGTGTTAATTTAGTCCTTTTGAATGGAAGATATAGATAATGAGTCAATTTAGTTCTTAACTTTTTGGTATTGTATCAAAATAGTCATTGTCCATTACAACAAAAGTAAAAATCATTAAGTGACAGCATGCTTCAAAGTATAAAAATCATTAACTTTTTGTTCATTCATTATTTCTTCTTGAACCATACTCAATATCTCCCTTGTCAATATAGTAACAGCATGCTTCTTGATTTTAGCTAACCCAGTAATTATAATAGGTTCAGTATAATTTGAAGTAGAATCTACCTCATTCTCATTATGTCTAATACGTCAAAGTGCTTTATCAACTTGTTGGAACAACTCATAAAGCCTATTCTTCCTGTCTAGAAATCTATTCAAGAGTGCATTCATGACTTCACAACGTTGTGTACTCTTGTACCTAGAAAAAAAAAAGGACCTCTCATGCATAGTTATGAAACCCGGCCCGACCCGACCGGTCGGACCGATGACCTAGTGACCTAGCGCTTTGGCCGAGTCAAGTGATCAATTGGATTAGAAATGTATGTGGCCTGGTCAAAACCGGTGCAACTTGGTGGGTTTTAAGCAACCTGTGTGACCTAGTAGGGTTTTATTAACCCGACCAAGTTTGTGAATTGTGTAAAATTACATTAATAGATCCAGTTTATTAACTCTTTTATTATTTAAATGTGTGATAATATGGTAATTTAAACAAGAGAATATCTTAAAAATCCAAAAAAAAAAGCATTGTTCCCTACGCCCTACCATACCATCACATCACTTTTTAGTTTTCACAATTCTCAAAACCAGAAAAGCTACTGCTACGGGCTACTGTGCATAATTTTTTTAATGCTTTAAAGTTTGAAGTCTGAATAACATGTACATATGACCATAATACCATATAACTCTATGCCACTGCAACCTTCTTCTTTTGATTAGGTTTTTTTATTTATATTTTTATAGTTTATTTCTTGATTGCTTTTTAGTATATGCATCTTTTGTTTAATTTTTTGTTTTTGTCGTGTGCAGTGTGAGTTTGTGACATTGTTTCTTCGTGTACAGTGTAATTGTTAGTTGTTACTTACTGCTTTCTATGTATGTTTGTTGTTTATTACTGTAAGTTGTTTGATAGTATGAAATATGGAATATTTGTGGTGTCTACAACAATTTAAATGTCTGACCCTATGACACAATCAATAATTGATGTTACACCAAATTTATCTCCTTCAAAAAAACGTTGCTAGAGGAAAGACTGATCCAGCTTGGGGTCATTGCAAGCATTTAGAGTTAGACACAAATGGAAGAGGGCAATTGATGTGTTTGTACTGTAATAACATTTTTAAAGGTGGTGGTATTAACTGATTTAAAAAACATCTAGTTGGGATAAGAGGAGAAACTAAAAGTTGTAAAAAAGTACTTGCAGATGTTCATTTTCAAATGTTACAAAATATGGAAGGTCATGTTGAAAAAAAAGGAAGTCACAACAAAAGTATGAGGAACACAACCAATATGGACTAGGTCTCGAGGATCAAGGAGACCAAATTTATGTGGATAATGATGACATTCAAGAAATTACCCACTCTTCTATGCTCCCACCTAGCACTATAGGAAAGGGAAAAGGTATTTCAAGTAGAGGAAGTCTAGGCCAAGGGAAACACACTTTAGCTGAGAGGAAAGGGAAAGCACCAAGTGGTATTGGAGGTTATTTTCTGCCAAGAACAACTCCTGGAGCTTAGCCTACTCTTAAAAGTGTGTTGTAAAGTAAGGAAGCAGGAGAAAGATGTGATCATGCTATATCAAAGTGGATGATCGATGCTTGTATTGTATTCAATATAGTTAATTCCAAGTATTATCAGCAAATGATTGATGCTATTGCTAGTATGGGTCCTGGTAATTATATGGGCCCTGGATTTTATGCTCTTTGTTGTTATTTATTGGTCAAAAATGTTGAGGAGGTCAAAAATTTTGTGGATAGTTATCGTGTAACATGGAAGGAGACTAGTTGCACAATTATGGCTGATGACTAGACAAATCGATGTAGGAGAACTCTTATTAATTTTCTAGTATATTGTCCAAGGGGTATTGTTCTCTTAAAAGCCGGTGATGCATCTGATGCTTCAAAGACTACAGATATGTTGTATAAGCTACCTAGAGAGGTGGTGCTACTTGTTGGTCCTGAAAATGTGGTTCAAATTGTCACTGATAATGCTGCAAATTACATTGCTGCTAGGAAGTTGTTGGAGCAAGAATTCTATGCACTTCATTGGTCTCCTTATACAGCCCACTGCTTAAGTTTGATGTTACAAGATATAGGGAAGTTAGATGAAGTATATGATGTTGTACTTCTAGCTGCAAAAATTACAATGTATATATATAACCATTGTTATGCATTGCATTTGATGAGAAAAAACGCAGGTGGAAGGGAGATACTTCGACCTGCTCCAAACTGCTTTGCCACAAATTTTATTACATTACAGAGTATTTTGGCTCAAAAAGGATGCACTAAGAGATGTGGTAACATCTAGAGTGGACAATTTCAACATATGCTAAAGAAAGCAAGGGGAAAAAAATTTTGTGGATAATGTTTTGAATTCTACATTTTGGAAGGAATGTGCAGTCATTGTACAAGTCACTAAGCCACTTGTTCGTGTCTTGTGCATAGTTAGACCTACTATGGGATATTTGTATGTAGCTATGCATAAAGCTAAGGAGGAGATGATTAGGAGGTTTCGGAGGAGAAGGAAAAGAATTGAACCTTACAATTAGGAGGTTTCGGAGGAGAAGGAAAAGAATTGAACCTTACTTGAGAATTGTAGAGCCTCGTTGGGAAAAACAACTATACAAAAATCTTCATGCTACTGGTTATTGGTTAAATCCAAGTAAGTTGACAGGTGAGATGAAATTGTTTAGAAATATAGAAGGTGACTTTGGATGAAAGTCTATAGTTAATGACCGTGAAGTCATGTTACCTGGTAAGGATACTACTTTAATGTTTTGGTTAGTTGAATTTTCTTAATTGCTTTTATCTTTTCATTTAGTCTATATTGCATAAATGCTGATTGTCTTTATTTGACATTATGTGTATAGCTGTATATATACGAGTGTTGGATATCCTATGGATCTAGGGCACCAAACCTACAAAAACTAGTAATTCGTGTTTTAAGCCAAACATGCAGCTTTTCTGGTTGTGAGTGCAATTGGAGTATTTTCTAACACATTCACTTAAAAAAAAGGAATAAATTGGAATATCAACGCCTTAATGATCTAGTCTATGTCCATTACAAATTAAGAATACAACAAAGGTAATAATCATTGTTATTTACATGCAACTCTTGGTCAGGGGCTGAAAAGTTTTTCCTTCCAACAAATAAGATTTTTGTTGGGTTGGGGGCCTAAACCGAAACTCGACGATGAGCTCGAGGCACTGCCCAAAGGCTATCGGTGAAGATCCGAAGAATTCACTTTATTTTTATGCCTTGGGCTTAGGTTGAGACTGACAAGGATGGCCCATAAACAGATCCTATAGTAGACATGTCAGCATGATTAAAAAGCATACTGCAGAAAACAGCCCAGCAGTAAAATGTTCCTGCAGTAAAATATCCCAGTGGTAAAATGCCCCAGCGGTGAAGCAAGATAGAACGAAATAAACCTCCAGCTGTTAGCTATTTCACAAATTAAGGAAAGTATCTACATTTTCAAACCCATAATTCGTTAGCTCTGGAGAAGAGTCTTCTAATACAATGATATGAGGGAAAAATTCTATAGTAATAGTTACATCATAACCTTTAATAGTAAATGAATAAGTAAATATCATGGGCTCTGTAGTAACAAATAATGAGGAAAACTTTGTGTGAGATGAAGGGAGAGAGAGAGATCCCAATTAGCGCAACAAGATCATTATGGTTTCAAGACATGCTCATGAATATAGTATAAGTAGTGAGTAATGAGGGACATTTCAAGTAGTAAGAGAGTGTATAGTAAAGTTGCTGGAGCTTTCTACTGGGGACAAATGAGTGTTTATAGGTAGAGGTACGAGGAGTATTTATGAGCTAGGAGCTAGTGAACTTAGTTTCTAAGCTTGAAACTAAGAACTTAGGATTTTGATAGAGCTTAGAAAAGGCTAAACAGAGGGGTTAAGGAAGAACTTCTTTCTATTAGTGTGTCCCTTAGTGTATCTAGGGTCCCCCTGAAGGATTAGTGGAAAGTTCTATTTATAATTGAGTTTGAGGCAAATAATCTCTACTAAATCTTCCTCAATCTTCAGAAAATCCTGAGAGAATTGTTCCTAGGATTTTTGACCAAGAGTAGTAAGCTTAGCTTTAGGATGTTCTTACTGTTTTGGGTAATAACAGCTGGGATTCTGGCCTAGTATTAAATGCTGATCTGGCCATAGTTGATGGGATTAAAGCATGTATTAGGCTAATGATCTTGGTTTTGCTACTGCTAGAATCAGAGCTCCCTAGGATAGATTGTATCACCCTAAGTTAGGTTTCAATCTTGGAGCCCTATGTTGGGAACTTTGCTGGGATCCCTTTGGTGCCCTCCAAGCCACATTTCCTTAAGTTTACCCATTTGGGATTCATGTGCTTGGTCCATGAACCAAAGAGTATGCATTTTTGGCATGAAAGTGAACTGATTTCTGGTTGTTGCAGGAGCTTCCATAGTCTGGTTATGGTTGCTCTTAGTCTTTGATCGAATGAGATGGAGAAGAAAGGAGATAAAGCTGACTGAAGCTTCCCAGCCTTTTGTCATGTCACCTCAGCTTTATGTCACATGAGAAATGATGAAAATGAGCTTAGCAAGGATGGGTTTAACCCCTACTGGACACGTGTCCCTCTTTTGATCTAATTGGACAAGCTGGAGCTGATGGTGATGGGCTCCAGCTATCAAGTTGTACTGAAGTTTGGCTAGATAGCTCACGTGAGCTTCAGCTGTCGGGATTTGTATGTAAGCTGGGCTGGCTCAACTAGGCTTTGTAGTTGAGCTTCTTTGGGCTTGGTCATCCCTACAAAAGTGAATGGTTTTACCATGGGTAATATACATGAGCTTTTGTAGTTAGTTGATTATGGGAAAATAAGCATAGTTTCCATGAATTTTGTAAAAGAAATATTTTTGAGAGAAGAGTAATTATATTTCTCATGAGTGAGGGACTTTAGCATATGTAAAATAGGTGCCAAATTAGTATTTGGGCTTTGTGAAAATAGTGCCAAATTATCATTTAGGCTTTATGAAAATAACTTCCAAATTAGTATTTGGGCTTTTGTAAAATAATTTGAGATTTTGTAAAAATATTGTTGTGTAGCAACGAGCTTTGTAAAGGGTGCCATGTAGCAACGGGCTTTAGAGGTGCTGTGTAGCAATGGGCTTTGTAAAGGTGCCGTGTAGCAATGGGCTTTGTAAAGATGTCGTGTAGCAACGGGCTTTAGAGGTGCCATGTAGCAACGGGCTTTGTAAAGGTGCCATGTAGCAACGGACTTAATAAAGATGCCGTGTAGTAATGGGCTTTAGAGGTGTCATGTAGCAATGGGCTTTGTAAAGGTGTCGTGTAGCAATGGGCTTTATAAGAGAGTTTTGTTGGGCTTTTGGGCTTTGCCCACAAGTTTGTGTAATTTTGTGGCCCAATTTTGGTAGTAATGTGATAAGTATTTTTTGTGGAAAGTCTAAGTTGGATAATATGTGGGATATAATAGGTAATATTTGTAAGAGGGCCCAAGGTAATTTATGTGGGCTCAAAATAGCTTATGGGCTCATGTGGGTATATATTTTTGTGAGTGGGCTAATGAAATTAGGGCCCGAAAATTTGTACCTCAACATTTAGCGCCCCGAGTCATGTGTGAGCAGTTTCTGTTTGGTCACACGTGTGAGTTTTAAATTTTGGTGGCAGTTATGAATAATGGGCTTCTACAACTTTCCCACGTTCAGCACTTGGTGGGTCTTCAGTTACTCCCCAGGTTTCTTGCATTAAATGCTGGTCTCTTCCCCAAGTCTTGTCACTTGCAACTTTCACGTTTACCAGTAAAAGGCTTGCCTTGGTTACTCATTCTTTTATTTTTGCTTGGACCGAAAAATATTAACACAGAGTGAAAGAGCCTTTTCTTCTTCTTCTTCTTCTTCTTATTTTTGGCTAAGGGTGAAAGAGTAACACCAACTTCAACCAAGGCAAAGAGAGTAACTGAGATTTTCGGCAAAACAGAGAGGGAAACAGAGCTTTTCCTTTCTCCTTTTTCTTGTCTACGACTAAGAGTGAGAGAAATAAAGATCTCCAGCCAGGGTTAAGAGGCAAACTGAGTTTTTTTCTCTCTTCCCTTGTTGATTTCAGCCAAGTGAGAGAAAGACCCATAGCTTCTTTTGCTTCCAGTGGTGGCAATGAGTGTTCTTTTGCCTTTTTATGGTTTCTAAGAAAATAATATTTCTGGTTTTGGGAGTGTGGCTACTACTGGGGGAGAAGAACCGCTGGGTTCTGGTGATGTTGGTACTGCTAGGGTGGCTGTGCCAAGAAGTGAGGCTACTACTGGAGGCGTGGCTGAGGCAATTGCTGGGGGTGCTAATGCGGAGGTTAGGCTAGGAGAGTCCTTGTTGACTCTGCAAGACCCATGGTATTCTTCAACTTCCTCGGTTCTAGCAGTTGGGGCTCCTGAGGTCAGCCCACCTGGTGTGCCAAAGAAGTGGATTTTAAAGGGTGAAGCCCCCAGTCATGAGACAACATGGGTCCTAGCCGCTTCTGGTATAATAAACGTGCGGTTCTAGTAGAAAGAGCTTCTGCCAACCTCTATTCAATTTTTGTGTCCTTGTGGCACAACCATTGGTTGGTCAGATTGGGTGGAGCAAGAGGTTACCGATGAAGGATTCTATCAAATCTTAAGGGATGCCATGATTTTTGAAGCTGTGTTTTTGTCCCGTGGGTGAAACATGTATAGGGATGTGAGAGCACTTCGCTTTTTGGTATGCCGTTGGAATCTTGATGCCCATACTCTCTTTTTTTCTTGGGGTGAGGCTACGGTCACCCTTGAAGATGTGGAAAGGATTTGCTTAGTGCCTAGCATGGGAGATGTGGATCTGCTAGAGCTAGGGCTGTCTGATGAGGAGTCTATGATTGTCAGAAAGCTGTTGGAGACTTTGGGAGGTACCTCTGCGTCTTGGGGAGGTAATAGAGCCAGGTTCTCCTTTTAGATTTCTGAGTTTAGAGAGTCTAAGGATGTTGATACAAGAAGAGCTGCATTCTTAGCTTTGTGGATGAGCAAGTGTGTGTTCAATTCTGACCTGATTCAGTTCATGAAACCTTTCACCTTTCCTTTAGCTGTAGTATTATGCAGTAGTGTGTCCCTACCTTTAGGTACTTTGTATTTAGGCACTCTTTATTCTGAGCTTGATAGTTTACGTAGTGATGAGCTTGAAGGATCACCATACCACATTATTAAGTCTAGTATTAATGTAGTATTGTTGCAAACATTCATATAGGAGCATTTGAAAGATTATGTTGATGTTGGTGAAGATGTTGGTGATGTGAGGGCGACCAATTGGGTGGTCAGAGCTACTGGTCCTAATGATGAGCTTCAATTTCTTGGATTTGAAGATGGCCTTCCTTTGCTTATGAAATGGATGGCGTTGAAGGTTTGGAATCTCCCTTCAATCACACTACTTGATGATAGGGCTCACTTTACTTTGAAGCCCTATTCTTATGTTGCTGCTGGGTTTTGCTGCCCAAACCCTTTTCCAAATGCCAGACCCGGATCTAAAGAGTTTGGGCTGAATGATCATGAGAAGATTCCCAATTTCTTGCTTATCACATCCCTTTCATACATTCCATATCCAAGTGGTGCCGGGTTTGATTTGACACAGTATAATCCCCATAGAGTTTTGCAACAATTTGGATTTGATCAAGATATTCTGGACATTAACGCCACGGGATGTCCCTTTGAGTGATGCAATGAGACCACTGGTTCATGATACAACAATAAAGTATTGAGCTGGCACGGTTGAGAGAGTCTTGATTCCAAGTAGACACCGTGAGGGATATGCTACCACAAACATGAAGTTGTATTAGAGAAAGGTGATGAGCACCTTTGTTGATTATGTGAGCAGCCAGAAGGTTGAGGAAATAGTGAGAAGTCCTCCTTTAAGGGAGCTTTCTGACAATACTTGGCTTATTCCAAATACAAGAGCAGCTTCAATGTGGGCTACTAGACAGAATTTGGGATTTGCTAAGTGGCAGGCTGATCTTAATGGCTGGGTGGTTCATAGGGGTGATGTCCCCATAGAATGAAGTGAGAAAAATGTCATAACAAGAGCCCCCGAGTCTAATCCAGGCACTGATGCACCTAAGAGATCTTATGGCAAATCACCCTCCTCCAAAGACAAGCCCAAAAAAGTGAGACGAAAGAGAGCAAGTGCTGAGAAGCTCAAGGCTGGTAGTCCCAAGCCCCCAGCTATTGTCCAACCTGGTTCTGGTGCAGTTCCAGCCACTAAGTCTAGTGTCCCAATTGTTGCATCTGCTAGTTCATCCTCACCGATGAAGCAATACAGAAGGAAGACTAGTGCTAACAGAATAAAGGTTCTTGAATCTTCAGAAGAGGTATTCTTACAGAGCCTTTATCTTCTTACATCCTTTCTATCTCTTTTCTTTTCTTCTTTGCTTTCATTTTTGGTGCTAACCATATGTTTTCATGGCTACAATAGTCTGGTGCTAGTGAAGGGACACAATCAAAGGGGTATGATCATGAGTATGCAGCTGCTGACTTCGGTAAACTATTGTTCCTCACTTCGGTTTCTTCTCGCATTTCCTCTCCTGACATCCTTTGTTCTTTAGGTCCAATTGATGAAGATATAGAGATGGCTGGCGAGAGTCCTGTTACTGATGTTACTACTGGAGAGACTGTTATTAAGATGCTTGGTTAAGGACATGCTAGTGAGGATCTTGAGGTCACTGTTTCTAGAGAAGCTATTGCTGGCAAGGGTCTCGATGTTACTGTCACTGTTGGAGAAGCTGTTGCTGGTGTACCCAGCCAAGGACATGTTTCTTCGCCTGTCCATGATGTACACCAAAGCAAAGAACCTCTAGGTATGATGTATTTGAGTCGTTTATATTCAGTAAGGCAAGTTTCTTTTTTGATAATACTTGGCTGCGTGCTTTCTGTTACTGTTGGGGACATAATCATGCCTCTTTTTGCAGAACTATGGGTTGAGTCTTCTGGTGTTGCCATCAAGGGAATGAGCCTTGAAGAATTCTTGGAGAAATTTGCAGAAGATGAAGAGAATGATAAAGTGGCAGTTGATTTCTATCCCCTTTCAAATGATACTGTCTTGTTCCAACGGTCTGAAATTCCTGCAAAAGGTCAGCCACTGCTGGCAGCAATTGTGAGAAAATACCCGCACTTTATGACCAGATGCAAGCTAGGTTCTTCATTGAGGAAATCTAGACTTTAATTACTCATTGCAGGACTGCTGGATATGCAGCGTACAAAGCTTGAGAGTTTAAACTTGAAGAGAGCCCTTGAATGGAAGAATGCCTTCAAGGACTTGTTGTTCATGAAGTTTAGAGTCCAATTCATCCTTGATAAGATTCGAGCTACTGCCGAGTCTTGTAGTACTCAAGATGATGAGCTTAGAGTGAAGATAGCTGATCTTGAGAAAGAAATTGTAGCAAAGAGAGTTGAGCTTTCGCTTTTGTTAAGTCAGAGGGATGAAATATTGCGGTCCTCATCAGCTGGAGGTGCTTCTTCCTCAGCAGAAACCTTTGGCTATGGCTTATTTAACTAGCTTTTTTATATTTATTTATTTATTTATTATTATCATTAGTAGTAACTTGGTATTTTGGACAATTTGTTTTTACATTATGATGTAATGAAACATGTTATGTATTTTGGGTTTACTTAGCTATGTAGGCTATATTTTGTGCAGAGGTGCACCAGCCATATGAACCTTATGTGATAGTTTGATATTTCTCCAGCTGTGCAAGCTGTGTTTTGTTTACGCACAAGTACATGAATTTATTTTGTGAAAAATAAGTTTATCTATCAAAGAATAGTATGTTCTAGTTGAAATATAGTCACGGAAATCATATACATAATTTTGAAAATATTTATTGCGCTCATGACTGTTTTGGTTCAGAATACCCAGCTATTAGGGTTGTAACCTTATTCACAATTTAGAGCAAGCATATTTATATGTGAAAAATAATATTAGAGTACTTGCAAATATAAGAAATTCATATTTGAGGCAAAAGGCAATGCTTAATTCTTATTCACATAGTGGTAGTTTAAGATCATACAAAAGAGAGTTGGTACATACTTGAAAGTTGAGTTAAACATAGTACAACTTACACCATTTGCCATTGATAGGTTCCGTGAGACTTTCACCTTCTGATGTAGCTAGATGATAATAACCGCTGTCATTGGCTTCCCTTATGAGATAGGGTCCCTCCCAACTTGGGTCAAATTTAGAGGGTGTCGAGAGATTCCTCCTGATATGATCTGCTGCCTTTAAAACCATTTGTCCCTTGACAAAAACCCTAGAGTTCGTAGCCTTGTTGTAAGCATTAGCCATCTATTGCTGATACTACTGGGTGTGGTTATAGTCAAGGTTTCTCGTCTCTTCCAAGGTTTCAAGAATTGTAGTTCTAATTTCTACAAAAATGGCAGCATCCATGTCTGTTTCTTGCCCATGAACAACCCTTGGAGTGGGAACCAACAGCGCAATTGGAGATATAGCCTCGGTACCATATACAAGAGAGAATGGTGATAGTCCGGTGGCTGTTTTGCTTGAGCTTCGATATGCCCACAGAGTTTCTAGCAGGTGTTCAGTCCAGCTACCCTCATATTTATGCACCATCTTGCTGAGAATTCTTAATAACACTTGGTTGGTAGCTTTTGCTTGACCATTGCTTTGTGGATAGTAGGGAGTGGACTTACGGTGCTTAATGTGGCGATGGTTAAGCAATTTCCGGACATCTTTGTTGACAAAAGGAGTGCCATTATCAGTAACAATCTTGTGAGGGATGCCAAATCTGCAAATTATGTGCTTTCGGATGAAATTTACAATAGCTGGGCTTGTAGCCTTCTTTAGGGAAATGGCTTCAACCTATTTTGTGAAGTATTCGGTAGCCACTAGTATCCAAATATGACCCTTGGTTGGTGGATTGATTGGGCCTATTAGGTCAAGTCCCCAAGTTTGGAATGGCCCAGGAGTCATCATGTTTTGGAGGTTGGTGGGGTGAGTGTGTATGAGATTCCCATGGACTTGGCAAGTATGGCATGTCTTCACACATTCAGCTGCATCTTGTTTCATGGTGGGCTAGAAATATCCAAGATTGAGCAGCTGCTGGAGAAGTCGCCTTTTGCCTTAATGGTCACCACACTCTCCCGCATGTACCTCTTGCATAACCAATTGTGCTTCGGGGGCCCATAAGCATCTCAAAGGCTCCCCATTGAATCCTTTCCGAAAAAGAATACCTCCTTCCACAAAATAAGGAGTAGACAATTTTCTCAAGTGATAGGCCTTTTCATGATTGTCGGGTAAGATGCCTTCTATGAAATACTCAAGGAAGGGTATGCACCAATCACTGGTGGTAAGGACTGCACATGATTCTATCTAATCAAAAGTGTATTGGCAGCTGGTGCATTGTTCTTGGACAGTAGCAGTTTGTTTGCTCATTTCTGGCCAGTAATAGCCTTACCACTAGAGGCGTTTGTAGAGATTGACAGAATCGCTGGCACCACAGAATATTTCATGAACTTCTTTCAATCGCTTAGTGGACTCACCAGGGCTCAAGCATTTAGCTAGCACTCCTCTAGGAAGTTTTCTATATAGCTCTCCTACCATTAGAGCATAATCTTTGAGCACCTTTAAATGATCTTTCTCATTCAGTGATAATAGTGCTTCTTTAAGGAGAGACTGCCAATCTGTCTGCCCCAACAGTTGATCAAAGAACTTTTCTTTCAGCATTTGTACAACTGGAATAGGCCTTTTCACAATAGTGACATCTGTAGTTGCACCTTCAAATCTGATTTTTGATCCCAATGTGGCTAGAGCATTGGCAAAGCAATTGTCGGACCTTAGGGAGTGTTCAATATTAAATTCTTCAAAAGAGTCCTCCAACATTTGAGCCATAGCTCTATACGGAGCTAAAGATGGTTCCTTGAGTGCAAAATCTCCTCTAACTTAGCAAACAACCAGATTTGAATCCCCAATTACTTGAAGATGTTTGATACCCATTTTACGAGCCACCGTTAGGCCTATAAGATACACTTCATATTCAACCATATTGTTGGTGCATGGAAAATCAAACTTGAATGACATAACTACTGTTTCTTCGGTACTTTTGGATATGACTATTCCAGCCCCACCTTCAGAAGTGGTAGAGGATCCGTCAAATCGTTTAGTCCAAACAGCCCTAGTTGTTTCCATCAATGCAATTTCTGGCAGTCCGCCAGGTACATCATCAGTGATGTCCCAGATATCCTCACCAGGAAAATTTGACCACAAATCAGCGATGGCTTAGCCTCTTACGGCTGTAGGGGTGATTGCTATTATCTCAAATTCAGATAATTGCAAGAGCCATTATGCTAGCCTTCTAGAAAGAGTTGATCGCCTTAAGAGTGAGTGAATGGGATGAGATTTTGTTAAAAGCTATACCGTGTGAGCTAGTAGATAATGACGCAACTGTTGGGCAGCATATATTAGAACAAGACAAGCCTTTTCAGCCCTTGGGTAGCGGGTTTCAGCATCTTTTAACTTTCTGCTAATATAATAAACTGGTCGCTCCTTCCCTTCTTGATCATCTTGGGCTATAAGTGCCCTAATTGCTTCATTATTGGTAGCCAAATACAACTTGAGTGGTTTTCCTGGTATGGGTGCATATACAGTTGGTAGCCTGGTCATGAGTTGCTGCAGCTGGAGGAATGTCTGCTGGCATTTGGAATTCCAGCGGAAGATTTTTCCTTTTTTCAGCAGTGGTGTAAAGATAACAGTGAGGGCAGCGAGACCTAGAATAAACCACCGGATGTATGAGAGCTTACCAAGGAAACTTTTAAGCTGTGTGAGTGTAGTAGGTGGCTTCATAGTAGTAATGGCTTGCACTTTGCTAGGATCAACATCTATGCCTCTTTGATGGATAAGAAATCCCAGAAATTTCCCTGCCGTAACTCCAAAGGCACATTTAAGTGGATTCATTCGAAGCTTGTAGAGCCGACACCTTTCAAAGACTTTTCGTAAGATAGTAAGATGATCTCCTATTGTCTTTGACTTTACAACAATGTCGTCCATATAGTCTTCGATTTCTTTATGCATCATGTCATGAAAGATTGCAGTCATAGCCCTTTGATATGTGGCTCCGGCATTTTTGAGACCGAAGGACATGACGGTGTAGTAAAAGTTGCCAATAAGAGTTCGGAAGGCTGTTTTGGCTGCATCTTTGGATGTCATTCTGATTTGATTATAACGCTGAAGCCATCTATGAATGAAAACATAGCATGCCCAGCAACTGAATCAATGAGTATATCCATGTTTGGAAGTGGAAACTCATCTTTGCAACATGCTTTATTTAGGTTCTGGAAGTCGATGCAACATCGTATTTGTCCGTTCTTTTTCTTGACCGGTACAATGTTTCAAAAGCCTCTTTGGGTGCGTGATAGGCTTGATGAACCCAGCCTGAGGAGTTTCGGAACTTCTTGAATAATTTGAGATTCAACATCAGGATGGAAGGTGCGCATGGACTATACTACTGGCTTTGCCCCTGAGTCCACGTTAAGAGCATATACTATTAGGTTATAGCCATCTATGAATGAAAACATAGCATGCCTAAGAGCTGAATCAATGAGTATATCCATGTTTGGAAGTGGAAATTCATCTTTGAGACATGCTTTATTTAGGTTCTAGAAGTCGACGCAACATCGTATTTGTCCATTTTTTTTCTTGACCGGTACAATGTTTGAAAGCCTCTTTGGGTGCATGATAGGCTTGATGAACCCAACCGTGAGGAGTTTCTGAACTTCTTGAATAATTTGAGCTTCAACATTAGGATGGAAGGTGCGCATGGACTATACTACTGGCTTTGCCCCTGATTCCATGTTAAGAGCATGTGCTACTAGGTTAGAGCCATCTATGAATGAAAAAATAGCATGCCAGCAGCTGAATCAATGAGTATATCCATGTTTGGAAGTGGAAATTCATCTTTGCGACATGCTTTATTTAGGTTCTAGAAGTCGACACAACATCGTATTTGTCCGTTCTTTTTCTTGACCGATACAATGTTTGAAAGCCTCTTTGGGTGCATGATAGGCTTGATGAACCCAGCCGTGAGGAGTTTTTAAACTTCTTGAATAATTTGAGCTTCAACATCAAGATGGAAGGTGCGCATGGACTATACTACTGGCTTTGCCCTGGATCCAAACCGGGCATCTCATGGTACTCCCAAGCAATGACATCGATGTACTCCTTTAATATTGAAATGAGCTGAGCCTTTTCCAACAGTGGCAAAGTTGCATTAACTGAAGTTGGTCGTTGGATACTAGGATCATCACTGAGATTAATGGTCTCCAGCTCCACATTAGGTGAAAAATTAGTTACCACTGGAGGCTTTTCAGATAGTTCTGCCAGACTATTAGGCAGATTTTCTTCTACCGTTGGGGTTTTTGTTTCTTGAGTATAACAGCATGTTGGTGTAGTGCTTGATTCATTCAGTTTGGGACCCTTCTGTTTGAGACAGCTAGGCCCCGGGTATCGTCATAAACAATACCCTAAACGACCATCTGGCAGTTGGATTTGTACACATCGTCGCTATGAGACACCGCTGGGGGTTTGCCCACGTTCTCTTTTCTTTTTCCTTTGATCAAGGAAAGACCTCATGTCTATTTTTGGGTTGTTCTCAATATCTTACCAGCTGGGTAATGGGATTCCAACAGGCCTTGAAGTAGAATCTGTTAGGGTTTGTGCCCTAAAATCCAATTTATTGGCATGTCATGAATAATTAAGTTGTTTAATTATATGAGACTATTTATGAACTAATAGGACATTATCTTAGTCCATGAGATGCATAGTATGTGATTTATGTGAAAAGTCACAGAAAGATATAAATCACAAGTTCTTTGTAAGCTCAGAATTTTAGTTCGTAGTCGGTGATGAAATTGGGCATTTCATCTGCGAAAACTATAACATATCAACTAAGATGATTTGTCTTGATCATGGAAGTGGAGACTTCTAGTTGGTATGTTAATATGTTTTAAGAGTTAAGACATATTGAACTGGACGGCTGTGAGATTTATTATTCTTCTAAAGACTGTCAAATGGATAATAAAGCTCACGACTTCTATTTACATCAACTCTAAATCCTGAGAGAATAATGGACCTAATCATGAGATGTAGGTTGCTTTGATATATCAGGAGTGAGATCTATAAGTTATGGTCAAAACCTCAGTATGTTGGGCAACTGCATTTAGTGTTGATGGAACATATATTCTTAAGATAGAATTCATAATCTCTTAACGGAGATATAAAATATTCCCTTGAGATAAGTTTAATGGGTTTGGTTATTCAGAGTGTTGGGCCCAACCACTTTAGTAAGGAGTTACTAAAGTATATATTTATGGAATTGGATTTCATAAATATATTATGAATAACATAAAGGATTAAACCGGGTACTCAAGGATTAAGATGTAGTAATCTTCAAAGTGGCAGTCAATATTAATGACTTTGTATTACTACGAATATTTTAATGAAGGGGTTGAATGTATAATAAAGTTTTGGGATATAATTTACAGATAAGGCCTAGAGTGCAATTATATTCTTATAGTGGTATTGAATATAATTAATGGTAACTTTGGACTTGTCAAGAGTTGACAGAAAAGCCCAAGGCCCATTGGAGCTAGTGTCTTATTGGTCCCTTTGGTCCCATCTCAAGCCACAAACTAAAGCCCAATTGGGTAGGCCCAAAAGGCTAACCCAATTAGAAATCAGTCATTATTTAATAAGTGTTATTAAATAAAGAAACTATGAGAATGGTTTTAACGTACGTAAGATGAAAAGAAAAAGAATTCAGTTTTTCTCCACAAGGAGAAGAAGATGGATTTTTCTTTGAGAGTCTATGTACGAAAGACTGATTGAGAGACCACACATCTTGGGCACCATGTGGAATTGAGATGAAGATTAAAGGTATTCTCAAGTTTGGTTTTGAAATTCACTGCACCAAGGTACGCTTTCTATTCTTTGATTCTAGAATTCATGGTTACATGTTTATCTTTCATGATTGAAGTAGATCCGTTTTGTTTTTTGTTGCTTCCGCTGCGTGTGTTTTTGTATGAGATACAAAAACCAGATTTTATCCAACAGAATCTTCCCCACTTGGGGTGAGCTCATCATAAAAAGTAGCCTCAAAGTAGTTATCCTCGGATAGATCAAATGGTGTAGGATTAGCAGGGATGCATATGGGCTTACCATTAAATCTTCCCTTGACACATTGGTGGTAAGTAGATGACACAAGCTTGTGTTTGTGGAGCCATGGCCTCCCAAGTAGAGCATGATAAGAAACGAGTGAGTCGATAACATGAAATCTAGTGAGGGCAACAATGGGCCCCACTTTAAGAACTAACTGTATACTCCCAATAGTGCATTCATGAATTCCAGCAAAACCAAAAACTTCAATAGGAGCCCCAGCTATTCTGCCGAGTGGGATCCTAGCTACTTTGAGTGTGCTGGTTGGAATAAGATTAAGCGATGCACCAGTGTCGACTAGTGCCCTTCTTATGTGAACATCATAAATCTGAGCAGCAATATATAATGGTTTACTATTATCAAGGTGCTGTACCTCCATATCTTTGTCCATAAAGGTAATGACATTGTAGTCCCTAGGAAGGCTCGGCTGGCATGAGCTTCAGTTGTGAGGCAGTGGGTTCCTAAGCTGGCAGCAATGGATACAAGTGCTTCGGTTATTGTTCTCCTTGACTCCTCTTTTAGCCCCAACTGGTTGAACAAAGTCCGAAAGGTAAGGCTTCTTTGAAGAGCAGAGATAGCTGCTAAGGGCATACCTGTACCTTTGGCCATTTCATCCTCATCAGCCCCATTATGAAAGAGTACAGCTGTTGTGGCTTTCCCTTTGTGATGCTGAGGCAGTGGGTTTCGCTGGACCCCTTGCTCATGAGTGAGGTTCAAAGTACCATTTGAAATCTTTTTATGGAATGTTCTCCAGACTGCTCTACAATCCCTAGTTCCATGACTCACATATCGGTGATACCGACAATAGAAAGGTTTTCACATATCTTCCGGAGTAGGCTTTCGGATAGGCTTGAAGGGCCTAAGTACCCCATCAGCCATCCATTTGTCAATGACGGCATTCATTTCTTCATCGGTGCATGGTATGGGAGGATACTCTTCCTCCTCTTCCCTTTTTCACTTCTCCCCAACTGCTAGTTCGTTGCTGGAAACTGTGAAAGCTTGAGGGGCATTTTTCTTTTCTAGCTTGGGCTTTTCAGTGGTGGGAGGTTTGACTAATACAGTTATCTTACGAGCTTTCTAGAGCAGCTGGGCAAACTAAATAATATCAAGATTTTTCAAATGGGCCCGATACTCATGAGACATGTTATCAATGCAAATTTCAACAAGCTCTTGTTCTTTGTACTGCCCGTAACAATCAAGAGTAGCATCCCTAAATCGTCGGATAAAGTAATGGAGTCTTTCAGAGGACTTTTGCTTGGTGTTGTGAAGTGTGAGAATGGTTACTTTTTCTTCTCCACGGAAATACTTTGACCAGAAATTTTCAACTATGTCATCCCATGTAGAAATGGAACCTGGCTGGAGAGTGGAATACCATGCGTAGGCACGATCGGTAAGGGATTTTGAGAACTCCCTTAGACAAAGATCACCATTTCCAGCAAAAGGACCCATAGAATCAAGGAACTTGTTGACATGCTCAATCGCATTCCCTTTCCTCCCATCATAAAGAGAGAAGGTGGGAGTTTCATATCTCTCCGGATATGGCTTGCTTAGTAACTCAGCTAGGTATGGTAGGCTACGAACAAAGTGCCTTGGTTCCCTTGGTTGGCTAACCCTTTCCCTTTTCAGTAAAGCAGTGAGATCAGATAATGTAAAAAACTGAGGAAGAGAGGCATTTTGCTTACCAGATTGAGGATTCTCAGTGGTTGATCCCCTCTCCTGTTGTGTTCTAGGATCTGGACCTTCATGTAACGGTAGGGGTGTTGGCCCTTGAGTCTCTCTCAAGACTCTTAAAGATTTAGCAAGTTTGAACTGAGCTTGTTTCATTCCTTGTAATGTTTCCAAGAGGAAAGAGAATCGGTGGTTAGAACCCTCTTGGTTAACCTCATATTGGTCATCTTGTTCTCCTTGTGGAGTTGGGTTGTGATGGCTTTGTGCTGCTGGTAGACTGGTGTTTCGAGTCCCTTCTTGCCAGCTATTCCGAAACCTAAGAGGCATGGTGAACACTTCGCTTCAATAGGCTCCCTAGTGGAGTCACCAAAATGTTGGGGGTGGAAAAGCTTTTCCTTCAGACAAATAAGATTTGTGTTCGGTTGGGGGCCTAAGCCGAAATTCGATGATGGGCTCGAGGCACGGCTCAAAAGCTATCAGTGAAGATCCGAAGAATTCAATTTATTTTTATGCCTTAGGCTTAGGTTGAGACTGACAAGAATGGCCCATAAACAATTCCTACAGTAGACATGTCAGCATGATTAAAAAGCATATTGCAGAAAATAGCCCAGCAGTAAAATGTTCCCGCAATAAAATATCCCAGCGATAAAATGTCCCAACGGTAAAGCAAGACAAAACGGAATAAACCTCCAGCTGTTAGCTATTTCACAAATTAAGGAAAGTATCTACATTTTCAAACTCATCATTCGTTAACTTTGGAGAAGAGTCTTTTAATACAATGATATGAGGAAAAAATTCTATAGTAACATTTACATCATAACCTTCAATAGTAAATGAATAAGTAAATATCATGGGCTCCATTATAACAAATAATGAGAAAACTTAGTGTAAGATGAAAGGAGAGAGAGAGATCCCAGCTAGCGTAGCAAGATCATTATGGTGCCAAGACATGCTCCTGAATATAGTATAAGTAGTGAGTAATGAGGGACATTTCAGGTAATATGAGTAATAAGAGAAAGTGTATAGTAAAGCTGCTGGAGCTTTCTGTTGGGGACAGATAAGTGTTTATAGATAAAGGTATGAGGAGTATTTATGAGCTAGGAGCTGGTGAACTTAGTTTCTAACCTTGAAACTAAGAACTCAGAACTTTGACAGAGCTTAGAGAAGGCTAAACAGAGAGGTTAAGGAAGAACTCCTTTCTATTAGTGTGTCCCTTAGTGTATCTTGGGTACCCCTGAAGGATTAGTGGAAAGTTCTATTTATAGTTGACTTTGAGAGGGTAATTAGCAAATAATCTCTAGTAAATCTTCCTCAATCTTCAGAAAATCCTTAGAGAATTGTTCCTCGGATTTTTGACCAAGAGTGGTAAGCTCAGCTTTAGGATGTTCTTGCTGTTTTGGGTAATAACAGCTAGGATTCTGGCCTAGCATTAAATGTTGATTTGGCCTTAGTTGATGGGATTAAAGCATGTATTAGGATAATGATCTTACTTTTGCTGTTACTAGAATCAGAGCTCCCTAGGACAAATTGTATCACCCCAAGCTAGGTGTCAATCTTGGAGCCCTATGCTGGGAACTCTACTGGGATCCCTTTAGTGCCCTCCAAGCCACATTTCCCTAAGTTTTCCCCATTTGGGGTTCATGTGGTTGGTTCATGAACTAGAGAGTACATGTTTTTGGCAAGAAAATGAACTGATTTCTAGTTTTTCCAGGAGCTTCCATAGTCTGGTTACGGTTGCCCTTAGTCTTTAACCGAATGGGTTGGAGAAGAAGGGAGATATAGCTGGCTGAAGCTTCCCAGCCTTTTGTCATGTCACCTTAGCTTTATGTCACATGAGAAATGATGAAAATGAGCTTAGTAAGGAAGGGTTTAACCCCTGCTAGACATGGGTCCCTCTTCTGATCTAATTGGACAAGTTCGAGCTGATGGTATGGGCTTCAGCTGTCAGGTTGTACTGAAGTTTGATTGGATAGCTCACATGAGCTTCAGCTGCTGGGATTTGTGTGTGAGTTGGGCTGCCACAACTGGGCTTTGTAGTTGAGCTTTTTGGGCTTGGTCATCCCTACAAAAGTGAATGGTTTTGCCATGGCTAATATACATGGGCTTTTGTAGTTAGTTGATTATGGGAAAATAAACATAGTTCCCATGAATTTTATAAAAGAAATATTTTTGAGAGATGAGTAATTATATTTCCCATGAGTGAGGGACTTTAGCATATGTAAAATAGGTGCCAAATTAGTATTTGCGCTTTTAGAGATAGTTGCCAAAATAGTATTTTGGCTTTGTGAAAATAGTGCCAAATTATCATTTGGGCTTTATGAAAATAGTGCCAAATTATTATTTGGGCTTTATTAAAATAGGTGCCAAATTAGTATTTGAGCTTTTGTAAAATAATTTGAGATATTGTAAAAATATTGTCATATAGCAACGGGCTTTGTAAGAGTGCTGTGTAGCAACGGGTTTTGTAAGAGTGCCATGTAGCAACGGGCTTTAGAGGTGCCGTGTAGCAACGGGCTTTGTAAAGGTGCCACGTAGCAACGGGTTTTAGAGGTGTCATGTAACAACAGGCTTTTTAAAGGTGCCATGTAACGATGAGCTTTTTAAAGGTGCTGCGTAGCAATGGGCTCTAGAGGTGTCGTGTAGCAACAGGCTTTATAAGAGAGTTTTGTTAGGCTTTTTGGCTTTGCCCACAAGTTAAATGATTTTGGGCTTTGTTATGGAGATAGTGTAATTTTGTGACCCAATTTTGGTAGTAATGTGTTAAGTACTTTTTGTGGAAAATTGTTGGATAATATGTGGGATATAATGGGCAATATTTGTGAGAGGGCCCAAGGTAATTTATGGGGCTTGTATAGGAAGTATTTGTGGGAGCCCAAGTTGGGAAATAATGTGGAAAATATTTATGTGGGTTCAAAATAGCTTATGGGCTCGTGTGGGTATATATTTCTATGAATGGGCTAATGAAATTAGGGCCCGAAAATTTGTACTTCAACACTCTTTAATTGTTGAATTGCTTCTTTCCAGTCTCCACTACTTTCAAATTCTAACTTTTAACACAAGTATAATAAATTTGTGTAGAAATTACTTCAAGTGTCGTGATAAGCCAAAAACGTATTGACCCCTTATGATGAATTAATTGATTAATTAGCCCAATTTATTAATTAATCAAATTAACATGCATTTGTACGTGTCAGCACAAACAAATCACCAATTAAATAAAGTATGCAGTGGAAAATAAATTGACACGACGATTTGTTTACGAATGGGAAAAACCTACACGGCAAAAACCCCACCGAGTGATTTTAAGGCCATCACTCCCGAGAATCAACTATTATCAAAACAAGCGGTTACAAGTAAAGGAACCCCATTACCTTATACCAACCTACAGTTGAACTCTTACTCCAATACCCAATTGGACTTGTTCTGTAGTGACAATCTCTCCTTTTCAATGCACGGCTCCTAGTACGTGACTAACTAATTGCGCGGATCCTAATACGCGACTTGATCACCAACTTGAGAAGGAAGTTGGCTGCAAAGTTCTTTAGTTCATCTAGATGATGAAGAACATGAAGTTGGTTAGCTACAAAACCCAATGGTGTACAAACACAGCAGCTTCTTCAAGAGAAAGCAGAACTAGGGCAAACTAGGTTTCTGGTCACACTTTTCTTCACACTTGTGGAATTGTGCTCTTGTGCAACTTGTTGTCATCTTTTTCAGCCCTTAAAATAATCATTATATATGTTTAGGGTTGTGAGAAAAGAAAGCCCAAATATATATTCACAGATTGGATGAAAATTAGCTTGAAAAACTGAACTTCATAAACCTTGACAAATACCCTATTTATCGAGCTAGCTGTCGAGCCACGGGCTTCAGCAGCTTTTAAACCTCGGGATAGCCAAAGGGAAGATGAGCTTATCATGGGTCTCCGTATCCCTAAACACATCTATGATGGAAAGAATAAAATGAGAGGGAAAATCTATAGTGAGATGCTCTAAAAGTGAAAGCAAAAATCGAGCAGGGGGCTCGTAATAGAGTTATAATGAGAAAGAGGATGCAAAACAAAAGTTATAACCATGTTCATGAACCTAGGACCTTTAGCAAAGGCTGAACACGGAGTAAACTGACGATCACCCCAATTAGAGGGACGCTCACAAAAAGCTGATATAAGCTCGTCTTTGGACACAGTTCTCAGATGCTCACAATCGGGGTAGTTAGGATACTCTACCCTCGAGACATGGAGCACATCGGATACAACATCTAGTGTGACCACAATGCGCGTACCTCAAATGCAAGTAACAAAAAGAGGTACTGAATAATTAAATCCATGCATATTGGAGTAGAATTAGGGGTGTCAATTCGGGTTAGCGTGTCAGGTTCGTGTCGTGTCGAGGTAGGCATATTCGACTACATGGCTCAACCCTAACCCGACCCATTTAATAATCGTGCCATGATCCTTCAACCCTAACCCGACCTGTTAAAAAGGTGGGTTGACCTGACCCAACCCATTTGATACGCTAAATAAACGAGTCATGTTGGGTTGACACGAATGTAACACAACCTATTTTAACTTGCATAATATTAAATATAATATCCATCTAGAAATAATTTTTTTTTACATCCCAAAAGCAGTGCATACACTTCAAGTCTTCAACTCACATTCAAAATAATATAGTTCAACAAAAATATAACATTCATCTAGAAATAAGTGCATAGTTTAACAAAAGAAGTGCATACACGTCAACCTAAATTCAAAATAACATAGTTCAACAAAAATATAATATCCTTGGAACTCACCAAATGCTAAGTGTCAATATTGAAATAATTGGAGCAAACAGTAGACTAAAGTTTATAGAACAAAAATATTATGTAGAAAAAATTATTACAGAATTTTGAAACGCCAAGAAAACGGTTTTCTTTAATTCTAAAACTCACTAAACACATGAGAGAGAGAGAGAGACAGAGAGCAATAACCAGTTTGAGAATTTGATTTTGAGAATTGGGCATGAGACTATAAGATAGTAGAGTGAGTATTACGGCTAAAATAAAAAAATAAAAAAATTAGATATTTATAAGATGGTTTAGAGATTTAGGGTTTGAAGGGTTTAGAGATCTAGGATTTGTAAAGTTTCAATTTCCAATTATATCCCTTGTAAGTTTTTGTAATCACTCACTTTTTTTTTTAATTTAAAATATATGTTGGATATAAAAGGTATTTGACAAATCTAAAATAAAATGAATATTTATTTGTTATACGAGTTAAACAAGTTGTGTTAAGTGGGTCATTTCGGGTTGACACAAATAAATTGGCGTGTCAAACGTGTCTATTGCGGGTTACGCGGGTTGACCCGTCTATGACACGTTTCTTATCGTGTCGCTTTCGGGTCGACCCGTTTATGACCCAAACCCATTAAGGCCCAACCCTAATCCGCAAAAACCCGTGTCGGGTTCGTGTCGTGTTCGCAGGTTGGGTCGAAAATTGACACCCTTAAGTAGAACTCCTATATCAGCACAGATGGACAAGTGACTGGGACGTCATACAGTGACTCCCAACTCCTACTGTGAATGACAGTGTGTTAGGACATATGTGTTTCACTTGTTAGGAACATATGTCAATATTTTATGTAGTTGGCTAATCCTTTGACAAAACGCACTTTACTTGTATTTAGATAGATCTAGAATGTGTTTAATACTTCAAGAAACAGGCCGTTCAAGTCTAGTATTAAAGCCATGAAGATTGGACCAAGAAACAAGTGAAGAAAAACTGTTCAATAAAGCTGGACAGATAGCTCGACACTTGCGGACAGATAGCTCGATAGCTGCTTGACACCTCTCGACAACTAGGCTATCTATCGAGATTTTCAATTTCTTCTTATCGCAATCTCGATAGCTTCTTGATAGCTGTATCTGTCGAAGTTTAAAGCTCAATACCTCTTCGACACCTCCCGATCAATCGAGGTTACAGGAATTTAGATTTGCGGATCTGATTTTCGGCCCATGATGACATGTATGTGTAGGGTTTCTTTTCTCACAACCTTAGACCTATATAAGGCTTAGTTTAGAGGCCGTCACATAAGAGAATACATGGAAAACATATGCAAAAGATGACCAATGCCTTATTCTCTCTGAAAGAAGCTACTGCATCTTTACGCCTTAGGGTTTTGTAACCAAGTGCTTCTTAATCTTCATTGTTGATGAAGTGAAGAACTTTGCAGCCAACAATCTTCTTCAAGTTGGTGAGTGAGTCACATACTGGGATTCGTGCATCTTTGGTTAGTCATGTACTGGGATCTGTGCATAAGAAGGGTGGTGTTCATATATTGAAGAGTTCAGAGGTTCTGAAGCGGTAGAAGGTTTCTACTGTGAGTTCATCTACAGGGATTGTAGAGTCTAGGGACAAAGGTTTTGTACTAGATCTGAAACTTCTCTTTACTATAGTGGATTGCTTTTCTGGAAGGTTTTCCCCCAGGTTTTTTACTGTGAAACTAGTTTGTTTCATTGGTTTTCCTGGGTCATCATATCTTGTCTTATTTATTTTTCCGCTGCATGATTTTGGCATGATATTGATGTTTGTTTGTTTTAACAAGTTTTATTCATAATAAATCTAATTAACAACTTGGGTTTAAAACTTGTTAATTCTATCAGCTGGAGTCTAAATTTCCCAACAAGTGGTATCAGAGCAGGTACACTTTGATTGGATTAATTTCCTGAGTGTGATCTTTGACCCCCGTTGTCATGGATCGTGGACAATCTCTTTTGATTCCTCCTTTATTTGACGGAACTAATTATGCGTACTGGAAAGTTCATATGAAAGTCTTTTTGTAGGCTCTAGGTGAACAGGTATGGCAAGCTGTTGAAGTTGGTTGGATTAAGCCAAAGGAAGTGCCGGTGGATTGGGATGATGCAACAATCATAGCGGCAAATTTCAATAGTAAGGCCTTGAATGCTTTGTTCTGTAGGGTGACCAATGAGGAATTCAAGAAAATATCATCCACGGAAGTTGCCAAGGAAGCATGGACCATTCTTGAGACCACCTATGAAGGTACCAAGGCAGTAAATACTGTGAAGTTTTAAAGACTCACTAGTAGTTTTGAAGAAATAAGGATGGAGGAGGATGAGACCTTTGATGAGTTTGATGCTGAACTCAAGGATATTGTGAATTCTACCTTCAACCTTAGAGAATGTATTGTAGAATCCAAAATTGTTAGAAAAATCCTTAGGTCCTTACCTGAAAGATTCCATGCCAAGATCACTACCATTGAAGAAGTGAAGGAAATTGATAAAATTCCTTTAACTGAGCTTGTAGGGAACCTTCAAACCTATGAGATGGGACTAGGCTCAATGGGAAAAGGTGGAAAGAGCAAAAACTTGGCTCTTAAGGGTATAGAGGAAGAGATTGAGAACTCTGAAGATGAAGATGATGATGAGGATGAGGATCTATCCTTCATAACTGATGAGATCATCAAGCTTCTTCAATTTAGGAAAAAGGATAAGGGCAAACCTCCTAGGAAATCTAAATCCTCTAGGAAGAGCAAGAATGAGAAACCCCTTATTCAATGCCATGAGTGCAAAGGTTTTGGTCATATGAGGATAGAGTGTCCAAATTACCTTATGAAGTAAAAGACCAAGGAGTCAAAAGATAAAGGGTTGGTTGCTACTTGGAGTGATACTAAGAATGACTCTTCTGATAAGTATGTGGGTGAATGTAGTCACGTTATGGCCTTTGCTACTACAACTGATAAGGTGATTGTGGAGAGTGCTAGTGACAGTGATGATTCTTCTGATGATGAAGTACCTAAGAAGTTGACCCTTTAGGAAGCCTATGATAAGCTATGCACTGAATTCATAAAATTTGAAAAGACTTCTCATCTTTGTAGAAAAGAGCTTAATGAGGTAAAAACTGAAAAAAACTGATATGTCAATCAAGCTAGATGAGACTACAAGGTTAGTTGAGACTCTTGTTATGGAGAACACCTCATTAGAAGAAAATGTCAAGAATCTTGAGGTTGAGCTTAGTCAAGCTAGAACTCAAATAGAGAGGATGTCTAGTGCAAAGCTTGATGAGGTATTGAGTTCTCAAAAGCCTAGTTCTGATAAAACTGGCTTAGGATATGCTGTTTCCTCTAGCCCCTCCTCTTCCACGGCTTCTAGATCAATGACTGTTTTTGTGCCCCAATCTGAGAAAGGTGATAAAGGTATGAAATCCAAAACTGTTTTGGCTAATTCTAAATCCTTTGTTAGACCTCATGTTTGTCACCATTGTGGTGTTTCTGGACACATTCGTCCTAATTGCTTTAAGTTGTATTCTCATAAGCAATTGTCCAAACGGTCATAGGTTTCCTCTCAAGGACCTACACCTTTGTTTGGAGAGTTATTAAAAGTTTTGAGCTTTTTAACTCAATTTCAGGAGAATTCTAATTCTTTTATGTCCTTTAGTAGACATATTAGGACACGTGCCTTTTCATCTTCAAGGCCTAAGACTCGTGCTGTGTGGGTGAGAAAGGAGCCTAAGACTTAATTGTCTTTTCTGATTGTCCTCTGCTTTAATTCTTTCTATCTAAAGTAGGACCCTCTTTACTTGATTTCTTATTTGCTTTTGAAATCATGCTTTCATGCATCTGCACCCTTCTATCATACCTTCATGCATATGCATCTTTCTTTATGCTTTCATGTTGTTTGTCTGTTTTTGTTTAGTTGTTTAGTTTTTATTTTGTTTTGTTTTCAAAATAAAAATAAAAAGGAAAAATTAGAAAAATAGAAAAACAGTGTGTGTTTTGTGTACATTGGTACTTATGTACCTTGGATGGCCATTGAAACAAAGTTTTCTAAACTTTGTATCTTTTGTAGCTTAGATGAGCATTTTTATGCACAACTAAGAAAGTGAGCTTTGTGGCTCTTGTTTGTGATAAGTAAAATTAAGTTATCTCTTGTACTTAACACTCATATCACTCTTTTTGATGGGAAGGACTAGAAAATCCTAAGAGAAAGGCATAAATAACCATCTCACCACTGTTGCCTGCTAATCATGAAAGACATATGTATGCTTCGGCATAGCAAAAGTGTGATGTCAATGACATTTGTGTGCTTCGGCATAGCAAAATTGAAATGTCAAATATCATTGGGTATTTCTTTTCTTTCTCTTATATGCCCATGCATGATATGCTAAATAAAAGAAAAATATGCAAAGAAAAATAAAAAGCAAAAAGATCAAAAATGCTTTAAATATGATTACAAGCGTGTATTCTAGGAGATGTGGGAGTTATAGGATGTACCTCAAAGGTGATAGTCCTCATCAAACAGTTTTGATTGTGTGTGAGTTAAAGTGATTTTCTCATACCTCAAATCGTCATAACTAGTTGACACTTATGTAATCTTGCAATGTTTTACACACACTACACGCAATATTCTTTGCTACTCTTGATACATGTGCAGATACAATGTGATTTGGCCATCACAAGGTTTTACACGTGTTAATGTATGCTCACTAAACTGTCTTGACTTATTTTTGAAATATAAAATTGGTTAGACATGTTTAGTGTGTGTGTGTGTGTGTGTGTGTGTGTGTTTTGTGATCTATGTGCTTAACATTTTTCTTGTTGAGAGATTTGTTTTTCACATGTTCTGCATCTTTCTATTATCTTGTCATCCATAACATCTTGTTTCATTACATTCATGTATTTTTATGGATTCTTTGTACCCCTTTGATCATCCTTGGTCATCTTTATGTTTCTCGGGTGAAGCTTTCTAGCTTCTTGTACCCTTTGTCAATCATGACAAAAAGGGGGAGAAATTGTTGTGGTTTTGTGGTTTCTTTTTTAAGATTCTACAAGTTAGGGGGAGAAATACATGCCTCTATAAGGGGGAGTTGTGTTTCATCTTGTTAGGGGGAGTGTTTACCTCCTTGTTGTCGTAGGAGCTTCTTTTAGCTTCTTCTTCTTGTACACCGGTCTTGTGACCATGTTTACATACATTGTACTTATCTTTAATATATTTATATGCTGATGCATGTTTTCTTCACCTACCCTTACATATGTTGTTTCTTTTCTATCTTTATACACATGTTTCTTTTTCTTGTATGCAATCTATTATTTCTGTTTAACACAAAGATGCTTTGATGAGTTTTGTTTAAAGTGTTTTAGAAATACAGGTTGTCAAAGTCTACTTGCCATAAACTTTCTTCTTACAAAGTTTTTCAAAAGTTTGTGTTAGAATAGATTTTATTGTATTTAACAAGTGAATATGAGTTGAGTGATTTATGACTTCTCTCATATGTTCATTTGTTTGTTGTGGTTTTGTCACGGATTGCCAAAGGGGGAGATTGTTAGGACATATATGTTTCACTTGTTAGGAACATATGTTAATATTTTATGCAGTTGGCTAATCCTTTGACAAAACGCACTTTACTTGTATTTGGATAGATCTAGGATGTGTTTAATACTTCAATAAACATGTTGTTCAAGTCTATTATTAAAGCCATGAAGATTGGACCAAGAAACAAGTGAAGAAAAGTTGTTCAATAAAGCTGGACAGATAGCTCGACACCTACGGACAGATAGCTCGATAGCTGCTCGACACCTCTCGACAGCTAGGCTATCTATCGAGATTTTCAATTTCTTCTTATCGTAATCTCAATAGCTTCTCGATAGCTGGTGGATCAATCGAGAAAGCTTTTGTCTCCTCAACAGCTCCTCGATAGCTTCTCGATAATTGTATCTATCGAAGTTTAAAGCTTGACACCTCCTGATCGATCGAGGTTATGGGAATTCAGATTTGTAGATCTGATTTTCGGCCCATGATGACATGTATGTGTAGGGTTTCTTTTCTCACAACCCTAGACCTATATAAGGCTTAGTTTAGAGGCCGTCACATAAGAGAATACAAGGAGAACATATGCAAAAGGTGACCAATGCCTTATTCTCTCTGAAAGAAGCTACTGCGTCTTTACGCCTTAGGGTTTTGTAACCAAGTGCTTCTTAAGCTTCATTGTCGATGAAGTGAAGAACTTTGCATTCAACAATCTTTTTCAAGTTGGTGAATGAGTCAGGTACTGGGATTCGTGCATAAAAAGGGTGGCATTCATATATTGAAGAGTTCAGAGGTTCTGAAGCGGTAGAAGGTTTTTGCTGTGAGTTCATCTACGAGGATTGTAGAGTCTAGGGACAAAGGTTTTGTTCTAGATCTGAAACTTTTCTTTACTATAGTGGATTGCTTTTCGGGAAGGTTTCCCCCCAGGTTTTTTACTGTGAAACTAGTTTGTTTCATTGGTTTTCCTGGGTCATCATATCTTGTCTTATTTATTTTTCCGCTGCATGATTTTGACATGATATTGATGTTTGTTTGTTTTAATAAGTTTTATTCATAATAAATCTAATTAAAAACTTGGGTTTAAAACTTGTTAATTCTATCAATCGGGTCTAAATTTCCTAACACAGTGGGTAGGTCAGTGTCGGAGAAATCCGACAAAATGACTTGGCATTCCGAATGAACGCCTCATGTAGAAAAGTTCTCAAAGAAGTCGATTTGGCCTTCTCATCACAGAGCCGAACGTGAGAGGGTTCCGGGATGGACTAAACTTACATTTAGGTGCCATAACGCAACTAACATAAACTAGAGAGAGAGAGAGAGGGAGAGAAAAGGATACGCAGAAAAGCACCAATACAGTCAATATATAAGAATATAGAGAATGTAAAGTACGTATGCATTAAAATGCATGAGCATGTGTATGCAATAGTAAAGACATCATGGGCTCAGCCCAATCCAATCCTACCAGCACACAACATTGCAACAAATATAACACACATCTATAATGCATGAAAATATTTTTATAATGCAAGTGAGAAGCAATGCATGATGTGTTGAAACTTGATAAAGTAAAACCCAACCCAAAAATTTTGCAAAAAATTCATCAATTTTGAAAAACCCCAAAAAAATTTCAAAAACCCAAAAACCTAGGTCTAATGCATGAAATGCATGAAGAATGAAGGATTTAGGAACCTTACCAGTGTAGAAAAACTTGATCTAGGCCGAAAATCAACTGAGGATGAAGTTTAGAGTGAGAGAGAAGTGTTTTAGGAGGTGAAGAGACGAGGGCTATCAAGAGAGATCGAAGAGAAGTGAATCTGAAATCGCGCTAAACGAATATATAGGATTTCATAATTCTCTATAGATCGAGAGGTGTCGAGAGGTGTCAAGCTTTAAAGGCACAAAGAGACACAGCTATCGAGCAACTGTCCAGAGGTGTCCACAGTAAAAACAAGCTCGATGGATCGATGAGATATCGAGAAGCTATTAAGGAGACAAAAACTTTCTCAATGGATCAAGGAGCTATCGAGAAGCTGTCAAGATTACGATAAAAAGAAGTTGAAGAGCTCAATAGATAAGCTAGGTGTCAAGAGCTATAGAGGAGCTGTCGAGATTGCTTAAAAATAGTTTTTTAAGAAGAGAAAAACACAGATATGAATGCAATCAAACATGCAACTCAACCAAGTATTCCTTGTGATGGCCAAATCACATTATACTTGCACATGTATCAAAAGTAGCAAAGAATATTGCGTGTTGTGTGTGAAAAACATCATAAGATCGCATAAGTGTCTACATGTTATGACGATTTAAGATATAAGACAATCACTTTTACTCACACACAATCATAACTATTTGATGGGGACTATCACCTTCAAGGTACGTCTTATAACTCCCACATCTCCTAGAATACATGCTTGCAATCATATAAAGCATTTTGTTCTTTTTGCTTTTTATTTTTCTTTGCATATTTTTCTTTTAAGCAAACCATGCATGGGCATATAAGAGAGAGAAAAGAAATACCCAATGATGTTAAGCATTTGACATTGCACTTTTGCTATGCCGAAGCATACGGATGTCATTTCATGATTGGCAGGCAACAGTGGTGAGATGATTATTTATGCCTTTCTCTTAGGATTTTCTAGTCCTTCCCGTCAAAAAGAGTGATATGAGTGTTAAGTACAAGAGATTACTTAATCTTACTCATCACAAACATGAGCCACAAAGCTCACTTGCTTAGTTGTGCATAGAGATGCTCATCTAAGCTACAAGAGATACAAAGTTTAGAAAACTTTGTTTCAATGGCCATCCAAGGTACACAAGTACCAATGTACACAAACACACACTGTTTTTGTATTTTTCAATTTTTCAATTTTTTTATTTTATGAAAAACAAAATAAAACAAAACTAAAAACTAACCAAACAAAAACATGTTAAACAAAACATATCAATGCATAAAACTAGATGCAAATGCATGAGGAAGAGAAGATGAGATCAATCCATGGAGATGACACCAATGTTTTGGCGAAGGAATTCAAATCGTTTGTTGTTAAGAGGTTTGGTAAACAAATCAGCCTTTTGATCATCAGTGTGAATAAACTCAAGAGTAAGAGTACCATCTTCGACAAGCTCCCTAATGAAGTGATGTCAAATCTTTATGTGTTTAGTTCGAGAATGTTGAACCGGATTCTTAGAGATGTTAATGACACTAGTATTGTCACAGTAGATGGTAAGATGCTCTTGACAAATACCGTAATCATGGAGGAGTTTTTTGCATCCATAGAAGTTGGGTGCAACAGCTACCGACATGATATACTCAGCTTCTACAGTGGATAATGAGATGGAATTCTGCTTTTTGCTCATCCAAGAAACAAGATTATTACCCACATAGAAACAACTACCCAATGTACTCTTTCTATCATTAGCATTCCCAGCCTAATTAGCATTAGAATACCTAGCTAAGACATCATATTTGTCCTTGTTGTACCACACACCAAAGTCGGCAGTGGTTTTGACATACTTTATGATTCTTTTCAAAGCAATCATATGAGACTTTTTGGGATTAACCTGATATCTAGCACACACTCCTACACTGTAACTAATGTTAGGTCTACTAGCAGTAAGGTAAAGAAGACTACCTATCATGCTTCTATAGAGAGATGAATCAACACGTTTACCTAACAAGTCAATCATAAGTTTAACATTTGGGCTCATAGGGGTTCTAACAGAACTAGCAGATTTCAAACAAAACTTCTTCACAAGATTTTTAGCATATTTAGATTAAGATAGGAATATACCTAAATCTTGTTGATGAATCTGCAATTCAAGGAAGTGAGTTAGCTCTCCAATCATGCTCATCTCGAACTTGGCCTGCATGAGTTTTGAGAAGCTATGAGCAAGTTCATCCTTAGTTAACCCGAAGATGATATCATCAACATAGACTTGAGCAACTATCAACTCGCCGTCTTCCATTTTTATGAAGAGAGTTTGATATGCTTTTCCTTTGGTGAACCCATGTGACACCAAGTATTGTGTGAGCCGATCATACCAAGCTCTGGGGGCTTGCTTTAATCCATAAAGTGCCTTCTTGAGGTACAGCACATGATCTAGAAAGTGTGGATCAATGAACCCTTTTGGTTGAGCCACATAGACATCTTCTTTAAGTAGCCCATTCAAGAATGCATTCTTCACGTCCATTTGATAGAGCTTGAACCTCAAGTGACAAGCCAGGGCTAGGAGAATTCTGATGGACTCCATACGGGCTACCAGAGCAAATGTCTCATCATAGTCTACTCCTTTCATTTGTGAGTATCCTTGAGCTACAAGACGAGCCTTGTTGCGGATCACATTACCCTCATCATCAATTTTATTGCGGAATATCCACTTTGTGTGGATGATGTGCTCACCCTCCAGTCTAGGTACCAAAGTCTAGACATCATTCCTCTAAAACTGAAGTAGTTCATCATGCATAGCTTCAACCTAGCTTTCATCCTGAAGAGCTTCCTCAACTTTAGTGGATTCAACCTGCGACAAGTAACAAGAATAAGACACAAAGTTAGCAACACATTTATCAAATGTACGCTTCCTTAGTGTAAGTTCATTCATGTTTCCCACAATAACTTCAGGAGGATGATTCAAATTGATCCTGGAAGAAGGTCCTTTCTCCTCATGGATTTCAGAATCAGGTAAATTAGATAAGTCTGCTGAAACTTCTACAACACTTGGAGTATTTGGAGTACTAGGAGATGCAGGCTCTTGTTCAATAATTTCTTGAACTTCCCTAGGCTCGGGAGGAAGAATTTATTTGGGGATTTCCTCACCAAATTTCTCAGAACCGGAATTTGAAGATTCATCAATAACAACATTTACTATTTCCATTACCTTCATGGTTCTTTTATTGTATACCCTTGTAAAGGAGTATCCTAGAAATATTCCTCCATCACTTCGGGAGTCAAATTTTCCCACATTCTCTCTATCCTTGAGAATGAAACAAGTATTTCCAAAGATTCTAAAATATTTGACATTTGGCTTCCTTCCCTTCCATAACTCATATGGAGTCTTCTTGGTATTGGGTCTAAAATACACCTTATTAACCATATGATAGCAGTGTTAACGGTTCTCCCCACAAGTTTCTAGCCACATCCTTGTTGTGCAACATGGCTCTAACCATCTCTTGAATAACCCTATTCTTCCTTTATACTACACCATTCTCCTGAGGAGTAATAGGAGCAGAGAATTTCTGAGATATACCTGATCATGTACAAAAGGACTCCATATATGAGTTCTCAAATTCTTTACCATGATCACTTCGAATTCGATCAATCTTTAGGCTTTTTTCATTCTGCAATCTTGTGCACAAAGTTTCAATGTGCTCAGGAGCATCAGACTTAGATCGTAGGAGAATGACCCAAGTGTACCTAGTGAAGTCGTCCACCACAACCATGATGTATCTCTTTCCACCAAGAGACTTGGTTTTGGTTGGACCTATAAGATCCAGATGTAGTAGCTCCAATGGTCTAGATGTAGCAGATGTCTGAGTGCCCAGATGTTTAGCTTTTGTCTGTTTCCCAAGCTAATATGGTCCACACACCACATTGCTCACTCTACTGAGCTTTGGTATCCCCAAGACTAACTCATGCTTAGATACAATTGAAAGATGTTTGTAACTAGCATGTCCCATCCTTTGGTGCCATAGATCTTCATTTGGTAAACGAATGCTATTGCACACAATATCAGCATCAGGAACTAAGCCATAACAGTTGTCTAGAGTGCGAACACCACTGATGAGCTTCTTTCTAGACTCATCCATGACAAGACATTTTCCTTTTGAGAATAGTACCATGAAGTCTTGATCACATATCTAACTTATGCTCAACAGGTTCACTCTCAAACCTTCTACATATAGAACATTAGCAATGTCTAACAGTCCAGGTAGAGATATGATTCCCTTTCCTTTAATCTGTGAGTTTCTCCCATCACCAAAAGTGACATTACCACCTTTTTTAGACTCGAAAACCTTAAAGAGAGATCGGTCTCCAGTCATGTGTCTTGAGCAACCGCTGTCAAGGTACCACAAACACGTGTCCATAACCTTAAATGCGGACTTCAACATGAAGCACACTTCATGCTTAGATGACAGATAAGTGGGAATGGTGTTTTCTCTCATCTACCTTTTATGAACTAAACCTTTAACTTTCACTCTTCTCAGATGAACTCCTTTGCACATTTTCATCCTGAGATAGTCTAGTTTCTTCTTTGTCAAAATAAATCTTTTCCAATAGTCATCATAATGGAATTAAAATAACTTTTAGACTTGCATTTTCTGATACACTCAAACAAGTAAAGATTAGAAAAACAAGATGTATTTGAAAACAAAGATCTCTTTAAGCCGGTTGCAGCCATGACAATAGGGGTCAATGGATCACACAACAAAGATTAAAACCTAATCATAGTGTGCCTGCTCTGATACCACTTGATAGGCCAAAAACATATTGACCCCTTGTGATGAATTAATTGATTAATTAGCCAAGTTTATTAATTAATCAAATTAACATGCAATTCTATGTGGCAGCATAAACAAATCACCAATTAACTAAAGTATGCAGTGGAAAATAAATTGACACAGTGATTTGTTTATGAATGGAGAAAACTTACACAGCAAAAACCCCACTAACTGATTTTAAGGTCACCACTCCTAAGAATCCACTATTATCAAAACAAGCGGTTACAAGTAAAGGAATCCCAGTACCTTATACTAACCTACAGTTGAACCCTTACCGCAATACCCAATTGGACTTGTTCTGTAGTGACAATCTCTCCATTTTAATGCACGGCTCCTAGTATGTGACTAACCAATTGCGCGGATCCCAGTACGCGATTTGATCACCAATTTGAGAAGGATGTTGGCTGCAAAGTTCTTCAGTTCATCTAGACAATGAAGATCATGAAGTTGCTTGGTCACAAAACCCTATGGTGTATAAACACAGCAGTTTCTTCAAGAGAAAGAAGAACTAGGGCAAACTAGGTTTTCAGACACACTTTTCTTCACACTTGTGGAATTGTGCTCTTGTGCAACTTGTCGTCACCTTTTCAGCTCTTAAAATAATCCTTATATATGTTTAGGGTTGTGAGAAAAGAAAGCCCAAACATACATTCACGGATTGGATGAAAATTAGCTTGAAAAATTGAACTTCATAAATCTTAACAGATACCCTATCTATCGAGCTAGCTGTCGAGCCACGGGTTTCAGCAGCTTTTAAACCTCGATAGATGCTAGCTGTCGAGCTGGTTGTTGAGCTTTAAAATCCTGCACTTTCTGACTTGATTCTTGGATAGACTTACATGACTTTAACACTTGAACTTGAAACCTTGTTTTGTTGAAGCATTAAACACATCCTAGATCTACCCAATTACAAGTAAAGTGCGTTTTGTCAAAGGATTAGCCAATTACATAAAATAGTGACATATATTCCTAAAATTGAATCACATATGTCCTAACACGTCGAAACTATGATCCTATTAACTTTGAAGTCTTTCATGAGAATGCGAATTGGGTATTAAAGGATGAGCCAACAAATTTGATAGTGGAGGAATTGGAGACCTTCCAAAATGAATTAGCAGCTTGTACAATCCAAGACAACGAAAATGATATTGGTTAGTTTTTTACATTAATTACAAAATTCACTTAGTCTAGTGCATGTATTTTCTTTTTATTTCATTTGTGGCCTTATACAAGAGTTTAAATGTATATAGATATCTTGAACTTGGAAGAGTTGGTCGAAGATGCTGACAATGATGATGGAGATCCTAGTAACCAATATGAAGCTAGGATTGAGGAGCCTAATGAAAACAGAGAATCTAATAATGAGGCTGATGTTGGAGTTTTCAATGAAGATAGAGCTTCAAGTTTAAGCCTAGGCCGTAATCCATGGGATTGGAGTAATTGGAACAACCAGTGAGAGATTGAGAGAAATTAGCATTAGAGTTTAAGTTATAGAATTTTTCCTTGTGAATTTTATAGAATTTCTAATGCTATTGTTTAGGAAACATTGATTTTGAATTATAATGGCGAGTTTAATTTAGGCATATGCCTATTTGTTTTTCTTTTTTTAATTTACATATTCAGGTTATGATTTACAAACTTAGTTTTATAAATTTTTTATTTTTTAATTTTTTTTATTTGACCCTGTGGTTCAACTGATGACCCATTGGTTAAACCAGTGACCTAGTGACCCAGCTCATAGATCAGGTGAACGTTCGGGCTAGGTTTAATAATTATGCTCTCATGTAAGCTTCAGCCCATTTCATTTTTTTAGCATACATTTCATGCAATCATTCATGGTTATGTAAATTGTGTTTGTCGACCATTTTCTTCCACATGTCTTCAAATTAATTTGGTGTAACATACTATACCATACACTTGATTAAACTTTCATACACTTCCTATACTTTCACATACTTCCTTATTATGTAGATTTGCAAAAGCATTCATTTCAAGATGCCACACGCAAAGATGATGTCAAGACTCTAGAAAACTATTTTAATAGTTTTACTCAATGCTTTGTCCCCATCTGTCACGATTGAAATATGAGTCTTATTGTTCATTAGTACAAGCATATTTTGCAATGGCTAAGTATATGTTTCAATGCTCTCATCAACTAATAGTCCATAACCAAATACTATAGTCAGCTAGTGGTAGTTAGCTCCTACCAATATAACTAGGGGTTTTTGTTATACATTCATCTTAGATGTTGTATCAAATGCGACTACATTTCCAAAACATGCATACTCTAAACGACTTTGACAATTTGTCCAAAATAGATTGGCCAAATGGATTTCTTTATCAATAGTGTACTGAAAAAAAAAAAAAAAAAAAAGACTTGTCCATATCTACTTTGGCTTGTAAACATGCCAAAGCACATTTAGCATCACCATCACGCATATTGGAATTGCGATCTGCCACTATATGGTTCTTGTATCCTCCAGCTTGTTAGATCAAATTGGCCATGATTTGATTTGACCCCAATATTATGCAATGATATAATCTGAGCCTTATCGAAATCCTTAATAGTCCTATGTGAACAAAGAAATTGAGTTTCAAATTCAGTAACTAAGTTGTGATTATACTCCCTTTTAAACTCTCCTACAACCCATTTATTTGACTTACAATCAAACCTAATACAAAAAGCAGCCTTTCAACCACTTCTTGTTATTGGTCTTGCCTCTCACATGAAATTTAACTTTACATAATTTTTTCTTGTTCGCAATCTTTTTTTTTTTTTTTGGTGCACAAACCCATCTTCTAGAGGTCACGATGTTGTTTTTATTATGCTTTACCTCATCTTTGCAAATACTAAAGCCAACCAACTTCACATATGTGTTATAAAATTCTCCACCATCATCTAGGGAACTAAATTTCAAACCAATTGCTTGGGCATTAGTCAATTGATCTATTCCTTTGTCGAGAATAGTGCTCTAGTGTTTTTCCAAATTTTGAGTAGCATCACCACTACCTTTTTGTACCATATCACATTCATTATCTATTATATTATTACCATCCTTGCCTACATCATCGTTCAAATCAACAAACACAATTTTCCCTTTGTTCTTTGTATTATGATACATGTGGACCAATATAATATTTCTAAAAAAAGATATAAACTTCTCCATAAAAAAAATAAAATAAAGGGTAACTCAAACCATGGCAGCAAGTAATGCCAATAATTATTATCAAGCATTAAAAATATTAATACATAACCATCCGCTTTCATTGATAATGTATAAGTTTTGTATAACTTCAAGCAATTCACTTAAACTATAGAAATCATAAATCAGCAATTTGAATCTTTCTCACTCAGAAATCATGGGCAATGAATTTTACATAAGGATTTAAAAAGAAACAAAGCTTCTTACTTAAGCTAATGTTTAATGATGATGAATCCAATAATGTACTTCAAGGTGATACTCATAACAAGCCCATTAAAAAAAAAAAATGATAACTTAGATACAATGTGTACGTATATGACTATTATAAATTAAAATTCTTTATCTTCACCCCCGTCCCACTAAAAATAAATAAATAATCAATAAACCAGCACTATTTTTCCTACAAAACAAATTTACTTATTTAAAATTTAGGAATAAAATTCATGAATTTGCATTACATAATGGAACACTTCACAAAGAGGGGATCAATAAAATCATCAACCAACACCGCAACATAGATAATCATAGAAGTTTCATAGTTTAAGTATATACAATTACTTATTCTCTCACCTGCTAGGAACCAAAAGGAATTATACAAGAATTGCTGGGTTGTGTTCCTAGCAACCCTGCGATACGAAAAGGAAACCAAAAACAAAACAAAATTAAAAACAATTTAGAAATAAAGGGACCAAACAGAAATAATAAAAATTCAGATGGAAAAAAGAAAGGAAAAGGATGAGACCTACTGAGATTTAGAGCTAAGAGATGGTAGAGACTGTGAACAAAAAGAAAGGTACACAGAGGGGGGAAACTGTGTCCTTTATCATCAACATCGAAGGAAAGAAGTTCTAGAGATAAGCTAAGGTTTTTTTTTTTTTTTTTTTTGGGTTTGTGGGCTTTTCTATGTATGGACCCTACAAAAAAATAAAATTTCAAATTCAAAACAATAAAATTGTAATGGTTTAGGTCAGCGCTAATATTCAAACTAGGTATGTGTTTGGCAAAAACATGTGTGTATTACCACCAAGTTAATGCCGCTAAGTTGTTCTAAAATATATCTTAAAAAAATATAGAAAAAAATAAATAATTAATCTTATGCATTAATGTTAATTAGAAAAAGATAAACATCAAGAAAGTAACCTCAACTATGTTATTTTAGAGGGAGATATGCCTTGAACGTGATGGGAGCTATCAAGGGAAATATGCTAGAAGTTAATTGGTCTATTCGAAGGTTCGTGGAAGAAACCAAGATAATTCTAGCTGATTTTTTTTTTTTTTTTTTTTTTTTTTTTTTTTTTTTTTTTTTTTTGTGGATTTTGTTTTTAGAAAGCATTTGGACACAACTATAAAGTGGTCAACTATGATTAGTAGAGAAAAAATGATGAATTCGAAAGTAATTGTACATCACTTATAGTCAACTACTTCATCAAATTATGGTAAAAGTTGTGGTCTTAGAAGAACCGTTATGTTTTTGTTTCAAACTCATAACTTATTAGCTAGTAGCCATATATGTAGCTTTGTGTGAAACAAATTCCCTTACTAGAAGAATGAGAAGGTATGAACCTTGCTAGCTTTTGTTTGATTCATATTAATGAAGTGATTATTCAAGGGAAAAAACATTAAAAGAATCAAAGTTTGACCAAGGCCATCATTTTGAGTCCTTTAAGGATATCACTCTATCATGTATAAGAATCCTTAGAGTTTATAAAACAACTTCATCAAGAAATACGAGAGTAATATTATATTTGAATTACTTCTTCTCAAGTATTCATTCACCACATCATATTATTTATGATATTTATGATACTGATACATATATCTTTCTCTTTGCTATCGATGTTTCTTTATTTCTTAATGTCCATTCCAATAAGAGCTTATACTCACACAAACACACACACACACACACACACATGTAGAGAGAGAGAGAGAGAGAGAGAGATCAAAGCAACTAAAAGAAGACAAGGCCATAAATCAGATGGCTTAGTTTCAACTCCTAGTAAATAGGTCTTGCTTACACTATGGAATTATGGTGGGCTGCTATCAGTTGCCCATGTGAATGAACAAATTAGAAAGAGATGGAAATTGACCTTTTAGCAACAATTTATGTTGAAATTGGACTTTCCAATATGTTCTAGGAACAAATACCTTAAGACTTGAGAACGAAGAGTTTGTAGAAACAAGATAAATGGATGAAAAGATATTTATTGTAGTTTGTATGTATATAGTAGTAGGTCAGTTTGCAACTCTCCTTTGAGACTTTAGATTTGGTAGATTTATTTACCAACTTGCACACAACACCCAAATTAAGTTGATTTGGACTTACCTATATGTACATGGAAAACAAATAGGATAACAAAAGAATTAGAAATAGAATAACAAGAGGTGAGACTTGATGCAAAGATGTTAGGTGAAATGGTAAACTAAGAACAAAGAGAGAGTGTGAGAGAGAGAGAGTGAGAGAGAGAATTGTGTCTTTAAAGGGAATTGAAGGGTTTTAGGATTTTAGTGATTTAATAAATAAACAAAATTGTGTGTGACGGCTCTAGCCTCTAGCATTAGTACTGTAAGGGTGATAGGCCCAGGAATACATATCTATGTATATATTGGGCCAAGGGCCCAATCCGAGGACATTAAGTAGTCTGAGGACGGGTAAACATCTTCCTAAGAATCCGTGTTGGTAAGTAAAGTGGTGAAGTTTGATCATGATCATCCAAGAACGCAGTCCGAGGAGGAATACTTCCTCGGCTGAGTAAAGCCAAGGTTAAAAGGTGTAGTCCCACATCAAGAGTGTAAAGTTGTGATTTACAACTATGATTTATGTTGGCTTTATTCCATGACAAAAAGTGTTGTAATTGCCTCAATTTATTTCCTTGTATTTTGTGGGATTTTATTGTATTGGGTTTAGTATCAAGTTGGTGAAGACTCTAGCTTAAATGAAGAACTAGTGGATCTCGTGAGTGTCTCGCTGGAAGCTAACCCGCGAGAGAGCCATGTGAGAAGCACATGCTGGAAGCTGAAGAGTCATGCCAGGCTGTCGTTTTCGCGAGTGTCTCGCGGGTAAGGCCTTCCCCCGAGATAGTCACGAAACATTCTGCATGGAGGATTTTAATGAGTGACTTTCTTACCCTTCACCCATACTGTATATACCCTCATTACCCACAAATGTTAGAGGAGGCTATTCAGAGAGAAAAACCCTAGAGAGGTTTTCTAAAACACACATACCCATCTTTTGAGAGAGAGCTAATCATCCTTAGTGAGAAATCGTTGTAGCCTCTTCTCCATCCCTCTCCCATTATCATACCTTGAGAGGAGATTTGTACCCAAACACAACCCACACCTATTCAAAGTGTAGAGAGTGTTTTTGGAGCTATTGGGAAGCATTGGAAGAAGCCAATGATGGCAGATGCAACATGGAGTTTGTTGCGAGATCCGGAGAACTAAGACAAGACACGGTTCCGAGAAGCCTTGTTGGAGTAGGAGCTTGGAGGGCTTAGGTACATCAGGTAGATTAGGCTTGGAGGGTCTCTTGCTAACCCATGTATCCCAACTGATTGTCTAGTGGATCGATTTCTGCTTGGAGGGCGGCGGAGAGGTTTTTCACCGAGTTCTTCGGTTTCCTCTTCGATAACACGTCTCGGTGTTATCTGTGTTTGCATCTCTCTTCCCTACTTTTGATCATTTCATTTTTACTGCTGTGTTGCTTTAAATATGTATTAGAGTAGTTGTCTTGCTTATACACTTGTGTTTACACTTTTCCGCACTTAGTATTAAGTTAGTGTAAAATCAACCAAGCCTTAACTTTAATTTGGGGGTCTAAACAACTCGTGTGTTTTCGACACATTTTCGAGCTTTCAATTGGTATCAGAGCAGGTACACTTGTTGTGGTTTAAATACCTTAGTGTGATCCTTGACCCCTTGTGTTTATTTGCCATGGATAGTGTTTTGTATGCCTCTATGCATGTTTTGGATGTTGATGAATGTAGCATGCTACGTGTTTGTGAAAATGCCTCTATGAGTGATAATCCTCATAATTATGATGCTATGCTACATAAATCCTTGGGTGTTGTTGATATTACTAAGATTAAACTCTTGAAAAAAAATGCTAAGAAGTTTCAAAAGGATTTGAGCAAGTTATTTTGAGAAAATGATGATTTGATTGCTAAGCTCAATGAATCCAACAAATTGGTTGAAAAATATAAGAAACTTGCTGAAAATTCTCTTGAAAAGCTGAAAGAGTTTGAATGTTTGAATATGAACTTGGATGCTAAACTTGTTTTATCTAACAAACTTGTTGATGAGTTAAAATGTAAAAATGAATCTCTTAAGATGCATGCCAAGTGTTTGATTGCTGAACCTATTGTTAAAAAGGGTGAAAATATTTGTTGCAATCATGTTGTGGTACCTGATTTTGTGCCTATTGTGTGTTCTACCTCAAAGGACAAATCGGTGTACATTCCTCCACACAAAAGAAATCAAAAGGTGGAGAGAAAGGCTGTTAAGTCAAAGCCTTCATTTAGGTCTCAACCTAAGGCTTCAGATGGATCTAAGTTTATTCCAACTTGCCACCATTGTGGTGTGATTGATCATATAAGACCTCAATGTCATAAGCTGAAAAGAGAACAAAACCATGTTGCTAGAACCCTTCCCAAAAAGCCTAGTGGACCTAAACACATTGTTTGTCACCATTGTGGTGCCTTTGGTCATCTTAGACCACATTGCTCTAAGTTTCAAACTCTTAAAAGAATAAAAAGGAAAGAGAAACTTGAGCTTCTTGAAAGTTGTGCTTTGCATGATAAACCAGATTTGAGTGAAAATAGCATGTTTTTAAAGAAAGTGTTTAATGCTCTTAACTCCTTGACTATGTGCATCTCTGGTTCTCATTCTTCCAACCCTCGTCTCACTTCTCTTGAGACACTCATTCCAAACAATCATTCCGTTTGGATGAGGAAGGGTTCCAATGGTTGAGCTTTTGCTCTTTTGGTCCTTGATCTTATTCTTTTGATCTTTGTAGGACCCTTCATGCATTGATTGTCATATCTTCATGCATTTTGTACATCTTGCATTTCGTTATATGCACTGTTTTGTTTTGATCTTACTTTTATATTTTAGTTTTGTGTGAGAAAAAATCCAAAACCACATAAAAAGTGAAAAATTCAAAAAGTTTGATCGTATATGTTTTAGCACTTTTCACATGTGAGTTTGGCCTAGTACCTTCGTACTAATGGCGTAGTGTATTTACGAGCTTAGCTTGTTTTGTATGCACATTTATCTTTGTGGAAGAAATCTTGAAAACAAGCTAAGCTCGTAAATGTGCATTTACGAAGAGATATAGACACAAATCTATGCAAGTATCAAGAACATCAAGACTATTGACCAATCATTCATGACAAGCTTGAAGATCTATTTACAACAATCTAAGCTCGTAAATGCATCTTAAGAGAGTTTGTTATAGGGTGTTTTGTCACGGAATAGCCAAAGGGGGAGATTGTAAAGTTGTGATTTACAACTATGTTTTATGTTGGCTTTATACCATGACAAAAAGTGTTGTAATTGCCTCAATTTATTTCCTTGTATTTTGTGGGATTTTATTGTATTGGGTTTAGTATCAAGTTGGTGAAGACTCTAGCTTAAATGAAGAATCAGTGGATCTCGCGAGTGTCTCGCTAGAAGCTAACCCGCGAGAGAGCCATGTGAGAAGCACATGCTGGAAGCTGAAGAGTCATGCCAGGCTATCGTTTTCGCGAGGGTCTCGCGGGTAAGGCCTTCCCGCGAGATAGTCACGAAACATTCTGCATGGAGGATTTTAATGAGTGACTTTCTTACCCTTCACCCATACTGTATGTACCCTCATTACCCACAAATGTTAGAGGAGGCTATTCAGAGAGAAAAACCCTAGAGAGGTTTTCTAAAACACAAACACCCATCTTTTGAGAGAGAGCTACTCATCCTTAGTGAGAAATCGTTGTAGCCTCTTCTCCATCCCTCTCCCATTATCATACCTTGAGAGGAGATTTGTACCCAAACACAACCCACACCTATTCAAAGTGTAGAGAGTGTTTTTGGTGCTGTTGGGAAGCATTGGAAGAAGCCAATGATGGCAGATGCAACATGGAGCTTGTTACGGGATCCGGAGAACTAAGACAAGACACGATTCCGAGAAGCCTTGTTGGAGTAGGAGCTTAGAGGGCTTAGGTACATCGGGTAGATTAGGCTTGGAGGGTCTCTTGCTAACCTATGTATCCCAACTGATTGTCTAGTGAATTGATTTTCACTTAAAGGGCAGCGAAAAGGTTTTTCGCTGAGTTCTTCGATTTCTTCTTCGATAACACGTCTCGGTGTTATCTGTGTTTACATCTCTCTTCTCTACTCTTGTTCATTTCATTTTTACTGCTGTGTTGCTTTAAATATGGATTAGAGTAGTTATCTTGTTTATACGCTTGTGTTTACACGATTCCGCACTTAGTATTAAGTTAGTGTAAAATCAACCAAGCCATAACTTTAATTTGGAAGTCTAAACAGCTCATGTGTTTTCGACACATTTCCAAGCTTTCAAAGAGCAACGTTCTGGACGATTCCACCGATGAGGATATGTATCTAGAAGGAACAGGACAAAGGGAGACCATGAAATATCTAAAGGAAAAACTGCTACCACCGTATTAAATACTCTGCAGCTAACTCTCTGGCCGCATTAATGAAGAAGTGATACCTGAACAATATCTTTCAGCCTCACAGTTACACCCCAAGGACTTCAAGAAGATACTAATGGGATAAGGATCAAGACCAGCAATCTAGTCTACACGTGAAAAGTAGAGATGAAGGAGAAGGATAGTATAAAATAGAAAAAAGACCCTAAGGGAAAGGGATCGAGAAATTAAGAGAAAAACACTGTAGCAATCAAGAATTGAACTTTTAATCAAATTTGAGAGAAATATATAAGAACTAATCTCCTCAGATTGTGCCGAAGACGATTTTCTTTAGGTTAAACCAGTCTATCTTCATTTTCTTGTCATCTAAATCCATTTTACTTGTTGTTTGATTCATTAAAGCTTAGTTTTCCAACCCACTCTCTATAAATTCATTGTATTGGGCTTTTTAGGCCTAAGTTCATCCATCCTTTGGGCTAGGACCTCAAATTGTGTCCTTACAATTGGCGTCATCTGTGAAAAATTTTGGAGTTGTAGTGAGTCTAACGTCCAACTATGGTAGGTTCAAGTCCGAATCTAGAGGAATCCATGGGGTCTTAACGTCAAGATCATTTTGTTAATCTTAAGCGAGGAAGGGACTGGGAGGTTAATGTACATACCACCTATACTAGCAGGAGCCAATCTTGAAGCGGGAGCCACCTTTCTCATTGCGAGAGTAACAGAGCCATGCAATTGGAGATTGATCATTTGAAGAGGAAGTTATGCCATGAACGGTGAGGGTGAACTCCTTCCAATTTTGACTTCTCTTCTAATGATGAGGAGGATGGTAGTTATAGACCCAGATCAAGGACTCCTCCTAGTGAGTCTTTCTCGTATGATGGAGACTACCACCATAAGCGCAGAAACAAGAGCTCGTCTTTTAGGGGCTTGGGAAATGATGTGATGAGCAGAGCCCTCAACCAAATCTTCAGATCACCTTTCACGCGCAGAATTAAGGGAGGGAGAATTCCTCGGCAGTTCACACAGCCCAAGCACTTCAACCAGAGAATGGTTGTGCACTCCAAGAATGAGACCTTAATGTGTAAGGTATTCTCATCTAGCTTGGGGCCTGTGGTGATGAGGTGATTTGATGGCTTGAGTGCAGGTTCTATTGATTCCTTTAAGGAGCTCACTCAGGCGTTTGGATCTCGTTCTATTGATTCCTTTAGATTCCCTGTTGTCCATGTCCATGTGAGAAGGAGAGACCCTGAAAACGTACTCAGACAGGTACTGGGAGATGTTCAATGAGATTGATGGGGACTTTGATGATGTTGTTGGTAATATATATATATATATATATATATACGCATCGAGAAAATAACAGATCTATTTCATTCATGATTGATAACATGCACTATGTAAATTTCAGAATTTAAGTATAAGATAGCGTACCTTAGTGCGGTGAAATTCAAAACAAAAGATTATAAGTACTTGGGAACACTTTTAATCTTCAATCCAATTCCACTTTACGCCCAAAAAGTGTGGTCTCTCAATCAATTTCTAAGGGAGAATAATCGAGTGGTTTCACTCACACATACACACCATTTCACAATGATGTCTCTCTTTTCTTTTTTCTCTTTCTCTAAATGAAAAAATTATGTAAGTCTCTCCCTTTATATATGACTAATTATCTAATTGGGATGGCCTATTGGGCCTTTCCAATTGGGCTTTAGTGTGTGGCTTGGAGTGGGACCAAAAAGGACTAATAAGACACTAGCTCCAATGGGCCTTGGGCTTTTCTGTCAACTCTTGACAAGTCCAAAGTTACCATTAATTATATTTAATACCACTATATAAATATAATTGCACTCTAGGCCTTATTAATAAATTATATCCCAAGACTTTATTATACATGCAACCCCTTCATAAAATATTCGTAATAATTCAAAGTTATAAATGTAGACTGCCACTTTGTAAGTTACTACATCTTAATCCTTGAGTACCCGGTTTAATCCTTTTAAGTTATTCATTATATATTTATGAAATCCAATTTCATAAATATATACTTTAGTAATTTCTTACCAAAGTGGTTAGGCCTAACTCTCTGAATAATTAAACCCATTAAACTTATCTTAAATGAATATTTTATATCTCCGTTAAGAGACTATGAATTCCATCTTGAGAATATATGTTCCATCAGCACTAAATGTGGCTGCCCAACATACTGAGGTTTTGACCGTTACTTTAGATCTCACTCTTGATATATCAAAGCAACCGACACTTCATGATCATGTCTATTATTCTCTCAGGATTAAGAGTTCATGCAAATATAAGTCGTGAGATTTATTATTCAATTGATAGTCATTAGGAGAATAATAAATCTCACAGCGGTCCAGTTCAATATGTCTTAACTCTTAAAACATATCAACATATCAACTAGAAGTCTCCACTTCCATAATCAAGACAAATCATCTTAGTTGATATGTTATAGTTTTCGCAGATGAAATGCCCAATTTCATCACCAACTATGAACTAAAATTCTGAGTTTACAAAGAACTTGTGACTTATATCTTCTGTGACTAAATCACATAAATCACATACTATGCATCTCATGGACTAAATGATAATGTCCGAATATTCATGCTACCATTATATTAGATAATAATAAAACAACTTTATTAATTACAATATTAAGTCATACATCATGTCATACATAACACCATACAATAGGATTCTAGGGCACTAATCCTAACAAATGTGGCTATAAGGATTTTCAAGGTCGGCTTGCCTACTGAGCATTATTTTTAGAAAGTCCTTAACTAAGAAGCTGGTGGAGTGTGTGTTGGCTTATGGATCGTATAGATGAATACAATCGTGTTAAGGAAGACCAGCAGCAAGGGAAGGGAAAGGCTAAAATCATCCCTTAGGACAGAAGGGATTTCAAGTCGGACAGATACAATAATAACAGACCTCGAAGGGATTTTGCTGACTAACTTGGGTCTACGACCCCTCAAGTGGTTAACACGGTGTTCCAAGAGATAGTACATCAAGTCTTGGAGAAGATCAAGAATAAGCCATACTTCAAATGACCAAACAATATGGGAGGAGATCCCATGAGGTGCAACCAAAGCCTTCATTGTCAATACCACCAGAAATGAGGACATAGCACCGAGGATTGTAGGACTTTATGGAATCATCTAGAGCAACTGGTCAGGGATGGAAGGTTAAAACTGTTTTTATTTTAGCCTAACGAGCAGAGAAGCCAAATAGGGTTAGGGGCTTAGGGGAATGCTTTTTCAAGACCCCATTTGGGAATAATCAGTGTTATCCTCGCTACGTCAAAGAGAACTGGTTCTTACCCTCCAAGGTCATGTTTGTAGTTAGGCCATTTACTGAGGAATCCGACCCTGAGCCAAAGAGAGCTAGGGTAGAAATATGTCCAGCATTGAGTTTCTCGGATGAGGACAAGGTGGGCACTGTACAACGACGCTCTTATGGTTACCCTCAGGATAGGAGGCTATAATGTGAAGAGGGTGTTGATAGATCAGGGCAACGATACGAAGATCATGTACCCTGATCTGTACAAGGGGCTGAAGTTAAGACCTGAGGATTTAACACATTATGATTCACCTTTAGTAGGCTTTGATGGGAAAATTGTCATTCCAAGGAGTCAGATCAGGTTGCCAGTACAAGTAGGGTCGGAAGTGGTGGAGGTTGACTTCATCGTGATGGATGCTTACTCCTCCTACACCCCCATTATGGCAAGGCCCTGGCTTCATGCCTTGGGAGCCATTTCTTCCACCCTACATTTAAAGGTGAAGTATTCGTCTGGAAACCAAATTGAAGAGCTAGTTGGGAGCCAGTCCGTGGCTAGGCAATGCTTGGTGGTTGCATTTATGCATCAACCTGGAGTTGAGTCCTTGGCCTTTGCTGAAGGGAGTTCATAGCAATCAAGGATCTTTGCGCTATTTGTGGATGCTAAGTTAGAAAGGGTAAAGTGTGAGAAGCTAGAGGAGATCATTATAGATGGTGACCTAGAGAATTTTTTTCAGGTCAGAGCTCAGCTGCCACCTCAGGAGAAGGAAGAGCTAATCATGTTTCTTAGGAGGAATATTGATGTGTTCATGGAATACTTATAAAGCTTCGGGGGTCGATCTAGACTTCATTTGCCATCATCTAAATGTCAACCCGGCTGTCCTCCCTAGGAAGCAACCACCTCAACGCTTGTCTAAAGAACACTCTGATGCTGTAAAGAAGGAGGTGAGCAAGCTTAAGCAGGTTGAGGCTATTAAGGAAGTGTTCTACCCTGACTAGCTAGCCAATACTATAGTTGTGAAGAAAAATAGTGGAAAGTGGCGGGTATGTGTGGACTTCACAAATTTGAATAAGGCCTATCCAAAAGATCTTTTCCCCATGCCTCGGATAGATTAGCTGGTGGATGCAACTATAGGTCATCCTCGAATGAGCTTTTTGGACGCTTTTCAAGGGTACCACCAGATATCTTTGGCTTTGTATGATCAAGAGAAGACAACAATTGTTACTCTTATTGGGAATTACCACTACAAGGTGATGCCCTTTGGCTTAAAGAATGCAGGATCTACATATCAAATGATGATGACCAGAATGTTTAAGTCATAGCTAGGAAAAAACATTGAGATTTATATTGATGATATGGTGGTCAAAAGTAAGTTGGAGTCTGAGCATGTTAATAACCTCGGGAATATCTTTGAGATATTAAGGAAACACAATCTACGCCTTAATGCTTCTAAATGCTCTTTTGGTGTTGGTTCAGGAAAGTTTCTGGGGTACATGGTCACTCATTGCGGAATTGAAGTCAATCCTGACCAAATTAGAGCAATTAACAGTTTATGGCCACCTCGAAATCCCAAAGAGATCCAGAAGTTAACAGGGATGACTGCTGCTCTAAATTTATTCATTTCTCGATCAGCAGACAAGTGTAGACATTTCTTCCAGTTGTTGAACAAATGGAAGAGATTTGAATGGACGAAGGAGTGTGTCCTAGCCTTCAAGCAACTAAAGGAATACGTTTCTCGGCCACCCATTATGTCTTGGCCTGAAGTGGACGAGGTTTTGTTTGCTTACATCGCTATGGCCTCCTATGCGGTGAGCCTGATGCTGATATGGGTCAATAATGGTGTGTAGAAGACAGTTTATTATGTGAGCAAATCATTGCATGAGGCTTAGGTGCGTTACTTACCACTGGAAAAGCCCATTCTGGCAGTGGTGCATGCTACGCGTAAACTCCCCCCCTATTTCCAATCCCACATAGTTGTTGTCCTAACCTAACTTCCACTTAAAACTCTACTTCGGAATGCTGATTACACGGGGAGGATTTACAAGTAGGGTATGATCCTAGGGGCTTTTAATATCAAGTATATGCCCTGCACCTCTATCAAGGGTTAAGTTCTTGCAGACTTGGTGGCTGAGTTCGCTGAATCCCTGTTGGAAGAAGAAGCTCGAAGCAAAACATGGATGAAAAATCAGTTGGCATAGTCTCCTTGTGCGAATCTTTATCCTGGCTAGTCATAACTTATCCTAAAAAGATCATTATTGAAAAAGCCTTGAGGTTGGGTTTCTCAGCCACAAATAATGAAGTTGAGTATGAAGCCCTGTTGGTAGGGATGACTATGGTTCACAAAATAGGAGGAAGAACAGTAGAGACATTTTCAGATTCAAGGTTGGTGGTAGGCTAGGTAGACGAAGAGTTAGAGGCCAGAGATCTGAGAATGCAGGAATACTTGAATTAGGTCAGACACTTGCGATTAGGTTTTGAGTCTTTCACTTTATTACAAATTCCTAGAAGCAAAAATACACATGCTAACTCTTTTGCCACGCTTGCCACCTCCTCGGCACAAGATTTACCTCGGGTTATCCTTGTGGAAGACTTGTGTAAACCTATTGAAATGAGGAGGAGGATGGTCCATATTCATCAAGTCTGAGTGGGACCTAGTTGGATGGATTCTATTGTACTATTCCTTAAAGAGGACATCTTGCCCGAGGGGAAAGGCTCCCCGATTTTAGCTGTCCGAGGACCAGAAGTTGTACAAACACTCCTTTTCTGGGCCGTATCTGCTGTGCATACACCCTGAGGTAGTTGAACTAATACTAGAAAAATTACATGAGGGGATTTGTGGAAGCCACATAGGAGGCAGATCCCTATCTCACATGGCCCTTACTCAGGGATATTGGTGACCGAATACGCAAAGGGAAGCACAAGAGTATGTGAAGAAGTGCAACCAATGCCAAAGATTTGCTCCAAACATTCACCAACCAGGAGGTGCCCTTAACCCTCTGTCCAGCCCTTGGCCTTTTGCTCAATAGGGCTTGGATATTGTAGGGTCTTTCCCTAAGGCAGTAGGGAATAAGAGATGGTTGCTGGTCGGCACAGATTACTTCACCAAATGGGTTGAAACTGAACCCCTAGCAAATATCAGGGATATGGATGCCAAAAGATTTGTCTGAAAAAATATTGTCACTCGGTTTGGAATCCCTCGTACACTCATCTCGGACAATAGTCTTCAGTTTGATAACAAAGCCTTCAAGAGGTATTACTGTGACTTGGGCATAACAAATATATATTCCACCCTAGCATATCCATAGGGGAATGGATAAGTCGAAACTGTCAATAAGGTCATAGTAAGTGGGCTCAAAAAGAGGTTGTATGACGCAAAAGGAAAATGGGTGGAAGAGTTACCACACATCCTTTGGACATACTGGACTACACCTCATAGGTCCACTGGGGAGATGCCCTTTTCAATGACTTATGGGGTCGAGGCCGTGATTCCTTTGGAGACAGGATTTCCAATGCTAAGGACAAGCTCTTTTGCTCTAAGCAGCAATGATGGGCTATTGGAAAAGAGTTTAGATTTAATTAAAGAGTGAAGGGAAAATGCTATGGTTCAGCTGGCGTACTATCAACACAAGCTCAAGCAAGGGTACGACTCAAATGTAAGGTTAAGGCCACTAGCACTTGGAGACCTGGTGCTAAGAAAGGTTTTAGGTACTGCCAAGAACCCAGCCTGGGGAAAATTAAGGCCCAACTGGGAAAGGTCATATCGCATCACATCAGTGGCTGGAATAGGTGAATACTATCTTGAAGACTTAGATGAAAAGGTTGTACCAAGCCTCTAGAATGTAAACAACCTAAGAATGTGTTATTATTAATGAAAGATTTCTTTTCCATATTTGGGTTTATTATATTATGCGTTATGCGTCCTACTATTTGTTTGAGTATCAAACAGAAACCTTAGTCATGCATGGCTCCTTGGACCACAGACCTTGGGTAAATTGATATGTTTAGGTTAAGTATCTAAGTACTAAATAGAACCTTAGCTATGCAGAGCTCCTTGGACCACATGCTTTAGGTAAATTAATACTTCCTGACATCCATCTAAGTGTTAAACAGAACCTTAGTTATGTTTAGCTCCTCGAACCACCTACTTTGGGTAAATTAATGTTTCATATCATTTTTCTAAGTATCAAACAAAACCTTGGTCATGCCTGGCTCCTTGGACCACATACCTTGGGTAAACAAAAATTTTAGGATTAACTATCTAAGTATTAAATAGAATCTTAACTATGCCTGCCTCCTCGGACCATATGCTTTGGGTAAATTAATACTTCTTGACATCCATCTAAGTATTAAACAAAACCTCAATTATGTCTAGTTCCTCGGACTACATGTTTTGGGTAAATTAATATTTTCAACCATTTTTCTAAGTATCAATCAGAAACCTTGGTTATGCCTTTCTCCTCAGATCACATACCTTGGGTAAATTGATATTTTTAAATCATTTTTCTAAGTGTTAAACAGAAGCTTAGCTATGTCTGACTCCTCGAACCACATGCTTTTGGTAAATTAATACTTCTTATTATTTTTCTAAGTATCAAACAGAACTTGAGTTTTATTTGGCTCCTTGGCCCACCTGTCTTGAGTAAGTTAATACTTCCTATAGATTATTTAAAGGTCTGATAGGATCAGCCATTCTGAATAATATAGATTTTCATTGAAATGACATGATCAATTGCATGACCATGAGCATCACTTAAAGCATTTGGGAGTATATCCATGATCTATGTAAGAGCTGATTATTGTATCCAACTCCTTAAACTTAGTAATGGAAGGAAAGTTAGATGGAGTCTGAATGAATGGGTACTTTGCCATTTATATACATGAATGGAGTTGTATCTCACCTCTAGGTTAGTTGAGTGTTAGATAAGACAAACTGTTAGATAAGACACAAACTATGTTAAGATCAATACAAACATCACAAATATGAAAGAAAAACTTATAGTTATCATTGAAGAGGCAAAGTTGATTACAAAAGATCAAACTAAATTACAAGTTCTGGGAATTAAAAAAATAAATAAAAACAACAACAAAAGACTATTCATGGTTTCATCTTTATTACAAGTTTGTCTTTTGGAGTCTTGGTGGGCTGGGTGGTAGTTGCTGCCGAGGATGCCGGGCCCTTACCCATGGGGTCTTCCTTGGCAGGAATGGGGAGAGTTGCCAAAACTAAATCTACGTTTTGAGAGACCACTCCTTCCTTGGAAGAATCCTTGGGTGCGTCCGAGGGCTTGGTCATCTCAGGGGCAACCTCCTTAGAAACTTCTTTCTCTTTATTAGTTGGGTTGGCTTGCTCTGCCACTTCTTGAGGACTGATGCAACATTGGGGGTTGCATCATCTGGGGAGGTTGAGCCTAGCGCCTGGATTTCGGGGGGGGGGGTAGTACACATTCTCTGCTCTCCTATGTGTCAAGGAGGCCTCAACCCTGCCAGGTTAAGAGCCTCATTCCACACTTGGAGGCAGTATACTCTATATACCCTCGAGACCTCGACCCTGAAGGCCTCCTCGGTCTCAGCTACCCCCACGTCGTAGCCTTCTTGTTCGGCTTGATCCTTGGCCTTCTTAGCATCCTTCAGTTTTTTCTTTAGCAGCTTAATTTGCTCTCTAGCAGAGGCGAGCTTATCCTCGGTCAGGCAAAGTTACTTACGCTAAGTCTCCGCCTGCTTCTCCGCCCCATCTAGTGTTGCCTCAGCGCTTTTCCTACCCCTTTTTGCCTCGACAAGCTTGGCATTAGACTCCTTTAACCTCTTCTCGGCCACCTTGAAGGCCTCAACAACAACAACTCGCCTGCCCTCCTCATCCTTCATTTGTTGGTGGGAAGCATCCACCAACTCCTCGGCTCTAAAAGCGGCTTAGACAGCCTGCAAAGGAAACTTGGTAGTTAGTATTATAAATAATAATAATAATAAATAAAAATAAAAATAAAAATAAAAAATTATCTTAAAAGACTTACCATAGCGAGGTCTCTTTTTAGACTTAAAAACAACTCGTGTTTCTTCATGGTCCTCAGGTCGACCATGTCCTCGGGTAGTAGTAGAACTTGCTCTATAGCATCTGCTACATACCCGGCCTTTCCCTTTTCAAAGTCTATGATTGATGAGTTCGTAGGGAAAGGGGACCTATCTAACACTAAAGGGGGTTCCAGTTTGGAACCCTGGTGCGAAGATCTCGTCCCTTGTCTCCGGGCGCCCTATCACCCAGGGACTTTGTCTGAGTAATCTTGGCCACCTTGGCCCCCTTTTGAGGCTCGATTTCCTTAGGGAGGCCACCTCGACTCTCTTCCGCCACATCCTTCCCCTTCTGCTATCTTTTCCTCTTCTTATCGGCAATCTTTTGCTGAGGGTCATAAGGAGGGGGAAGAGAGGGAGGTTTAGCTTGAGCAACCGCCTTGGGTGCCTTTCCCCCAACTTGGGACTCCATCACTTCCATGAGGCTGGCCCTGGGTTTGCGTTGTATCCCCATAGCTTTCGGGACAGAAGAATCCCCTTAAATCTGGCTTACTTTGGCTGGGGGGAGGTGACTGAAATCACCAGTGAAAGCCTTTGGGGACTGAGGTTGGTTGAACACCTTAAAGTCGTCTTCAGAGTCAGACACTTCAACCACTTCTTCTTCTTCTTCTTCTTCTTCTTCTTCTTCTTTTCCTTCCTCTTCTTTTTCTTTGATGGTTGGTTGTGAAGGGGTGGCCTTGTCCTCGGCTTTGAACGGAAGTATCGATTCTACCTTTAGTACACCTTGAGGTATAGGGCCCAGATTTAGGAAGCCTAGCGCAGCTACGTTAATCTGGTGTAAGAGAGGATCCTTTGCTCTTATTACGCACTTTGGCGCTTGGAAACTTGATGAGAGCGGGGTGTACTCAAGGATCAGGTGGGCCGCTCGGAGTTGACCGTCCTTATGTACAAACACCTCGGCTTGTAGTATTTTGTCTAAGCTTTACTTGTTGACAAGATTGAAGTTAAGAATAGCGATGTGGTGATCTGCAAAACAGTTAAAAAACACAATCAGCAAAAAAAAAGACACAAATCAAGAGAAATTTCAAGTATCAACACAAAAAGAAGAAAATAGGTACAGAATGTTTCAATGTGAAGAAAGGGTAACTTTGAAGAAATAAACCTAAACCTAAAACACCACCTGGTCGCCTCTCTCTCGTCGAGCAAGGGAGGCCATCGTGCCACTCCCTCTAGATGATCAAGAAATCATTATTCATGCCCTTGTTGGAATCAGGGAGGTAGGAAATAAGTCTAACCTCGGGGTGCCTAGTTTTTAGGTAGTATCACTGCCCTTTTAGGTGGTGAAGATTATAGATCCAATTGACATCGTGGTAGGTAAGGTTGAGGCCCATTTTTTCATTTAGGGCATCGACACTACCTAACATTCTAAACATGTTGGGGGCACATTGGGTGGGAGCTAACCTATGAGCCCTTAGGTAATCCCTAGTTACTGTACCCATGGGGATTCTCATCCCTCCCTCTATGAAGGCAATCATTGGGATAACCACCTCTCCCTCCTACCTAGCCTCATGCCATTCTCCCTCCTTACAATCATAGTTCTCAAAACCGGACCAGACCGGGAGGTCGGACCGTGAGAACCGGGAACCGGGATGAAAACCGGTTTTTTAAGCCTAAAGAACCGGACTTTTTGTTAATTCCGTGAACTCCTAAAACCGGGGTTGGACCGCACGAACTGGTGAGAACCGTGCGGTCCAACCCCTTAGCAATTTTTTTTTTATAAAAACAACTTAACACAATTTTATTATACTTAATTAAATTATCCATCTCTTACAAGGAATAAAAAAAAATTATAATTGAAACCCTTCAAAAATATTCAACTTCAAAATTTAATCATAAATTTTAATGTTTTCATAGTTATTATTTTATTTTGTTAACTTTCTTATTTAATTATTAAATATATGCTTAAAAATCATTAAATTTACCTTATATATATAGATATATTAGTCAATTTTGCTAGTTTTATAAATTTAATATCTGTATTTAGGCATTAATTAATTATTAAATTAATTATGATGTCATCACGGTTCAACCCCGGTTCGACCTCGGTTCGACCTCAAAAACCTTGAACCTCTCCCTTTTACGGTTCAATGAACGGTCCGGGTCTGAAAACCTTGCTTACAATACCTAATGGAGACTCCTGGCAAGATGCTATACAAAGCTTTGAAGCTCTCTATAGCCTTCTCGAAGTCTACCAGATAGGCAAATCTACCTATTCCTAAGAAAGGTTTGAAGATACTAAGAAGATAAAGAAAGGGAAGAAGAGCAGAGGAGAAAAAGATAGAGAAAAGAAAAGTAGATGGAAAATAAATGAAAATATTTATGAAGACTTACACAAAAAGGAAAACTCTCTTCGGACTGGCTCTTGGTAAGTGTAAGGGCATGAGTAAATTAGGTAAGTTTCAGGTTCAATGTATAAGCACTAAAGTGAGAAGAATGATTGATTCGGGCAATATTTATATCAAAAAGATAGTTGTAAGCGGGAAAATTCCCACCCGGGTTCTAGCAAAATCCTCAACCGTTGGATTAGCATCGCGCCATAGAACGTAGGGAACATGGAGCCATAAAAATTTAATGAGGGCGCGTCTTGTATACCGAAGCATCAAGAGTGTGCCTTAGGCAGTTAAAAAGGCATCTACGTAGCCAGAGGTGATGTATGATGGGCATAGAGTAACTATAGTGGCATCAAAATCCTCCTTTCTTCGCAAGGAGCCCGAAAGAAGAATTTCGAGGGGCTATTGTAGGGGTGATAGGCCAGGGGCCCAACCGAGAGCATTAAGTAGTCCGAGGACGGGTAAACATCTTCCTAAGAATCCGTGTTGGTAAGTAAAGAGGTAAAGTCTTATCATGATCATCCAAGAAGGCGGTCCGAGGAGGAATGCTTCCTCGACTGAGTAAAGACGAGGTCAGAATGTGCAGTCTCGCATCAAGAGCAACGTTCTGGACGATTCCACCGATGAGGATAAGTATCAAGAAGGAACAGGACAGAGGGAGGCCATGAAATATCTAAAGGGAAAGCTGCTACCACCGCATTAAATGTTTTGCAACTAACTCTCTGGCAGCATTAATGAAGAAGTGATACCTGAACAGTATCTTTCAGCCTTACAGCTACTCCCCAAGGACTTCAAGAAGGTGCTGATGGGACAAGGATCAAGACCATCAATCTAGTCTACACGTGGCGAGTAAAGATGGGGAGAAGGATATATAAAATAGAAAGAAGAACCTAAGGGAAGGGGATCGATAAATTAAGAGAAAAACACTGTAGGAATCAAGAGTTGAACTTGTAATCAAATTTGAGAGAAATATATAAGAACTGATCTTCTCGGATTGTGCCGAGAAAGATTTTCGTTAGATTAAACCAGTCTATCTTCATTTTCTTGTTATCTGAATCCATTTTACTTGTTACCTGATTTATTAAAGCCTAGTTTTCCAACTCACTCTCTACAAATTCATTGTATTGGGCTTTTTGGGCCAAAGTTCATCCATCCTTTTGGCTAGGAACCCAAATTGCGTCCTTACAAATACTTAACTGCTAAAGGGTTTTTTTATTTGTTTGTGTTTTTTATATGTGCATCTCCTTTCTGGTAAGGACAAAATTATTTTGTTTAAAATTTTTTTAAATGGCCGGGTTGTTTGTTTTTGGTAAAATTGGTTAATTGAGCTTAATTGTTTTTAGCTTTACTATTGGTAATTATTGTTTTTGGGCTAATTTTTTTGGGATGGTATATTTTGTTTTAAATTTTAGATATATATATATATATATATATATATTTAACTTTTAAAAGGAGGAGAATGCAAGAATTACAATTTTTTTTTTCTACAAATTGCTATTATGGTAAGTGGCTATTAATAAGTAAAAAAAATGATGTAAGTGGTGAGTGCAAATGCAAACTAATAAAAATTTACTACATTAGAAGTTTTGTAAAATTGTTGTAGAAAAGTTTGTGGCTATAGGAAATAATTCACATCTTATCATATGACTTTTAATCAATTTGGGTTTTACCTGCATTCAAATTTAAATTAATAGAACGTAGTTATTAAAGGGTGCAAATCAATCAAGCCCATAGATTGGGCCTGAGCCCATCTGGCCTAAGACTGGGTCTATGTAGTCTGGACTCTGGAAGACTCTATTCTGGCCCAGTTTATAAGGACAATCTGACACTGAAAGTGGAGGAAACATTTTTACTTAAAAGTTTTAAGGTTACTATTAATCTTTCATGTGATGCCAGTTGATGATGGGGTCCTTTACGTACCTATGGAGCAAACTAAGATCTGTACATAAAATCTGGACATGAAATATTTGCACAAATGTGTGATTGATAATGAGTATTCTTTGCTTACTACTTGATAGAGCAAGAATATGCATAGCTTGTGTGCTTATAAATTTTTTAGGGCCTCTTTTTATTATTATTTATTTTTATCACATCATATGACTCAAAAAATGCGAAGTTTATATGTATTTCTCAATATTGGACAAAGTTTAATTACCACAAGCGAACTTTATCACTAGGACAGTCTAGACTCTAGAGTAGCAAATTCATTGCAAGTAGTGTCATGGCCAAGTTCATATATATTCCTCTAAAATCGTAACAAACTTTGAATTGAATGGTTAGTGTGCGTATCATCAAAAGAAGCACCTGGTCCTAAGGCCAAATAAAAATGCCAAACTTCAATCATATGATGACACATGTTGTGAGCATATTTGAGAAAACATAAACGTGTCAATTAGTGGATTGGTTTGAAAATCCTATAAATTTTGCCTCTCATTTGTTTGTAGAATCACCCAAGTTGAATTTTAGAGCCTGAATTACATTGTTAGTGTTTCTGTTCCAAGCAAAAACTGAAGATGGACAAATCCCAGAATGCAAGTTACCAAGCTGGCCAGGCCAAGGGCCAAGCTCAGGTGAGTTTCTATCCATCCTATTTACATCTATTAGCATAGTAGCATACATCTAGTAAGCACGGATACTCCAGTTTAGCTCATATATATGTATCCGGTACGGATATCTCTGGGATACCCCGGTATGCGTACCCTGATTTTTTATTTTAAGTGCCAATATGTCCAAGATACGCCTATGATACAGTTCTTCTTAGGCAAACTGCATCTAAAAGGATTTACATAGGCATGGATGGATGTTTCATGCATGAACACAACAACGCACGTTAACATTTCAAATGTGTTAATTTAGTCCTTTTGAATGGAAGATATAGATAATGTGTCAATTTAGTCCTTAACCTTTTGGTATTGTATCAAAATAGTCATTGTCCATTACAACAAAAGTAGACTACGGTGACAACACTTTTTGTTACAATATGTCCTTATTTCGTCGCCAAAGACATATGGTGAAAAAATAGCATTCGTCACCTAAGAGCATCTCCAATAGGCTCTCTAAAGCCTTATTTGAGAAAAAAAAAAAAAAAAAAAAGCGCTCTAACAGTCTATCTCTGTTTTATTTTTTAGATTTGCTACAGTGGCTCTCTGGAAGAAGAGAGCACTGTAGCAACTTAAATCAATTTTTTCTTTCAAAAAAAATACCTGGCTGAATAAAAAATAAATTTTTTTCTCTCTCATCCCTTTATCTCAACGGCTAGAAAGTACAACAAAATACATTATGAACAAACACAAAACATAAAATGCAATGAAATCAAATATACAATCTTTCTCATAGTTTCAGAACCAAAAATATTATTGGGTTCACAATCTTTCACTTACTCCCACAAAGGAACCCAATAATTAAATCAGAACAAAAAAAAAAAAAAAAACCGATTTGACTCATTTCTACTACATGTCGTTGGTAATGGGGAAGAGATCAAGCAGTAGTAGGGAGGAAGACAGGCGACGGTGAAGGCAGAGTAGATCAGCAGACGACGGATGCGATTTTCCTCCCTTGGCAATTTCCCCCTCTCTATCTTCGTTTGATGAGAATCAAATGGTGTGGTTGTGTGTGACCTTTAAGTTTGTGTGTTTTGATGGGATAGAGGGAAAGAAAATTGTGAATGAAGTGATAAGAGAAAAGAGAGAAAGGAAGAAAGAAAATAAAAAAAGAAAGAGAAAGAAAGAGAGTTTTGTGGAATGTTCTGGAGTTTGGAGGAAGTGGTAGGGAAAAAAAAGGAAAGAAGGAAAAAAAAGAAAAGAGTAAGGGCACATGTGTGGAGGAGATAAAAAGAGGGAAAAAAAAGAAGAAAAAGGAAATTATATGGATGGAAAAAAAAAATAATAAGGGAAAAGTAAAATTGAGAATAAGAAATTAAAATTGAGAAATGCTACCACAATATTTTCACAATACTTTCACAATAAAACATAAGTAGTATGTTATTATTGGTGAGAAAAAAATAATTCTTTTAGAAAGAGAAAAAAAAATTTTAATAGTACATAAAAATTAAAATCAATGTCAACTTATCACAAATGATTTTTTGTGAAAGTGTTGTAAAAATATTATGAATGTAGTTTTTAGGAATGAATGAATGAAAATTGAAAGGAGAATAAAGAAATATTAAAGAAAGAATGAAGAAATAATATTTAAATGAGATAGATAAAAGATAGAGAGTCTGTTGAAAAGTGTATTTAAAAAAGTAGGTAGCTAAAAGGTAAAATGAATTGTTTACTCTCCAAATAGTACAAAATTTTGGAGAGTCTGCTGGAGATGCTCTAAGCCCCGTCACCAAATATTTTCGTCAATAAACATTATATTCAGAGACAAAATAAATTCGTCACCAATGATTTTTAATTTGTAATTTTTATTTATTTGACCATATAAGGTAACAAAATATTTCGTCACTGATTGTATATATATTTTTTAATTTTCAATTTCAATAGATTAGGCGATGAATTATTTCGTCACCAATTTCTGCTTATAGTCAGTTCAAACTATTAGCGTCATTAAGTGATGGATGGAAAATGTTAACGTGGCTAATGGTTAAAATAAAAAGTTATTTTTTATGCCACATATGTTGTCACGTGTGGTTTTGAGTATTAATTATTATTATTTTTTTAAATCCCTAAACTAGGATTGAAATCCCCAAAGTTCTAATCTCAAAAAAGAAGCTCACCCATTAAATTGATTCATCGCTCTAAAAAAATATTAGAAAAAGCACACACATGATGAGAAAATAAATCAAACCCACCCTTTGATTCAATGCACTTTACGCGTTATTTCTAAAATTCTTCACTTTACTATTATCTTTGTCGATTTCTCATGCTTTGTTCAAATCAAAGTATATCACCTAGTACAATGAGCCATGCAATTGTTTGCAAAGGCCCCCAACCCTTTATGCCCAACATTTCCGCCTCTTATTTATTTCTGGATCCATTTTCTTTCTTCTCTTTTACATCATTATTATAGCCCACCACCATCACTGCATTTGCCGCATCAATGCAGCCATTGTCTTGCAAAATGATGGTACCCACACAGTTCTTCTTCTTCTTTCTCTTGCAAAGGAGCTTGCGATGGTAGCGGAGGACAGAAAAAATGGCAAGTGAGGAGGATGAAATTGCATATTGTTATAGATGGATGATGATATAGGATGAAATGAAACTAAAAACAATGTTCTACCTCTTTTGACTTTCAAATCATTTGCTAAGGAATGCAACTATTATATTTGTATTCGTTGGATTTTAGCATGGTTGAGTTTTTTCATTTAAATTATATTTGATAGTAACAAATTCTCCAAATTAATTTTCTTAATTTTTTTTAATTTCATGTGGTAGTACAAGTGGCAGTATATGTCGCATAAAAAATAATTTTTTATTTTGGTTGTTAGCCATGTAAACATTTTCCATCCATCAGTTAATGGCATGGACTATTTTGACACAAAAACAAAAGGTTAGGGACTAAATTGATACATTTGAAATGTTAATGACCAAATTGACATTCAGCGTAAAGGTTAGGAACGAAACGTGTAGTTTGCACTTTCTTTTTTAAAATTGAAATTCTAATTTTGGAATGATATTAAACCTGCCTATTATGAGTTTCCTCAATTCAATTAGTGCAAGTTTTTTAATGGCTTGAAAAGCCATGCTTTTTCCTTTTTAATTGCTATTACTGTATATTGATATTTCTGTATGAAACTAGTTAGGACTTGGGAATGTGTTTAGTGTAATGCTAGGGACACACCTCCTTCTACACTTAAATTCACACCTTGTTTATGTGTAAACTCTTAATTAGATTTTAGCCTCTACAAGTACATGTGTTACATATGGTGGGCCCATGTAAAAGTGATGAAATCCAATCAAGAGTTTTTTTTTTTTTTTTTTTTTGGGATGAGAATACTAAGTATTTTAACACACACACACACACACACACACATGGGGAGAGGAGAGAAGGTCTTAAAGAAACTGTCAGTAATGTATATCTAAAAGGGCCTAAATCAAGAGTTGATATGCAAATAGAGTATGTATTTGGGCGTGGGAAATTGGGTAACCCTAGTATCACTAATATATTCATATGTTACAAAAAATGTGTTTAAATATGATTACATTAATATGAAAAGGTTTTTTGCATTAATGTGTGATGGGTTATTTAGACCCCTTAAACAACCAGATTGCGTAGCCTAGATTAATTAGCCAAGTTGTTACTTAGTCAAATTAAGCAATTCTAGGTTAAAACAATCCAAACAATCATATCAAGAATATAAAGCAGCGGAAAATAAATGAACACAAGATATGATCACCCAGGAAACCACACGGTAAAAACCTGGGGAGGATTTGACCCACCGATCCTCAAGGCATAACAGAATTCACTATGAAAGAATTGAAGTTCTTACAAAAGGACTACAAGCTCCCCGCTCGACTTCCTAATGCTACCCACCAGTAGAACTTCCTGACACGACCACGTGCAGGCTCCGAATCCACGGACTACTTCTTTCTTGAATTCCTCAATCAGCTACAAGCTCCCCGCTTGCTTTTCTTTTAAGTTCCAATGGTTGCAACGGTAACGATCTTCAAGATGTTGAAATCATCTCTACCATGAAAACCCTAAGTTTTGTGTAAAGGAAAGCTCCTCAAAGATCTCACAAGAGATTCACACAAAACAGCAATGTATGAGCAACAAAGCAATATGGACAACCTTCAAAAACGTGGCTAGGGTTTAGTTTATATACCTAGGGTAAAAACATAAAACCCTAAATGTTTAATGAAGTAGGGCTGAGTTGGAAATTCTGCAGAAAAATCAACCTGTGCGATTTTCGATCGATCGAGTCTATTCTTCGATCGATCGAGCCAGGCCAAAAGTCCCAAGTACTTCTGCAGCCACTCGATTCCAACTTTACAATATTAAACCAACTTTGAGCAAGTCTAAATAAGACTAAATACAATGTTTTGATCATGGTTTGCCAACATTACAAATTAGAGTTCTAAATATATAAAATCCTAAGACCTTAGAACCTAACAAACTCCCCCTTTGGCAATCCGTGACAAAACCTTAATTAACAGCTCAAAGTTTTACAAATAAAAAGCCCTTTACAAAGATAATGCTCATAAATTCAAATTCAGCCTAACTACTATCCATCAGTTGCAAGTGTAGACAGCAGCTTAGTTGAATCAACCTGTATAATCCTGAAATACTCAACAAACGCATAAACGCATGTGTGACAATAAAGAGTAAAACAACAGGTATAACATTCTTGTAAGATTCACACAACACAAAATAAAGACATATATGAATGAACAACTCATAAATATAAGTCAATAAGCAGTGAATCACAAAGCAACAAGAATCAATGAATATAACATGTATATCAATCAAAGTTACTCCCCCTAACATGAATAACCCCAAAAATGATATACAAAGTGAAGCACCTAGATACAATCTAAAAACTCCACAAGCTCCTCAAAGCAAAGAAAAAACTCCCCCTAACTACAAAAACTCAATACTCAACAAGTCAAAACACCACTCCCCCTTTTTGTGACGAAATGCCAAAGGACAATCACAAGTCTCCATCAAAAGGAGGTGGTGAGGGTGAATGAAGACGCGCAAAATCAGCTTGGAGAGCACGAAACTCGTCCAGCAAGTCCACCAAAATCTGACCATGAGCCGCCTGAACGGTCATGACAGTCTCCAAAGTACGACGAACATCGAAGTCGACCGAAGGAGGTGGAGGAACATCAGCAGCAGCATCATCATCACCAACTGGATCAGTAATATCTTCACCAGCAAGACCTGCAGAAGAAGAAGGAGGAGGAGGTGCGCTACTAGAGGGCTCAGACCTAGGGTGTTTAGAACCAGCTCGAAGATGAGCGGCCCTCTGTCTAAGAAAAGACGCACCTATAGGAGCTATCATATGAACGGGCTCAGAGGAAGGAAAGCCACTAAGATCAAGATAGAGAAGAATCCTATGAATGAAAATAGGATGTACAAGAGCATGAGCAGTAGATGAACTCCTATAAACATCGTTCAAAGAACGAAGAAAAAGATGGGGAAAACTAATAGGAGCATCAGTAACCAGAGCGTACAGAAATACACACATCTCAAGAGGAATAGTGTGAACATGGGAAATGGGCCAGATAGAATGACAAGCTATCCTAAAAAACAGATAGTGTAACCCGGAGAGCTCAGCAGAAGTGATCCGAGGATCAGAACCCCACTGGACAGTAGTACCAGTGATGTAAGACAAAACATCGCTAATCTCGGGAGACTCATCATATGGATAGACAGGATGCTGGACCAACGGTACCCCTAGAGCATCAGCCACTATCCGAGGAGTAATGGAGTACTCTACGCCTCGTATCCAACTCTTGACTAGAGTGTTGGAATCATAGATGCGGATAGAGATGTTCGAATAGAACTCTCTAATCAAGGCAGAAGGTGGAGGAGGATCAGAAACATCCACCAAGGGTAACCAGCCCCAACGCTCAAAATTTGCCCTAATGGCAGGATCAAGTTCATCTAAATGAACAGAACGCTCAGCCCATATCTTTCTCTTAAGATTTAGCTTCTCAAAAATCTCTTGATTTTTCTCACTCGAAAACTTCTCACTATCAAAGGATGGAGGGGGTGAAGGAGAAGGTGAGGGAACATTCCTACGGGCTCTAGTCTTCCTAGGCATAGTGCTAAGGAAAGGACAGAGACACAAAGAGAAAACCACAAAGAACAAGAGAAAACAAAACCAAGGGCAGACTGCAAATTAGCACAATAAAGAATATAGAACAAAAAAATCTATATGATGCATGAACAATAAAATGTTGTGATGCATGTTCTAATGCAGTAAACAATTAAGTTTAATTGAGAGTAATTTGACAAAATTGGCTTGAACAGGGAATTTCTATCAAAAATCCCAAAAATTGAGAACCACTTGTTGAAATTTTTAAATATAATGATGAATTGAGCATTACAAAACACATCACATAGATTATAATGCTTAATTACAACAACACAACAAGCCAATTTCATCAAATTCTACCCAATTTAACAAAAGCCCCAATTCGGATCAAGAACAAACCCTAGATTTTTCAATTTTTCACCAAACTCAAAATTGATCAAATTAGCATGTAAGAATCATGTTTATGATGTGTCCCCACAAAAACCCAATGATCAATTGCATAAAATAAGGCTTGAATCAACAGAAAATCCCAAAATTGCAAAGTGCGAAAATCGCCCCTAAAAGCATGGATTTATGCATGAAAAGATGAAAATAAATTCAAAAGGAAGGGCAAAAGGGTCTTACCGGCTTGAGGGAAGAGATTCTTTGCAAAAACTTCGGAGGAAAACGACAAAAAATGGAACTATTGAGCTTGCCTCGTCGGAGAGAGAAAGAAAAAGTTTGAAAAAGATTTGAAAAGTATTTGAAAAAGTCAGATCTGATCTTTTAAAAAAGCTTTTCCACGATCTTCGATTGATCGAAAATTACATTCGATTGATCGAATGAACCAGTCATTTTGAAACAAACTAGAGCACTTTTTCGATTGATCGAAAATCACATTCGATCGATCGAAACAAACAGTCATTTTAAGACAAATTAAAACACTTTTTCGATTGATCGAAAATCAGACTGGATCGATCGAACTGGGCAGAGGCTCACTAAATTTTGAGAAAAAAAAAAAACACAGTTTTGAAAAACACAAACTTAATTTTGAAAATAACTCCTCAAAGCATTAAATTGAAGAAACAAAATGCATGAGTATGAGATGGAATGCTCTTTCAAAAACCCAAAATTTTGAACCCAATTTTCTCAAAAACAAGTTTCAATCATTCTCCCATTGAATTTTCTCAAGCAACAAATATGTTGTGCATAAATCTCAAGATATTTTCAAACTTGGTTGGTCAGACCAAAAACATACACACTAGCATGTACAGTGTTTAATAAAGAGTAACTTGTGTAGTGTGTGATACTAGCAAAAACTTGAGATACATGTGAGGTGATATGTGAATAGCAATCAATCACAAAGTCTACAAAATTCATCACATAGAATTCAAAAGAGACTATCACCTAAAGAGTTACATCCTATAACTCCCACATCTCCTAGAACAAAAGCTTGCAATCATGTAAGTTTCTTGTATTTTGCCCCATTATTTAGGTGAAATTTGGCATCAAGCCTAATAGTACACACCAGATTAGATTATGTGAAATGGCATCAAGCCTAATAGTACACACCAGTTTTAAGCATTAAGCATTTAAGCATTTAAAGAGGCTACACCTTATGTTCTTTTTGTGCATGTGCTACACTTTCTCGAGCACAAAATCTATGATATGCACTAAGGTGTTCATGATTGGCTAGTGAACAGTGGTGAGATGGTTATTTATGCCTTTCTCAAAAGGATCAAGTCCGACAGTCAAATAACATGTGACTTCAAGATCAAAACAAAGTGATAAACACTATAAACATCTTTCCCACACAACATGCACTACAAAGTTTTAACTAGTAAAGTGCAATAAATAAGCTCATCAAAGCTAAACAAGGTACATAAGACATGTTATGTGTAAATAAATTGACCAACCTTGTTTTCAAAAACCAAGAAACATCATGTTAAACATAATTTTTGCTTCCTCCTTTTCCCTTTTTTTTTTTTTTTTTTAAAAAATATTAAAAGAGAAAACAAATAAATCCTAGAATGAAATGCATGAATGTAATGCAATGCAAATCCTAGAACAAAAACACAAAAATCAAAGAACAATGGTCACAAAGGATAAGAGCAATGAAGCACAAGGACCATGTCAGAAAGACTCAATTAGTTCGAGTCTTTTGCATCCAAAACTTTTTAAATGCACCACAAGCATTGGAGTTCTTATTCACATTCGAGTGATTCCCAACTCCAGGATTGGAATAAAGGTTTAACACCTTTACCAATTCACCAATTAATGCCATAGGATCTTGTGCTTGAGACACAGGCACTTTTGGTTTATTTGCTCTCTTATCAGCTTGAAGCTTGTAACAGTTAGGACGAATGTGTCCAGACTTACCACAATAATGACAAACCCAAGCAGGTTTACCATGCATCTTGTCCTTAGATTTGGTAGGCTCCTTAGGTTTAAATTCTCTTAAGTCTACCCTAATCTTCTTAGGTGGTGAAACTTCTACAGGTTTAACTACCTCACTCACAGGTGGTTTGACAGTTTCACTCACAACCTCACTCACAGAAGGTTCAGAAGAAGAAGAAGGAACAAAAGTAGTGGAATGTGGTGCAGAGTCAAAGATGCTTTCAACAAATCCTAACCCAGTTTTATCAGAAGGATACTTTTGAACATTCAACATGTGATCAAGTTTAGAACTAGTAGATCTAGCAACAGATAAATCATGTTCCAAATTTCTAACTTTATCAAGCAAAAGCATGTTCTCAGATTTAACATTATTCAAAAGCTCATTAGCATCAAACAGTTTAACAAGCAAATTTCTCTTTTCAAGCTCAAGAGAATCAATTTTCTTTAGGCCAAGTTCAACTTTCATAGCATCTTTTGCAGTAATTTTGCAAAGTTTGTTATAGGCCTCTTGAAGATCTGCATCTTCAGAGAGTTCCCCATCAGAAGGGTTCTCTTCAGCAGATATGCTTTCATTGACTATAGCAGTAGCCGTGAAAACAATGAAGTTTCCATCCTCGTCACCACCGGACTCATCATCAGAAACCTCATTATCACTAAGGGTTACAGCCATAGTTTTACCCTTAGTCCTCAAGAATGTAGGACATTCGGATTTCACATGACCATACCCTTGACAGCCAAAACACTGAGGACCCAAAGAGTTATTAGAAGATTGACCAAAATTTTCTCTAGGTTTTTCAAAATTGTTAACCTTAGTGGGATCATTCTTCCTAAAATTTCTAGGTTCAGCAGTGTAAGTACCTCTTGCCTTTCTATTTGTATTCCTAAGAAAATTCTTAAAGTTTTTAGCAAGATAGGCAATCTCTGTAGCAGAGAGCTCATCATCAAATCCACCACCATCAACATCATCAACTGACTTAAGAGCCATTGATTTGGATTTGTTCACTTTAGGTAGGTCAGACTCATACGATTGAAGAGATCCTACAAGCTCATCAACAGGGATGGAGTCCACATCCTTGCTTTCAGTGATGGCAGTCACTTTGGGTCTAAAATCTTCAGTTAAAGATCTAAGAATCTTCCTAACAATTTTAGGTTGATCATAGATTTCACCCAAATTAAAAGCAGAATTAACAATATCATTCAGTTTGGCATAAAATTCATCAAAGGATTCATCATCAGACATCCTAATGCTTTCAAACCTAGAAGTTAATTGCTGCAATTTGTTTATCTTAACTGCCTTTGTGCCTTCATGCACAGTTTGGAGGATTTTCCAAGCAGTATGAGCAACCTCAACATTAGAGATCCTCTTAAATTCCTCCATAGAAACAACATTAAAGATGGCATTCATAGCTTTGCTATTGAATCCAGCTGCTTCTTTTTGAGAAGTTTGCCACTCACTCACAGGAGTAGCGGGCTTCTCCCATCCGTATTCAACGGAATTCCAAACCCTTTCATCAATGGATTTCAGGAATGCTTTCATCCTTACTTTCCAATAAGCATAGTTGTTCCCATCAAAGTGAGGAGGAACAAACAGAGAGTGTCCATGCTCCATGACAACAGGGGTCAAGGATCAGCTCAGAGATTAAAAAATCTCACACAAAAAGAGCTACCTGCTCTGATACCACTTGATGGGTTATTTAGACCCCTTAAACAACCAGATTGCGTAGCCTAGATTAATTAGCCAAGTTGTTACTTAGTCAAATTAAGCAATTCTAGGTTAAAACAATCCAAACAATCATATCAAGAATATAAAGCAGCGGAAAATAAATGAACACAAGATATGATCACCCAGGAAACCACACGGTAAAAACCTGGGGAGGATTTGACCCACCGATCCTCAAGGCATAACAGAATTCACTATGAAAGAATTGAAGTTCTTACAAAAGGACTACAAGCTCCCCGCTCGACTTCCTAATGCTACCCACCAGTAGAACTTCCTGACACGACCACGTGCAGGCTCCGAATCCACGGACTACTTCTTTCTTGAATTCCTCAATCAGCTACAAGCTCCCCGCTTGCTTTTCTTTTAAGTTCCAATGGTTGCAACGGTAACGATCTTCAAGATGTTGAAATCATCTCTACCATGAAAACCCTAAGTTTTGTGTAAAGGAAAGCTCCTCAAAGATCTCACAAGAGATTCACACAAAACAGCAATGTATGAGCAACAAAGCAATATGGACAACCTTCAAAAACGTGGCTAGGGTTTAGTTTATATACCTAGGGTAAAAACATAAAACCCTAAACGTTTAATGAAGTAGGGCTGAGTTGGAAATTCTGCAGAAAAATCAACCTGTGCGATTTTCGATCGATCGAGTCTATTCTTCGATCGATCGAGTCAGGCCAAAAGTCCCAAGTACTTCTGCAGCCACTCGATTCCAACTTTACAATATTAAACCAACTTTGAGCAAGTCTAAATAAGACTAAATACAATGTTTTGATCATGGTTTGCCAACATTACAAATTAGAGTTTTAAATACATAAAATCCTAAGACCTTAGAACCTAACAATGTGTACAACTATATACCTAATTAATAGTTATTACATATTACTATACAACATATAAGTATTTACTATGCCTAATTAATAGTTATGACATATTACTATACAACATATAAGTATTTACTATGGGTCATTCTATTGTACCCCCCCCCCCCCCTTTTTGGATACAATATCCACCTTAATCTAAACCAACGAAAGAGAAATGATATGTGCACAACATTTTCACAAAACTTTCACAACAAATCCTAAAGGATAAGTTGTTATTGGATGTTACAAGTGGGCAAAAAAGTAATTTAAATTGTGAATTCAAATGAGAAACAATAACAACTTACTACATATGATTTGTTACAAAAGTTTTGTGAAAATATTGTGGACGTATCACTTCTCTTAATTTAATGGTGTTTTGAACTTGACCATTTATTTATTTTGAGTGGATACTGGTTACCAGTAAAGCAGGTTACATATATAAACAAAACCAAAAACCAAAAACCAAATAAGATTTCACTTTCACTTACTCATTTCTGTCTCTCCTTCTACCTCTCCTTCTACGCCTCTTCTCTTCCAAACTAGGCACAAGAAACCTAAATAGCTACTAAACAAAGCCCTCTCCTTCTATGCTTCTTCTCTTCCAAATCAACCACAAGAAACCTAGACGGCTACTAAACAAAACCTTGAGGAAGACCCATAAAAGAAGAAATTGAGTTCTTCAATTCATGCCATTCTCTAGCCCGACGATAGTATTAGAACATTGAATTCGTCAAACAGGTTTCTCTTTCTCTTTTTCTCCTACTATAATTCAATTTTAGTAGTAATAAACGCACTGTAAACTATCAAAGCATGAGATATATGTACGTTGTCTTAATTTTTATTAAACTATTACTAATCCACTAATGTTATTGATTTTTTTGACAACTTGTATAGTTGTACTAAAGGGATGCAACTACTATGTGGAATTAGAAGGTGTAGCTGGAAGTTAGAAATTGGGTTTGATGACATTGGGATACTACAAACACAGTTACAACCAAGGTTGTCAAAATCGGAATCCAACATAGGATCTTAGAGGGATGGTAGGATCGTGGATTGTAGGATCGGATCATGGATCGTAAGATCAAAAAACGAATTAAAAAAAAAAAAAAAAAAAAAAAAAACAACATTGGTAGTGAATTTATATGTTAAATAACCATATAAATTATGAATTCATCCAAAAAAGACAAAATTTTCATCAATATATTATAATTTGTATACTATAAGTTAATTTTTAACGCAGATTATCCTAAAAAGTTAAATAAATGTTTAATTAAAAAAATCACAAATAAGGTGGAAAATCACTTATAATAATGGTGTATGTTAAAGAATCAATATATCATTAAAGAAAATAATAAATTTGAAATAATTTTTGTGGTAGATATAAATTTGACATAATATACATAATAACTAAGATAAGAAGAACTACAAGAGGGATAAATAGTAAATGTGATATATAACTCAAAAAACACACCACGAAAGTGTATCATCCAAAAGAAGAGGCACCAAAAAAAAAAAAAAATCATTAATCTAAAATAGAGTTGCAAGAAAGAATTAATAATAGAGAGAGAGAGAGAGAGAGAGAGAGAGAGAGAGAGAGAGAACAACCACCCTTTTGGAAGAGAATGTGAGACAAATAACAAAATTATATGAAAGAAAATGAGTTGAAGAATATTCAAAAGAAAATGTATAGTTGTAAACCCCGGGCCCCGTTTGGTAGAGTTGTTAAACAACCCATTTTCAGTTTTTAAATAATATTACACACATTTCCATACACTTTTTCACTCATACGTATTTCAAAAAACTACAAATAACATTACTCAAACTCTTCTACCAAATGGGCCAATATCATGCTATGTAATAGAATAACATTAAATGATTTTGTAATTTCATAGGATAACATGTAATTAACAAACAAAGAAAATAAAATTAAGAAGATAAAAAATTAAAATATAACCAAATCATATCAACCTAGAGTAGAGTTAAACATAAATATTCATCAATCTAAAGAACTAAACATCCACCAAAAGAAAGAATATATATATATATATATATATATATATATATATAAAGAGAGAGAGAGAGAGAGTATTCACATTTTTTTGTGAGCAAAATATGGATTGAATGGAATAGAAAATAACAAATTTTTATAGGACAAAAATTGGGGAGAAGAAGACTCAAAATAAAAGGAAGATGAAGGGATGGAGAAATTGTAATTAGGTTAAGGTATAGAGTAGTGGGGAGATAAAAAGGTAAAAATAAGTAAATGTCAGAGAATGTGTAATTGTAAAGTGGCAAATTAATAAGAAGAAAAATAATTTAAAAAGAGAGAGAAAATATTGAAAATAGGTTTATGATGTGGCGCTAATGTGGCTCTATAGGAACACGACAACATTAAACTCTACGCTTCAACTTTTAAATATATATAGATATAGATGTGTGATAATATGGTAATTTAAAAAAGAGAAGACCTAAAAAATCCAAAAAAAGGCATTGTTCCCTACGCCCTACCATAACATCCCTGCTCCAAACCGCTTTGCCACATATTGTATTGTATTATAGAGTATTTTGGCTCAAAATGATGCACTAAGAGCTATGGTAACATCTAGAGAGTGGACAATTTCAGCATATGCTAAAGAAAGCAAGGGGAAAAAAATTTGTGGATAATGTTTTGAATTCTACATTTCGGAAGGAATGTGCAGTCATTGTACACGTCACTGAGCCACTATACAAAAATCCTATTAAACAACTATACAAAAATCTTCATGCTACTGGTTATTGGTTAAATCCAAGTAACCAATTCAATGTCGCTGAAATGGCAAAACATAAGCAAACTAGATCTAGGCTCTTAGATGTCATTGAGAGGTAGTCCTATGGAAATCCTACATTACAAAGTAAGTTGACAAGTGCGATGAAATTTTTTAGAAATGTAGAAGGTGACTTTGGATGAAAGTCTACAATTAATGACCGTGAAATTATGTTACCTGGTAAGGATACTACTTTAATTTTTTGGTTAGTTGTATTTTCTTAATTGCTTTTATCTTTTCATTTAGTCTATATTGCATAAATGCTGATTGTCTTTATTTAACAATTTGTGTATAACTGTATATAGACGAGTGTTGGATATCCTATGGATCTAGTGCACCAAACCTACAAAAACTAGCAATTCATGTTTTAAGCCAAACGTGCAGCTCTCTTGGTTGTGAGCGCAATTGGAGTATTTTCTAACACAATCTCTTAAAAAAGAGGAATAAAGTGGAACATCAACGCCTTAGTGATGTAGTCTATGTCCATTATAAATTAAGATTATAGCAAAGGCAATAATCATTGTTATTTACATGCAACTCTTTAATTGTTGAATTGCTTCTTTCCAATCTCCACTACTTTCAAATTCTAACTTTTAACACAAGTATAATAAATTTGTGTAGAATTACTTTAAGCATCAAAACTATGATCCTATTAACTTTGAAGTTTTTCATGAGAATGCGAATTGGGTATTAGAGGATGAGCCAACAAATTTGATAGTGGAGGAATTGGAGACCTTCCTAAATGAATTGGCATCTTGTACAATCCAAGACAACAAAAATGATATTGGTTAGTTTGTTACATTAATTACAAAATTCACTTATTCTAGTGCATGTATTTTCTTTTTATTTCATTTGTGGCCTTATAGAAGAGTTTAAATGTATGTAGATAACTTGAACTTGGAAGAGTTGCTCAAAGATGCTGACAATGATGATTGAGATCCTAGTAACCAATATGAAGCTAGGAGTGAGGAGCCTAACGAAAACAGAGAATCTAATAATGAGGCTAATGTTGGAGTTTTTTGTTAGGTTCTAAGGAATTAGGAACTAATGTATTAGAACTTCAATGTGTAATTTTGGCAAACCTTGATCAAAACATTTAGTCTAGATTTATGCAGCTCAAAGTGTGTTTATGTGTAAAGTTGGAATTGAGCGTACTGTAGGATTTATTGTGTAAATCTGCAAAGCTCGATCGATCGAAAATTTGACTCGATCGATTGAAGCTTGTGCAGATTATTTTTCTGCAGAATTTTCCAACTCAAGCCCAAGCCCATATGACGTGTAGGGTTTTTATGTTTTGCTTTTAGTATAAAAGGAAAAACCCTAGCGACGTTTTTAGGTTGTTGTTTATGCTGTTTGTATGAATATCTTGTGAGATCTAGAGGTGTTTGCCTTCATACATACTTAGGGTTATCAAGATCAAGATTGATGTCAAGAGCTTAGTGATCGTTTCAGTTGCTGCATAAAGAGCTTAAAGAAAACAAAAATGGGAGTACTTGTGGTTGCTATGAATCCAAGAAAGAAGTAGTCCATGGACTCGAAGCTGTCACGTGGTCGAAGTAGTAAGTTTTCTACGCGAGGTAGCAATACACTATAACAAAATGTATTTTTTGCGATGAAAATTAGTGAGGAAATATTTTTCGTCGCTAAAAATACAACTTTAGTGATGAAATATGAATTTCTTCACTAATAGTGAAAAAAATTATAACATTTAGCAATGAAAAATAAATTTCATTGCTATTGTGATCAAAAAAATGGGCGCTAGTAAAGGGAAACTTTGGCGCGAGTTTAATTAATCTATAGCAATGAAATATTTCGTTGCTAAAAGTTGAAATTTTTAGTGACGAAATATTTTGTCATTGTAGGTATTGCTGTGGATAGTATTAGTGACGAAAATCATTTCGTCGCTATAAGGAAGAATTAGTGACAAAAAATATTTGTCACTAAAAATAATAATAATTTTGCACTTATATGTTTTTAAGTGATGAAATCACAATTCGTCACTAAAAGTATGCTTTAGCAACAAAATATGAATTTCATCTCTAAAAATCTTAACAAAGCCTGGGTTCTTTAGTGACGAAACTGACATTCGTCTCTAAGAACTTAAAAACCTAATACCTTTTGCAACAACAAAGTAGGCATTGGCGATGGAAAAGGTTCGTTGCTAAAGACCTGAGTATATTACTTCACTTACCCCTTTCATTTTATAACTTCTCTCTTTTATTTCACCTCCCAAAAGCCTTTTTATTTCAGCCAAATACACCAACGCCAAACCACTAATGCTGAACCCATTCGCGACGATCTTGACAATTGATTTCGACGATTCCCATTCGTGACGATCTCGACGATTGCAATTCCCATTGGTGACGATTCCGATTCCCATTGGTGACAATCCTCGATGATTTCGATTCCCATTCGCGACGCCAATTCCCATTCGTGACAATCCTCGATGATTCTTGACGATTCGTACCCATCACGATGATTCCTAGCAATTCAGACCATTCGCGATGATCTCAAAGTCGTCACCGCTGATTCGGACCATTCGTTATGATCTCGAAGTCGTCACTGCCTTCCACAGCTCGTCGATTCGCCTCCCACCTCCAATGACTCTTCGCCTCCCTTCGCCATGGCCTTTGTTCAGAATCGGTAAGGGTTTTTTTTTTTTTTTTCCTTTTCACCTTCCCTTCCCTTCCATTTTCACTTTTATGTTTATTTTTTTAGGATCAAGGACTGGTGGGTAGACAAGGATTGGAATCGGTATGTTTTCCTATGAGTACTGTTGTTGTGTTCTGTTTTGGATTGCAGGAGAAATATGAGTACTGATTTTATGTTTTGATAATGTATGTTAAAGCATATTTAAAACTATTTTTGTTTGTTTTTTTGTTTGTAGTTGTAGGGTTATGCATTAATTAAATGAAGATTTATAGTTGACATGAAGATTGGATGTTAATGTGAGGATTTATAGCTGTAGATTATTGTGATTTATGTGTATTGCTTTTGCTTTTATGGTTTCTACTATTAATGCTAGTTAATAGTGGGTGAAAAGTAAGGCTTGGGATGCCAAAGAGGAAACTACTTATAAAGGGGTTTATGGGTTTGCACATTGTTTAAGTGTTGAGATATTTCACAGTTTTAATAAATTCTATTATTAAGTAGTTTAAAGAGTTGAGTACATGATAACAGTTGTCCCATCTATCTTGGTTATGGAATATAAACTCTGTTTGTTATGCCCAATGTGATAAATTACTTGGATAGGTCCAATCCGCTGTTGTGTTCTCTGAATATGGTAAGCACTCAAAGGATTTTCTTTGGGCGTTGCTTCTAATGTAGGTTGGAGTGCTGCCCACATCACTTTTCTGATTGGTGTAAGCACTACCTATATTACATGTGTAAGCTATAAGTTTGTGTAGTAATTTATGAGAGGATCATTTTCAAGATTGAAGTACTTATAAATTTAACTTTTCTTTTGCAGGTTAAATACACATTGTTTGCAATAACTTTGGATTTTTTTTGAAAGTTGTAAGCTTAGCTTGAGCAAAGTAAATTTTAGTTAAAAACCTTATAAAACTCAATACTTGTGATGTTGGAAATTGGATTTGTGGTGGTATGTTGTGTTGGAGCAAGCGGGTGTCTTGCATGGTGTTATAAGGTGGTTTAAATACATATTGGGAGTGTTTTTCAATTCTTGCAAATGTGAATGAGTATTGTTGATTAGATGTGATGAACAGTATTTTATTTGATTTCAATACTTGTAAGCATTATAGTTGTGATGTTTGTGATTGGTTTTGTGGTGGACTGTTGTGTTGGAGCAAGCGGGTGGCTTGCCTAGTGTTATGAGGTGGTTTAAATATATATGGCTCAAAGCTGCTTGTTTTTCATAGCTTTGACCCATTTGATTTGAAGTTTTGTAGTGAGGGTCTACTTTTTGTTTTTGTGTCATTTTGCAATTTTGTTAGTGCTAGCATAACAGTGGTTGGGGATTCTCTCTAGTCATGTATTGAAAATTGAAACTAAGATAGATAGATGTATGTCTTGCTTTTTGAGCCAAATCATGGGTTACTAGATCAAATAAAGTTGTTGCAACTTGCAAATATTGAGAATATTCACCCTGGGTTTTTCAAACAGGAAAAGTGAGGGGCTTGCTTTCAAGAAAAGGGTGTTTTTTTTTAGTGAATTGGTGAAAAGGGTCTTGTCATTGTTGGGCCTACTCTGCTAGTAATGAATGGAATTGTAAGCATGTCAGTTGTACATATATTGGAATCGAACAAGGTGGGGGCCTAGTAATAATGCAAGTGTATTAATAGAATGTTAGTGGTCTAAGTTCTATCGTACAAACTTCAATTCTTTCATAGTGGATTTGCTTTTTACCTTGAGGATAGCTAGGTTAAATCCTCCCCAGGTTTTTTACCGGTTTGGTTTTCCTGGGTCATCATATCATTGTATTCTTTATTTTTCCGCTACTTTACATGATATGATTGTTTTGTTTTAACCTAGATCTGAATAATAAACCTAAGTATTCACTTAGTTAATTAATTTGGTTAAACAATCTAGTTTATAGCGATCTAAAAACGTACATTTACAATGAAGATAGTGCTTCAAGTTTAAGCCCTAGTCATAATTCATGGGATTGGAGTAATTGGAACAACCAGCGAGAGGCTGAGAGAAATTTACATTAGAGTTTAAGTTATAGAATTTTTCCTTGTGATTTTTATAGAATTTCTAATGCTATTGTTTAGGAAACATTGATTTTTAATTATAATGGCGAGTTTAATTTAGGCATATGCCTATTTGTTTTTCTTTTTTTTAATTTACATATTTAGGTTATGATTTCTCAAACTTAATTTTATAAATTTTTAATTTTTAATTTTTTTTTATTTGACCCTGCGGTTCAACCGATGACCCACTGGTTAAACCAGTGACCTAGTGATCCAGCTCATAAACCGAGTCAACGTCCGAGCTAGGTTTAATAATTATGCTCTCATGTAAGCTTCAACCCATTTCATTTTTTTAGCATACATTTCATGCAATCATTCATGGTTATGTAAATTGTGTTTGTCGACCATTTTCTTCCACATGTCTTCAAATTCATTTGGTGTAACATACTGTACCATACACTTGATTAAACTTTCATTTCTTTGTCGACCATTTGCAAAAACATTCATTTCAAGATGCCGCACACAAAGATGATGTCAAGACTCTGGAAAAACTATTTTAATAGTTTTACTCATTGCTTTGTCCCCATCTGTCACAATTGAAATATGAGTCTTATTGTTCATTAGTACAAGCATATTTTGCAACACCGAAGTATATGTTTCAATGGTCTCATCAACCAATAGTCCATAACCAAATACTATGGTCAGCTAGTGGCAGTTAGCTCCTACCAATATAACAAGGGGTTTTTGGTATACATTCATCTTATATGTTGTATCAAATGCAACTACATCTCCAAAACATGCATAATCTAAACGACTTTGAGAATCTGTCCAAAATAGATTGGCCAAACGAATTTCTTTATCAATAGTGTATTGAAAAAAAAAAAAAAACAAAAAAACAAGGGGAAAAAAAAAACAAAAACAAAAACAAAACAAAACTTGTCCATATCTGCTTTGGCTTGTAAATATGCCGAAGCACATTTAGCATCACCATCATGCATATTGGAATTGCGATCTGCCACTATATGGTTCTCATATCCTCCAGCTTATTGGATCAAATGGTCCATGATTTGATTTGATTTGACCCCAATATTATGCAGTGATATAATTTGAGCCTTATCGAAATCCTTAATAGTCCTGTGTGAACAAAGAAATTAAGTTTCGAATTGAGTAACTAAGTTGTGATTATGCTCCCTTTTAAACTCTCCTACCACCCATTTATTTGACTTACGATCAAACCTAATACAAAAAGCGGCCTTGCAAACACTTCTAGAGGTCACGATGTTATTTTTATTGTGCTTTATCTCATCTTTGCGAATACTAAAGCCAACCAACTTCACATGTGTTATAAAACTCTCCACCATCATCTAGGGAACTGAATTTCAAACCAATTACTTGGGCATTAGTCAATTCATCTATTCCTTTGTCGAGAATAGTGCTCTAGTGTTTTTCCAAATTTTGAGTAGCATCACCACTGCCTTTTTGTACCATATCGCATTCATTATCTATTATATAATTACCATCCTTGCTAGCATCATCATTCAAATCAACGAACACAATTTTCCCTTTGTTCTTTGTATTATGATACATGTGGACCAATATATTATTTCTAAAAAAAGATATAAACTTCTCCATAAAAAAAAATAAAGGGTAACTCAAACCATGGGAGCAAGCAATGCCAATAATTATTATCAAGTATTAAAAATATTAACACATAACCATCTGCTTTCATTGATAATGTATAAGTTTTGTATAACTTCAAGCAATTCACTTACACTATAGAAATCATAAATCTGCAATTTGAATCTTTCTCACTCAGAAATCATGGGCAATGAATTTTTCATAAGGATTTAAAAAGAAACAAAGCTTCTTACTTAAGTTAATGTTTAATGATGATGAATCCAATAATGTACTTCAAGGTGATACTCATAACAAGCCCATAAAAAAATGATAACTTAGATACAATGTGCAGGTATATGACTATTATATATTAAAATTCTTTATCTTCACCCCGTCCCACTAAAAATAAATAAATAAGCAATAAACCAACACTATTTTTACTACTGGACAAATTTACTTATCTATAATTTAGGAATAAAATTCATGAATTTGCATTACGTAATGGAACACTTCACAAAAAGGGGATCAATAAAATCATTAACCAAAACCGCAACATAGATATCATAGAAGTTTCATAGTTTAAGTATATACAATTACTTATTCTCTCACCTACTAGGAACCAAAAGGAATAATACAAGAATTGTTGGGTTGTGTTCCTAGCAACCCTGCGATACCAAAAGGAAACCAAAAACAAAACAAAATTAGAAACAATTTAGCAATAAAGGGACAAAACAGAAATAATAAAATTCCAGATGGAAAAAAGAAAGGAAAAGGACGAGACCTACTAAGATTTAGAGCTGAGAGATGGCAGAGACTGTGAACAAAGAGAAAGGCACACAGAGGGGGGAAACTGTGTCCTTTATCACCAACATCAAAGGAAAGAAATCCTGGAGATAAGTTAAGTTTTTTTTTTTTTTTTTTTTGGATTGGGTTTGTGGGCTTTTCTATGTATAGACCCTACAAAAAAATTAAAATTTCAAATTCAAAACAATTTTATGGTTCAGGTCAGTGTAAGATTCAAACTAGGTATGTGTTTGGCAAAAACATGTGTGTATTACCACCAAGTTAAAGCTACTAAGATGTTCTAAAATATATCTTAAAAAAATATAGATATAAATAATTAATTAATCTTATGCATTAATGTTAATTAGAAAAAGATAAACATCAAGAAAGTAACCTCAACTATGTTATTTTAGAGGGAGATATGCCTTGAACGTGATGGGAGCTATCAAGGGAAATATGTTGGAGGTTAATTGGTCTATTCAAAGGTTCATGGAAGAAACCAAGATAATTCTAGCTGATTTTTTTTTTTTTTTTTTTGGTGGATTTTGTTTTTAGAAAGCATTTGGACACAACTTTAAAGTGGTCAACTATGATTAGTAGAGAAAAAATGACGAATTCATATGAAAGTAATTGTACATCACTTATAGTTGACTATTCCATCAAATTATGAGAAAAGTTGTGGTCTTAGAAGAACCGTTATGTTTTTGTTTCAAACTCATAACTTATTAGCTAGTAGCCATATATGTAGCTTTGTGTGAAACAAATTCCCTTACTAGAAGAATGAGAAGGTATGAACCTTGCTAGCTTTTGTTTGATTCATATTAATGAAGTGATTATTCAAGGGAAAAAAACATTAAAAGAATCAAAGTTTGAACAAGACCATCATTTTCAGTTGATAGGTCACAATCTGAATGACCCCTTGTGATTAACCCTAATTAATTAATTTAGCCAAGTAATTAATTAATCAATTAATCATGCAATTTTATGGAAGGACAAACAAATCACCAATCAACTAAATATGCAGCGGAAAATAAATAACACGGTGATTTGTTTACGAATGGGGAAAACCCTAATGGCAAAAACCCCACCGGGTGATTTTCAGGTCACCACTCCCGAAACTCCACTATTATCAAATCAAGCGGTTACAAGTAAAGGAATTCCAAGTACCTTACCAACCTACAGTTGAACTCTTACCCCAATACCCAATTGGACTTGATCTGTAGTGACAGTTTCCACCTTTGATGCACGGCTCCCAAGTACGTGACTAACCAATGCGCGGATCCAAGTACGCGACTTCAGAACACCAACTGAGGAAGAATGGTTGGCTGCAAAGTTCTTCAGTTCATCCACTTGATGAATAGCAGGAAGATGCTTGGTTACAAAACCCTATGGTGCAAATACACAGCAACTTCTTGATGGAAGATGAACTAGGTCAAGAACTTCGTCTGTTGATCACAATTTGCTTAAACAGAGATTGCTCAATGATAATGCAACTTGTGTCACCCAAAACGGCTCTTAAAATAATCCTTTTATATGTTTAGGGTTAGAAGAAAAGAAGGCCCAAAAACATATTCACGGATCCCAAGAAAATCAGATTGGAAATCTGACTTTTTAAATCTCGACAGATAGCAGGTGTCGAGGTAGCTGTCGAGAGGTGTCGAGCTTTAAAAACTTTGCACTTCAGCTTGCTTTCTCTTGGACAGACTTGATGACTTCAACACTTGACCTTGAAACATTGTTTCTTGAAGTATTAAAAACACCTAGAACTACCCAATTACAAGCAGAGTGCGTTTTGTCAAAGGATTAGCCAATTTACATAACTAAGTGACATATGTTCTTAAACAAGTTAAAACATATATGTCCTAACAATCTCCCCCTTTGGCAATCCGTGACAAAACTACAACAAACAAATGAGCATATGAGAGAAGTCATAAATCACTCAACTCATATTCACTTGTTGATTACAATAAAATCTATCCTAACACAAACTCTTGAAAAACTTTGCAAGAAGAGAGCTTATGATAAGTAGACTTTGACAACCTATATTTCTAAAACACTTTAAACAAAACTCATCAAGGCATCTTGTGTGAAACAGAAATAAATAGATTGCATACAAGTATAAAGAACATGTGTATAAAGATAGAAAAGAAACAACACATGAAGAGAGAGGTGAAAGAAACATACATCAACATATATAAGAGATAAGATAAGTACAATGTATGTAAAAATGGTCAAAGGACCTTATATACAAGACCAATGTATCTAAGAGATAAGAAAAAAATACATATAGCCTTACTACATCCCTCAAAAAAAATGACAACACTCCCCCTATCAAAAATGTCCTATACTAACTCTCCCCCTAAGATGACTACTCTCATAGACCAAAACTACTCCCCCTTTTTGTCACGAGTGACAAAGGGTAGAGTGTCATGTAGACATCTCATCGGCAGAGCTAGCATCCCCATCATCATCATCATCATCATCCTCATCATCCTCAGAATCTGACGCTGCTGGAGTAGATGGTGAAGGAGTAGCCTCTGGAGCAAATCCACCCATGATCGCCTGCCGTCGTGTAATACGACCCACACGAACATTCACCTGATACAACTCAGCAGGGAGTGTATCAAGACGAGTGTCCATGCGCTGCAGCTGCGCCATGATATCACCAAGGGATACATCGCTCGAAGAGGAAGAAGGAGCAGATGTAGATGGAGCTGATCTGGATGGCGCTGAACGGGAGGGAGGAGTGGCACCTGGCTGTTTCGACCTGAACTGCGCCTCACTACGCTTTACGGTAGCGGCATCTATGGCAGATATGTGTGTGAAGTGGTCGGACACAGGAAAGGGAACGGAAAAATGGCGTAGAATCCGCGTGATAGCAGAAGGAAAGATGAGCTTATCACCGGATGCCGAATCAAGATAAACCTCTATGATAGACCGGATGAAGTGAGAAGGGAAGTCTATGGTAAGATGCTCAAGTAGAGAAAGCAAAAATCGAGCACGAGGCTCTGTGATAGAGTTATAGTGAGAAAAAGGATGGAGAACAAAAGTCATCACCATGTTAATGAATCTAGGACCTTTAGCAAAAGGCCTACATGATGTGAACTGATGCTCACCCCAATCAGCAGGGCGCTCACAAAAAGCAGAAATGAGCTCATCTTTGGACACAGTCCTCAGACGCTCACAAGAGGGGTAATCTGGAAACTATATCCTAGGTACCCTAAGCACATCCGCAACAAGTTGCGGTGTGACAGGAATGCGCATACCTTGAATGCGAGTGACAAAATGAGGTACTGAAAGATCAATCCCGTGCATGTTGGAGTAGAACTCCTGTATCAGCACGAGAGGGCAAGTGACCGGGATGTCACACAGTGACCCCCATCCCCTACTGTTAATGACAGAGGGAAGGTCAGTATCGGCGAAGTCCACTAGAATAACTTGGCGTTCCGAATGAACACCTCGTTTAGAAAAGTTCTCCGAAAATGCCTTATGGGCATCTCCATCACGGAACCGAATATTAAAGGGAGTAGTATCTGAAGAAGTAGAAGCTCCAGAACGCAGAGGGTTCCTAGCAGGAGTGGATTTACGTTTGGGTGCCATAGACACTACTAACGTAAAAGAATGAGAGAAAGAGAGAGAGAGACCCTCAGAAAAGTCCCAACACAGTTCAAATATATCAAATATGTTGAACAACAAGTACGTATGCATGGGAATGCATGAGCATGTGACATGCAAAGGAAAAAACTTCATGGGCTCAACCCAATCCAATCTTAGCAGCACACAAACATAAAACACACATCTAAATGCATGTAAATATCATTATAATGCAAATGAAATGCAATGTATGACATTTTGAAATCATCTAAGTACAAACCCAACCCAAAATTTCAATAAAAACTCAACAATTTTGAAAAACCCCAAATTTTTATGAAAAATCCCAAAAACTAGGTTTTCAAAACCTGTAATGCATGAAAAAAGAAGAGACAAGAGATCTCACCAAGTGATTGAAGCAAGGAATGAGCAAGATCCAAGTGGGGTTGAAGATTTGAGTGAGAAAATCAAGTTTGGGAGATGAAAAGCCACGGACAGATCGAGAGAAATGAGTGAAAATCGCGATTTGCCCTTAAATAGGCACCTCAGTAATTCTCGACAGCTGAGGTGTCGAGAGGTATCGAGGAATCTGTCGAGGACGGTATCGAGAAAAATGCCCTCGACAGATGAAGGTATCGAGAGGTATCGAGATGCAAGGAGAGATTCAGATACGAGAAGCTCGATCGATCGCGAAGGTGTCGAGAAGGTATCGAGGAGACAGAAGAAATCTCGATCGATCCACAAGGTATCGAGACAGGTGTCGAGAAAGAAGACTCAAACAGCATAAGTGAATCTCACACATCTAAATGCATGTAAATATCATTATAATGCAAATGAAATGCAATGTATGACATTTTGAAATCATCTAAGTACAAACCCAACCCAAAATTTCAATAAAAACTCAACAATTTTGAAAAACCCCAAATTTTTATGAAAAATCCCAAAAACTAGGTTTTCAAAACCTGTAATGCATGAAAAAAGAAGAGACAAGAGATCTCACCAAGTGATTGAAGCAAGGAATGAGCAAGATCCAAGTGGGGTTGAAGATTTGAGTGAGAAAATCAAGTTTGGGAGATGAAAAGCCACGGACAGATCGAGAGAAATGAGTGAAAATCGCGATTTGCCCTTAAATAGGCACCTCAGTAATTCTCGACAGCTGAGGTGTCGAGAGGTATCGAGGAATCTGTCGAGGACGGTATCGAGAAAAATGCCCTCGACAGATGAAGGTATCGAGAGGTATCGAGATGCAAGGAGAGATTCAGATACGAGAAGCTCGATCGATCGCGAAGGTGTCGAGAAGGTATCGAGGAGACAGAAGAAATCTCGATCGATCCACAAGGTATCGAGACAGGTGTCGAGAAAGAAGACTCAAACAGCATAAGTGAATCTCGATCGATCCAACAGGTGTCGAGAATCTATCGAGAGGACAGAGACTTTCTCGATCGATCCATCAGGTGTCGAGATTGCGATAAGAAACAACTTGAGAAGCTCGACAGATGACCAAGTATCGAGGAGGTGTCGAGGGAGGTGTCGAGCCAGCAAAAAAAGACAGTTTTTCGAGAAGGGAAAAACACAGACATGAATGCAATCCAACACACATCTCTACCAAAGATCCACTCAACATTTAAACCTCTCAAAAACATCTCTCAACAAGAAAATAAGCACAAGGATCATGCAAAACACACACACACACACTAAACAAGTCTAACCAATTTTATATTTCAAAAACAAGTTATGACAGTTTAGTGAGCATACATTAGCACATGTAAAACCTTTGTGATGGCCAAATCACATTGTACCTGCACATGTATCAAAAGTAGCAAAGAATATTGCGTGTTGTGTGTGAAAAAAAACATCGCAAGATTGCATATGTGTATAGATGTTATGACGATCTGAGATATGAGAAAATAACTTCTAACTCACACACAATCATAACTGTTTGATGGGGACTATCACCTTCGAGGTACATCCTATAACTCCCACATCTCCTAGAATACACGCTTGCAACCATATTTAAGCATTTTTAATCTTTTTGCTTTTTATTTTCTTTGCATATTTTCTTTTATTTTAGCATATCATACATGGGTATATAAAAGAGAGAAAAGAAATACCCAAGATGTTAAGCATTTGACATCGAACTTTTGCTATGCCGAAGCATACGAATGTCTTTGACACTGCACTTTTGCTATGCCGAAGCATACAGGTGTCATATTATGATTGGCGGGCAACAGTGGTGAGATGGTTATTTATGCCTTTCTCTTAGGATTTTCTAGTCCTACCCGTCAAAAAGAGTGATATGAGTGTTAAGTTTTAAGAGATAACCTAATCTTACTCATCACAAACAAAAGCCACAAAGCTCACTTGCTTAGTTGTGCATAGAGATGCTCATCTAAGTTACAAGAGATACAAAGTTTAGAAAACTTTGTTTCATTGGCCATCCAAGGTACACAAGTACCAAAGTACACACAACACACACTGTTTTTGTATTTTTCTGATTTTTCAATTTTTTTTTTTATAAATCAAATACAAAATAAACAAAACTGAAAGGAAACACACAAAACATGTAAAACAAAAATACTGCAAAAACTAGATTGACTCAGCAGAAAAACATAACACACAAGTAATGCAAAACACAGAAACACAAAAAGGAAAAAGAAAGTGATGAAATCACTTAAAGTCCTTTTTCTTCCACACCTTGGAAGAGCCTTTCCTTTGGTTGAATACTTGAACCGGCAGTGAGGGGGAAGAATTTAACCCGTTCAAGTTCGAAAGGAACATGAGGGCTTTTAGAAGATCTCCAAGAGGAGCAAGAGAGGATTGAAGCTGATTATGGTTTCCAGATGCTATCACGCCATTGCTCTGTTGAGTGGTTAACCACTTATAGCAATTTGGTCTAGTATGACCGGCAGCTCCACAATGATGACAGAGATGCTGCTTCTTTTGTTTAGGCTTTTGGGAGTTAGCCTTCTTAGCCCTAGGGTTTTTATCATCTTTCTTATCTTGCTTAGGGGGTGCTCCTAAGATAGATTTACCCTTGTCTAAGTTCTCACTAGCTAATTCAGTTTTGATATCAGTATTCTCAATTTCAGTATTATTAGCAGGAGGAACAAAAACAGTATTGCTAGTAGAAGCAGTATTTGAGAAAGAAATACGATACCCCAAACCAGTTCGATCCTAAGCAGATTTCTGATTGCTAAGCATCTCATCAAGCTTTGCACTTGAAGTCCTTTCTAGTTGAGCTCTGACTTGAAACAGCTCTGCTTCAAGCTTCTTGGTCTTCTCAGCCAAAAAGGTGTTTTCAAATCTCAGTGCTCCAATAGTTTGATTCGCCTCATCAAACTTTGTGGACAACTCTTCACGATCAAGTTCCACATCACTGAGCTTCTTGGTGGCCAGCCTGTATAATTTCTCATGCTTTTCAGAGAGCTTATAAAGCTTCTCATAAGCTGAATGGATATCATCTTGATCATCCATTTTCTCAAATTTTGATTCCACCAGTTCTTCTTCTTCATCCACTTCTTCAACAATCCCTTCAGTAGGATTGACTGTGGCGGTGAAGGCATTTAAGATTCCGTCATCCTCATTGTCGGAATCATCTTCAGGCTCAGTGTCACTTAGAGTTGCAGCAAGTGCCTTGCTTTTCCCAATGCTCTTGAGATATGTAGGACACTCATGTTTCATGTGTCCGAACCCATGACATCCAAAGCACTTTGGTCCTACAGGAACAGTGTACTGACTTCCATCCTTAGCATCCTTCTTCCCTTTGTCTTGGCTTTTAGACTGTGAAGAACTGAACTGCCTTCGGTCCTTGTCGAAGCTCCTTCCATTTGCATTCTTCATAAACTTCTTGAAATGCCGAGTGATGTAGGACTTCATCTTAGAATCTTCATCATCTGAAGACTCATCTGTATCACTGTTCTTTGCCTTCAAGGCCATGCTTTTACCTTTACTTGACTTGCCAATCCTATATAATCCTATCTCATAGGTTTACAAGTTTCCTACCAGCTCAGTCAAAGGAATCTTGTCAATGTCCTTTGATTCTTCTATCGCCATAATCTTGGCATGGAATCTCTCAGGTAGAGATCTGAGCACTTTCCTTACAATCTTGGGTTCAGGGATGGTTTCCCCAAGATTGAAGGCTGAGTTCACTATGTCCTTGAGTTTGGCATAGAACTCATCAAATGACTAATCCTCCTCCATCTTAATTTCTTCAAAGCTTGTAGTGAGCCTCTGAAGTTTTGAGTCTTTGACAGCCTTTGTGCCTTCATAGGTAGTCTGGAGGATGGTCCAAGCCTCCTTAGCAGTTTCAGTTGAGGATATCTTTTTGAACTCCTCATTTGTGACTGCGCTAAATAGGGCATTTAACGCTCTGCTGTTGAAGTTAGCTGCCTTGATCTTAGCATCATCCCAATCGGCCGGATCTTCTGTTAGCTTAGTCCAGCCAATCTCTACAGCTTGCCACACTTTTTCATCTAAAGACTGCAAGAAAGCTCTCATGCGTACTTTCTAGTATGCATAGTTAGTGCCATCAAATAAAGGAGGTATAATTAAAGATTGTCCTCTATCCATGACAAACAGGGGTCAATGGATCAACACAGCAAAGATTAAATCCTAATCAGAGTGTGCCTGCTCTGATACCACTTGATAGGTCACAATCTGAATGACCCATTGTGATTAACCCTAATTAATTAATTTAGCCAAGTAATTAATTAATCAATTAATCATGCAATTTTATGGAAGCACAAACAAATCACCAATCAACTAAATATGCAGCGAAAAATAAATAACACGGTGATTTGTTTACGAATGGGAAAAGCCCTAATGGCAAAAGCCCCACCGGGTGATTTTCAAGTCACCACTCCCGAAACTCCACTATTATCAAATCAAGCGGTTACAAGTAAAGGAATCCCAAGTACCTTACCAACCTACAATTGAACTCTTACCCCAATACCCAATTGGACTTGATCTGTAGTGACAGTCTCCACCTTTGATGCACGACTCCCAAGTACGTGACTAACCAATGCGCGGATCCAAGTACGCGACTTCAGAACACCAACTGAGGAAGAATGGTTGGCTGCAAAGTTCTTCAGTTCATCCACTTGATGAATAGCAGGAAGATGCTTGGTTACAAAACCCTATGGTGCAAATACACAGCAACTTCTTGATGGAAGATGAACTAGGTCAAGAACTTCGTCTGTTGATCACAATTTGCTTAAACAGAGATTGCTCAATGATAATGCAACTTGTGTCACCCAAAACGGCTCTTAAAATAATCCTTTTATATGTTTAGGGTTAGAAGAAAAGAAGGCCCAAAAACATATTCACGGATCCCAAGAAAATCAGATTGGAAATCTGACTTTTTAAATCTCGACAGATAGCAGGTGTCGAGGTAGCTGTCGAGAGGTGTCGAGCTTTAAAAACTTTGCACTTCAGCTTGCTTTCTCTTGGACAGAGTTGATGACTTCAACACTTGACCTTGAAACATTGTTTCTTGAAGTATTAAAAACACCTAGAACTACCTAATTACAAGCAGAGTGCGTTTTGTCAAAGGATTAGCCAATTTACATAACTAAGTGACATATGTTCTTAAACAAGTTAAAACATATATGTCCTAACATCAGTCCTTCAAGGATATCACTCTATCATGTATAAGAATCCTTAGAGTTTATTAAACAACTTCATCAAGAAATATGAGAGTAATATTGTAAAGTTGTAATTTACAACTATGTGTTTTGTTGGCTTTTATTCCATGCCAAATTTGATTGTAATTTTATTCAATCTTTTGTACCCTGTATTTATTGTGGGATTTAATTGTAAGGGTTGTGTGATAGAGAGAAAGAGTGTGAAGACTCAAGCAATTGAAGACTGAAGAGTTTTTCACAGGTAGCTCGCGACTTAGCATCTTGCAAAGTGATCCATGTGACCTGCACATGATGGAATGCAAAAAGTCAGGATAGGATGGAGACAGCTGTGTTTCGCGAGTAGCTCGCGAGTAAGGCCTTCCCGCGAGACACTCGCGAAACATTCTGTTTTGACAGACTGTCATTTCTGATACACACTTTCTGTGCCTACACTATATATACCCACATTACCCACAAATGTTGAAGAGTGCTTCTAAGAGAAAACCCTAGCCATAAATCTTGAGAGTTAGAGATTGTTATACCCACATTTCTCTACACAATTGCTTGTGGATTTTCCTCAACTCCTACCTCTCCATTTCCATACCATTGAGAGGTTGATAGCCCAAACACTTACCACTCCCTTTCAGAGTATCAAGTGAGGTTTTGGTGCTGCTAGGAAGCATTGGAAGAAGCCAAGGATGGCAGATGCAACATGGAGCTTGTTACGGGATCCGGAGAGCTAGACAAGACACAATTCCGAGAAGCCTTGTTGGAGTAGGAGCTTGGAGGGCTTAGGTACATCGGGTAGATTAGGCTTGGAGGCTCTCTTGCTAACCCATGTATCCCAACTGATTATCTTGTGGATCGATTATCGTTTGGAGGGCAGTGGAGAGGTTTTTCGCCGAGTTCTTCGGTTTCCTCTTCGATAACACATCGGCGTGTTATCTTGTGTTTGCATCTTTCTTCCCTACTCTTTTATATTCCATTTTACTGTTGTGTTGTCATGATTATGGATTAGAGTAGCTTGTTTGTTTATCCGCTCACATTTACACTATTCCGCACTTAGTATTAAGTTAATGTAAAATCTATCGAACCGTAACTTTAATTTGGGGGACTAAATAGCTCTTGTGTTTTCAACACATTTTCGAGCATTCAATTGGTATCAGAGTGGGTGCACTAGCTATGGTTTAATTACCTTAATGCGATCCTTGACCCCGTTTGAGATGGACCGGTCTCAATCTTTAAATGTTCCATCATATTTTGATGGTAGTAACTATACCTTTTGGAAATTCCGAATGAGGGCATTCTTGTGTTCAATTGATGATACTATTTGGGATGTTGTAGAAGGAGGATGGACTAGGCCGAAGGCCACTAAATCCACTTAGGATAAGGCAGCACTTGCGGCAGCACTTGCGGCAGCACTAATAGTAAAGCTTTGAATGCAATTTTTTGTGGTGTTTCTCTAGATGAGTTTCACAGGATTTCTCACATAACAGTTGCCAAGGAAACTTGAGAGATACTGGAGACCACCTATGAAGGAATGAAGATGGTGAAAGATACTAAGTTGTAGATGCTAACCACTCAATTTGAAGAGCTGAAAATGAGTGAAGACAAGTCGTTCGACTCATTCTATAGCAAGCTAAATGAGGTGGTTATTGGTAAGTTCAACTTGGGTAAGAAGACGAAGGATTCAAAGATAGTGAGGAAAATCCTTCGATCATTGCCGGAGAGCTTCCGTGCAAAAGTCACAGCTATAGAGGAAAGTAAAGATTTGGATGAGATCAAAATCCAAGAGCTCATTGGATCTCTCCAAACATATGAGCTGGGACTACCTTCTCATAAGTCAAGCAAATCTCTTCCTCTTAAAACCATCACCGAGAGAATGGATGATTCCTTCGAAGAAGATGATGTGGAGAAGGAGGTAGCAATTCTTGCAAAAAACTTCCGAAAATTTCTGAAGATGAAGAACAGTGGGAAACCGTTTAGCAGAGGGAAGTTTTCATCCTCCAAAGGTGATTTTGATTAGTTTAAGAAGAAAGATGGGAAGGATTCTCAATCCCCTCAAGACATTGTATGTTATGAATGCAATGGCCATGGATAACGCAAGAAGGAGTGTCCCAACTATCTAAGAGGGAAGGCAAGGTGTATGCCACTACTCTCAGTGATTCTGATTCTTCTAATTCAGATTCAGATGAAATTTATGATGGAGAGGGAAACTTCTCTGCATTCATGAACATCACTCATATGGAATCTTCAGATGATTTAAGTGTGCTAGTGGAAAAGCTTGGTGAGCACACTGAATTGGAGTCAATTGGGATAGTTGAGGAGTCTGATGATAAGGAAGAAGAAGAAATAGTGGGACTGCAAGAGACCTACAATTCTCTCCTTAAGAAGACCGGTAAATATGCAAAAGTGGCTAACGCAGCCATTAAAAAGATGAAGAGGGCAAAGGAAGATTATAGAAGTCTTCTCGTGCGATATAAGGAGGCCAAATGTGAAATAGAGACGCTGAATGGAGAGCTGACCGAAGCATACTCAAAGATAAAATTCCTTGAGCTTGAGGTGGTTCAAGCCAATGCTAAAGTAGAGCGAGTCTCCTCCAAGAAACTTGATGAAGTCCTCTCTCATCAAAAACCTTTCTCTGACAAAATCGGATTGGGATATACTAGAGAAAGTAGTTCGGCTATCAATATCTCTAAGGAAGTGAAGTTTGTAAAAGTCAAAGAACCGATGGTAGCTACCACAAAAGTTGAGAAAGTGAAGCCAGAGAAGAAGAGGAATGTGACTGACCAACGGGTGTTGAATAAGCCTCATAACCAATCAGTGGTCAGGTCTAAAGCCAAAGGAAAATCACTTCCAAAATCACAAAGAGGTCCAAGAACTCAACATTTCTGTCATCACTGTGGACTTCAAGGACATACCAAACCAAATTATCATAAGTTGAGGGCATTGAAGAATGTAAGTGATCAAAGGTCAAGAGGACCAAGAAATGACAAAAGGAATTGGGCTGCTGAGCAATCAAAAGGTCAAGAAGGTGATCTTGGAGTGAGGGATGTGATAAGGATGATTGATGCATTCACCACCAGTTTGGCAAGCCTCTCAAAAAGGTTTGAAGGCCACAACAATTGTACCTAATCCTATAGGGATATCACCCCAAACGCACGTGACGTGTGGGTGAAGAAGGGTACTCATGCATAAGCATTACAACATGTCCATGCATTAATACTTCCGATGTTTAAGGGCATATGTTCATGCATGATTCACTTTGTGTCAATTGCTTCTGGTTTAAAGCATGTTTCTTTTACTTGTTTTGGTTTGTACCTGTTTATGTTGATCTTACTTTACTTGTTTTGTTTTTTAGTGTGTTCAAAAAATTCAAAAACCCATAAAAATTGAAAAATCTTCAAAAAGTTTGATCGCTTGTATTGTGTATATCACATGTGAGTTTAGCCTAGTACATTCGTATTTATAGCGTAGTGCATTTACGAGCTTAGCTTGTTATGTATGCACATATATATGTGTGGGAGAAATCTTGAAAACTATGTGTGATTGTTGTAAATAGATCTTCAAGTTTGGGATGATTTATTGGTTAATAGTCTTGATGGTCTTAATACTTGCATAGACTTGTGTCTATATCTCTTCCCACCTTTATTTTTATGTTTTTGCAATAGAGTTCACCAAATGTAAATCTCCAAATGAAAAGAGATAATGAGCTGCAAAAGCCTGTCGCACATACTAGTATTTGACTAGGAAAAAGGGGAAAATGACTTTTGTATTGAAATGTATGGTGCTCAAAAAGCCAAATGCTAACTCTCAATGTTGAAATATCAAAAATTTCAAGCACCGATCTCAAAAAGAGATGTATTATCCAAAAAGGATCAAATGTTATGATTTATGTAGAAGCCAAATGAAAAGCTTCTATGTCTTGTAATTATTCTCTTATGGGAGGTCATATATGCTCATTTCTATAATTGAGATAGTCCACTTGACTGAGTACCAGTTGTGTATGACTTGATTGAATTAATCATTGAAACTTCACTCTGGTCTAAGGAATATTCCACATTTGATACTCACCCACAACACACAAGACTTTGATTCAATTAATGCTTATCTCATTTGTGTGATTGTACATGTTCAAATGTGATATGTATGCTCAAGTACTTGCTGATCAAACCCAAAAATATTTTTGAGTGTTTTATATGTTTTTGAAAGTGATTTTATACTTCCGTGCTTTTAGTTTTTGTTCAAAATGCAATTTTGTGTTTTTCTTTAAAAACTGGTTCAGAGGCTATTTCGCGAGAAGCTTGCAACTTAGAGCTTCCCGCGAAATATGCTTAAGGGAAATTAAAAAGTCACATTTTCTTACAGAGTGTCTCGCTACTGCCTCGCGAGTATTTTGTGACTAAACACTTCTCGCAAAATGGTTTTTAGGCAACAACTGGAAATTTTTCAATTTCATACAGAGGCTATCGCGACTATTTCACGACTAAAGGCTTCTCGCGAAAGCTTTAATGTGTCTCACGACTAATCTCGCAACTGCCTAACCCGTGAAAAATGCGTGTTTTCAGTTTTATAAGGCAGATGTGACAGTTTTTCAAACACTCTCTCCTTTCCCTCGCACTACCTCTCTCGAACCCCCTTTCAACCCAAATCTTATTTTCACTCGAACCCCATCATTTTCAAGAGTATTTTCTGCAAAATCAACATCAAGGTATGTGTTCTTAACACTCTTTTCATCTTTTCTACTTAGATTATGCATATTTTAGCTTAGGGTTTTGAAAATTTGGGAATTTTTGAAAAAAGGGTTGGGGTTCTTATTTCTGTGAAATTGTTTTCAAAATTTTGATTGGGCTGAGTCCCATTTGCTGTGTATGTATCTGTGTTGGCCCCGTGTGGCATTCTTAGCATGTATTGAGGCAAAATTTGATCTTATTAAAGCATTATTCATAGGTGTTGCTCACTGTTGCATGTTAGGTGTTTGACAAAATGTCCATGTGACACTTTTGTGTTGTAGTGGTCTCAAATGAGTTCCATTGCTTGGGTTACTCTTGATTGAACATGTTTAACATGTTTTGGTCAATGGGTGTGTGTTTTACACACTGTGCCCATTTTGTGCCTCAAAATGCCATGCCATGCATCACTTAGGCACACACTAGGCATTCTCTAGGCACACACCATGCACCTCATGCTGCACTCACATGCATCAGTACATGCACACACATGCACAGCCACTTAAATTCATGGAATGTGTTTTTGTTTACATGTTCCATCAATTATAGCATGCTATTTTAAGTTTGTTTGATCTGTTTTAAGTTGTTTTACTTATGACTTGGACTAACTTGAATCTAATCAAGTTTTGTGTTTTGTTTGTGTTGGTGCACATGTTTCTTTTATGTTATGTGTTCCCTTGTGCAGATGTCTCCTACCAAACATTCTATGACCAAGAAATCCACAAAACGTGCTCGCACAGATTCTGACAACTTCAAGTCTATGGAGGCAAATTTGAAGTACAATGACTACTACAAAAGAGCAACAATTATCATGGAAAGGGTTGTCGAGTTGGATACCCTTGAGGACACCTTCATACCTGAAGTGTTCAGGGAAAGGACATGGACAAAGCTCTTGAATCCGGTTGGAGTTGTCTGCTCGGAAATCATAAGGGAATTTTTCTCAAATGCTACTGTGGAAGGGGATCATATAGATTGCTGGGTGAGACATAAAGAGTTTGTGATTACTAGGGAAAGCATACAAGAATTTTTGGAAATTCATCCTCCATCACAGCCAATCACAGTCCAGTATGAGGATCGTTTGGACTCTACTGAAGAAATGGTGTTGACTTTTGGTGGTACACTTAAAAAGACCTCCATGAACACAATTCCATTCAGTCCGGAGATGAGGACTCTTGCTTATGTGATGATCCATAATCTGTATCCGGTCACTAACCTAACAACATTGTCTGCTTTAAGGATTTTTATACGATCTCTTTAGTCACAAGGAGATTGATATATGTGGACACATCTTCCACCTTTTGAAGAGGAGCATTGAAAAGCATAATTCCAAAACAGTCATGCTATTCCCCTTACTCATAATGGGCCTCATTGCAAAATCAAGGCTCAAACTTCCAAGTGGCCTCACTGTGGTTCAGAGGGACTATCCTATTGGTGCACACATAGTGACTAGGAGCACAGCTCACATCAAAGGCTCCAAAACAGGTGTGCATACGATACCATGGGATCGTGCTAAGGCAGAGGGTGGCGATACAGAGGAGGAGATTGACAGATTCATTGCTGCTCCAGAGACTTCAGCTCAGCCATCATCTTCAGTACTAGCACGAGGATCAGACAGACTTGATCGTCTCCTAGCTAAAATGGACCAGATGTCTACCATGCTTAACTCACATATGCAGCACACCGCGAACCAGTTTGCCTATATTTAGGGCCAGATCACTGCCTTATCCTCACAGATTGATGATTTGTCCGTGCAACAGGGATCAGATTGAAAGTCCGATCAGTTCTAGCCTCTTTGGCCATTTCGGTCAAAAATGGGGAGAAATTTTTAAGGGGGAGCTTGCACATTTGAGGGGGAGCAGAGCATAGATAGAGTTTAGACTTAGATACATTGATTCATTCAGGCGGTTTAGCACTATTTATGTTTGGTTTCAATTGTTTTAGTGTTTATAACTCTTGGATAGTTGTCTTTATTGCTTTCTTTTAAAGCTTTAATACTCTGTTTTTAATTTCAGTTTATATTCAGTATTTGTGTTTATCTCAATGCTTTGTAGCATTTTTTTTTTTTTTTTTGTACTTTTAAGATATTGCTAATATGTCTTAAGTACCTCAATCTTGTACCCTTAGTAGGATTTTGTATCCTAGATGCAAATACATTGCGTATTTTGCATCAGTTGAGTGTTAGACATGCAATTGATCCTTGGGATTGTTCTTAATTGCATTGCATGTCCGGATGAGCATTTACTAGCTAAATGTTCATTGTAGTCATTCTTTAATGACTGTTCCTGTTTGATCAAGATATGCTTACTTGTTTTATAGTGCTTACAAACTTGATCGCACTTTACTTGCTCATGTACATACCATGTATTCAACTTGTCATAAGCTTAATGAAAGTTTTGTTTGTGTGCAAGTGTTTCAGGTTACAGGTACATACGTGCAAGTGCTTCACAACTTCTAGATTAGGTGTGAGTGAGTTTTGCCACTGTTCCCAAACTCACGTTTAAATCTAGAGTCTGTTTTAGAGGTTTTGTCATGGAATAGCCAAAGGGGGAGGGATAGTTGTCTTTATTGCTTTCTTTTAAAGCTTTAATACTCTGTTTTTAATTTCAGTTTATATTCAGTATTTGTGTTTACCTCAATGCTTTGTAGCATTTTTTTTTTTTTTTTTGTACTTTTAAGATATTGCTAATATGTCTTAAGTACCTCACTCTTGTACCCTTAGTAGGATTTTGTATCCTAGATGCAAATACTTTGCGTATTTTGCATCGGTTGAGTGTTGGACATGCAATTGATCCTTGGGATTGTTCTTAATTGCATTGCATGTCCGGATGAGCATTTACTAGCTAAATGTTCATTGTAGTCATTCTTTAATGATTGTTCCTGTTTGATCAAGATATGCTTACTTGTTTTATAGTGCTTACAAACTTGATCGCACTTTACTTGCTCATGTACGTACCATGTATTCAACTTGTCATAAGCTTAATGAAAGTTTTGTTTGTGTGCAAGTGTTTCAGGTTACAGGTACATACGTGCAAGTGCTTCACAGCTTCTAGATTAGGTGTGAGTGAGTTTTGCCATTGTTCCCAAATTCACGTTTAAGTCTAGAGTCTGTTTTAGGGGTTTTGTCACGGAATAGACAAAGGGGGAGATTGTAAAGTTGTAATTTACAACTATGTGTTTTGTTGGCTTTTAGTACGTGCAAAATTTGATTGTAATTTTATTCAATATTTTGTACCCTATATTTATTGTGGGATTTAATTGTAAGGGTTGTGTGATAGAGAGAAAGTGTGTGAAGACTCAAGCAATTGAAGACTGAAGATTTTTTCGCGAGTAGCTCACGACTTAGCATCCCGCAAAGTGATCCATGTGACCTGCACATGCTGGAATGCGAAGATTCAAGACAGGATGGAGACAGCTGTGTTTTGCGAGTAGCTCGCGGGTAAGGCCTTCCCGCAAGGCACCCGCGAAATATTCTGTTTTGACAAACTGTCATTTTCGATACACACTTTCTGTGCCTACACTATATATACCCACATTACCCATAATTGTTGAGAAGTGCTTCTGAGAGAAAACCCTAGCCACAAACCTTGAGAGTTAAAGATTGTTATACCCACATTTCTCTACACAATTGCTTGTGGATTTTCCTCAACTCCTACCTCTCCATTTCTATACTATTGAGAGGTTGATAGCCCAAACACTTACCACACCCTTTCAGAGTGTCAACTGAGGTTTTGGTGTTGCTAGGAAGCATTGGATGGCAAATGCAACATGGAGCTTGTTGCGAGATCTGGAGAGCTAGACAAGACATGGTTCCAAGAAGCCTTGTTGGAGTAGGAGTTTGGAGGGCTTAGGTACATTGGGTAGATTAGGCTTGGAGGGTCTCTTGCTAACCCATGTATTCCAACTAATTGTCTAATGTATCGATTACCGCTTGGAGGGTGGTGGAGAGGTTTTTCACCGAGTTCTTCGGATTCCTCTTCGATAACACATCGACGTGTTATCTTGTGTTTGCATCTCTATTCCCTACTCTTTTACATTCCATTTTACTGTTGTGTTGTCATGATTATGGATTAGAGTAGCTTGTTTGTTTATCCGCTCGCATTTATACTATTCTGCACTTAGTATTAAGTTAGTGTAAAATCTGACAGGTTATTTAGACCCCTAAAACAACCAGATTGCGTAGCCTAGATTAATTAGCCAAGTTGTTACTTAGTCAAATTAAGCAATTCTAGGTTAAAACAATCCAAACAATCATATCAAGAATATAAAGCAGCGGAAAATAAATAACACAAGATATGATCACCCAGGAAACCACACGGTAAAAACCTGGGGAGGATTTGACCCACCGATCCTCAAGGCTAACCTGAATTCACTATGAAAGAATTGAAGTTCATACAGAAGGACTACAAGCTCCCCGCTCGACTTCCTAATGCTACCCACCAGTAGAACTTCCTGACACGACCACGCGCAGGCTCCGAGTCCACGGACTACTTCTTTCTTGAATTCCTCAATCAGCTACAAGCTCCCCGCTTGTTTTTCTTTTAAGCTTCAATGGCAGCAACCTTGTTGATCATCAAGATGTAGATAATATCTAACTTGAAAACCCTAAGTTTATGTGAAGGAAAGCTCCTCAAGGATCTCACAAGAGATTCACACAAACAGCAAATATGAGCAACAAAAACTTAGAGAGGTTTGGGTACAAAACCCTAAAAACAAAAGGAGGCACAAGAGGCACTCTAATCTCTCTCTCAAAAGTCCCAAAAACGTTCTAGGGTTTTCCTTATATATAGGAGTGTTTTACTTGGACCCCAAGACGTTTAAATAGAGTTTGGGCTGAGCTGGAACTCTGCAGAAAACGCATCTGACTCGAGATTCGATCGATCGAGCCTAAGCTTCAATCGATCGAGCCAGGCCGAAATGCTCCAGTACATCTGCAGCCACTCGATTCCAACTTTACAATATTTAATCAACTTTGAGCAAGCCTAAACAAGACTAAATACAATGTTTTGATCATGGTTTGCCAACATTACAAATTAGAGTTCTAAATACATAAATTCCTAAGACCTTAGAACCTAACAAACTCCCCCTTTGGCAATCCGTGACAAAACCCTAAATAAAAGCTCAAAGTTTACAAGTAAACAGCCCATTACAAAAATAATGCTCATAACAACAAATCCAACCTAACTACTATCCATCAGTTGCAAGTGTAGACAGCAGCTCAATTGAATCAACCTGTATATTTCCTGAAACACTAAACAAACGCATAAACGCATGTGTGACAGAAAAGAGTAAAACAACAGGTATAACATTCTTGTAAGATTCACACAACACAAAATAAAGACATATATGAATGAACAACTCATAAATATAAGTCAATAAGCAGTGAATCACAAAGCAACAAGAATCAATGAATATAACATGTATATCAATCAATGTTACTCCCCCTAACATGAATATCCTTGAATTTTCCACACATATCAACATGATTCCCATAAATCAATAATTTCTCCCCCTTTTTGTCACGTATTGACAAAGACAACTCATACAAAGAGTAAACAGTCAACATACGCAATAAAGTATAAGAGAAAATAGAGAATCAAGGGGATACAGAACAATCCAACTCTATAAAAAAGAGACATCTCCCCCTACGAAGAGCAACAACTCTCCCTAAGAACCACAAAGGTTAAAAAAAACTTTTCTCCCCCTATAAAAATAGGAAAAACAAAACAAGTTTAGGGAAAAATAGTTTTGGGGAAAAATAAAGGAGGGAGGGGGAAAATCAGCAGCAGCAACAGCATCAATAGGATCAGGAACATCCTCACCAGCAGGACCAAAGTTAAAAAAACACAAACCAAAGTTAAAAACTAAGGTGAGGATACACATGAAGAAAAAATATTCTCTCTTTCAAAAAAATGCAAACATGGCATTATGTGACCCATAAACAGTTGCATGAGTAGAGAAAATATTTGCACATTGATTATCCATCATATCTCTTAAGAAAAATATTTTCTACAGTTCACACATAAGAAATAACATATACTAGAATGTACAAAACTCAAAAATTAATCAATCAATTTTTAAATCAAGTTGAGTACCCAATGTAGCAAAGTGTATGCATGTTATGTGTGAAAACAATGAGAGATATGACTGCAAAACTGTAAGATGGATACAAAAAATCAATGTAATGCATGTGAATCCTAAACACAAATGATGCACAAAACAAATTTTGGTCAAAAACATAGAAACTGAAAATTTTCCAGTTTCGATCGATTGAGAATCGATCGAACATCAATCGAGTCAGGCAGACTCAAACCAAGAATTTTAATCGCAATTTCGATTGATCGAAAAACAGGTTCGATCGATCGAAACAGACAGTCATTTTGAGACAAAATAGAGCACTTTTTCGATTGATCGAAAATCAGACTGGATCGATCGAAATGGGCAGAGGCTCACAAAATTTTTGAGAAAAATCACAGTTTTGAAACACAAATCCCATTTTGAAAACTAACTCCTCAAAGCATTAAATTATGAAAACAAAATGCATGAGTATGAGATAGAATGATTTTTCAAAAACACTTGAATTCAACCTAGATCTTCCAAAATCAAGATTTTCAATCAATTTGTCCTTAAAGCGCAAACATTAAACACATTTTGCATTAAAATCAAGGAACTTTTAATCTTTGATGGCCACAACAAAATCACACACAATATAATGTACCAAGTTTAACAAAGAGTAACTTGTGTAGTGTGTGCAACTAGCAAAAGCTTGAGATATATGTGAGGTGATATGTGAATAGCAATCAATCACAAAGTCTACAAAATTCATCACATAGAATTTGAAAGAGACCATCACCTAAAGAGTTACATCCTATAACTCCCACATCTCCTAGAACATAAGCTTGCAATCATGTAAGTTTCTTGAATTTTGCCCCATTATTAGGTGAAATTTGGCATCAAGCCTAATGGTACACACCAGTTTTAAGCATTAAGCATTTAACAGAGGCTACACCTTATGTTCTTTTTGTGCATGTGCTACACTTTCTCGAGCACAAAATCTTATGATATGCACTAAGGTGTTCATGATTGGCTAGTGAACAGTGGTGAGATGGTTATTTATGCCTTTCTCAAAAGGATCAAGTCCGACAGTCAAATAACATGTGACTTCAAGATCAAGACAAAGTGATAAACACCATAAACATCTTTCCCACACAACATGCACTACAAAGCTCAAACTAGTAAAGTGCAATAAAGTAAGCTCATCCAAGCTAAACAAGGTACATAAACTAGTTATGTAAAGATAAGGTGGCCAACCTTGATTATAAATCCAAGATCTATAATACAAAACACAAAAATCTTTTTGGTTTGAACAAACTTTATGACCAAAAACAGAAAGCACATATTATGCTAAATGAACAATGCAAAAACAATGCATGATAGTGCAAAACTAAGCTATAGAGGGTACACAAACAAGAAATATCAATTTCTTAATTAACCCTTGAGTACATGTACAAACTAGTACATACTCACACAAAATCAAAAATAGCTTAGTACAAACTATTCAAGTTTCTCCACAATGTCAAGTATATTCTAAATCAAGAGAGAGATATCAAAACTCATGTAATCCTCAAGAAAAATAAAACAAGACACAAAATAAAATATTTTTGTCTTTTTGAAATTTTTTTCAATGTTTTTGGATTTTTTTTTTTTTAAAAAAAAAAACCTAGAAAAAACAAAACAACCAAAAACAGAAACAAGACATGTCCACAAACAATAGAAATAATTAAAACAGGGACAAGTCAGCAACACTCACCTTAAAGGATCTTTTCTCACCCATATAGCACAAGTCTTCGGCTTTGTAGGTGAAAATCCATGAGAAGCTGAGTGTATTTGAGAAATTACACCAATCTTCTGAAAAAGACTAAAATCCTACAAATTCCTTTCACAAGCCAACAAGCTTAAATTTTTCAAAAGCATATGAAACAATTTATATGGACTTATGGCAGGAGAAATATCATCACATATCCTAGATTGAAACACAGAATGCTTAAATTTCAATTTATGACAATTAGGACGAATGTGACCAGAGACACCACAAAAGTGACAAACAGGAACAAATTTAGGAATATCAGTATTCCTAACAGCAAATCTAGTCTCAGATTTTGGTTTTTGCCTCAACAAAGAACAGTTTGGTCTAATATGACCAACAACACCACAAAGGTGACAAGTAGGCACAAAAACAGATTTATTATGCTCTCTAACAATAGGTTCAGACTTAGGTTTAGAAACTTCAGCGTTAACATCAGAACTTTTACCTTTGTCTAACCTAGCAAAATAAGCCTTTTCATTATTATTCCTCTTGAAAGGAGGGATATAAACTTTCTCAATTTTAGGCTTAAGAGAAACAGAACCAATTCTGTTATCATCAGCAAGTTTGGCATTAGACAAATTTTCCAATTTAGCTTCAGCCTCAGCTAACTTTTGTTCCAAACTTTTCATCTTCTCATCTTGAGAGGAAATTTGATTTCTCAAAAAATCGTTCTTTTTATTAGACTCATCTAATCTAACAAGCAATTCATCTTTTTCAAGATTAGTCAATTTTAACTCTTCTTTGAATTTCTTAGAAATTTTCAAAGATTTAGATAATTCCTTACGAAGAGTTTCAAAAGCATCAAAAAAATCAACAGAAACAACAGTGTCCTTTTTATTCAAAACATCACAGGCATCAATAAAATCAGCAGAAGCATGAGCAGAAAGACACTTCAAATTATCCATGACAACAGGGGTCAAGGATCAGCTCTTAGATCAAAAGATCTAAAACAAACAAAGAGCTACCAGCTCTGATACCACTTGACAGGTTATTTAGACCCCTAAAACAACTAGATTGCGTAGCCTAGATTAATTAGCCAAGTTGTTACTTAGTCAAATTAAGCAATTCTAGGTTAAAACAATCCAAACAATCATATCAAGAATATAAAGCAGCGGAAAATAAATAACACAAGATATGATCACCCAGGAAACCACACGGTAAAAACCTGGGGAGGATTTGACACACCGATCCTCAAGGCTAACCTGAATTCACTATGAAAGAATTGAAGTTCATACAGAAGGACTACAAGCTCCCCGCTCGACTTCCTAATGCAGGAAACCACACGGTAAAAACCTGGGGAGGATTTGACACACCGATCCTCAAGGCTAACCTGAATTCACTATGAAAGAATTGAAGTTCATACAGAAGGACTACAAGCTCCCCGCTCGACTTCCTAATGCTACCCACCAGTAGAACTTCCTGACACGACCACGCGCAGGCTCCGAGTCCACGGACTACTTCTTTCTTGAATTCCTCAATCAGCTACAAGCTCCCCGCTTGTTTTTCTTTTAAGCTTCAATGGCAGCAACCTTGTTGATCATCAAGATGTAGATAATATCTAACTTGAAAACCCTAAGTTTATGTGAAGGAAAGCTCCTCAAGGATCTCACAAGAGATTCACACAAACAGCAAATATGAGCAACAAAAACTTAGAGAGGTTTGGGTACAAAACCCTAAAAATAAAAGGAGGCACAAGAGGCACTCTAATCTCTCTCTCAAAAGTCCCAAAAACGTTCTAGGGTTTTCCTTATATATAGGAGTGTTTTACTTGGACCCCAAGACGTTTAAATAGAGTTTGGGCTGAGCTGGAACTCTGCAGAAAACGCATCTGACTCGAGATTCGATCGATCGAGCCTAAGCTTCGATCGATCGAGCCAGGCCGAAATGCTCCAGTACATCTGCAGCCACTGGATTCCAACTTTACAATATTTAATCAACTTTGAGCAAGCCTAAACAAGACTAAATACAATGTTTTGATCATGGTTTGCCAACATTACAAATTAGAGTTCTAAATACATAAATTCCTAAGACCTTAGAACCTAACAAAATCTATCGAGCCGTAACTTTAATTTGGGCGTCTAAATAGCTCTTGTGTTTTCAACACATTTTCGAGCATTCAAATATTATATCTGAATTTTCTTCTCAAGTATTCATTCACCACATCATATTATTTATGGTATCTATGATACTAATACATATATCTTTCTCTTTGCTATTGATGTTTCTCTATTTCTTAATGTCCATTCCAATAAGAGCTTATATACACACACACACACACTCACATATATAGAAAGAGGGAGAGAGAGGAAGGGATAGAGATCGAAGCAACTAAAAGAAGACAAGGCCATAAATTAGATGGCTTAGATTCAACTGCTAGTAAATAGGTCTTGCTTACACTATGGAATTGTGGTGGGCTGCTATTAGTTGCCCATGTGAATGAACAAAGTAGAGAGAGATGCAAATTGACCTTTTAACAACAATTTATGTTAAAATTGGACTTTCCAATATGTTCTAGGAACAAATACCTTAAGACTTGAGAACGAAGAGTTTGTAGAAACAAGATAAATGGATGAAATGGTATTTATTGTAGTTTTGTATGCATATAGTAGTAGGTCATTGTGCAACTCTCCATTGAAACTTTAGATTTGGTAGATTTATTTACCAACTTGCGCACAACACCCAAATTAAGCTGATTTGGACTTGCCTATATGTACTTGGAAAACAAATAGGATAACAAAAGAATTAGAAATAGAATAACAAGAGGTGAGACTTGATGCAAAGATGTTATGGTGAAATGATAAACTAAGAACAGAGAGAGAGAGAGAGAGAACTGTGTCTTTAAAGGGAATTGAAGGGACTAAGAATTTTAGTGATTTAATAAATAAACAAAATTGTGTGCAATGGCTCTGGCCTCTAGCATTAGTACTTAACTGCTAAAGGGTTTTTTTTATTTGTTTGTGTTTTTTATATGTGCATCTCCTTTCTAGTAAGGACAAAAGTATTTTGTTTAAAATTTTTTTAAAGGGCCGGTTTGTTTGTTTTTAGTAAAATTGGTTAATTGAGCTTAATTGTTTTTAGCTTTACTATTGGTAATTATTGTTTTTGGGCTAATTTTTTTGGGATGGTATATTTTGTTTTAAATTTTAGATATATATATATATATATATATATTTTAACTTTTAAAAGGAGGAGAATGCAAGAATTACAATATTTTTTTTTTTTTTTTACAAATTGCTATTATGGTAAGTGGCTATTAATAAGTAAAAAAAAATGATGTAAGTGATGAGTGCAAATGCAAACTAATAAGAATTTACTTCATTAGAAGTTTTGTAAAATTGTTGTAGAAAAGTTTGTGGCTATAGGAAATAATTCACATCTTATTATATGACTTTTAATCAATTTGGGTTTTACCTGCATTAAAATTTAAATTAATACAACGTAGTTATTAAAGGGTGCAAATCAATCAAGCCCATGGATTGGGCCTGAGCCCATCCGGCCTAAGACTGGATCTATGTAGTGTGGAAGACTCTATTCTGGCCCAGTTTATAGGGACAATCTGACACTGAAAGTGGGGGTAACATTTAATTACTTAAAAATTTTAAGGTTACTATTGATCTTTCATGTGATGCCAGTTGATGATGGGGTCCTTTACGTACCTATGGAGCAAACTAAGATCTGTACATAAAATCTGGACATGAAATATTTGCACAAATGTGTGATTGATAATGAGTATTTTTTGCTTACTACTTGATAGAGCAAGAATATGCATAGCGTGTGCGCTTATGAATTTTTTAGTTTCTCTTTTTATTATTATTTATTTTTATCACATCATATGACTCAAAAAATGCGAAGTTTATATCTATTTCTCAATAATGGACAAAGTTTAATTACCACAAGCGAACTAATCACTAGGACAGTCTAGACTCTAGAGTAGCAAATTCATTGCAAGCAGTGTCAAGGCCAAGTTCATATATGTCCCTCTAAAATCGTAACCAACTTTGAATTGAATGGTTAGTGTGCGTATCATCAAAAGAAGCACCTGGTCCTAAGGCCAAATAAAAATGCCAAACTTCAATCATATGATGACACGTGAGCATATTTGAGAAAACATAAACGTGTCAATTACTGGATTGGTTTGAAAATCCTATAAATTTTGCCACACATTTGTTTGTAGAATCACCCAAGTTGAATTTTAGAGCCTGAATTACATTGTTAGTGTTTGTGTTCCAAGCAGAAACTGAAGATGGACAAATCCCAGAATGCAAGTTACCAAGCTGGCCAGGCCAAGGGCCAAGCTCAGGTGAGTTTCTATCCATCCTATTTACATCTATTAGCATAGTAGCATACATCTAGTAAGCACGGATACTCCAGTTTAGCTCATATATTTGTATCCAGTACCGGATATCTCTGGGATACTCCTGTATGCGTACCCTGATTTTTTATTTTAAGTGCCAATATGTCCAAGATACGCCTATGATACGGCTCTTCTTAGGCAAACTGCATCTAAAAGGATTTACATAGGCATGGATGGATGTTTCATGCATGAACACTATGCACGTTGACATTTTAAATGTTGATTATAATGTGTTGTTCTTTTTTGGTTTAGGAAAAGGCAGGCAACTTGGCGGACAAGGCAAGCAATGCTGCTCAATCTGCCAAGGAATCATGCCAAGAGGTTCAACAAAGTTTTTACTAAGTTAGAAAATTACATATAAACATAAAAAAATACTTCGATCTCAAGCAATACTGCCCTACATCATTGTTAATTGCTTACATATGCAGTTCTATATATTGCAGGCTGGCCAGCAGATGAAGGATAAGGCACAAGGGGCTTGTGATGCTGTTAAGGATAAAGTTGGAGCAAACAAATGAAAATCATATTGGACCTCATCGATCGAGCAAGCCCTCCCAAATAAATTTTGTTCTTATTAAATTTTAATTTATGTTTGGTCCTTAACCTTTAGGCTGAATGTCAATTTGATCCTTAACATTTCAAATGTGTTAATTTAGTCCTTTTGAATGGAAGATATAGATAATGTGTCAATTTAGTTATTGTATCAAAATAGTCATTGTCCATTACAACAAAAGTAGACTACGATGACAACGCTTTTCGTCACAATATGTCCTTATTTCATTGCCAAAGACATGTGGTGAAAAAATAGCATTCGCCACTTTACAGCATCTCCAATAGGCTCTCTAAAGCCTTATTTGGAGAGCAAACACACACACACACACACACACACAAATAAAATAAAATAAAAGCGCTTCAACAGTCTCTCTATCTCTACTTTTTTTTTTTTAGATTTGCAACAATGGCTCTCTAGAAGAAGAGAGCATTGTAGCAACTTCAAATCATTTTTTTCTCATAAAAAAATACCTGGTTGAATAAAAAATAATTTTTTTCTCTCTCATCCCTTTATCTCAACGGCTAGAAAGTACAACAAAATACATTCTGAACAAACACAAAACATAAAATGCAATGAAATCAAATATACAATCTTTCTTATAGTTTCAGAACCAAAAAAATTATTGGGTTCACAATCTTTCACTTACTCCCACAAAGGAACCCAATAATTAAATCAGAAACAAAAAAAACAAAAAAACAAAAAAAAAAAAAAATTGATCTGACCCATCTCTACCACATGTCGTTGGCAGTGGGGAAGAGATCAAGCAGCGGTGGGGAGGAAGATGGGCCGCGGTGAAGGCAGAGCAGATTAAGTTCGTGTGTTTTGATGGGATAGAGGGAAAAAAACTTGTGGATGGAGTGATAAGAGAAAAGAGAGAAGGGAAGAAAGAAAATAAAAAAAGAAACAGAAAGAAAGAGAGCTTTGTGGAATGTTCTGGAGTTTGGAGGAAGTGGTGGGGGGGGGGGGGGGGGGGAAGAGTAAGGGCACGTGTGTGGAGGAGAAAAAAAGAGGGAAAAAAAAAAGAAAGAAAAAGGAAATTATATTGTTAAAAAAAATAAGGGAAAAATATAAAATAAAGAGTAAGAAATTAAAATTGAGAAATGCTACCACAATATTTTCACAATACTTTCACAATAAATCTTAAGTAGTAGGTTATTATTGGCGAGAAAAAAAAAATTCTTTTGGAAAGAGAAAAAAATAATTTTAATAATACGTTCAAATTAAAATCAATATCAACTTATCACAAATGATTTTTTGTGCAAGTGTTGTAAAAATATTATGAATGTAGTTTTTAGGAATGAATGAATGAAAATTTACCGGAGAATAAAGAAATACTAAAGAAAGAATGAAGAAATAATATTTAAATGGGATAGACAAAAGATAGAGAAACTGTTGGAAATTGTATTTAAAAAAGTAGGTAGGTAAAAGGTAAAAGGAACTGTTTACTCTCCAAACAGTACAAAATTTCGAAGAGTCTGTTGGAGATGCTCTAAGCCCCGTCACCTAATATTTTCGTCACTAAACATTATATCCAAAGACAAAATAAATTTGTCACCAATGATTTTTAATTTGTAATGTTTTTTATTTGACCATATAAGGTGACAAAATATTTCATCACTGATTGTGTGTGTATATATATATATATATATATTAATTTTCAGTTTCAATAGATTAGGCGACGAATTATTTTGTCACCAATTTCTTTTTGTAGTCAGTTCAAACTATTGGCGTCATTAAGTGATGAATGGAAAATGTTGACGTGACTAAGATTAAAATAAAAATTATTTTTTATGCCACATATGTTGTCACGTGTGGTTCTGAGTTTTAATTATTACAAAAAATATCCCTAAACTAGGATTGAAATCCTCAGAGTCCTAATCTCAAAAATGAAGCTCACCCATTGAATTGATTCACCACTCTAAAAAAAATATTAGAAATGACACACACATGTTGATAAAATAAATCAAACCCACCCTTTGATTCAATGCACTTTACGCGTAATTTCTAAAATTCTTCACTTTACTATTATCTTTGTCGATTTTCCATGCTTTGTTCAAAACAAAGTATATCACCTAGTACAATGAGCCATGCAATTGTTTGCAAAGGCCCCCAACCCTTTATGCCCAACATTTTCACCGCTTATTTATTTCTGGATCCATTTTCTTTCTTCTCTTCTACATGATTATTATAGCCCACCACCATCACTGCATTTGCCGCATCAATACAGCCATTGTCTTGCAAAATGATGGTACCCACACAGTACTTTTTCTTCTTCTTTCTCTCACAAAGGAGCTTGTGATGGTAGCGGGGGATAGAAAGAGTGGCAAGTGAGGAGGATGATATTGCATATTGTTACTGATGGATGATGATATAGGATGAAACAAAACTAAAAACAACATTCTACCTCTTTTGACTTTCTTGCTAAGGAATGCAACTATTATATTTGTATTCGTTGGATTTTAGTTTGGTTGAGTTTTTTCATTTAAATTATATTTGATATTAACAAATTCTCTAAATTAATTTTCTTAATTTTTTTAATTTCATGTGGTAGTACACGTAGCAGTATATGTCGCATAAAAATAATTTTTTATTTTGGTTGTTAGCCACGTAAACATTTTTCATCCATCAATTAATGGCATGGACTATTTTGACACAAAAGCAAAAGGTTAGGGACTAAATTGACACATTTGAAATGTTAATGACCAAATTGACATTCAGCGTAGAGGTTAGGGATGAAACGTGTAGTTTGCACTTTCTTTCTTAAAATTGAAATTCCAATTTTGGAATGATATTAAACCTGCCTATTATGAGTTTCCTCAATTCAATTAGTGCAAGTTTTTTAATGGCTTGAAAAGGCATGCTTTTTCCTTTTTAATTGATATTACTGTATATTGATATTTATGTATCGAACCAGTTAGGACTCGGGAATGTGTAGTGTAATGCTAGGGACACACCTCCTTGTTTATGTGTAAACTCTTAATTGGATTTTAGCCTCTACAAGTACATGTGTTACATATGGTGGGCCCATGTAAAAGTGATGAAATCCAATCAAGAGCTTTTTTTTTTTTTTGAGAATACTAAATATTTTAACAAACACACACACACACACACACACACATACGGGGAGAGGAGAGAAAGTCTTAAAGGAACTGCTAGTAATGTATATCCAAAAGGGCCTAAATCCAATCAAGAGTTGATATGTAAATAGAGTATGTATTTGGGTGTGGGAAATTGTGTAACCCTAGTATTGCTAATATATTTATATGTTACACAAAATGTGTTTAAATATGATAACATTAATATGAGAATGTTTTTAGCATTAATGTGTACAACTATATACCTAATTAATTGTGATTACATATTACCATACATTACGAAACATATAAGTATTTACTACGGGTCATTCTACTGTACCTCCCTTTTTTTGGATACAATATCCACCTAAATCTAAACCAATGAAAGAGAAATGCTATGTGCACAACATTTTCACAACAAATCCTAAGTGATAAGTTGTTATTGGTTGTTACAAGTGGGCAAAAAAGTAATTTAAATTGTGAATTCAAATGAGAAACAATAATAACTTACTACATATGATTTGTTACAAAAGTGTTGTGAAAATATTGTGGACGTATCACTTCTCTTAATTTAATGGTTTTTTGAACTTGAACATTTATTTAATTTGAGTGGATACTGTTTACTGGTAAAGTAGGTTACATATATAAACTAAAACAAAAACCAAATAAGATTTCTCTTTCACTTACCTGCTTCTATCTCTCCTTCTACCTCTCCTTCTACGCCTCTTCTCTTTCAAACTAGGCACAAGAAACCTAAATGGCTACTAAACAAAACCCTCTCCATCTATGCTTCTTCTCTTCCAAACCAACCACAAGAAACCTAGACGGCTACTAAACAAAACCTTAAGGAAGACCCATAAAAGAAGAAATTGAGTTCTTCAATTCCCGTCATTCTCTAGCCCAACAATTGTATTAGAGCATTGAATTCATCAAATAGGTTTCTCTTTCTCTTTTTCTCCTACTATAATTCAATTTTACTAGTAATAAACGCATTATAAACTGTCAAAGCATGAGATATATGTAAGTTGTCTTAATTTTTATTAAACTGTTACTAATCCACTAATGTTATTGATTTTTTTGACAACATGTATAGTTGTACTAAAGGGATGCAACTACTATGTGGGATTAGAAGGTGTAGTTGGACGTTAGAAATTGGGTTTGACGACATTGGGATCCTACATACCCAGTTATAATCAAGGTTGTCAAAATCGGAATCCTAAATAGGATCGTGGATTGTAAGATCAAATTGTGGATGGTAAGATCAAAAAATAAATTCAAAAAAAAAAAAAAACATTGGTAGTGAATTTATATGTTAAATAATCATATAAATTATGAATTCATCCAAAAAAGACAAAATTTTCATCAATATATTATAATTTGTATACTATAAGTTAACTTTTAACACAGATTATCCTAAAAAGTTAAATAAATAAATGTTTAGTTAAAAAAAATCACTAATAAGGTGGAAAATCACTTATAATAATGGTGTATGTTAAAGAATCAATATATCATTAAAGAAAATAATAAATTTGAAATAATTTTTTTGGTAGATATAAATTTGACATAATATACATAATAACTAAGATAAGAAGAACTACAAATTGTAAACGGTTTTAGACCCCTTAAACCACAATTGGATTAACCTAGTTTATTAGTCAAGTGATTAACTTAGTCAAATTATGCAAATCTAGGTTGTCACAATCATATAATCATATCAAGAATATAAAGCAGAGGAAATATAAATAACACAATGATATGATCACCCAGGAAACCACACGGTAAAATCCTGGGGAGGATTTGACCTAGCTATTCTCAAGGTAAACTGAATCCACTATACGAAATAATCGAAGTTCATACAAAAGGACTTACAAGCTCCCCGCTTGACTTCCTAATGATACCCACCAGTAGAACTTACTAACACGACCACGTGCAAGCTCCGAATCCACGGACTCCTTCTTTCTTGGATTCTCCAATCAGCTACAAGCACCCACGCTTGTTATTCTTTAAGCTCCAATGGCAGCAACCGAGTTGATCATCAAGATGTTGATATTATCTCCACCTTAAAAACCCTAAGTTTATGTGAAGGAAAGCTCCTCAATGATCTCACAAGAGATTCACACAAACCGCAATGTATGAGCAATAATACAACAAAAGCAACTCATAAAAACGTGGCTACAGTTTTGCCTTATATACCTAGGGCAAACATAGAAAACCCAAAACGTTTAATGAGGTAGGGCTGAGTTGGAAAATTCTGCAGAAAAACATTCTGGCCGACTTTCAATCGATCGAGCCAGGCCGAAATACACCAATGCATCTGCAGCCTCTCGATTCCAACTTTACATAAAATATATAAAACTTTGAGCAAGCCTAAACAAGACTAAACATATTGTTTTGATCATGGTTTGCCAATATTAGACATTAAAGTTCTAAATACACAAATTCCTAAATCTTTAGAACCTAAGAAATTGTTTTATATTTTTCAAAACAAAATACTTATAGAATGCCAAGTATTATATTTACTACTCTTACTTTGTTTTTAACTTTATCTTATTTTTTGTAGGAGAGGAGGAGTCCTAAAATAAAGTTAAGAACAAATGCTATTCTATCAAGGAAGCATGCAAAAATGTGGTACCACAATAGAAAATTCATATCCAATTAATACTCCCACGAACCCACCATCCCCACCTACCCTACCTTCTAGTTCACTTTTCCTTCTTCTCTTTTAACTTCTATTTGATTCTCTCCTCTGAAAATTCGCCATTTCTCCATAGTAAATCTGCCCTTTGTCCTCAGATTCATTGAAATTTCTTTTTTGCAAATCTGTAAAACATCAATGGTAAAGCTAAAGTGTAAACTTCCTCTATTGCAAGCACACAAGTAGTAGTATCATTATTGTGGGTTTAATTTTTGGTTATAATTTTTGTAAAATCTATCTCTTTCTTCTCATAAACTCTCATAAACTCAAAGAAGAGATTAAAACTGGGCATTGGTTGTTTTTTATTTTATTTGAGCCCAAGTAGTCATCTGTTAGACCGAAGATATTGGCAAGAAATTGGGATCGTGTGGGATCATTTTGATGTACGATCCTACCGATCCCACCGATCTTGAACGATCCTAGTACCAATCCTTGAATATGAACGATCTTGAAACGATCCGGATCTTTTTGGCAAGTAAGATCATAGGATCATAGGATCGTACAATCTAGATCCCGATTTTAACAACCCTAGTTACAACAACGTAGGTTTAGATCCACCAGTCAATTGGTGCTGGATGAAGTCAAACAGCATACAAGGCTTCTAGTATCTTTGCAGTGTGAGTTAAAAGCTAATTTAGTGTGGTCTAAGACCTCTGCTGACTTTGTTCTACACTTTTATTTTGTAGAAATTGGTCTCCATATACACCAGTAAAAAAGTCACATATCATATATATCAGTAGTTTCAAATCCACAACCAAAATTTGAAAAAAGAAAATCTCTTGCACAATGCATCACCTAACACAACATCAATATTTTGATGTCTACCATTCATTTAACCTGCTAATTGACGATTCACCACTAAATAAACCTAATTCCAATCCAGTAACTCTATCCAAAAACTCAAAATGTGTTAACAATATACACTAATAAAGTTTAACAAAAATGCTAACAGCTGGAAAAAAAAAATATTAATATTTTGTCTAGTATCCCATAGACATTTTACGATTAAAGAAAACTATAATAATGTATTTCTAAATTAGGTGAGCCAACAGTTGCATCTACTGTAGGATGTTCCATAAATTCATGTATGTTGTCACTATCAACATGTTCACCTTGTTGAATATGGGTAGATGGACATGTGCGCTTATGTATCCAACATCTTTACAATTACTGCATCGTCTAACTTTCACCTTACTATTACTCGTGTTACCATGGTCGCCTTTAGTCTTGACAATGGCTAGGTCATGAACATTTTTATTGATTCTTAATCAAGTGTGTATCCCATCTTCATTTGCATTTTTATTTTAATTGTTAGGAAATTCAGACCCCGGTTGATAGAATTAACAAGTTTTAAACCCAAGTTGCTAATTATATTTATTATGAATAAAATTTGTTAAAACAAACAAACATCAATATCATGTCAAAATCATGTGTAGTGGAAAAGTAAATAAGACAAGATAAGATGACCCAGGAAAACCAATGAAACAAACTAGTTTCACAGTAAAAAATCTGGGAGAAAACCTTCCCGAAAAGCAATCCACTATAGTAAAGAGAATTTTCAGATCTAGTACAAAACCTTTGTCCCTAGACTCTACAATTTTCGTTGATGAACTTACAGCAGAAACCTTATACTGCTTCAGAACCTCTGAACTCTTCAACATATGAACGCCACCCTTTTGCACGGATCCTAATACATGACTAACCAATGATGCACGACTCCCAGTATATGACTAACTCACCAACTTGAAGAAGATGTTGGCAGCAAAGTTCTTCACTTCATCAACAATGAAGATCAAGAAGCGCTTGATTACAAAACCCTAAAGTGCAAAGACGCAGTAGCTTCTTTCAGAGAGAATAAGGCTTCGATCGCCTTTTGCATATGTTCTCCTTGTATTCTCTTATGTGACGGCCTCTAAAACAAGCCTTATATATGTCTAGGGTTGTGAGAAAAGAAACCCTACACAAATATATAAGCATGGTCCAAAAATCAGATTTGAAAAACTGATTTCCGTAATTCTCGAGAGATAATATCTGTCGAGCCTCATTAAACCTCGATATGTTGTTTCTTTTTAAGATTCTACATGTTAGGGGGAGATGTGTTTCATCTTGTTAGGGGGAGTGCTTACCTCCTTCTTCTTGTACACCGATCTTGTGACCATGTTTACATACATTGTGCTTATCTTTGATATATATATGATTATGTATGTTTTCTTCACCTACCTCTACATGTGTTGTTTCTTTTCTCTATTTATACACATGTTTCTTATTAATTGTATGCAATCTATTATTTCTGTTTCATGCTAAGATGCCTTGATGAGTTTTGTTTAAAGTGTTTCAAAAATACAAGTTGTCAAAGTCTTCTTGCCATAAACTCTCTTCTTGCAAAGTTTTTCAAGAGTTTGTGTTAGGGTAGATTTTATTTTATTCAACAAGTGAATATGAGTTGAGTGATTTATGACTTCTCTCATATCTCACTTATTTGTTGTGGTTTTGTCACGGATTGCCAAATGAGGAGATTGTTAGGACATATGTGATTCATGTTAGGAACATATGTTACTATTTTGTATAGTTGGCTAATCCTTTGACAAAACGCACTTTACTTATAATTGGATAGATCTAGGATGTGTTTAATACTTCAAAGAACAAGAGTTCAAGTCTAGTATTGAAGCCATGCAAATCTGTCCAAGAAACAAGTGAGGAAGCTGTCGAGATTTAATGAATCAACACTTCCTCACTTGTTTCTTGGACAGATTTGCATGGCTTCAATACTAGACTTGAACTCTTGCTCTTTGAAGTATTAAATGCATCCTAGATCTACCCAATTACAAGTAAAGTACGTTTTGTCAAAGGATTAGCCAACTACACAAAATAGTAACATATGTTCCTAACATGAATCACATATGTCCTAACATGAATTATAAAGTTTTTCCATGACGGCATTTCAACCTTGCTATTTCAACCTTCAATTCTTCAAAGCCTTTTATGGTTCTTGAGCCAAAGTAACACATTTGACTACAACTAGCAAATCAGCCATATCTTCATTTACATGTTGGTGGGATCTATTTCAAATGTTCAACCTTGAAAGCTTGGAAATGTGTCGAAAACAAAAGAGCTGTTTAGACCCCCCAAATTAAAGTTACATCTTGGTTGATTTTACACTAACTTAATACTAAGTGCGAAATGGTGTAAACACAAGCGTATAAGCAAGAGAACTACTCTAATTCATATTTAAAGCAACACAGCAGTAAAAATGAAATGAACAAGAGTAGGGAAGAGAGATGCAAACACAGATAATATTGAGACGTGTTATCGAAGAGGAAACCGAAGAACTCGGCGAAAAACCTCTATGCCGCCCTCCAAGCGGAAATCGATCCACTAGACAATCAGTTGGGATACATGGGTAAGCAAAAGACCCTCCAAGCCTAATCTACCCTCTGTACCTAAGCTCTCCAAGTTCCTACTCTAACAAGGCTTCTCGGAACCGTGTCTAGTCTAGTTCTCTAGATCCTGCAACAAGCTCCATGTTGCATCTGCCATCTTTAACTTCTTTCAATGCTTCCCAGCAGCACCAAGACTCCACTTGACACTCTCAAAGGGTATGGTAAGTGTTTGGGCTATCAACCTCTCAATGATATGGAAATGGAGAGAGAGGAGATGAGAAAATTTCCAAAACAAATGTGTAGAGGATTGTGGGTATAACAATCTCTAACTCTTAAGGTGTTTGGTTAGGTTTTTCTCTCAGAAGCTCTCCTTAACATTTGTGGGTAATGTGAGTATAAATAGTGTAGGCATAAAAAGTGTGTATCAAACTGGACAGGCTGGCAGAACAGAATGACTCGTGAGTGTCTCGTGGGAAGGCCTTACCCGCGAGATACTCACAAGACACAGCTGTCTCCATCTGGCCTGACTCTTCACATTCTAGCATGTGCAGGGCACATGAGTTACTTCACGGGATGCTAAGTCGCGAGCTACCCGCGAAAACACTTCATTCTTCAATTGCTTGAGTCTTCACACACACTCTCTCTCTCTCTCTAACACACAACCCTTACAATGAAATCCCACAATAAATACAAGGTACAACAGATTGAATAAAATTACAATCAAATTTGGCACGGAATATAAGCCAACAAAACATATAGTTGTAAATAACAACTTTACAATCTCCCCCTTTGGCTACTTCGTGACAAAACCCCTAAAACAGACTCTAGACTTAAATGTGAGTTTGGGAACAGTGGCAAAACTCACTCACACCTAATCTAAAAGCTGTGAAGCACTTGCACGTATATACCTGTAACCTGAAACACTTGCACACAAACAGAACTTTCATTAAGCTTATGACAAGTTGAACACAAGGCACGTACATGAGCAAGTAAAATGTGATCAAGTTTGTAAGCACTATAAAATATGTAAGCATATCTTGATCATACAAGAACAATCATTAAAAAAATGACTACAATGAACATTTAACTAGTAAATTCTCATCCAGATAGGCAATGCAATTAAGAACAATCCAAATGACCAATTGCATGTCCCACACAACCTTCATAATAGAAAATAAGTTCTCACAAGGATATCCATACGACTCGAATAGTAAACAAGAGCACTTCATACATTGATCAATTGGATAATATACAACCTTCCATTTTAAGTCAAGACATGTATACTAAGACAAGGTGTATGTACAATAATCTTCACTGTCTATGGAGTTAAGCACAATGAATATTTGTTCATTCATTATTTCATCTTGAACCATACTGAATATCTCCCTTGTCAATATAGTAGCAGCATGCTTCTTGATTTTAGCTAACCCAGTAATTATAATAGGTTCAGTATAATTTGAAGTAGAATCTACCCCATTCTGATTATGTCTAATATGTGAAAGTGCTTTATCAACTTGTTGGAACAACTCATAAAGCCTAGTCTTCCTATCTAGAAATCTATTCAAGAGTGCATTCATGACTTCACAATGTTGTGTACTCTTGTACCTAAAAAAAAAAAGACCTCTCATGCATAGTTATGAAACCCGGCCTGACCCAGCCGGTCGGACCGATGACCCGATGACCCAGTGCTTTGACCGGGCCGAGTGATCGATTGGATCAGAAATGTATGTGGCTTGGTCAAAACCGGTGCAACCTAGTGGGTTTTAAGCAACCCGTGTGACCTGGTAGGGTTTTATTAACCCAGCCAGGTTTGTAAATTGTGTAAAATTACATTAATAGATCCACTTTATTAACTCTTTTATTCTTTAAATGTGTGATAATATGGTAATTTAAACAAGAGAATACCTAAAAAATCCAAAAAAAGCATTGTTCCCTACACCCTACCATACCATCACATCACTTTTTAGTTTTCACAATTCTCAAAACCAGAAAAGCTACTACTACGGGCTGCTGTGCATAATTTTTTTAATGCTTTGAAGTTTGAAGTCTGAATAGCATGTACATATGACCATAATACCATATAACTCTATGCCACTGCTACCTTCTTCTTTTGATTACGTTTTTATATATTTTTTTTATATACTTTATTTCTTGATTGCTTTTTAGTTTAAGCATCTTTTGTTTAATTTTTTGTTTTTGTCGTGTACAGTGTGAGTTTGTGACATTGTTTCTTCGTGTACAGTGTAATTGTTAGTTGTTACTTACTGCTTTCTATGTATGTTTGTTGTTTATTACTATAAGTTGTTTGATAGTATGAACTATGGAATATTTGTGGTGTCTACAACAATTTAAATGTCAGACCCTATGACACAATCAACAATTGATGTTACACCAAATTCATCTCCTCCAAAAAAAACATTGCTAGAGGAAAGACTGATCTAGCTTGGGGTCATTGCAAGCATTTAGAGTTAGACACAAATGGAAGAGGGCAATTGATGTGTTTGTACTGTAATAACGTTTTTAAAGGTGGTGGTATTAATTGATTTAAAAAACATCTAGCTGGGATAAGAGGAGAAACTGAAAGTTGTAAAAAAGTATGGAAGGTCATGTTGTAAAAAAGTATGGAAGGTCATGGAACATCGAGCTAGTTGTAAACATCTAGCTAGATGTTCACTTTCAAATGTTACAAAATATGGAAGGTCATGTTGCAAAAAAAAGGAAGTCACAACAAGAGTATGAGGAACACAACCAATATGGACTAGGTCTCAAGGATCAAGGAGAGCAAATTTATGTGGATGATGATGACATTCAAGAAATTACTAGCTCTTCTATGCTCCCACCTAGCTCTATAGGAAAGGGAAAAGGTATTTCAAGTAGGGGAAGTCTAGGCCAAGGGAAACACACTTTAGCTGAGAGGAAAGGGAAAGCACCAAGTGGTATTGGAGGTTATTTACTGCCAAGAACAACTCCTGGAGCTCAGCCTACTCTTAAAAGTGTGTGGTAAAGTAAGGAAGCAGTAGAAAGATGTGATCTTGCTATATCAAAGTGGATGATCGATGCTTGTATTGCATTCAATTCAGTTAATTCCAAGTATTATCAACAGATGATTGATGCTATTGCTAGTATGGGTCCTGGTAATTATACGGGCCCTGGATTTTTTACTCTTTGTGGTTATTTATTGGCCAAAAATGTTGAGGAGGTCAAAAATTTTGTGGATAGTTATCATGTAACATGGAAGGAGACTGGTTGCACAATTATGGTTGATGGCTGGACAAATCGATGTAGGAGAACTCTTATTAATTTTCTAGTATATTGTCCAAGGGGTATTGTTTTCTTAAAATCTGGTGATGCATTTGATGCTTCAAAGACTGCAAATATGTTGTATAAGCTGCTTAGAGAGGTGGTGCTACTTATTGGTCCTGAAAATGTGGTTCGGATTATGACTGAAAATGCTACAAATTATGTTGTTGCTAGGAAGATGTTGGAGCAAGAATTTTGTACACTTCATTGGTCTCCTTGTATAGCCCACTTCTTAAGTTTGATGTTACAATATATAGGGAAGTTAGATGAAGTATATGATGTTGTACTTCTTGCTGCAAAAATTACAAAGTATATATATAACCATTGTTATGCATTGCATTTGATGAGAAAAAACACAGGTGGAAGGGAGATACTTCGACCTGCTCCAAATCACTTTGCCACAAATTTTATTGCATTACAGAGTATTTTGGCTCAAAAGGATGCACTAAGAAATATGGTAACATCTAGAGTGGACAATTTCAACATATGCTAAAGAAAGCAAGGGGAAAAAATTTGTGGATAATGTTTTGAATTCTACATTTTGGAAGGAATGTGCAATCATTGTACAAGTCACTGAGCCACTTGTTCGTGTCTTGCGCATAGTTGATAGTGATGATAAACCTGCTATGGGATATTTGTATGTAGCTATGCATAAAGCTAGGGAGGAGATGATCAGGAGGTTTCAGAGGAGAAAGAAAAGAATTGAACCTTACTTGAGAATTGTAGAGCCTTATTGGGATAACCAACTATACAAAAATCTTCATGCTACTGGTTATTTGTTAAATCCTTGTAAGCTGACAAGTGAGATGACATTGTTTAGAAATGTAGAAGGTGAATTTGGACGAAAGTCTATAGTTAATGACCGTGAAGTCATGTTACCTGGTAAGGATACTACTTTAATTTTTTGGTTAGTTGTATTTTCCTAATTGCTTTTATCTTTTCATTTAGTCTATATTGCATAAATGTTGAATGTCTTTATTTAACAATTTGTGTATAACTGTATATAGATGAGTGTTGGATATCTTATGGAACTAGGGCACCAAAACTACAAAAACTAGTAATTCGTATTTTAAGCCAAACTTGCAGCTCTTCTGGTTATGAGTGCAATTGGAGTATTTTCTAACACATTCACTTTTTAAAAAAAGGAATAAATTGGAACATCAACACCATAATGATCTAGTCTATGTCCATTACAAATTAAGATTACAGCAAAGGTAATAATCATCGTTATTTACATGCAACTCTTTGTCCGGGGCGGAAAAGTTTTTCCTTCCGACAAATAAGATTTGTGTTGGGTTGGGGGTCTAAACCGAAACTCGACGATGGGCTCGAGGTACAGCCCAAAGGCTATCGGTGAAAATCCGAAGAATTCACTTTATTTTTATGCCTTGGGCTTAGGTTGAGACTGACAATGACGGCCCATAAATAATTCCTACAGCAGACACGTCAGCACGATTAAAAAGCATACTGCAGAAAATAGTTCAGCAGTAAAATGTTCCTGCAGTAAAATATCCCAGCGGTAAAATGCCCAAGCGGTAAAGCAAGACAGAACGAAATAAACCTCCAGCTGTTAGCTATTTCATAAATTAAGGAAAGTATCTACATTTTCAAACCCATCATCCATTAGCTCTGGAGAAGAGTCTTCTAATACAATGATATTAGGGAAAAATTCTATAGTAACAGTTACATCATAACCTTCAATAGTAAATGAATAAGTAAATATCATGGGCTCCATTATAACAAATAATGAGGAAAACTTTATGTGTGATGAAGGGAGAAAGAGAGATCCCAGCTAGCGCAATAAGATCATTATGGTGCCAAGACATGCTTGTGAATATAGTATAAGTAATGAGTAATAAGGGACATTTCAAGTAGTATGAGTAATAAGAGAAAATGTATAGTAAATCTGCTGGAGCTTTCTACTGGGGACAGATGAGTGTTTATAGATAGAGGTACGAGGAGTATTTATGAGCTAGGAGCTGGTGAACTTAGTTTCTAAGCTTAAAACTAAGAACTCAAAATTTTGATAGAGCTTAGAGAAGGCTAAACAAAGAGGTTAAGGAATAACTCCTTTCTATTAGTGTGTCCCTTAGTGTATCTTGGGTCCCCCTGAAGGATAAGTGGAAAGTTCTATTTATAGTTGAGTTTGAGGGGGTAATTAGCAAATAATTTTTGCTAAATCTTCTCTTCAGAAAATCCTTAAAGAATCGTTCCTAGGATTTTTGACCAAGAGTAGTAAGCTTAGCTTTAGAATATTCTTATTGTTTTGGGTAATAACAGTTGGGATTCTGACCTAGCATAAATACTAATTTGGCCTTAGCTAATGGGATTAAAGCATGTATTAGGCTAATGATCTTGGTTTTGCTGCTGCTAGAATCAAAGCTCCCTAGGACAGATTGTATCACCCCAAGCTAGTTGTCAATCTTGGAGCCCTATGCTGGGAACTCTATTGGCATCCCTTTGGTGCCCTCCAAGCTACATTTCCCTAAGTTTCCCCATTTGGGGTTCATGTGCTTGGTCCTTGAACTAGAGAGTACACGTTTTTGGCATGAAAATGAACTGATTTTCGGTTGTTTTAGGAGCTTCCGTAGTCTGGTTATGGTTGCCCTTAGTCTTTGACTAAATGGGTTGGAGAAGAAACAAGATACAACTAGCTGAAGCTTCCCAGCCTTTTGTCATGTCACCTCAGCTTTATATCACATGAGAAATGATGAAAATGAGCTTAGCAAGGAAGGGTTTAACCCCTGCTAGACACGTGTCCCTCTTTTGATCTAATTGGACAAGCTAGAGCTGATGGTGATGGGCTCCAGCTACTAGGTTGTACTGAAGTTTGACTGGACAGCTTACGTGAGCTTCAGCTGCCAGGAATCGTTTTGTAGTTGGGCTTTGTTGTTGAGCTTCTTTGGACTTGGTCATCCCTTCAAAAGTGAGTGGTTTTGCCATGGGTAATATACATGGGCTTTTGTAGTTAGTTGATTATGGGAAAATAAGCATAGTTTCCATGAATTTTGTAAAAGAAATATTTTTGAGAGATGAGTAATTATATTTCCCATGAGTGAGGGACTTTAACATATGTGAAATAGGTGCCAAATTAGTATTTGGGTTTTTAGAAATAGTTGCCAAAATAGTATTTGGGCTTTGTGAAAATAGTGTCAAATTATCATTTGGGATTTATGAAAATAGTGCCAAATTATTATTTGGGCTTTATTAAAATAGGTGCCAAATTAGTATTTGTGATTTATAAAATAGGAACCAAATTAGTATTTGGGCTTTTGTAAAATAATTTGAGATTTTGTAAAAATATTGTTATGCAGCAACGGGCTTTGTAAAGGATGCCGTGCAGCAACAGTCTTTATAAGAGTGCCGTGTAGCGACAGGCTTTAGAGGTGCCGTGTAGCAACGGGCTTTGTAAAGGTGCCATGTAGCAGCGGGCTTTAGAGGTGTCGTGTAGCAATGGGCTTCTGCAACTTTCCCACATTCAGCACTTAGTGGGTCTTCAGTTACTCCCCAGGTTTCTTGCATTAAATGCTGGTCTCTTCCCAACGTCTTTTCACTTACAACTTTCACGTTTACCAGTAAAAGGCTTGCCTTGGTTACTCATTCTTTTATTTTTGCTTGGACTGAAAAATATTAAGACAGAATGAAATAGCCTTTTTCTTCTTCTTCTTCTTCTTCTTCTTATTTTCGGCCAAGGGTGAAAGAGTAACACCAACTTCAACCAAGTCAGAGAGAGTGACTAAGATTTTTGGCAAAATAGAGAGAGAAACAAAGCTTTTCCTTTCTCCTTTTTCTTGTCTTCGACTAAGAGTGAGAGAAATAAAGAGCTCCAGCCAGGGTTAAGAGGCAAACTGATTTTTTTTCTCTCTTCCCTTGTTGATTTCGACTAAGTGAGAGAAAGACCCATAGCTTCTTTTGCTTCTCGTGGTGGCAGTGAGTGTTCTTCCACCTCATTTTTGTTTCTGAGAAAATAATATTTCTAGTTTTGTGAGTTATAGCTGAAGGAGAAGAACCGCTGGGTTCTGGTGATGTTGGTACTACTGGGGTGGCTATGCCAGGAAGTAAGGCTATTGCTAAGGGCGTGGCTAAGGCAGCTGCTGGGGGTGCTGATACGGAGGTTAGGCTAGGAGAGTCCTTGTTGCCGCTGCAAGACCCATGGTATTGTTCAACTTCTTTGTTTCCAGCAGTTGGGGCTCCTAAGGTCAGCCCACTTGGTTTGCCAAAGAAGTGGATTTTGAAGGGTGAAGCCCTCAGTCATGAGACAACATAGGTCCCAACCTCTTCTGGTATAATAGACTTGTGGTTCTAGCAGAAAGAGCTTCTGCCAGCCCATATTCAATTTTTGTGTCCTTGTGGCACAACCATTGGTTGGTCAGATTGGGTGGAACAAGAGGTTGTTGATGAAGGATTCTGTCAAATCTTAAGGGATGCCATGATTTTTGAAGCTGTGGTTTTGTCCCATGGGTGGAACATGTATAGAGATGTTAGAGCACTTCGCTTTCTAGTACGCCGTTGGAATCCTGATACCCATACTTTCTTTTTTCCATGGGGTGAGACTACGGTCACCCTTGAAGACATGGAAAGGATTTGCTAGCTACCTAGCATGGGAGATGTGGATCCACTAGAGCTAGGTCTATCTAATGAGGAGTCTGTGATTGCCGGAAAGCTACTGGAGACTTTTGGAGGTACCTCTGAGTCCTGGGGAGGTAATAGAGCCAGGTTCTCCTTTTGGATTTCTGAGTTTAGAGAGTTTAAGGATGTTGATACAAGAAAAGCTACATATTTAGCTTTGTGGATAAGCAAGTGTGTGTTCAATTCTGACCCGATTCAGTTCATGAAACCTCTCACCTTTCCTTTAGCTGTAGTATTATGCAGAGGTGTGTCCTTGCCTTTAAGTACTTTGTGTTTAGGCATTCTTTATTTTGAGCTTGATAGGTTACGTAGTGATGAGCTTGAAGGATCACCATACCACATTATTGAGTCTAGTATTAATGTAGTATTGTTGCAAACCTTCATATGGGAGCATTCGAAAGATTATGTTGATGTTGGTAAAGATGTTGGTGATGTGAAGGCGACCAATTGGGTGGTCGGAGCTGCTGGTCCTAATGGTGAGCTTCAATTTCTTGGCTTTGAAGATGGCCTTCCTTTGCTCATGAAATGGATGGGGTTATAGGTTTGGAATCTCCCTTCAATCACACTGCTGGATGATGGGGCTCACTTTGCTTGGAAGCCCTATTCTTATGTTGCTGCTGGGTTTTGCTGCCCAAACCCTTTTCCAAATGCCAGACCCGAATCTCAAGAGTTTGGGCTGAATGATCATGAGAAGATTCCCAATTTCTTGCTTATCACATCCCTTCATACATTCCATATCCAAGTGGTGCTGAGTTTGATTTGACACAGTATAATCCCCCATAGAGTTTTGCGACAATTTGGATTTAATTAAGATGTTCCAAACATTAATGCCACAAGATGTCCCTTTGAGTGATGCAATGAGACCATTGGCTCATGATATAGCAATAAAGTATTGGGCTAGCAAGGTAGAGAGAGTCTAGTAGACACCGTGAGGGGTATGCCACCACAAACATGAAATTGTATTGGAGAAAGGTGATGAGCACCTTTGTTGATTATGTGAGTAGCTAGGAGGTTGAGGAAGTAGAGATAAGTCCTCCTTCAAGGGAGCTTTCTGCCAATACTCGGCTTATTCCAAATACAAGAGCAGCTTCAGCGTGGGCTACTATACAGAATTTGGGATTTGCGGAGTGGCGGGCTGATCTTAATGGCTGGGTGGTTCATGGGGGTGATGTCCCCATAGAATGGAGTGAGAAAAATGTCATAACAAGAGCCCTCGAGTCTAATCCAGCCACTAGTGCACCTAAGAGATCTCGTGGCAAATCACGCTACTCCGAAGACAAGCCCAAAAAAGTGAGGCGAAAGAGTGCAAGTGCTAAGAAGCTCAAGGCTGGCAGTCCCAAGCCCGCAGTTGTTGTCCAATCTGGTTCTGGTGCAGCTCCAACCACTAAGTCCAATGTCCCAGCTACTGCATCTACTAGTTCATCCTCACCGATGAAGCAATACAGAAGGAAGACTAGTGCTAGCAAAATAAAGGTTCTTGAATCTTCAGAAGAGGTATTCTCACAGAGCCCTTATCTTCTTACATCCTTTCTATCTCTTTCTTTTCTTCTTTGCCTTCATTTTTGGTGCTAACCATATGTTTTCATGGCTGCGACAGTCTGGTGCTAGTGAAGGGACACAATCAGAGGGGTATGATCTTGAGTATGCAGTTGCTGACATCGGTAAACTACTGTTCCTCGCTTCGGTTTCTTCTCGCGTTTCCTCTCTTGATATCCTTTGTTCTTTAGGTCCAACTGATGAAGATATAGAGATGGTTGGCGAGAGTCCTGCTACTGATGTTACTGCTGGAGAGACTGCTGCTAAGATGCTTGGTTAAGGACATGCTAGTGAGGATCCTGAGGTCACTATTTCTGGAGAAGCTGTTGCTAGCAGGGGTCCTGATGTTACTGTCACTGCTGGAGAAGCTGTTGTTGGTGTGCCCAGCCAAGGACATGTTGTTTCTTCGCCTATCCATGATGTACACCAAAGCAAAGAACCTCCAGGTATGATGTATTTGAGTCGTTTATATTCAGTAAGGCAAGTTTCTTGTTCGATAATACTTGGCTGCATGAATTCTTTCTGTTACTGCTAGGGACATAATCATGCCTCTTTTTGCAGAACTACAGGTTAAGTCTTCTGGTGCTACCATCAAGGGAATGAGGCTTGAAGAATTCTTGGAGAAATTTGTAGAAGATGAAGAGAGTGATAAAGTGGCAGTTGATTTCGATCCCCTTTCAAATGATACTGTTTTGTTCCAGTAGTCTGAAATTCCAACAAAAGGTTAGCCACTGCTGGCAGCAATTGTAAGGAAATACTCGCACTTTATGATTGGATGCAAGCTAGGTGCTTCATTGAGGAAATCTGGACTTCAATTGCTCGTTGCAGTACTGCTGGATATGTAGCATACAAAGCTTGAGAATTCAAACTTGAAGAGAGCCCTTGAGTGGAAGAATGCCTTCAAGGACTTGTTGTTCATGAAGTTTGGAGTCCAATATCCTTGATAAGATTCGGGCTATTGCCAAGGCTTGTATTACTCGAGATGATGAGCTTACAGTGAAGATAGCTGATCTTGAGAAAGAAATTGCAGCAAAGAGAGTTGAGCTTTCACTTTTGTTAAGTCAGAGGGATGAAATAATGTGGTCCTCGTCAGCTGGAGGTGCTTCTTCCTCAGCGGAAACCTTTGGCGATGGCTTATTTGACTAGCTTTTTTTTTTTTTTTTTATGATTAGTAGTAGCTTGGTATTTTGGACAATTTTTTTTACATTATGATGTAATGAAACATGTTATGTATTTTGGGTTTACTTGGCTATGTAGGCTGTGTTTTGTGCAGAGGTGCACTAGCCATATGAACCTTATGTGGTAGTTTGATATTTCTCCAGCTGTGCAAGCTGTATTTTGTTTATGCTCAAGTACATGAATTTATTTTGTGAAAAATAATTTTATCTATCAAAGAATAGTATGTTCCAGCTGAATTATAGTCATGGAAATCATATACATAATTTTGAAAATATTTATTGTGCTCATGACTATTTTGGTTCAGAATACCCAGCTGTTAGGGCTGTAACCTTATTCACGGTTTAGAGCAAGCATATTTATATGTGAAAAATAATATTAGAGTACTTGCAAATATAAGAAATTCATATTTGAGGCAATAGGCAATGCTTTTCTTAAAAGTTTTAAGGTTACTATTGATCTTTCATGTGATGCTAGTTGATGATGGGGTTATGGAGCAAACTAAGATCTGTACATAAAATCTGGACATCAAATATTTGCACAAATGTGTGATTGATAATGAGTATTTTTTGCTTGCTACTTGATAGAACAAGAATATGCATGGCGGGTGTGCCTATGAATTTTTTAGCGTCTCTTTTTATTATTAGTATTTATTTTTATCACATCATATGACTCAAAAAATGCGAAGTTTATATGTATTTCTCAATAATGGACAAAGTTTAATTAGCACAGGCGAACTTTATCACTAGGACAGTCTAGACTCTAGAGTAGCAAATTCATTGCAAGCAGTGTCAAGGCCAAGTTCATATATGTCCCTCTAAAATCGTAACCAACTTTGAATTGAATGGTTAGTGTGCGTATCATCAAAGGAAGCACCTGGTCCTAAGGCCAAATAAAAATGCCAAACTTCAATCATATGATGACACGTGAGCATATTTGAGAAAACATAAACGTGTCAATTAGTGGATTGGTTTGAAAATCCTATAAATTTTGCCACACATTTGTTTGTAGAATCACCCAAGTTGAATTTTAGAGCCTGAATTACATTGTTAGTGTTTGTGTTCCAAGCAGAAACTGAAGATGGACAAATCGCAGAATGCAAGTTACCAAGCTGGCCAGGCCAAGGGCCAAGCTCAGGTAAGTTTCTATCCATCCTATTTACATCTATTAGCATAGTAGCGTACATCTAGTAAGCACGGATACTCCAGTTTAGCTCATATATTTGTATCCGGTGACGGATACTCCTGTATGCGTACCCTGATTTTTTATTTTAAGTGCCAATATATATGTCCAAGATACGCCTATGATACGGCTCTTCTTAGGCAAACTGCATCTAAAAGGATTTACATAGGCATGGATGGATGCTTCATGCATGAACACTATGCACGTTGACATTTTAAATTTTGATTATAATGTGTTGTTCTTTTTTGGTTTAGGAAAAGGCAGGCAACTTGGCGGACAAGGCAAGCAATGCTGCTCAATCTGCCAAGGAATCATGCCAAGAGGTTCAACAAAGTTTTTATTAAGTTAGAAAATTACATATAAACATAACAAAATACTTCGATCTCAAGCAATACTGCCCTACATCATTGTTAATTGCTTACATATGGAGTTCTCTACATTGCAGGCTGGCCAGCAGATGAAGGATAAGGCACAAGGGGCTTGTGATGCTGTTAAGGATAAAGTCGGAGCAAACAAATGAAAATCATATTGGACCTCATCGATCGAGCAAGCCCTCCCAAATAAATTTTGTGCTTATTAAATTTTAATTTATGTTTGGTCTTTAACCTTTAGGCTGAATGTCAATTTGATCCTTAACATTTCAAATGTGTTAATTTAGTCCTTTTGAATGGAAGATATAGATAATGTGTCAATTTAGTTCTTAACCTTTTGGTATTGTATCAAAATAGTCATTGTCCATTACAACAAAAGTAGACTACGATGACAACACTTTTCGTCACAATATGTCCTTATTTCATTGCCAAAGACGTGGTGAAAAAATAGCATTCGCCACTTAAGAGCATCTCCAGTAGGCTCTCTAAAGCCTTATTTGGAGAGCGCGCGCACACACACACACACACACAATAAAATAAAATAAAATAAAAGTGCTCCAACAGTCTCTCTATCTCTACTTTTTTTTTTTTTTTAGATTTGCTATAGTGGCTCTCTAGAAGAAGAGAGCACTGTAGCAACTTCAAATCATTTTTTTCTCTTAAAAAAAATACCTAGTTGAATAAAAAATAAATTTTTTTCTCTCTCATCCCTTTATCTCAATGGCTAGAAAGTACAACAAAATACATTCTAAACAAACACAAAACATAAAATGCAATGAAATTAAATATACAATCTTTCTCATAGTTTCAGAACCAAAACAATTATTGGGTTCACAATCTTTCACTTACTCCCACAAAGGAACCCAATACTTAAATAAGAACCAAATAAATAAATAAATTGATCTAACCCATCTCTACCACATGTCGTTGGCAGTGGGGAAGAGATCAAGCAACGATGGGAAGGAAGATGGGCAGCGGTGAAGGCAGAGCAGATTAAGTTCATGTGTTTTGATGGGATAGAGGGAAAAAAACTTGTGGATGAAATGATAAGAGAAAAGAGAGAAGGGAAGAAAGAAAATAAAAAAAGAAACAGAAAGAAAGAGAGCTTTGTGGAATGTTCTAGAGTTTGGAGGAAGTGGTAGGGGAAAAAAAAGGAAAGATGGAAGAAAAAAAAAAGAAGAAAAAAAGAGTAAGGGCACATGTGTGGAGGAGAAAAAAAGAGGGGAAAAAAAGAAAGAAAAAGGAAATTATATTGTTAAAAAAAATAAGGGAAAAATAAAATAAAGAGTAAGAATTTAAAATTGAGAAATGCTACCACAATATTTTCACAATAAATCTTAAGTAATAGGTTATTATTGGCGAGAAAAAAAATAATTCTTTTGGAAAGAGAAAAAAAATAATTTTAATAGTACATTCAAATTAAAATCAATATCAACTTATCACAAATGATTTTTTGTGCAAGTGTTGTAAAAATATTATGAATGTAGTTTTTAGGAATGAATGAATGAATATTGAAAGGAGAATAAAGAAATACTAAAGAAAGAATGAAGAAATAATATTTAAATGGGATAGAAAAAAGATAGAGAGTCTGTTGGAAAGTGTATTTAAAAAAGTAAGTAGGTAAAAGGTAAAAGAAACTGTTTACTCTCCAAACAGTACAAAATTTCGGAGAGTCTGCTGGAGATGCTCTAAGCCCCGTCACCTAATATTTTCGTCACTAAACATTATATTCAGAGACAAAATAAATTCGTCACCAATGATTTTTAATTTGTAATGTTTTTTATTTGACCATATAAGGTGAAAAAATATTTCATCACTAATTGTGTATATATATATATATATATATATATATTAATTTTCAATTTCAATAGATTAGGCGACGAATTATTTCGTCACCAATTTCTTCTTATAGTATGTTCAAACTATTGGCGTTATTAAGTGATGGATGGAAAATGTTGACGTGGCTAAGATTAAAATAAAAAATTATTTTTTATGCCACATATGTTGTCACATGTGGTTCTGAGTTTTAATTATTACAAAAAATATCCCTAAACTAGGATTGGAATCCCCAGAGTCCTAATCTCAAAAATGAAGCTCACCCATTGAATTGATTCACCACTCTAGAAAAATATTAGAAATAACACACACATGATGATAAAATAAATCAAACCCACCCTTTGATTCAATGCACTTTACATGTAATTTCTAAAATTCTTCACTTTACTATTATCTTTGTCGATTTTCCATGCTTTGTTCAAATCAAAGTATATCACCTAGTACAATGAGCCATGCAATTGTTTGCAAAGGCCCCCAACCCTTTATGCCCAACATTTTCACCGCTTATTTATTTCTGGATCCATTTTCTTTCTTCTCTTCTACATGATTATTATAGCCCACCACCATCACTGCATTTGCCGCATCAATATAGCCATTGCCTTGCAAAATGATGGTACCCACACAATACTTCTTCTTCTTTCTCTTGCAAAGGAGCTTGCGATGGTAGCGGAGGATAGAAAGAGTGGCAAGTGAGGAGGATGATATTGCATATTGTTACTGATGGATGATGATATAGGATGAAACAAAACTAAAAACAACGTTCTACCTCTTTTGACTTTCAAACCTGTTAGGTTCTAAGAAATTAGGAACTAATGTATTTAGAACTCCAATGTGTATTTTGTTGGCAAACCATGATCAAAACATAGAGTCTAGGTTTAGGCTTGCTCAAAGTATGTTTATTTGTAAAATTGTAATTGAGTGATTGCAGAATTTATTGGACTAAATCTGCCTAGGTCGATCGATCGAAAATCAGGCTCGATCGATCGAAAGTTGTGCAGATTTATTTTTCTGCAGAGTTCCAGTTCAGCCCAAACTTTACTTAAATGTCTTGGGGTTCAAGTAAAACACTCCTATATATAAGGAAAACCCTAAAACTTTTTTAAGTGATTTTTTAGAGAGATTAGAGTGCCATCTTGTGCCTCTTTTTGTAGATCTAGGGTTTTGTACCCAAAGCTCTCTAAGGTTGCTCTTTATGCTGTGTGTGTGAATCTCTTGTGAGATCTAGAGGTGTTTGCCTTCACATATACTTAGGGTTTCCAAGATTCAAGATTATGTCAAGAACTTGGTGATCATTCAGTTGCAGATTCAAGAACTTAAAGATACACAAGCAGGAGTGCTTGTACTTGATTAAAGAGTCCAAGAAAGAAGGAGTCCGTGGATTCGGAGCTTGCACATGGGCGTGTCTGTAAGTTCTACTGGTAGGTAGCATTAGGAAGTCGAGCGGAGAGCTTGTAAGTCCTTTTGTATGAACTTCGATTCTTTCATTGTGGATTCAGGTTTGCCTTGAGGATAGGTGGGTAAAATCCTTCCCAGGTTTTTTACCAGTTAGGTTTTCCTGGGTGATCATGTCTTTGTGTTCTTTATATTTCAGCTGCTTTATATCTTGATATGATTGTATGTTTGTGATAACCTAGAATTGCTTTATTTGACTAAGTTAATCACTTAGCTAATTAACTAGGTTAATCTGGTTGGTTTAAGGGGTCTAAATTTCCAACAAGTGGTATCAGAGCGGGTAGCTCTTCTGTTTTAGATCTTTTGATCTAAGAGCTAATCCTTGATCCCTATTGTCATGGATAATTTGAAATGTCTTTCTGATCATGTTTATGCTCATGCTTCTGCTGATTTTATTGATGCCTGTGATGTTTTGAATAAAAAGGACACTATTGTCTCTGTTGATTTTTTTGATACTTTTGAAACTCTTCGTAAGGAATTATCTAAATCTTTGAAAATTGCTAAGAAATTTAAAGAAGAGTTAAAATTGGCTAATCTTGTAAAAGAGGAATTGATTGTCAGATTGGATGAATCTAATAAAAAGAATGAATTTTTGAGAAATCAAATTTCCTCTCAAGATGAGAAGATGAAAAGCTTGGAACAAGAATTAGTTGAATCTAAAACTAAAATTGAAAATTTGACTAGTACCAACTTGAAGAAGATGACTAACTCACCAACTTGAAGAAGATGTTGGTAGAAAAGTTCTTCACTTCATCAACAATGAAGATCAAGAAGCACTTGATTACAAAACCCTAAGGTGCAAAGACGCAGTAGCTTCTTTCAGAGAGAATAAGGCTTCGATCACCTTTTGCATATGTTCTCCTTGTATTCTCTTATGTGACGGCCTCTAAAATAAGCCTTATATATGTCTAGGGTTGTGAGAAAAGAAACCCTACACAAATACATAAGCATGGTCCAAAAATTAGATCTGAAAAACTGATTTCTGTAATTCTCGATAGATAATATATGTCGAGCCTCATTAAACCTCGATATGTTGTTTCTTTTTAAGATTCTACATGTTAGGGGGAGATTTGTTTCATCATGTTAGGGGGAGTGCTTACCTCCTTCTTCTTGTACACCGGTCTTGTGACCATGTTTACATACATTGTGCTTATCTTTGATATATATATATATATATGATTATGTATGTTTTCTTCACCTACCTCTACATGTGTTGTTTCTTTTCTCTCTTTATACACATGTTTCTTATTAATTGTATGCAATCTATTATTTCTATTTCATGCTAAGATGCCTTGATGGGTTTTGTTTAAAGTGTTTCAGACATATAGGTTGTCAAAGTCTTCTTGCCATAAACTCTCTTCTTGCAAAGTTTTTCAAGAGTTTGTGTTAGGGTAGATTTTATTTTATTCAACAAGTGAATATGAGTTAAGTGATTTATAACTTCTCTCATATCTCACTTGTTTGTTGTGGTATTGTCATGGATTGCCAAATGAGGAGATTGTTAGGACATATGTGATTCATGTTAGGAACATATGTTCCTATTTTGTATAGTTGGCTAATCCTTTGACAAAACGCACTTTACTTGTAATTAGGTAGATTTAGAATGTGTTTAATACTTCAAAAAACAAGAATTCAAGTCTAGTATTGAAGCCATGCAAATCTGTCCAAGAAACAAGTGAGGAAGCTGTCGAGATTTAATGAATCAACACTTCCTCACTTGTTTCTTGGACAGATTTGCATGGCTTCAATACTAGACTTGAACTCTTGTTCTTTGAAGTATTAAACACATCCTAGATCTACCCAATTACAAGTAAAGTGCGTTTTGTCAAAGGATTAGCCAACTACACAAAATGGTAACATATGTTCCTAACATGAATCACATATGTCCTAACATGAATTATAAAGTTTTTCCATAACGGCATTTCAACCTTGCTATTTCAACCTTGCTATTTCAACCTTCAATTCTTCAAAGCCTTCTATTGTTCTTGAGCCAAAGTAACGCATTTGACTACAACTAGCAAATCAGCCATATCTTCATTTACATGTTGGTGGGATCTGTTTCAAATGTTCAACCTTGAAAGCTCGGAAATGTGTCGAAAACAAAAGAGCTGTTTAGACCCCCAAATTAAAGTTACGGCTTGGTTGATTTTACACTAACTTAATACTAAGTGCAAAATAGTGTAAACACAAGCGTATAAGCAAGAGAACTACTCTAATCCATATTTAAAGCAACACAGTAGTAAAAATGAAATGAACAAGAGTAGGGAAGAGAGATGCAAATACAGATAACACCGAGACGTGTTATCGAAGAGGAAACCGAAGAAGTCGATGAAAAACCTCTCTGCCGCCCTCCAAGCGGAAATCGATCCACTAGACAATCAGTTGGGATACATGGATAAGCAAGAGACCCTCCAAGCCTAATCTACCCTTTGTACCTAAGCCATCCAAGTTCCTACTCCAACAAGGCTTCTCGGAACCGTGTCTTGTCTAGTTCTCCGGATCCCACAACAAGCTCCATGTTGCATCTGCCATCTTTCGCTTCTTTCAATGCTTCCCAGCAGCACCAAAACTCTACATGACACTCTCAAAGGGTGTGGTAAGTGTTTGGGCTATCAACCTCTCAATGATATGGAAATGGAGAGGTAGGAGATGAGGAAATTTCCAAAACAAATGTGTAGAGGATTGTGGGTATAACAATCTCTAACTCTCAAGGTGTTTGGCTAGGGTTTTCTCTCAGAAGCTCTCCTTAACATTTGTGGGTAATGTGGGTATAAATAGTGTAGGCACAAAAAGTGTGCATCAGACTGGACAAGCTGGCAGAACAGAATGCCTCGCGGGTGTCTCGCGGGAAGGCCTTACCCGCGAGATACTCGCAAAACACAGCTGTCTCCATCTGGCTTAACTCTTCGCATTCTAGCATGTGCAGGGCATATGAGTTACTTCACGGGATGCTAAGTCGCAAGCTACCCGTGAAAACACTTCATTCTTCAATTGCTTGAGTCTTCACATACACTCTTTCTCTCTCTCTAACACACAACCCTTACAATGAAATCTCACAATAAATACAAGGTACAACAGATTGAATAAAATTAAAATCAAATTTGGCACGAAATATAAGCCAACAAAACATATAGTTGTAAATAACAACTTTACAATCTCCCCCTTTGTCTATTTCGCAACAAAACCCCTAAAGCAAACTCTAGACTTAAACGTGAGTTTGGGAACAGTGGCAAAACTCACTCACACCTAATCTAGAAGCTGTGAAGCACTTGCACGTATATACCTGTAACCTGAAACACTTGCACACAAACAGAACTTTCATTAAGCTTATGACAAGTTGAACACAAGGTACGTACGTGAGCAAGTAAAATGTGATCAAGTTTGTAAGCACTATAAAACATGTAAGCATATCTTGATCATATAAGAACAGTCATTAAAAAAATGACTACAATGAACATTTAACTAGTAAATGCTCATCCGAACACGCAATGCAATTAAGAACAATCCAAAGGATCAATTGCATATCCCACACAACCTTCATAATAGAAAATAAGTGCTCACAAGGATATCCATACGACTCGAATAGTAAACAAGAGCACTTTATACATTGATCAATTGGATAATATACAACCTTCCATTTTAAGTCAAGACATGCATACTAAGATAAGGTGTATGTACAATAATCTTCACTGTCTATGGAGTTAAGCACAATGAATATTTGTTCATTCATTATTTCTTCTTGAACCATACTGAATATCACCCTTGTCAATATAGTAGCAGCATGCTTCTTGATTTTAGCTAACCCAGTAATTATAATAGGTTCAGTATAATTTGAAGTAGAATCTACCCCATTCTCATTATGTCTAATATGTGAAAGTGCTTTATCAACTTGTTGGAACAACTCATAAAGCCTAGTCTCCCTGTCTAGAAATCTATTCAAGAGTGCATTCATGACTTCACAACGTTGTGTACTCTTGAACCCAAAAAAAAAAAAAAAAAAAAGACCTCTCATGCATAGTTATGAAACCCGGCTTGACCCAACCAGTTGGACCGATGACTCGGTGACCCAGCGCTTTGACCGGGCTGAGTGATCGATTGGATCAGAAATGTATGTGGCTTGGTCAAAACCAGTGCAACCTAGTGGGTTTTAAGCAACCCGTGTGACCTGGTAGGGTTTTATTAACCCAGCCAGGGTTGTGAATTGTGTAAAATTACATTAATAGATCCACTTTATTAACTCTTTTATTCTTTAAATGTGTGATAATATGGTAATTTAAACAAGAGAATACCTAAAAAAATCCAAAAAAAGCAATGTTCCCTTCACCCTACCATACCATCACATCACTTTTTAGTTTTCACAATTCTCAAAACCAGAAAAGCTACTACTTCGGGCTGCTGTGCATAATTTTTTTAATGCTTTGAAGTTTGAAGTCTGAATAGCATGTACATATGACCATAATACCATATAACTCTATGCCACTGCTACCTTCTTCTTTTGATTAGGTTTTTATATTTTTTTTTTATATACTTTATTTCTTGATTGCTTTTTAGTTTAAGCATCTTTTGTTTAATTTTTTGTTTTTGTCGTGTACAGTGTGAGTTTGTGACATTGTTTCTTCGTGTACAGTGTAATTGTTAGTTGTTACTTACTGCTTTCTATGTATGTTTGTTGTTTATTACTATAAGTTGTTTGATAGTATGAAATATGGAATATTTGTAGTGTCTGTAATAGTTTAAATGTCAGACCCAACGACACAATCAACAATTCATGTTACACCAAATTCATCTCCTCCAAAAAGCACTGCTAGAGGAAAGACTGATCCAGCTTGGGGTCATTACAAGCATTTAGAGTTGGACACAAATGGAAGAGGGCAGTTGATGTGTTTGTACTGTAATAAATTTTTTAAAGGTGGTGTTATTAACTAATTTAAAAAACATCTAGCTGGGATAAGAGGAGAAAATGAAAGTTGTAAAAAAGTACCTGTAGATGTTAGCTTTTAAATGTTACAAAATATGGAAGGTCATGTTGCAAAAAAAAGGAAGTCACAACAAGAGTATGAGGAACACAACCAATATGGACTAGGTCTCAAGGATCAAGGAGAGCAAATTTATGAGGATGATGATGACATTCAAGAAATTACTAGCTCTTCTATGCTCCCACCTAGCTCTATAGGAAAGGGAAAAGGTATTTCAAGTAGGGGAAGTCTAGGCCAAGGGAAACACACTTTAGCTAAGAGGAAAGGGAAAGCACCAAGTGGTATTGGAGGTTATTTTCTGCCAAGAACAACTCCTAGAGCTCAGCCTACTCTTAAAAGTGTGTGGTAAAGTAAGGAAGCAGTAGAAAGATGTGATCTTGCTATATCAAAGTGGATGATCAATGCTTGTATTGCATTCAATACAGTTAATTCCAAGTATTATCAACAGATGATTGATGCTATTGCTAGTATGGGTCCTGGTAATTATACGAGCCCTGGATTTTTTACTCTTTGTGGTTATTTATTGGCCAAAAATGTTGAGGAGGTCAAAAATTTTGTGGATAGTTTTCATGTAACATGGAAGGAGACTGGTTGCACAATTATGGCTGATGGCTAGACAAATCGATGTGGGAGAACTCTTATTAATTTTCTAGTATATTGTCCAAGGGGTATTGTTTTCTTAAAATCTAGTGATGCATTTGATGCTTCAAAGACTGCAGATATGTTGTATAAGCTGCTTAGAGAGGTGGTGCTACTTGTTGGTCCTGAAAATGTGGTTCAGATTATGACTGATAATGTTGCAAATTATGTTGCTGCTAGGAAGATGTTGGAGCAAGAATTTTGCACACTTCATTGGTCTCCTTGTATAGCCCATTTCTTAAGTTTGATGTTACAATATTTAGGGAAGTTAGAAGAAGTATATGATGTTGTACTTCTTGCTGCAAAAATTACAAAGTATATATATAACCTTTCTTATGCATTGCATTTGATGAGAAAAAACACAAGTGGAAGGGAGATACTTCGACCTGCTCCAAATCGCTTTGCCACAAATTTTATTGCATTACAAAGCATTTTGGCTCAAAAGGATGCACTAAGAGATATGGTAACATCTAGAGTGGACAATTTCAACATTTGCTAAAGAAAGCAAGGGGAAAAAATTTGTGGATAATGTTTTGAATTCTACATTTTGGAAGGAATGTGCAGTCATTGTACAAGTCACTAAGCCACTTGTTCGTGTCTTGTGCATAGTTGATAGTGATGATAGACCTGCTATGGGATATTTGTATGTAACTATGCATAAAGCTAGGAAGGAGATGATCAGGAGGTTTCAGAGGAGAAAGAAAAGAATTGAACCTTACTTGAGAATTGTAAAGCCTCGTTGGGATAAACAACTATACAAAAATCTTCATGCTACTAGTTATTTGTTAAATCCAAGTAAGCTGACAAGTGAGATGAAATTGTTTAGAAATGTAGAAGGTGAATTTGGACGAAAGTCTATAGTTAATGACCGTGAAGTCATGTTACCTTGTAAGGATACTACTTTAATTTTTTGGTTAGTTGTATTTTATTAATTGCTTTTATCTTTTCATTTAGTCTATATTGCATAAATGCTGAATGTCTTTATTTAACAATTTGTGTATAACTGTATATAGACGAGTGTTGGATATCCTATGGATCTAGGGCACCAAACCTACAAAAACTAGCAATTCGTATTTTAAGCCAAACTTACAGCTCTTCTAGTTGTGAGTGCAATTGGAGTATTTTCTAACACATTCACTTAAAAAAAAGGAATAAATTGGAATATCAACACCTTAATGATCTAGTCTATGTCCATTACAAATTAAGATTACAGCAAAGGTAATAATCATCGTTATTTACATGCAACTCTTTGTCCGGGGCGGAAAATTTTTTCCTTCCGACAAATAGGATTTGTGTTGGGTTGGAGGCCTAAACCGAAACTCGATGATGGGCTCAAGGAATAGCCCAAAGGCTATCGGTGAAGATCTGAAGAATTCACTTTATTTTTATGCCTTGGGCTTAGGTTGAGACTAACAAGGATGGCCCATAAACAATTCCTACAGCAGACACGTTAGCATGATTAAAAAGCATACTGCAGAAAATAGTCCAGCAATAAAATGTTCCTGCAGTAAAATATCCCAGCGGTAAAATGCCCAAGCAGTAAAGCAAGACAAAACGAAATAAAACTCTAGCTGTTAGCTATTTCATAAATTAAGGAAAGTATCTACATTTTCAAACCCATCATCCATTAGCTCTGGAGAAGAGTCTTCTAATACAATGATATGAGGGAAAAATTCTATAGTAATAGTTACATCATAACCTTCAATAGTAAATGAATAAGTAAATATCATGGGCTCCATTATAACAAATAATGAGGAAAACTTTGTGTGTAATAAAGGGAGAAAGAGAGATCCCAGCTAGCGCAATAAGATCATTATGGTGCCAAGACATGCTCGTGAATATAGTATAAGTAGTGAGTAATGAGGGACATTTCAAGTAGTATGAGTAATAAGAGAGAATGTATAGTAAAGCTGCTGGGGACAGATGAGTGTTTATAGATAGAGGTACGAGGAGTATTTATGAGCTAGGATCTGGTGAACTTAGTTTCTAAGCTTGAAACTAAGAACTCAGAATTTTGATAAAGCTTAGAGAAGGCTAAACAAAGAGGTTAAGGAAGAACTCCTTTCTATTAGTGTGTCCCTTAGTGTATCTTGGGTCCCCCTAAAGGATAAGTGGAAAGTTCTATTTATAGTTGAGTTTGAGGGGGTAATTAGCAAATAATTTCTGCTAAATCTTCCTCAATCTTCAGAAAATCCTTAAAGAATCGTTCCTAGGATTTTTGACCAAGAGTAGTAAGCTTAGCTTTAGAATGTTCTTATTGTTTTAGGTAATAACAGCTGGGATTCTGGCCTAGCATTAAATACTGATTTGGCCTTAGCTAGTGGGATTAAAGCATGTATTAGGCTAATGATCTTGGTTTTACTGCTGCTAGAATCAGAGCTCCCTAAGACAGATTGTATCACCCCAAGCTAGGTGTCAATCTTGGAGCCCTATGCTGGGAACTCTGTTGGGATTCCTTTGGTGCCCTCCAAGCTACATTTCCCTAAGTTTCCCCATTTGGGGTTCATGTGCTTGGTCCTTAAACTAGAGAGTACACATTTTTGGCTTGAAAATGAACTGATTTTCGGTTGTTCTAGGAGCTTCCATAGTCTAGTTATGGTTGCCCTTAGTCTTTGACTAAATGGGTTGGAGTAGAAACGAGATACAGCTAGCTGAAACTTCCCAGCCTTTTGTCATGTCACCTCAGCTTTATGTCACATGAGAAATCATGAAAATGAGCTTAGCAAGGAAGGGTTTAACCCCTGCTAGACACGTGTCCCTCTTTTGATCTAATTGGACAAGCTGGAGCTGATGGTGATGGGCTCCAACTACTAGGTTGTACTGAAGTTTGACTGGACTGCTCACGTGAGCTTCAGCTATCAGGATTTGTATGTGTACTGGGCTGGCTTAGCTAGGCTTTGTAGTTGAACTTCTTTGGGCTTGGTCATCCCTTCAAAAGTGAATGGTTTTGCCATGGGTAATATACATGGGCTTTTGTAGTTAGTTGATTATGGGAAAATAAGCATAGTTTCCATGAATTTTGTAAAAGAAATATTTTTGAGAGATGAGTAATTATATTTCTCATGAGTGAGGGACTTTAGCATATGTAAAATAGGTGCCAAATTAGTATTTGGGCTTTTAGAAATAGTTGCCAAAATAGTATTTGGGCTTTGTGAAAATAGTGCCAAATAATCATTTGGGCTTTATGAAAATAGTGCCAAATTATTATTTGAGGTTTATTAAAATAGGTGCCAAATTAGTATTTGTGATTTATAAAATAGGTGCCAAATTAGTATTTGGGCTTTTGTAAAATAATTTGAGGTTTTGTAAAAATATTGTTATGCAACAACGGGCTTTGTAAAGGATGCCGTGTAGCAACAAGCTTTATAAGAGTGCTGTGTAGCGACAGACTTTAGAGGTGCCATGTAGCAATGGGCTTTGTAAGTGCCGTGTAGCAACGGGCTTTAGAGGTGTCGTGTAGCAATGGGCTTTGTAAAGGTGCCGTATAGCAACGGGCTTTAGAATTGCTGTGTAGCAAAGGGCTTTAAAGGTGCCGTGTAGCAATGCGCTTTGTAAAGGTACCGTATAGCAACGGGCTTTAGAGGTGCCATGTAGCAATGGGCTTTGTAAAGGTGCCGTGTAGCAACAGGCTTTATAAGAGAGTTTTGTTGGGCTTTTGGGCTTTGCCCACAAGTTAGTGTAATTTTGTGGCCCAATTTTGGTAGTAATGTGATAAGTATTTTTTGTGGAAAATCTAAGTTGGATAATATATGGGATATAATTGGTAATATTTGTGAAAGAGCCCAAGGTAATTTATGGAGCTTATATAGGAAGTATTTGTGGGAGCCCAAGTTAGGCAATAATGTGGGAAATATTTATGTGGGCTCAAAATAGCTTATGGGCTCATGTGGGTATATATTTTTGTGAGTGGGCTAATGAAATTAGGGCTCGAAAATTTGTACCTCAACATTTAGTGCCCCGAGTCACTTGTAAGCAGTTTCTGTTTGGTCGCGTGTGCGAGTTTTAAATTTTGGTGGCAGTTATGAATAGTGGGCTTCTGCCGCTTTCCCACATTCAACACTTGGTGGGTCTTCAGTTACTCCCCAGGTTTCTTACATTAAATGCTGGTCTCTTCCTAATGTCTTGTCACTTGCAACTTTCACGTTTACCAATAAAAGGCTTGCCTTGGTTACACATTCTTTTATTTTTGCTTGGACTGAAAAATATTAAGACAGAATGAAAGAGCCTTTTCTTCTTCTTCTTCTTCTTCTTCTTCTTATTTTCGGCCAAGGGTGAAAGAGTAACACCAACTTCAACCAAGTCAGAGAGAGTGACTGAGATTTTTGGCAAAATAGAGAGAGAAACAGAGCTTTTCCTTTCTCCTTTTTCTTGTCTACGACTAAGAGTGAGAGAAATAAAGAGCTCCAGCCAGGATTAAGAAGCAAACTGAGTTTTTTTCTCTCTTCCCTTGTTAATTTTGGCCAAGTGAGAGAAAGACCCATAGGTTCTTTTGCTTCCCGTGGTGGCAGTGAGTGTTCTTCCACCTCTTTTTTGTTTCTGAGAAAATAATATTTCTAGTTTTATGAGTTATGGCTGAATGAGAAGAATCGCTAGGTTCTGGTGATGTTGGTACTGCTGGGTTGGCTGTGCCAGGAAGTAAGGCTACTGCTAAGGGCGCAGTTGAGGTAGCTGCTGGGGGTGCTGATGCGGAGGTTAGGCTAGGAGAGTCCTTGTTGCCGCTGCAAGACTCATGGTATTATTCAACTTCTTTGTTTCCAGCGGTTGGGGCTCTTGAGGTCAGCCCGCCTGGTTTGCCAAAGAAGTGGATTTTGAAGGGTGAAGCCCCCAGTCATGAGACAGCATAGGTCCTAACCTCTTCTGGTATAATAGACTTGTGGTTCTAGCAGAAAGAGATTCTGTCAGCCCCTATTCAATTTTTGTGTCCTTGTGGCACAACCATTGGTTGGTCGGATTTGGTGGAGCAAGAGGTTGTTGATGAAGGATTCTGTCAAATCTTAAGGGATGCCATGATTTTTGACGCTATGGTTTTGTCCAATGGGTGGAACATGTATAGAGATGTGAGAACACTTCGCTTTCTAGTACGCCGTTGGAATCCTAATACCCATACTTTCTTTTTTCCATGGGGTGAGACTACGGTCACCCTTGAAGACATGGAAAGGATTTGCTAGCTGCCTAGCATGGGAGATGTGGATCCGCTAGAGCTAGGGCTATTTGATGAGGAGTCTGTGACTGCCGGAAAGCTACTGTAGACTTTTGGAGGTACCTCTGATTCTTGGGGAGGTAATAGGGCCAGGTTCTCCTTTTGGATTTCTGAGTTTAGAGAGTTTTAGGATGTTGATACAAGAAAAGCTACATATTTAGCTTTATGGATGAGCAAATGTGTGTTCAATTCTGACCCGATTCAGTTCATGAAACCTTTCACCTTTCCTTTAGCTGAGTATTATGCAGAGGTGTGTCCTTGCCTTTAAGTACTTTGTGTTTAGGCATTCTTTATTCTGAGCTTGATAGGTTACATAGTGATGAGCTTGAAGGATCACCATACCACATTATTGAGTCTAGTATTAATGTAGTATTGTTGCAAACCTTCATATGGGAGCATTCAAAAGATTATGTTGATGTTGGTAAAGATGTTGGTGATGTGAAGGCGACCAATTGGGTGGTCAGAGCTGCTGGTCCTAATGGTGAGCTTCAATTTCTTGGCTTTAAAGATGGCCTTCCTTTGCTCATGAAATGGATGGGGTTGAAGGTTTGGAATCTCCCTTCAATCACACTGCTGGATGATGGGGCTCACTTTGCTTGAAAGCCCTATTCTTATGTTGCTACTAGGTTTTGCTGCCCAAACCATTTTCCAAATGCCAGACCTGAATCTCAAGAGTTTGGGCTGAATGATCATGGGAAGATTCCCAATTTCTTGCTTATCACATCCCCTTCATACATTCCATATCCAAGTGGTGCCGAGTTTGATTTGACACAGTATAATCCCCATAGAGTTTTGCGACAATTTGGATTTAATTAAGATGTTCTAGACATTAATGCCACAGGATGTCCCTTTGAGTGATGCAATGAGACCACTGGCTCATGATACAACAATAAAGTATTGGGCTAGCAAGGTAGAGAGAGTCTAGTAGACACCGTGAGGGGTATGCCACCACAAACATGAAATTGTATTGGAGAAAGGTGATGAGCACCTTTGTTGATTATGTGAGTAGCCGGGAGGTTGAGGAAGTAGTGATAAGTCCTCCTTAAAGGGAGTTTTCTGCCAATACTCGGCTTATTCCAAATACAAGAGCAGCTTCAGCGTGGCCTACTAGACATAATTTGAGATTTACTGAGTGGCGGGCTGATCTTGATGGCTGGGTGGTTCATGGGGGTGATGTCCCTATAGAATGGAGTAAGAAAAATGTCATAACAAGAGCCCCCGAGTGTAATCCAGCCACTAGTGCACCTAAGAGATCTCGTGGCAAATCACCCTACTCCGAAGACAAGCCCAAAAAAGTGAGACGAAAGAGTGCAAGTGCTGAGAAGCTCAAGGCTGGCAGTCCCAAGCCCCCAGCTGTTGTCCAATCTGGTTCTGGTGCAGCTACAACCACTAAGTCCAGTGTCCCAGCTATTGCATCTACTAGTTCATCCTCACCGATGAAGCAATTCAAAAGGAAGACTAGTGCTAGAAAAATAAAGGTTCTTGAATCTTCAGAAGAGGTATTCTCACAGAGCCCTTATCTTCTTACATCCTTTCTATCTCTTTTCTTTTCTTCTTTGCCTTCATTTTTGGTGCTAACCATATGTTTTCATGGCTACAACAGTCTGGTGCTAGTGAAGGGACACAATCAGAGGGGTATGATCTTGAGTATGTAGCTGCTGACTTCGGTAAACTACTGTTCCTCGCTTTGGTTTCTTCTCGTGTTTCCTCTCTTGACGTCCTTTGTTCTTTAGGTCCAACTGATGAAGATATAGAGATGGCTGGCGAGAGTCCTACTACTGATGTTACTGCTGGAGAGACTGCTGCTAAGATGCTTGGTTAAGGACATGCTAGTGAGGATCCTGAGGTCACTGTTTCTAGAGAAGCTGTTGCTAGCAAGGGTCCCGATGTTACTGTCACTACTAGAGAAGCTGTTGTTGGTGTGCCCAGCCAAGGACATGTTGTTTCTTCGCTTGTCCATGATGTACACCAAAGCAAAGAACCTCCAGGTATGATGTATTTGAGTCATTTATATTCAATAAGGCAAGTTTCTTGTTCGATAATACTTGGCTGCATGAATGCTTTCTGTTACCGCTAAGGACATAATCATGCCTCTTTTTGCAGAACTACAGGTTAAGTCTTCTGGTGCTGCCATCAAGGGAATGAGCCTTGAAGAATTCTTGGAGAAATTTGTAGAAGATGAAGAGAATGATAAAGTGGCAGCTGATTTCTATCCCCTTTCAAATGATACTGTTTTGTTCCAGCAATCTGAAATTCCAACAAAAGGTCAGCCACTGCTGGCTGCAATTGTGAGGAAATACCCGAACTTTATGACTGGATGCAAGCTAGGTGCTTCATTGAGGAAATCTGGACTTCAATTGCTCGTTGCAGTACTGCTGGATATGCAGCATACAAAGCTTGAGAGTTCAAACTTAAAGAGAGGCCTTGAGTGGAAGAATGCCTTCAAGGACTTGTTGTTCATGAAGTTTGGAGTCCAATATCCTTGATAAGATTCAGGCTGTTGCCGAGGCTTGTATTACTCGAGATGATGAGCTTACAGTGAAGATAGCTGATCTTGAGAAAGAAATTGCAGCAAAGAGAGTTGAGCTTTCACTTTTGTTAAGTCAGAGGGATGAAATAATGTGGTCCTCGTCAGCTGGAGGTGCTTCTTCCTCAACGGAAACCTTTGGCGTTGGCTTATTTGACTAGCTTTTTTTTTTTTTTTTTTTATGATTAGTAGTAGCTTGGTATTTTGGACAATTTTTTTTTACATTATGATGTAATGAAACATGTTATGTATTTTGGGTTTACTTAGCTATGTAGGTTGTGTTTTGTGTAGAGGTGCACTAGCCATATGAACCTTATGTGGTAGTTTGATATTTCTCCAGCTGTGCAAGCTGTGTTTTGTTTATGCACAAGTACATGAATTTACTTTGTGAAAAATAATTTTATCTATCAAAGAATAGTATGTTCCAGCTGAAATATAGTCATGGAAATCCACTACAAGAAAAGGGTCTACTAGCGAGGTTAAAATGCCCTCGCAAAAATTTAAATATCGTCGCAAAAAGTTATTAACGAGGGCATATGGCCCTCGAAGGCCGTCGTATTTACTCTTGTTGTTAAAAGAGATTTTGTGACCATACCTTCGCAAATAGATAATTTACAAGGGCAATCTACCATTGTTACTGAACAAATTCGCCCTCACAAATATATTACCAAACGACGAGAAAAGTCGACGACTTATTTTTAACGAGAGGAAGCAATCGTCGTTAACAACTATTTGTGAGGACTTTTATACTCTCGCAATTAGTTATTTGCACTACAAAAAAAACTGTACTATTGTGGCGGGACAAAAATGCCGCTATAGGTCTTCACTTATATTAAAATGTTAGTCCTTCAACAGCAGTTTTTGCCTGCCGCTATAGGTGATTTTTTTTTTCCCTCCTGGTTCTAAACCCACATCTATTACACATAACCTATAATAATTTTAGCTCCACTAAGACAATACAACAAATATAACTAGATAACACCACAAATGTCTCCAAATAAACATTATATTAACATAGAAATATATTATCAAATACATAACATTGTCTATAACCATTATCAAAGTTCCAAAGTATTTAAACAAATCCTTCAACACTTCCAAAAAATACAGTTGTTTAAATGTGGTTCTTTGTACACAAATCCATCAAAAAATTATAGCATCTTCAATATTGTAGCACCATCATTAGTAATTGTCACGTCTCCAATATCATCAATGAGCATCTGAAACCATCAACCAGAAAGCAAATCAAAATTATACCCTTTGGCAGAACCATATAGTCCAAATAAACCACCTGTAAATGAATGAAATTATAATTAAAAAGAAAGAAAAAAAAATCATTGTGGTGCTTTGAAATCATAGATTGGAAAGTATAATTGTTACCATTCAAGCATTTTCTCAATGGTGATAGCTTGACCAAGTTGAGAGAATATCAAACATGGAAGTAAAAGTGGAAAGACCAACTGAATTACACAAATAATGGGAACAATGAGTTATGGTGCTCAAATTTGCTGTTAGGTAAATCTAAGTTGCTAAGTAAGTTAATAATAAGTGAGTATCGACATGACATATTTAACAACAAAAACAGCAACAACAAGAAGCTTTAGTCTCAAAATTTTGGGGTCGACGAGTATTACCCCATTTAAAAGTTTCTATCCACTAGCAAGCAAAATGTTGACATACTTGGAAGCCATAAGGAATCCCAAAAAGCACATTGCAAAGACCTTTGCTAGTCTAGCCCAATCACGAAAAATAGAATATTGTAAATGAACAACTTGAACACACAGAACTCATAATTTTATAATAACACAACCAAAGACTCAAACTAAGAAAATACAAAGGAAGAGATAGATTGCATTAGAACATAATGAAAAGGTAAAGAACCCCTGTTCTCCACAAAACCCTAACATTTTGGTATTGGATAGAGGAAAACAAAGCATTTTTCCAAGTCCCCAAAATAGGCAGATGGAAAAGAAGACAACGAAAGGTCAAGGTTTTTCTTTTTCAATTTTTTTTAAAATACATTAAAGTATTGCAAGCATATGTAACCAAGTGGAGAAAAAAAAATGAGCATCTTCAATTCTCTTAAGGCATATGTGTACACAGTGGAATTCTTAAAACAAAGAACAAGAAGCAACAGGTTGACAAAAAAAAAAAAAAGACCACATCATGAAAAATAGAAGAAAAAGAAGAAAAAATGGCACAGATGAGAAAAGAAGGACAATACCTTTCAGTTGGCCTTCACGTGGAGACAGCTCCAAACCTGCACAAGAAAAATGCCTATTAAAGACCTGTAAACTATGATGGGTGTACTTCCCATGTTCTTCTCTAGCTCTCTACCAAGTATGAACCATAAACTAAAGCTCTATTGCTCTAGCACTATAATCTCACTGATCTGAATTGGGAAGAACTTGTAACTACGCCTGGATCACGTCATACATGTACACAGAAGAAATACCCAAAACGAAAATAGCAATTCATGATTGCCATATCTCCCGGTTATTGCTCCGCCACTAACCCTCTCTGCAGTCTCTAACAGTAAAACATTACTCTTTTCACATTCTCCTTTAAGGCTAGCAATGGCCAGACACCAGACTCTCCAGCTGCTCGTGTTCCCTTGGCACCATGACCAGCACCACCACCACCAATCGAGCCATTCTCCTGTATCTCCGGCTCCATGTAGAATCAAGCACAAAAAGCAGCTAAACGTGCATAATACGCTGGAGGAACTGCACAATAGTAACAAACTCAGCTACTTCAGCCACAACTTCACATTAAAACTGGCTACATCATTTATGCTATAACTTCAGGACAGGATCTGTACAGCTCATGATCATGACAAGGCACTTTTTGAGGGCATGACCACATGCTTCAGATTTAGGGAGTTATTTCAGATGCATTCAAATGAATGAATTAAGTTGGGAAAACCTAAAAATTTTAGAAAATATTCTCAGCAAGTCATTTGTAACTCACTAGGGTTGCAACAATTCCCTCCATTTTATTTTATACCTTCCTAACAGAGCCCTAAATTAATGAGTTTGTTGAACACACAAAAATATCTTATTCCTTTTTCTTTTTTTTAGGTGAAAGATAAAGAACATGCATCTATAATACTCCTCAATGTTGAGTCCATTACAACTCTTACTAGGGTTTGCTTAGCCTTCAAAGTCATTCCATCATCCCTCTAAAGATTGACATCCTTTTTTTAGGGCAGAGAGATGGGTGAGGGGTTGAGGGTCTGACGGAGAGGTGCTGCTATTAGTAAAGCAAGTCAGTAAAGCGAGGGACTCAGTTGATCAAAAGAAACTCCCTCTTCCGGGGAAGGGCGAAAAATCCAAATTCCAATCCATCACACCTTCCTATTGGGGAATGAAGTCCTATAAGGTGTCAACCTCAATTGCAAATATATGTGAGACTCTGCAAGGAACAACTTTGCTTACCAACAGAGACGGAACGCGTACATCTTGCGTATGTATAACAGAGATTATTTGTCAATGACTGGATTCCATCTGGTGTAAAATTGTTCTCATCCCAAAGAACATGGTAGTGAGCTGGCCGACTTGTCCCCTAACACATTAGAAAGATAGAAATTTCAAAATATTAGTGAATATGTACTTATGCTGCATGATTTATAAATAATAAACAGGCAAAAGCTGTCAACTTCTCACTATTAAATAATAATAAGAATCTTCCATTGCACGTAGCTTTTCCATCTAAATGTCAATCCCAATATTGCTATGGTTTCAGAATTACAGATTAAATGGAGCACCTTGGATTTAAGTATTCAAATCCAAACCCAAAATTTCACAATAATCAAAACAAAAAATCAAATAAATAACTTACCAAGCAAAATCAGAATGGGTATGGGTATGGGTATGGTGAGGAAAAATGAATGCGAATGGGGGTGGTAAGGGGAGAGAGGGAGAAAGGATCTTGTGGTGAGGGAGAGAGAGCTGATGGGTATGGGTTGACAGTAGAGAGATCGAGGAGGAGAGGAGTCGATGGCTGGGCTCGACGTCGTCGCTGGGCTGGGCTGGGCTCTGCTCGTCGGCGCCGGCGGGGTTGTGTGTGTGTGTGTGTGTGTGTGTGTGTGTGTGTGTGTGTGTGTGTGTGTGTGTGTGTGTGTGTGTGTGTGTGTGTGTGTGTGTGTGTGTGTGTGTGTGTGTGTGTGTGTGTGTGTGTGTGTGTGTGAGGCCATGTAAGAGATTGAGAGAAAATGAGAGAGTTTTGTGAGTAAGAACTTTGTGTGAGAAATGAAACTTTTGTGTGGGAAATGAAAGTGTAAGTGGGAAAAAAATTTTGGAGAATTTTGTGCGGGAAAGGAAAAAAAATTGGGGGGAAATTTTCTTCCTAACACCTCTGTTCTTTATCTTTTCATTTTCGCCGCTCAACTAACCAACTCCTCATGTCTATATCTTGAGCAGTGAACTAGTAATAGCATTTGGTTAAGTGTACCTTGAAAAGTGACAACATCACTACACTAGTACTGAAGTTTAATGGATTGTTTTATTCAACTTTTTTGAAATTTTTTACCATCTGTCAAATTGATAAAGTGTTGTACATCACAAATACTATTATTATTATTATTATTATATTATTATTTATTAAATAAATCAACAAAAAAAAACTATCTATTTAGTATTTATTAAATAGATAAACTATCTATTATTATTAAAATGAGCTAACATTTTAAGTTTTTAACTAAAGTTTAGCATATTAATTAAGATGTAGACTTATAATTGTAAATATTTTTAATAAATTATATGAATTTTGACTAATGAACTTATAAATAAGTAAATAAATAGTTATATATTTATTTTTATATATAAATATATAAAATTAGTGGTAATCCCAAAATGATACACCAGTATTAATCGATACCAAAATATTTCATTCATTTGACCAAACCGCCGAAATATTTCATTCATTTGACCAAACCGAAACAGTCTCTGATACGGTATTAATTCCCTTGTTTTTGGTCCCTAAAATGAAAAATGCGTTCCATTTTGGTTCTTACTGTCATCTCACTGATAAAAATTGCTTACATGACAAACGAAGTGCATTGTTTGCATACTAAATGCTAACATGACCATTAAAAAATGATCCTGAGACCATTGGACTTGATGAAATTCATATTCAAATCTTGATCAATAGGATTGAAGAGTATGGTGACATACTAGTGTTGGTGAAATTTGAGACCAATTGGATAGTCAGATTGAGTAAACATAACCATACAAGTACACAGCCCATGTCCATCATGCGCCATACTTAGATTTGAAATCTAACCGTTAGTTTTGAAGAGTATAATAAAAGGTTAATTCTAGTAAATTATGGTCACAATTAAACAATTGGATTTAGAGAAATGAGTGGTCAAAGTTGGTCAAACCCGATCAAACTTAATAGATGGTCCCGATACCACTGGACTTGTGAAATTCATATTCAAATCTTGATCATTAGGATTGAAGAGTATGGTAACATATTGATGTTGGTGAAATTTGAGACCAATTGGATGGTCAAATTGAGAGAATATATATAGTCATATAGGTACACAACACATGCTCATCACGTGCCATACTTAGATTTGAAATCTAACCACCCAGTAACTTATTATTGAATTCATATTTTGGAAATCCAATCATTGGATTACATTTTCTATATGTTCTTAACACGAATGCTAATTTTCATGCCAATCGGATGTAAGTTACCATTTATTTTATAAACTTATCTTTTATGCATTATTTTAAATTACAAAAACTTGAATTTAGACAATTAATTGATGACATGGTTATTAATGTTTAACCATTTTGAAATTTTGTAAGCATGAAAAATATATGAAGATAATGTTATCTAACGGTAGATTTTTCAAAATTCACATCGAATTAAGAAATATAGGATTGAGTTCAAGTTACACCTGACGTAACTCTAAAAAATGTTACACCACCTAATAACTTATTATTGAATTCATATTTTGAAAATCCAACCGTTGGATTACATGTTCTACATGATCTTAACACGCATGCCAATTTTCATGCCAATCAGATGTAATTTACCATTTAATCTATAAACTCATCTTTTATGCATTATTTAAAACTACAAATACTTAAATTTAAACAATTGATTGATGACATGGCTATTAATCTTTGATTACCTTGAAATTTTGTAAATATGAAAAATATATGAAGATAATTTAATCTCACGGTAGATTTGTCAAAATTTACATCGAATTAATATATAGGGTTGGATTCAAGTTACACTTGATGTAATTCTAAAAAATGTTACACTACCCAATAACTTATTATTGAATTCATATTTTGAAAATCCAACTGTTGGATTACATGCTCTACATGTTCTTAACATACATGCCAATTTTCATACCAATCGGATGTAATTTACCGTTTGATCTATAAACTCATCTTTTATGCATTATTTTAAACTACAAAAGCTTGAATTTAAACAATTAATTGATGACATGGCAATTAATATTTGATCACCTTGAAATTTTATAAGCATGAAAAATATATGAATATAATGTAATCTAACGGTAGATTTGTCAAAATTCACATCGAATTAGGAAATATAGAGTTGGGTTCAAGTTACACGTGATGTAACTCTAAAAAATGTTACATCACCTAATAACTTATTATTGAATTCATATTTTGAAAATCCAACCGTTGGATTACATGTTTTATATATTTTTAACATGCATACCAATTTTCATACCAATCGGATGTAATTTACCATTTAATCTATAAACTTATCTTTTATGGATTATTTAAATAGGAATAAATTTTTATTCACTTTTGAGAGAGAGAGAGAGAGAGAGAGAGTACAAAAGGCTAAAATTCTTGAATTTTAGGCTTCCATTTTGAAGTTGAAAGTGCTATTATTTTTTTATGGGTACAATTGTTTAGAAAATAAGGACAGATCTTTATTATATAGAATGTATATAAAAGGTTTTTTTTTAGACTGTAAACAAAAGGTTCATCTAAAGAATAAAAAGTGCTATTTGTTTATACGTCTCTTTTTATTTTAGAATAGCTTTTATCTCCAAAAAAAATTAATATGTTAATGATTTTTTGCGAAGGTCAATTGTGGCCCTCGCAAATAATTTAGTGTTAGTAAGGGCATATTTTTAACTCACACAAAAAATAAACATTTTGCAAGGGATTTTTATTGTCCATCGGAAATAATTTGGTGGGAACATTTCCCTCCAAAATTTTTGACATTTTAATGATTATTTGTGAAGGTTGATCATAGCCCTCACAAATAATTTAGTATTAGTGACAGCTTTTTTTTATCGTCACAAATAATACACTTTTTGCGAGAGATTTTTAATTGTCCCTCGCAAATAATATGGAGGGAAAATTTCCCTCCAAAATATTAGTATTTGTGACGGCTATAACACATAATTGCGACAGCTTTTCTTGTTTGTCACAAATATTTCACATTTTACCAAGTATTTGTGAAGGCTTTATTTTGCCATTGCAAATAAGATTTTTTGAGAGGGTTTTTTGGGTCCGTCAAAAATGCTTGGTCGCTAATAGGCATTTTTTTTGTAGTGATCATATACATAATTTTGAAAATATTTATTGTGCTCATTACTATTTTGGTTCAGAATACCCAGCTGTTAGGGCTGTAACCTTATTCACGGTTTAGAGCAAGCATATTTATATGTGAAAAATAATATTAGAGTACTTGCAAATATAAGAAATTCATATTTGAGGCAATAGGCAATGCTTAATTCTTAAAAGTTTTAAGGTTACTATTGATCTTTCATGTGATGCTAGTTGATGATGGGGTCCTTTACGTACCTATGGAGCAAACTAAGATCTGTACATAAAATCTGGACATGAAATATTTGCACAAATGTGTGATTGATAATGAGTATTTTTTGCTTACTACTTGATATAACAAGAATATGCATGGCGAGTGTGCCTATGAATTTTTTAGCATCTCTTTTTATTATTAGTATTTATTTTTATCACATCATATGACTCAAAAAATGCGAAGTTTATATGTATTTCTCAATAATGGACAAAGTTTAATTAGCACAAGCGAACTTTATCACTAGGACAGTCTAGACTCTAGAGTAGCAAATTCATTGCAAGTAGTGTCAAGGCCAAGTTCATATATGTCCCTCTAAAATCGTAACCAACTTTGAATTGAATGGTTAGTGTGCGTATCATCAAAAGAAGCACCTGGTCCTAAGGCCAAATAAAAATGCTAAACTTCAATCATATGATGACACATGTGAGCATATTTGAGAAAACATAAACGTGTCAATTAGTGGATTGGTTTGAAAATCCTATAAATTTTGCCTCACATTTGTTTGTAGAATCACCCAAGTTGAATTTTAGAGCCTGAATTACATTGTTAGTGTTTGTGTTCCAAGCAGAAACTGAAGATGGACAAATCCCAGAATGCAAGTTACCAAGCTGGCCAGGCCAAGGGCCAAGCTCAGGTGAGTTTCTATCCATCCTATTTACATCTATTAGCATAGTAGCATACATCTAGTAAGCACGGATACTCCAGTTTAGCTCATATATTTGTATCCGGTACCGGATATCTCTGGGATGCTCCTATATGCGTACCCTGAGTTTTTATTTTAAGTGCCAATATGTCCAAGATACGCCTATGATACGGCTCTTCTTAGGCAAACTGCATCTAAAAGGATTTACATAGGCATGGATGGATGTTTCACGCATGTACACTATGCACGTTGACATTTTAAATGTTGATTATAATGTGTTGTTCTTTTTTGGTTTAGGAAAAGGCAGGCAACTTGGCGGACAAGGCAAGCAATGCTGCTCAATCTGCCAAGGAATCATGCCAAGAGGTTCAACAAAGTTATTACTAAGTTAGAAAATTACATATAAACATAACAAAATACTTCGATCTCAAGCAATACTGCCCTACATCATTGTTAATTGCTTACATATGGAGTTCTATACATTGCAGGCTGGCCAGCAGATGAAGGATAAGGCACAAGGGGCTTGTGATGCTGTTGAGGATAAAGTTGGAGCAAACAAATGAAAATCATATTGGACCTCATCGATCGAGCAAGCCCTCCGAAATAAATTTTGTGCTTATTAAATTTTAATTTAAGAATTTTGTTTTCTTCTACTTTGTACTCTCTTTTGATCTTGCTCCCATTGAGTTGGTCGAATTTGTCATTTGAATTAACAAGGGAACTCCTTTATTGAGTTTTTATTCATGCATTCGTATTAGATCATGCACAAGGTTTCATTATATCTATATTTACAATTCAAAATATAATACTTCTCTATTGCAATCGAAAATAGACTTGTTAAACAATGCAATCCAATTAAAGCAGATCATTCAATACAGATGAGCAAAAAGTTACTGATTTTATGTAGCCGTAGGCAGTTCGTGTCCAATTATTGTTAGGCAGATTCTAAAGTACAATTAATTTTGACTATATAAAAAAAAAAAAAAAAAAGTAAAATAATTTCAATGCTTCAACATTTTTTATAATTTTGGTTCAACATTACAATTCTTCCATTAAACTTGGCATGTAATCAGAGACTCGTGAATCCGAGTGCTTAACTACATTTTTGGAGCTTCCCACAATTCTTTTGAATATTAAGAAATACATTCCACACTCTACACATATTTTAGCTTTTTCTTAATAAAATTTTGTAAAGACAACTTATGTTTCAATAATTGTGGCTATTATGAAGCTAACACTTGATCTTTAGAATTTAAAGTATCTAAACGCCCTTTAAATTAAGGACATGCCCAATATGTATGAGAAATCATCCATAGATTTTCTTCACAAATTTGTGAAGAAGAGACCAAAACATTATATCTCTACGAAAGTGAGTTATAATGCTTCTAGAATTCTGGCCTTCAGCAGCCAACTTTACTAAGATGGTTCACCACATTAGATATATCTACAGCCTATATATAATATATCAACATAATAACAGGATGAATTCAGTAGGAACCCTATGCATTATTTAAAAAACTCAATAAGACTGCAACAACACAAACCCAAGCCTTCTTCAGATAAACCTCCTAATTTGTACATAATTTTCCGTTAACGTAGATTCCCACAAACCCAAAGAAGAGGAAAACATATTGAAATTCATCAAGCATTTTAAATTATAGCGTTAGAACTTGAGCCACCTTTCTTAGGAGAAAATGGGCAAATGCCCTTTTCGCGCAAAAAAAGTGGTGTTTTGCCCCCTTTTCCAAACTAAATAGGAAAATACCCCTCTTTTGTAACTCGATTTTCTAAAAATTGAGTTTTATAAATAAAAAAAAAAAAATCTGGAGCCCTCTAGTGGCGTTTGAAGAAGTCTATAGTAACGTTTTAAGGATCTATAGTGGCGTTTTGGAACTCAAACTCCATGAACTCAAGTTATAGGCAATTTTTTTTTTTACCTAAAACTCAAGTTCATGGAGCTCGAGTTCCAAAATGCCACTATAGGTCCTTAAAACGTCACTATAGGCTCCTTAAAAATGCCACTATAGGGCTTAACTCGATTTTGAGAAAATCGAGTTTCAAAATAGGAGCATTGCCCTAATTAGTTTGGGAAATTGGGCAAAATGCTGGATTATTTGCGCAAAAAGGGCATTTACCCATTTTGGCCACCTTTCTTATGATATTATCTATCGCCTATTCTTTTTAAATCTATCTGCGCTGCTCTTATGAATAAAAGTATGGCCTTATGTTTGGTAGCTCCATCATCTCCAATGTGGTTTTCCAGAATCTTTTTGTTGAGAACTATCACTTCTAGGAAAATTTACTTTTGATGAAATAGTGCCAAAAGAAGTGCAAACTTGCTTTTGATCATTATTTGCTATCTTCATGCATAAAAGAACAATGAAATCAGGCTACAAAAGAAGTTCATGGAATTAAAAAAATAAAATAAAATAAAATCTGCCCAATTATTGGTAGTAAGTTTTTAAGGCCGAGATGATAACATTTAATTACAAGCTACATCTAATCTGATATCCAATCATCAATATTATATAAAAGCAAAGACCTTATGTGAGAAAGCAGAAGGTTCTGTCAAGTGGCGCATTTTTGTGCAAAGAGAATTGAAATATTCTCAAGTGCCACATCAAAGATAAAACAAATTAAATATTGACTTTTTGTTTCATTTAGTTCAATAATTCAAGATTTTTCATCCCTCACACATACACACGAAACTCTTTACATTTTAATTCACCATTTTTACCTCTTGCACTTCTACCTCTTTATATATACCTACCCATAGCCTTTTATGCCATCTCATGTCAGATACATACAAACAAAAAAACGATTTCATTTACCTTCAATCTTTCAACGACACCTATCTAGCTCTAACATTGTTATTTCATCTAATCCTAACCCATATGAGTTGGTTATAACCAAAGAAAGAGGCCTTGCATTTTATATTAGGGAGAAAGAAACACATTCTATATCAAATTTAATTCTATAATATTCCTCCAATTTTTTTTTTTTTTTCTCATTCCTGACCTTCAATTGAATAATTATAATGAATATACGTGTACAATTTATAATTGTTGCTTTTTATGATGAATTTATTACTAATAAAGTTCTATAACAATTATACTATAATACATATATAACATTCCCCAAAACAATCTTACATAAAACATTACAACATTACAACATTATCCGTGCATCACACGGGTAACTTTCTAGTAATATATAAAAGTAAAAGTTCAAAGACTGTTCGATTTTGAATTGTATCAATTGATTCACATTATGTCAAGTGGCATAGCTAGCTTTGTACACACACACACATATAATTTGATAGGAAACTTGAAACTTTCAATAAATAGAAAACAATATTACATCATGATGAAGAGCTTGTAGCACGAAACAAGGATTCTCTTCCATCCAAACAAAAAAAATCAACAATACTAACACTGGTTTGTTCCCCTACCTACGGACATGCGAAAACAACACATTTCTAAACACATTTCTAACAACATGACATGAAGCTTGAATCCCATAAATAATAGACATTATCAAAGATGGAGATGGAGAAAGACCAGCAAGGGCACGAAAGACATTAAGAGAGTCACCTTCCAATGTAAACTCTTGTAATCCCACATCCTTGGCAAACTGTAGACCAATCTCAAAAACTTTTGCCTCCACCTCCAAAGGACCCAAAGGAGCTCTAATTTTCTTGCTCAAAGCTACCACAACCAGACCATTAGCATCCCGAATAATTGCCCCCACCCCCGATTCTTTATGAGCTTTAATCCTACAACAAAACAACTTCTATTGGGGAAAACTGAAACATAATATAGAAAATGAATTGCCACTCTTAACATATAGTGTTGTATGTATAATATTTATATATGGAGAGTACAAGATAAGATTTGGAACTAATAGAGTACAAAAGTTGAAAGAAAAAAGTTAACAAATGTCTTAAGGGCTCTGGTTTAGGGGTTTTGATGTGGAACTAATGTGAGAAATGAGGAGGGCTTTACCATTGCCAATACAAAAATGATCAGGATCACAATATTTGTCAGGAGTGGCTAAATTGGCAAGATCAAGAGTGATATAATGAGTGGCACCAATGTCAAAGAACCAGTTAAAGAATTGACAAGGAGTGGCATGGAAGGCAAGATGAGCAGCGAGGACATTTTGATTTTGTATAGTGATGAATCTGATGATATAGCAAGTTGTTTCCATATGATTAAAACCATTGCAAATTTGATTAGTAGCGAGGACGAGAGTCATTGTGTGAGGCACATGTGTCAGAAGGCCATTGTAACAAAAATGGCCATTGTGGCCTCAAACCACAATTGCTAGAGGTGCGACCTTGACCCAGGGCCGGCTCAAGGCATTGTGGGCCTAAGGCGACTAATTTAAATAAGCATATTTTTATATTTTAAATATTAATATAATATTTATTTAAGTATCTTTTTTCCATTTAAAATCTAATTTTTTAGATGCAAAATTATAAATTAAAACGAATCCATCATATTACTCAATTAATATCTATTGAGTGAAGCAACCAAACAATAAAAAATTATGATTGAAAATTTTAATAAAATTATATATTTAATATCCCTAAATAAAATTTGAGTATAAATTTATATTAAAGAGTTTTATACTTTAAAATTGAGAAAATAAATAGTCATTGCCACATCCAATGAAAAGATTTTTCTTTTTATGGTTTTTCTTTGATAAAAATTACTTTTTAGTTATTGGTGAATATTTGGGGCTTAATTAGTACTCTCACTGGAGCCTTACGCAGTTGCGTATTTGCCTCTTGCATTGAACTAGCACTACGACTTGACCCCTATTTGAAGAAGTTCCACATTGAGCAACATTTGCCCGAGGTGAGTTCTATGAACACGCATCAAAGCGAAGGAACTTGTGGATGAGAAGAAGGTTATGTAACTCAAGAAAGGAAATAGGGTTGGATTGAGACGAGTAGCTAAGGTGGTAACTAAATCACAAAAATCCAGATTTGAGGCATTTGAAAACACAGATGTTAAAGTCTTAATTGAGACTTAAGAGGAGCCAGCCACAATGAGTTTATCAGAAAGTGTTTTGGCCTTATGTGGAAATTAGGCGACAGAGAGATCTCCCTCTTTAAGACTTAGGAGTTGCAAGTGAATTTAGAAAATTTGAGTATTTTAAGTAAAGATTTTTTAAAAGGAATTGAGAGCAACAAGAGGTAGAATCTCATCAGATAGGGAAGAGATTAAAATACTTATAAGGAGTTGATCCTAACAAGCCCAAGAGAGGAAGGCAGGATTTGGGGCGAAGTGTTATGCACACAAAACGTAGATGGAGATTGGAGGGCAGAAGTTAGATCCATCAACAAAGTTGAGAAGGTCTTGATCTATAAGGTATGGGATGAGTTAGTTTTCTAGTAAAGATCATTTTTGTTTGTAAGTTTGATGGATGAAATATTATGAGCATTTAGATTAAGAAGGAAGAACAAGAGGGGTAGGGAAGATTTGGTTCGGTTGCGATGCAGAATGGAAATGTAGTAAATTAGTAACGCTAGATCCCATTCTAGCTAGATGCAAATCCTTTAATCCAGAAGGTTTTCCTCAAATCCACGAGAAATAACTTTGGAATTCACTAGATTTAAAGAAAACCTCAATTTTATTGATAGTAAATTGTTATTTTCATTTTACAAGTTGCAAACCTATTTAAAGTTTCCAAAAAACTTTATTTTACAAGTAAAAAATATTCCTAAACGAATCCTTTTTTTGGCCCTAAATGAATCCTAATTGATACAATACCATAGTAGGACTCTAATTTGACTAGAAAAGACTTAAAAACACCAAAAATCAAGAAAATAAATTATCAAATCCCAAAATTCTGAAAATTAAATAAAAAATTAAATGATAAAATAACCCATTTTTGTCCTACACCAAACCCTTCCACTTGAATGAAACCCAACCATGAATTTTCGTCTAAAAATTGAAACCTTCTTCTCTAAATAAAAAAATTACCTTTAATATGTACTTCAATAACTTGATCTAATTTTAAAACTTGTATTCTTGAGATAGTATAACATAGTTTTTCCCCTTCATTGGCTATCAATTAAGAAAGGATTGAAAACAAAATAAAAAATTTATACTCACAAAAAATCAATTGTTTGTATTGGAGTGGTCTTCAACAAATTAAATGAATCATGAAAGTTGTGGATTATAAACTGACGATTATATTTAACTTCAATTGGATCTTCCACAATAATTTTTATCATTCTCCTAAATCTACTCAATGTACTTTTCTTTGATCTTGTCATTAACCTCTTGCAAATTATTATCTTTAAACTTCAATTAGTCAACTTGTCGTGAGAATTGATTTTTTTAAGTTCTTCAAAATGTCTTCGAAACTTTGTTTTATATTGTTGATTTGTATATGACAATATTGTATTGTAACGAGATTTTAATTCTCTCTTATGGTGTTTGGTTGGGGGTGGAAAATTTGAGGGACAGAAAACTCTTTTATTTGGTTTAGAAGAAAAATAAGAGAATAAAAATGTAGATTATATAAAGTTTAGAAAAATTAAAATAAATAAATAAATAGTAATAAACGTAACAGACATAAAAAGCGTGAGAGAAAAAAGAAAAAAAGGCTGCAATGGTTAACAAGGGGAGGGCAGATTAAAATTAATTACACCTCCACTCTCATGATAATGGAGAGTGAGTTATAAAATTAATAGCCCGTTTAGATGATGGGAGGAAAGAGAAGGGAGTGGAGGGGAATAGAGTATAGTTAGTTATAACCTTTTTTAATATGTGTTCTTGTTTGCTTAAGATGCTTTGTTTTATCACAAGACACAAGTATATAAGGTTTATATATTTTCATTTGTGGATTACTATTCAGATAGAACCCATATCCTACAATGTGAACTTCATTAATGTAAAAAATATGTAAATCTCAATGATAATTTTTTTTTTTTTTTACATTATCGATGCCTAGTTGAGCATGGTGTTGTTCAAAGCTACCTTGTACGCCTTAAAAAATAGCCGCTTTTAGTCTCCTTTTCAATTCATTCCTGCAGGCAAAGAAAAATCAACCCACATTAACACCCACAATCATATCCTACTTTTGTGTTATGAAATTTTTAGATTACTTTCAAAACTAAAATCTACCTCATGAGTTGCCTATCAAGGGTTGAAGTAGATAAAAGCCCTCTATTCTCTTCAGCCCTCCTTAAAAGGTATGACATTACTATCTCCACAGGGCCAAATGGCATATATTTACTAACTTGGAATCCTGCATTTCTCAAACCAAAAGAAAGTGCATCTGACATTCCATATAATTGTGCGAATTCTAGCTTTTGGTTAACCTTTCCAATACCTAAATCATGTGCTTGTCCCACTGCTATTCTCCCTATTTGTCATCAACAACTTGAGTTAGATACAATGTTCAAAATCCATAATACATTATAGCATACATTCATGAAATTAAAAGTTTCATATTCTTTACCTGATTCAATATTATGAGTTGCAAGAACAAGTGCACCAGGACCATTGGCAATCTTATTAAGCATGAAAGAGGCACAATCATTGTAGCACGTGTGCGTTTCTTGTATGCTATTGTGAATAGGAGATTCAAAGCCTAAGGAAGATGCTAATTTTCTTTCGCTTGACATATAAGCTCCTCTCACCAATTTAATCCCCACTGGGACTCCCATTTCATCTGCAGCCTGGTATGCTTGCAACAATCTTTCTTTTGCATCTTTCAGGTAAGCTTGAATTGTCCCATACACCAGTATGTTATCATCTTTGTTGTACATAATTGCAGAAGAGTATGTCAAGTAATCAATGGCAGGTTGAACTGATGTATGCTCTGCATCAATCGTTAAAGGAATATTGGATTCTAGACAATTTTGGCATATTTTTAGTAGTCTTTGGTGCCCTAGTTGTAGGTCATGTTCTTCTTCTAATGTTAAAGGTTCTGGCTCTTTGAGGGTGTGATATGTAGGACTTATATCAGACAAAATTGGGAGGGTATCCCTCTTCCATGCCAGATTGAAAGAAGGATTTTTGTGTTGCCATCTCAACAAGTCACTAACCCTTTCAAGAAGTTTCAAGGGACAAATAGCTGATATCTTTACAATGACAAAACTCACCTGTTGAAAGGAAAAAATAACTATCAATTATTCATGTCATTATTAAAGTTAAAAGCAAATTTCACCAGAAAGTGACAAAGAAAGTAATGAAACAAATAGCAGATAGCTTTACAATGACAAAACTCACCTATTGAAAGGAAAAAATGACTACCAATTATTCATGTTATTATCAAAGTTAAATGCAAATTTCACAATAAAGTGACAAAGAAAGTAATGAAAGTGCACAAATCTAACCAGCATTTCTATAGCATCCAATTACATTTGTTCTAAGGGTCCATTTGGATATAACTTATTCTGCTGAAAACTGAAAAAACTGTAGTAAAATAATTTTTAAATGTGTGAATAGTGCCGTGAGACCCGTAAACAGTACACTTTGTCTCCTGCACAGTGAATCCATATGCATGAATAGTGCAGTTACTGTTCATATTCACTAGGGGGAAAAAAAATGCAGAAAATGCAAAACATGAGAGAGAATCCAAACACTACCTAAGTCATTTATCACAAAAATTCATCCTCTCCCATAATTATAGGACACTTTATAGTTGTATACAAAATAGGTGGCACTCACTGATAAACCAGAACAAAGATAAGTTTTTCTTAGACATAGAAGTAAGTGGCGTCACTATCTTTAAAAAAAAAAGAGGCAAAGCTAGGGATTTTGTTTCAGGGAATCAAGCTAAATATATTACTATTTTTTTTAAGGAAAATATCAAAAAATTTTAAAACTACAAAATAAGTCTTATATGTGATAAAAATAAAATAAAAATAAAAAGATTGAATATTGATATGAAACAAAATAAGACATACTAAGTGAGGTCCACATAAACGCATGACATATATGTCAAAATCCCATATCTCCTATTATAAACCGAAACATAGAAAGGGTAATGCCAAGCTATTTGGATCTATATACTGATGCGTTCCATGTGTTATGTCTAGATTTCATCTCTAACCTATTAGGTTTACGAACTAAATTGTCTTAATTAACCTACCCAAATTATGAATTTCAAACAAATTAGGAAGAACGAGAAAAAAAAAAAGTAAGCACTTTGATATTTCAATCTCAACAATCTTTTCTTCAGTTTTCTTTTTCTTTTTCAAAAGATTAAATTTTATAACAAAAATATATACAATGCATTCCCATCATCTTTCGTTTCTCTCGCATTCTAATCCTACAAATGAACAGACAACCAATCCAATATTAGCCAATCTAGGCTTCATGCTTAAGAAAGACAACGAGAATAGGGAGAAGAAAATCTCATGGCACAAAATAAGGTATATTAATGAATTGAAAATTATTAGTTTAAATGTGTACACTAATGGCAAATATTTACAATGTTGTACACATTTGTTTTAGAGTTGTTTTTCACTAAAATTTTCAGAAATAAAATTTTATTTTACACAAATTAAGCTAAATAAAAGAAGTCAAGAAATAATTTTTCAAACTAATTCTAAGGTAGATGAGCTAATATTTTAGCCAGAAAAAGTCAATGTCAAAACAAACCAAGCGTTTTTCTATCATATAAATCTTACATTAATAGTATATTGTAAACTAATAATTTGTTATAGAATAAAGCAAAAGAAATTTCTTAAAGCAAAATAAATTAAAAGAAGTTTAATTTGTAATGCAAAGTAAAATAATGAAAGAGAGTAAGTCTACTGTCACAATAATTTCTACTGCTTTAGTCACAACTTGCCTATTGGGTGATTTGTAAGTAGTGGAAAAAAAAAAAATAGTAAGCCAAGGTAGGTGCACAATTTCACCGCTGGACAAATCGTGACAAAGTTGTAAAAATGAGTGCGGTAGTACGCTTGTTCGTGAAAAGTAAAGTAATGGTAATTAGCTTACAGAAGATGGTGGAAGAGACTTGGCTATCTCAACGGTTCGAAGGAAGGCCTCCAAGTTCCGATCACAGGATTGATTGTCACCGGCATATTCCACAGCGTAATCAAGCATGGCTCTAAGCCCAGCACCACCATTATGTAGCCGCCGCACCGTGTCTCCGGTGGCCAAAGCATCCTCTCCAGCACAAAAATGCTCGTAAAACGTGTGCTTCACAAAACCCAACACGATTTCTTTGAAAACCTCAATGTCCATGAGTTTAGAATTCATGACCCACATCCCAAAATCCACCATGGGCTCCGTGGCTGCCATTTGGAGGTTGGCTGAGGCTCGTAGGAGCTTGGTGGTTGGTACGGATGAGAATAGCTTCTCAACGTCGTGGAGATTGAGGGATGCCGTGTTTGTGGGTTGGTGGAGATCAATGGGTGACCGTGGTTGTTGTTCTGGCTTTTCTGTGGTGAGGTTGATGGATATCGAAGAAGAAGAAGGGGACGAAGAGTTGAGAGGCCTAATAGAGAAGAACTTGCCATTGCAGAGGCTTTTGAGGAGCTTCTTACTCGGAGAGACAACACGGGCTGCCATCGTTAATCGTTATCAAACAACACTACTGGTTTGGTGGAAGAGTCTCACAGTTCTCTCTCTCTCTCTCCCCTCTTTTTTCTGACCAAAAAATTGGAGAACTTATTTTGAAATTAAAAAAAAAAAAAAATTGTAGAACTAATCTCTAAAGCTTCGGTGGAGGAAGGAATCTTTATCTGTGTATGAAGTATGAACTGTGAAGTGTGTGTATATATTATATATATATATATATATATTCTGAAATTGTTACAAATTTTATTTAGAAAAGACGTGGTAATGAATGTAATTTGATAAGGAATGTGACAACACATAATAAAGTATTAAAAGGTTGAAATTTGTGACGCATTTGTTAGAACTGAGCGGATAAACACTACGTGGGTTTTGGAAAGTGTGACCTGGTCCTAGGCTGAAAGGTCGATCCAGCGTGACATTACGTGGCTCCACGGAATCTTGAATCTTCATGCTAATCTAATCCTTCTCCTTCTGCATCTGCATCTGTGCCTTTTTACCCTTTTAAGGAAGAGGAATCTTAGGTGTGAATCTGTTATTAATAGAATAAAAAATAATTTTAATGATTGATTCAAATTAAAATTAGTAACAATTTAATACTTAAAATTTATTGTGAATGTAGCACTTTTTTTAAAAAAAATTTATTTTTAAAGATAATACTATGATTTAGATTTTTTTTTTAATAATTCAATAGTTGAGAGTAAGAATCTTGAACATTAAATGTTTTCATTGAAAATAGTAAGAAGTGTTCAGTTAAGGTATAGAACGCTTGGCTTTTAACCAATTTTTTCCCATGCTTTCTCTTTCCCTTGTTTTGTGGTGCGCTAAATGAAAGGGGAAAAAAAAATTGGCCCTAAACATGTTTAAAATTATCCTCCTTTAGTCCTTCATGTGGCAATTGAAGAACCCATCTATATATAGATTTAGTCAAATGGAAGTTTAATGAGTCATGTGACTTAATTAAATAATTCCTCCATCCCAATTTGTTTGTCATGTTTGAAAAGTCAAACTTTTTAAGGAAATATTATTTATTATCTTGTCTGCCTTATAAAAATGTATAAATTTACAAAACTATCCTTAAATAAAGGGAAATACTAACGAGTGCCCTTAGGACATTGGTTAAAAATCCATTTTAGAAAAGTTTTGACATCACTTTTATGGAAAATGAAAAAAACTGTCAAAACATTTATTTTTTTGTTTCTTTTCCCATTAATTAAAAAAAGGGAAATGCTAACGTGTGCGATAATTTGAATCTTATAGGTCTCATTTGAAAGTATCATAAGTTTTTAGTAAGTTGAACATCAAAGCTCTTTGCCTAACTCACCCAAATTTCGAGTCATTGGTATTGTGACCAAAGTTGAATTTCTCTAGTAAAGCTTTCCCTTCTTAAAACAATTACATCAGCTTGTGCATAAGATTCCGTCTATTTTACACTTAAAACCTACTTTTTCTATTTTACACTATCATTTTTATAAAACATTCACATCAATTTATCTATTTTACAAGATATTTCAATAAAATATTCATTCTTCTCAATTTTTTTATTATTTCTCTCAAATACCCCCATTTACATACACGCGCTCTCTCTCTCTCTCTCTCTCTCTCTACCCTTTTTTTTTTTGATTTGTTGCTTTCTCTATGTAGCCATCTCTCTACCCATCTCCATCCATCTCTATACCTGGTCAAATCTCTATAGACAACTTCACTCCTCAAACAAGACCCAATCTCCAAACAAGCACCGATCTCCAGCAAGACCCATCTCTATACCAACACAGATTAAGCTCTGATCTCAGTCAAGCTCCGATCAAGCAAGACCCACAAGCAAGACCCATCTCAGTCAAGCTCCGATCTCCAGCAAGACCCATCTCGGTCAAGCTCCGATCTCTAGCAAGACCCCATCTCGGTCAAGCTCCGATCAGGCAAGACCCACGAGCAAGACCCATCTCAGTCAAGCTCCGATCAAGCAAGACCCACCAGCAAGACCCATCTCGGTCAAGCTCCGATCAAGCAAGACCCACGAGCTCTGTTCAAGAAAGACCCACGAGCTCCAATAGTTCCACAAGCACCGATCAAGACCCACGAGCTCCAGTCAAGCACCGATCTGTCTCTCTGTTGGTTTGTCCATGTGGGTTTGTGTGTGGGTGTGTTTGTATATCTCTGTGTAGATGTGTTTGTGCGTGGGTGTGTTTGTGTGCATCTGAAAAAGAAGATGAGTCGCCGCTGAGTTCGTTGTGCACGGAAAAGAGAGAGAAAAAAAAAAGAGTGAACGAAAAATTAATAAAATAATAAATACACATGCTACAATAACCGCGCATATATGTAGCAATTGTGTATTTATACACAAGTTTACACCTACTGATGTGGGTGATTTTTTACTCAAATTGTGTAAAAGTAGTTAGTTTTTTCATTTTGCACATTTATGAATAACCTGATGTAATTACTCTTGGAAATCTCTGTGCTCTATTTATTGCTTGACAGAAAAAGACCACAAGTCTGAAGATATATCAATGATTTATTAATGCAGCTCATCGAATTTCCCAACCCCACCCCCAAGGAAAATTATTACCCAACCCTCCAATACCCAAAAAAGAAAAAAGAAAAAAGAAAGATGATATTGATTTAGGTGCGACAATGCAAAAGGCTTGATGTGGCTACCAGGGGTTTTTTTATAAAATAACTACAAAACCCAAACAATATTATTAGTTAGGCAACGTTTCAAACATATTGCATTTCTAACAATTCGACTTCAGAGGAGTCGATTTTACTGTTTATATCGCCTATTTTTGTGCGACGTAGATAAAGAAATCAAGTCCTTTATACTCATTTTTTATACATAGAAAGCGACTCCACTGAAGTCAATTTGCCCAAAAACCCCACGACCTCCACGCAGCTAAGCTTCAGTTGTGTTGTCACAGAAGAAGCAAACGAACCACCGACCAGCAACACTGACGAGCAACACCGACGAGCAAGCAGGCGCCAACAAACCCAGGCGCCGACGAACCCGAGCGCGACGAACCCAGCAACACCGACGGTGAAGCACGAAGAATCCAGGCGCCGATTCTGACCAACATGCTCGGGTCCGTTTTGAATTTGAAGGTTGTGACGTCATTTTCAAGGTTGTGACGTCGATTTGAAGATTTGAAGGTCCGATTCTTTGAATTTCTACAGAGTGAAATCGACTTCAGTGAAGTCGTTTTCAATACAAAGAAAACGACTCCACTGGAGTCGTTTTCTTTGTATTGAAACCAACTTCTCTGAAGTCGATTTCTATGTATAAAAAATGAGTATAAAAGACTCGATTTTTTTATCTACGTGGCCCAAAAAATAGGCGATATGAACAGTAAAATCGACTCCTCTGAAGTCGAATTGTTAGAAATGCAATATGTTTGAAACGTTGCCTAACTAATAATATTGTTTGGGTTTTGTAGTTATTTTCTAAAAAAACCCGGCTACCAGCCTAAAAGATAGAAAATAATGTGAACTTGCTTAGTTTTGTTGCCATATTTTTGTCCAAGAGACAAATGGAGAGACCATATCATGGGCAAAATTGATGGATGCTGAGAAAGACCATGCTCTAAAGCCACAGTAACCTAAAGGTCCTCACTGGAAAAAGCTTCTTTTTTTTTCTTTTTTTTCCTTGAAACATTGCTCATATAATGAGCTATGGTCATTTGAGTTTTCTATTCGTATGTGACAGAACAAAGCCTTCTTTTAAACAAATAAAAATAAATAAATAAAAATTAAGCCTTCTATTTTTTGGATTTTCTTCAGCTTCTACAAAAAATTTGGCTCCAGGAATTTTCAGGTTCCTTCAATCATTGTCCATTATGGACAATCCCTTTCAAGAAGCCAAGCTAAATATATCCACCCAAAAAAAAAAAAAAAAAAAACTAAAGAATAACCGGTTAATTATATGTTTGTATTTTATAACATTATTTAGATACATTATTTTCTCATATAAAACAAAAATATTTACATTAAGTTAGTTTTTATATAACTTAATTTTTTTTATCTAATTAATTTATAAATTGTGAACTATCTTTGAAATTATACTTATCAAATATTTGAATTATCTCTTGGCATCCACGTTCCTGATATTTGCCAGTGGTTCAACTTCAACCCACTTGGTGAAGTAGTCCGTGCCGACTAACAGCCATCTCTTATTCCCTGTTGCCTTAGGAAAAGGCCCTACAATATCCAAGCCCCATTGAGCAAAAGGCTAAGGGCTAGACAGAGAATTAAAGACACCCCCTGGTTGATGAATATTCGAAGCAAATCTTTGACATTGGTCACACTTCTTCTCGTACTTTTGTTTTTCCTTCTGCATATTCAACCACCAATATCCCTGAATGAGGGCTCTGTGAAATATCTGCCTCCTGTGTAACTTCCACAAATCCCTTCACGTAACTCTTCTAGGAGTAGCTCTACTACCTCAGGGTGTATGCATAGCAAATACGGCCCAGAAAAAGAGCACTTGTACAACTTTTGGTCCTCGGACAGCCAAAATCGAGGAGTTTTTCTCCACACTTTGTCAGCCTTGGCCTTCCCCTCGGGCAAGATATCCTCTTTAAGGAATAGCACAATAGAATCCATCTAGCTAAGTTCCATCCTAATTTGATGAATCTAGACCATCTCTCTCTTCATCTCAGTAGGTTTGCACAAGTCTTCAACAAGGATAACCTAAGGTAAGCTCTGCGCCGAGAAGGTTGCGAGAGTGGCAAGAGAATCAGTATGTGTATTCCTACTCCTGGGGATTTGCAGTAAGGTGAAAGACTTGAACCTTGATTGCAAGTGTCTAACCTGATTCAAATACTCTTGCATTCTCATATCCCTAGCCTCCAACTCTCCCTTTACCTGGCCTACAACTAAACTTGAATTTGAAAATATCTCCACTGTTTTTCCTCTCATTTTCTAAACCATAGTCATCCCTACCAATAGAACCTCATACTCAACCTCATTATTTGTGGCGAGGATTTTTCAATAATGATCTTCTCAGGAAAAATTACAACTAGTCCCATTCCAGATCCTCTTGAATTTGCTGCACCATCAACGTATACCCTTCAGAACAAAGGCTCTTGCAAGGAGACCTTGCCAATTGATTTTCCATCCATGTTCTGCTTCTCTACTTCCTCTTCCAATTGGGATTCAGCAAACTCAACCACCAAATCTGCAAGGACCTAGCCCTTGATAGAGGTGCGAGACATATACTTGATATCAAAAGCCCCTAGCATTGTACCCCACTTGGCAATCCTTCATGTGTAATCAGCACTCCGAAGTAGTGATTGAAGCGAAAGTTGGGTTAACACAACAAATTTGTGGGATTGAAAGTAGTGGGGGAGTTTACGCGTAGCATGCACCACTGCCAAAATAGTCTTTTCCAGTGGTAGGTAACGAACCTAGGCCTCATGCAGTGACTTGCTAACATAATAAACTAGCATTTGTACTCCATTATCAACTCGTATCAATACTAAACTTACTACATTGGAGACTATAGCAACATAAACAAACAGGACTTCCTCTTTCTCATGCCGGGACATAATAGGTGGCCGAGAAAGGTATTCTTTCAACTACTAGAAGGCCAGGGCACACTCCTCGGTCCACTCAAACCCCTTCCACTTAAGCAACAATCGAAAGAAAGGCCTACACTTTTCTGCTGACCGAGAGATGAATCAGTTTAGAACAGCAGTCATCCCTGTCAACTTCTAGATCTCTTTGAGATTTCGAGGAGATTGCAAACCGTTAATTGTCTTACTCTGATCAGGGTTGACTTCAATTCCACGATGAGTGACCATGTAGCCCAGAAATTTACCTGAGCCAACGCCAAAAGAACATTTGGAAGTATTGAGGCGCAGTTTGTGCCAATTTAGTATTTCAAAAATATTCCCGAGGTCTTCCATGTGCTTATACACCACTTTACTTTTCACCACTATATCATCTATATAAACCTCAATATTTTTACCTAGTTGTGGCTCGAGCATCCTAGCCATCATTCTCTGATAGGTAGACCCTGCATTCTTTAATCCAAAGGGTATCACCTTGTAGTGGTAATTTCCAGTAGGAGTAACAAAAGTTGTCTTCTCCTGATCAACCAAAGTCAATGGTATTTTATGGTACCCTTGAAAGGCATCTAAGAAGCTCATTCGAGGATGGCCTACCGTTGCATCCACTAACTGATCTATTCGAGGCATAGGGAAGGGATATTTTGGGCAGAACTTTTTCAAATTTGTGAAGTCCACACATACTCGCCACTTTCCACTCTTCTTCTTCACCATCACAGTATTGGCAAGCCACTTAGGGTAAAACACCTCCTTAATAGCCCCAGCCTACTTAAACTTGACCACCTCCTCCTTGACGGCATCAGAATGGTCCTTAGATAAGCACCGAGGTGGTTGCTTTTTGGGGATAACGGACAAATTGACATTCAAATGATGGCAAATGAAGTTTGGATCCAACCCTAGAGCTCCATAGGAACTCCACGCAAATACATCAACATTCCTCACGAGAAACTCTATTAGCTTTTTCTTCTCCTGGGGAGGCAACTGATCTCTGACCTAGAAAAACTTCTTCCCGTCACCACTAATGATGACTTTTCTTAATTCCTCACATTTGGCCCCCTCCATCACATCCTCCGCAAACGACACTATGATCCTTGATTGCTATAGACCTTGCTCAACTGAGGTCGAAGATTCAACTTCACCCTGATGTCTGATCGCAGCTACCAAGCATTGCCTGGCCATAGACTGGCTCCCAACCAGCTCCTCAACCTGGTCCCTAGACGGATACTTCACCTTCAAGTGTAGGGTGAAGGAAACGGCCCCCAAGGCATGAAGCCAAGGCCTTGCTACAATGGCAGTGTAGGTAGAATAAGCATTCATCACAATGAAGTCCACCTCTATCACTCCTGAACCTGCTTGCACGAGTAGTCTAATCTGACCCCCTGGAATGAAAATTTTCCCATTGAAGCCCACCAAAGGTGAATCATAATATGTCAAATCCTCAGGTTTCAATCACAGTCCCTCATACAAATCATAGTACATAATCTCCACACCACTACCCTAATCTACTAACACCCTCTTCACATCATACCCTCTTATCTTAAGGGTGACCACTAGGGCATCATCATGTGGCTGTAAGGTTCCAACCTTGTCTTCATCAGAAAAACTTAATGTTGGTTGGACCTCCATCCTACCCTTCTTTGGCTCAGGGTTGGAGTCCTCGTTAGGAGGCCGAACCACAAACATCACCCTAGAGGGATGAGAGCCAGTCCTTCCCGGAGTGGCGAGGATAACATTAATTGTGCCTATAAGTGGCCTCGAAGAAGTATCTCTCCAAGATCCCAATCCTATCTAGCCCCCTTGCCCATTGGGCGGATATAAAAACTGCTTTAATTTCTCATCCCTGACCAACTGTTCTAGATGACTCCACAAAGTTCTGTAATCTTCTGTGTCGTGTCCTCTCTCCTGGTGGTATTAACAATGAAGGCTTTGATTGCGCTTCATAGGGTCTCCTCCCATCTTATTTGGTCATTTAAAGTATGACTCATTCTTAATTTTTTCCAAGACTTGATGCACTAGTTCCCAGAACACTGTGCCAACCACCTGAGTAGCAGTAGACCCAGATTGTCTAGTAAAGTCTCTTTAGGACCGATTATTGTTATATCTGTCTGACTTGAAATCCCTCCTATCTTGAGGGATAACCTTAGCCTTACCTTTCCTTTGCTGTTGGTCTTCCACGACCCGTTTATACCCGTCAATACGGTCTATGAGCTGACATTCACTCCTAGCAAGCTTCCTAGTCAACGACTTCCTCAAATCATGCTCAGCAAGTAGGCTGACCTTGAAAGTCCTTATAGCCACGTCATCAAAGTTCCCATTGATCTCATTGAACATCTTATAGTATCTGTCAAAGTATGTTTTCAAGGTCTCCCCCTCTCGCAAGGTCATGGACAACAAAGAGTCCAAAGGCCGAGAAACTCTGTTGCAAGTAACAAAACGAGATCTAAACGCCCGAGTGAGTTCCTTGAAGGACTAATAGAACCTGCTCCCAGGCCATCAAACTATCTCATTGCCACAAGCCCCAAACTAGATGGGAACACCTTACACATCAAGTCCTCGTTCTTGGAATGAACAACCATTCTCTGGTTGAAATGACTTACATGCTCTATAGGGTCCGTTCGACCTTTATACATGGTGAATGTTAGCTGAGTAAATTGCCAAGGAAGTTTTTCTCCTTTAATTCTGCATGTGAAAGTTGATTTGAAAATTTGGTTTAACGCCTTACTCATAGCATCATTTCTCAAGCCTTTGCAATGTGAGCTCTTATGTCCGCACTTATAGTGGTGATCCTCATCACAAGAGAAAGACTCACTGAGGGGAGTCCTCGACCTGGGCCTGTAACTACTATCTCTATCATTATCAGAAGAAAAGTCAGAATTTGAAGGAGTCCTTCTTCGTCGTTTGCGGTGCAACCTCCTTCGCAAACGGTCAATCTCCAGTTGCATGCTCCTAGTGTTCTCTTCATGAGAAACGTGACTCCCACCTCGAGATTGGCTGCTACTAGTATTCACAGTATGCACAATCCGAGGAGATTCATTCTAGTATATATTTCTTTTGGATTTGATTACAAGTCTAGTTCCTATTGTTATAGTGTTTTTTCTCAATTCTCTGATCCCCCTACTGTGGGGCTTCTTTCTCTATTATATACCCCGCTCTTCTTCATCTCCACTGTCAACGTGTAGGTCAAGTTGTTGGGTTTGATTCTTGTCCCATCAGCACTTTCCTGAAATCTTTGGGAGTAGCTATAAAGCTGCTTGCCACTGTTCAAGTATCACCTCCACATTAATGCAGTCAGAGAGTTAGCTGTAGAGCATTCAATGCAGTGATAGCAGCTTTCCCTTAGATATTTCTTAACTTCCCTTTGTCCTATGTTTCCCTGATGTTTATTCTTATCAGTAGAACCTTTCGAAGTGTCGCCCTTAAGGGCGAACCAATCCTTCTAACCTCTGCTTTACTTAGCTGAGGAGACATTCCTCATCGGACTACCTTCCCAAACCTTTGCAGACATAGTTTGCTTGTGGCACCCTAATTCTTACGTCTTCCCTGTTGTCTAGCTTTCCTCAAACCACTAACCGTCCTCGGACAAGACCCACGGCCCAATACACACTCTTGGGCCTTTTATCCCTACAATAAGTCTTTCAAAAAAAAAAAGATTAGTTTTTGGAAATTAACGAAGGTTTTTATTAATGAGATTTACTTATCTATTCTAGGGATATATATGTATCTTAAATGAACTACACGTAGAATAAAAGTATTAAGAGGAAATTGGTAAATTATAATTTTTATATAAACTTATATATTTATAGAAAAATATAACTTGAGACACTTTAATTTAAGGGGCTAATGGTACAAGAAAGAGGACAAAGTTTGGTTATAAACTTGATTATAGTTCAAGGCTACAACTTTACTCAATATTTTTTTTATTGAATGTGAATTTTGATAAATCCACCATTAATTGAATTACATTTTCATCTTATCTCTTTTATGTTTGAAAATGTTTTAGAAAATTAAAGATCAATAGTTATGTCATCAATCAATTTAATTGCAAGTTTTGTAGTCTAAATTTATACATTAAAAATAAGTTTATGGATCATATAGTAAATAAAATCCAATTGGCGCAAAATTTGGCATGTGTGTTAAAGTCTAAAGAACATATCACTCAACAATTAGATTTTCAAAATATGTAGTAATATTAACTTTTTAAAAGGAAATCATAGCCAAACTTTATCTCAAGAATAATAATAAAATGATTCATTATCATTTATATTTTTCTTAAAAATCTAAGGGGCAGTTAGTAAAATTTTGTATGAGAAATTAAGAATTCTTATTTTAAATATAAGAACATAAAAGAGAGAGGGAAATTTTTAAAACCCCAAGGGGGCCATGGCCCTATCCTTCCTCTGCTAGTGTCTCTAAGTCGATAGAACACATATTGCATGTTTCATGTAATTCTCCATTTCCATAAGGGTAATGGCATTCCCAGTGAACAACACCATTTTCTTTGCATCTTTGTTTGTTTACAAATTTTTTTTTTTTTTTTCTTTTTGGTTCCAAAACTTGTATGTTGCAGGACTTGATAGTAGTTTTTAAGCACTTGTTTTCCATTGGGTTGATTAAAAACTAGTTGATTTTCATCCGTGTTTCATTCATGTAATTAATAGAGCAAATTAACTAGTCCATATTTAGGTTGGTATCACCTTCTTTGTTGGCTTCAAGGAAGAGTTGTTTTCCGATTGTAGCATTCTTTTCTAAGAAGAAATTGTAAGCTCTAATAACGTATTTTAAAGGAACATAAGATGTTGTAGCATCCTAGACAAGTTGATGGTTTGAAGAATGAATTTATTTTTTGTAAGCTAATTGAAATTCTTACAACTGTGATTTGTTTTTATCAAATTGCCCAACTGTCTTCCATGAGCGTATCAATTACATTAAGATCGACTACAACTTCATTTTGCACCATTAAGTTTTTGTGAGCTCATCTTCAAACTCAAAATGGCTTCTCTGCATTACCTTGAGTTTGAGAGGCAATATTAATGTATCTCATGTATCCTGATAATTTCGTTAGTGTACTTGCTAGTATCCTGATTAGCCTTGATTGTGACTACCATGACGTAGCATTAATTGTCCTTAATTTTAGTCTAATCAAGGGGTCCTTCTAGATTAACCATAATCACTTTATATATATACACCCTTGTATTGTATAGCATCCTATGTACTGAAAATACAGAAAAATGTACAGTGACTCATTCAGAATAGTTTCCTTCTCCATTTTCTTTGTCTCTTTATTTCTACACGGTTAATGACTATTAGAAGTGATTTTATATGCAGAGCAATCAGCTTCTACAGAATGACTACTTTTTTCTTTTTTGATATTGCAGAATGGCTACTTAAGCTTGAAATACTTCTTGATTATTCTTCTCTTTTATTTATTTATTTATTTTTATATCTCTTTAAATTGCATCAAAAGATATACCCAAAAAAAAGAGCACTAAAAGGTGATCCAATCAAGTGTTTTTTTTTTTTTTTTTTTTTTTTTTTTTTGCTTTTTTGCTTTTTTCTTTTTTCTTTTTTAAAATAGTTAAAAATACTTGCATACGAGCTTTCACAGCAGTGGAGCTATAATGCTATAATGCTAAAATTTAGCTCCAAAATCACAAAAAAAAAAGTTCACAGCAGTGGAGCTATAGCTATAAATTATAGATGAATTGCTACAGTGCACATCTATAGATAGATGTGCACTGTAGCTTGAAGCTAAAAATAATAATATTATTTTATTAACCATCCAACTTTATTTCTTTTATTTTTTTCATTTTATCACAAAACCGGTCACAGACTTGGACTCTTATCTCATTCACTCTCTTGTTCATCTCTCTCTCAAAAGCTCACCTCTCATCTCCGATCGGTCAAAGCTCACCTCTCAAATCCGGTCTTCACTCTATTCTTGCTCTCTCTCGTTCATCAACTCCGGTCTCACTCTCTCAACTCCGATCATCGACCCACGAAGCTCGCCGCCAATCGGAGTGCCTGACTGGGTCACCGACCCACGAAGCTCGACTCAAGTTCACTCTCTCAACTCCGGTCTCACTCTCTCAACTCCGATCACGACCCACGAAGCTCGCCGCCGATCGGAGTGCCTGACTGGGAAACCCATGGAGCTTGCCATTGATCGGAGTGCTTGCTTGTGGATATTGGTTCTTTCACGCCGCCAGTGGTTATCACGCCGCCGATCTGAGATTTGGGTTTTTTTTTTTTTTTTTTATCTGCTATGGGCTGGTAGTGGTGGTGGTGGTGGTGGTGTGATGGTGGTTGTGGGTGTGGTTGTGGTTGAATCTGATGGTGGGATATATTATTTTATTGTAGTGATTATATTATTTTATTGTGATGTTTATATTATTTTATTGTGTTAAAAGCTAAAATAGATCCACTGCTGTAGCAGGTGTGTAGGTAAAATAGATAAAGTGGCTTTTTGTGTAGCTAAATAGCTAAAATTTTACATCCACTGCTGTGGATGCTCTACACTACCTCTATAACTCAAACCCTTTGCCGAAATGGCAACAAACAAGTTATAGGAATCCTTTGCACATATTCATCCATACTAAAATTAAAATTAATAATAATAATAATAATAATTCATCCATCCTGAATTTAGACTTTTGGGATCTTCAATAAGACACATAGCATTGACTTATGGCTATTCTCGAACAAACCGACCAGCCCAGAGGCTAGCAACTGAAGCCGAAAACTTCAATGATGTATTGTAATGGCTTTACTGGTTAATAATGTACCTGGAATACTTTGATTCAATAGTCTAATAAATATTCCCATAAAAAAAAAAAATAGTCTAATAAATATACAATATAGTTTTATTCAAATAATAATAATAAGTTGTCTCTAGCACAAGTGTTAGCACTTAGCAGTGGCCAAAATTAGGAATTAACCCTGTTTCCCAAACAATATAATTAGTAGGCACGGTTTCAAAAGAATATATTTTACTAACATCTCGAGTCTCGAAGACGGCTATGAATTGAGTCTCAAAGACTCGGTTTTCATGGTCTAATCACATTTGATGTGGCGTTTTTCCATGTGGCGTCTACCTAGAAATTGAGTCTCTAAGACTCAATTTATAACCCTATACAAAACAAGTATAATGTTTTAAGCACACCCTTTACACCTTCTCATCAGAGAAGAAAGAGAGAGAAAAACTCACCAAGCAAAACACATAAGAGAGGTTAAACCAAAAATTTTGAAAAAAAACAAAGTTACAGAGAACTAATCCACTAAGAAAACCCATTCTACTTAGCTTTTTCAACCCACGGCGATCTAACCCCGACCCACGGCTAGCCACGAGCACCAACGATCACCGACGGCCACCCACGCCCCACGACCACATACGGCCCACGCAGAGCTGAAGCCACCCAGGCCGACTTGAAACCCACCCACCCACCCATGGTCCCACGTCGATTTGAAGCCACCCATTCCGATCTCGATCTTCGACGGTGATCTGAACCCAACCCATGGCTAGCCACGACCATCGACGACCACCGATGGCCACCCATGCCCCACAACCACACACGGCCCACGCTGAGCTGAAGCCACCCACACCGACTTGAAACCCACCAACCCATGGTCCCACGCCGATCTGAAACCACCCACTCCGATCTCAATCTTCAACCGACTACAAACCATGTTTCTGTTTCTGGGTTTTTTTTTTTTTTTTCTCTCTCTCTTTCTTCTCTGATAAGAAGGTGTAAAGGGCGTACTTAAAACATTATACTTGTTTTGTAAAGGGTTATAAATCAAGTCTTAGAGACTCGATTTTTAGGTAGACATCACATGGAAAAAAATATCACATCAGACGTGATCAGATCATGAAAATCGAGTTTTTAAGACTCGATTTATAGCTCAAAATCGAGTCTTTGTGACTCGAGAGGTAAGTAAAATATATACTTTTGAAACCGTGCCTACTAATTATATAGTTAGGAAAATGGGCTTAATTCCCAATTTTGGCTCTTAGCAGTACAGTCCTAACTCCTTTAAGACAAAATAAGAAAGGAGTATAGGACAGCAATCAAGTGGTTTGGCTGGTAGGCACCTCCAGCTGCCCCATGCCAATAGTACTTTCTTATTATGATTTTAATTATCTAAACGGTGCAATAATATCCCACAAACCACCCCCCCCCCCCCCCAAAAAAAAAAAAAAAGACATTGTATAATCCAAATTGAAAAACAGCTCTTTTTTTTCTTTTTCTTTTTTTTGCCTTTTTTGCCTCTACTTTCTCAGCAGTCCAGCAAAAGGCTAAGCCCAATTGGATGGGCACATATCAGGACCCAATTTCCAAGATCTAAGCCATAAATGTCACTGTTTAATTTATCAACATGTCATTAGCGATAGCATGAAATCACATCCAAAGTGCTGGAAGAAGAACAAAGAAACCGTAGCTGGATGATGGATAAAAAAAAGTGGAGAGTAATTATTACACAAACACTCACTTGCACATACTATACACACTTTCTATAATAATAAAAATGGTGACTTGAATGATTTCAAGGTTTGAAATCATGATTTAAAATCACAATTTTTCTTTTTTTTAAAAAGTGTGTATTATATGTGCATCAAGCGATGTGCACTGGACATTTTCCAAAAGAAATGGGGGAGGACGAATAGGACGTGGCATTATAGAAAGAAGACTGAATTAAATTCTCATGCCTCTACTGTTTTTTATTTTAAAAAATATTAGATTGATTCAATGCCATACACATACACAATGACATGTGTTTTCCTCTGATCCAAAATAAACTGTGAAAGACAAAGTCCATATCCCTCTAAAATCGTAACCAACTTGGAATTGAACCAAAGCGTCATAAATAAAAAGAAGCACCTGGTCCTAAGACCAATTTAAAATGCCAAACTTCAATCATATAATGACACATGTTATGAACATATTATGAGAAAACAAAAACGTGTCAAGTAGTCGATCGGTTTGAAAGTCCTATAAATTTAGCCTCACATTTGTTTGTTGCATCACCCACCCAAGTTGAATTTTAGAGCCTGAATTACTCTTTCTACGTGCTTTAAGTTCCAAGCAGAAAGTGAAGATGGACACCCAGAACGCGAGTTACCAAACTGGCCAGGTCAAGGGCCAAACTCAGGTGACTTCTTATCCCTCTTATAGTAGCATATCAACTGAAACTCTACATTGCATGCATTTATTATAATGTGTTATTTTTGTTTTGGTTTAGGAAAAGGCAAGCAACATGGCAGACAAGGCGAGCAATGCTGCCCAATCTGCCAAGGAATCATGCCAAGAGGTTCAACCAAGTTTTTCACTTTTTACTCAGAGTTTACAATTACAAATGAACATATAACAAAATGCTTCTCTTCTCAAGTATCACAAAAAATGTTTTCATATCAAACTAGTTTAGTTTGATCCCAAGGACTTTTCACTTTGAGACACAGTTTTAGTCCCCAAATCTTTGTTAATTTGCTTACATATGGAATTCTGTTGCAACTTGCAGGCTGGTCAGCAGGTGAAGGCTAAGGCACAAGGGGCTTGTGATGCTGTTAAGAATGCAGTTGGAGGAAACAAATGAGACTAATATTATTGGAGCTCATCATGCAAGACCTCCCCAAATAAATATTTGTGCTTTTTTAACGTTTCAGTAGTGAATTTTGTTTTCTTCTACTTTGTACTTTCTTTTGATCTTGCTCTCATAGAGCTGGTTGAATTTGTTTTCTGAATTAACAGGGGAACTCTTTTATAGATTTTCCTCCATGAATTCGAAGATCATGCACAAGTTTCATAATATCTATGGTTACAATTCAAAATACCTGTCTACTGCAATAAAAAATATATATTAAAAATGCAATCCACAGCATATAATTCAAAAGATGAGCAAAAAGTTTACTTAATTCATGCAGCTATGGAATCCAGGGCATTTCGTGTCCAATTTTTTGGCAGCCTCTTAAATACAATTAATTGCAATGCTTCAACATTTAAAATTATTTTGGATAAAAGTCGGTAAATCACAATGCTTCTATTAAACATCTCATGTAATTAGAAACCGGTGAAGTTGAGTGTTTACCACATTTTGGAGCCTGCCACCATTCCCACATTTTCTGTATCTAATTGCCCTTTAAATCAAGGGCATACCCAATATATTTCTACGAAAGTGATTTATAATGCTTCTAAAAATTCAATAAAATTCCTGGACTTCAACCGCCAACTTTACAAAGACAGTTCACCTTATTAGATATATCAGTAACAACCCTCTGAACAGCCTGTGGATGCAATAATCAGATAATGATTCTAAGATGCAGCCACAAAAACCCAAGAATTCTTCACAAGAAAATTCTAATTTGTACACAAATTTCCTTTGGAATAGATTCCACACAATCCAGAAAGGAGGAAAATAGATTGATATTCATCAAGTATCTTGAGCTAGACAGCCTCAGAACTTGAGAGCTACCTTTCCTATAATATTATCCATCACCTATTCGATCGTTTTAGATCTACCTGCAAGTATCTTGAACTACACCATCCTCTCCAATGTGGTATTCCAGAATCTCCTTGTTGAGAACTATCTAGGAAAAGTTTATATAGATGAAATAGTGCCAGAAGAAGTGCAAACTTGCATTTGATAATTATTTGCTATCTTTATGAATAAAAGAACAATGACTTCAAGCTACTAAATAAGTCAATCGAATAAAAAGATACCACTGCACAATTATTGGCAGTACATTTTGAAGGTCTACATGATATCATTCAGGTACAAAAATCAATTTTAATTGCGAATGCTCATTGAAGCCCCCACCTTTTGTTCTTTTGCTCAAATGTTTAACAGAATAAGTATCTACAATAAGATTCAAAATGATTTAAGAATTAAAATATTTCAACATCTCAAACGTTCTGAAAACTAAGATAAATCAGAAGTTTGCAGCAAAACAGCTTGCAGGATAATTAGGGCTGATACTCTGTGAACTAAGATAATTTTCCAATGGTCTAATAGTACAAGAAATAACAAGGGAAAGATACTTTTCTGTTCAAGCAAAAGCCTATCACTGAAAAAACTGGGAATTCACTTAGCATGTTGGGCATTCTGATGCCAAGCATCAGAATGCACTCATAAGAAATACTTATGCACTTGTATAAATCGTTTGTTGGATTGTAAAAATTAAAAAATAGAGAGAGAAGAAAAGAAATCTCCCTAGAATAAGGCCTTGAAACACGATTCCTGCAATGTCATCTGGGCCTGTCATTGGTTAAAAACTAAGGCGTGACAATCCTCTATGTATTCTAATACTCTCTGTTACTAATGCCCTTGTTCTTCCCAATCTAATGACCAAAATCATCGCCTATTTCATCCTTTTATTTTAGATCACAGATTATTTAAGTTGCATGCTGCCCAATATTTATTTCATATCATATAAAACATTCATGGTCTTCCTAGTGTATAAATTCTTACTTCATATTGTCTGGAATCAATCATTTTGGGTGACCTTCGCTTCCTTTATTCGTGCGCTTCTTAATGATATGGGACCTGGGGCAGGGACATGTGCCACCAACAGCTAAACAAAATAGAGTAGTTCCATTCCACAAGAAACTCCCAAGTTTCACCTAACGAGGAATTTCTTAGTAAGCTCTGGGTGCAGAAAGTCTGTTCCATTATTTCATATCCAAAGAAAACAAAACGTTTTTCAAAATGTCCACAAATAGTTTTTAAAAAACCAGAACCAATCCAAAAGGATGATTAAATAAACAAAAAATGTCAATGTGCAAACTCGCACATCTTATTGCTTCATCTACAAAGACATCCTATCAATAAGAAATTGACAAAAAAAAAGAACTTGATCAGGAGGCATCATGATTTTTTAATGTTATTCTACTCAGAGATATGTTGGGCTTTGTGGAGCCTAGTTATGTTTGACTTGGTTGACGACCCGACCCGACCCGAATAATGTTGCGTGGTTTTTAATGGGAGATTTTCTGAAGCTTAGTCCATGGAGCCAATTTTTGGCCCATTTTGTAGCCCATTGTGAATCCTGTGTGCAGAATATAGAAATCGTTTTTGGTGATTAGGGTTTCGTCTTGTTATTGTTGTTTTTGAGAGAGTGAAAACACTATTACCGCACTCTATATTTTTCCCTAATAATAGTGAAATTTCCTGCAACTCCGTGGACGTAGGCAAATTGCCGAATCATGTAAATATTGTCTTATGCGTGTGATTGTTTTCTTTGGCATGTGTTTTTTCTATTTTTTGTTTCTCACAGGTTAGGAATTTCGGGTTAATTCCCTACAACTGGAATTAGAGCCTAGGGTTAGATTTAAGTGGGAGCAATGGTAGAGGAAGCAAGAAAGGTGTCTAGAATAGAAAAGTTCGATGGCACAGACTTCACGTATTGGAGAATGCAGATTAAAGATTATCTCTATAGGAAGAAATTGCATCTGCCTCTTTTGGGGACAAAACCTGAGGCTATGAAGGCTGAGGAATGGGCTCTTTTTGACAGACAGGTACTAGGAGTTATCAGGTTAACTCTATCTAGGTCTGTTGCACACAATGTTATAAAGGAGAAGATCACAGTAAATCTGATGAAGGCTTTGTCTGGTATGTATGAAAAGCCGTCAGCAAACAACAAGGTGCATTTGATGAAGAAATTGTTCAATCTAAAGATGGCAGAAAATGCATCAGTAGCACAACATCTAAATGAATTCAACACTATCACAAATCAATTGTCATCTGTAGAAATTGATTTTGATGATGAGATCCGTGCACTGATCGTTTTAGCTTCTTTGCCAAACAATTGGGAGGCAATGAGGATGATAGTAAGCAATTTTACTAGAAAGGAAAAGCTGAAGTACAATGACATACGAGATTTAATTCTAGCTGAGGAGATTCGCAGAAGAGATGCACGTAAAACCTCTAGATGTAGTTCTGCCCTAAACCTTGAGACAAGAGGCAAAGGTAATTATAGAAATTCAAATCGAGACAGATCAAAATCTAGAAATTCTAATCGAAATAGAAATAAATCTAGATCAAGCCAACAAGTATAATATTGGAACTGTGGAAAAACAGGTCACTTTAAGAGGCAATGCAAGGGTCCTAAGAAGAAGAATGATGATAATTCTGCTAATGCTGTAACAGAAGAGGTACATGATGCTTTACTTCTTGCAGTAGACAGTCCACTTGATGATTGGGTTTTGGATTCAGGAACTTCGTTTCATACCACTCCACACCGAGAAATTATACAGAACTATGCTGCAGGTGATTTTGGTAAGGTGTATTTGGCTAATGGTTCAGCCTTGGATGTTGTGGGTATGAGAGATGTCCGGATATTATTGCCCAATGGGTCTGTATGGTTACTGGAGAAGGTTCGACATATTCCTGACCTAAGAAGGAATCTGATTTCTATTGGACAACTTGATAATGAAGGGCATGCAATACTATTTGTTGGTAGTACTTGGAAGGTTACAAAAGTAGCCAGGGTATTGGCTTGTGGAAAGAAGACTGGTACTCTATATATGACCTCAAGTCCAAGAGACACAATTGCAGTTGCTGAAGCAAGTACTAATACAAGTCTATGGCACCGCAAACTTAGTCATATGAGTGATAAATGGATGAAGATGCTACTGTCAAAAAGGAAACTACCAGAATTGAAGTCCGTTGACTTTGATATGTGTGAAAGCTACATCTTAGGAAAGCAAAAAAGTGTGAGCTTCTTGAAAACTGGCAAGACACCGAAGGCTGAAAGATTGGAGTTAATACACACTGATTTGTGGGGGCCCTATCCGATTGCATCCCTTGGAGGTTCAAGGTACTACATCACTTTCATTGATGACTCAAGCAGAAAGGTATGAGTTTATTTTCTGAAAAATAGATCTGATGTATTTGAAACTTTTAAGAAGTGGAAGGTCATGGTTGAAACAAAAACAAGTTTAAAAGAAAAATGTTTGAGGTCAGATAATGAAGGAAAGTACATAAATGGAGGGCTTAGTGAGTATTGTGCTGTACAGGAAATTAGGATGGAGAAGACCATTCCTGGGATACCACAGCAGAATGGTGTGGCTCAGCGCATGAACAGAACTCTCAATAAGCGTGCTAGGAGTATGAGGTTGCATGCTGGACTACCAAAAACTTTCTGGGATGATGTTGTTAGCACTGCAGCTTACCTGATAAATCGAGGACCATCAGTTCCCATGGAGTTCAGACTTCCTGAGGAGGTTTGGAACGCTAAAGAGGTAAAGTTTTTACATTTAAAAGTTTTTTGTTGTATTTCTTATGTTCATATTAATTCTGACGCTCGTAGTAAACTTGATGCAAAGTCTAAAATATGTTTTTTCATTGGCTATGGTGATGATGAATTTGGCTATAGGTTTTGGGATGAACAAAATAGAAAAATTATCAGAAGTAGAAATGTGATATTTAATGAACAAGTAATGTACAAGGATAGATCAACTGTAGTGTCAGATGTTACAGAGATAGATCAAAAGAAATTTGAGCTTGTCAACTTAGATGAATTGACTGAAAGTACTGTCCAGAAAAGGGGTGAAGAAGATAAAGAGAATGTAGATTCACAGGTAGATCAGAGTACACCTGTAGCTGAAGTCTGTAGATCTTCCAGGACCATTAGACCTCCACAGCGTTATTCACCCACTCTAAATTATCTCCTGTTGACTAATGGTGGTGAGCCAAAATGTTATGTTGAAGCCTTGCAAGATGAGAATTCAAGCAAGTGGGAGTTAGCCATGAAGGATGAGATGGATTCTTTGTTGGAGAATCAGACATGGAAACTGACTGAATTGCCAGTAGGAAAGAAGGTTTTGCACAACAAGTGGGTATACAGAATAAAGAATGAGCATGATGGTAGCAAACGTTACAAGGCCAGATTAGTCGTTAAAGGAATCCAACAGAAGGAGGGCATTGACTACACAGAGTTATTTACTCCCATTGTGAAGATGTTAACAATTAGACTAATACTGGGAATGGTGGCTACAGAAAACTTACATCTTGAGCAGTTAGATGTAAAGACGGCATTCCTTCATGATGACTTGGAGGAAGACATTTACATGATTCAGCCAGAATGGTTCATTGTTCAGGGACAAGAGAATCTAGTCTGCAAACTGAGAAAGAGCTTATATGGCCTAAAACAAGTTCCAAGACAGTGGTACAAGAAATTTAACAGTTTTATGCATAGAATTGGGTTCAAGAGATGTGAAGCTGATCACTATTACTATGTTAAGTCTTTTGACAATTCTTACATCATTTTACTGTTGTATATGGATGATATGCTCATTGCAGAGTCTAGCATTAAAGAGATTAATAATCTAAAGAAGCAATTGTCAAAATAGTTTGCAATAAAGGATTTGGAAGCTGCAAAACAAATCCTTGGTATGAGAATCATTAGAGACAAGGCTAATGGTACATTGAAACTTTACCAGTCAGAATATGTGAAGAAAGTTCTCAGCAGGTTCAACATAAATGAAGTTAAACCAGTGAGCACACCGTTGGGTAGTCATTTCAAACTAAGCAAAGAGCAGTCACCGAACACAAAAGAAGAAAGGGACCATATGAGCAAGGTACCATATGCCTCAGCTATTGGCAGCTTGATGTATGCTATGGTGTGTACAAGGCCAGACTTTGCACATGCAGTGAGGGTTATGAGCAGATTCATGAGTAGGCCAAGAAAGCAGCATTGAGAGGCAGTCAAGTGGATTCTGAGATATATGAGGGGTTCATCAGATACATGTCTTTGTTTCACAGGTGCAAGTTTGAAATTGCAGAGTTATGTAGATGCGAATTTTGCTGGTGATATTGATAGTAGAAAGAGTACTACTAGGTTTGTATTTACTAGCTATATCATGGGCTTCAAATCTACAAAAGATTGTTACTTTGTTTACTACAGAAGCTAAGTATGTTGTAGCAACTGAAGCTAGAAATGAGATGATTTGGCTACATGGTTTCTTAGATGAATTGGGCAAGAAGTAGGAGATGGGCATTCTACACAGTGATAATCAGAGTGCAATTTTTCTTGCTAAAAATTTGGCTTTTCATTCAAAGTCGAAGCATATACAAACAAAATACCACTTTATCCGTTACCTTGTTGAAAATAAGCTGGTAATACTTGAGAAGATTTATGGATCTAAGAACCCGGCAAACATGTTAACTAGGGGTGTCACTTTTGAGAGGCTAAAGCTGTATGCAGCTTCAATTAGCCTTCTAACTTAAGGACAGGAGGATGAGTTGCAGGGATGAGGGATTGTTTTTTGGAAGACTGCGGTTGATGTTGGTGATTGAACTAGGCTCCAAGTGGGAGATTTGTTGGGCTTTGTGAAGTCTAGTTATGTTTGATCCGGTTGATGACCTGACTCGACCCGAATAATGTTGCGTGGTTTTTAATGAGAGATTTTCTGAAACTTAGTCCATGGAGCAAAGCCGGAGCGTGGTCTTTGGCCCGTTTTGTAACCCATTGTGAATCCTGTACACAGAATATAGAAACCGTTTTTGGTGATTAGGATTTCGTGTTGTTGTTGTTTTTTAGAGAGTGAAAACACTGTAGCCGCACTCTATATTTTTCCCTAATAATAGTGAAATTCCTTGCAACTCCGTGGACATAGGCAAATTGCCGAACCACGTAAATATTGTCTTGTGCTTGTGATTATTTTCTTTAGTGTGTGTTTTCTCTATTTTTTGTTTCCCAAAAGTTGGGAATTTCGGGTTAATTCCCTACAAGATATGGGTAGCTAAGTTGCACTTTGGTCTTATGCTTATGCTTAAGGAAAAGATTACAAAATATCTAACGAAGGCTATGCTGACTTTTGTTGTCTATACTGTATTATACCATAGACGTCAACAATAACAAGCGGGCGTGCTGGATCTATTGCAGCTCTCACAGCAACACATGCCATTGAAGTCACATTGACTGGAGGCGAAAACAGTGGGCCAGTTAGTGGGATTATGATCAGAACTTTTGCATATTAAACAGACTGTAGTTAACATATTAAAAGCAAATAACACAGAAGTGAAAACCCATCACCAAATGCCAGATCCATAATGAAATTTATGTGCATAAATCATAATGTAGTCACAGTATACATCAGCTATGCAATCACAAATATGAGACGCAAAATGGATGCATAATAAACAGCCATCGACTGACAACAGTGACAAGTGTGTGTTACATCATGGTGATAGGTCCAATGGAGCCTCAATTACAGGCAGCTTCAAGCACCAAACCTGGTATGTCCCATGTATGAAACCTGGCCTAAAGAATTATATACCTGTTACTTTTTTCTGTTCTTTTTTTCAAAAGAAAAGGAAAAGAGTAAACCTACTGTAACAAATCAACTATCAGAGCTGTCAGAACTAGCAAATTTAGAGTAATACATACTTCTCATTGCTTAACTGATGTTTCCGGCCAGGATATACTAGTGGCAAACCCACACGAATGCAATATAATTACATAATTATAATATTGTTTTATATAAATGGAGAAAATGTTATTAAAAATTTAAAAGTACTTTTTTCAAATATACCATAATCAGTTGACTAATTTGAACATATCCAAGAATATTAAAAAAAAAATGTACACCCTCATTCCATGGAACTCTTGTAACATGTTACATTAAGTTTAGAACTGTAGCATTTTTTTTTTCTTTACAAATATAAGTATAATATCTATAATATTGAAACTTGAATTTTAAGGTAATCTTTTTCTTTAAAAATAATTAAAGCTAATCTTTTGAATATTTATCATTTGTATTGCTTTTTTAAGGCCTAATCTCTAATTTCTATTTATATTTTTTAGGCCAAAACTAAAGATTTGAGCTCAAATAGAATAAAATTCATACTTTTTAACCCAAAAATTAAGGAAAAAATGAATTTTAATTTGAGCCAAAAACTGAAAAGGACCAATTTGTCCAAAATGGACCTAATTGCACCAAATTGGACTACATGGACAGAAATAGACCAAAATAAACCATATGGACCGAATGGGACCTAAGTGGAATGAAATGGAACTAAGTGAATAGAATGGACCAAAGTGGACCAATGAGAATGAAATGGATTGAAGTGGACCGGATAGATCAAAATGGACTGAATGGACTAAAATAGTTCGAAGTGGATTGAGGTGGACCAAAATTCTATCCTAATGTGGCTCAGAAAGAGCGCTGTAATAATAAATATTATGCTTCAACTTGTAAATATTATTTAGATTTGTAAGACATCGTAAAATTTTTACTAACTACATTATCATTAAAAAATAATTATGGATTTGTTTATTATGTTGCTAATGTGAAACTAACTAATCATGTCAAATTTTTTAGTCAGTAAAATGTTTTTGTTTACTATTAAAAATTTAAATGAAAACAATCATAAGATGCATTGTTTAAAAGATCTTATTGTTTGATTAGTATTAATTTTAAAAATGCTTAAATGACTTCATGTACTTATAGATTTGGACAAAATAATTAAATTAAATTATTTAGTTTTTTACTAATAGATCTTACAATTTATATGGACAGAATTATACCAAAATGGACTATATAGACTGAAGTAGACCAAAATATTACACTAATATGGCTCAACGGAAGTATAATAATATTAAATGTTACGATTCAACTTTTAGATATATAGTAAAATGTGTACTGACTACAGTATTACTAAAAAAATAAGTAGGAATTTGTTTATTATGTTGTTGATGTGAAACTAACTAATCATGTCACTTTGTAAATCTTTTAGTTAGTAAATATCATTTAAATGTTATTTTTATTATTAAAAATTTAAATGAAAACATTCATAAGAAGTATTATTTAAAAGATTTTATTGTTTTATTAATATTAAAAAATGCTTAAATGACTTTATGTACTAATAATTTTCGATAAAATAATTAAATTAACTCATTTAGTTAGTTACTAATAGATTTTACAGTTGTAATAATAAATACTATGCTAATGTGGCTCAACAAGGCTTCAACTTTTAGATATTATACATACATTTTAGATTTTGTATATACATTTGGAACAAATTTGAGTATATCTGAAAACTAAATAACTTAATAATTTTAGCAACAAAAACTACGGCTTCCAAATATAAGGAATCTCCACCCTTACACAGCAATCACAACCATAAAATTGACCCGATTATAAGAAAGACACATTCTCATATATCATTATGAAATTATATCCTTTGATTATACAAAAGCTCCAAAAGCTCAAATTAAATTCCAATTCCGACAAGTTCTACTTCTATTACGATATGCATACTTTTGTGCTCAAATATCCAAGTGTGAATGATTTGATTGATTAAATAGTCAAGCTGTATATTATTATTATATAGCAATTATAGAAGCGGACGGTTGATACACAATATGTTGGGCCCAAATCTACTAGATTATGTTTTTGGATTAAGATAGTGTTCAAACTCCACAGCAAATTTGTCATTCATTTTAGGAGGATACCGACATGAGAGAAAAGATATTGATAGCTCGAGAAGGTGAAAAAGCGATCAGCAATAATAAGGATATAGGCACATCCATTGATAAGAAGTTTCATGATCATACATACTATGCCTATGCTTGTAAATTTTCCATGCCTATGCTTGTAAATTTTCCACAAAAAAAAATAAAATCAGTGAGGCATTCTCTTAATCTCTCATGTTTTCATGCCCAATTCATTTTTAAACATGTGAAAATATATGGGGTTCCTCAAGCCAATACCAAAGGAAAAGCAGGCAAACAGTGCGCAGCCCTCCTATAAGGCTATAACCAATAAGCTCACGTCTGAATAATATGATACCTGATAACAACACCATACAATTTGGAACAAATACCAGAAGATTGGCAGGAGAGTTTTTGTTTTTTGGGTAAAATCTTGAAAGTGAAGAAATAAAATGCTACCTTGACCCACAGAGCCACTGATGCTTTCCCCTCTAGTTCAAAAATTAGTTTTAATCAAAATAGATTAAAAATTCAAATCAATCCTGCAAGTTTATACTTTTTTATTATTAGCATTATTGTTAAGTTTCACATGCACTCGATAGGTCTTGAACCACAACCTCACCCTCCACCTAGCACTGACAAGGGAAGGAGGTGCTAGTTAAGCTAGGAGCTCATTCTGCAAGCTTATACATAGGCCATCAATAATTATCATTCAGAAGAGTTGCAACCATTTCTTCCCCTAAGAGAAAGAAAGAATTAGATTTGCTTTGTAAAACATTTACAGAATATTGTTGCTAGGTTGAAAACATCTTCAAAGGAGCAATTGAAGTTTGTCACGTGTAAGAAGCATTCCAAATTCACTGACCTTCCACTTTAGGGTGCGTTTGGTACAATGTAAATCGAATTCCAAGTATAAAATGAATGCAAGGGAAAGTGAATTTTCGTAAGGAAAATGAAATTCGGGTGTTTGGTTCTGCAATGAAAAATAGTCCGAAAAAAAATTTTCAGTGTTTGGTAACATTCTAAAAATGCTATTTTCCTACAAATTTTTTACATTTTCTTACAAATTTTTTACATTTTCTCGGCTACTTTCTCAACATCCAAACAAATTTTATTACAAAAAATTTCAAAATATACACTTAACACAACCAAAAATCAAAATAAAAACATTGAGCAAGAGGAAGAAAGAGTGAGATCGGAGGGAGAAAGAGTGACAGATTGAGGAAAGAGATAGATTGAGATCAGAGTGGATGGAAAATGGTGGCGGCTAGATCGGGTGGGTTTGGGGGTGGAGTGGAGTGGGCTGGTGGTCTGTGGCGGCCAGATCAATGACATTGAGCAAGAGGGAGAACAAGATCGATGTGTCGAGAACGAGCTTGATCTTCGGTGGGTCGAGAACGAGATCGGTTTTTGGTGGATCGGTCTTGGGTGGTGACTATCTAGTTCATTTGAAGGTAAAATAAAACCTGAAATGGTTTTACAGGTGACAGGGCATATTTTACGGTCAGCGAAAATGATTTTCCATTTGACCCAGTTTTCCATGCGCAACCAAACACACGGCAGGGTGGAAATTGTTTTCCCGAATCCATTTTCAGCCAAAACAAACACAGCCAACTCTAAGCAAGCGACATTCTCTCCGTCTTTATTCCAAAAAACTGATAAGCAAGGGCAGTGCATTAAAATTTAAAACAACAATTACATAGCAAAAGAATAAAGGGTACTACAAACATAGTGTGTGGTTTAAATCTCATGCCTCAAATGAAACATCTATTTCTGCTAGGTTGAAAACGTCTTCAGAGGAGCCATTAAGTTTGTCACATGTAAGAAGCATTCTAAATTCACTGACCCTCCAATTTTAGTCTTAGCAAGCAACATTCTCTCTATCTTTATACCAACAAACTGATAAGAAAGGATGATGCATTAAAATAATAAAATTTAAAACAGCAGTTACATAGCAAAAGAGTAAAAGGGCTGCAATTGAAAGTTTCGTCCAGGTAAGTTAAACATCACCATAAAGGATAGAGATGTGGAGAGGGTAAGCTGATGATGTGGCATTTAATGAAAGAGTATTGAGGTGAGAGCAAATTAAACAACGTGAAGAATTCGATAAAGTAGTCTTAACATGTGTCGTATGTTTGGATAAAGGGACACACGTGATCATTGTATGCATCCTCCAATTTTGGGATCTAACTCTTAGAACATATAAACAGATTCAATACAGAAAGTTGATTAAACTATTATAAGCCTTCCACATAGAATGGCAGGAAACCAAGTAGCTCACAATTCAGTCTTCATCGTAGTGCCTACTGAACTGTTACATGGAATGCAATGCATAAGTGGGTTGGCCGTTGCCGCAAATGTGTGGTAAGTTATAAGCAAAATGGAAAAGCGGAAAATGGTATTATAATATCCCGATATGAAGATCACAGTAAAATTACTACAATCAAAATTGACTACCTTGCATGAGATCAAAACTGCAGAGATAAGGTGAACATCTACCAAATAAAAAGATTTGTATGGAAAAGGGGAAAGTGGTATTATAATATCCAGATATGAAGATCACAGTAAAATTACCACAATCGAAGTTGACTACCTCGCATGAGATCAAAACTGCAGAGGTAAGGTGAACATCTACCAAATAATAAGATTTGTAAGTTCTACACATCCGCAATACAAGAAATTACTCTAAAGAGTTTACAACACAAAGACGCATCTGGTTTATTGCACTCATAATATATTGAATACAAACACAACAGGGGCAATGGAAATAGCATTATGTGATTTGAAATAAGAATACCTAATGTGATGGCTGTAAAATCATTCATTGACCTCTGATTTGATCTCTCTTTGTAACTCCTCCTTGTACTCCTCAAAGGTTCCAGGGAAATTTCTCACAGTTTCATTTTCCACAACCTAAATTTCACTCTTCTCTTCATCCTCACAAACACGAGACATAAGCCTAGAGTCATGACTGACAAGGACGACTCCACCAGTAAACTCATCCAGTGCATCAGCCAGCACATCAATACTCTGCATGTCCAGATGATTTGTGGGCTCATCCAATAGCAATATGTGTGGCTTCAACATGGAAATTGAAGTGAAGACAACCCGTAACTTTTTCCCTCCAGATAATTTTGCAATTGGGGTGAGGTGATTATGACTAGGGAGTCCAAATTTGCCAAGCTTTGCACGTACAGCCTCCTGCTTGCTAAGTCCCTCTTGATCTGGATGAAGACGAAGAAGATACTGAACTGGTGTTTCATCCATTGTTAGTAGGTCCACAAAGTGCTGCGAATACCTCCCAATCCTTAACTTTTGACTCCTTCGTACTTCACCTTCAATTGGAACCAAATCACCTGCAAGAAGATTCAGTAGGGTAGATTTTCCAGCTCCATTGGGCCCAACAATAGCAACACGTGTTCCCACATCAATACCTACATCGACATTCGAGAGCCTAAAATCCGCTCGATTTGGGTAACTAAAGCTGACTTCAATTAGCTGCAAAAGTGGCGGTGTGAGCTCAGTAGGTTCAGGGAAGTGGAACTCCACACTATAATCTCTCCACTTCTTTGGAGCCTCAGGCAGAGGCTCATCCTCATCAACCTTTCCCTTAGCCTTGCTCTTAGATGCTTCCTTTGCAGCATTAAACTTAGCCCGGTCTTTCACCTTTTCCTGCTGAGGCCGACTCCCTGACCTCTTCGCTGCTTTAATTTGCTTCTCATAAGTTTCAAACTTCTTGTTCATCTCTTTCCGACGCTGCTCATACCCACTTTCAAAATCATCAAAATTCCCACGGTGGAAATGAAGCTTAAAATCATGGAGATGAATGATCTCAGTGCAGACAGTGTTGAGGAAATCCCGGTCATGTAACACAACTACAAGAGTTTTCTTCCACCGACACAAGTACTCCTCCAGCCAGATCGAGAACAGCCCTAAGGTCAAGATGGTTTGTGGGTTCATCCAATAAAAGAAGAGTTGGTTGCACAAAGAGCGCCCTAGCCAATGATATTCTCATCCTCCAGCCACCACTAAATGATCGGGTTGGGCGACCTTGCATATCCTTCGTGAAACCCAACCCAGCAAGAATCTTTGATGCCTGAGCCTCTGCTGCATCTGATCCCAAGATATGCAACTGTTCATACAACTCAGCAAGCTTATCTCCCGCATCATCTCCATTCTCATCATCTCCATTCTCACCCTCAGCAGCAGAAGATGAATTCTGCAAATATTCTACCTCTTTTCGGAGATTTACCAGCACTTCATTAGCTGAAACAACTGCTTCAAGGGCAGTTTTATCATCACCAACCACCTCTTGTTCAACCAAAAGCACGTCAATATTCTTAGGTCCTGGAATCTTCCTCCAAGCAAGGAGCTTTAATAATGTAGACTTGCCCATTCCATTGGGTCCAACCAAGCCATACCTTTTCCCATGAGATATCTTAACCGACATGTTCTTTAAGAGTTCTTTTCCCCGAGCAGATACAGAGAAATTATCAACAGTTGTCTTTGACATTGGCATCAGCTTCATCATCCACATCAAGAACTGAAGCCCGGCTACCAATAACAACAGTAAAAGCATCATGGTCATCCCTAAGGGCCTCCCGTTTTGCCTGCTCTGCTGCATGGACAGCAAGTATGTCCTTCTTTTCTCTTTTTTTCAACTCTTTCTCACTTATGGCTATGTCAAGTGAATTTGAATCATTCCTCATTTGCCGCTTCTTGGCATCAGACAGGTCTTCTTCAGAGGCATCATCCTCATCATCAGATGGAGGAAGATCTATGTTATCAGTGTAAGATGACACTTTTGGAGCTTTTGTCTTAGCTTTACTAGAAGCGTTTGAAGAAGAACCCTTTTTAGGTTTCTCAGGTTTCTCATCCATGTTAGCAAGCATCGCCGAGACCGAAAGCTTCCCTTTCTTTGCATCTTTTGAAGTGTCTTTGCCACTAGCCTTAGCACCAGTCCCCTCTGGCTTCTTTCCCATTGCAGTAACTGGTCAGGTAAGAAGAAATAGATTTGGACAGTGTTAAATCATATCAACTTGATTGATTTTTATTAAGTTCATCATGAATATAAATGCATAATTAAAACCACATTAGAGCTTTTTTTTTTTTGATAGGTTAAGACCACATTAGAGCTGAGCAAGACAATTCACATAATAAAGAAACAAATCCATAGAAAGTAGTGATATGTGGCATCAATTTCAAAAGAAATAAAGAAAAAACAAGGAAAAACAGAATACAATGATAACATGCAGAGATATTCTTGAAAATTTCAGACCTAGTGAAAGAGGAATAACCTAAGTGACACCACATTGAAAATAGATTAGTTGAAAAGCCTAATAATATAGCCTAATTAATTCACAGTATTGCAGAAAAAAAAAAGTACGAAACATGGATGCAGAATTGTTATACTTAAATCTGATTTTCTCTCCTATTCTAAATAAAGTTATAAGTTGCATGATGCTCTACAAAAAGGATCACGATCACCTATTATTTGTAGAAAAATGATGTTTTCGACACAGACAAGGGAATTTAAACTGGCAACTCCTAAGAATCTTGCTTTGTGTATTTCTTGCCTTATAATATTGAACTCATATATTTATCCACTGTTTTGTAATAAATAGGTGTAGTTTCCTTGACCAAAACGCACAACACTATTGTAATTCTACACCTTATGCTGAATTTTGTTATAAAAGTCCAAAAAAGTGCTAGACACGTGGATAAAAATGTCACACCCACTAACTATACCACACAAAGTCTCAGATAGAACTTCCCTACAAATAATAAAATACACATCTTTCTGACATATAAATGATATTCCATATGAACTTTGTCCTTTATTAAAACCAGTATAGGTCATATGCAAGGTTTGTTGCAAGAGGAATATCAATCAGTTCATGAAGCAAGTAAGATTACTTTTGGCTTTTAGTCAATTTCTGCTCTATCTAAAGCAATTCAATATCTTAGATTTTTGGCTTTAGAAAATTCCAGGCTTTGCCAAGTGGCGCATAGAATTGAAAGTCTCTTTACAATCTTCCTGGTAAGACTCTCTTATCAAGTGCCACATCAATTTACTCTCTCCTTTTCCTGGCTTTTAGAACAATTACACAAACCCATCTCTTCTCACCTCTTGACATTACGCTCTCTTCTCTTTCCCCCACATTTGATCGTTTTGTTATTAACTAATCTGGCCTAAATTATAGGTTATGTTTTTATTGGTAATACTTAGGCTCTATAGAACCATATCTCTTGTTTATTTTTTTTCCATAAGGATTAAGTAAAAGAAAATGACTATATCTGCTAGGTGTTCTACAAAAGGCCTCCCAATAGGTATTTTATTTTTTGAATACTCATTAGATTTGTCTTCTTTTGTTCCCATAAAGATAAATCTCCAGTTGTGGAGATTTTAATAATGAAAGAGAATCACAAGCAGCTTATGCAGCTAGGACAAATCAAAAAACCCAATATGGTTGGTGACAATTATTTTTAAAAGAGAACATAACAGTTTGACAGGTTAGTTGGATACAGTATAAGATTTAATTGAATGCAAATATTTGTTTCTTTGAAGAGAAAGCTGGATAAAATATGCAAATCAGAGCCAATTCAAAGACAAATACACTAATGGATAAAATCTAATACAAAGTATGAGATAAACAAAGAGAAAATCAGGCTGTCCTTACCTGTCAGTTTGTTCCAGCAACTCTTCTTGTAAATTACCCAAGTGTTGTGCTTGGCAGAGAACTAAACAAATCTGCATTTCAAAAAATGATAGGATCAGAAGGTTTTTCAAATTACAGGAGAGAAAGATGAAAGAGAGATTACAAAAGAAAGGTTTGATCCATCAAAAATTACCATAAATTATGTAAATTTGTGAAACTAAAGAGACATTGGAAATTCAAGTGCATTCTCAAAGAAAAAATGTTGTAAGGATCTTAGTTAAAAACTAAGATCTTAGTTATAAAAATTAAGTATAAGCATTCCTTCTAAACCAAGCTTGCTAAAGCCATCTGTTAGAACCTTTGTCACAATTAATATCAATCTATTTGCAGATAATTAAGTGAAGAAAGAACATCAAATGCATTAATGCATTGTACAGTAAATCATACTTCATAAAAGCCTATAAACACGTTGTCATGATCAAAGTTCCAATCATCTCCAAATGGAGTGATGCCCAAAGTAAAAGCAAATGCTTACAATGATACTAATTTAAATTACATATGGTCAGAAGGTTGTTCAAATTACAGGAGCGAAAGATGAAAGAGAGACAACAAAGGAAGCTAAAGAAAATATTGTAAATAGTATGGATTGTAAAAATGTGAAAGTGTGTTTCCATATAAAAGGTAGTTCAACAATTCAACAAAATCTGAATCTACGAATTGAAGTGTAAACCATACAACCATATTTCAGAAATAATCCCTTAATATTCAATAACACAATGTTCTTGGTTATTTATTTGTTTAGTTCTATTTCAAAAACACAGCAAATAATCCAGAAAACCATCATTTCACTTAGAAAAAATTATAAATTATCCTACACGGTAAGCTGTCAGATTTAAAAGCAGCAAAGTGAAAGCTGACTATTAAAATCAAGAGCAAAAATCCCTAATGTTACCCAAACCAAAATACAGAGATGATAATTTGAGGCCAAAGCATCCAAAGAAAGAGAATAAACCCATCTATCCTTCAATAGGGATCAAAGGAAAACCCTAGACAATTCAGCAAGAGGGGAAAATTTTAAATATAGAAATTCAAATAGAAAAAGCACTGGTGAGAATTGAGAAGTTACAGGAATTGAAAATAGTGGGTGAAGTGGGAAAGAGTGTGCTTACCTTCCATATATACTACTGCAGAGAAGGGATGGGGGCAGGAAAAAAGAACAGAGCAGCAGGGATGGGGGCAAAGTACAGATAGAGCTGATGGCAATTAGAAGGGAAGGGATAGGGCAGAGAACGAACAGCGCAGTTGCTAGTTAGAATGAATGAATATTGAGAGGGAGGGAAGGCTTTTTATTTTGGTTGAACGAATGTGTCATACGGTGTGTTTTTAAAAGTTACATTGATTCTAGACTGTATATATGCTGAAAGGCCCGAAACAATATCATGCTTTGCTTTTTAATTGTAAGTGTGGTAGATTTTTAGATGGACTTTTTTTCCTACATGGCAACACAGCCTTAATTGTAGAAGAAAGCTTCCGCTATTATATATAGTATTAGATTAGATTAGATCCTTAAAAATAAAAACTTAACCATATTATAAATCAAGCAAGCTATCTCTAAGTTAATATTTCAAATCATACTTCATGGCGACAGGAATAATAATAAGAGAAGTGGCAAACATTCAAAAAAACAGAGTCCAAACACCAAGTGCAAATGACAAAACAACTTTTCTTTGGTGAAAATATACTATTGGTCCTTAAAATTTGGGTCTAGTTCTATTTTAGAACCTGAAATTCGAAAGTTCTGTTTTAGTCCTTAAAAAATTGTAAACTTACCGAGATAGTCCTTCCATAGCCTTACTGTTATAACAAAGGGCCACATCGCTTTGTCAAATTTTGCCACATAAATAAGAATTATAACAGCAAGCCTACAGAAGAACTAAGACTAAAATAGAACATGACAAAAATTTTCAGGACCAAATGAATATTTTTACACAATGGACCGCCTTCACTCAAGTGCAAATGATAGATAAACAAATATCAACCTATAAAACCTCAAAATGCATTTAAATCAAAAACAAAAACAAAAACAAAAATCATAGAATAACTGCAGCTAACAAAATAAATCTACAACAAATACAATACTCCACGAATTACATATCTTCTCAAACAAATGTCTACGTACCAATTGGGTAATGAAGAGATAGTTGTTTAGGCATTCACCTCAATCGTTCTTTATGCACATAATTTTTTTTAATGAGTACTAAGCACTCTAAGATATATTAAACTCCATTCACAACAACCAAAAAAGCAACTAATCCTTCGACACTACCAAGTCTTCCCATTGAAAACATTCACATATGAAAATTCTTAAAATCCTATAGTGAAAATGAAAGTTGAAAACTTTCAACTTTGTATCACCCTCAAATCTTTCAAATCTGATTTTCCATCATTGGATGGGCATGCCACATCATTCAGCTTTGCAAAAATTTGCCATGCACTAATTCTACTTTCTCCGAATTCGATTAACAATAATAAAATAAAATAAAATAAAATAAAATAAAAAACCAAAAAAACAAGTTATTCTAACTAACATTCCAAAGCCCCATGCCTATTTATATTTAATATTTAATTTCACAAAAACTGGATTTTTTTTAATTATTTATTTAAAGTTTGGTTTTTGAATAGGTTTTGCTTGTTTGATTAGCACAACAGTTACTCTAAAACCAAAACCAATGGCCTCTTTGAGATTCCAAATCGAATTTGAAGGATTTAATCTCCATAGAAACTAAAACCATAGAAATTGAAAGTTCGGAAAACCGATTCCTTCTTGAATTCGATTTTCAGCTCTTTGGCTACTTCACACACCAATAGATTTGGAATCGAATTCCAAAATTCTATACATCTCAAATCCACACCAAAAAAATAAATAAATAAACTGAGAGTGAGAGTTCAGAGTTATGCAAACCAATTCTCATGCTTAGAAAAAATAAAAGAAAAATATTAAATTAAAAAAGAAAAATTTTACATGCAAATAACTGCTACAACTGAAATTGAATTGAACATAGTATAGAGTTTGAAAGGAAATTCCGATTACCGATTGAAGAAGATTGGAGATTTCTGGTGATGAAGAGAGAGAGGAGAATTGAACTACGGAACCTGATGAGAATTGATTTCTATTAGCGTTTTTGTGATATATATAGACTCATTAAACTACGTCGTTTTCGTTTATAAATATAGTTTTTTTTTTTTTTTTGAGAAGAATTATAAATATAGATATCTTTTACTAAATCACATCCTATAATATAGTGTCCTTTTTTTTTTTGGTAGAATATAATATAGTGTCCCGTTTAATATAGAAATCTTTTACTAAATCACATCCTATAAATGTAGTTTTTTTTTAATATAAATAAATATAATTTAGATTTTTTTTTAGAAGAAAAAATATAGTTGTACTATATTTGGTAGACTGTAATAGGCACCATAATGTAATAGTTATTCCTATGGTTTAGCTTTTTTATTTATTTAAGAGAATAGTCATTTTTTATGAATAGTTATTCTTTAAAACTAGTCGCCAACCCGTGCAATGCACAAGAAAGCTATTGGTATAAAGATGTAAACTATTAAAAGCGTGAATCCAAACAAAGCATTTACTAATCTTTGAAATTATCAGTCTTAGGAATTTCCAAATCAATATGAACTCTTGTTCTACTTGTTGACGATAAATTATACTATCCTGCATTTAATATATAAAATTTTACTGCCTTTTGATTTCATAATGTGAGATGGTCAATTCATCTTATTAACATTTGAATAAACCTGCAACTTTCTATTAACATGAAGCAAGCAAACACAACCCGTATTAATATTTCTCACTATTCACTAAATCCTTTTTTAAGAATCTGCCAATATGTACCAAAACATCCTAAACTTTGCATCAATTCCTAGTACAATGCCAACAGCTACCAATTATCACAAAAACATTAATCGAAGACAATTACTGAATTAGTGGATCAATAGAAGTACGTAGCTAATAGTTGTTCTTTGGTCATTCAGGTGGAACCAAGAATGAAAGACGTTTGTATAATATTTTATTTTCTTTTAAAATAAAAAGCTTTTCCTAAAGATTAACTAACTAATCGAAATATTAATGCGTACACCACACAACAATCTGTAGTAAATAATCCCTAAATATTCAATGGCATAATTTTAAGCAATATGATGGCTATTTAATCAAATTCAATAAGTTAAAAAAAAAAAAAAAAAAAAAAAAAAAAAAAAAAAAAACATAATTTACTACCCAAAAAAATTCATTAATTCTTTAAAACAAATATACAATCAAACGGAAAACATGACTTTTTAGCACAAACATTAAAAGTGCACTCAAAAACTTATAACAATCACAATTAAGTTTCCAATATGGTAGCAATTTGAAATGTTTCTAACATGGTGTAACAAATTTGAAAGGAGAAATAATATTTCAATATTAGAAGTGCCCAAAAGAGACAAAGACTTGCTTAAGTTCTTTAAATCCGCTCCTTTGTGTTTTAAACCAGTCAACATAGATAGATAAATATGAACAAAAATAACTAAACTAAAACCAATTTTACTCAAATTCCTTAATCAAAACCAAATATAACCCAAAGACCTAAACTGAAACCAATCCATACAAATATTAAAAAACTTGATCATATTTAATGCACAAACCAAAAAGCAAAGAGAAAAACATAACTTAAAGACCTAAATAGAAACTACTCCAAACAAAGTGGCTAAATCAATTTGGAGAAGGAGATAAACACAAAAATAAATAATATAAATGCAAAGCAATTATGAGTGACTTTTACAATATAAATTATGTTACCTCTATTAGTTGGTTCCTTGACTCAGAAATTGGTAAAAATTTCTTTATACACAATAATTTTTGTTTCAGAAATTTTAGTCCATTTCTGCTTGTAACCCTAGCCACTGCAACGTACAATTGCCCATGACTAAAAAATGGTTTTGGCAAATACACAATATAGCATCCACGTACTAACTTCAGAATAAAAATATGCAATATAGAAATTAAAAAAACATGATTCTTTGATAAAATACAAATTGTACATAGAGGTAGTAAAAACTATGGCAATCTTGAAATGAAACAATTAAACCAAACATAAAACCAAGTTTGAGATAACCAAGATTGATTTTCAGTGTTGGGTTTTGGGGAAGGAGAGGATAGAGAAATAGAGAAGAGAGAGGAACGGCAGAGCGTGGGTCTGCGTTTTGGAGGAAGAAGAAGGCTTGTTTTGCATTTATTGGGTTTTGGAAAAGATTTTTTTTGCCCTCTTCTTTTTTTCTTTTTTCTTTTTTTTGGGTTTTACCAAAGTTTTTTTTTTTTTTTTTAAATATTATGCTGACATAAAAAATTGTAGAAGTTTCAAAAGTTTCAGTTTTATATATATATAGATGAGGAATAATTGTTTATCTTTAAAGAGTTATAATAGCTATTTCTTAGAATGTGTATTAATTTATAAAATTAATATATTTCTATATAAACAAACTTTTCATATGCACATAAAAATTATAAAAATAAAAAATTATTAAAAAAAATAACTATTCTCTCTTTCAAATTTAAAAAATATTTATTTTTTATGAAATATAATTATATGAGTAAGATATTTTCTAAAATATATCTTAAATTTGATTTAAAATGTTTTCATTCCATTGTCTTCGGAGTTCTATTATTATGTTGTCACCAAACAAATAAATAGTTATAAGTATTACACTAGCCGCTAACCCATGCAATGCACAAGAACTAAATTGATTATGAAACTATACAATTGCATAAATTGCTCCTATCTGACTTGAATTTGTATTACAATTTGATGAAGAAGTCAAAACTTAAAATATTCGAATCGGAAGATTCATTGCCTAGGAACAAAACAAAATATATATGGCTACATAATAGAAAAATATAAGAGAAATATTAGTTATCTTCAAAAGAATTACCCATGATATAGTTGTTGAAATCTACCAAACATGTTCAGATATTGCTAAAACTAATGCAAAAAGTCATATGTTAAAACTTCTAAAATGCTAAAAAAAAAAAAAAAAAAAAAATAGAAGATTCTAAACCTAGAATTATTGAAACAACAGAAAAATAAATATGGTTACAATCATTACACACAAGAGAGAAAGATGCCGTTGAAATATGATAGACAATTTCATATAATGCAAAAAATAAACCCAAAAATTCAAATGAAACTAAAGAATTAGAAAATTTGATGCCTACAAATTATTGAAACAATATATAAACCAAAAAAAAATATGTAATTACAAAGAGAAAAATATAAAAGAAAGATATTCTACCCTCAAAAGAATAATTCATTGCTATAATTGTCAAAATCTGTAAGAAAATTTTAAATGTTACAAAAAATTAACCAAAAAGTCAGCAATTAAAACACAATGGAATTATTTAGATGAAACAATCTACTATGGGTTGAACCTAGCGCCAACTTTCCCCTAGGATAATAGCTTGTTTTTGAGACTTGAGATTGAAATTATATATATAATGCAACTTCTTTTTCTTCCTCACCAATCAAGTCATCACCACTGAGAGCCATCTATGCTGATGCTAATAATTTCTCCTCCAAGAGGTTAGTCTCCCAAAGTTCTAATATATCATGATCTTTTAGTATTTGAAGAGTTCAATTATTATATATACATAATTAAAATAAAAACTCTTTCAATCTGTTTAATAATATGATTCAGATTTTGATGTTGGTTTGTTTTTACCCTTTCAATCTTAGGGTTTCAAAAAAGTGGTTTTCGAAGTAGCATCCAGTTTTTAATTACATCTTTAGTAAAAAAAAAACCTAATTATATACATTCTCCGTTTGTATGTATCCCCCCTCCATACACACACACACACACAAACAAAAAAACGTTTAATATATACACGGTATTAACGTAGAGTTTAAGAATTTTAAGGTATTTGATTTTTACTTGGACTCCTTTTAGGTGGAGAATGTGTATATATATATATATATACAGGGTTAGTTGGTGTTTTTTTTTTTTTAAATGAAATTTTGTGTTCTTTAGAACTCTACTTTGGATTGATACTGTAAGGACACGGATTGCTTCCAAAGCCCAAATGGATGGTCAATGGCCCAAAGAGCCCAAAACAATGAATTTGTTGGAGAGTGGGCTGGAAACTGAACTTTCACTGAGTTAGGTGGATAGTGATCACAATAAGTTAATTATTACTAGGAAGAATAAAACAAACAGTTTTGAACAAGAAAAGTTTATCTGATCCCCCCCTCTGTAATGGGGTTTCTTCGTTTTATACTCCCTTCCCTTCTTTCATCTCAACCCTCCACATGTAGATCAGATTACTAGTTATTGTCCCATCAGCACCTTCCTGAAGTCTTTGTGAGTAGCTGTAAAGCTGAAAGTTATTGTTCAAGTATCACCTCCACATTAATGAGGTCAGGGGGTTAGATGTAGAGCATTCAATACGATGGTAGTAGCTTTCTTCTCAGATATTTCTCAACTTTCTTTTGTCTCATCCCTCTCTGATGTTTATCCTTCCAAGCACGATTGCCTGTTGCCCTGTTCTTGATGGATGGCCAGATCTTTGACCTTCACTCTACTAAGTCGATGAGGTACTTCTTCTAGGACAACGTCTCCTGCTCATTGTGACCAGACTTCTTCTACAGCCCACTAATCTGTATGCCTTCGCCAGTACTTATGTGTCCTCAAGCTATTTGACATCCTCGGGCATGGCCCACGACCCAATACTTATATATGGGTCCTTCATCCCTACAATAGCCCCTCGAAATTTCACTCTTTCACTCCTCAGGGAAAAGAGGGATTTCAATTTTTGGCGATCATACTTCCCACGCTTATGTTACTTATTTCTGCGTAAGTGTCTTTTCAACTGCAAAGGGGCACACTCCTAACACTTCGGCATCCAAGACGCTTCAACATTTACTCCATACGGTGCCTTGTCCCCCATGTTCTACGATGTGATGAAGATCCTATGGCAGAGAAAATTTTATGGGGATTTGGGCAGGAACTCTCCCGCTTCCTTTTCCCACCCCTATATAAATTGCTCGGAGACTTTGGCTATTCCACTTTTTACATCTTCAACTCTCAAGAATCAGTCCGAGGAGCCCTTCTATATTTTCGTAAGTTACCTTTAGTATTCCTTCTTATTTTTAGGACCCTTTCTTTCTTGGCCCCCTAATTTACACCATATTCTTTTAACACCTTCACCTACTTTTCAAATGGGTAAATTCGCTAGCTTAGTAGACACCCCAAAGGGTATAGAGAGTTTTAAAGCCCGTTACAACATACCCACTGGGGTTTCGATCTAGTATTGCCATCAAGGGGAATGGCATGCTATGAGATCAGAAGGGGTGGTAGTAATCCCCATGATTGCTTTCATAAAGGGAAGGATAAGAATCCCCATAGGTAGAGTGACTAGGGATTTTCTAATTGCCCATAGACTCTGTCCGACCCAGTGTGCCCTCAATGTGTTTGGGATACTAAGCAGTGTAGATGCCTTTAATAAGAAGATGAGTGTGAACCTCACTCATCATGATGTTAACTGGGTTTATAATTGTCAGCACCTCAAAGGCCAGGGATATTACCTTAAAACTAGGGTCCTTGAAGTCAGGCTCATATCGTGTCTCCCTGATACTAACAAGGGTATGGACAAAGACTTCCTAATTTTCTTAGGGGAGTGGCATGATGGACTTCATTGCCCAACACGAGACGGGAAACCAGGTGGGGTGCTTAGGTTTAGGTTTATTGCTCTAACGCTACCCCATTCCTTACTAATAGTTGTTTTGTTTTTACTCCCCTTTTCCTAATTTGTAAACTTATTTTTCTTTATCCAACGATTTCCTATTCTAACAATATCTTCGTTTTTGATGAATTTGTAGATAAGTACTCTATAATCCCAAACTCCAATTTCGTCAATGAGCCCCACTTGACGAGGATACTCAAGTCCGAGATTTTCATCCATGCAGATGGACAACTGCAAGTGGCTCACATCACCCTCGACTACAAACCCATATCCACCAGCTTCCAAGCCCCCAAGTATGTGATAAAGGCGAAGGACCCTCGACTGCACCAGATTAACATTGCAATACCTAGCTTCCTCACTGGTCCTCCTCCAGAAGGCACACAACCAGTAGAACTACCTTCCCCGCGCAGTCCCAAGGAAGAGGCAACCTCCTTCCACTTGGTTCTTAAAGAAGCAGCCAAGGTAATGGAGGTTTCGAACTTCGAGGAGGATTTCGAAGTTTTTGACCAACCTCAGTCTCTAGAGCCTTCAAGCGCTAATTTTAGCCATCTTCCCCCCGCACAAGTCAACAGTGTCCAAGAAACCTCTGACATACCCAATGCAATGGTGCTACAAAGAAAGCCCAAGACGAGTCTGTTCGAGCTTCTAAAGTCCCACGTAGAAGGATCGGTGCCTGAGGTGGCCGTCCAGACCAGACCTCCCACTCCTCTTCACACCCACACTTCCCAGCCTGAACCTACAGACAAGAAAAGAAAGCGGGACCGGAAGGGCAAAGACGTGGTTGAGGAGGGAAATGTCATCCCCTCTAAGGAGCCTGAGCCCTAAAAAGGGGCTAAAATAGCTAGGGGAGCACAGACGAGGTCCTTAAGTGAAGGAGCAATTATGGAGAGAAGATATGACTGTCACCCTAGGGTCCAGGTCTGGGAACCCCCTAGTGTTGGATGGAGCTCCTCTTCTCCTGGACTCCTCCATCAGGGACTTCTAGAAGGGGAAAGTAGGCTATGTGGCCAATGCCTTGGATCTGCCACTACTGCTACCTCAAGACATAACTGACTTGAGGTCGCTAAGGAAATATGAAATGTTTCTAACCCTAAAAAGGGACTTAGCAATGGTAGGCTTTCTTTTTCTTTTTTCTTTTTTTCTTTTTCGAAGCATTCATATCATTTAATCTTACTTTCTCTTTTTCCTTTTTTTTTTTTTTTTAAAAGGCAATCCAAGCCATGCACATCGCCGAGGAGTTGGTAAGTGACTCCCACAAGCAGATGAAGGAGAATAAGGGGCGGCGTATAGTTGCCGTTGAGGCATTCACTCTGCCTGAGTAGAAGGAAAACGTAGAGGAGGATGCAGCTAAGGCTGAGTAGGAAGGGTATGAGGTTGGGGTGGCAGAGATCGAGAAGAACCTTAGGGCCCAGGTCATTAGGGTTTGTAGAGGCTACTGCCTCCAAGTGTGGAATGGAGCCCTAAACCAAGTTGGGGTGAATGCTTCTTCCACACTTAAGAGGGTAGAAAATGTCTTCTATCCCCTAGCCCTTCGAGTTGTAAGTCCCTTGAGCTCCCAAGCTGAGGCTGTTCCCAAAGCTCTAGAGCCAAGCTAGGTTACCTCTACTAGTGCTCTTCCAACTTTAACTATCCCTCCCAAAGAGACTGACCAAGCTGGTGCAGTGGAGAAGGATAAGGAGCCAGTAAAGGAGATAGCCCCTGCTCCGGCTAAGCTTCCACCTGTGCCCAAAGACTCCTCCAAGGAGAAGGAAGCCTCATAGGGCCAGGAATTGGTACTGGTCACCCTCCCCTTCACTGCCAATGAGGACCCTAAGGGCAAGGGTACAGCTTAAGCAACAGTGCCCAAGGTGCCTGCCAAAACTGCAGTAAAAGCCAATCCTTCTTCCAAGACCAAATAGGATTCTAATTATATTTTATTGCTTCCTTCTTCTTCTTTTTTTAAGTGTTCCCTTTTTATGTTTTTTTTTTTTTTTACATGTACTTTTTTTGCCTTTCCAAGGCCTTACTTAATGAATAGTACCAAGTTTCTTTATATCTTGATTATCTTTAGCATGTTTATATTGAAGAAAAGGTTATCTTATTACTGCTTATAATTTCATTGATGTAAATTTAATCTACAATCTCTTCTAATTAAGACATAGCATTGTCGTCAACCTTGACAAGTGTCTATACAACTTGTAATCTAACTGTTTAACTGTCAAATCTCATGCAATTGGCAACTTAATAAATTAACTTCCAAACGTTTAATAATTGATAATCTGCAATTTAACTTAAAAACACACTTTGTGTACCTGAAATACTTGGCTCAAAAGGTTAGGTGCAATTCAAGACTGCATCCATAACTTCAGGTAAATATGGAATGTTTATTAGTCCAAGGCATGTAGCTCGAGGAGACTAATGCGTCTAGGGCTTCAATTAATGCTTCACATAGTAGGGGGTGTTAATTTACCCAATGTATGAGGTTCGAGGAACCCAGACATAACTAAGGTTCTGTTTAACACTTAGATGAATAGGAAATATTAATTTACCCAAGGTATATAGTTCGAGGAACTAGGCATGACAAAAGTTCTATTTAACACTTAGATAAATAGGCAATGTTAATTTACCCAAGGTATGTGGTCCGAGGAACCAGTCATGACCAAGGTTCTATTTAACACTTAGATAAATAACTGAAAGTATTAATTTACCCAAGGTATGTGGTCTGAGGAACCAGGCATGACCAAGGTTCTGTTTAACACTTAAATGAATAAAAATTATTAATTTACCCAAGGTATGTGGTTCGAGAAGTCAGGCATGACCGAGGTTCTATTTAACACTTAAAATGAATAAAAAGTATTAATTTACCCAAGGTATGTGGTCCGAGGAGTTAGGCATGATTGAGGTTCTGTTTAATACTTAAATGAATAAAAAGTATTAATTTACCCAAGGTATGTGGTTTGAGGAGCTAGGCATGACCGATGTTCTATTTAATACTTAAATGAATAAGATACACAACATATAATAGTAAAAATAGAAGATGGCAAGATTTCCTTTCATTAATAGTAATACCTTCGTAGATTATTTACATTCCAAGGGCGTAGTATAACATTTTCATCAAAATCTTCTAAAAAGTAAGCACCAATACCAGCCACCGATGTGATGCAGTATGGCCCCTCCCAATTAGGTCCCATCTTTTCCTATGATGGGTTCTTTGCAATACCCATAACCTTTCTCAATACCAAATCACCTGGTGCTAATGGCCTTGCCGTCATGCCTATGTCATACCCCTGCTTAAGCTTCTGCTAATAATATGCCAGCTAAACCATGACAGCTTCTCTCTGTTCATCAACCAAATCTAGGCTTCTCTCCAATTAGCTATCATTGTTGTCTGGGGTAAATAAGCTCATTCTCAATGTCGGAAATCCAGTCTCTAAAGGGATCACAGCCTCGGTCCGAAAAGTCATTGTAAAGGGTGTTTCCCCAATTGACCGACGAAGAGTAGTCTGATATGTCTAGAGAACATGTGGTAGCTCTTCCACCCATCTACCGTTTGCCTCGTCCAACATCTTCTTAAGTCCATTCACTATAACCTTGTTGACTGCCTCAGTCTGCCCATTTTCTTATGGGTAAGCCGAAGTTGAATATCTGTTCCTAATGCCCAATTCACAACAGTATCTTCTAAAGGCTTTCCTATCAAACTGAAGCCCATTATCCGAGATGAGGGTGTGAGGAATCCCAAACCGAGTAACAATGTTTTTTCACACAAACTTTTTTGCATCTAGATCCCTAATATTAGATAATGGTTCAGCTTCCATCCATTTCGTGAAATAATCGGTTCCGACCAGAAGTCATCTTCGGTTTCCCACAGCCTTAGGAAATGATCCTACAATGTCCAAGCCCCACTGAGCAAATGGCCATGGACTAGATAGAAGATTGAGAACACCCCTTGGCTGATGAATGTTCAAATCTTTGGCACTGAGTAAGAGCTCTATATGATAGCGACCTACCCCAAATATGACTTTCACAGATTTTCTAATGCAACTCTTTCGAAAGTGGCTCTACTTCCTCGAGATGGACACAAAGTAAGTATGGTCCAGAGAAAAAGCGTTTGTGCAACTTTTGCTTCTCGGATAATCAGAAACAAGGAGTTTTTCTCCGTATCTTATCTGCCTCTCTCTTCTCATCAGGCAAATTACCCTCTTTGAGAAACAGGACCAAGGGATCCATCCAGCTACGTCCGACCATGATCTGGTGAACTTGGAGATTCTCCTTCTTCTCCTCGATAGGCTTATGCAGATCCTCAACAAGTATAACCCGAGGTAAGTCTTGCCCAGAAGAGGTTGCCAAAGTTGTCAGAGAATCAGCATGTGTATTTTTGCTTCTTGGGATTTGTTGTATGGTGAAAAACTCAAAACTTGACTGCAAACGCCGAGCTTGATTCAAATACCCTTGCATTCTCAAATCTCTAGCTTCCAACTCTCCCTTTACTTGGCCTACAAGTAACCTTGAGTCCAAGAATACTTCTACTGTCTTTCCTCCCATTTTCTGAACCATGTCAATCCCTACTAGCAAAGCCTCATACTCAGCTTCATTTATTGTGGTTGAGAAACCTAACCTTAAAGATTTCTCAGTAGTGATCTTGTCTAGGGACACCACAACTAGCCCCACTCCAGATCCTCTTTGATTAGCTTCACCATTAACATACAACTTCCAGGATGAAGGTCTTGGTAAAGAAACTACCTTAACTTGCTTTCCCCCTGAGTTTTGCTCCTCGTCTTCATCTCTACTAGAGACTCAGTAAATTCTGCCACCAAATTTGCAATAACTTGCCCTTAATAGAGGTCCTTGGCATATACTTAAAGTCAAATGCCCCTAAAATCGTCCCCTATTTGGTAATTCTCCCTATATAATTAGCATTTCAGAGCAACAACTACAGAGGAAGTTGGGTTAAAACCATAACTATATGAGCTTGAAAATAATGAGGGAGTTTCCGTGTAGCATGCACCACAGCCAAAATAGCTTTCTTTAAGGGTAAATAACGAACTTTTGCTTTATGTAGTGACTTGCTCACATAACAGACTGGTCACTGTACTCCATTCTCTACCTTTACCAATACCAGACTTACTGCATAGGGAGCCAAAACAATATAGACAAAAAGAACATCTTCCTCCTCGGGTCCAGACATAATAGGTGGCCAAGAAAGGTAATCCTTCAATTGTTGAAAAGTTAAGGCACATTCTTCAATCCACTCAAACCCATTCCATTTGTGCAACAGTTAGAAGAAAGGCCACACCTGTCTGCAGACCGAGAAATAAATCAGTTCAAGGCTGCAGTCATTCCTGTTAACTTCTGTACTTCTTTGGGATTCTGAGGAGGTTGTAGATTATTGATTGCCTTAATTTGATTAGGGTTGACTTCAATTCCACGATAAGTGACCATGTAACCCAGAAATTTGCCCGAATTGACGCCAAAGGAACTCTTAGAAGCATTAAGGCGTAACTCGTGCTCTCTTAACACCTCAAAAATACTTCTGAGGTCACTACTTTGCCTTGCTTTTCACCACCATGTCATCTATGTAGACTTCAATATTCTTGCCAAGCTGGGGTTCAAACATTCTAATCATCATTCTTTGATAAGTTGATCCAGCATTCTTCAACCCAAATGGCATCACTTTATAATGGTAGTTCCCAGTAAGCGTTACAAAAGCAGTCTTCTCTTGGTCGGCCAAAGCTAAAAGTATCTGATGGTATTCTTAAAAGGCATCCAAAAAGCTCATCTGATGATGACCAACCGTTGCATCCACTAACTAATCTATCTGAGGTATTGGAAAGGGATCCTTGGGGTAATCTTTGTTTAGATTTATGAAGTCCACGCACACTCGCCGTTTCCCATTCTTTTTCTTTACCACCACCGTGTTGGCCAACCATTCTGGGTAAAACACCTCTTTTATTGCCCATGCATGCTTAAACTTCACCACCTCTTCTTTGACAACATCGAAATGTTCTTTAGAAGAGCGCCGAGGTGGTTGCTTCTTAAGGATGACGGATGGATTAACATTCAGATGATGATAAATGGAATTCAGATCCACCTCGGGAGCTTCATAAGCACTCCATGCAAACACATCAACGTTCTTCCTGAGGAAAGCAACTAGTTCTTCCTTCTCCCGAGGAGGCAACTGAACTCCCACTTGGAAAAACTTCTCCTCATCATCATCAATGATGATTTTTTCTAACTTTTCACACTTTGCCTCTTCTGCCACATCATCCGAGGACATGATTGCTTTCTTTGGTTTCTATAAATCCCTTTCTGTAAGGGCCAAGGATTCACCTTAGACTGATATCTAATTGCAGCCACCAAACACTGTTTGGCCATAGCCTGACTTCCAATCAACTCTTCAACTTGGTCTCTGAAGGATACTTCACTTTCAAATGCAAAGTGGAAGAAACAACCCCCATGGCATGAAACCAAGGTCTCGCCATGATAGTAGTGTAGGGGAATATGCATCCACTACAATAAAATCCACCTACACGACTTCTAACCCTGCCTAAACAGGCAGTTTGATCTGGCCTCTTGGGATAACTGTCTTCCGATCAAACCCCACCAAAGGGGACTCATAGCTAACTAAGTCTTCGAGCTTCAACTTAAGCCCCTTGTATAGGCCAAGGTACATGATCTCTGCGCTGCTGCCCTGATCCACCAAAACTCTCTTCACATCATACCCTTCTATCCATAGGGTAACCACTAAGACATCATCATGTGGTTGAAAAGTCCCTACTTTATCCTCATCAAAGAAGCTTAGAGTTGGTCAAACCTCCATTCTCCCCCTCTTAGAATTAGAGATCAAACCCTCAGCATGTGGCCTTGCTATAGACATAACCCTTGATGGATAAGAACCAATCCGACCTGGTGCAGCAAGAATAACACTGATCGTCCCCAGGGGTGGCATTGAGGAAGCATCCCTCTGATGTGCCAACCCTACCTGGCTCCCCTGCCCAATGGGCTGGTACAGGATGACATTAATTATAAGGACACAGGTTGCTCAAAGCCCAAATGGATGGTCAATGGCCCAAAGAGCCCAAAACAATAAATTTGTTAGAGAGTGGGCTGGAAACTGAACTTTCCCTAAGTTAGGTAGATAGTGATCACAATAGGTTAATTATTACTGGGAAGAATAAAACAAACAGTTTTGAACAAGAAAAGCTCTCATTGGTCAAGTTCGAGGAAGGTCTGTTCTTATATATTTCTCTTAGACTTATACAAAAATTACAGTTCTTGGGTATATAATGATTTCTCTCTAGTTTATTTGATCCCCCCTCCCCTTCGTAATGGGGTTTCTTCCTTTTATACTCCCTTCCCTTCTTTCATCTCAGTCCTCCATGTGTAGATCAGATTGCTAGTTTTGATACTTGTCCCATCAGCACCTTCCTAAAGTCTTTGTGGGTAGCTGTAAGGCTGAAAGTTACTATTCAAGTATCACCTCCACATTAATGTAGCCAGAGGGTTAAATGTAGAGCATTCAATGCGGTGGTAATAGTTTTCTTCTCAGATATTTCCTAACTTTCTTTTGTCTCATCCCTTTTTGATGTTTATCCTTCCAAGCACGATTGTCTGTTGCCTTGTTCTTAATGAATGGTCGGACCTTTGACCTCCACTCTGCTTAGCCGAGGAGGTACTTCTCCTTGGACAACGTCTCCTGCTCATTGCAACCAGACTTCTTCTACAGCCCACTAATATGTATGCCTTCGCTAGTGCTTATCTGTCCTCGGGCTATTTGACATCCTCGGGCACGACTCAATACTTATATCTGGGCCCTTCATCCCTACAGATACAATTTATGTTTGTATTTTTAAGTTGTTATTTTTTTATTTTTTTTCAATCTAATTGAAGAAATTAAAAAATAAAATAAATTATAATGAGGTGTAAAAAATTTAAATAATTTAAAAAAAAAATGATGTGGCAAGTTCTGGAGAGGTTAACAAAAAGTCAAAGGCTTCAATTTAAGTTTGAGTTTAAGTTGGATTTGTTAGAGAGATAGAATTTCACTCCTTGTTAAGTTTGGATTAAAAAAAAATAATTTTGTTAAAAAAAATGATAATGATGAGTTTGAGTTTAAGTTGGACTTGTTATAGAGATAGAGTTTCACTCCTTGTTAAGTTTGGACTAAACAAAAATAATTTTATTTAAATAAAATGATAATTTTATTTAAATATTAATGATAATGATGAATTTGAGTTTAAGTTGGACTTGTTAGAAAGATAGAGTTTCACTTTTTGTTAAGTTTGGACTAAAAAAAATAATTTTATTTAAATGTTATGCTATCATGAAAAATTGTGAGAGTTTTAGAGGTTTCGGTTATATATATATATATATATATATTTTATTTAAATATTAATGATAATGATGAGTTTGAGTTTAAGTTGGACTTATTAGAAAGATAAAATTTCACTCCTTGTTAAGTTTGGACTAAACAAAAATAATTTCATTTCAATAAACTGATAATTTTATTTAAATATTGTGCTGATGTGGAAAATTGTGGGAGTTTTAGAGGCTTTAGTTATATATATATATATATATATATATATGATAATGATGAGTTTGAGTTTAAGTTTGACTTGTTAGAGAAATAGAGTTTCAATCCTTGTTAAGTTTGGACTAAACAAAAATAATTAATAAAATGATAATTTTATTTAAATACTTGCCTTTGAGCACAGAGGCTCTTCTATTTTTTGTGTAAGAGTTAATTTAAAACATTTATTATAATTTGATATTACAACATTTTCTAATAACAAAAAAAACCTAAGGGTATGATAATTTTTTTTTTTACCCACAAACGTATAATACTCATCACACTCCTAAATTTTTATCTTATTTTATTTTTTTATGATTGAAAAATGTAGTACTCCCAAATTATAATAAATACAAATTATTAATCTTTACCTAAAAAATAGAAGGGTTTCTAAAATGAATCAGATAAAAGAGAAAACTTAAGGACATGTTTGGTACACTGTAATGATTATTACATGGGAATAGAAATAAGTATTATAGGGAATACATTAAGTTGGAATGTAATAAGTATTACTATTAATTAGTTTGATGACCATTTAAGAATAAAATCCTGAATATGCATCCACAATTTAGTAGAGTATAACAAGAAGGTGTAATTAAATCCAACAAAGGGATGAAAGACGACTATGTGATCGTCTCGGGCGCATGGCATGACAGCCATCACTGCCCAACCAAGCATGGAAAGCCAGGTGGGCCATGTTAGATTTAGGCACACTAACTATAGTCCCAAGGTCCTCGTCCTTTAATCGTTTTTGTTTTCCTTTGTACTACTATTTGCGAGTCTCTAACATAGCTTTGCTGTGCCTTGGAACAGATAAAAACTTCGTAGCTCCTCGGCTAAGTCTTACGAACGTCGCCGCCCTCAATTTCCTGTTGAGATCTGAGATTTTTGTGAGCGAGGACGGACAGCTCCGATCGGCTCCTCTTATTTTGGGCTACACAGGAAATCCAAAGGGTTTCCAACCAGTCGGCAACGCAATTGTCCAAGGAAACCGCCGCCTTGCCCGTATTGACGTTGGTCAGAAGGGTTTTTTGGCGTCATATGATCTAGAGCCCGTACCACATCCACGCCCTCAAGCTATACCTCCTCTCGTCCAACCACTCCAGCAAATCCCTCTCGGACAGGCAGCTGAAGGCGAAGGGGTCGGTTCTTCCACCTCCTCGCTAGAGGAACAGATAGATAGATTCCAGTTTGGGGGCGAGGGTCCAGGAGCCGATCGAGTGATAGAGGTTTCGGACGCTGAGGAGGATACCGACAAGCAATCGGGCATTCACCTTAATCTATTAGCTGCTCATTCTGAAGGCTCTTCGGACGACAACATGGACCTGAGGAGTTTGATGAAAGGCAGGGGAAAAAAACCCGAGCAGAAAGATGCTGGGTCGTCAAAAGTAGTAGTGACACTGCCTCCAGCGTCCACGCAGGTTCCTGACCCAAGTCTGAAGCCCATTCCGGACTTAAAGAAGAAAAGGCCCCACGTTGAGGTTGGGGAAAAACAAAAGCTGCCAGACAAGGGGGCTAAGCAGCAGAAAGTGGTGGACAGCCGAGCCTATAGGGCTTCATCCACTGAAAGCCGAGAAGAGGCTTTTGTGGCAAATGTACGCCGAGGGGGAGGACCGAGAATCTGGTCTCCCAAGTTGGAGCTGGAGGGCGCTCCAATCCTGTGGGATACCTCCCTCAGGAATTATGACGGAGGGAGGGCAGGCTATGTCGCCGAAGCCTTGCAGCAACCACTCCTCCTTCCCCACGACATGGAGTCCTACAGGCGCTTCAACCAGCAGGAGCTCTTCATGTCTCTTAAGAGGGACCTAGCCATGGTAAGTGCACCATTTATGAGTTTAAGTTTTATACTTGATTGGCTTCGTTTTTCTTCTTATCAGTGAAAGTGTTGTCATGCAGATTACTCAGCAAGTCTATGTGGCTGAGGGGTTGAACAAGGAGTCTTGGATCAAAGCCCAAGCAGCAATCCAATCCCAGCATGAAGTAGAGGCATCCCTTGGAAAGCTGAAGGAGGAGCATTCTCAAATGTCCGAGGAGCTTAAAGAGGCGATCTCCCAGAAGCGAAGCCTCGATGCTGGGCTTAAAAATGTTGAAAAACAGGTCGAGGAGCAGCGAAAACTGCTGAATGCCTCGGAGGTTAATTTGGCGACCGAACGGGAGCTGGTGAAAGGACTCAGGGCCGAGCTGCAAAAGGCTAGGGATAACGCCAAAACAGCCGAGCAAAAGGTTCAATTGGCCAAGGAGTCAATTGAAACCGAGAAGAAGGCAGTGTACCAGTTGGGGGCAGATGTGACAGCGCGGGAACTCACTGAGCAGTTTGCATCTGTTTGTCGCGAGTACTGCGACAAAACCTGGGAAAAAGCCTTGGAAGCAGCTGGGGTACCCTCGGACTCTCCCTTGAGATTACCTGGGAGCATCTACTATGATCCTGATATCCAAGAAATCCCAGTGGATGATCCCTCTGCCCCCCAGCCTCCTGAGGCTTCTGGGCCAAGCCAGGCCGACCAGGCTCCTCCGTCCACCCTTTGTGCAAGCAAGGAAACTGGTCAGCCAGGCGCTAAAGATAAGCCAGCTGAACCAACCAAAGGAAAAGACCAAGGGTCAGGCGGAGAGAAAATTTCTTCTGAGCCCAAGGAAAAGCCTACTGAAACTACTGCTTGGACAAGCCAGGCTGCTGACCCCGTGCTTCCTCCAGCGAAAGAATAGATATATAGGGTTTTTATTTTGCACTTACAATTTTGTTCTTTATTTAAGAAATTGTAGTCCTTTCTTTCTTGTTTTGCTGATTAAGTACATACTTTTTTTTGAATGGAATGGCTCCCTATTTGTCTTTTGATGTCTTTGATACATGCTTTATCACTTACTATTGCCGTACATACAATCATACATTGCAATTGTGACATGATAATATAAATAACTTGACTGATACATCATAATGGTGGTGTGAGTAATTAAAATTGAAAAGGATAGGCCGAGTAAGAGTTATTGACGAGAAATGATTAGAATAAGTGCATACGCGAGTTTCGCATGTCCTTCCAAGTAAAACATAAGTTATTACCTCTCGGTTTCGTACTAAACGTAACGGAGGAAGACATTTATAACTTAGAACCAATTTAAACTCAATCAGGAATTTTAGCACTAAAAACCCCAGTAACAACAACTGCGCGCGGGGGGGGGGGGGGGTATCGACTAACCTGTCGTTTGGTTCAAGGATCATGGGGTTTGACTGTATTCGTGTGTCAACTAACCCTAATCACCTGGTCCGAGGACTACAGGTATGATAGGATTTAAGTTTAAACACTAGAGAACTGTAACTGAGTGCTAACTAACCCAAATCATCTGGTCTGAGGACTACATGCATGATTGGATTTAAATTTAAACACTATAGAGATGTAACTGAGTGCTAACTAACCCAAATCATCTGGTCCGAGGACTACAGGCATGATTGGATTTAAGTTTAAACACTATAGAACTGTAACTGAGTGCTAACTAACCCAAATCATCTGGTCCGAGGACTACAGGCATGATTGGATTTAAGTTTAAACACTATAGAGATGTAACTGAGTGCTAACTAACCCAAATCATCTGGTCCGAGGACTACAGGCATGATTGGATTTAAGTTTAAACACTATAGAGATGTAACTGAGTGCTAACTAACCCAAATCATCTGGTCCGAGGACTACAGGCATGATTGGATTTAAGTTTAAACACTATAGAGATGTAACTGAGTGCTAACTAACCCAAATCATCTGGTCCGAGGACTACAGGCATGATTGGATTTAAGTTTAAACACTATAGAACTGTAACTGAGTGCTAACTAACCCAAATCATCTGGTCCGAGGACTACAGGCATGATTGGATTTAAGTTTAAACACTATAGAACTGTAACTGAGTGCTAACTAACCCAAATCATCTGGTCCGAGGACTACATGCATGATTGGATTTAAGTTTAAACACTATAGAACTGTAACTGAGTGCTAACTAACCCAAATCATCTGGTCCGAGGACTACATGCATGATTGGATTTAAGTTTAAACACTAGAGAACTGTAACTGAGTGCTAACTAACCCAAATCATCTGGTCCGAGGACTACAGGCATGATTGGATTTAAGTTTAAACACTATAGAACTGTAACTGAGTGCTAACTAACCCAAATCATTTGGTCCGAGGACTACATGCATGATTGGATTTAAGTTTAAACACTATAGAACTGTAACTGAGTGCTAACTAACCCAAATCATCTGGTCCGAGGACTACATGCATGATTGGATTTAAGTTTAAACACTAGAGAGAATACTTTATGCAGAGAATTGACACATCTGTTGAAGGAGAGACTTGGTCAATAAAAGTACCTCTTGAGGTTATTTACATTCCATGGGCGCGGTATTACATGACCATCTAGGTCTTCTAAGAAATATGCCCCAATGCCTGCTCCTGAGGTGATACGATATGGTCCTTCCCAATTGGGTCCAAGTTTTCCCCAAGCCGGGTTCTTTGCGGTGCCTACAACTTTCCTCAACACTAGATCACCAGGCTCTAGTGGCCTTAGCTTTACGTTAGCATCATAGCCTTACTTGAGTTTCTGTTGATAATGTGCCAGACAAACCATTGCATTCTCCCTCCTTTCCTCAATCAAGTCTAAGCTCCTCTGCAGTTGCTCATCGTTATCGGCCGGACTAAATGAACTAGTTTTCATTGTTGGGAACCCGGTCTCCAAAGGAATGACAGCTTCAGCCCCATAGGTCATTGAGAAGGGGGTCTCCCCAGTAGACCTACGAGGCGTAGTCCTGTAAGCCCAAAGTACGTGCGGCAGTTCGTCTACCCATTTGCCCTTCGCATCATCTAATCTCTTCTTCAAGCCATTCAGTATGACTTTGTTGACGGCTTCTGCCTGTCCATTACCCTGGGGATAGGCTGGGGTGGAGTATCTGTTCAAAATTCCCAGCTCACTGCAGTAGTTCCTAAATGCCCTGCTATCAAACTGCAAGCCGTTGTCCGAGATGAGAGTGTGAGGAACTCCGAACCGGGTAACAATATTCTTCCACACGAACTTTTGCACATCAACGTCTCTGATGTTGGCTAAGGGCTCAGCTTCAACCCACTTGGTGAAATAGTCCGTTCCGACCAGGAGATACTTCTTGTTTCCTGCAGCTTTGGGGAAGGGTCCCACAATATCCAAGCCCCATTGGGCGAAAGGCCATGGGCTAGATAGCGGATTAAGGTTTCCCCCTGATTGGTGAATGCTTGGAGCGAAGCGCTGACATTGATCACACTTTTTAACGTATTCATGTGCCTCCTTTTGCATGTTAGGCCACCAATAGCCTTGTGTGAGGGCTCGGTGTGCCAAGGACCTGCCCCCCGTGTGGCTCCCGCAAATTCCTTCGTGCAGCTCTTCTAGCAACGTCTCGATTTCCTCAGGATGCATGCACAACAAGTATGGCCCCGAGTAGGAGCGTCTGTATAATTTCTGGTCCTCGGATAACCAGAATTTAGTCGCCTTCCTTCGAATCTTATCAGCTTCTGCTCTGTCTTCAGGCAATACATCTTCTTTGAGAAATCTGATTAGGGGGTCCATCCAGCACGGCCCGGCTCTGACCTGGTGAACCTGGACTGCCCCTGACTTCGCCTCCGTGGGCCTGTGCAAGTCCTCGACGAGGATGATCCTTGGCAGGTCTTGTGTCGAAGAGGTGGCAAGCGTGGCCAGGGAGTCAGCATGTGAGTTGCCACTCCTGGGGATATACAGCAAACTGAAAAAGTCGAACCCCGACTGTAGCTGTTTAACACGACCCAGGTACCCCTGCATTCTTTCGTCCTTTGCCTCAAACTCACCTTGTACTTGACCTACTACCAACCTTGAGTCCGAGAACAGTTCCACGGATTTCCCCCCCATTTTACGGACCATTGTCATTCCCATCAGTAGGGCCTCATACTCCGCCTCATTATTCGTTGCCGAGAAGTCCAGCCTTAGTGACTTCTCGATGGTGATTTTCTCGGGGGATATCAGTACCAGCCCAACCCCAGATCCTCTTTGGTTTGCCGCGCCATCAACGTACACTTCCCAATGGGAGGGATGTTGTTGGGAGATCATGCCAACTGATTTCTCGTCCATGCTTGACGTGGGCTTTACTTCTTCTAACTGGGGCTCCGTGAACTCAGCCACCAAATCTGCGAGGACCTGTCCCTTGACCGATGTGCGGGGCATATATCTTATATCGAAAGCCCCTAAGATTGTACCCCACTTGGCAATCCGACCGGTGTAGTCAGCACTTCGGAGTATAGCTTTGAGTGGGAGTTGTGTGAGAACGATGACCGTGTGGGCTTGGAAGTAGTGGGGCAGCTTCCGTGTGCCCAGCACTACTGCCAGGATAGCCTTCTCCAGAGGCAAATAGCGAATCTCGGCCTCATGCAGCGACTTGCTTACGTAATAAACAGGCCTTTGCACACCAGAATCTGATCGTATCAACACCAGGCTCACTGCATAGGGGGCTACAGCTATGTAGGCGAACAGTACCTCATCAGGCTCAGGACTGGACATGATAGGTGGCCGAGCCAGATAATCCTTGAGTTGCTGGAATGCAGAAGCACATTCCTCAGTCCATTCGAATCCCTTCCACTTGTTGAGCAGGGAGAAAAAGGGACGACACCTGTCTACTGATCTAGAGATGAACCGATTGAGGGCAGCGGTCATTCCAGTTAGCTTCTGAACCTCCTTGGGGTTCCGAGGAGCTCGTAGATCGTTGATGGCCTTTATCTGGTCGGGGTTGACTTCGATTCCTCTGTGCGTGACCATGTATCCTAAAAATTTTCCGGACCCTACCCCAAACGAGCATTTAGAAGCATTCAATCGTAGCTTGTACTTTCGTAGAATCTCAAAGGTACTTTCAAGGTCCTTCACATGCTCGGCTATAACTTTGCTCTTCACCACCATGTCATCTATGTAAACCTCGATATTCTTGCCCAGCTGTGGCTCGAACATCCTCGTCATCATCCTCTGGTAGGTAGCTCCCGCGTTCTTCAAGCCAAACGGCATTACTTTGTAGTGGTAGTTGCCAATAGGGGTGACAAATGCAGTCTTCTTCTGGTCATCCGGGGCTAATGGTATCTGGTGGTAGCCTTGGAAGGCGTCTAGGAAGCTCATCCGAGGGTGGCCGACGGTGGCATCGACCAGCTGATCTATTTTTGGCATTGGGAACGGATCTTTGGGGCATGCTCTATTCAAATCCGTGAAGTCCACGCATACTCGCCACTTCCCACTCTTCTTCTTCACCACCACGGTATTTGCCAGCCATTCGGGATAAAAAACTTCTTTGATAGCCCCAGCCACTTTGAGTTTCGCTACTTCGTCTCTAACTGCATCAGCATGCTCCTTGGATGGGCGCCGAATGGGCTGTTTCTTGGGGGTGATCAGTGGATTCACCTTCAAGTGGTGGCATATAAACTCCGGGTCTACCCCTGGGGCCTCATAAGGACTCCAGGCAAACACATCGAGATTTCGCTTAAGGAACTCTATCAGCTCTTCCTTCTCTTGAAGAGGCAGCTGAGATCCGACTTGAAAGAACCTATCAGGATCATCTCCAATGACCACTTTTGTTAGATCCTCACATCGAGTGCCTTCATCTGGTTCTTCAAAGGGCAATCCCCGAGACTGTAGTTGCTATGAATCCCTCCCGGCTGCGTCCGAGGCTTCGGCCGAGGTCTTATGCTGAATGGCAGCTACCAAGCACTGACGAGCAGCAGACTGGTCTCCTCGGATCTCGCGTATCTGCCCTTCTGACGGATATTTGACCTTTTGGTGCAAAGTAGAGGGAACAGCCCCAAGTGCGTGAATCCAAGGCCTGCCCACGAGTGCCGTATAGGGCGAATATGCATCCACGACTATGAAATCTAACTCCACCACCTCGGTACCAGACTGCACTGGTAAGCGTATCCGGCCTTTCGGAACGACAGGCCTTCCTTCAAAGCTCAAAAGGGGGGAATCGTACGGCGTCAGGTCCTGGGGCTTTAGGCCTAGCCCCTTGTAGAGGTCTGGGTACATTACCTCCACAGCACTGCCCTGGTCCACCATCACCCTCTTTACATCGTACCCTCCTATCCTGAGGGTGATAACTAGTGCATCATCATGGGGTTGGATGGTGCCAATCATGTCTTCGTCCGAGAATCCCATGACCAACGGGGCACCAGACTTAGTTCTCTTAGGTCCTCGGCTTGGCTCCCCTACGGGTGGTCGACTTACTGACATAATTTTCAATGGCCAGGATCCTGTTCTTCCTGGCGCGGCGAAGACGACGTTTATAGTCCCTAGCGGCGGTTTTGGGGGGTCGTCTCTGCGTGGCCCTAGTCCCGTCTGCCCTCGGCCGCTGGAGGGATGCAGGAGGTGTTTCAATTTACCGTCGCGGACCAGTTGGTCCAGGTGATCCCACAGGCTCCTACAATCCTCCGTGGTATGCCCATGGTCTTGATGGTACTGGCAGTACAGATTATAGTTGCGTTTCTCGGGGTTTCCTATCATCTTGTTCGGCCACCTGAAGAATGATTCGTTCTTGATCTTTTCCAGGACCTGGTGTACTGGCTCTTTGAACACGGTGTTGACTGGTTGAGGGTTCATCGATCCTGATTGCCCGGCAAAATCCCTCCGTGGTTTATTATAATTGTAACAGTCCGACCGCGAGTCCCTCCTCTCCTGAGAGATAACCTTGTCCTTTCCCTTGCCCTGCTGCTGATCTTCTTCAACCCTCTTATACTTCTCTATGCGGTCCATTAGCTGACGCACGTTTGTGACCGGTTTGCCAGATAGAGATGCCCTCAAACCGTGATCAGTAGGGAGGCCGAGCTTGAATGTGCTGAGGGCCATTGCATCATTGTTACCTTCCATCTCATTGAACATCTCCCAGTACCTATCTGAATATGCCTTCAAGGACTCACCTTCCTGCATGAACAAGGATAGCAGGGAGGAGAAAGGTCTGGCCGCTCTTCGGCATGTGACAAAACGAGAGCCGAACGCCTGAGTGAGCTCTTTGAAGGAGTTGATGGAGCCTGCCTTCAAGCCGTCAAACCACCTCATGGCCACAGGCCCCAGACTAGAAGGGAAAACCTTGCACATCAGGGCTTTGTCTCTGGCGTAGACAGCCATCTTTTGGTTAAAATGACTCACATGCTCCACGAGGTCAGTCTTACCATTATAGATGGTAAACGTTGGCTGGTTAAAACGCCGAGGGAGTCTAGCCTCCTCTATCCTGCGCGTGAAGGGCGACTTAGATATCTGGTTCAGAGCCCTGTTCATGGCATCGTTCTCCATGTCCTCGTGTGATGGACTTCTACGTTGCCTCTTACGATGGGATTCCTCCTCATAAGTGTAGGACTCGCTGGCGGGTGTCTTAGATTTGTGCTGATAAGAGACATCCTGCTCATCATCAAGATCATCCTCAGAGTATGAGGAATCCCGTCTCCTCTTTGCATGGCGCAGCTCTCTCTTTAGTTTTTCTACTTCCAGTTGCAAGTCGCGGTTCTTCTTTGCATGGGACATGTGACTTCCGCCCTGTGATTGGCCCTGGCTAAGGCGCACTGTGTGTACGCTACCTTCACGATTTTGTCCCCTCTCTAGGTTGGCAAAATAGTCCACGTGTTGGGATGCCCTGGATTCCGCTTGCTGTTCACCTTGTCCTGCCATCATCAACTGTTGTTTTCACTCTTGCACAAGCTCTCCCCACAGACGGCGCCAATTGTATGGTCAGTTTTTGCGGCCCAAGCCCAAGGAAGTATGGATTTGGAGCTCACCGAGCCCGAATCAATTAATTTTGTAGAGAGTGGGTGAAAGAGCTAGGCTAATAATGAAAAGAACAGTATTAAACGGCAACACCAATGGGAGGATTTGGGTTAATATGTCCTCGGACTGATATGAGTGCCATGTCCGAAGAGGTGCTTTTCATTGATAATTTAAAATTACAATTCTTGGAGCTGCAGTCATCCTATATCTTCTTTTTTTCCTTCTCCCCCTTTTTATCAGAGGCCCCCTTCCCTTATATAGCACTGCCTTCCTACATCTTCTCCGTCCACTTGTTCATCATCCAGGCGTCCACTTGAGGGCATGTCCCATCACCCCACTCTTAGCCTTATGTGAGTGGTGGTAGCTGAGAAAGCACTGTTCAGGGGTCTTGTCCACATAAATGCGGCCAGAAAGGTAGGTGCATTGCATTAAATGTGGTGGCTGAAGTATGCCCCCTTGATATTTCTCTGTTCCCATTACCTTTACGTGTGTCTAGGGCTCCTTTCTCTCTTAACACTTGTCACACAGATCGCTTGAACCTCCCATGCTCGTGTTGGATCAAACCTCTTCGGATCCGAAGATGTTGGACTACTCGGACATATGAACATCTCCTCGGATAGTACACGTGTTCATCTCAAGGCATTGTCCTTTGACATGGGCCGGACTGAAGGCCTCGCCTCCTCGGACGAAAAGTGTTCCTCATTCAGGGCCTTGGGCCCAATAAGTTGGGTTGGGTTTTTCTCCCCCCACAAAATCATTTTTAAGTCAAATTTCCTAAAATACACTTATTTTAGGATGTTCAAAATAGAGCTAATAATTAACAATAAGGAAAATTTATTTTCTTTCCTTTTGAAGATGTGGCAACTAATGGTTTTTTAAGAATTTTTTTTAAAAAGTTATTACATAAGGTGAAGGAATAGATATTCAGTACTTTTGATAATGAATAGTTATTTTTCATTTTGAAGAATAGCTATTCATAAGGAATAATTATTCATTGTAATAAAAACATAACCAAACAATCAAATAGTTATGCCATAAGAATATCTATTACATTATAATATCTATTACAGTCTACCAAACGTGCCCTATGGAATTCTATTTTAAGTGTATGACCCGAAGTAAACAACTTATGTATTCCTATGTTGTTGCAAAATACAAAACCATGAATCACAAAAGAAAAAGGAAAATAGTAAAAAAGAAAACCAAGCAGACAAAAAAAACGTAATGATGAGGAAGAGCAGACTTTTCCCTATAAGATTTGCACATTCACTTAGAAACTAAAAAAAAAAAAAAAATTAGAAATATTGGTTATATGTTTTTTTTTTTTAATCTAAAAAAATATCATTTAAAAAAATTTTAAGGTTTATGGTTACATACCTTCCTTTCCAGCAGTGTTGATTGTGCAGCCCTATCACAAAATGGCTCTAGCAAAAAATCTGCATAAAATGACTACCAAAATTTAATGAAAAATAAGAATAAATTTAATGACTACCAAAATTTAAGGTTTAATGTTGCATACGTTCCTTTCCAACTGTGTTGATTGTACAATTCTATCATAAAATGGCTCTAGCGAAAAATCTGCATGACCAAAAAACAAATTCAGTGAATATATATTGTGTACAAAGAGGATGTGATACAAAAATTAAAGATTTACATACCTTTTCAGTAGTATTCATTCACAAAATGGCCCTGAAAAAACAGTGTGAGACAGGAGGCGAATGATTGTGTATTGAGTGAGTTCACTGATTTTATATTTTTAGGGGAAGGTTGAGTGGTGTTTGATATTGCTAACCCTAATTCTAAGAGGAGTTACTGTTTATTTTTTGAGGGTATTTTTGGAACTACATAAAAGAGATAATTAAAAAAAAAAAAGAAAAAAGAATCTAAGATATTTTTTTTTAATGTGATTTTAATATCTATATTTGAAAGTAGTACGTGATTGTTGGTTTTTTTCCAAACAAATAAAAAGATAAATGTGCATTTCTTTTTTAAGAAATAAGTAGTAAATGTAATTTATTTTTTGAATGTGTATTTGGAAGTGGTGTAGTATTTGAAAAAATTGGGATAATGATAAGTGTTTTGAAAAGATTGGGATTAGGATAAGTGTTTTTTTTTTTTTAAATTAAAACCACTCTTCCACTAACTCGTGTTTTCAAAACAACCCTACTTACCAAAACAAAAACCTACCGTAAGTTGAAAGAAAAAAAAAAAAAAAAAAAAACTATCCTTACCCCATGGTAACTTACATTAATAATTCTATCCAAAAAAGAAAAAACCTCATCCAATATGTTGAATTTAAAAAAAAAAATAAAAAAATTTATAAATTTATAAAAAAAAAAAAAAAAAAAAAAAAAAAAAAAAAAAAAAACCTATCCTTATCCCACGGTAATCTACATCAATAATTTTATTAAAAAAAATAAAAAATAAAAACTCATCCTTACAAAAGGAAAAAGAATGTGAAAAAAAATATAGCCAAAAAAAGAAAAAACTAAGAGTGAAAAAATTAAATAAAAAAAAAGCGAAAAAGAATTAAAGAACGTTAAAAGAAATTGGAAAAATGAAACCTAAATTTAAGGATGTCTATTTTTGAAAGTAAAAAGAAAAAAAGAAAAGAAAAAGAAAAAGCAAGTCTGAACTTGTAAAAAAAAAAAGGAAGAAGGAAATTGGTGTGACATTATTGACCTTATTTTTAAAAACTTGTAAGAAAAGTTATTGGATGCTTGATGAGGGTATTTTTGACATGAAAAAATTCCAGTTGAATGAGAGGAATCATTTTATATATAGTATAGATTATGCTGACTTGGAAAATTGTGAGAGTTTCAAAAGTTTCGGATTTATATATATACATATAGATTATATATCTTTTATTATTACATTCTACTAAACGTACTCGAAGTTTTTACAAAACCAAGTAAGTAAAAAAATTGGAAGAAAAAAAAAAGTTTGTGAGAAACCTATAAGTATGGTTTTAAAAACCAAACCGAACCGGCCAGTTTTACTGGATCAACCGTGAATCAAAGCTTATACTGGTTCGATTCTAATGAAAAACCGAAAATTAAGAAAAAAGCAAAAAAAAAAAAAAAAAAAAAAAAACCTGGAAACCGGATGGTTGAACCGATTTTGCACAATGGGTGAAAACAGATGTGGAACAATGTGTTGCAGCAAAAGTCTCATATAAATTCTTTTTCCCTCAAAGCTAGCTTTTTGGAGCTGAGAAAATTCCTTCCTACCTTGGAGAGGAGAGACCACAATTAATACTGATACATAGCCTCAATCCATTAGAAACCGTGTGTGGCCACACCTTTTACTTTTTTTCTTACACTCCGTCTGGTTGGAGTGAAAATAGGAGGGGTGGAAAATGAAGAGAGGAAAACAAGGGAAAAAACGATGTTTTCCCTTGTTTGGTACAGGAAAGAAAACACAGAGAATAGAAAATGCTAAAGAAAAAAATCCACCAGGCCCACAAATTTTTTTCCTCGGGATTTGGGAGGAAAACTGGGAAGAAAAGAGAGAAAGGGGGGCTTAACACTTAAAATTACATATTTACCCCTCCTCTTATGAGTCAGGTCCTTGACTCTTGTTTTTTCTTTTTCTTTTTTCTTTTTTTTTTTTAGTTCTTTTCTTTTGTGTTCATACAACACCCTTTCTTTTTTCAATTGTTTTGGTTTTATATATATATATATATATATAAAAAATTGTTTTAGTTTTTTATTTTTTGAAAAAAAAGTTTTGGGTTCTTGAACTTCTTATCCTCTTTTTATTTTAGTTTTTTAATGAAGAAATCATTCATACATAGTTTTTTAATAAAATATAATGTATTATTTTTGTTTTACCTAAATTGGATATAATGGTAACTTTATACAAACTTTATTTTCTATCCTCTCACTTTTCTTCTCCACTATTTTCTATCATCCCACTTTTCCACCCCTCCAACCAAATACATAAGAGAAAAAACTAAATATTTTTCATCTTCTCACTATTTTCCATCCTTCCATTTTTCCACTCCTCTATCCAAACGGATCTTAAAGAATCAACTACTACTAATAGATAACAGAAAACTGATTTTTGGCTTTTGTGAAGAGTGGCGGCACTAAAGTATTGAAGTGCCCTAGCTAGCCATATGTGATGATTTAATCCCCACCGTCCAATCTTTAATGTGATCCACCTGTCAATATGCCACCTTATTTACAATATTCTTACTTTTTAGGCACTTGCACGTGCACATGTTGCACTAATAGATCCCAATCAATCAAGTATTATCATGCTTCACAACTTACGTATATTTAATGTACCATTATCTTGGTGGCTTTTAACAACACTAGTCTGGATTTTCAGAGCTTGTAGTTGACTTGAAGGTGATAACATGGCTTCAAGAATTTTGTTCAGGGTGTTCTTATTTTACTTTGAAAAAATTTCGTGTCATTTTAGTCTGTTTCAGGATATTTCGGTAAATATCGGCCGAAATTCAAGATTTGGCTAGCATGAAGTTTGTGCTTAAAAAAAAAATTCTTAAAACCAAAAAAAATTTGCATTATGTACACCAAAAGACCTCAAAAGGAAAAAAAATGAAAAAAAAAATGAACAAAGGTACCTGTACAATAAACTATAAGTTCATTTGAAATATTAATAAAATTATTAATTATTGTTATTTAGTTGTTTCATAAATTTTTTTGTCTTTTATAAACTATAATTTGTTGTATTGTTGTTTCATTAATTTTGAAATTATTAATTGTTGTTTAGCCTAACATAATTTAATCTGTTTGTCTTTTATAATGTATTAGTTTATTAAATTATTAATTATTGATGTTTAGTTGCTTCATTAATTTTTTTTACTAACTACTAGCTGTCTAGCACCACCCCATTGTGCATTAGCACACACTAGCACACACCTCATGTGTGCACACACCCTTGCCTCTCCGATACTATACTGGAGACCATTTCGATTTAGTTAGAGAAACGAAATATTTCGGTACTGGTTAATACCGTTGTACCGTTTCAGAATTACCACTAAATATATATATATATATATATTATCTTAAAAATATAAAATAATTTTAAAGTCTGACATAATAATTCCTTTAAATATTAATAATTATGGTTGTAGTGTATATATATATATATATATATATATTTTTTTTTTTTGTAGAAGAGTTATAGTTTAATAATAATACTAAGTGCCCGTTTGGATTGGGCTAAAATAGCTGAAACGCGCGTTTGCGTTTCAGTTTTTTTTTTTCCACACGTTATAGGCCAATTTTTTTTACTGTTCATTCACTATTGCGGCTATTATTCATGAATAGTAGCCGCAATATTTGACTTTTCTCCTGAACAGTGCACGGTGTGCACTGTTCATGGACCCACAAATTTTACTTTTTAGTAACTTTTTCATTAAAAATGGGTCCTACATTACTATTTACACATTTAAAAATTATTTGCTACAGTGTTTTTCAATTTTCAGTTTTTAGCTGTATATGGGATGTACATGTGCTTACTTTTCTTTAAAAAAAAAAAAAAAGCGACACGTGGGTGCTTGGAAATAAGTTTGAAAATTTTGAAAGCATGACTTATTTAATGACTTTAGTGTACAAAACAAGATAGAGCAATGGGCATTCAAAACTAGAAATACCAAAACACAGAGAGGCGGAAAAGTCAAAGAAAAACAGAGAACGGAGAAGAAAAGGCGAGGAAGAAGAAGCTAAAGCAGGTGGGGAAACTGTGATTGACAAAATGGAAGTGGCTGGAGACATGAAAGTGACCGGCGATGTGGTGGTCAGTGGCTGTGACGACAAAAACTGATGATTTTTGGCTTTTTATTTTTTCTTTTCAGATTCTCTGTTACAATTTTTTTTTTTAGATTTTAGTTCAAAATTTGTTTGGCATAAAAATTTTGAGGGTGTTCCTATTTTCTTTTTAAGGGTAAACAAATAAAAAAAAAATTTAATTATTATATATAATTTTTTTTTTCAAGTCAGAGTGTTCCTGGGAACACCCTGAACTCTGAGTGGCGCCGCCACTGATAACAGCACTGTGATGAGAGCTATATTGGGTTTGTCTTGCCATAACTCCTTGCTTGGACATATATATTATGATATTTGTATTTATCTGAATGGGATGCGGAAAACTTCAATAAGTTGTATTAAGAGAGGGTGGAATATAGTTGCGCATTCTTTAGCTAAGTAAGCAAAAAATATTGATGATGTAGTCTATTGGATAGAGGATTCACCACCACCGGTGGTGGAGGCTTTGTTTTACATATTATTGAATGAATGAATGTCTTGCTTTCAAAAAAAAAAAACAGCACTATATTCCTATGTCTCAAAATTTATTCCAAAGCCCAATTGGAGAAATTAATTACTGGGCTAGTGGGCTCAGTCCTTGACCAGTGCAGCCATAACTGAGCCTTAAGCCAAGTAGTTGGGCTTGTTTTTAACTTATTTTAGGCCCAGTTTTTGTCCCAGTCCCACATTCATAGGCCATAGCAGAGCCTTCCGACAAGTATTTGGGCTTCGTTTTGGGCATGTTTTACCTTATGCGCCATTATAAACTCACCCCACTACCCAAAAAATAAAAGAAAAAATCCAAAATTTTATCCAAGTGTTTATTTGGGTGGGACAGCATACCTTTATTAAGTTAATTGAGACTTTAAAAATGCTAGTTAGGGCAGCACTAGTAAGGCATGTGCTTGCCGTTGAATAAGAGTAGCGATTAAAGACAATTCTAAATTTTATTTATATCACAAAACAAAAATATAAATCATTTTATTTTTGAAATATATAGAGATTTACATTAATCAAAAGAAATATTAATTTTAAGAATTTTGATAATTATGTTATAAAAAGTTAATTTAAAACATATAAATATCTATTTTACTATAATAGTATTTTTAGTACCTATTTACTAAGGCAATATATCCATTTAATAAAAACTTCTAAAAATGATAACAAATATCATTATCTTTCAATAAGCAACTAAGTTTTGCTATAAAAAAAAAAGACATGTGTTATCAAATTTTCCATTAGATAAATTATAAGTTTCAAAAATTTAAACCTAAAACAAATAAAACACCTTATATTATCATTCCAACTTTCCAAGCATTACTACCATCTAAAACTCAAAATACATGAAGAAAATCTTGGGATGTTAAAATTTAGTGGGAGTATTTTAGACATTATACAATAAAATATTTTAATAATCATAAATTTTCATTAGGGTTTAATTGAGAGAATCACAATATGACATATATGCTATTTTCCAAAATTTTAAAGGAAAAATTGCTTGATTTAAAAGTTTAAGGAGGAATTGTAAACTACCCCAAACATAAGGATGAAAAGTGTTTTTATCCTAAGTTTTTTGTTTTTTCGTTTTTTTTTTTTTTTGGTTTTTGTGTGTAAAACTATGTGTTTTTACTTAAAATGGTGCGTAAAAAAAAATACAAAAAGTCAACCCAAGAAAATTGTATGTGAAATAGTGAATTTTGGCTCAACAAAGTTGACTAAACCAATAAAAAATTTCTAGAAACCTAACAGAATGGTACAACATTTTCATAATTCCTTTTTAATTTTTTTATATTTTATTTTGATTCGTAAAGAATTAACAGCTTAGCAATTCTAAAAATATTATGACGACAACAAGATGTCTTAACATTTTTACAAAAGAAATGTTATGTCCATGACATTTTCATAACAAATTATAAGTAGTAGATTGTCACAGGTTGTTATTGGTGGGTAAAAAACTAATTTCATTGGCAAGTTTAAATTAGAACCAATAATAATTTACCATTATTGATGCTCATTTTTGACAAAAGAGCCCAAAGGCAGAAGAAACCCAACAATATGAAAAATATGGAAAAAGATAATAGTGAAATAAAGACCATTGGGCCAAAATAGCAGGAATAATGGTCAACAGGCCTACCAAAATAATAACTGGTCTGAGAAAAAGCAAACAGGCCGAGAAAGCCCCAAAGAATGAAGTAGTAGGCCCATGAGAATTGTAAGAGATGGAAAGAAAGTAAAAATGGGCCGAGGAAGCCCAAAGGAAGGAATTAGTAAATGGAGTCGGCTCAAAGGCCAATAAGCCCAATGGTAAGGATGTGGTAGTTGGGTCAGGGAAGCCTAAAGGATTTAGCAAAAGCACATGGGAGTAAAAGAGGTAGGGAAAGATGAAATGGGTCGAGGACGCTTAAAGAATAAAATGGGCCGGGGAAGCCCAAGGTACGGAATGGATTGGCCCAGCAAGAATGCTGAGCAGTAAAGACCAAAAGAAGGAAAAATGTAAGAAATTGACATGGCATGTGCTTTAGCTTGTAAGCCAAAAGGTAACAACAAGGCAAAAAGATATGTGATATCATAGCAGTAGCAGTGCAGTGGCATGGCAGAAACACTAGTCAGCCCACAGATGCAAGATAAAAAGGGACATGGGCCAAGCTAAAGAAGAGAAAGCCCATACCCAAGCAATGCCCAGCTCAAAGAAGAGATGGGATGCAGAGAACAAAAGCTCAAAGGCACATGTATCATTCATGCCGCAAGAGTTAATCAAATAACAAAACGTGCAGCAGAATCAGACAAATCTGGAGGCAATGGCAAACGCATGAAAGCCAGAAAAGTAATGGACTCAAACGGAAGTGGAGCATGCATACAAGGCTCAGACACCACCTGGTTGTACCCAGCCAATACAGAGGAGGTGGACCACGGGTCAGAGGTATGAGAATGTGTGGTCTGGCGGTGGGGAGAAGGGGGAGCCTATTTTGGGGTTCTTGCTCAAGCTCTTTTGGGAAAAATATCCTGCTGGAATGACATCTCACCCAAAAGAGGTAAACATGACCTGGAATCACTAGATGCATGGTATAGAGGTTGGTAAGGGAGATGTATAACCCTTATCCAGATAGGAGTGTCAAGGGGGCTAAAAGACAAAACAAAACCACTTTTGTTTGGGGATGAGGCGTGGCACAGCCAACATAGTGTAGTGATGGTAGCTGGACAGCCGGCAGACCAGTGTGCAGTCTTGAAAGGATACCCACAATAGGCCAAAAGCAGTTAAGGGCTAAAATGGCAAATATTGTTACGACAAGCAGTATAAAAGTCCATAGATGTGCACAATAGGAAAGGGAGGACGAGAAAAACAGCAAACAAGAGATATAGAAAAATAGAGAGAGAGAAAAAAAAAAAAAAAAACTAGAGCAAACAAAGAAAGAAAGAAAGAATACAAAAAACGAAAAGCGATGAAAAAATATAAGTGATAGGAGCAAAAGCATGCATCAATAGGCTACACACTTCTCTCCCTCTCAATAGCCCACTATCTAACGAATCAGGAATCCAAGATTAAGCCATCTAGCTCCTTTTTCCAAAGTGCATAACTTCTACGGCAGGAAATCTCTCTGAGGTTACCCACATTGGAGATTGGTTCCCTTTTTTTTCGATTTAAATCTGCTAAAGAGCCAAACCCATTTTTCTAGCTGACTAATCTTATTTTCTCTTATTTTGGTTGATTAATGACTAACTATCTTGCTATTAATTTTTCTTTGTCGTGACCTTGTTTCTTGTAATCATATTGTGATATCTTCCTTCGTGGAGCTAGTCATGTATTATTGTTATTAGTAGAAGATGTTTTAGTTATCCTACCGCATTGTGTTCCTGCTATAACATTTGCAACAGTCTTTCCTGCCAGGACGCGTCAGCACAAAAAGGGCCCAACTTGCGCACAAGCTAGCCTAAGGTGTGTTTCAGTTAGGCCAGTCCTGACTCTCCTACCCCAAAATCATGGGTCGTGGTAAAGCAGGAGCAATCCAACCCAAAACACAAAAAAGGCCCACCACAACCATATATGATTTGTTATGAAAGTCTTGTGGATATAATATTTTTTTTTTCACAATACCTTTATTTTTATTTAGGGTTGGTTCCAATATGATATTTTATTATTTTATTTTGAACTATAAGAAATTAACACCTCAAAAATTGTGAAAATATTGTGTCAATTTGTTGTATTAATATTTTATTATTTTGTGAAACATTGCGAGTTGAACAAACCAAAAATAATGTAGCAAAACTACTGTAGCTTTACACATTAAAAAAAAATGGCTAGTGAAATAGTACAAATTGAACAAACCAAAGATACTGTAGCGAAACTACTGTAGATTTAAGGCATTCGCTCTTTTTATATATAAACAATATACTATAAAACAAAAAACAAACTAGTGTACTTGAGAAGGAAAAAAAAAAAAATCCATCTCAAAGGCCTTGAATAAGTATAAAAGGTTTTTTAGTAGTATTAGAATGAGTCCAAAAACTTGACTAAACCAAAATACTATTCCTAACACTATTCCTAAGCCTATTGGCTCTTTTTATATAGATAATAGAAATAGAAATAGACATAGACGTGGAACGTATATAGTAGATTATTTTTAATATTTAAATAATATTTATTATATAAATTGTGCATAAAATTGTTATTAACATTATTAAAATCATAAAAACTTATTAACATTATCAAAGTTAAATATACAGATAACTAATTGGCAACACTTTACATTTTTATAACTTAAAATAATTAATTAAATTATTTATGATGTCACTAGTTCAACCTCGATCGGACCATAAAATCGGTAACCAATTTCTTTTTCGGTTCTTTGACCATAGTAGTTTTTAAAACCATGCCCATAATAACAATGTCCTCCAAATTAATCATAGATTAATTTTTTTTGTGAGGTTTCAATTAGGACTTTTCTTTGTAACATAGGAATTGTATGCTAATAACCTTGAGAAACCTTAAAAAATGAGTGACTGTTAAGAATATCATCATACTAAATGTTAGAGATAACACCAAAAAAGTTAGTCATTGTTCTATGATAGAGGTAGTGGTAGATGGAGCGGTGCATATGATAGGGTCCCTAAAGAGGGTATGCGGTGGGTTTTGAAAAACAAATGATTTCCTATAAAGTATATTAAATTGATTAAGGATATATATAACAAACTTGTAACTAGTATGAGAACAAGTGAAGGCATCCAATATGTGTTCAACCACAAGCATTTGGCAATAGTAGGTTTAACTACTTGATCATGGGGGTAATTTAAAGTAAAGGGGTATGATTCATTAATGAAGATGGTGATATGGTATATACATGTAAGTTACTTGCTACATGGTCAACTAATAGAATCATATTCCTTCTAAAATTGATTTCTTTATTTGAACTGCAATATTTGGAAAAATTTTGATGATCAATAATTTATGTAGAAAGAATGTGTGGCTTTTTTATTGGTTTTATATGCATAAAAGCAATGATAAATTAGTAGATCGTCTATTAATTCACTACCCTATACTACAGAATTGTGGTCTATGGTATTGGGTCTATTTGATGTTTCTTGGGTAATGTCAAAGATTGTGGTGGAATTGTTAGCTTGTTGGCCAAGTCATTTTTGGGTGCCATCCTAATGGTCATTTGTGGATAACTACCTCACATTGCTTGATGTGGTGTATGTGGAGAGAGAAAAACAACCAGAGCTTCAAAGATACAAATAGAACTGTGCATGATCTCAAATTGTTTTTTTTTTTTTTAGAACTTTTGTTGGATTGAATTTCAGTTTTGCATAGTCAATCTTTATGTTATATTATTGATTTGTTGGATTTATGTAATTTGTGTGATTCATTGTATAGTCCCCAGTTGTATCTTTGGGCGACTCTAATTTTTTATATCAATATAATTTTCATTATTTTTAAAAAATTATATATATATTTTTAAAATATTTTAATTTTATGTTGGTGAATTTAGTAGTGTTAAGTTGTAGATGAGGTGAGGTAAGTTTATTTTGAAAAGTAAAGAAGAACCCTGTACAATTCAAAACAATGAGAAGATTAGTGTAATTTCAAAGAATTCAAGGGAGTTTGGTGCAATTTTCTAAAAATTGTACACAACTGTAGAGAAGGTGAGTGTGATTCACCTCTAGAAATCCACCACCATCCCTCACAGAACTCCTATGACCAAACCCATATCATATATATATATATATAATCTAATTTTGCACCATGTGTCCCATCTAATCTAAAATTTTAAATTTTTGTGACAAGTGAGTTAATTTAGTGTAAAAATTGGATGTCAATTAGAGTTTAATATTGCACTATGTGTTCTATCTAATTTAAGTTTTTAAATTTTTGTGCAACGCAACTTAATTCAATGTAAAAAATGAGGAGTCTAATATAAATAAATCATAAAAAACATAATCATATATCTAACTCTCTATATAAAATTAGAGGAAAAGAGAGTTTGAATGAATTTATATTTATGAGACATTTTTTTTTGTATAACTAAAAATAATTCAAAGTTATAAGTCATTTATATAATATACTATAATTATGTATGGTCCATTACTAACTAGGTGTGATATATATATATATATATATATATATATAGCCAAATCTTAGAGAAAATTAAATTAGAATCAAAATTGGATTTTGCTTTTGTTAGCTTTTCATACAAATTAAATTGTTTAGATTTTTTCTATTATTTTTCTTTGAGCTAAACGATCTAATGCACCTATCCTAATTTATTTTCTATTGTATTTAGTAGAATTTTACAGATAGTGGTTGTGAATTGGTATTGTATATGTAATACCCAATAGTAATTTTCAAAATTATTTACGTAATAATAGTGTAATGAGAAACTTGGCTTCACCAATATCATGAAAATTGCAAGGAAAAACCATTTTAGTTCCTCCAAAAATCCTAGTTGAACTAATGTCCTATATGTTTAATAACTTAAACTAACATCAATAGCACCACTACAATTCACCATTCCCGTGCGTAAACGCAGATTACATACTAGTATATATAATATAAGTCGAAACTCACATCTTTATCCTCATTGGAGACCAAGGGAGAGAAAATTGCCTTGACCTCAGGAAATTCACATCTGACATTTCTTTTGGGCAAAGATTTATTTAGTTCTCCATTCTTTCCCAGATCTTATTTTGTGTAGTTGTTCATGTGAATCGTCACGCACATATAGAAAGAACCCAAATCCCAAAATGCCAAAGTGTTGATGTTGGGCCCGTGTGGCTTGCATTGCCAAGCCCAAGTCAACACAAGATAACCGAATTCTTGTTGTATTAGGAGACTAAGGTAGCCAACTTAACATATATATCTATATATATGTTGTTAGTTACGACAATAGAGAGAATTCCAATAACCTAGTAGGTATAGCTACATAAGAAAAAAGAGAAAAAAGAGAGGCAGTTAGCTTTTATTCTTATTGTTTCTTATGTGAGAGAGTGCTAGGGTGTAATTGGGATTTGGGTTTCTTAAGAGTATTCTTGTGCACTATTGTATCTTCCTATTTTTATAGTAAAATATCTTCGTCGTCGCCGTGGAGGTAGGCAGATTGCTGAACCAGGTAAATTCTTGTGTTTTTTGTGTGTGCTTGTTTTTTAATTTTCTACTTATTTACTATTATTGACTTGAGTCCTAGGGTGCTATTTGCACAACAAGTGGTATCAGAACTAGGTTGTATTTAATCCTTTGAATACAGTAAATATGTTAAGCACAAAGTATGACGTAGAGAAGTTTTGTGGTCAGAGAAATTTTTCCCTTTGGTAAAGGCGGATGAAGGATCTCCTAATTCAACAAGGAGTTCATAAGGCCTTGCTTGGGAAGGAGAAGAAACCGAAAAAGATGAAGGATGAAGAATGGGTAGAGATGGATGAGAAAGCAGCTAGCGCATTCGTCTCAACCTAGGTGATAAGGTCATCCATAACATCTTAGAAGCAAAGACCGCAAATGAAGTTTGGGAAAAACTAGAAGATTTTAATATGAGAAAGAATCTAACGAACAATTTGTACGTGAAGAAGCAATTGTATAGTTTGCATATGAAGGAGGGTTCAGATCTGTTGGAGCATCTCAACACGTTTAACATGTTGAACACCTAATTGTCAAGTTTTGGGGTAAATTATGAGGACGAAGATAAAGCATTACTCTTATTAGCGTTGCTTCCTACATTTTTTGATCATCTAGTGACTATGTTGATGTACGGGAAAGATACCGTAGTACTTGATAAGGTGACTAGTGCTCTCTTATCACACGTAAAGATGAAGTAAGATGTTGATGGTTCTCAAGCTGATGGACTTATTGTAAAGTCAGAGTCGAGCAATCGGGGTAGAAGCGAGTCAAGATCCAACGGGAATTGATCTCAGTTTAGATCATGTGCAAAGAAAGATGTAGAGTACTTTTATTGTCACAAGAAACGACACTACAAGAATCAGTGTAAAGAGTGAAAGAGCATTTAAAGGAGAAGAGGAATGGAAAGGAGCCCCTAGAATCAGATAGTGTTGCTAAAGAAACATCAGATGAAAGTGAAGTTGGTGCAGATTTACTTTCAGTCTCATCAGGTAACAATGTTCTATTAGAATCGTGGGTTTTAGAATTAGCATGCTTATATCATATGACTCTAAAGAAAGATTGGTTTGATACGTATAAGCCTTACAATAGTGGTATGGTCCAAATGGGTAATGATGCTACGTGCCTGGTTAATAGGATTGGTACCATGAAAATCAAGATGTTTGATGGAGTTGTAAGAGTTCTTAATAATGTCAGACATGTTCCAAGTCATAGGAATAATTAATTTCTTTAGGAGTATTGGATGATTTGGGGCATTCATACTCATCAAATGGTGGAATCATGAAGATTACCAAATGTGATTTGATGGTGATGAAGGAACAGAAAGTAAGCATGCTTTACAAATTGATTGGAAACACAGTTATAGGAAGAGTTGTAGTCATCACTTCGGTAGAGTCCAGCACTAACAACACAAAATTTTGGCATATGCGACTTGGCCATTTTGGTGAACATGGTATGTTAGAGCCGCACAAGAGAAATTTATTGAAAATGGTGAAGACATGCAAGATAGATTTCTGTGAGTATTATGTATATAGGAAGCAGCATAGAGTCAGTTTCAAGATAGACTCTCATACAAGTAAAGGTGTTCTTGACTATGTTTGTTTAGATGTTTGGGGTCCAGTTTTAGTTTCTTCTCATAGTGGTGCTCAGTACTTCGTTAGTTTCGTTGATGACTACTCTAGAAAGGTATGAATTTATTTTATGAAGCATAAGTCTAATGTGTTTGGCATATTTAAAGTGGGAAAGCACATGTTGAAAATTAGACTGGTAGAAAAATAAAATACCTTAGAACAGATAATGGACTAGAGCATAGAGATAAATAATTCATAAGATTTTGTGAATTAGAAGGTATTACTCATCACTTCACAGTTAAAGGAACTCCGTAGCAGAATGGGGTTTTAGAGAGAATGAACATAACCTTAGTAGAAAGAGCCAGATGCATGGGATTCAATGTAGGGTTGTCTAAGGTGTTCTGGGCAAAAATAGTTAGCTCAACAAGCTTCATTATTAATAGATCTCCATTATTAACCATTGATTTCAAGTTTCCAGAAGAGGTTTAGTCAGGTAGACCAATTGATTATTCGAGTCTAAAAATATTTGGTTGTCTAGCTTATGTGCATGTGTAGAGTGGAGAGTGTTCTAAATTGGATTCGAAGTCAAGAAAATGCGTATTTCTTGGTTTTGAAAAAGGTGTTAAAGGCTATAGGCTTTGGAATCCAATCTCAAAGAAAATAGTGACAAGCAAAGATGTCATATTTGATGAAACCTTTATGTTGAAATAGAATGAAGCAGAGACATGTGATTATAGTTCACGGGAGAAATTAATTGTTGAGATGGAGTTTGACAAGAATAGTTCACCTAGTGGAGATCCATCATTTTACAAGGATGTAGAAGAGATGAGGTCACTACAGAAGAATAAGGGTTGGGAATTAGTGAAATTTCCCAAGAGAAAGAAGGCTATTGGTTGCAAGTGGGTATACTGCAAGAAAGAAGCTTTATCAAAAAATGAAGGTGAAAAATTCAAGGTACAGTTAGTGGCTAAGGATTACTCACAGAGAGAGGAAGAGAATACCTCAGATATGTTGACAAAGCCAGTTCCAATAGACAAGTTCAAGAGTTACTTGGACTTGGTTGATGTTTGCAGCTTGTGAGGCCTTAAGGGCTAAGGTGGAGGCAATGGAGGAGTTTGCTAGTGTAGCTTGACCAATTCAAGCTAAGGTAGAGATTTGTTGATGTTGGGCCCGTGTGGCTTGGATTGCCAAGCCCAAGTCAACACAAGTTGATCGAATTCTTGTTGTATAAGGAGACTAAGGTAGCCGACTTAACATCTCTCTCTCTATATATATATGTTATTAGTTAAGGCAATAAAGAGAATTCCAATAACCTAGTAGGTATAGCCGCATAAGTAAAAAAAGAAAAAAAAGAGGCAGTCAGCTTCTATCCGTATTGTTTTTTCTTTGTGAGAGAGTGCTAAAGTGTAATTGGAATTTGGGTTTCTTGAGAGTGTTCTTGTGCACTATTGTATCTCCCTATTTTTATAGTGAAATTTCTTCGTTGTCATTGTGGAGGCAAGCAATTTGCCGAACCACATAAATTCTTGTTTTCTTTGTGTGTGCTTGTTATTTAATTTCTACATATTTATTGTTATTGATTTGAGTCCTGGGTGCTATTTGCACAACACAAAGAAACTCAAAAATAAAAGAAAAAGATCCATATGTGTAGCAGTAGCATTAGTTCATAAAAAAAAAAAAAAATGTAGTAGTAGCATTAGCTCCGTTCAATTGGCTGGTTGGTGTGCTTTCTTCAAATACAACGGTTGAAACTATAAAGGTTTTTTTAGCAACACCAACACCCACATAAAGCTCTCAATATCTTCAAGGTTCAAGCTAAGTTCCCTCCCCTTGGCCAAAATGGCCAAATACCACTATTTGACAAAATACGTAGAGATCTATCACTGTTTTGGAAATATATATGAATAAACCACTCTTTTGGAACTCGAGTTTGTAAAACTCGAGTTTGCTATGTAACTCGAGTTTTAGGAATTCAAGTTCTTTGAAAAAATAGCTTTCAAGTTTGCTGTGCTACGTTTTATGAAACTTGAGTTACATAAAAAATTGGTGGCTATTTTCATGTAACTTGAGTTTGTGAAACTCGAGTTACACGGCAAACTTGAGTTTTAAAAAATTGGTAGATCCTTAATTGTTTCGCAAACAGTGATGATCACTATATATTTTGCCAAATAGTGGTACTTAGCCATTTTAGCCCTTTCTCCTTTACTTCCATAAAGCATAATAAAGTATAGGCAAAAATCCAAAACTGACCCTTTAACTTTCAGCATTTGTCATTTCAATCCTCTAAGTTTTAATTGTGGTCAATTCAGTATTCCATTATACTTCAATTAGTAGTCTCCGTTAAGTGAGCCAAAACGACGCCGTTTTGGCTCTTTTAAAAAAAAAAATTGTAACTAAAACAAAAATAAAATTTAAAACACAGCTCTATCCAATGATTCCAATCCAATAGGTAAAGTAGGAAATAAGAAAGTAGGGAGCTTGAAAGATCCTAAGCGAGGCAACATTCTTTCATTAAAAAACAGAATTATATAAAAAACAGATGTATTCATAAAATAGAAGCAAGCATTGACATAGATTTATATCAAAAGTTATATACCAAAAAAACACAAATAAAAATTATGGGTCATGCAAATCTAAAGTTATATCATCAAAAGTTATATCTTAATCTCGATTTCTCCCTCTCTTAGTCCTTGTTTCTCTCTCAATCTCGATGTCTCTCTCTCAATCTCAGTTTCTCTCATTCAATCTCAGTTTCTCTCACTCAATCTCGGTCTCTCTTCTCTCAAACCCAGTCTCTCAATCACAGACTTATTGCTTGCAATCTCGGTTCACAGACCCAGACCCAAACCCAGACCCGTTCATGTGCTCTCTCTCTCTCTCTCTCTCTCTCTCTCTCTCTGTTGCCGACCCTGACTTCTCCTTTCCCTTCTTCCCCCAAAATTCACAGTTTAGGGCTATTGAGAAATTTTCCATGATTTTCTGTTTTGATTTCAGCTAAGGGGAACGGCGTCGTTCCCCTAATTTTTTTTTAAAAAAAAATTTTAATAACAATTTTTTTTGTTTTAATTACAAAATTTATTTATTTAAAAAAGAAAAAGCCAAAACAACGTCGTTTTGGCTCATTTAACAGATACTACTAATTGAAGTATAACGGAATACTGAATTGACAGCAATTGAAATTTAGATGATTGAAATGACAAAACTTAAAATTAGAGGACTGAAATAACAAAGTCTGAAAATTAAAGAGTTTAGTTTTAAATTTTTGCCTAAAGTATAACCCTGTCAATTTCTGTTTTGACCGTGTTAAGCTATAGAGACAGAGTGTAATTTTATTTTAATAATAAATGAGGTTTTTCTATAATTCGAAAAAAAAAAGTACCTTATAATTCTCCTGTTCATCAAAATAATAAATAAATATAAAGGGTGCCACTATCGCAGAATAAAGTGGCAGGGAGTACAGGGAATTGAATTGATTCGATTTCTCTTTAAACATTACAGCCCAAAAATCTGAGGCCAAAACTAAAGCCACAGATTGAGAAGACAAGTTTTCTTATTTTAATTTTAGGTCCAAATGAATCACCACAGGCACAGCACAGGTACACTTCCTTTACTATGCATATGCAAAGCGCACACACTGTAATATGAAGCATTTTTCACCAAATCTTTTCTTGCATGCACTTATTATTGATGTTAAATTCCATTTTTTTTTCTTTTGGGTATGTTGTTGTGGGCATTTCATTTCTTTGTATGGTTTCTTAGTTTTTGGAAAAGTGGAGCTTTTTTGGTTAGTTTAGATAGATACCCATTTGGAACAGAACAGACCAACCTTTGATTCTACTACGGAAAAACCATACAAGAGTTCGTTTGGATAGAGAGCTAATGCTCGCTTTTAGAATTCTGTTGTTAGTCCCAATTCTAAAGGACATTTACTATGGGTCTTTTGAATTTGCATTCCTGTTCTTCAGGGCTCCTGCTAATGTTTGATGATTGTTTCTTGTGATTTAAATTTGAATTTTTTTTTTTTTTTTTATAAATTTCTTATAGGGGGTTTTATGTGGGTTCTTCATGTGCTTCGTATAGGTTTCATAGTTGAAGTGAAAATTTAAAATTTTCTTCTTCTTTTAAATGTGTTAATTGATCTCAATCAATCTCAATTTTGTAAATTATATACCAGTTTTTAATTTTTTATCAGGTACTTATAAATATTTTCTATGACCATGTCTCATTTAGCTGAGTATGAGACTGGGACTTGTGACCCAAAGTTTTGACTTATTTAAGTCCATGATACGTTCATAATGGTGTGGTGAATATAAATTGTTTCTATGTTGTTGATTTGTTGCATAAAAGCCCAATTGCCATAATAAATGGAATACTTATATTCTGATGTAATAGCATTTGTTCTGTGTTGTTTTTGTAATTTTTTTTAATCAGCTGTTTGAAGGGTCGGCTTGTCTGCTGACTTTGCTCTTAGTGGCATTCAGAGTGAAACGGGTTACATTATTACTCGTTCATTTTATCTGCATTTCAAGTTTGCAACATTGTCTCTAATCTAGAAAGGAAGGAAAGTGAATATTACCATATATAAACATGGGTAGTCCGCTGCAACCTAAGACAAGAGTAGCGTTTGTGCTGATTGATGGGTTGGGTGACGTGTCGCTGCCAAGGCTTGGATTCAAGACTCCTCTGCAGGCAGCCAAAGTGCCCAATTTGGATGCCATTGCATCTGCTGGAGTTAATGGTCTTATGGACCCTGTTGAAGTAGGCTTGGGTTGTGGGAGTGACACTGCTCACCTCTCTTTATTGGGTTATGACCCAAGAGTGTATTATCGGGGTCGAGGTGCATTTGAGTCCATGGGTGCTGGTTTGGCAATGTCTCCTGGTGATATTGCATTTAAGGTGAGTAAATTTTTCTTTACATTTGCTTCTTTTTTTTCATTTATGGCCACTACAATGGTTGCTCACTTGGTTAAAAATTCATATCTTTCTCCTGTAGCTAATTATGCATCATATGATGTGGGGTATGATAGAAGTACATTGGACAATGTGATTTGTGATAAGAATTTTCAACACGTGAGCATTGCCACACAGTGCTATTATTTCTTGTCTATTTGATGACAAAATGAAGTGGTTGATATGAATGTTGGTCTACATTTTAAAGAAGAGAAAATCTACAGTTGATGTTAGTTTATAATTGTTTTGACTTTTAGTACAGAAGGAAAATTTTAATTTGATCAACTGTGGTCTTGATAGATGATTTTCTACATTTATAGTCTTTTGTATTTTGACATATTTTGCAGAAGCTGTAATCTTATAGATTCGTACTTTTGTGGACGTGAAATTGTGCTTTTAAATCCTTTTTTTTTTTTTTTTTCCATGAAAATTAACTCTTTAAATCTTAATTGGGCTCTGTTTAGCTTAACCAATCTGGTTCTACTGGGTGGCCTGGGGTTGGGGATACATGCTTAAAGGGTGACGTTCTTAGTGTCCGTTTGGGAATAACTTATTTAGCTGAAACTGAAAACTTATTACTGAAAGTACTGTAGATAAAGGTAAAAGTTAGCTGAAATAGTACAGTGGGACCCATGAATAGTACTAAAAAGTGCAATGGGACTCATGAATAGTAGCAAAAATAAGTTGAATAATACTTTCGGCAAAAAGTTTTCAGTTTCAGCTAAATAAGCTGTTCCTAAACGGACCCTTACTGTGCGTATCTCTAATGATTTCTCTTGTTATTGGAGTATGTTAACTTATAGAGGCAGGGAGAAAAATTCTAAAAAAATTATACTGGGAGAATTTTGAGGTCCAGATTTTTTTTTTCTTTATAATTTAGGATCTTTACATTTAGCTTTCTGCTATCTTAAGTAATAGGATTTTTATGTGTGCTACTCTCTTCGTTGTCAGTGGATACAAAATATGTCTGTATATGTGATTTAAGGTCCTTTTTGAGACTCTATTCATACTATGCCTATGCCTGAAATATCAAAATATGTTTACTAAACATGAAACTTTTCTTATTACTGAAGAAAATTAATAATTGTGTGACTCCCTTTTGCATAAAAATTTCAACCAGTACTTAATCATGAGTGCATGTGGTAAGAGTCAATTGTTTTGAGCATTGGAAATTCATTTCCTTTCCATATTTTACCAGTTATCATTTGTCCTGCTTATGCTTGTTCTAGTAGACTCTGTATTTTACATTTTAAAATTTATTAGTGGTTGGCTATTATGCATGATGACTTGTTGCCATCTTTGAATTTCTAGTCAAATTTTGCAACCTTGGATGAGAAAACGGGAATAGTCACTAGTAGGAGGGCTGACAGGCACTTTGAAGAAGAAGGGCCCATACTCTGTGCAGCATTAGATGGAATGAAGCTGCCCTCTTTTCCTCAATACGAAGTTAGAGTCAGGTGCGGATGCTTATATCTGCTACAGTATTGCTTGTGAATTAGTGTTGGATTATGCTTCCATATCTGTGTTGTTTGAGATTTTTGCCAACCACAACCTTTATTTGGAGAACTCTATGAATTATCAACTTCTCCTCTTATTTAAACTATTTAAAATAACTTAGTTTCAAATATCTATGAACAAGGTATATCAAATTTTTATCAGATTTAAAAAAGTTTTTTTTGCCTAAATATATCAACTAATATGTACTTTCAAGATATTGTTCCCAGCTTTTTATGTTTATGTAGGTCCTTTAGTCACCAATATATAAGAGAGAGAAGTCCTACCTTTTTTACTAAAGAGGTGTACAAATGGCGCCTCCTTCCCTTTTAAGAGAAAGGTGGAGGGTAAAATTGTGGGTTCCAAGACCCACCATGTTCATGTGTGACTTACCAATTAAAATGAGATGCCCTACCTTTGTTCTTTAGTTGAAGCTTAAGGATTTAATTTCAATAATAAACTAGACACAGATGAACACAATAACATTTACTACAGGTATGCAACCGAGCATAGATGTGGAGTGGTTGTCAAAGGACCAAGATTAAGCGGAAATATATCTGGGACAGACCCGTTAAAGGACAACCGCTTACTTTTGCAAGTTGAAGCTCTAGATGATACTGATGAAGCAAGGCACACAGCTGTAGTTGTTAATGAGTTATCCAAGGAAATGTCCAGAATTCTGATTTCTCATCCATTAAATGCAAAGCGGTTTGCAGAAGGGAAGAATGTAGCTAATGTTGTCCTTCTACGGGGTTGTGGTATTCGACTTGAGGTCTGTTGTATTCGAAATTTGATATCTCTCAATAAGTGGTCTGGATTTTGCTTTTTTTAAAATATAATTATTAAATTTGGAATAATTTTTTTGAGCTCAAACAGAAGCTGGAGGACGTAAGGTATTAAGGAAAACAGTTTTTCTCTGAGATGTGCTATTCTTTAATCTTCAATACTTCCACACATCCTGTTGTTCTTGTAACTTATCCTGAAAGTTGATATATTACGGTGAGAAGTCTGGCATGTGGTTGTATTCCAGAGGCTTGAAAATCCTGTGAAAATTTAACTTTTTGTTGGTTTTAACATAAAACAACCTTAAGCTTATGTTTTTTCAGAGCATCTTTATATTTGACTGGATTACTCTATTAGGTGGAATCTCTTTGTTCTTCTTTTTCAGATTTTCTTGGATTAATCTAATTTTAGGCTATAATTTTTTAATGGTTTTATTTTGTGTACTCCACCCATCCCCTGTACACTCAAGTTCCCTTTTTCTTACATGTTGTAATGTAGCATTAAGTAAATCCCTAAAATCTGAAAATAAATAAATAAAATAAAATTTGAGTAACTTACATTTACAATAACAGCTTTGTATTCAAAATTGTGAATTGTATATTTCAGGTTCCTCCATTTGAAAAAAAGCATGGATTGTGGCCATGCATGGTAGCTCCCACCAAAATTATTGCTGGCCTGGGCTTGTCTCTTGCTATTGATATCCTTGATGCCCCTGGAGCAACTGGAGACTATCGAACACTTTTAACTTCCAAAGCAACTGCAATAGCTAAGGCACTCTCAGCTCCTTTGCAGTCTTGCCCCTCTGCTTTTTTACCTGGGGAGGATGAGAACAAACCTGGTCGATCAGATGGCTATGATTTTGGGTTTCTTCACATCAAGGTCATATATTTTAGGATTTATTTATCTTTTCTTCTGAGACACATGCAACTATAATAGCTCTTCAAACAGTTTAATTCATCTTAATAAATTTTACATCATTGTTTTCAAGCTAGAAATACTATGTGGGGCCTGCTTGCATTGAGGTTCAAATTGAATTACAGGATCTCATAGCTCTCATGCAATGATACAGAACATTTGCCTCATCTATGTTGGTGCATGACTGGCCTGAAAAGATGGTTTTGGATTGTATGGTGAAAATGATTCTAACAAATGATCATAGACCATTTGAATTAAATACCTATTGGGCATCTTGTTTGCAGAAAATTTCAGATAATTTGAAATGACAGGGTAGATTAATAGCAGCAAATCATTTCACTATGAGAACATTTGATTATGAATGCTGCTTGCTTTGTTTATTTACTTCTGGACTGAGTCTGTGCCAATGGACCACTGGATGGTAAGGGAGGTCGAAGTACTTGGCTCAATATTGTCCATTGTTATGATGGTGATGGAGTCTGCTTGATACTTGGTATTGCAGGCAATAGATGATGCAGGTCATGACAAGGCAAGCATTTTCAAAGTCAAAGGGCTGGAAGCTGTAGATCGAGCTATAGGACAGTTGGCTAGGCTCCTCTGGGAGGCAGAATCAACTGGAAAATTTCGTTACTTTCTTTGCGTTACTGGAGACCACTCAACTCCAGTTGAATATGGAGACCACAGCTTTGAAACAGTTCCATTTGCAATGTGTCGGTTGAAAGACTTTGTGAGTGCAGTAGGTGGGGAGTCCATCATTTTGGGAACTTCTCTTGATCCATTTCCTCTTCCAGCCACTGAAGTTGATGATGACCTAACAGATGGTGTGGGAATTGAACAAGAGAGAAGCAAACAGCTTCAAGCTTATAATGGTGATTCAGTTTGTGAGTTTAATGAGATTGCAGCTGCGAGGGGTTGTCTTGGGCGTTTTCCAGGAGGAGAGATGATGGGAATTATAAAGAAATTTCTTAAATTAGATGCATGAATTGTCTGGAAGTTAGGAGATTCATGGTGGCTGCTTATCACGTAGAGAATTAATAAGGCCGGTCTTTTTTCTTTTTTTGGGGCGGGGGTGGGGGCGCGGGCTGATAAATAGTTATAATCTGGTTATTTTAATCACAAAAATTTTGAAACTTAAACCGACTTTGCTTGGAGAAAATGAAGTTTGTACATACAATCTGAAATAAGTTCATCCAAGGTTCTGTTTCCTCATGTTCTCGTGACTCTTGCCACATGGATCTATGAGTAGACTTCCAAGGTGGAATCAAATCCATTGGTTTTTGGCAACATGCACATGGTATGATGTTCTTAATATGTATGGTGTCAACATGCACATGGATCTCTGGTGGCAACATGTATCTCTCGTGTTTAATTCATTATTAAAAGACAACCTGATTCAATTGTTTCCCCTCTTTGGCTGCTTTTATGGGAATGGATTCATAAAATTACCTTGCTTCAAAGTTTTGATTCAATTTTCCTACCTTTAAAATCAAACAACACAACCTACTAATAGAAGAGTCAGAATGTAGGTTTCGTGTAAAATCTCCTATTTATAGCTGTTCTTATAAGCAAGTTGCTGGTCAGGTATGATGGTAGACAAGGCCCTTTTTCAATTGATTTAATTTTATTAAGTACACTTTACTTACCAAAAGTGAGATTCTTCTTACCTCAAAGCACAAACTTTTTATCAATATGTGCTTGCTTCTATACCTCGTTGTATATTGTCCTGCAATTGAAGATGTCAATGCTGTCATTGTTAAGCTATAGGAAGTACAAACACTTTATTTAGGGTGCCGTACCAGTGTTATACTAGTGTCATACTGGCTGATTATGTTATATTTTTTTAAAAATTGCTCGTGTTATTGTGTTGTACCTGTATTTGTATCCGTACTTGTACTTGTGTATGTGTCCATGCTTTCTAGGTTAAAGCTGGTGCAAGATTAAGTGTTTTGTGATTAGAACTAAACTGTGCCATACTAAGATGCACGTTTTAGGTAGAACTAGAATGAAGAGATACTCCAAGAGGTTGCATGTTAATGCATTTTTTTTTTTGGTAAGAAAGGAACTTCATTAAAAACTAAAAAAGAGGAGGAACAACTGGCCCAGGGCAGAACCTGGGATGATAAAGGCCATGAAAGTCCAATACATAAACATTAAACAGATTTGGGGGAGGGGAAGAAAAGAACATAAAAGCAGAAGAAAGTCTCGTCCCCATTCTGGCAAGGGCATGTTAATGCATTATACTTCATAGAACTCTGCCTTTCAGATGATGAGAGAATGGGTGGTAGATTTTTGTTTTGGAGGAGATGAGAAGAGGAGATATGGGACACGTTATCAGTCTGCATTATAGTTTCATGATGCCAAACTTGAATAGGTATCTCTTAAGCGTCAAATATTGGTTTTAAAATGTATACCTTTTGTGATTTTTCACTTTAAAATACGACGCTTGATCTAATTGCTTCCATGAGTGTGCTCATAAGTCATAATGTAATAATAAAGATACAGAGATGGATCGGATTAGGACTTCCACGTTCAATGGAGAATAATAAAGATACAGAGAGGGATAGGATTAAGACTTCCACGTTTAATGGAGAAGAGGTAACATTTGACTACAACAGTGGCTTGTATACTATTGTCCAATATGGGATCTAACTATTATATGATAGAAAATAGTATCACCTCTTTGACTCCATTCTGTTCTAAATAATTATTCATTCTAAGACTCATAAAGTAAAACTTATTATAAATAAAGTATGATTGATAAAGTTTATCAAGTAACTGCGTTTGGTGCCTGATTCAAACGAGCATTATTAATCACTAGAGTTAAAAAAAGAATGAGTGGTATTGATACAAGTGGAAATAAGTAATTTAGCATTAGTAAAAACAAATTTGAAGGTTGAGAAATCATTCGTTCTCCACCTTGATTATATAATTGCATAAACACATGGATCCAACTAAATTTTTAAAGAGACAAACCAATGTCAATAATGTCCACACAATCTTTGTCTTGTATAATGTATGTAATAAAATTTATTAGCCAAAATATACTTTTGGTTCCTTAAATTTTTTAAATAAGCACCTATTGAACTCTGAAGTTTGAAAAATGAGCAGTATTGATGCAAGTGGAAATAAAAAATTTAGCATTAGAAAAAAACAGATTTGAATGATAAAAAAGTTGCTTCCCACCTTGATTCTAGGCATAAACACGTGGATCCAGCTAATTTTCAAGAAGAGAAACCAATATCGATGATGCTCACGCAATTTATATCTTCTATAATATATGTAAAAAAAAAATTATCAACATAATATACTTTTGGATCAATGATGCTCACGCAATTTATATCTTCTATAATATATGGGCAAAAAAAAAAAAAACAATTTGACAACATAATATACTTTTGGTCCATAAAGTTGATCAAGTAAGTACATATGGTTCTGGAATTTCAATTGAATATTATTGGTCCGAGTTTTCATAAATGAACGTTATTGATTATTTATACAAGTTGAAATAAACAATTTAGAATTTAGAAAAAAAAAAATCGGAAGGATAAAAATTTGTTTTCCACATTGATGGGAGGCATAAACATATGGATCCAACCAGTAGCAGCTCCAAGAATTTTGTTTAGGGGGGTCATTAAGAAATTTAAATTAAAAAAATTTTAATAAAAAGAGAACTTGAATATATCAAGTTATAGACAAAAACAAAATACATGAATTTTTGCAATTTCCTTTTACAAGTTTTCAAATTTTAAATTGTTACACAATAGTTCCTTATGAGAATTTATTGCCAATATCGGTAGTTATGACTATTTTATTTTGTTAAGTTTGTCTAAATTTTTATTTTTATACAGTTAATATTATATATTTGGCATTGTTTTTATAAAAATATTTTAAACTAAATGACTAAAATCAACTCATTGGCTCTATATTAATTATTGACGCACATAATCATACTGATTCATACATAAAATAATTCACTACATGTGTTACTTAACCAATCAAATGCTTGAATAATCATTAACTTTGCAATTTTTTTAACTTTATGACAAAAAATTATTATAACATGATAACTATACACACACATGTAACAAATCCTCTCTATTTCTTAATTATTAAATTATATAAAGTTATATTATATTTTTATTGTACACACAAACATCAACGTACATGTCATTATTCACACAAATGACATTATAAAAAATAAAAAGTAATGCACACAATTAATATTAGACACACTCATACACATATAATAAAAAATTTATAATCAAGAGTGATACTTACAATTCACAACCACTTACTTTTACTTTAGAGTAAAAAATACTTGTACTAAGGGTGCATAAAATTTAAGTCAGGGTGTCCAAAAATATTTTTAAGAAAAAATTAATGTATTAAATTAACAAAAAAATATATTATATATATACATTAATGTATTAAATTAACAAAAAAAATATTATATATATACATACATACATATATATATATATATATATATATATATATATATATTTTTTTTTTCACTGACCAAAGAGTACCGCCGCCCCTGGATCCAACTAATTTTTTAACGAGACAAACCAATATCAATAGTGTCAATGCGATTTATATCTTTTATCATCTATGTAAAAAAGAAAAAAAGATTATAGGCCAAAATACACTTTTGGTCCCTAAAATTTATCAAGTGAATGTTTTTGGATCTTGACGTTTCCTTCAACACTACTTATGTGTCCTTGAATTTTCATAAATGAACGCTATTTATACAAGGAGAAATAAACAATTTAGCATTAAACAACAACAACAACAACAACAACAACAATAATAACAATAATAATAATAACTAGTCGCTGACCAATGCGATGCACGGGAAATCTATTGACTATGAAAAAAAAATTCAACAATAAAAGAAGAATTTAAATTATCATTTATACAATGTTGTTGATAGTGCCAAAGAACCTTAAAAACAAACTTATAGGTCATAAAAATATCATTATAAATTAATATAGTATTGATAACACACCTAAACTTTAATATGTTTAATGTAGAACTCTTGATCTAACTTCAAAATAAATTCTACAAAATAGGAATATATATATATATTTTAAATCAAGTTAAGAAAATAGAAAAACTATTAAATTCATGAAAGCAATCTTAGAAGAAAGTGAACAAATAACAATGCTATTTCCATTCAATGACCACATATTGAGAGTATATAGGAACAACAATGAAACAATCAAACTTGTGAGCAAATATGAGGGGAAAAAAAAAAAAAAAAAAAAAAAAAAAAAAAAAAAAAAAACCCCTTGTGTAGTAGCTTCAATTGATGGCTATTACATACTGGATCTATTTCAACTGAGTTTCAATTCAAGTGTTTATCTAAAATTTTAAAATTTTCATCAATCTTTGGATTGAATTTTTGCATAACTTAGTTAATTATATAGTCACCCTATTTCCACCCTTAAACACTACAGTAAACACACAACTATGATTAAGTTGTCACAAAAGATTTTTATTTATTTTTTAATTCTTTTTCAATTCACCAATCTATGAAGGTTTTGGGGTTAAGGTGAAAATTCTAGAGAAATCAACAAATAGTCAAAGACTTCGATTATATTGTACAGTCACTCTATTTCCACCAAAGTTTTAAATTCCGTTTTAGAGGCTGTTTCGAATTAGCTACTGGAACGGAATATTTTGGTATCGGTGTGTGCCGATGCACCATTTCAGAATTACGCACCAAGTATGTATATATATATATATATATATATAATTTTTTTTTTTGAGAAACAAACACACACACAAAAGGGAGAAGAAAATTGGTTCTAACACAAATGCACACCACAACTCCACTAAGTATATATTTAAGTGTATATATATATATATATATATAATAATAATAATAAAATTACTATTATTTATTATTATTAAGCTAAAGTTTTTAAATTGATTTCTTCAAAAAAAAGTTTAAAAAATGATCATATATAAAATTCTAATGAAGGAACGTTCAAAATTAAATATGCTATAATTGTACATAAGCAAGCATAAAAGGGTATTTGTAAAACATGCAACTTTCCTGGAAACTTTTCAAAAATTCATCATTCCCAAGCACGTGACTCACCGCCCCGTATCCTGGGATGCACGGACGCGGCGCCAGAGGCGCCGCACCCGCGTCCGACTCGGCGGGACGCGGCGACGCGGGAGGGACGCCGCTGACCGCGCGTCCGTGCCGCGTCGGGCCGCGTCCTGCCACGTGGTTTTCCCGACTCGCGCCGACGCGACTCAGATCGGGCCCCGACTCGCGCCGACGAGCTCAAATCGGGCCGACTCGGCCGTATCGGCCGAAACCGCCGAAATGGCCGGTTCAAGCCGAAACGGCCGATTCAGGCCGAAATTCAAAAAAAAAAAAAAAAAGGTGCGAACATTCTTGGCCTCCATGGACTCGTCGGAGCCGAGAAGCTCAGACTCGACTACATCAGAGACTTGAGTCGAGTCAAACAGCGCTGATAACTCATACCTGGCTTCATCGAGCTTATCGTAGTTGAGAAAATCAGCAGTGGCGACATCGGAGACCATGGACGACATCAGCGGCATTATCGATGGACACGACGACGAAGACTGGTTGGGTCTCTCGCATGGACACGATGAAGACTTCCCTGGAGATTGGGTCTCTCGCATCGGGAATGATCTGGTGTTCGGTTCTTTTCTTTTGGGTTGCCAGACCAAAGTGGGCTTGGGCTTAAATTTGTGGACATGAGGAGGGTTGGGTGGGTTAAGTGGAAAAGCTTCAGCAAGTGCATTGGGCCTAAAGACAGCTAGCGTGGGCCCAACACCAGAAGGACATGCACAGCCCACGTCCTTTATATTTAAGAGGGTAGGACATTTCTTTTTTGTTTTGTATTTTCTTTTTTGTTTTGTGGTTTTTGCCTTCTTCTTTTTTTGTTTTGTGAATCTAATGTGTTTTTTTAAAATATTTTAATAGTAAAAATAAATAGAAAATATAAATAAAAATATTTTTAATAATTTTTTAATTGCCGAGTCCCGCCGCACCCGCACCCACCTTTTTCAAAAATTGCCGAGTCCCGCACCCGCACCCGCACCAGCACCCGAGTCTCGAAACGCACCCGTGCTTCATAGCCCGTATCTCCTCAGCCACTACCCTTCTTCTTTTCTTATTTTTACTTTTTCATTATCACAGAACCTTTTCAAACTCTCTCCTCATCTTTTTTCACCTTCCTTTAATTTAGAGTCTTTAGCCAGAACTCTAACCTTCTTGCCAAATCACAATAGTGTTAAGTACCTCATAACAATCAAACCTACTCATTCCCCATGATCAACTGAGATCAAGTACATGGAATCGAGCAAATCAACAAATAAGGCCAGCTTTTTATTTTGGCCCGGAAAGAGTATTTCGGCCAAAATGCCGAAATTTCAGAATTTTTTTTTTCCCCCTCTTAGAAGATGTGGGTGGTTTTGGTTTGTATTGGGCTTGTGGTATAAAGGGAGATGGGAATGAAAGGAAGCAGAAAGGTCGATTGGGACAGATGAGTGGTGGGGGAACGGCAAAGAGCTACATTGGGTTTGGTTGTGAATCTGCGTTTTGGAGGAAGGAGAAAGCCATATTGGGTTTGGCTGTGGATTTGCGTTTTGGAGGAAGAGAAGGCAGAGCATCGTGAAAGGGAGAGCATCGGGTTTTAGAAAAGTTATATTATGTTTTTTTGTTTTAAATTGTGCTGATGTAAAAAATTTTGGGAGCTTCAAAGGTTTCGGTTTTATATACATACATATATAGATGATAATAATAATAATAATAATAATAATAATAATAATAATAAAAAAAAAGGATAAAAAATTGTTTTCCATGTTGAGTATAGACATAAACACATGGATCCAGCTAAATTTTGAAGGAGAAAATCCAATAGTAATAGTGCCCACACGATTTATATTCTATATATATATATATATATATAAAATCTATAGGACAAAATACATTTTTGGTCCCTAAATTCTATCAAGCGAGCGCTTTTGGTACTTGAGTTTTCATAAATGAACGTTACTAATATAATAGGAAATAAACTGTTTAACAATTGAAAAAATATCTAAAGGATAAAAAGCCGTTTCCCACCTTGATTATAGGCATAAATACATGGACCCAACTAATTTTTCAAGGAGACAAGCCAATATCAATAGTTCCCACACGATTTATGTTTTCTATAATCTATGTAAAATAATTTTTAGGCCAAAATACACCTTTAGTGTCCATCTGACATGATTAATTTTGCCATCTTATTTTACTATTTAGCTTATTTTTACTTCTATTTATGAGCCCCATTGTTCTTTTTTGTACTATTTATGGGTTATATTATATTATATTAACTAATTTTTACCTTTATCTACAGTACTTTCAGCAAAAAATTTTTAATTTTAGCAAAATAAGCAGATCCCAAATAAACCCAGTCTCTAATTAAGTGAGTGCTTTTGGTTTCTGAAGTTTCAAATGAACACTTGGTTCACAAAATTTAAAAAATGAGCACAATTTTTTTTTTTTTTTTTTTTTTTTGATAAGTTAAAAATTGATACAAGTGGAAATCAACAATTTTGTATTGGGGAAAACTTAATTTGAGTAAAAGTTGTTTCCAAACTTGATTATAGTACACATGGATTCAGCTAATTTTACAAAGAGACAAACCAATATCAATAATTCCCACACGATGGAAGAAGAAAAAAAACCCTTTGAATCAAAATGGACACTCTGACAACCCACAGTTTTGCTTAGAAGAAAAGAAGTCCCTAATCATATTTTGCTATGATTATGATGCATTTGCAGCTATATCACATGATTTTTTTTTCTTTGGCAATAGCATCATCACCAATGACAATGTAAAACATATTGCAACAAAAGCTAAACACTGAACACATGAAGAATTCCGTCTTTGTTAAAAAATTAGTATAATACACTGTTCCATGCCAACTGGCTGTAGGAAGGTTTCAAAACTATTCTGCACTATTTTATGAGTCCAGATTTTGGGGTCTCACCAAAGCTGACCACCTCAAAAAAAACTCAGCCAATTGACATGATAACCGATCATTCTTGCCATAACATGGAATGGAAAAATGAAAATTGACGTCTGAATATAAGTTAAAGCTTTCAATTAAGACTGGCGAACTTGATCACCTACTTTGCAATAGCCTCAGAAAACATCCGAGTACCGGCACCACTGAATGCAATCTTAAAATTTAGACAACCAACTTACAATATAAAAAAATAAATGAATAGCACTAAAAATCCCAGTTTCATGTTTGCTGAATTACCCCTTGGTGTTGGAACCCCTTTTCCCAGCAAATCCACTTACAGCAAGAAGCCTTGACAGAAAGCCCTGGTTGCTGTCACAATTGTCCTTGTCACTGAAATTGCTTAAATTGCTTATAAGAGACCAGTGTGTCTCAAAGTCTGGCTCATAACCCCTTCGTTGCATCACTTGCATGAGCTCCGATGCCTTCTTGAGATTGTCTTCTAAGCGATACCTATTAATTACAGTGGAGTACATCTCTCTCGTTGGACTTTCACCAACCTGAAGCATAGAAATTAGAAAATCTTCAGCTTCTGCAGTTCGACCATTTTGGCAGAAGGCATGGATGAGCATGCCCGAAGTGTTAATGCTCTGCTTAAGATTCCTACACAACATTTCAGTATAAAAATCCATAGCTTCATCCAATGTATTTTGGGTACAAAAACCTTGAATTACTGAATCATAACTAGTAGAATTCGGAACATTTCCTTTCTTCAGCATCGTGTTCATAAGATCAACAGCTTTGTTCAGTCTCCCATACCGACAGAAGCACTTAATTAGATTGTCATAATTGATATTGTCAGGAATTAGGCATTTCTCTACCATCCTGTCCAACAGATCTTCTGCTTCTTGAAGCTTACCATGGGAAAGAAGGCCCCCAACAATTGCATTTTGGATGCTTGAACCATGAACCCAACCTCTTGATTCCATTTCTTGACTCAACTGCAAGGCTTTTCCAAGCTCACCAACATTACACAAGCTGCTAATTACTGCTCTCAAGCTCCGCTTACTAGGCCTAATTTCGTTAGAAATCATCATAGACAGCCAGTGCACAGTACTCGATACATCTTTACACTGAGAAAATCCACACACAAGAAAATTATAAGTGACTTCATTGGCTTGCAGTTCCCTCTCTCGCAATTCATCTAATATTTTATTTACAAGTGAACCGTTCCCTGTTGCAAAAAGAGAGAATATCAAAATGTTGTAGATGATGAGGTCATTTGACTTGCCATGCCCAAGCATAAGCTCCTTCAGACTCAATGCATGAAAGACCCTACCCTCCAAAAACATCAAGCGCACCATATTCCGGTAACTTGAGATTGAGAGGCCTAAATTTTTTCTAATAATAATACCAAGTAGCTCCTCAACTTTCCTCATGTTTTTCACGTGACAATGCCCTTGTACCAGCATGTTATAAATTTCTGCATCTGGAAGTAGCCCCTTCAAAAACATATCCTGGAAAAGAGTGGATACTTCTTGAATGTTGCCTGTCATACAAAATCCTTTCATTAGCGCACAATGTAAAGGAAATGAATATGAAGATTGCTCTCTTAAACCAATCTCTTTTAAGGCAATGGCTTTCTCATATCTGCCAGCCCTGCACAGCTCAGGAATTAATAAAACAGAAATATCCCAAGATGGAGCCAAATTTTCACCCAGCATATTGTCCAATATCATAAAGGCCACTGAAAACTTTTTCTCCTTACAAAACCCTCTTACAACATGGCTAAAAGCTGTGCGATCCAAGGTGCAACCATACTTTAGAATTTCATCCAACAATAAATGTGCAACTCCTGTAAAACCTCTAACACAAAGCCTTTCAAGGAATGCAGAGAAAATATCGAACCCTAAGTGATGGTTATAAACTAGCATACATTCAAGAAGCTGTAATGCTTCCACAAGCATTTCTTGCTGGCAAAGACACCCCACAAGAGCTTTACAATCTTCCAATCCTGGTAACCATTTGTTTCTTTGAGCAATTTCCCAGCAACTATGAAGGTCCTTCAAGTTCCCTTTCTTACATAAACTCATTATTAGAGCAGTGTAGGCCTCATTCTTCACAATTAAATGCCGTTGGTGCATCCCGTCCAATATTATCCTCCCACCGTTTGTCAATCCTTTCTTGCTGTATGCTTGGACAAGCAAATTGAGAGTTTCTTGGTCAAGCTGATTAGCCAACTCTGGCATTTTCTCCAACAGCTTAGTGACTGTCTTGATATGGGAACGGGACGAACAAAGCCCTTTAACTAACACTGAGAAAACAGGCAAAGATATTTCTTGTCCCCATCGAATCATTTCATTTACCAGTTCCAATGCAGCTCTAAAATTTCCATGACTGCATTGCTCCATTACTAGTGAGTTAAAATCAGGTATCATGGAATCTTCAAGAACCCTGGCGACTGTTTTATCATACTCATCCAGGTCAGTATCTAAGTAGAGACCATTCCCAAGATTATCGAGAAACTCTGTTTTAGAAAATCCTGCATCATTGTCCCTTTTCAACCTCACAGTTGATGGATTGAACCCCAAGACCATAAATGCTTTGGAAAGTGGATCCTCCAATGAAGAGAGCTGAGTAAAACCATGGCTAGCCATCTTGCAAACTATCTTTTTCACTTCATCAAATTGTCTACCTTCACAAAATCCTGCTAATAGTATTCTGAAAGTTGATGCATTAGGTGGTGTCCCCTGATCCACCATTTCATCAAGGATGTCCTGGGCGTGCTTCCACATGCCTTCCTTAAAAACCCCACTGAGAAGAGCATTATAGGAACATATATTAGGTTTCAGGGATTTAGTCAACATTTCTGACATATAGACGAAGGCATTTTTCAGTTTCCCTTCACAACAACTCCAACCAATCAAAATCCCAAAGGTTATTTCATCAGGATTGAAACCCAAATCTTCCAATTCTCGCAAAAACAAGTCCGCACTTTCTGTGCCAGAATCGCTACACACACAATGTATAACCTTATTACCAGCAATAACAGTTGGGGCACACTTCATCTCAGCAAAGAAACTGAGCAGATCATCAAAGTCCTTCTTCTCACAGTACCCACGAGCAGTTTCATTAATAACTAGGCTACTAGGCTCCAAACCAGAAACCACAGCCCTCTTGACAAGATTTCTTCCTTCTTGAATCTTTCCATCCCTACAAAGTAGTCTAATGACATTCTCAAAACCAGCTTTCTCTTCATCACTCAAATTAACATTATTCTCCAACATATCCCAACAAACTTGATACGCCAATTGAATTTTCTTCTTTCGAACCAAAAGATTAAGAAGAACACAACAACACATCATGGATGGCACTAAACCTTGCCCCCTCATTCGATCATACACAATAATAGCTCTCTCTAATTCACCCTCACCAACATAAGCTTCAATCAAATTACCGAAAATTTCATGATTATCCAGTGAAATTCCTTGACTTTCAATTTTACAAAGCAAGAATTCAGCTTCCCTAAGCATCCCCACATGGACAAGCAACAAGGCCATGACTTCACACGACCGAGGGAGATGCTTAAAACCATTATCCTGTTCATTAGCCCACTTGAAAATTTCCCACAAAGACTCAACCTTTCTAGCCTTAATCCCAACTTTCCCACTCTCATACTGAAAACCCAGTAATATTTCAAGCACATTTTCGGGTTTCAACACCGAGACCCTCAAAAATCTACGAGCAGTATCGGGTACTATATCAGATAAATCTAAAAGGAGGTCCTTCAGAGAGGCATGAGAAAAGTGGTTGCCTTTGTTCTTATCCAACAAATGGGAACACTTGAGAATGACAGACTGTGCAAAGCCAGTGAAGTTTATAGAAGAAAAATCTAAGTGATTGTTATTTTGGGTTGTTGGTGATGATTGTGAGGGTGGGTCAGTGAGAGAAGTGGCGGTGGTGGTGGTGGAGAAGTGGTGGTTGGTGAAGAAGAGTGAGAAGAGAGAACGAACCTGTTTGATGTGAGGCCTGTGAGAGTGGAAGGTGGAGAGGAATTGGAGCATGTGATTGTGAAGAGCTGTGATAGTGATGGTAGTGATTCTTGGTTGCATCTACGAAGAGATGCATAGCTTCCGTTCAGAGATTGAGGTGAACGCTGAAACTGAAAGCTTTCAGTTGCAGCCTCACAGCAATTGATTTTTTTTTTTTTTTTTTATGGGAAGCAATTGATATTTTTGGTAGCCAAATTTCGCTCCGTCTGTTTTCTAAAATATTTTCAAATATAAAATATTTTAGGTATTTAATTTTGGGGTTACATTAAAATTTTATAAGCACAAATCATCAAAATTGATGGCTTAGGTAACAGAGCTGTTTGTAAAAAACCTTCAATCTTCTCTCTGTGTGCGTGTTAAAAATACTTAGCGCCTATTTGATACATGTGTTTAAATATATGTTTTTAGTTTTTAAACAACATTATACGTGTTATCAAAATATATAATTCTTAGGTAAGTTTTATGCTAATGTGTTTTTTTTTTTAAATAAAAAAAAACTAGTTTTGTTAAATTTAAAGTTAAAATAAAAAATGCACAAGAAGTAAAAAAACACTTAAAGTTATTTTGAGACTTTGTGCGGGTCTTCTCATTTTTTTTTTTTTGTGTGTGGTAAATTACACTTTTGTCCCCTGTTTTTAAAATGATACATTTATACTTAACCTCAAAAGGTTGTTGTTATTATTATTATTGTAGGGATAAGGGCCTAGAATCATATATTGGGCTTTAGGCTTGGTCCGAGGATATTAAATAGTCCGAGAAAGGACAAATAGTTAGGAGGGGTTCTAATTTTAAAGTTTCATAAGTAAGGAACGAATGAAGGTTGGTCCGAGGAGGAACTCCTCCTCGGATATGATGAATACAGCTCAAATCTGTACTCCAATAATTAAGGTGACCTTCCAGGAGGCTCCAGTGATAAGAACGTGCATCATACACGTATAAGAGTGATGGGAACTCAAAAATGTCGAAGGAAAAGTTGTTACCACCGTATTAAATGCACTGTAGCTACTTTCTGGCCGCATTTATGTGGAGAAGACCCTTGAACAATGCTGCCTTGACTACTGTAACTCATAGAAAATCAGAAGGGGTGTCTGATTGGACGGGCACTCAAGTGGTGACTTGGATGATCAACAAATGGAAGGTCAAGATCACCAGTAGGAAGATATATAGTGGAAGAGACTCCTGAAGGAGAGGGGGATCGAAAAATCAAGAAAAAAACACTGTGGCAACCTAGAACTAGACTTGTAATAAAGCTTCACAGGCAATATATAAGAATCTGCCTCCTCGGATTTGTCCGAGGACGTTTTTCTTTAGCGAACGTCTATTATTTTCCTTTCATTATCATCAAAATCCACTGGCTCGTTACTTCATTCACCAAAACCCAGTTTTCTAACCCATCATTTACAAATTTATTATTTTGAACTTTTTGGGTCTAGGTTCATATCCTTTTTGGGCTAGGAGCTCAAACTAGATCCATACAATTATTATTTATTTATATTTTTCTTATCAAATAATCAATAAGCCATTATCTTGAAATAATTATGTGAGAATCTAATTTGAAAAAAAAAAATTAACTCAATTTGTGATAAATATAAATGATCATATGAAGTTATTTGTGTAAGGGGGTGGGCCTGGATTGGGACATTGGCCAAATTCTTGCTGCACTAAGCCCGAGTTGTTTCTGGGTGAGGAGTCGGGATTGGCTCAATTGGAGCACACCTTGGCCCGGCTTGTGCGCAATCTACACCACGTTTGCCAAAGTCTATTTAAGCTCACAACAGGCAGAGTCATTGTCAACAGGTTATGGCAGGTAGACATAATATAGAAAACGTAAAGAAGATACAGTCACTATTTCTGCCACAATAAACAAGATAAATAACTTAAAAGGCCTTGCTTTTAAAGAAAAACACTTAAACAAAATATTAGAGCGAAATTAGTAGAGTAAAAGAACGAGTCTGCCATATTAAGTATTGCCGCGGGACTCTAACCAGGGAAGGGAAAACTGTTCCCTCAACGCAAATAACTTCAAAGACGAAATTAGTTGCTTTGAGAGGCCAGCCCCAAATGGTATGTGCCCGAGTATAAGTCGTATTTCCCTTCAATAGAGGACAAGGCTATTGAGGGAGAGAGGGAGTTAACCCATTTAAGTGCATGCCTACCATAAACACTCTGTTTTTCTTTCTTTTGAATTCTTTTCTCTCTGTTTTTCTTTCTTCAAATTCTTTTCTCTCTCTTTTCTTTCTTCAAATTCTTTTCTCTCTCTGTTTTCTGGTGATTCCCCTCCTCCCCCTTTTGCACACAGTCATGGGTCCCTTATATAGGGTCTGCCGTGGCTGATTTTACTGTTCTAGCCTCCCTATAGCCCTATTCTGATATGATAGCCTTTTGCCGACCACTTACTTAGTCAATGGCTCTGATAACCACCATTGACTTGTGGCTTTCAGAAAATGAATGTTCCTTCTCTACTTCGTCCAGTGTGTCCCCTCTTTCTCTCGGTCTCTCATGGCATGCACCAAGTGGTTTTTACCCACCATTTCCTCTTTTGGGTGGCATGTCATCTCAGCAGGACTGTGCCCACCGAAAGAGTCTGGGCAAGAAACACGAAATGGGTTTCCACTCCTCTCCCCACCGCTAGACCGTGCCCTCACCCATGACGTCACCCTTTCCCATAGTGGCTGGGTATAGGCTGGTGATGCTTGGGTCACACGCATGCGTTACCTTATTGATGTTTCATTCGTTTGCCAAGATCTGAGAATGGGTGCGCATATCCTGCCGTGCGCTTTTTGGCCTTTTCTGGCGTGGAATTTATCTTCGGTAGGCCAACTTTCATGACTTGTCCATTTCTATGGAAGATGGAGCTCTGTAGGATCAGTTGGACTTCCCTTGAGTTTAGGTGTTTTGCTTTGTGGCTTGGCCTCCCTTGCCATGCCAGATTGTTATTCCTACTGCTCATCTCAATCCTGTCGGGCTCTTTTGAGCTTGCCGTGTGCTTTCCTTCTCAGTAGCCCAGTATGCTTGCTGGGCTTCTTCTTTCATTTTTTGCGGGCTCCAATGTCCCTTGTTTTTCTTGTGCGCATCCCTAGCCCATTTTAGTTCTGTTTCACCCATGGACTTTTGCTAATTCATTTTGGGCTTCCTTGGCCCAATTACTTTATATACTTCATCCTTTGGGCTCATGGATTCTCCATTAGCCCGTTACTCTCTTAGTTTTTCACTACATTAGGCCTGCTGCGGCCCATTCTTTCTTTTCTTCATATTTCTCATGGGTTTGTTTTATTTTCTTTCTTTCTGGGCTTATTCAAGCCCGTTTGCTCCTTCTGGACCCATCTCATGGACCCACGAACCATTCGTTCCTGCCATGATTTCTTTTGTCTGCCGTTTCTTTTGGTCTGCCCATGATTCTGGGCCCTTTGTCCTGCTGGGCTTTGTCGAAAATGAGCCTCAACAATTTGTTATATAAATCAAAATCTCACGAAGAGAACTATTATTTATAAAAATAGGAGTGAATTTTAAAAATTCTGAATCTTAAGAGGTTATTATTATTTATCCTTATTCTAATTTTCAAAAATAAAAAATAAGAAATAAAAATACACAGTATATATGGGCACTCTTTTATAATCTATTCATATATTTTTCTCCTAAACAAATTTGTTCTTTATGCTCTTTTTTCATATTATATGGTATACATTGAGGTCTACCTAAATGCGAATGTTAATATCAAGTGTACTTTGTGGCAGTTTTAATGGAAATAGGATTCTAATCATACTTCAAACTTATATACCTTTCGTGTTGTGGAAAAATTATTCAATTCTCTGGAACAATGGCAATGTTCTTGCCTCTTGTATAAACTATGGTGACTATCATGAATTTAATAGGTGGAAATCACTATTATATGAGAGGAAGGAACATAAATCCAAAAATATTGAATAATAACTCCCATATTGTTCATATACTGGGCATGATTGTTTGGAGGCACCTATAATGTTGATCATTCAAAAATCACTTGCTTCCATTGGTGAGATCCATAGGTTGTAATCATTAATTAGATTTGGTAACTACATATCACATATTTGTTTCTCATAGAATACCGTTTGATTACATATATGAAAAATCTTAGAAAAGGAAAAAAAAAAAAAAAAAACCATTAATTAGATTTGGTAATTGCATATGACATATTTGTTTCTCATAGTATACCGCTTGACTACATATATAAAAAATCTTTAAAAATGAAAAAAAAAAAATCAAAATTTATCAATCAAAATCTTAGTTTTATTCATGGGAATATTGAAATTTTTTTAAAAATTCACTAGAAAATCCTAATCATTAACATATTGAAATATTAATCATAACATAAAGTGTGAATCAAGGTGTTAAAAAAATATTGATATTTTCCATATTTAAAACTTTGTTATATACCTACTTTTTTGCCTTTGTGTCTCATTTCCCCAAATCCTTGTAAATCATGATCATCTCTAATTCTTCACATGATCCTCTTTGTTTCAAAGAAAATAGAAATGGTCCATTTCATGGTCAAGAATTAATTTCCAAGAATCAAAGGCCATGTTTGATTCCTCTGAAAACATGATGTGTTTTGTTTTTATTTCCTGTTTTTTTTTGGGGACCCACTAGTGAAAAACATGTTTGCCTTTTTTTTTTTTTTTTGCTCTTACTTTTCATTCCTAAGATCCAAAATGTGGGTATGAATATAGAAAATGAAAATAACTTTTAGTCATTTTCATTTTCAGCAAATATGAAAACAGTGGCATTCTTTGTCATAAATGTGAAAATGGATGCTCTGCATTTTTTTTATTTTTTATTTTTGATAATTCGATAATTACAATGGGGGAGGGAGATTTGAACTTTGAATGTCTCTATTTAAAATACCAAAAAGTGTCAATTAGTTGAGCTACAAGCTCTTAGCGAAGTGCAGTTTCTTTCTATTTGCAAATATAGTTGACAAGCTAGCTAAATTGCCACCTCCTTTCTCACCAGGTTTCTGAACATTTTCAAGTTCATAAAAAATTCCTCCAAATTTAATGAACGCTGATGAAGTTAGGTACTGTTTTTTTCACTTCTGTTGCAGTGTAGGTTAAATAATGTATGCATGGTATGACATTTCATTTTCTGGCTTATGATGTCTTTTGCTTTATCTTTTCAGAAAACTGCACATTTGTCATTTATGTAGTGCATAAACGGGATCCATCAATACGTCGAGATAATGGTCTACATGGATGTGCAGCAGATCCGCTTCATTATTAACAATAAAATCTGCAAGTTGAAGTTGTTGTCCATCTATCGGCAGTGCAAATATAATGCAGGCTTAGTGTAAACAAGTGGATGAGATAAATTAAACTACCATATTGCATCAATCCAGTAGAGAGAAACAGCCAAGTAGAAATCACTTACAGCAAGTCAAACAGGAGGAAATGAAGTCAAGTATGTCAATTGAGAAGGTGGCAGGAAAGTGCAGGAACCAAACAGAAGTTGGCAGTGCAAGCACATAAATCTAATAATTATTTACTACTACACAAGTGCAAACAACATTACGTTAAAACAATTATTATTTTTCCCTTTAGCATATATCATGTTAATAGCCAGTACTCCAGTATTTAGTCAAAGAATTGACTAAAGCCTAAAATAACTATTGAAAAAGGGCCTTATTTTTTAAACAAGTGCAATCACCATTACGTTAAAACAATTATTATTTCTCTCCCTATCATATATCATGTGATAGCCAGTACTCCAGTATTTAGTCAAAGAATTGACTAAAGCCTAAAATAACTATCGAAAAAAAGGGCCTTATTTTTTCATATTTATGTAAGTATGCAAGATTGCTCCCGTATTTCAAGGCAGTTAAGGGCCGGTGCACAAGGGCAGGCTCGCTGTTCTTGAGCAGAAGGCACCATCACTCCCTATTGAGAACTTTACTACCACTGATCTTTAAATACAACAATAACAACCATTTGGAAGAAACACATGAAAAAGATATCCAAAGATTCTGAATTTTCATTTAACATCATATAATATGTTGAGAATTCATAGCCAACTCCAAAATTTTTGGAATTAAAGCATATTGTTGTTGTATATATTTTTAAAGCTTACAGTTAATTCCATACAACAAGGACAAACTAAAATCGATTTAGAAGAAAAAACAGCGCAACCCATTCTCTTTACCAACGGAGGCATCTACACAAGTACAATCTGAACTTGTGTTCTAGTATGACCATCCTACTCCAGCAGGTGATTCAACAAAGTGGAGATTTGATGCTAAAAAATGAAAATAATAGAAATGATTAGATAGATGCATTAGTATCAGAATTTGAACATTAAACAAAAGAAAATTAAGTCCATGCTACTCACTCCCAGTCAAATGAACACAAATCCACATTACATGCTATGTGACGTACCTCTATTCCATGCCAATGAATTTTTTCAAAGGCCTTGATGACCTCTAGGATTAAATGGACCCAACTCTGTAATGGCACCTCCACTAATAGAGGAAGAAACTGGAACTTGACCGTCACTATCAAGAATTTTCTGTCTAAGAACCTCACATTATAGTTTCACAGCTCTCTCTCTCTCTCTCTCATGAATGAATTTTATCGAGTATTTATAAACTTTACATCCTTTTTCACCCTCAAAAATCAAGCCCATGACTTCAATTGGAAGCTCATGGGACAACAAAATTACAACTCTTCCTATCTCACTGCTAAAACTGGAATTGCTAAATGCCTGAATCTGAAACAATGTTTTTCTATCAAACAGAGAGAACCAGAGATGAGGGACTTTATGCAGATCTAGACCTCCAAAAACATTGGTCTAGTCCACTAATCCGGTTGGTTCTTAGCCAAATACTTCATTCCGAGTGAATGTCTTCTACCCACCAATCTACTTTATCTTATTTGGCATAAACGGACAGGATCTTGTCTTAATGTTTGTTAAAGTAAGACCAGATATAAGAGAGCTTTTACCACTCTTCCTCAAGTAAGAAAGAATCAGTGTCAGCAACATAACCATCTTCTTTCATTAGAGCTGTCAAATCCTTCAGAATTGCATAGATTTCACCAGCACTGGTATGAGACCTATCCCCTGCAACAAATAAATTCTTATTTTGTTCCACTTCAATCCAGCTACGTCCAGGAAACTTTCTAACTCCTTTTTCTTTCATTTTCCTCCTCAAAAAGTTAACCCCATCCCAGTTTCCTGATGCAGCATATATATTAGAAAGCAGCACATAGGATGAAGAATTCAGGGGATCTAACTCAATAAGTTTCTCAGCTGCCCTCCGCCCCCTTATTTCATCTCCATGTAATCTGCAAGCACCAAGAAACGAGGCCCAAATCATAGCATCATCATGTTCAAATTTAACTTTGTCAACTAATTCTTCCACTTCTTCAAGGGAACCCCATCGGCCAAAAAGATCAACCATGCAGGCATAATGGTCTACTCTGGGCTGAATGCCATAGTAATTGACCATATTGCCAAAAATATGACGGCCTTCAGATACCTTCCCTGCATGACTACACGCAGTGAGAACACCAAGGAACGTGACATCGTCTGGCATAACACATTTTTGCTTCATCTCATCAAATATCTTAAGCGCATATTCTGCATAACCATTTTTAGCTAACCCCACTATCATAGAGTTCCAAGAAATAACATCATTTTTACTGCCCATTTCTTCAAAAACTAGCACAGAGCTTTTTACATCCCCACATTTGGCATACATATCTACAAGGGAACTACCTGTTAACTCATCTAAGTCAAAACCAGTGTGGAAAATGAGGGAATGGATCTCCCAACCATCTCTCAAAGAAGATGAGACAGCGCATGCGTGAAGGACACTGACAAATGTAGCTTGGTCTGGTAGGGCATTCTCCCTACGCATTTCTCGATATAAATGCAAAGCCTTCTCACAGAAATCATTTTGAGCGAGTCCTGAAATAAAAGCAGTCCATAAAACTGTACTTTTCGGATTTGGAAACTCTGAAAAAAGAATATCTGCATCTTCTTTTCTTTGGAATCTCAAATACATGCCCAACAGAGAGATGCCCAAGAAGTCACCATCAAACAGAAGGCCCCATTTTACTATAAGACAGTGGGTTTGAATTCCCAGTATTAGCATAAGTGATCCATTACATGCATCTAAAATGCTTGCAAAAGTGATTTCAGTTGGATTTAGTTCTACAGCCCGCATCTCGCAAAACAAATCTATTGCTTCCTCTAAATTATTTTGTGCACACCCGGCAATCAGAGCATTCATGGAGACCACGCTTCGCTCAGGCATGCAAGCAAAAACTATGCGTGCTGCCTCAATAACCCCACACTTAGCATACATGTCAATAAGAGAGCCCCCGACATACAGGCTTGTTTCCAGACCAGATTTAACTGAGAGACAATGGACTTGCTTTCCTTGCTTAAGTGCTCGAACATTTGCACAAGCACTGAGTATACTGGCAAGGGACACCTCATCAGGAACAATTCCATACAAATTCATTCTACGGAACATGTAGAAAGCCTCATCATCCTCCTCTTCCTGCACATACCCAACAATAATTGCATTCCAAGAGACATTGTCTCGATTGCTTATGAGCTCAAACTGTTTCCTTGCCTCCTTTAATGTCCCAGATTTAGCATACATATCAACCAATGCATTACCCACAAATAAATTTGATGCCAATCTGTTCTTGATAATAACCGAATGCAATTGGCGACCCATTTCTAGATCTTCCAAGCAAGCACATGCACTCAAAGTGCTAGTATAGGTAAAATCATCAGGATGAAAGCCACATTCTTTCATTTTAAAGAACAACTGGATTACTTCATGGGCATACTCATTCTGTGCATAACCTCCAAGCATCGCATTCCACAACACAACATTTTTCTCATCTAAAGCTTCAAATACTTTCTTCGCAGCATCCAGTTTCACACACTTGGCATACATATTAATCAAAGAACTGCCTGCATAGACATTTGAATCCAACCCCTGTTTAATTGCCTGAGCATGAACTAATAGGCCGTAGTCTAGAGCTCCCAAAGTGGCAATTGCACTTAATACACTCCCAAGTGTAGATCTTGTGGACTTCACTCCAGCTTTCCTCATATTCAGGAAATATGTAATAGCTTCCACATTGTAACCTCTTTGGGCATGCCCTGAAATCATCACATTCCATGCAACAACATTCGGATTGGGCATCTTGGCAAACATTTCGCAGGCATAATCAAGCTTTCCAATATTCATACACGCACTTATGACAGTCACAAAGGCCACCAGGTCGGGAACACGGCCAACTTTCTGCATCTCCTCGAACACTTTAAGTGCCTCCTCGGGTGAACCAACTTGAACATAACCAGCAATCATGGCAGTCCAAGAAACTGTGTCTAAATCCACAGCCCCATCAAATATACGCCGAGCATCACTCACATAATTGCACTTGGCATACATATCAATAAGTGCACCTTCACAGAAAGAGCTTGATTCAAGCCCCATCTTAAAAACACTACAATGGACTTGCCTACCATACACAACATCCACCATTCTTGCACAAGCAGACAAAACAATTGCATACGTGTATTCATTTGGCAATACTCCACAGTTCCTCAATAACCCAAAACACTCAACGACCTTTTCCCAAAAGCCCCGCCTCGAGTACATGGAAAGAACCGAGTTCCAAGCCAATACACCCCTGTCCTCCAACTGGTTAAATGCCTTCTCAGCGAAGTCCACATTGCCACACTTAGCATAAAGATCTACAATGGCGTTTCCTAGCGACCCTTTTGAAGAAAAACCAAGTTTCAGGCTCTGGGCATGGATAATTTTGCTGGTGTTCAAAGCATGAGACAGCAGTTGAGGCATTTCGTCGAACAGGTGGCGGGTTCGGATTTGTTTGCATTGTTGTAGGCAGGACCGTAAGAGATGGGCATATATGTGATTCTCTGAAGGCAAAAGGGGTTCTGGGTTTTGGGTATGTTGAAAAGAATCATGTGGAATAGCGGAGAAGTTGTAATGGCGATGGAGAGAGTGTGCGGCTCTGAGTCTGAAGGGAGGTCTGGAGTGCATTGAGTCATGGACTCGCTTGGGTAAGTTGACAGGGTCTATTTCAAATGCTTCGCGCCAAAGCTTAATAAATAAAATGGCGCAATGGACAGTACAGTAGGCTAAATTATCCAATAACAATGTTTAATTGTAAAACAATCTTTATGAAAGAACTCGAAGGAAAAAAGAAGAGATTCTTATAAAAGGGTGGTACTTGTTGTAGAAAATCGGATAAAGTTAAAGTTAACGTTTTTAACGTTTTGCTCAATTCAATATTCCCTCGTTGAGAGCTCTTATAGTTACGCTTAAAGGAGTGAGTCACAATGGTTAATAAAAAATTCAAAATCTTTTATTCTCCTTCTTCTTTTATTATTATTATTATTATTATTATTATTATTATTTCATTAAGGGGGCATTTTTTTTAGTTAAATTATTTGTTTAAATCCACCTTTTGCTTTACATTTTAACAAACAAACAAAATAAGCAAACATTTTTTCTTTATTACTTATAATCACTTTTTGTTTTGTTTTTCAACAAATAAGCTAACGAAAAAATAGGGGATGCCAAACCTAACCGTGTTCTATTTGTGTTGAATAGTTGAAAATAAGGCACTTGTTTTCTTTTAGAACACTCCTTTAAGCTTTGAATGGTAAAAGACTAAGAGGAGATGAAAAAGTGGAAGAATGGAAAATATAAAAATTATGGAAAAATAAGAGGAAAGAAAAGATTATTTTATGTTATTTTATTTCATGTGTGAAAAAAAAGTGTAAGGATAGAAAATTATTATAACTTTCCTTTATTTTTCCCTCAAAAATATTTTTTTTCTTTTATTTGGTTGATTGGAGAAATAGAAGGAAAATTTTTTTTTTGTTATTTGGTTAAATTTGATTCATAAATCCTCATCCTCTATTATGAGAATTTTATTTGGAAAGTCGGTGAAATAAAAATAGAATTTCATTTGAAAAGGAGTGAAAACCAGGAATATAAGATTTTTAAGAATTATTTTTAAAATTTCTATCGGTAGATTTATCGGTATTAAATAGCAGGGGAGGTGAGTATAGTGTATTTTGAATAGTAAAGACAATTTGTATATAATTCGATATAAAAAAAAGAGGTCATTGCAATTTCAATAATCTCAAGGCAAGTCAATGCAATTGTTGACCATGACCATCATAGTTTTCACCATTCGTCTTAAAGATCACAAATGCTAGGTATCTTAACCTATCAGCTCCACAGGTTGCAATCGTTGAAACAAAAATGAAAAAGAGAGAAAAAACTGCTCTAACATATGAAGTTGTAATTTGTAGACCATATAGAAATCAAGCAAAAAACAGCTATATCTTACCCCACCAACTGGAAGAATCTTTCCACATGGTTCCCACCATATATTCCAAGTTGAAATGGAGTTTCATTTTTTATTAGATGGAGTTTTATGATTGATCCAGTTGGATTATATTACAATGACTGCAAGAAAATTTGGATCAAGGTCATTCTTATTGTGTATTTTTTTTTACTAATTAAGTTGAAGTCATACGAAGAATGAAAAATGTCATACGCCAAGAAGTATGCAGTCATAGAAAGCCAAGTTTCTCCCCACGTGCTTGTGTTTGAAAGTCTTGTATATGTTCATATTGTCAATAAAGAAATATCCAAGGTATAATAAGCTATAAGTTAAAAAAAAAAAAAAATGAAAAAAAAAAAAGAGAAAAAAGAAAGAAGAAGAAAGTATTCATTGTTTATGATTACAAATTTCAATGATTATAATCCAAGCACAAGAGACCATTGTTTGAAACTGAAGTAATGTTTACAAGACTGTCACCAACTTTTTCTTCATCAAAAATAAATAAATTCAAGTGAAAGAGTACTTGCAGAGGGATGGAGCCAGGATTTCTCCTCCGGTAGGCCGAAGTATGAAAAAACAATCACTCTATGAAGCATTAAACAAAATATAAATAAAAAAGACTAGTTATTTCTTAATGTATTTCAAGTTAATCATCTATCAAGATGTGCTAAATTTTGTAGTAATTTTCCTTACTCTAAAGTTAGAGGTTACGATTAAAAAAAATGATAAAATGATGGGTATAAGGATGAAAGAAAAATCTAACTTTGAGATGATACAGACAACCAAACAATTTAATATGAAAACAATGCATTCAATTTGATGCTAGTGAAAATACACAGTATTATGTTATACTCAAAACTACATAAAAGAAGAAGAAGATTATTTTCAAAACATAACCTGTTTTCAATTCTCTGTAATATAGTAACAATTCTTGATTCTAGGTATTTATTAACTAAAAATCATTTTTATTTTTGGTTTCAAGAGGGTCATAGGTGTACGTCAATTGGTTAGTTCTATTTTTGGGTCCGTTTAATACTAACTTAGGAGAGAATTTTTTATTAAAAAAAAAAAATTGAAGAGAATTAGATGAAATTACTAAAAGCCTAATTATTAAAAAAATATAGGTAAAATACTATTTTAGTTCCTAAACTTTAACAAAAATTTGTTTTTCGTTCCTAAATTTTAAAAAGTTCTTTTTCATCCTTAAACTTTGTAAAGAGTTTTTTTTCAATAGTTTAGAGACAAAAACAAGGATGAAAAAAGAAAAATTTTCAATAGTTTAGGGATGAAAAACAAATTTTTAGTAAAGTTTAAAGACATAAATAAAACATTTTTAATAGTTTAAGGATGAAATATGAATTTTTCAATAGTTTAAGAATGAAAAATAAACTTTTTAAAATTAAAGGAGGAAAAATAAATTTTTGGTAAAATTTAGGTATCAAAATAATATTTTACCCAAGAAATATTCATTGGTGTAGGGGAACTCACTCCCGCCCCTAAGTAGCTCTGTCTCTGGTATTACATTCTAGAGTCTCTAAATCTAAAGAGGAAACTGCACAAATAGAATTAGAAAGTATGTGGTTGATGTGAAACCTAAAAGATTGATTTGATGAACTTTTTCAAGATGTGAAATGGAGAAATTCTATGGATAAAAAAATCAAGCAAATTGATAAAAATAATTTATGGGGCCTTACAACTTCTCCATAAGGAAAGCAGGTAATTAGAGTCAAATGGATATTAAAAAAGAAAAAGAAAATGCAAAAGCAAAAGATGAGGGGTAAAAGAAAACATTACAATTCATTATGATGAAGTATTTATTCATGTTGTTTGATTAGAGACCATCAGATGGATTACTTGCTCCCCAGAATAGATAGATAATCTATCAAATGGATGTTGAGCAGTCCATGGGATAATCATTAGAGGGCATGAAGATAAAGTTTTTAAGTTGAACAAAGCACTAAGAGAATAGAATAACAGAATAGATAGATATGTTTTTGAGCATGCTTGTCTTGCACTATGGCTAAAAAATTTGATGAAGAATCTGCACTTTGCATAAAAAGAGAAGCTATATAATTTTCATTGATAACAGATTAGAACATAAGATAAGATTGGCCAAGAATTCAATGTTCTAATAGTAAGCAAATCAATACTAGGCATCATTTCATTAGAGAATATTTTGTAAAAAAGGAGTGAAGCTTAAGTTTATGAAATCATAAATTTAAATTACTCATATTTTTATCAAGCCATTCAAGAGTAATATTTATTTAGTTACACTTTTTTTTTGAAGTAAAATATTTTTCCATTTTCAGGCTCTTGTTCGCATGTAAAATGTGATTAAACTTATAAAATATTTTCCGTTGATCGTAAAATATATGTAAAACGTTTCACATTTAAAACTTAGTAAAACATTTTACAAAAATACACAGTGGCCCTCCCCATTTGGTGGCTAGGTTGCCTGTGTCGACGGTTCGGTTGTCGGAGCTGTTATTTCTAACACCGGTTTTGCTGCTTCAATTGTAGGTGCTAGTTGTCAGGTTGCAAAAGATGGTAGTTCAACAGTTGGAATTGTCCGTTTGATAGTCGGTGCCGACTATCCAGTCGTCAGAGTTGCTACTTTGGAGACCAATGCTAGTAGTTTGGTTGTAGGATTTGTTGGTCCAGTAGCCAAAATGGTGGTTCAATCACCGACAGTTTCAGTGGCTGAGCTACCGATTTTGGTGTTTTGTGCTTGAAAAATTTACATATTACACCAAACACTTGAAAATATTTTTCTTCGAAACAAACAGAGCTTAAAAATCAACTTAAAAAGTAGTGACAGAAAAAAAAAAAAAAAAAAAAGAAGATTGATTTTTTTAAATTAATACATTGAAAAAAATCTCTAAAAATGCATATAGAATAATCCATGTATGTAATTGATGGAATTCTTGTACATGTACCTCTAACCTATAAGTACCCATATAATCTATCAATTTGATGAAAGTAAAAGAAAAAAAATAAGTTGTCTTGAGTTTCTAAAATATTCAAGTGATCTACTTCTAACTTCTAATGCTTCATTTATTCTCCTACTAAGCATTTGTATAAAACTTCAAATTCCAACAACATCAAGTATAAAGAGGAAAAGAAGGACATAGTTTAGTTACAAAATTGGTTGTAGCCTAAAACTACAACTTTATTCAATACTTTTTATTGGAGGTAAATTTTGACAAATCCACTATTGGATGAAATCTTCTTCTTACATTCTGCATACTTGCAAAATTTCTAAAAAATTAAAAATCAATAGCTATGTCATCAATATATTATTTAAATTGCAGTTTTTATATTTTAAAATTATGTATAAAATATAAGTTTATAGATCATATGGTAAATAATATCCAATTGACACAAAATTTGATATGTATATTAAGAGCATAAAGAACATGCAATTCAATGGTTAGATTTTCAAAATATGTAGTAATGTTTATTTTATTGAGTAAGGTTGTAGTCTTAAGATACAATCAATTTTGTAGCTAAATTTTGTCCGGAAAAGAATTAATAAAAAAAAAGATTGCAAATAGTTCTAGACAAATAATTTAAACTAAATCCAGTCAAAGATCTCTTTCTACTGTTAATTCAGTAAAAAAATGATCGAATTTAATGGGTGGATGGTGCAGAAGATTGGTTTCCACTATGCTGATACTGCAAAATTTTGTTAAGATGTGAAGCCAGGGCCAAAAGGAAAAAAAATAATTAACAAAAGAAAAATAAAAGTGGGGAGTGTGAGACCACGTATTAGTCAAGCTCCTCTGTAGTCTACTAACTTCATTGAACAAAAACTACTTGACTCAACATGGACTAAGAAAAGCTCGTAGGCTTTTTGTTGTTTTTTTTTTTTTTAATTCTTAGATTCAATTCCGTCATGGTTTCAAAATACAACTTTACCGTCTATGCTTTTATTCAAAGGGGGAAAAAAGTAGCCATATATGGTATCTCTAATGGAGGGTTCACCGCAGTTATGGATAATAGTGTGGAATATACCTAGTATATCCATATATGGTATCTCCCCAAAAGCTCCCATGATCTTGGTTTTTTTGTTTTTTAAAGATTATGTCTTTATCCTTACAACACGGCCTGGTTTTGAACATTCCACGCCAATAGTCTCTCCCCTCCACCTTCTAAATAACAACAACATTTATGCCTTAAATCCATATTGTTGGTGGTGGTTTATGGATTTCATTATATTAGTGAGACTCAACCAAATGAATTCTTTTCTACAATTTCATTTTATCCCAAGTTATATTTTTTATTATTTAATTGATATGTCATCTTTTACTATTTTATTTAATGTTTTTTTTTCTTCCTTTACTTTTTTTTCTTTTTTCTTAACTTAGATCAACTATTCTTTTTCACTGTTACAGAAGTCATTCACATTTGAACATGATCAAACTATTTCAAATAACTCTCATTTATTTTTTCATCAATAGAAGCTTCCCCTCTCTTTAAGTGAATTTCTCCATTTTATATTTTTGTGTATTTCTACTTATCCATAAAAACATTCTCATTTCAACTACGCTAATTTTTTAAATACACTGTTTTTTAGCAACCCAACATTTAGTACAATAAAGCATAGTTAGTCTTATAAATTTTTTTCCTTTAACTTAATAATTTTCTACGGTCACACAATGCTACTAATATGCTTTTCTATTTTATCCACCATACTCTTATCCTATGATTCACATATTCTTCAATTTCTCAATCTTAAGGAATATATTAATCCAAAGATATTGAAAGCTTTTACTCTTTGAAATCTCTTGATTACCGAGTCTTACAACCATTTCATCTTTGTTTCTAGTTTTACTAAACTCACATTTCATGTACTTTATTTTAGTCCAACTTAATAGAAAGTTTTTAGATTCTAAGGTGTAGTGTCAAATTTCCACATTGACAGTAACTCTTTGTTTAGTTTCATCCACTAAAATTATATTATCTTCAAAAAGTATATACCCAAAGAATTCCCTTTGAATCGATTTATGAATGCATTTATCACTAGTGCTAAGAATATGGACTTAATGACTTTACATAAACTTCTAAAGAGCAGAAAATGGTGATGAAATTCACCTGGTAATTACCCTATATTTTTTTTTCCAAGTCTTGGAGTCACTTTATAAAGTCTAGCTTGCTCTTTCCCAAACTTTTAGTATTATTTTATCCTTAATGGCATCATGAATGCATATTCCTTAGGGCCCCACGGTCCCCATAAAATGTTTTGTGATAGTTCCATTGTTATAAACTGAGAATAGCTAGCTAGCATACTATAAATAAAGGTGCTAATTATTTTTAGCGACAAGACTACGTAGAGAGAGAGAGAGAGAGAGAGAGAGATGGTGAGAGGCCCCTTCTATGACAAAAATGGACTTAAGAAAGGTGCATGGACTCCAGAAGAAGATGATAAGCTAAGAAATTTTATTCATAGACATGGCCACTCAAATTGGTGCAAACTTCCCAGGCTCGCAGGTATAAAGCTATATTATATATTTTAAAGCATGGATACAGTCTTTAGCTTTCTTTTCTGAAAATTAAAATTTACCTAGGGCTAGGGTTCTATGATTCTATATTTTTTTTGTCTAGGTTCAGTGAATATGAATATGAACATACCATTTTAGCATTCCATTTGACTAAATTGGATTTCATCTAGAAGACAAAATGTTTTTAGGAAAAACATCTTTTCTTGCATGTTAATGTTTCTCACTCTGTTGATGTAACAAAATTTCTCTTCATGCATGATGAAACTTCATTATTGTATGGCTTTCTTACATTAATTCTATTTATCTAACTTTTAGTCATTTGTTTCCGACAACCTTACATGCATGAGAGAGATAAGAAATGAATCTAATTAAGTAGTATTATGTAACTATACTATATGATGTTTTGGACAGGTTTATCAAGGTGTGGCAAGAGTTGCAGGCTGCGTTGGGTGAATTACCTCCAACCAGGTGTAAAACGTGGAAACTTCACCAAAGAAGAAGAGGATTTAATCTTCAAGTTGCATGACGAAGCTGGAAACAAGTATGTATAAAAACATTTTACCTTTTGAAACTCCTCAATAAATTTTTAGCATTATGAAATCAAACTAAGTTTATGAACCAAAATATAAAACAATACTACGTTTTTTCCCGCAAGTTTCCATAGGTATTATATGTGTACGTCAGGATAAACAATTACTGTAACCAAAAAAAAAATTAGAAACTAAATCTATTTTCACTTACCAGAACAAGTAAAAATATTTGTTTGTTCCTTTTTTTTTTCTTGCTCTTCTTCATTTATAAGCTTGTTCAGTGAACGTGAAATGTTCTCCTTTCAGGTGGTCTATGATTGCCAAAAATTTATCCGGGCGAACAGACAATGAGATAAAGAACCATTGGCACACGCACCTAAAGAAGCATGTAAAGAAAATTGCAAAAACTTCCCAACGCAAAGCCAAGAAAATTAAAGAATCAGAAAGTGAAAGTCTTCGTGCCAGTTGTTCTCCTAACCAAAGCTTAGAGAGCTCTCCATTGACCACGGAACTTTCTTCCTCTAAATTATCCTCTTTGAGCTGTGACAATTCAACTGTCACTGGCACAAATTGGACTGAAGAAGATAGTCTTTCTTCTTTGGAGACATCACAAAATTCCTTTGAATACATGCATTTGAAGAAATATTCAAAGAAAACACTCAAAACTGAAAGCCTTCATGCCAATGATCCCTTCCACCATATCTTAGAAAGCTCTCCATTGTCCCCAGAAGTATCTTTTGCAAAATTCTCCTCTTTGGGCAGTGATCAATCATCCATACCTGGCATAAATTGGATTGAAGAAGACGTTCTTGCTTCGTTCGAAACATTTGACGCAGCCTTTGGAGACTTTTGGACTGAACCATTTGTAGCAGACAACATGTATATCCCAGATGAGCTTCCAATATCACCATATATTTCATACTACGATGATGGCACAGATTTGTTTGACCAAGTGATGCAGGAATTGCCAAAGAATTAATGCATGTTTCCTCACTACTAGGATCTATTTTTATTAATAACAATTGTGCTAGTGACTGATTGTAAAATATCAAAGTAATGTTGTGTTACTTTCTTTAGCTCCAAACAGCCACCTAAATGTCAGATATGAATAAGAAATCATACAGGGAAGTTTTAGGCTTTCTGCTATAATAATGCAGGGAGTATTTGCTATGCATATGTACCTTTTGGGCTAGCTTGTTAAGCTCAAACTTCCTAATGATCAATGCAATAAGTGTTGTAATCTTCCTAATCAGATTTGTGTTACTAGAAGTTGAGTTATTCTTCAGTCCCTTATTTTTGGATAGGTAATTAGATTATCGGATCCTGAATTCTGTCTAAAAATCATGGTATGAGGATCCTCTTAATTTAAAATGTACCAATTTCACGATTTCAATTAAGGGTTTGTTTAGATACCATTTATTTTGCTGAAAACTAAAAATTTATTACTAAAAACACTGTAACAAAATAATTTTTAAAAGGCAAAACACTATTGCTGCGTTTTACTAAAGTTGGCTGGTTCGTGAACAGTGCCGTGGGACCAGCCAAAAAAAAGGCAAAACGCACTAACATCTGTTGGCAGACGCATGCTAAGTGAACGTTTGGATATAGCTGAAATGATTTTTTAGTTGCGTCTAGCATCTGGTAGTGGGTTCCTTGCACTGTTCATGGGACTCACAAATCTCTTTTTTCAGCAAAACTTTCATTAAAAATGGGTCTCACGGCACTATTCACATATTTAAAATTATTTTGTTACAGTGTTTTCAGTTTTTAGTAATAAGTGGTATCCGAACAGATCCTAAAGGCCTGTTTGTTTTACCATCTCAAACTCACATTTTACATTTTAAACAATATTACACATTTTTTCATACACTTTTTCACCCACACATATTTCAAAAAACTACAAATAATATTCCTCAATCTATTCTACCAAACTACTCCTAAATATTACAAAAATATAACATCATAATTTGTAAAATTCAAAAAATAAAATATTAACTATAAAATAGTCTTTCTCAATTGCACTAATTTCAAGAATAATCGTACGAGAAAGATTGTGCACTTTTTTTTGATTGATGTGGGATGACACAAATGGCATTTCTAAGGCATGAAAATGTGAAACTTATTCATGGATACTTTAAGCAATGTAGAACCAAAAACAATTTAAGGATTAAATATAGGTCATATTCAATTGAATGTATCATTTGACTAATGACATGGCATGATGGAATTAGCTACTTCAAATGCAAGTACTTATTTTTTGAAAAAAAAGGATGCTTGTCTGTACAGCTATCCAAGCCAAAGGAACTAAAATATTTACATGAGCAATGAGATATTTATTAGAGTCCTAAATGATAAACTCAAAACATTCAATGTATGGATCAGTTTACGCATTTCTCATGCAATTGAAAAAAAATAATGATAATAAACTGAACATTTAGAAATAAATTTATTAAGCAGACTTTAGCTATTCTTTCTCTAATGCATGCATTTATTAAATAGGTTATACTGTGTGTGAAAGGAACAAATCATACCCATGAATGTTCAATAGGTGAAAAACGCGTTGTTCAAATCTTTGAAGATAGACTTGTGAGGTGAAACAGTGTATAGGGCAGCTGGTTTATATATAAATATAGTATAGACCATATATCATCGGTTCAAATTAATCCTCACATTTGAAACCCCCAAAATAAAGCAAGAATAGAAGATAAGATAAAGGACTGATTTATATCTCTCTCCGAATGTGGAAATTCGTGGTAAACGTGATGTGAACTAATTGAATATCGAAATTCTTCTATCGACCAAGTTTCAATGTGACTTGTGTTTCACAGATACTCCAAAAAATCTTGTACTTTTAATCTTTACTTGGAAAAAGTAGCTAGATCTAAGTTTTCCCAGTAAACATGGTGGACCAAACTTTTTAACCACAGACACAAACGTATATGCAGGTGCAAGTGCAACTGTAAAGCAGTCGAGAACGCTTGGTCGTTCCCAGTTGGGTAGTTCAAATAGTGGAAAAAGTAATGAAGTTTATTAAGTTGAGAAGACATTATATATATTTATGACATATATGATGATCTAACTGCTCCAACTATGACCATATATGACAGCTAAAAGATTTGTACTTAAGAAGTACTGTGGCATTCTCTCACTCTCCCTTGCTAGTTGTCAACCAAGCAGCAAAGAAAATAATACAAGTAGTAATAGAGTAATTCTTAAGTACTCCCGGAGCACGAAAAATGATGTTTCTTCTTCTCACATTTATGGTAGGGTCTGCTAATTAAATTCATGGTGGAGTCCACCATGAATGTGAGAAGAGAGAACACAATTTCACTATACTCCGGGACTACCTAAGAATTTTCCGTAGTGACATATATAGTCCAAGAAAAGATTATCATAGACAATAAATAAATAAATAAATATTAATCCATATAATTAACAAAATAAATAAAAAATAAATAAAAATGTTATTATATATCATAGACAATATGACATATATATATATATATATATATATACAAAATTGAAATTTGGTCTCTACCTTAGAAGTTTTATTCTTAATTAAGGAGCATGAAAGAAATTGAAAGATAAAAGCATAGTTCAATGCATTGTTACATAACCCCTCCCTTGTTATAATAATAATAAAAAAAAAAGATTGATAAACTTAAGAAAAAAGAAACCATAACCTAATAAAAATTAGAACGTGCTAAAATTACCACTAGTTTACAACAAAAATCCTACTAACTAACGTGACAATGATTATAATTAGTATCCCATTAATAACATAATAAATATATTTTTAATTATATTTTACATTGACTAATTTTTTAAATAAGTCTTTAATTTATGTTTAATATTTAACATATCAATTTATAAAAAATTATACAATAAAATTTGTAATATTTTTTAGGACAATAATATGTTTACATTCACTATACAGTTTTATAAAACGTACATAAATAATTGTATAGATTTGCATAAAAAAAAAATCTATAATATTATACATATATATTGTTCATGCAAGTATATATACAATATTTAGTCTACAATGTAAAAACATAATTTTTCTATTGTTTGAATGGGCACGCAAGAGAAACTTGTAATTAATAGATCCATGGGTTTGGTTTTGGTACCTATGGAGGGACCCGTATGTTTGTTTTTAGGGCGAGGGTGGTTTGTCTTTTTTCTATATCACTTCAAAGCTATCTAATTAAGTTCATTGTGAGCGAAGGAGACAGGGGTCAGGGAGGCATGGTTTTTCTCGCTTTTCAAGTTTTTGCCATTTCTTAATATTTTATTTTTTAGTTCCCTCAATTATAATTGACAGAAATTAGTTATATGATCTGCATATATTATTTTATTAATTATTTTTTTGTCAGTTATGGGTAAAGAAATTACAATAGAACAGAATGATTAAATTTGGACCATTCTTAAAACTTAAGATTTAAGAATTAATAATGCAAAATTGATAAGACAGGAAATCAGTTTGCAATTTATCTAAAACTTTAAGGGATCTTTTTGCATTTTAGCGAAAGATCTCTCCATATTAATAAATTTAAAAACGTTCATTTCAAGTATTAAAAGTTTCATTTTTCTTATCTTTTATAGCTATATACACTTTCATTTTAAAAGGTAAACGACAGAAAACTTTATTGATTGAACAGTTATACAATTACAAAGCAGCATGCTTCGTGGGGTAAGGTATTTTCCTAATATTACTTACAGGAATGGGAATCCATTTGGGAATTGGGAGCATTAATTGTGTCATTAGCTATATGCAAAAAGCATATAATGGTGAAAAATTATTAGGTACTCCCAGAGTACCATAAATGCATACTCCCACTTCTCACATAAATGGTGGGTCTCATTATGAATTTAATGAGACTAACCATTCATGTGAAAAGAGGGAGTACGTATTTATGGTACTCCAGGAGTATGCATTTATGGTACTTCAGGAGTATAAAATAATTTCCTTATAATGATTGTAATTGGAAGATTTTGCCTCAACTTGAATGGAGCTTTAGATGTGTGGCTACCCAGTGTCAACTAATTAAACTCCAAAGTGATGACACAAACACAGGAACTTATTGATCAGGACAGAAGTTGAAAGAACTATAGGAGCAAAGCACTAGTCTTACTCTAGAATGCATTTGGAACTTGAGGAACCAGGTTGAACACAAAGGAATCCAGTTGAATCTCATCTCCAAGACTCCAACTCCAACATCAAAAATTTTGAACAAAGGATTGTGGAAATATATACACATGATTTAATGAAAAAAATAATTTGAAATATATAAAATCCACTTGATGAATACTTATAAACGAGAAATAAAATTATCTAATTAATATATCATGTTAAAGACCTTATCTAACTGTTCTTATTGCTCTCTAACCTTTTATAAACCAAAAAAAAAAAAAAAAAAACCCTGTTCTTATTGCTAATGATATGCAATTATGCATGACCTTGTTTAGGGAATGATAATCAATTATGCATGACCTTAATTATTCAATTACGGAAGAGAGATATTAACATTAGAAATTTGGACTTTGGAGCCAAGATTTATACTGAGGAGCCGAATTTTTTTATTTTTTATTTTTCCTTTTTGTGTGTTTTTGTGGCTATCCAAATTAGCACATATTTATAACAAAATATAAACAAATGAATTTTTTTTTTTTTAAACATTGCAATGCAATTATCTATTAAATAAAATTCATTGTTCTTTTAAATCTCGAAAATCATAAATGATTAATTCTGTACTAAATGTCACAATAATTTTTATTTCAATGTAGAAAATTAAAGAGTGCGTTAAAAATCATTCAATTAACATACAAAATCAAAGTCCATTAAAATATCATATTCCATTTTATTGTGAAACCTAGTTTTGACCACCTTCATGGTTGAAAATACACATTCCATAGTTGTAGTGGAAACTGGTGTTAGGACATATGTGGTTCACTTGCTAAGAACATATATTATTCTTTTTATGTAATTGGCTAATTCTTTGACAAAACGCACTTTACTTGTAATTGGGTAGTTCTAGGTGTTTTTAATACTTCAAGAAACAAGGTTTCAAGATCAAGTGTTGAAGTTATCAAGTCTGTCCAAGAAACAAGCTGAGAAGTGCAAATTCATTAAAGCTCGACAGCTGCATCTATCGAGCTTAAGAAAGCGGTTCCAGCCTCGTGTGCTCGACACCTGGTGTTAGGACATATGTGGTTCACTTGCTAAGAACATATGTTATTCTTTTTATATAATTGGCTAATTCTTTGACAAAACACAGTTTACTTGTAATTGGGTAGTTCTAGGTGTTTTTAATACTTCAAGAAATAAGGTTTCAAGATCAAGTGTTGAAGTTATTAAGTCTGTCTAAGAAACAAGCTGAGAAGTGCAAATTCATTAAAGCTCGACAGCTGCATCTATCGAGCTTAAGAAAGCGGTTCCAGCCCCGTGTGCTCGACACCTGGTGTTAGGACATATGTGGTTCACTTGCTAAGAACATATGTTATTCTTTTTATATAATTGGCTAATTCTTTGACAAAACGCACTTTACTTGTAATTGGGTAGTTCTAGGTGTTTTTAATATTTCAAGAAACAAGGTTTCAAGATCAAGTGTTGAAGTTATCAAGTCTGTCCAAGAAACAAGCTGAGAAGTGTAAATTCATTAAAACTCGACAGCTGCATCTATCGAGCTTAAGAAAGCAGTTTCAGCCCCGTGTGCTCGACACCTGCTTGACAGATCTTATTTGTCGAGGTTTATGAAATTCAGAATTCTGATATGATTTTCTTGGGATCCGTGTTTATGTGTTTGAGCCTTCTTTTCTGCTAACCCTAGACATATAAAAGGACTGTTTTAAGGGCCGTCAAAGAGTACACAAGTTGCACAAGTATTGAGCAAAATCTGTTTAAGCAATTCGTGATTGAAGACAAAGTTTTGGCCTAGTTCATCATTCTTGAAGAAGTTGCTGTGTATGTACACCTTTGGGTTTTGCGACCAAGCATCTTCTTGATCTTCATCGTTGGGATGAATTGAAGAACTTTGCCGTGCATCAAAATGGAAAATTATCACTACAGAACAAGTCTAATTGGGTATTGGGGTAAGGGTTCAGCTGTAGGTTGGTATAAGGTACTGGGATTCCTTTACTTGTAATCACTTGTTGTGATGATAGTGGAATTTCGGGAGTGGTGACCTGAAAATCACCCGGTGGGGTTTTTGTAGTAAGGTTTTCCCCATTCGTAAACAAATCACCGTGTAATTTATTTTCCGCTGCATAATTAGTTTATTGGTGATTTGTTTGTGCTACCACGCGTTTGCATGTTAATTAACTTAATTAATTCACTTGGCTAAATTAATTGGTTAATTTATCACAAGGGGTCAATTCATTTTTAGCCTATCAAAAGGAATATTAAGTATATTAAGTATAAGTATGATGGTACAACTACTCTATAAACAAATTGGTAGGATATTAATTTCATAATTCTTACTAGCCAATGACACAATTAAAAAATATTTAACAATTTTTGGATGTCTAGATGTTGAACCACATTACGCTCATAATGATTAAATTCTATTTTCAATAGTGCTCAGTTGTATAGTCAATTTACTAATGAGGAAAAAAAAAAAAAAACTGATGTGGGCTGCAGAAGCGACAAGAACCAAAACACGTTTACTTCAAGAAAATAAGAAACAAAATACCTTTACTTCTGTAATATAACCTTGAATCCACGAGGGTCTTTAAATCCATAAAGAAAAAATGTCTGGAATCCAACAAAAATTTGAATTTTATTAATTGAATAATTGTTAAAAACATTTATAGACTTGGAGACCTATTTAAAGGCTCCATAAAACTTGACAGAAAAGAAAATATATTCTAAATAAATCATAATTAATTCCTAACTGTAATACGAATCAAATTTGACCAAAAAAACATTAAAAAAAAAGCACCAAAAAAAGGGAAATAAATACCCTAAACCTAAAATAACTAAAATTACATAAAAATACTAAAATTAATGAATTACAAAAATTAAATTATCAATTTTGTCCTACATCAAACCCATATTCCACTTGAAAGAAAAAATCTTCGACTTAATAGTCGAGATTTGAAACCTTTCATGCCAGACAAAAAAGTACTATGAAAACTTTTTCTTCTTGCCAAACTTGAAAACTATTGATTGAACAAACATATCAACTTTAATTTCTTTTTCTTTGGCCTTCATGCAATTGAAGCTATTCACCCAATACGATTCAATGATCACACCAAATCTTTCCATTCCACCCCAATAAAATAAAAAAACTATGATGTCTCACCTACCACTAAAATATTAGAATCATGAGGTTGATAGTCATTTGATTTGATCTCATTGAGCTCCTTGACAATTTCCTCTTCTATTTATTCTTCAATGGTCTCTGCCATCTCGACTACAAGATTTCTCTTTATAATAGAATATTTAATAATCTCCTTCACAATCTTGATTTTCGGGATCTTCTTCTATAACGAGATCTTCATGAACTTCCTTATAAACTTCTATATTTTCTTCAACAAAAGTATTTTCTTTAAAATGCAAATCTTCCCTTAATGGTGAAATATAGGTCTCTTGAAAATAATCCAAGTATGAAATTCTTGGCCAATAATCTTGTTTTGTATATGAAAAAAGTTTATCACAATCTAAAAGATAAAATTTGATAGCAAGCATCTTTTTCATCCTTGGCCATGAACGAATTTTGTCTTTACATTGTAAGATTCTATCAAATTGTATTTGTTCCTACCAACGTAGGGCATACTCACTACGTTTGTACAAAACAAGTCTAACTTTTCTCTCATTATAAATATTCCTATAGTCAAATAAATCCTCTAGATCAAGTAACCAATCAAGAAAATATTCTTTATAAAAATAACCATTAAAACTTGCATTTATAAGGCCTATATGAAATTTGCTTACCAATAGGTTGTCTGTGAGTTACATCTCTGCGGCAGTTATCCTTATTATCTCCATGCTCGTACGACGTTATCCTAGCAAAGATATTTGTGAGTGCTTGTTGTGCGTCATGTAATACTTGCTAAGTTTTCCATCACCAAGAAATGCTACGTCTCATACGTTAGCCACTAGACCAGAATAAGTCAAGGTTTTGATACCAACTGATGTGGGTTGCGGAAGCAACAAGAGACAAAATACATTAATATATATATATATATATATATATATATATGTGGGGCCAAGAAATGGTCAGACGACCCTAGCCCACTCCCAACCGGGCCCAAGGCCCATGTCCGAGGACGCACCCATGGACCGAGGACTGAAGTGTAGCGCCCAGCTACCCTCTAAACAACGCCAAGGATGATAGCATCCTCGGAAGTCCGAGGTCCGAGGAAGTGCAAGCAGCACTCCCTCAAAGGGAGCCTCCCCGAGCATCCAAGGAACAAACAGCGGGTACCAAATACCGGACATGGAAGCATGGTGGAGAAGCAAATCCCAGATGAACTGTCACCTCCACATTAAATGCTCCCAACTAACGTCCTGGCCGCATTAATGGGGAAGAGACGCCCCAACAGTGCCACCTTAGTTGCTGCCATCCACAGAGATAAAGGGGGAAGGTAGTTGATGGGACAGGCACTCAAGCAATGCCTTAATCCTTTTACAAATGTAGGGTTAGGATCTATTGGGAAAGGGATATATAATGTAAGGAACTCCTCCTAAGAGAGGAGAGAGGGAAACACTGTAATAATTTACATATTCTGAGAGAACTTCATAGTTAGTCTAAAGGAAGGAAATGAGAAGAACTCCCGGTCTAGAAAAATACGCCCGAGGAGCATTATTATTCACCCCAATGTACATTCAAATGGTCCAACCCATGTACAGCCATGTGTGATCGTTGCATTTCTCATTAACCCCTAGTTCTTGAACCCATCCTCTATAAATTCATTGCGGGGAAATTGGGCTTGAGTCCACTCCTTCAAACCAGGTCCCTACAATTGGCGCCGTCTGTGGGGAGAACTTGTGCGTTGGTAAGGACAACAGTCAAGCATGGTAGGATCGGGCCCTCACCAAACAACTCCCAATCGACCCGAACCAGCGAAGCCACGGCATCATGGTGACCCCGGAGGCGGTCAAAATGATAACGGACGATTTCGAGAAGGAAGCGTGCATACTTCGACGGCGAGCGAAAACCAAGCCCAGAAGCGCGACGCTGTCCAGGCTACGCAATCAGAGGAGGCCCATAGTCACGCCTCCCAGGCGAAGGACGATAAGGTGGCTATGCAGCGCGAGATAGATGATCTGAAGAAGAAGCTGCGCCGTGCACAGCGAAGACAGCCTGAACCCAGCCCTGACTTGCCCTCTGACGACTAGAGTGATGACGAATACAGACAAAGGTCGAGAACGCCCCCCAGCGAGACTTTCTCCCATGAGGAGGAGCGCTACCAGAGGCGTAGGCGCGCCGACCGAACCTCCCGGGGCGTAGGAAGTGACGCCATGAGCAAGGCGTTGGACCAGCTCTCCAAGTCGCCCTTTACGCGTCGCATAGAGGAGGCAGAGCTTCCTCGGCGGTTCCAACAGCCAACCTTCATCGCTTACAATGGCAAGACGGATCCCGTAGAGCACGTGAGCCAGTTCAACCAGAGGATGGCTGTCCACTCGAAGAACGAGGCGCTGATGTGCAAAGTTTTTCCATCTAGCTTGGGACCTGTGGCGATGAGGTGGTTCAACGGTCTGAGGACGAATTCCATAGACTCGTACAGACAGCTGACCCAGGCTTTCGGCTCCCGCTTCGTCACGAACAGCAGGCCTCCTCGGCCCATGAGTGCGCTGCTGTCCCTATCCATGCATGACGGGGAGACCCTCAAGGCCTACTCGGACAAGTACTGGGAGATCTACAATGAGCTGGACGGCAAGTATGACGCCGTCGCCATCAGTACATTCCAGAATGGGCTACCAATGGGGCACGGCCTGAGGAAGTCCTTGACCGGAAAGCCCGCCACCAGCGTGCGTCAATTGATGGATCGGATTGACAAGTACAAGCGGGTGGAGGAAGATATGCTGCAAGGCAAGGGGAAGGATAAAGCCTTCCCTCAGGAGAGGAGAGACTTCAGGTCGGACCGGTACAACAACGCCTGCCCGAGGAGGGACTTTGGAGGAGAATCGGGAGCGACCAATGCTCAAACCGTCAACGCTGTATTCCGAGAACCCGTGCATAGGGTGCTGGAGAGAATAAAAGACGAGCCGTACTTCAGGTGGCCGAATAAGATGGCCGGGGAACCTGAGAGGCGCAATCGGAACCGCTACTGCCAATACCACCGGGACCATGGGCATACCACGGAGGACTGCAGGAACCTTCGGAACTACCTGGACCAACTGGTCCGGGAAGGAAAGCTGAAGCACTTGCTGCTCAACCCTAACAATCGCCAGGGCCAAGCGTATCAAGAGCCCCGGTGGGATACCGCCATGGGACAACCCGCGGGCACGATTAACGTAATCCTGGTGGCTCCGGGGAGAATGGGCGCGGGCCCCTCGAGAGTGTTGTCCGTAGCCCAACCGGAAGCTGGGGAGTTCCAGGCCGGGCCGAAAAGAGCTAGGAGGAAGTCCTGCCCTCATTTGAGCTTCTCAGAGGAGGACAAGATCGGGACCATCCAGCCCCATGATGATGCCCTGGTGGTCACCCTTAGAATTGGGGGCTACGACGTAAAGAGGGTGATGGTAGATGGGGGCAGCGCATCAGAGGTCATGTACCCGGACCTCTACAGGGGGCTAGGGTTAAGATCGGAGGACTTGACGCCGTATCACTTCCCCCTAATGAGTTTCGATGGGAAGCTCGTCATCCCGAGAGGCATGATCAGGCTGCCTATACAGACCGGCCCAGAAGTGGTAGAGGTGAACTTCATAGTGGTGGATACATACTCCCCCTACACGGCCATCGTGGGAAGACCCTGGCTCCATGCTTTAGGAGACGTAGCTTCCTCCTTGCACCAGAAGGTGAAGTTCCCCTCAGGGGACCAGGTTCTGGAAATCCATGGATGCCAGACCACTGCGAGGCAATGCACGGTGGCTGCCATATCATGTCAGCTCGATGCGCAGACCTCGGCCATCACCGACGAAGGTTTATAGCAATCAAAGGCCACGGTAGCGTGCTCTAATGAAGCTGCCGAGGAAGTCAAGTGCGAGGACTTGGAGAAGGTGGTAATCGGTGGCGATCCCGAGAAATTCTTCCGGGTCGGGGCTCGGCTGCCCCCCAACGAACAAGAGGAGTTGGTTGGTTTCCTTAGGAGCAATATCAACGTATTTGCATGGGACCCCTGCGACGCACCAGGGATTGACCCGTCCTTCATCTGTCACCATCTCAATGTTAACCCATCTGCGGTGCCCAAGAAACAGCCGCCCCGACGCCCATCGAGGGAGCACGCTGACGCCATAATGGAAGAGGTGAATAAGCTCAAGCATGCTGGGGCTATCAAAGAGGTTTTCTATCCCGAATGGCTAGCCAATACTGTGGTGGTCAAGAAGAAGAGCGGAAAGTGGAGGGTCTGTGTGGACTTCACCGACCTAAATAGGGCATGCACAAAAGACCCGTTCCCTATGCCTCGGATCGACCAGCTGGTAGACGCGACCACGGGCCATCCTCGGATGAGCTTCCTAGACGCCTTTCAAGGCTATCATCAGATATCGCTGGCCCTGGAGGACCAAGAGAAGACTGCATTTCTGATACCCGTCGGGAATTATCACTACAAAGTAATGCCTTTCGGTCTGAAGAACGCAGGATCCACCTATCAGAGGATGATGACGAGGATGCTCGAGCCGATGCTGGGCAAGAGTATGGAGGTCTATGTTGACGATATGGTGGTAAAGAGTAAGATAGTATCCGAGCATCTGGGAGACCTCGGCCGCACATTTGACGTCCTAAGAAAACACCAACTGCGCTTAAACGCCTCAAAATGCTCGTTCGGGGTGGGCTCGGGCAAGTTCTTTGGGTACATGATCACCCATAGAGGAATCGAAGTTGACCCTGACCAAATCAAGGCTATCCATGATCTGAAGCCTCCGCAGAACCCCAAGGAGGTCCAGAAGCTTACTGGGATGGTCGCGGCTTTGAACAAATTCATTTCCCGATCGGCTGACAGGTGCCGACCCTTCTATCTCTTGATCAACAAGTGGAAGGGATTTGAGTGGTCAGAAGACTGTGTCGTAGCTTTCCAACAACTTAAGGAATACCTATCCCGACCGCCTATCATGTCCAATCCTAACACCGATGAGGTCTTGTACGCATACCTCACCGTGGCGCCCCACGCAGTGAGCCTAGTACTTATACGAGATGACAGTGGCGTACAGAAGCCGGTTTATTATGTCAGCAAGTCGCTGCATGAAGCGGAGGTCAGATACCTGCCTCTGGAGAAGGCCATATTGGCCGTGGTCCACGCTACAAGAAAGCTCCCCCACTACTTCCAAGCTCACACAGTGGTCGTCCTGACCAAGCTGCCCCTGAAGTCTGTACTTCGGACCGCCGACTACACCGGGAGAATTGCAAAGTGGAACACAATCCTTGGGGCTTTCGACATCAAGTATATGCCCCGGACTTCCGTAAAAGGACAGGTCCTGGCGGATCTGACGGCCGAATTTATCGAACCCACTGTGGAAGTAGCCCCCGGGGAGGAGAGCTCGGATGAAAAATCAGTTGGGGCAGTCTCCATCCTGGGATCACCACATTGGAAAGTATATGTTGACGGCGCGGCTAACCAGAGGGGGTCCGGAGTGGGGCTAGTACTAGTATCCCCTGAGGGTCATGTCATTGAGAAATCCCTGAGACTCAGATTCTCAGCAACTAATAACGAGGCCGAGTATGAGGCGCTACTACAAGGCATGGTCATGGTACGGAGGATGGGAGGAAAATCGATAGAGGCGTTCTCAGACTCGAGATTGGTGGTAGGGCAGGTGAACGGAGAAATGGAAGCCAGAGATCAGAGAATGCAAGAATACCTAAGCCAGGCTCGGTGCTCGCGGTCGAAGTTCAACCTCTTTAGCCTGTCTCACATCCCCCGGAGCGGGAATAGGCATGTCGACTCATTAGCCACGCTCGCCACGTCCTTGGCGGAGGGCCTGCCTCGGATCGTACTTGTGGAGCACCTAGAAAGAGCGAACGAAATGCCCAGGGGGCCGGTCACCGTCAATCAGATTGAAGTGGGTCCCAGCTGGATGGATCCCATAGTGAAATTCCTCAAAGATGATATACTGCCCGAAGATAAGGCTGAAGCTGAGAAAGTTCGGAGAAAAGCTCCTCGGTTCTGGCTATCTGAGGACCTCCGACTATACAGGCGCTCTTATTCTGGGCCATACCTCCTGTGCGTCCACCCCGAGGCAGCAGAGCTATTGCTCGAAGAGCTGCACGAAGGAATTTGTGGAAGTCATACCGGAGGGAGATCCCTGTCACACCGAGCCGTCACGCAAGGATATTGGTGGCCGGGAATGCAGCAGGAGGCCCTGGAATATGTCAAAAAGTGTGACCAGTGCCAGAGATTCGCCCCGAACATGCACCAGCCAGGAGGGGTCCTCAATCCCTTGTCCAGTCCCTGGCCGTTCGCCCAATGGGGCTTGGACATTGTAGGTCCCTTCCCGAAAGCGCCAGGGAATAAGAGGTATCTACTGGTAGCCACGGACTACTTCACGAAATGGGTCGAGGCCGAGCCCCTGGCAAACATTAGGGACGTGGACGTCAAAAAGTTCCTTTGGAGAAACATTGTCACGCGATTTGGAGTCCCCCATACCCTTGTCTCAGATAATGGGCTCCAATTCGATAGCAAGGCCTTCAGGAGGTACTGCTGTGAACTTGGGATTACTAACAAATATTCGACGCCCGCCTACCCTCAAGGAAATGGACAGGCCGAAGCCGTTAACAAGGTTATCGTCAACGGGCTTAAGAAGAGGCTGGACGACGCCAAAGGAAGATGGGTTGAGGAGCTGCCCCACGTCCTATGGACGTACCGGACTACCCCTCGGCGATCAACAGGAGAAACACCTTTCGCCATGACCTGTGGCGCCGAAGCGGTGATCCCCCTGGAGACGAATTTCCGGACGCTACGAACGAGCTCTTTCACTCCCAGCAGCAATGATGAACTGCTGGGAAGGAACTTGGACTTGGTGGACGAACGGAGGGAACAAGTAATGATCCAGCTGGCCTACTACCAGCAAAAGCTCAAGCAAGGATATGACGCCAATGTGAAACTCAGGCCGCTAGCACCGGTGGACATGGTGCTGAGAAAAGTCGTCGGGGCTGCCAAGAACCCATCCTGGGGAAAGCTAGGACCCAATTGGGAAGGCCCCTACCGAATCACCTCGGTAGTAGGAATAGGCGCATATTATTTAGAAGATCTAGACGAAAAACCTGTACCTCGCCCCTGGAATGTAAATAACCTGAAAAGGTATTATTATTAATGAAGCAATTCTTTTTGAATTCTGACTCTTAACCTGTTTCAACTTGAGATCACATGTTCGGACTTCAAATACTAAGTGTTAGACAGAACCAAGGCTCTGCATGGTCCTCGGACTCAGGCCTATGGGGAAACTAATCACTTCAAATACTAAGTGTTAGACAGAACCAAGGCTCTGCATGGTCCTCGGACTCAGGCCTATGGGGAAACTAATCACTTCAAATACTAAGTGTTAGACAGAACCAAGGCTCTGCATGGTCCTCGGACTCAGGCCTATGGGGAAACTAATCACTTCAAATACTAAGTGTTAGACAGAACCAAGGCTCTGCATGGTCCTCGGACTCAGGCCTATGGGGAAACTAACTACTTCAAAAGCCTAAGTGTTGGGCGGAGCCAAGGCACTGCATGGTCTTCGGACTCAAGCCTATGTGGAAAAAGACTGCCTCCAGGGGACCTACGTTGTAATAACTAGTGCCGCCATTTGCCGAGGTGCAATTGCAGTTAAAATCGTACGAGTACAGAAAAAGCGGATAGCATACAAGTAGGCAAACAACCACGAGGAACAGAAAAAGAAACAAAGCTCGCATTTCATTGAGTCCAATAGGATTTACATGATACGAATTACATTACCAAAGAAAGATAAAAAAAAAAAGAGAGGGAAAGTGAAATAAAGCAAGCAGAGGCGCCAGGGGGCACATTCCTTCTGTTCAATCGCTTGCTCCCGTGGGCGGCTGGACCAGGGCATCTCCGGGGTCCTCTGAGCTCTGGCTGAGTGGGATGGCCTGCAGAGGCGCGGCAGAAATAACAATCCCCTCAACAGAAGAAACCTGAGCATCAGGGGATGGCCCTGCAACTTGCTGAGGGGCGTCCTCGTTGGAGCCATCGCTCACTTCAACCACCAGGGGAGGATTATTCCCTTGGTCTGGCTCGACAGTGGCCCCAACGTCCGAAGCCCCCCCGCCTGGAGTAGCCGCGATTTCCACAGCGGCCTCCTCGGCCTCAGAGCCGCCTGGACTGTTTGGCGCAGCCTCGCGAATGACAGAGGGATAGTACACGCTCTCATCTTTCCACAGGGCAGAAGAGGCCTCCACACCAGCTTGCCTAAGGGCTTCCATCCAAGTCTCGGAGCAGTAGCGCCTACATAACCCAGGGACTTGGGATTTGTAAGCAGCTGCTGTCTCAGATGCTCCAGCAGCATAGGCAGCCTCCTCAGCCTCCTCCTTGATGGTCCAGGCTTCCTCCCTACCCTTCTCCGCATCGAGCTTGGCCTTCACAGCTGCGTCCCTAGCAAACTCAGCCACTTTCCTGGCATCCTCGGCAGCAGCCTCCTTCTTCTTCAGGTCCGCAATCAGATCCTTTGCGATCTTCAGCTGCTCCTCTGCCTCACCCAGACGAATCGTCTGGGTCTTGGCCTGCCTCTGTGCACCCTCAAGGCCTGATACTGCACTGTCCTGAGCCTGGGTCGCAGTCTTCAACTCCTGCCTGGCCTTGGCAAGGTCCGCCTCGCAGTTCTTGAGGGCCTGGGTGGCCTCCAGGCGCTTCTCGCGCTCTTCTTCCATTGCCTTTCCGTGGTCGTGGGCCGCCTCCTCCAGCCTGAAGGTAGCCTGGACAGCCTACCAAACAAAACGGGCACACGATAATCAGCCGGGCTAAACAAAAAAAAAAGGGGGGCACAAGTGTAGAGGCCTTACCATCCCCAAATAACGCTTGAGGTTGAGGAAGACCTCCCTACTCTTCATGGTCCCCAGCTGCTCCATATCCGCGGGAAGTAGCAGATATCTCTCCACGGCATCGGCCACGCGCGCGCCTTCGCCCACTCTAAAGTCCCTGAGAGAGGAATCATCCCGCAGAGGAGCCCCACGAAGCATTGGGGCAGGCAGCCATGCCTGGGCCTCGGCCGGGGCATCCACCTGCCTATCCTGAGACCTGGAGCCTATCCTCAGCTGCTTCGAGGGCCGCCGATTGTCATCCCCCTCCCGGGTGGGCCCAGATTTCTCCTCAACGGGCCTCTTGCCCTTGTCCTTCTTCTGCTTGGAACCGGAAGGCTCGTGCCGTGAAGACGGACTCGTCCGAGGTGGAGGGGGAGGAAGCCTAGATTGGGCCGAGGTAGACCTAGTTTGGGGAGGACGATTCTTTGGAGAAGGGGGTGGGAGCTTCGACTTGGACTTCCCCGGTTGCCCTTCGATCAGCTCGAATAGAATGGGCTGGTCCTTCTTCTTGTAGCCCATCGCTAGCCGAGAGGGAATCTCTGACACCGAGGAGACTGCTTCGGTCAGCCGTGGGTCCCCCAAGTCTCCAGAAGGGTCCTCGGACTGATGAATCCGCTCAAAAACGTCAAAATCGTCCCCTCCAGGGCAAGGATCTGCGACTCCCCTTTCCCCCTCAATGCCCTCTTCCGCGGCCTCTGAGAATGTATGAGAGGCAGAGGGTACTGCTACCGTGACGCCCTCTGAAGTAGAGGGACCCTTGGGAAGCTCGAACCCGTCCTCGGTCACTGCTATTTTCTGCAGATGAGGATCCTTTGCCCTGATCACGTACTTCGGGGCCGCAAATGACTTTTGGAGCGGCGTGTACCCCAAGATTTTGTGAGGGGCACGGACCTGGTGGTCGGCTTCGTTTTCGAAATCCGCCGACCTGAGCACTTTCTGTAAGTCTTCCCTGTTGATCAAGTTGTAGCGGGGCGCGAAGGAGTGCGGATCTGCATGAAGAAAACGCATTCATAATTAGCAACCAAAACAGTACAAAAGGAAATGACGCATAAAACAAGTCAGAATCTCTGAACCCCCTCCTACTCCTACTACCCCACCTGGTGTGCCCTTTGTCGTCGGGCAATGGATACCATTATGCCACGCTCCGGACACGATGAGAAAGTCCTCATTCATCCCCTTGTTGGATTCAGGGAGGCACTGGATGAGCCGGACCCTGTCGTCCCTTGTCCTCATATAATAGGACTTGTCCCTCAGGCGTTGAAGATTGTAGCAGTAGTTCACGTCATGATGGGTCAGTCTTAACCCCATCTTCTCGTTCAGAGCATCCACGCTACCCAGAATTCTGAACATATTGGAGGCGCACTGAGTGGGGGCTAACCGGAAATATGACAGGTAGCCCCTCGTCACTGGCCCCATAGGAATCCTCATCCCTCCTTCAAGAAAGGCGATGATGGGAATCACCACCTCGCCCTCCTGCCTCCGGAATTCCCACTCCCCCTTCTCGCAATACCTCAAGTCCACATTGGCCGGTATCTTATGGTCGGCGATGAATTTCTCCATCGCCTCCTCAGTAAAGACATACTTCTTAAGTCTACCCATCCCAAATGACGCCTAAGAGTGCTAAAGAAAGAGCAGATAAAAGAAGAGGAAGAGCAAAACGAAGAAAAGCTCAGAGAGGGATAGAGCGACTTACAGAAACGAGGAAAAGCTCCTCGGACAGGCCTTTTATGCTGGAGATGGTGGTGGAAATTTGGCTGGACTCTGAGTGGAGGCGCAAGGGCTCGTGATTATGAAATGGAAAAAGGTGGAAACGGTTCGAATGGGTATTTATACCCTGGATAGAAGAGCCGCGCGAGTTTTCCCGCCCATAAATGTTAGGCGCATCACGACCGTTCGATTGCTAACTGCCCTCCGAACGTGGGGAGCACAAAGCCGCCCGAATTTAATGCAGGACACGTTGCGCACACCGAAACGTCAGTAACGCACCTTGGGCAGACGAAAAAGCTCCAGCGCTGACAAAGGACAAGACGCGATGGGACGCGGAGCAGGACCGAGGATATCAAAATCCTCCTTTCCGCCCGAGGATGCGGACAGCAAGATTTTGAGGGGCTATTATGGGGCCAAGAAATGGTCAGACGACCCCAGCCCACTCCCAACCGGGCCCAAGGCCCATGTCCGAGGACGCGCCCATGGACCGAGGACTGAAGTGTAGCGCCCAGCTACCCTCTAAACAACGCCAAGGATGATAGCATCCTCGGAAGTCCGAGGTCCGAGGAAGTGCAAGCAGCACTCCCTCAAAGGGAGCCTCCTCGAGCATCCAAGGAACAAACAGCGGGTACCAAATACCAGACATGGAAGCATGGTGGAGAAGCAAATCCCAGATGAACTGTCACCTCCACATTAAATGCTCCCAACTAACGTCCTGGCCGCATTAATGGGGAAGAGACGCCCCAACAGTGCCACCTTAGTTGCTGCCATCCACAGAGATAAAGGGGGAAGGTGGCTGATGGGACAGGCACTCAAGCAATGCCCTAATCCTTTTACAAATGTAGGGTTAGGATCTATTGGGAAAGGGATGTATAATGTAAGGAACTCCTCCTAAGAGAGGAGAGAGGGAAACACTGTAATAATTTACATATTCTGAGAGAACTTCATAGTTAGTCTAAAGGAAGGAAATGAGAAGAACTCCCGGTCTAGAAAAATACGCCCGAGGAGCATTATTATTCACCCCAATGTACATTCAAATGGTCCAACCCATGTACAGCCATGTGTGATCGTTGCATTTCTCATTAACCTCTAGTTCTTGAACCCATCATCTATAAATTCATTGCGGGGAAACTGGGCTTGAGTCCACTCCTTCAAACCAGGTCCCTACAATATATATAACCTTGAATCCACAGGGAGAAAGAGTCTAGAATCCACCAAAAAATAGAGAGACAAAAGTCTGAATTTTATTGATATTATTGAATAATTATTAAAAAGGTTTACAAACTTGGAGGCCTATTTAAAAGCTTTTTAAAACTTGATAGAAAAAAAAATTCTAAAATAAATCTTAATTAATACCTAACCATAATAAAAACCAATTTTTACTTAAAAAGTATTAAAATTACTTAAAAACAAGGAAATAAATACCCTAAACCTAAAATGATGAAAATTATATAAAAATACCAAAATTAATGAATTACAAAAATTAAGTTGTAAATTCTGCCATACATCAAAAATCCACCAGGTGGAACTAGCCAATTGAATAACGCCAAAATCTCAATGTCCCAAACTTTTAATATTGGGTCCCAAATAAGCAAATAACCAAAGTGTCGTACCAATATTTTCTTAAGGGTTTTTTTGTTTTGTTTTGTTATGTTAGTAAAAAATGAAGTTTTTTTTTATTTTTTATTTTTTTATTTTTTTTATTCAATTTTTTTTTCTTTTTTGAAAGGGATCACCAACCACAAATATTGGGTTGATGAACATTTTAATTAATTTTGAATTTTTTATGGGTTAGATGAATTTTAATTTTTTTTTAGTTTCAATTTGGGGGGTGGGGGGATATGAAATTTTTAACCAAAAATGTCAACAATATTTATAAATATCATATATTTAATAAAAATTTTCAAAAACACCAGGAAGCTATGGCCTCTCTAGTCAAAAGGTACTTTTATCCCTAGTTTAGAAGAATTTTCTTTAACTAACTACATAGCAATTTATAAGATTGTGCATTATTTAAGCAAGTCACATGATTTGTTAAAAATATTATGTAGATTGTCATTCTAACCACCACATAATTAGTTAAGTTTCATCGATCCAAACCAGTTTAGTACAAGGAAAACGTTTTCCTTAAAAAAAAAACACATGGACTGGGCTTCAAGTACAATGTGTTTCTTCTCTTTATTGACTTATAAGACTAAGAGTCCGTTTAGGATCCACTTATTTTACTGAAACTGAAAACTTTTTGCTGAAAGTATTGTAAATAAAGATAAAAGTTAGCTGAAATAGTACAGTATGACCCATGAATAGTACCAAAAAGTGCAGTGGGATCTATGAATAGTAGCAAAAATAAGCTGAATAATAAAATAAGTTGGCAAAAATAATCTTTACCAAACGGACACTAAGGTACTGTTTGGATAGCGTCTCTCACGTCCACATTGTTTTTTTTTTTTTTTTTTTTTAAACCAGCACCTATTGCATTGTTCATGGGACATGAATGGTGCAAATAGGCAAATGAATAGTAACTCATGCGTAAACAATAACTTTTTTTTTATTTTTTTATTGTTTTCAGTTTTCAACAAAATAAACGGTATCTAAACACACTTTAATTGTTTACATTTGATACATACCTACTAATTGTGTTATAAGCGAGTTTTTGATTTATTTATTTTTTCATGTGTCTACATATTTGTAATCGTTAAATTAATAGGGTACCCGATCTTAGGCTACTTAATTATTCTGCGGTAGTTGCTCATATAAGACAGAAAATAACACATAAGATGATTATGACGCTTGAAAGGATAATTAACCGGCCTATATTATATAAGACAAACTAAACTAGTTTTTAACTTCAACTTGAGGGAAACATGTATCCAAAGTTGTCAAAGCCAGCAAGAAAAAAGGAGGTTGCAGTCTTAAAACAATGACCAATAAATCAATAAATCAAACACCCATGAAGTTGGAAAGATACAAAGAATTAGAAAATAGAGACAACAAATGTGGCTGGAAAGAAGACGCAGTGGCGGCTCTAGGATTTTTTCCTAGGGAGTCAGTAAGAAGATACATCTTAAGTAAAATATGAATCTTATGGTCTAAATGGCTTTCTTATTAAAAATATGTCTATAGTACATACTAGTAATAGAATAAAAAAATAAATTATAGGTTCATTTGACATTTTTTTCTTAATATAATGAACATGTTAATTGTTGTTGTTAAGTGAATTTTAATTATTACTGCTTAAAATACTTTTATTTATTAGTTTATGACAATTATATGTTTACATTGTACTATTAGTGTAAGATTTATATTATAGATAGTTATACTATACACATTTGGAAAAACTATACAATATTGTACACATTTGTTTAGAGACAATGTAGATATTACAATGATAGTACAATGTAAACTATGAATTTTCCATTAGTTTATTTCAAATTTATTAATATCTAAATGGGTTTTTTAAAACAATTTTAGATGAAAAAAAAAATTACTTTGTTGTTGGGCTTACTATTTCTTCCAGATTTTAGATAAAATTGGATTGTTGTTAGGCATTTTTTTGTATTTAAAAAGATCAAAATATTGTTAAGATGATCATAATTAAACTTATTTCAAGTGGGTTTTAAAAAAATTTAGAATCAGAGTGTTCAAATTTTTATTTAGGAGGGTTAAATAAAAAAAAACAAAATATATTATATATATAAAAAAAATAAAATAAAAATTGCTAGCTCGGGGGTTCATTTGAACCCCCTAAACTATATATGGCGCTGCCCATGAGAAGACGTCTAAAGTTAGAAAATTTAATAACATGTAGACCACGCGTCGTTCTTTCTCTTTTTATTTGTTTATTATTCTTCATATTTTCTGATAGGTTCTTCCAAAATTTTTTTATAAGGAATCTCCTTTTGTTTTAACTAATTGCTAACTCGTGCTTAGGGGTGTCAAATGGGTGGATTTGGGGTGGGCATAATTGGGTTGGGTATATAAAACCCATTTAGAGCATCCACAGCAGTGGAGCAAAAAATATAGCTATTTGGTATCTACAAAAGTCATTTTATCTATTTTACCTCTTCACACTCAACATCAATGGAGCTATATTTTTAGCTATTTGATTAAAATAATACAAATAACTCATTAAAATAATAATAAAAACATCCACAACAAAAAAGAAAAAAAGAAAAAAAAAACCAACATAGCACAAACATCCACCACCACCACCACCACCACCACCAGTCCACAGCAGGAAAAAAATAAACCACTAGCCCAAATCCTTAATCTTTTTCCTCAACCCAGACCAAACAAAATCACCAAATCACAAACAAAATAAAAAATCACCAATCACAAACAAAATAAAAAATCACCAACATGGCACAAACACAGCGTGGGTTGGCGAGTTGGGTCAGCGGAAGGGGTGGGTCGGCGAGCTGGGTCGGCAGAAACCTAGCACAAACACAAACACAAACACAAACCTAGTGCAAACTGGAGACAAACCCAGAAATCAAGCTCCAATAGAACAGATGAAGATGAATATCCAACAAAACCAATCGACGATGGGGCTTGGAGAGATGGGTCTTGACAGGATGGGTTTGGGGAGATGGGTCTCGGCGGTAGGCGAGCTGGCCGGCGAACTGAGGGATGAGGGAGATAAGGGAGGCACTGGATGGCTAGAGAGAAAGAAAAAAAAATTGAGGAGGAAGAAAGAAGAAAGAAGAGAAGCCGAAGAGAGAGAGAGAGAGAGAGAGAGAGAGAGAAAAGAGAAAATGTTTGTTTAATGAGAGAAGAGAGAGAAGTGTAATAAAAAAATACTTTTTTTTTTAGTTTCAAGCTACAGTACGTAGCTACTGTAGCTCTGAAGCTAAAATTTTTAGCTTTGCCTTCACTATTGTAAAGCAATTTTTGTATTTTGGTGAAAATTAAATAGCAATATACCTATTTAACTTCACTATTGCTAGTGTTCTTACCCATTAAAACTCATTTAACTAATTACTTCTAACACAAACCCAACCCAACCTAATTATTATGGGTAAACCCTAACCCACCAAATTATCAAATTATCAAAATTACCAAAATGCCTCTAAAGTAAAAATGACCAAAGTACTCTAAAATCTTAAAAAATTACCAAAATACCTCAAAACCTAAAAATTACCAAAATACCTTCAAGACCTAGAAAATAACCAAAATACCTCCGAAACCCAAAAAATGACCAAAATACCCCCTAAAACCTGAAAATTACCAAAATACCCCCAAAACCCAAAAAATGACCAAAATATCCCCTGAAATCCAAAATTGATCAAAATACCCTTGAAACCTAAAAATTACCAAAATACCCCCCCGAAACCCAGAAAATAACCAAAATACCCCCCCCTCCCGGAAACCCAAAAAATAACCAAAATACTCCTGAAACCTTAAAATTAACAAAATACCCCCAAAACCCAAAAAATGGCCAAAATACCCCCTTGAAACCTTAAAATGACCAAAATACCCCCGAAATCCAAAAAATGGCCAAAATACCCTCGAAATCCAAAAATAACCAAAATACCCTTGAAACCTTAAAACTACCAAAATACCCCAAAAACCCAAAAAATGACCAAAATACCACCGAAACCCAAAAATGACCAACATACCCACCAAAACCTTAAAATGACCAAAATCTCCAAAATCTGAAAATTACCAAAATACCCCCAAAATTCAAAAAATAACTAAAATACCCCTGATACTCAAAAATGACCGAACCAGTTATAAATTTATAATAGAAGATTCACATTTCTCTTATTTTATTTATTTTGTTATATTTTTAGTTGTTTAGGTAGATGGAGTAGGTATTTGGAAACTGAAAAAAGCAACTAGTCAACTTTAGTAAATTGAATGGTTGACAAGTGGCAATTAGTAGTGCAATGGTGGCAGACAATAAGAACCTCTAGTATCCAATTGCAAGGCTTTGAGTAAGGACCACCATGGCCTACAGAAAAAATTGGGACATAATGCTTTAAATTTTGGACCAGAAGCTTAAAATATTTAATAGGTTTATATAGTTTAGTAACATATATTGTAGAATTATTAACTTTAATATAAACATAGTGGTCATCCATAAATTATTGATTATTTTATACCCCCAAAAGCAAGTACAAACTAAAATATTGGCTTCACCTTGTCTAGATTATTCTGAGAGAATTCTATGCAAAATTCAAACTGCCAACGAGGTCAGCACTAATCAATTATCCATAATTATGTGCAGTTAACGCCAACATATTTAAATTATTGGATAAATCCAATAACTAACAACCTTACATACAAATTGCAAATAGATATTGAAATGCTGCCGATGATAATTGTATTAGACTATATTCTTCGATATAAATAAATCAGGATTCTATTTAATGAGCACAAGAATTACATCTTATATTCTAGTACATATATTTTTCTCTATTTCTTTTCTTTTTTTTTTCTTTTTTTTTTTTCTTAATGAAAAAACAAAATGTAATGAGATAAAAAATGAGCCTGCACAAGAACAAGCAGATAATAGGCCAATCACATTGCGATATGCAATAGAAACATTTCAGCATTTACTATCCTTTTCAATAAAGCCAATAGATAGTCTTTTATGACTAATAATCAATTATATCCAGTCATCAGGGCCATCGTCACTGGCATAAGACTTCACAGGACTATGAACTTCTGCAAAATCTGCTTCCTGGTCTTTAATAACTACTTCCTCATCCTCATCAGGTTTTGCTGCCTCCTGCAGACACATCAAAGGATATCATTATTGTACATAAGGATGTCGAGTAGAATCAGGAGTTGCGAGCATGGCATAACCAAAGAACGATGACACTTTGCTATAAAAGCATTAACCATAACCAGAACTAGCAAATAAGCATGATCATTTCATATTTAAACTTCAGATATCTAAAAAGTGCACTAGCACCAGGTCTGTCACAAAGAGCATTTGTATCTTAGCAGAAGATAGAAGAAAAGATTACCAAAATGCTTACATTAGTTTCTCATAAATAGAAAGTAGAATGTTGCATAAGAGACAGTACAATAAGCCAAATGATCTAAATGTAGATTCAAAGACATTACTCAATACGTAATAAAATTACATATTGAGTATGTAATACAATTTCTTCAGTACTCAAAGACAACAAGCTCAAATTTCCACAACAAAAGCCAAGTTAAACTCCAAAATTTCATCAGCAACCCAACAGTAAACAACTACACATTCCACAACCCATTAGCCACCAAACAGCACACAACCAAATGAGCAAATAAGCAAACTTATCCCACATTTTCAAAGCAACCAAACAGTTTACAAAAAACCCAAATTTTAAAACTTTCTAAGCAAATCAAATAGAAAATTTGGTGTGGACACCACATGATAGCACATCTGTGGAGATTATCTTTATCACTATGTTATCTTTATTTGAGTTTATCTTTAGTATTGGATTAGTATTTGAGATTGTTAGGATTATCGTATTAGTATTTGAGATTGTTTAGAAGAGTTTATCTTTATCTTTGTGATTCCTAGAAGCTGTATATAAAGTTCCAGATGGTTTCTTTTGTACTTGACATATTATTATTATTATTATTGAGATTATTTTCATTGATTTGTTTGGTAGTGATTCCAACACCTTAGGTGGGAAGCGTAAGGTTCTACGGTAGGACTAATCTAGGTGGGAAGCCTAGGTTGTCCTACATCAACTTGGTATCAGAGCCCAGCCCGATCTCCCCTTTCAGCAACCAAAATCACGACTGACAACCCACAGCCACACTCACCATCAGAAACAACTCAACCACCAGACATGCCATTACTCAAATACTTACCCCACGAGATTTGCAAACCAACGCAACCCAATTTTTTACCTCACGAGATCTGCAAACCGGAGCCAAAACCAGTCCGAACCGTATACCCCCTTTGGCCACACGAATTCTTCATCCCAAAACCAACAGAAAAGCCCACTACTCCCCTAAAACCTGTGACCCCAATCCATGTCCGATTCTGAGGACTACTACCAGATCAGAAATAGAGAGCTTAAATTCCACCAGAAAAAAAAAAAAAAAAAAAATTTCAAACTCACAACTTCAAACTGCCAGATTGAGAACAAGAGAGTTGAAATCCACCACCAAACTGCCGATCCCACCAACGGAATGACGCCATCGCTCCCACCATGCCGCTTCACGGGTTCCGAGATCTGACTCACCAGCTCCAATCTCCACCTTTGAGTGCCGCTGACAGTCATCGCCGATGAACCTAGGCCGCCTCTTCGCCATCGACTCCAGCGATGTGCTTGCTCTGCCGCTTCTTCTCTTTTAGTTTTCCTTTGTTTCTAGTTTCTCTAGTTTCGATGTTTAGTTTTTGAGCTTGGCAGATAAGACTTTAGCTTTATATTCTAGTTCTTTCTTTATTGTATAAAAAAAAATAAAAAATAAAAAATAAAAAAAATAAAAAATAAAAAAACCTCAAGTCAGGTCAAGCAGAAGCCTCAAGAAGGTTCCAGTGCACTACACGTGAGGACCAACAAGCTAGTTTTCCACTTCCACTACACTACATGTGAGGCCCAATTTCCCCATTGTTAGTAGCATGACCCACTATCCAGTGAGGCCCAGGTTGTTAAGCCAGCCCAACCAATGTGTGGACTTTCCTAACTTAATGAATTGGAATGCACTTTTAGATTTAGTATTAATATATCTACCATGTATCTCAACTTTACCTTCGGTTACATGCTACTGCCTTTGTCCTTTGTTCTGCTTAAACTTTCACATGAATTGATAATTTTAGCTACTGGTTTATTTTCTTTTAACATTTTATTTTGGCCAAAAAAAAAATCAATTAAAATAATTAATTCTCAGTATTAGTAGTTGAACTAGCCTACTCACATTGCAACAATTAGGTCCTTTTAATTTAATTCTTGTTGAAGCTAGTACTGCTTGAATGCAACAACTTGTGGAATTCATGACTTCTCTTCACGTAAAATTTAACTTGAGTTTTATCCTTACTATTCACTTGCTAGAATTAGTTTGTTGATCTCTTTGCATGCATTTGCGTAGTGGTCATCTAGTAACTAGTTCTGAAGAATAGTCTAATTCCAAATCAGAGTCTAGTTCTGAATCCCAGTCTAGTCCCCAATCCCACCTAAACATGGGTCCTCCTCCCCAAGATGAATTAATACAAGCCATTGCCGAGCTTACTATCTGTCTAGGCCACTTAGAGGCTTGGTATGACAAGGATAATGCACATAATGGAAGAAATAATAATAGACATGGCCCTCATCCTAGGCAAGACCATAGAGACAATGAAGACAACTCAGCAAAGCATATAAAAGTAGAGGCCCCTACCTTCGATGGTGTTAGGAACCCCCAGGTCTACAATGATTGGGTGCGAGAGATGGAGCATTTCTTTGAGTGGTATGACCTGTCTGAGGATAGAAAGGTTAGGTTTGCCAAAATGAAACTTGTAGGAAGAGCAAAACTCCATTGGGATAGTGTTGTCAACCACCTCCGTAAGACCCGCCAACCACCCATAACTCTTTGGGAAGAAATGAAGGCCAAGCTTAATGAAAAGTACTTCCCAGTTTCTCATCTAGGTAACTTGTTGGATCAATGGCATGATTTGAGACAAGACAATAGGTCTGCTACTGAGTATGTAGAACAATTTGAAGAGTACAAGATACATAGCAATGCAACTGACGATGAGCCAATTACCTTGAGTAGATTTAGGAAAGGTCCAATTATGATCTTCAAAGAGAATTGGTGGCCCGACAGATCTCAACTCTTGATGATGCTTATACCTTAGTGCAAGATTTAGAGCAGATCCCTAGGCCCCAAGGTGGAAGGAGATTTGACAATTGCATGTTGCCTCACAACAATTTTAATGGTCCCCAAGGTAGATACCTCCAAGGTACCCAAAATAGGCCTTACCCCAACAATAGACCCTTGCACATAGAAGAGAATCCTTAGGGTAGATACCAACAAGGTCCTCAAACTAGACCCAATCCCAACAATAGGCCCTTGCGCCCAGAAGACAAAGGGAAGAGTGTGATTAGAGAGACAGTTAGGCCTAATTCTAGAATCCAGTGCTTTAAGTGTCAAGGCTTTGGTCATATGGCTGCCCAATGCCCTAATAAGACCTTGTTGATTGAAGAATTGGATGGAGAGGAAGAGATAGAAGAAGTAGTCTATGAGCCTAACATTGAAAACATTGTAGAAATATGAGAGGATGATTCCACCCAATTAGCTTGCATTAGAGCTCTACCATCTTTTGACAACCTCAGTGAGGGTAGTCTTGATACTCCTGTAATGAGTGTTGTTAGGTGTACTCTAGCACAGTCCAAAGAAAGTGATGATTGGAAAAGAAATACTATCTTCCAAACCTTTGTCAAGTGTGGAATGACAAATTGCAAGGTTATCATTGATAAAGGAAGTTGCATTAATGCAGCTTCTTCTAAACTTGTCTCCCTCATAGGTTTGAAGTTAGTGGCCCATCCTAAGCCCTATAAGGTTTCTAGGGTAGATGATTCATCTATCACCATCAAGGATAGGTGTCTTGTTCCTATTCATATCCTCTCATACAAGGCTCAGATTTCATGTGATGTGATTCCAATGGATGTAGGACACATAATTTTGGGACGACCATGGCTCTATGATTTAGATGTCACTCTTTATGGTCGCTCGAACTCTTGTTCCGTCATGCACAATGGATAAAGGATTAAGCTTAACCCAATCAAAACTAAGTTTGTTAGTGCAAGTAAGGCTAGAGAAGAGCCCAAAAAGCAAAGTATGAACCTCATCAGTCCAAAAGAACTTGAAAGAACTGTCAATCAAGACTCCATCATCTTTGCTTTGGTTGTTAAGGAAGTTGCACTAGATAACTTTGAATAACCAAGAAAAGAAGTACAATCAGTGCTTCAAGAGTTCCAAGATGTTTTCCCTAAGGAGCTTCCAAATCAGTTGCCTCCTATGCCAACATGCCATAGATCTTGACCCGGAAGTAGCACTCCCAAATTTGCCCCACTATAGAATGAGCCCTCCTCAACATGATGAGATGGTTAGGCAAGTGGATGAGCTCTTGCACAAAAGGATTTGTGTGTGAAAGTTTAAGCCCATGTGCAATCCCTGCACTCTTGACCCCAAAGAAAGCTGGATCCTAGAGAATGTGCGTTGATATACGCGCAATCAATAAGATTACTGTGAAGTATCTTTTTCCTATCCCTAGGTTAGATGATATGTTTGATATGATGTCAGGAGCCACAATCTTTTTGAAGATTGATTTGAAAAGTGGATACCACCAGATTAGGATCCGCCCAGGTGATGAATGGAAGATTGCTTTTAAGACAAAGGATGGTCTATATGAGTGGCTTGTGATGCCCTTTGGTTTATCAAATGCTCCTAGTACTTTTATGAGAATGATGACACAAGTACTAAGGCCTTTCATGGGCAAATTTGTGGTAGTGTACTTTGATGACATCCTCATTTATAGTAAATCAAAGGAGCAACATTTGGACCATCTTAAACAAGTTTGTTCCACTTTGAGGAGAGAAAAGTTGTATGCCAACCTAAAGAAATGCTCTTTCTTCACCGATAGTGTCATTTTCTTAGGTTTTGTGATCTCATCCAAAGGGGTTTCTGTTGACCCACAAAAGGTCAAGGCCATAGTGGATTGGCCTGAACCTAAGAACATTCATGAGGTTCGCAGTTTTCATGGGCTTGCAACTTTCTATCGCCGCTTTATACGTGGATTTAGTACAATCATGGTACCAATCACTGATTGTATGAAGCAAGGCGAATTCCAATGGTCAAATGCTGCTAGCAAAGCCTTTCTAGAAATCAAGAAGAAGATGACAGAAGCACCGGTGATGCGCCTACCAGACTTTGATAAGGTCTTTGAAGTGGAATGTGATGCATCTGGTGTAGACATAGGAGGAGTTCTTAGCCAAGATTGTCACCCTATAGCTTACTGTAGTGAGAAATTAAATGAGGCTAAGAAGAAGTATTCAACATATGATAAAGAACTCTATGTTGTGGTACAAGCTTTAAGATATTGGAGCCATTATTTGACACCCCATGAGTTTGTCATTTATTCTGATCATGATGCTCTCCATCACATCAATTCCCAAAAGAAATTAAATGCTCGACATGTCCCTTGGGTTAAGTATTTGCAAATATTCTCTTTTGTTTTGAGACATAAATTTGGTGTTGAGAATAAGGTAGCCGATGCTTTGAGTCGTCGAGTCACCTTACTTTCTGTGATGAGCACAAAAGTCATAGGGTTTGAGAAGTTGCAAAAGGAGTATGAATCTTGCCCAGATTTTGGAGAAGTGTACACTACACTTAAGACTAAGCATCTTCAAGTTGTTGATGATTTTATCCTCCGAGATGGCTACTTGTTTAAAGCCGATAAGCTTTGTATTCCTCGCACATCAGTTAGAGACTTTTTGGTTTGGGAAGTGCACGCGGGAGGACTTTTAGGACATTTTGGATGTGATAAGACAATTGAAGAAGTAGAGAGGTAGTTCTATTAGCCAAGTCTTAAGAGGGATGTTGCTAAGATAATTGGTAAATGTCGTAAATGTCAATTGGTTAAGCATTGCAAGCAAAATACTGGCCTTTACACTCCTCTACCAGTTCCACACCGTCCTTAGGAGGATATTAGCATGGACTTTATACTAGGTCTTCCCCGTACCCTTAGGAAGTTTGATTCCATCCTTGTAGTGGTAGACCGGTTCTCTAAGATGGCTCATTTTCTTCCATGTTCTAAGACTTCTGATGCATCCAAGGTAGCCAAGATTTTCTTTGATGAGATTGTTAAGTTGTATGGGTTACCTAAAACAATTATGTTAGATAGGGATGTTAAATTCATGAGCTATTTTTGTAAGATCCTTTGGCACATGATGGGAACAAAGTTGAAATTCTCTATAGCATACCATCCTTAAACTGATGGTCAAACTGAGGTTGTCAATAGAAGTCTAGGAAATCTTTTGAGGTGTCTCATAGGTGAGAATGCTAAGACTTGGGAATCTATACTCCCTATAGCCCAATTTGCATACAATAACTCAGTCAATAGGTCCATAGGTATGAGCCCATTTGAAGTTGTTCATGGTTATACACCTAAGAGACCTTTAGACCTTCTCCCAATGTCCTCACATGATAGGGTTTCTGTGTCTGCAGTAGAGTTTGCTAGTCATATGCATGAGCTACATAAAGAGATCAACAAACGAATTCATGTTAGTAATCTTAAGTATAAGACTTAGGCTGATTTACATCGACGTCATTTAGACTTTGATGTAGGAGATTATGTTATGATTCATATCAGGCCTGAATGGTACCCTTCAGGAACCGTTAAGAAACTGCAAGCCCGCCGTGCTGGCCCATTCAAGTTATAAAATAAACTTGGACTTAATGCTTATGTGATTGATATACCTTCAGATTATGGTATTAGTTCTACTTTTAATATTTCTGATTTAATTGCTTTTAAAGGTCCAGCAGTTATTCCCTATGACCCTTCTGATGATCCTCCCTCTTCTTTTTTGACTAACCCTGTCCCAAGCCCTACACCATCTTGTTTCAAAAAGGCACATAAAGATATTATTGATGTTATTTTGGATGAGCAGTCTCTTTTCACTAGGGATGGAATAGTTCAGCGCTTTTTGGTTCGCTGACGAGGACGGCTTGATTCTGATTGTACATGGATCACCAGAGAGGAGTTGCAACAGCTTGATCCCGCTCTTTTGGAGGCTTACTTGGATTCACTTGCTTCCACTTCATCTCTACCTCCTATCACCCGCACATATGAGCGTCAACGGGGTCCAGTTTCTCCCATTCCAGGGGAGTTGGTGCAGACACCACATGATAATACATCTGTGGAGATTATCTTTATCGTTTATGTTGTCTTTATTTGAGTTTATCTTTAGTATTGGATTAGTATTTTAGATTGTTAGGATTATCGTATTAGTATTTGAGATTGTTTAGGATTTGTTTAGGAGAGTTTATCTTTATCTTTGTGATTCCTGGAAGCTGTATATAAAGCTCTAGATGGTTTCTTTTGTACTTGACAGATTATTATTATTATTGAGATTATTTTCATTGATTTGTTTGGTAGTGATTCCAAACACCTTAGGTGGGAAGCCTAAGGTTCTACGGTAGGACTAATCTAGGTGGGAAGCCTAGGTTGTCCTACATCAAAATTCCACCTTGTCAAAGGCAATAGGAACAATCTTCAAGCTCTAGGACTCTTTATCAAACACCCTAAGTGCATAACTACAGTGGATTCACCAGAATAGTTAGACTCAATAAAATCCACATTAGACCTAGTTGGGGTTACCACCATCTCAACCGGTGCAAGTAGAAAATGAGAGAGAGAGAGAGAGAGAGATAGAGATTGTGCTCACCTGAGCAAAATATAGCAGCTGAGAGATGGGAGACCAAGAGAAAATTGAATGGAGGCTGAGAAAATGAAGGAAACTGCGAGATCTGAATCAGCACGAACAAGATTAGTAATCAATTCGAAGAACCACAACAAACTTACCGATTAAAACACAATTGGAGGCTGAAAAAATGAAAGAAAATTTGAAAACCCTAATCTGAGGACTGAGGAGAGAGAGAGTCGAGAGGTAGCTGGGTTTTTATTTATTTTTTATTTATTTTTATTTTTATGTTAAGGGCTAGGTTGAATTTGGGTTTATTGTTTTTGGTTAAATGGGCCTCAATGGGTTTTTAGTTAAAATCCAATAATTACTTAGTCTAATTGGGTTGATGTCCATTTAACCCAAATAATAACTGGGTGGGTTTGGCCATGCTATATATGAGAACCTACCTATTTGTGAAATAGACTACAATAATTTCATAAAAAAATTTAAGAAACTACACTATGACATGATTTGCTCTTGTATGAGTTCAATTTGTGTTACAATTTGATGAAGAAACCATTGTTTGTACATGCAATAGCTTACAAAAAATTTGTCAAACAGTTTCAGATATTGCAAAAAAAAAAAAAAAAAAAAAAACCAGATATTAAAACTTTTGAAAGACCAAAAAATATTAAAGAATCAGATGATTCACTACTTAGAAATTATTGAAACAAAACAAAATATATATGACTAAACAACAGAGAAATAAAAGAGAAAGATGAGTTATATTCGAAAGAATAATTTCAATAATTGCAAGCCTTTTTATCTTGTAAAAATACATGAAAAGCCATAAAATAAATTTTTTTTTTTTAACAAAGTAGAGGAGAAGAAAATAACATAAAAAGAGCTCATACCTCTACTCGACTTTAAAAAAAATATTGGGGTTTGCTTTACTTTTATAGTGTTCATGATTAACCTCGCAAATTTGGAGATAAATTATCAATGTTTGAGTTTGAGTTTAAGTTGGACTTGTTAGAGAGATAGAGTTTCACTCCTTGTTAAGTTTGGATTAAACAAAAATAATTTTGTTTAAAAAAAAAATGATAATGATGAGTTCGAGTTTAAGTTGGACTTGTTAGAGAGATAGAGTTTCACTCCTTATTAAGTTTAGACTAATTTTTTTTATTTATTTATATAAAATGATAATTTTATTTAAATATTGTGCTGGCGTGAAAAATTGTGAAAGTTTCAGAGGTTTCGGTTATATATATATATATATATATATATATGAGAGATTGTCACATCACCCACTAACTAAATAAAAGGTGGGGATTAAAACCCACTACCACTTGCTATTGTATATTTAAAATAAAAGGACATGTCCAGTTAAAAAAGTACTGGAAGTAAGCCAAACCCTTTTTAATAAATTTTTTCATTCTCGTACAACCAAGTACAGCAGTTGTATTGACAGTCGTTGTAGTTGCCGCTTGTTTCTGATGTTGTTTTTGTTTTTTTCTTTTGCTACTATGACAGTTATTACAGTTGTCGTTTGTTTCTTTTTTTTTTTTTTCTTTTTTTTTTTAGACAATACAGCGCAGTGGTAGCTTTAGAAAGTTTTTTAGATTAGTCACTAAAAAAATTAAATTATACAAAATTTAATAAAGAGATAACTTAATTATATAAACGTCAAAAAAAAAAAAAAAAACACAAAAATGCATGAAGGATTATGTTTGAGGAGCTAGAATTATTTTTGGAGTAATGCTACATCTATAACATTTTTAAAACAAATCTTATGCAACAATTTGTTATTAGTGGATTAAAAATTGATGTCATTATTAGGTCCAAATTAGAATTGATAACTACTTTCCGCTTATCACTTAAGATCTGTTGTGAAATTATTGTAAAAATGTTGTGAATGTAGTAGCATTACTTTTATTTTTATTGAACCAAAATTCTTGTAATTCTTAAGTCAGGGTGGTCAATATTTTTATTAAAGTGGCCAAAATAGGTTAGTTTAGTGTGTGTATACATTTTTTGGAAAGTCGAGGTGATCCTGTGACCACCTTGAGTTACACATAGAGCCACCCCTGACAATACACAACATCAAAGGTAAAGGTTAGAGCAAGATGAAAATAGAGCAAAACCTATAAGGTTGAAAAATCTTTAAAATTAGAGTTCCCAACATTAGTAACATTCAAAATTTGTTGGGGGAATACACATGTGAATCTAGTGGGGATTGTCAGAATTTTTTTAGGGTGATCACTAAAAAACTTAAAGTATACAAAATCTAATAAAGAGATAATTTGAATATATTAATATCGCATAAAAAACATGCAAATTCTTGAAGTATTATAATTTATTTTTACTAATAAAGAGAAAAAGAAAAATGGACCGATAAGAGATGAAATGAGAATTGATAATGCTGAGATGAGAGTAAAAAGTTAGAAATTTTGAAATGATGAGAGAGAGAGAGAGAGAGAGAGAGAGAGAGAGAGAGAGAGAGAGAGAGAGAGAAGCAGATGATATTTTCTACAATTGAGTTTATAAGGAAAGAAAAATTGTTACAACTTAAAAGCTGTAGGGACCAGATTTGAATTTCTAGCCCAAGATACGAATGGACTTAGGCCCAAAAAGCCCAAAACAATGAATTTGTAGAGAATGGGTTAGAAAACTGGGTTTTAGTTAATCAAACAATAAGTTAGGTAGGCTTGATGACAAAAGAGTGAAAATAAACAAATTTAAACTGAAGAAAAAAGCCATCGGCAAAGTCTGAGGAGACTGGTTCTTATATAATGCTTTTAAGTATGGTTACAAGTCTGTTCTGGATTGCTACAGCGTTTCTTTCTTGATTTCCCGATCTCCATTCCCTCCAGGGGTTTCTTACATTATATATCTCCCTCTTAATGATCTTGGCCCTCATTTTGTTGATCATCCAAGCCACTACTTGAGTGCTTGTCCCATTGGACACCCTCTCTAGCTCGCTGTGAGTTGGAATAGCCAAGGCAGCACTGTTCAGGGGTCTTCTCCACATAAATGCGGCCAGAAAGTTAGCTGCAGAACATTTAATGCGGTGGCAGTGGCTTTTCCTTAGATATTTCTGAGCTTCCATCCCTCTTGTACGTTCACAATACACGTCCCTGTCAGTAGAACATCCTAGAAAGTCACCTTGAATGATAGGACATGTATTTGATCTGTGCTTTATTCATCCGAGGAGGTGAGCCTCCTCGGACAATCTTTTACATACTCTCCGTTTGCATCTCATTCATGAGACTCGGAACTTGATATTCTCATTACTGTTTATCGATCCTCAGACTAGTCAACCTCCTCAAACAAAGCCCAAGGCCCAATATACAATTTTTGGGCCCTTATCCGAGGAAAAAAGGTAGGGTTTTGATTTGTTAAAGGTTAAGGTCATTCATTAAATTCTTTGGCTTACACATGCGGGAGTACCGTTTTACGCGCCCCATAACCGTCACTGACGCTTTGGAGCCTGCGATGTGTCATTAATTGCTCTAGGCGGCGCTTTGTTCCCTACATCCACTGGTGAGACGCAGATCCTAAGGTTGGCATTTCTCCTTTAATTTTGAGCGGGATAACTCCCACTCAATCCCATCCCCTATATAAGGGACCTGGGGAAATCATTTTCCCTCATTTCAAAAGTTCTCAAGCTTTCAGAGATTCCTAGCTCTCAAAAATTCAAGATTTCCTAAACTTCTAAAGTCTCCAAGTCTTTTCCTCTGAAAAATTCAAACCTCCAAGAAGTATCAGAAGCAACTAACGTCCTTACTCTCGTAAGTTTCCTTTTTTCTACATTATTTTCTCCTTGGCCAATCTCCTCGGCCCTCCATTCTTTATTTCCTTTTCTTAAAAACTTCATCTCTTTCCCTTTAGTTTGACCAAATGGATAGATTTAAGCACCTCATAGACTCTGAAGCCAATATGGAGGGTTTTAGAGCTAAGTATCACATTCCGTAGGGAGTAGCCCTACGGTATTATGCTTCAGACCAAATAGTCACATATAGGGAGGAAGGGGAGGTTGTCATTCCTATGATCGCTTTCATAGAAGGAGTAATGACACTCCCCATGGGTAGGGTGACCCGAGACTATCTGATCAACCATAGGTTGACTCCCCATCAATGCGCCCCTAACCTATTTAGGGTATTGGGTAGTATAGACGCTCTTAACGAGCATATGGGCCTGAGACTCACATGGCACGATGTAGTCCATATGTATGAGTGCCACAAGCTCAAAGGCGCGGGATATTACCTCAAGTCTCGGTCCAACATTGTTAGACTGATATCGTGTCTTCCCAAGTCTAATAAAGGCATGAAGGATGACTACCTGATCATCTCTAGGGATTGGCACGATAGTCTTCACTGCCCAACTCGGGAGGGAGATCCAGGTGGGGTACCCTAGGTTTAGGTCCCTTGGCATGGGGTTTGGCCCTTATAGCTTCATTTCCTTTCAGTTTCAACACTTTGCCTTCCTCTGATAATAATTTTTATTGATCTAACCATAATTTCCTTCTCAGATGTTTTTGCAGACAAACAGCACGTTGCCCCGAGACTCAATCTGGTCAATGTTCCAGCTCTCAACAAGTTGTTGAGGTCCGAGATTTCTATGAGTGCAGACGGGAAACTGCGAGCCGTCCACCTGGTATTGGACTTCAAGCCCCTGTCAACCACGTTCCAAGACGTGGGCCAAGCCATAAGGGCAGGCAATCCTAGAATCCATTGGATCAACATTTTGCGGCTTGGTTTCTTAGCTCGGGAAAATCTTCCACTGGTCGTATTGCCACTTCAATGGGTTCTGTCTTAAGAAGCAGCACCACTAAGTGAGGAGATTGCCTTTTCACGCTCATCACTTGAGGAGGAGATAGATAAATTTCACTTCGAGGAAGAGGAGAACCTAGGGGCTCAACTAATTCACATCTCAGATACCGAGGATAAGCTTGATAGGCACTCAAGTGTTCGCGCCCCTACTTTGGTGATTGCCTGTTCGGACAACACGTCCGAAGAAGAGGAAGATGAGATGGCACTGAACTGGGGGAACAAGGGCCTAAGAGACCTTATGGCCATAAGGAACAAGGTGTCAACTTTAAAAGAAGCCCCCAAGACCCAAGTTCCTCCCACTCTTCCCCCTCCTCCTCCTCTACCCCCCACTGACCTTGGACTGCACGCCATTCCAGATCTAAAGAAGAAAAGCCAATCTAGGAGCTTTAAGAAGGGGAGATGGGCCCTCAAAAAGGGACTAAACAGCAAAAAGTGGCGAAAAAGCCAAAGACCCTCGGGACAAGAGGTCCACTTTTGTGGATAGCTGGGAGGAGCAAACTAGGGCCTAGGTGCGCCTTCAACAACATACTTGGTCTCCTCAGTTGGAAGTGGATGAGGCTGCCATCCTTTGGAACGCCTCTGTCAGGGAGTTCCAAAGAGGTCACGCTCCATACATAGTTGAGGCCTTAGAGCAGCCACTTCTCTTACCTAAAGGTATGGACGTTGTGAGGAAGTGGAAGTAGCAGGACCTCTTCATGTCCCTAAAAAGGGACCTTGCCATGTTAAGTTTACAGCCACACACCTTTTATTTATTTGAGTGCTAATGAGTTTTTTCTCTCTTTTTTGTTCTCATGGGATTACTATATTATTTTTGTGCAGATCAGCCAGGAGGTCTTTGTGGCCAAGGAATGGGTCAATGAGGCCCAAAACAATGTTAGGAACGAGGTCCACCTCCACCTTGAGACTGAAAAGGCCTTGGGCACCGCGAAGGAGGAAAACGCGGAGCTCTCCAAGCTGACTGCCGAGGAGAGGGAAAGAAAAAGTGCTCAGGCAGGATTAAAGAATGCTGAGACTCGAGTTGAGGACCAGCGCAAGTTTCTTTATTAGATTGAGTTGGAGCTGGCTACTTCAAGGCAACTTATGCTGGATCTAAAGGTAGAGCTGCAGAAGGCTAAAGAGGCAGCTCAGTTGGCCAAGGAGGTAGTAGAGGCTGAAAAACAAGCATCCTACACCCTTGGCGCGGAGGAGATGCAAGCCATGCTCACTAAGGAGTTAGCCAAGGTATGCAAGGATTACTGCGATGTTAAATGGGCAAAAGCCCTCAATGTTGTAGGAGTCCCTATAGATTCGGAGTGGAGGCAATCGGGGAAAGTATATTACCACCCCGAGATCCGTGAAATCCCGGTTGGCCTCCCATCCCCCTCTGCCATTGCTCTTGAGTCTTCAGAGCAGCCCCTGACCGCACAGGCTACTCTCCCCCTCCCTAAGGCTTCAAAAGGACCCAGCCAAGCTGGTGATCAAGGCTAAGGGGCTGAGGGGGCCAAAGACGAAGGTAAGGGCAAGGGGACTAAGCCCCCTCCCCCCCAAGAGGCCAAGGATGCTGTTAAGGCCAAAGCAAAGGAGACGGAGGCCAAGACCAAAGAGAGTGAACCTTAGGTCAAGGATGTCCCTGCCTCCCAACTGAGCCAAAAAGAAGACCCCCCCCCCCCCCCAGGCCAAGAAGTAGCACTTAGGATTTAAACTGTAGTTTCTTTTTTTTATTGTTGTTGTTGTTTTTTTTTTTTTTTTTTTTTTTTTGGTAGTGGTATTCTGTCACTGTATATAATGTACTTCCTCCGTTTAATGGAAATGCTTTTCTTTTTATCTCTCGCACCTTTACTTTATATGCTTTGAAGCTCATTTCTATTGCAAATAGCATTGAATCGTTGTTGTTTTGTCTTTAATAAAAACTAACAATAATACACTGCTAATAATCTAAGTAATTTGATGAAGTACTAGCAATAAAGAGACCTATCACATATTTGTATTGAGAATTGAACTTTCTGCCACGAAGACTAAACCTAAGGAAGACAAATATATACTTTGTAAAAATAAAAAGGTAGACAAACCTCGTCCTGCTCATCACTTAGATAAATAAATGAGGACTTCAACTTACTCAAAGCCATCAATCTGAGGAGTTGGGTATAATCCTGGATCTATTTTGGTACTTAGTAAAAGACCAATAGATATCACAGTGTTAATTTTCCCCTAATATGTGATCCAGGGGATCAGTCATGACTAGGGTTTTGTTTAATACTTAGAAGGATACTGTAGAGTGTTAATTTCCCCAAAGCATGTGGTCTGAGGAGCCAAGCATGTCTAAGGTTTTGTTTAACACTTAGGAATATGTCATGGAGTGTTAATTTCCCCAAAGCATGTGGTCCGAGGAGCCAGGAATGTCTAAGGTTCTATTTAACACTTAGGAAAATGTCATGGAGTGTTAATTTCCCCAAAGCATGTGGTCTGAGGAGCCAGGCATGTCTAAGGTTCTGTTTAACACTTAGGAAAATGTCATTTAAGTTTTAATTTTTTGCATGTGGTTTGGGGAGCCAAGCATGACTAACGTTCTGTTTAATACTTAGAAAGATGTCATAGAGTGTTAATTTCCCCAAAGCATGTGGTCCGAGGAGCCAGGCATGTCTTAAGTTCTATTTAACACTTAGGAAAATGTCATTTAAGTATTAATTTAGCCAAAGCATGTGGTCCGGAGAGCCAAGCATGACTAAGGTTTTGTTTAATACTTAGAAAGATAATAATAGGAAGTACGATGTATTTAAACAATAAATGAGCATATGACAAAAGAAACTTTCATTAATAATAATACATTTTCACGATGTTTACATTCCAAGGGCATGGTATTACATGTTCATCTAGGTTTTCGAGGAAATATACTCCTATACTAGCCACCAAGGTGATGCGATATGGCCCCTCCCAGTTAGGCCCCAGTTTTCCCCATGCTGGGTTCTTTGCAGTACCTAGAACCTTTCTCAATACCAAATCACCAGGCACTAACGGTCTCAGCTTCACATTAGCGTCATACCCATGCTTGAGTTTGTGTTGGTAATATGCCAACTAGACCATGGCGTTCTCCCTTCTTTCTTCAATCAAATCTAAACTCTTTTCTAGCAATTCATTGTTGTCACTCGAACTGAAAAAACTTGTCCTCAGCGTTGGGAAGCTAGTTTCTAAAGGAATAACTGCCTCGGTTCCATAAGTCATTGAAAAGGGAGTCTCCCCTGTTGATTTGTGAGGTGTGGTTCGGTATGTCCAGAGGATATATGCCAACTCTTCCACCCATTTTTCCTTCGCATCATCTAGCCTCTTCTTGAGTCCATTCACTATGACCTTGTTAACAGCCTTAGCTTGTCCATTCCCTTGGGGATAAGCTGGGGTAGAGTACCTATTCGTAATTCCCAGGTCACAACAGTATCTCTTAAAAGTCTTGCTATCGAACTGAAGGCCATTGTCTGAGATGAGGATACGAGGGACCCCGAACCGTGTGACGATGTTTTTCCAAACAAGCTTCTCGGCATCCACATCCCTGATATTTGCCAAGGGCTCAACTTCAACCCACTTAATGAAGTAATCCGTTCCGACTAGCAAGTATCTCTTATTTCTTGCTGCCTTAGGGAAAGGGAAAGGGCTTATGATGTCTAAGCCCCATTGAGCGAATGGCCAAGGGCTGGATAGAGGATTAAGGACTCCTCCCGGTTGGTGTATGTTTGGCACGTACCTTTGACACTGGTCGCACTTCCTTACATATTCATGTGCTTCCTTTTGCATGTTTGGCCACTAGTAGCCTTGAGTGATGGCTCAGTGTGACAAAGACCTGTCTTCTGTGTGGCTCCCGCAAATCTCCTCATGTAACTCCTCAAGGAGTGATTCTATTGCCTTGGGGTGTATGTATAGAAGGTATGGCCCAGAAGAGAAGCGTTTATATAATTTTTGGTCCTCGGACAGCCAGAACCGAGGAGCCTTTCCCCATACCTTGTCCGCTTCTAATTTCTCCTCGGGTAGGGTGTCCTCCTTCAAGAATAGTACCATAGGGTCCATCTGTTGGAAAATATAGTTTTGCATCTCATACAAAACACACACAGCGAAGGCAACAGACATGGATCTATTTCATTTATGATTGATAACATGCACTATGTAAATTTCAGAATTTAAGAACAAGATAGCGTACCTTGTTACGGTGAAATTCAAAACAAAAGATTAGAAGTACTTGGGAACACTTTTAATCTTCACTCTAATTCCACTTTACGTCCAAGAAGTGTGGTCTCTCAATCAGTTTCCAAGGAAGAATAATTGAGTGGCTTCACTCACACATACACACCATTTCACAATGATGTCTCTCTTAAAATAAATTCTATATCTTTCTCCCTTTATAACTAACTGATTGTCTAATTGGGCTGGCCTATTGGGCCTTCCAATTGGGCTTTAGTGTGTGGCTTGGAGTGGGACCAAAAGGGACCAATAAGACACTAGCTCTAATGGGCCTTGCACTTTTCTATCAACTCTTGACAAGTCCAAAGTTACCATTAATTATATTTAATACCACTATATAGATATAATTGTATCCTAGGCCTTATTAATAAATTATATCCCAAGACTTTATTGTACATACAACCCCTTCTTAAAATATTCGTAGTAATACAAAGTCATGAATGTAGACTGCCACTTTGAAGATTACTACATCTTAATCCCTGAGTACCCGATTTAATCCTTTAAGTTATTCATCATATATTTATGAAATCCAATTCCATAAATATATACTTTAGTAATTCCTTACTAAAATGGTTGGGCCTAACTTTCTAAATAACCAAACCCATTAAACTTATCTCAAGGGAATATTTTGTATCTCCGTTAAGAGACTATGAATTCCATCTTGAGAATATATGTTCCATCAACACTAAATGTGGCTGCACAACATACTGAGGTTTTGATCGTGTCTTATAGATCTCACTCCTGATATGTCAAAGCAACCTACATCTTATGATCAAGTCCATTATTCTCTCAGGATTAAAAGTTCATGTAAATAGAAGTCGTGAGATTTATTATTCATTTGACAGTCGTTAGGAGAATAATAAATCTCACAGTGGTTCAGTTCAATATGTCTTAACTCTTAAAATATATCAACATACCAACTAGAAGTTTCTACTTCCATGATCAAGACAAATCTTCTTAGTTGATATGTTATAGTATTCGTAGATGAAATGCCCAATTTCATCACCTACTATGAACTACGTTTTGAGTTTACAAGGAACTTGTGATTTATATCTTTTGTGATTAAATTACATAAATCACATACAATGCATCTCATGGACTATGATAATGTCTCATTAATTCATTTATAGATAATCTCATATAATTAAACAATTTAATTATTTATGACACGCCAATAAATTGGATTTTAGGGCATAAACCTCAATACCATCAAGCTAAGCTCTACTTTAACTTGGTGAACATGGACCACCTCTCTTTTCACTTCTGTGGGTTTGTATAAATCCTCTACAAGGATAACCCAAGGTAAGCTTTGCGCCGAGGAGGTTGCAAGTGTGGCTAGGGAATCAGCATGTGTGTTTCCACTTCTAGGGATATGCAATAGGTTGAAAGATTCGAACCCTGATTGCAAGTGTCTAACCTGACTCAGGTACCCTTGCATTCTTCCATCTTTCGCTTCAAACTCTCCTTTCACTTGACCAACGACCAATCTCGAGTCCGAGAACATCTCTACTGCCTTTCCGCCCATTCTTTGAACCATGGCCATTCCTATTAGTAGAGCCTCATATTCAGCTTCGTTATTTGTGTCCGAGAAGCCCAGCCTCAATGATTTCTCAATAGTAATCTTTTCAGGGGATATTAGAACTAGCCTCACTCTGGATCCCTTCTGATTTGTTGCATCATCAACATACACTTTCCAGGATAAGGGATCTTGTTGGGAGACCATGCCAACTGATTTTGCATCCATGCCGCGCTTCTCTGCTTCTACTTTCGATGGGGATTCAGCAAACTCGACTACCAGATCTGTGAGGACCTGACCCTTGACAAAGGTACTAGGCATGTATTTAATGTCCAAAGCTCCCAAGATTGTGCCTCATTTAGCAATCCTTCTCGTGTAATCAGCACTTTGAAGCATAACTCTAAGCGGGAGTTAAGTTAGGACAACTATTGTGTGTGCTTGGAAGTAATGGGGGGATTTACACGTAGCATGTACCACCGCCAAAATGGCTTTCTCTAGTGATAGATAACCGATCTCGACCTCATGTAGTGACTTGTTCACATAATAAACCAGCCTTTGTATGCCACTATCAACTCATACCAAGATCAAGCTTACGGCATGAGGGGCCACAACAAGATAAGCAAACATGACCTCATCCATCTCAGGACTGAACATGATAGGTGGCCGAGAGAGGTAATCTTTAAGCTGCTGGAAGGCTAAAGCACACTCCTCAGTCCACTAAAATCCCTTCCACTTGTTCATCAATAGGAAGAAAGGTCTACATCTATCTATTGACTGAGAGATAAAATGGTTCAAGGCAGCAATCATTCCAATCAGTTTTTGAACTTCCTTGGGATTCTGAAGTGGCTGTAAACTGTTGATTACCTTAATCTGGTTGGGGTTAACTTCAATTTGGCAATGTGTAACCATGTACCCCAAAAACTTCCCTGATCCGAACCCAAAAGAACATTTGGAAGCATTGAGTCGCAGTTTGTGTTTCCTTTGAATTTCAAAAATGTTTCTGAGGGCTCCTACATGTTCGGACACCACCTTACTCTTCACCACCATGTCGTCTATATAGACCTCAATACTCTTACCCAATAGTGGTTTGAACATCATAGTCATCATCCTTTGATAGGTAGATCCTGCGTTTTTCAAACTGAAGGGCATCACCTTATAATGGTGATATCCAGTGGGAGTGACAAAAGCTGTCTTTTCCTGGTCATCTAGGGCTAGCGGTATCTGGTGGTATCCTTGAAAGGCATCTAAGAAGCTCATCCGAGGATGGTTTACAGTTGCGTCCATTAGCTGGTCTATCCTAGGCATAGGGAAGGGATCCTTTAGGCAAGCCTTATTTAGATCTGTGAAGTCCACACATACACGCCATTTCCCACTCTTCTTCTTCACCACCACAGTGTTGGCCAGCCACTCAGGGTAGAAAACCTCCTTAATAGCCCCTGCCTGCTTGAGCTTCTTTACCTTATCTTTGACAGCATCAAAGTGATCCTTGGACGAGCGCCAAGGTGGTTGCTTCTTTGGGGTGACAGATGGATTAACATTTAGATGATGGCAAATGAAGCTCGAATCCACCCCTGGGGATTCGTAAGCATTCCAGGCGAATACATCAACGTTCTTCCTGAGAAATTTCACTAACTTTTCCTTCTCTTAAGGTGGTAACTAAGCTCTAACCTGAAAAAACTTCTCCAGATCATCTCCTACGACGAACTTCTCTAAATCTTCACATATAGCCTCCTCAGCTAGCCCCTTCACAAATAATACCGGGCGCTTTAATTGCTATAATCCCCCTTCAGCGGAGGTCGAGGATTCGGCCGCAGGCTGGTGCCAAATTGCAGACACGAGGCATTGCCTAGCTACGGATTGGTTACCAATCAGCTTCTCAATCCGATCCCTCGACGGATACTTCATCTTCTAATGCAACGTTGAAGAGATAGCCCCTAGGGTTTGAAGCCAGGGTCTGGCCACAATGGCTGTGTAGAGGAATACGCATCTACCACAATGAAGTCCACTTCAACTACCTCTGATCCTACCTGTACGGGTAATCGAATCTGGCCCTTTAAGATAACAACTTTCCCATCAAAACTCACTAGGGGTGAATCATAGGCTGTCAGATCTTTAGGCTTTAGGTTCAGCCCTCTATATAAGTCAGGATACATAATCTCTGCACAACTGCCTTAGTCTACCATTACTCTTTTCACATCATACCCCCCTATGCTGAAGGTGACCACCAAAGCATCATCATGTGGCTGGATGGTTCCAATCATGTCTTTGTCCGAGAAACTCAATGACGGTCGAGCCTCCATTCTAGCTCTCTTCGGCTTAGAGTTAGAGTACTCGACTGATTGCCTAGCTACAGACATCACCCTAGAAGGGTAGGAACCTTTTCTCCCAGGTGCAGCAAAGATGACATTAATTGTGCCTAACAGAGGCCTTAAAAGCATTCCCCTAAGCCTCCGACCTTGATTGGTCCCCTTGTCCATTGGGCTGGTACAGAAATTGTTGCAACCTTCCCTCTCTGACCAACTACTCCAGATGGTTCCACAGTGTTCTGCAGTCCTCAGTAGTATGACCCCGCTCCTGGTGGTACTGGCAATGAAGGCTCTAGTTGCACTTTAAAGGGTCTCCACTCATTATGTTCAGTCATTTGAAGTATGACTCATTCTTAATCTTCTCCAAAACTCGATGCACCGGCTCTCGAAACACAGCGCTAACTATTTGAGGAGCTGCAGGAAGGAAGCAATAAATGTAGAGAGCCATTAAATGATGAAACCATGATTATGGGGAAGACGTTACAAACAGAGGTTGTATTTACTCCATACGGGACGTCAGTCTCAAATGAATCAGGACTAAATCCGGACCAGATTCCAGGTGAGGAAAATATTAATTCAGAGATATTACTTCCCAAATCAATCACGTTTGTTGAGCTGTTTGACATCCAAATAAAGGAAATCAATGAGGCCCTAATCAAGTTTGGAAAACAAACGGATGGGGAAATAAAGGCAAAAGAGGCAAGCAATGCTGAAATTACTCCTCAGAATCAATGTGATGAAGCAAGAGGGGGTGGAGCACGTGACATAGGGTTGGTACAAGCACGTGGGCAACTTCAAGGGTTTGGCCACGTGCAAGCAAAATCTGTCCAACAGAAAATTAACATAGCCTCTCCTAAAAAAACTTATACCAGAGGGGGAAAAAAATATCAAGCATGTGCAAGGGTGGTGGAAAAAAATGGGGCAACAAAATTAGTATGTGGCAAGAGAGGTGGGAAGGATCATCTAGAGTTACCAGGCAAAAGCAGATTGGTTTCAAAGGATGATGGGAGCTCTTCTTTTTCAATGATGGAGGATGTCTGTCAGCCCCGCCAATCGCCATGAGGGGCCTTGTGTGGGACTGTCGTGGGCTTGGGACCCCATGTATAGAGAATAAGCTTGCAGATTTAGTGCGAGTAAAAGATCCCTCTGTCGTATTCTTTGCCGAAACATAGGCAAATGAAGCTAGGCAAAAAAATATGATAAGGAAGATAAGGTGCGAGAATATATTCATTGCCCCAAGATCAAATAGGGGAGATGGATTAGTGTTGTTCTGGAGATCAACTATTAATGTAACTGTAGAGGTTTCAGGAAAAAATCACATTGAGGCGCTGTTTCAAGAAGAAGATAGGGCAAGGATTGGAGTGATCACTCGAGATTGCCAAGGAAGGGCTTGGCACAAGGTCGAAATCATCCCTCTTCCCTTAACTGTCATGGGGCTTGAAACTATGGCTACATCAAAATCCCTACAGTTTGCTGCTGATCTGAGTTTGAATGTTGTCACCCTAGAGGGAGATTCAGAGATTGTTATAAATGCTTTGAATGCAGACTTGTACTCTTTGGCATCCTTTGGTTTATTTAGTCAAGATTTTAAATGTTTTGCAAATTTATTTTATTGTATTAGGTTTTCACATCTTCGTAGAGAAGGAAATAGTGTAGCCCACAACCTAGTTCGACATGCATGACATGTCACTGGTTTTCAGGTGTGGATGGAAGATGTCCCATCGCACACCATTGCTACTTATCTGGTAGTTTTGCCTATTATTTAATAAAGTTCATAGTCTTGATTCTCCAAAAAAAAAAAAAAAAAAAAGATTATATGTGTAAATGAATTCTCGAATTGAATCGAAATAAGAATAATGAGTGGTTATTAAAATATAATTGAGCCCAAAATTATAAGTTTAAGATTTTGGATTAAGTGGTGTCCATAAATATTATATTAAACCTTCAGTTTGAGTCTTCCCAAGGTGTTATTCCTTGACAAAATCTTTTTCGTCCTCTTATTACCATTATTTTGAAACCTTCAACATCTCTTCATTAATTATCATAACACAGATTCATATATTAATCATAAAACATGCACACACAACTCACCCAATAGCCTCTTACAAAACTTTCAGCCATCCACCATTGTTCCTTCACTTTGAAAATTCACCAACTGCCACCAAACAGATCCACAAGCCAAACCTCAACCTCACCATACCCATAAATCAAATCTCCAAATTCCGTACTCCCATGACACATGGTTACTACTACTCAACATAACCGACCTCATAAAGAACCCAAAAACTAGAGACTACCCCTAGATGTGGTGCCACCTTATGGTTAGGGTGGTCCAAGGACCACCCTGACCTGGAAAAAAAAAATTATACATAATAATTTAAAATTTTATATTTATCTACCTTTACAAAAAATTTTGGTAACATCCTGAATTTTTTTTATACTAATAAAATTAAATTTTGGTCCATAATTTGAGCAATTTAACAATATATTAGGGTCTTTCAAGCAAAAAGAACCACATGTTTTTATCTTCTTTTAAGCCTATGCTACGACTTTACTTTTTATTTTTGCTTTACCTGACACACTGTCATTGTATGACTACTTTTCCACAAAAACATTATAATATACTAGCCTCTGACTACGTGCTCACGCGCGTGCTCAAAGGCTCTTCTATTTTTTTTGGAAAAAGTTAATAATTTGCATCAATTATAATTTAGGATTACTACATTTTCCACTTACAAAAAAACCTAGGGGTGTTATGAAAAATTATTTCACCTACAAACGCATAATACTCATCACATTCCTAGGTATTTTTATGAGTGGAAAATATAGTAGTCCCAAATTATAATTGATGCAAATTATTAACTTTCAAGTTTTTAAATGTGGGCATAGATGTGCAAATGTAATGAATTTTTTTTTTTTTGGGAAATACCAGTAGTTGTGTTTGTGAACAGTTAAGTCTTTAAGTTTTATAAAGTTAATAAATGCCTATAAAACCAAAGTAATGGTAAGTATTCATTGTAAGCCAAATTAATAGCAATAAGATTTTGCTGTCTACATGTTAGGACATATGTGATTCACTTGTTAGGAACATATGTCACTATTTTATGTAATTGGCTAATCCTTTGACAAAACACACTTTACTTGTATTTGGGTAGATTTAGGATGTGTTTAATACTTCAAGAAACTTTGTTTCAAGATCAAGTGTTGAAGTCATGCAAGTCTGTCCAAGTTTCAAGCCAAAAAAGTTCCTGTCATTAAAGCTTGACAGCTAGCTCGACAGCTAGCCATCTGTTGAGGTTTAAAGAGCTGTTCAGCCCCGTGGCTTGACAGCATCTTGACAGCTAGGCATCTGTCAAGGTTTATGAAAAACAGATTTTCAGTTCTGTTTTGACTCTAATCCGTGATTGTATGTTTGGGCTTTATTTTCTCACAACCCTAGACATATAAAATGATTATTTTAAGGGCCGTCAAAGAGGACACAAGTTACACAAGTGTTGAGCAAAGTTTGTTCAAGCAAATTGTGACCAGAGACAGAGTTTTGCCCTAGTTCATCATTCTTATGAAGAAGTTGCTGTGTTTGTACATTGTAGGGTTTTGTGACCAAGCATCTTCTGGATCTTCATCACTGGATGAACTAAAGAACTTTGCAACCAACAACCTTATCTAGTTGGTGATTGAAGTCGCGTACTAGGATCCGCGTAATTGGTTAGTCACATACTGGGAGCCATGCATTACAAGGAGAGATTGTCACTACAGAATAAGTCCAATTGGGTATTGGGGTAAGGGTTCAACTGTAGGTTGGTATAAGTTACTGGGATTCCTTTACTTGTAACCGCTTGTTGTGATAATAATGGATTCTCGGGAGTGGTGATCTTAAAATCACTCGGTGGGGTTTTTGCCGTGTTGGTTTTCCCTATTCGTAAACAAATCACCGTGTCAATTTATTTTCCACTGCATACTTAGTTTAATTGATGATTTGTTTGTGCTACCTCGCGTTTGCATGTTAATTTGATTAATTAACTAAACTTGGCTAATTAATCAATTAATTAATCATAAGGGGTTAATACGTTTTTGGCCTATCAAGTGGTATAAGAGTAGGCACACTCTGATTAGGGTTAATCTTTGCTGTGTTGATCCATTGACCCCTGTTTGTCATGGATAGAGGACAATCATTAATTATACCTCTTTTATTTGATAGCACTAACTATGCATACTGGAAAGTACACATGAGAGCTTTCCTGTAGTTTTATATGAGAAAGTGTGGCAAGCTATTGAGATAGGTTGGACCAAGCCGAAGGAAGCACTGTTTGATTGGCATGATGCCAAGATCAAGGTGGCAAACTTCAACAGCAGGGCATTGGATGCTTTATTTAGTGTGGTCACTAATGAGGAGTTCAAGAAGATATCCTCTACTGAAACTGCTAAGGAGGCATGGACCATTCTCCAAACAACCTATGAAGGAACCAAAGCTGTCAAAGATTCAAAGCTTTAGGGGCTCACTACAAGCTTTGAAGAAATCAAGATGGAGAAGGATGAGTCATTCGATGAGTTCTATGCCAAGCTCAATGACATAATGAACTCAACTTTCAATCTTGGGAAAACCATTCCTGAACCCAAGATTGTGAGAAAAGTGCTCAGATCTCTACCCGAGAGATTCCATGCCAAGATTACGGTGATTGAGGAATCAAAGGATATTGACAAGTTCCCTTTAACAGAGCTGGTTGGTAATCTGCAGACCTACGAGCTAGGGTTAACAAGAATTGGCAAGTCGGGTAAGGGCAAAAGCATGGCATTGAAGGTCAAGAACAGTGACACTGATAAGCCTTTTGATGATGAAGATTCTAAGATGAAGTCCTACATCACTAGGCAATTCAAGAAGTTCATGAAGAATGCCAATGGGAAGGGCTTCGACAAAGACCGTAGACAATCCAGTTCTTCTCAGTTCAAGAGCCAAGACAAAAAGGAAGAAGGATGCTAGGGATGACAGTCAATACACTGTTCCTTCAGGACCAAAGTGCTTAAGGTGTTAAGGTTTCGGTCATATGAAACAATAGTGTCCTACATATCTCAAGACCATTGGGAAGAGCAAGGCACTTACTGCTACCTTGAGTGACATCGAGCCTGAGGTTGATTCTGACAATGAGGATAACGGAATCCTAAATACCTTCACTGCCACTGTCAATCCTACTAATCGGATTGTTGAAGATGTGGATGAAGAAAAGGAATTGGTGGAGTCCAAGTTCGAGAAGACGGATAATCAAGATGATATTCATACAGCCTATGAGAAACTATACAAGCTTTCTGATAAGCATGAGAAACTTTATAGGCTAGCCACCAAGAAGCTCAGTAATGTGGAACTTGATCGTGAAGAGCTTTCCACAAAGTTTGATGAAGCTAATCATACTATTGTAGCACTGAGGTTTAAAAATAATTTCTTGGCTGAGAAGACCAAGAAGCTTGAAGCGGAGCTGTTTCAAGTTAGAGCTCAATTGAAGAGGACTTCAAGTGTAAAGCTTGACGAGATGCTCAGCATTCAGAAATCTGCTTCTGATCAAACAGGTTTAGGGTATGATTTCTCTTCTTCTAATATTGCTTCTACTAGTACTGCTGTTTTTGTTCCTCCTAGTAATAATGACGAAATTGAGAACAATGATGTTAAAATTGATTTAGCTAGTGAGAACATAGACAAGGGTAAATCTATCTTAGGAGCACCCCTTAAGCAGGATAAGAAAGAAGTTAAAAACCTTAGGGCTAAGAAGACTAACTCTTAAAAGCCTAAATAGAAGAAGCAGCATCTCTGTCATCATTGTGGAATTGCCGATTATACTCGAACAAATTGCTATAAGTGGTTAGCCACTCAACAGAGCAACGACATGATAGCATCTGGAAGCTAGAATCAACTTCAATCCTCTCTTGCTCCCCTTGGAGATCTTCTCAAAGCCCTCATGTTCCTTTCGAACTTGAACGGTTTCAATTCTTCTCCCTCACCACCAGATCAAGGATTTGCTAGACGGAAAGGTTCTTCCAAGGTGTAGAAGGAAAATGGCTCCAAGTGATTCTATCACTTTCTTCTCTCTCTTCGTGTTTTTTTTTTTTTTTTTTTGCATAACTTATGTGTTTTTCTTTTATTTTGAGTAAGTCTAGTTTTTATGCTTTGTTTTGTTTAACATGTTTTTTTTTGTTTGTTTTCAGTTTTGTTTATTTTGTTTTTGATATAAAAATAAATAAAAAATTGAAAAATCAGAAAAATACAAAAACAATGTGTGTTTTGTGTACATTGGTACTTGTGTACCTTGGATGACCATTGAAACAAAGTTTTCTAAACTTTGTATCTTTTGTAGCTTAGATGAGCATCTTTATGCACAATTAAGCAAGTGAGCTTTGTGGCTCTTGTTTGTGATGAGTAAGATTAGGTAATCTCTTGTACTTAACACTCGTATCACTCTTTTTGACGGGGAAGGACTAGAAAATCCTAAGAGAAAGGTATAAATAACCATCTCACCACTGTTGTCTGCCAATCATGAAATGACATCTGTATGCTTCGGCATAGTAAAGTGCAATGTCAATGACATTTGTATGCTTCGACATAGCAAAATTGGAATGTCAAATGCTTAACATCATTGGGTATTTCTTTTCTTTCTCTTATATACCCATGCATGATATGCTTATTAAAAGAAAGATATGCAAAGAAAAATAAAAAGAAAAAAGATCAAAATGCTTTATATATGATTGCAAGCGTGTATTTTAGGAGATGTGGGAGTTATAGGATGTATCTCGAAGGTGATAGTTCCCACCAAACAGTTATGATTATGTGTGAGTTAAAGTGATTTTCTAATATCTCAAATCGTCATAACATGTATACACTTATGCAATCTTGTGATATTTCATACACAACACGTAATATTCTTTACTACTCTTGATACATGTGCAGGTACAATGTGATTTGGCCATCATAAGGTTTTACATGTGTTAATGTATGCTCACTAAACTGTCTTAACTTGTTTTTGAAATATAAAATTGGTTAGACTTGTTTAGTGTGTATGTGTTTTTGGGATCCATATGCTTAAAATTGTTGTTAAGAGATGATTTTAATAGCTTAAAATGTTGATTGGATCATTGGTTGAGTTGCATACTTGATTGCATTCATATCTATGTTTTTCTCTTCTTGAAAAATTGTTTTTAAGCAATCTTGACAGCTTCTCAACACCTGGCTATCTATCGAGCTTTTCAACTTCTTTTTATCTCAATCTCGATAGCTTCTTGATAGCTTCTCGACAGCTAGGTGGATCGATCGAAAAACTTTCTAGACCCTCAATAGCTTTTCTACAGCTGGTGGATCAATCGAGCTTGTTTATTATCTCTGTTGAATTGTTCCTCGATAGATCCTCAACAGCTTCATCTGTCGATGCCTTTTTTTCTCAACACCTCTCGACACTTCTATCTGTTGAGATTTACTGGTGTTAGGACATATGTGTGTTCACTTGTTAAGAACATATGTCACTTGTTTATGTAAATTGGCTAATCCTTTTGACAAAATGCACTCTACTTGTAATTGGGTAGTTCTAGGTGTTTTTAATACTTCAAGAAACAAGATTTCAAGATCAAGTGTTGAAGTCATCAAGTCTGTCCAAGAAAAAGCAAGTTGAAGTGCAAGTTCATTAATTCTCGACACCTGCTCGATAGCTACCTCGACACCTGCTATCTGTCGAGATTTATAAAATCAGTTTTTCTGATTTGATTTTCTTGGGATCCGTGAATATGTTTTTGGGCCTTCTTTTCTTCTAACCCTAAACATAAAAAAAGATTGTTTTAAGAGCCGTAAAATTGTACACAAGTTGCAAAAGCATTGAGCAATCCTTGTTCAAGCAAATTGTGATCAAAAGACGAAGTTCTTGACCTAGTTCATCTTCTCTCAAGAAGTTGCTGTGTATGTGCACCATAGGGTTTTGTAACCAAGCATCTTCCTGATCTTCATTGTGTATGATGAACTGAAGAACTTTGCAGCCAACCTCTCCTTCTTAGTTGGTGTTTGAAGTCGCGTATTGGGATCCGCGCATTGGTTAGTCACGTACTTGGGAGCCGTGCATCAAAAGTGGAAATTGTCACTACAGATCAAGTCCAATTGGGTATTGGGGTAAGGGTTCAACTGTAGGTTGGTAAGGTACTTGGGATTCCTTTACTTGTAACCGCTTGATTTGATAATAGTGGAGTTTCGGGAGTGGTGACCTGAAAATCACCCGGTGGGGTTTTTGCCGTTAGGGTTTTCCCCATTCGTAAACAAATCACCGTGTCATTTAATTTCCGCTGCATATTTAGTATTTGGTGATTTGTTTGTGCTTCCACATATTTGCATGTTAAATTGATTAATTAATAACTTGGCTAATTAATTAATTGATTTTATCACAATGGGTCATTTAGTTTGTGGCCTATCAAGTGGTATTAGAGCAGGCACACTCTGATTAGGTTTAATCTTTGCTGTGTTGATCCATTGACCCCTGTTGTCATTGGCTGTAACCTGCTTGAAGAGATCTTTGTTTTCAAATACATCTTGTTTTTCTAATCACTATTTGCTTGAGTGTCTCAGAAAATACAAGTCTAAAAGTTATTTGAATTCTCTTATGATGACTATTGGAAAAGATCTCAGTTTTGCTAAGAAGAAACTAGACTGTCTCAGAATGAAAATGTGCAAAGGAGTTCGTCTGAGAAGAGTAAAAGTTATAGGCTTAGCTCATAAAAGGCAGTTGAGAGAAAGAACCATTCCCTCTGATTTATCACCTAAGCATGAAGTATGTTTCATGATGAAGTCTGCATTCAAGGTAATGGACACATGTCTATGGTATCTTGACAGTGGTTGCTCACGACACATGACTGGAGACAGATTTCTCTTCAAGATCTTCGAGTCTAAGAAAGGTGGCAATGTTACCTTTGGTGATGGAAGCAAGTCACAAATTAAAGGGAAAGGGATTATATCTCTGCCAGGACTGCCAGACATTGCGAATGTCCTTTATGTAGAAGGTCTAAGGGTGAACCTATTGAGCATAAGTCAGATATGTGATCAAGACTTCATGGTGCTATTCTCAAAAGGAAAGTGTCTTGTCATGGATGAGTCTGGAAAGAAGCTCATTAGTGGGGTTCGCACTTTGGACAACTGCTATGGATTGGTTCCTGATGCTGATATTGTGTGTAATAGCATTCGTTTGCCTAATGAAGATCTGTGGCATCAACGAATGGGACATGCTAGTTACAAGCATTTATCTATTGTATCTAAGCATGAATCAGTCTTGGGGATACCAAAACTTAGTAGAATAAGCAATGTGGTGTGTGGACCATGTCAGCTTGGAAAATAGACAAAAGCTAAGCATCCAGGCACTCAGACGTCAGCTACATCTAGACCATTGGAGCTGTTGTACTTAGATCTTATGGGTCCAACCAGAACCGAGTCTCTTGGGGGTAAGAGATACATCATGGTTGTGGTAGACGACTTCACCAGATACACTTGGGTCATTCTACTACGATCCAAGTCTAATGCTCCTGAGCACATTGAGGCTTTATGCACAAGACTGCAGAATGAAAAGAGCCTGAAGATTGATCGAATTCGAATTGACCATGGGAAGGAATTCTAGAACTCATACATGGAATCCTTCTGCACAAGATCGGGTATATCTCAAGAATTCTCTGCTCCTATTACGCCTCAGCAAAATGGTGTGGTAGAAAGGAAGAATAGGGTTATTCAAGAGATGGCTAGAGCCATGCTGCATAACAAAGATGTGGCTAGAAACTTGTGGGGAGAAGCTGTAAACACTGCATGTCATATAGTTAATAGGGTATACTTCAGACCCGGTACCAAAAAGACTCCCTATGAGTTGTGGAAAGGAAGGAAGCCTAATGTGAAGTACTTCAGAATTTTTGGAAGTACCTGCTTCATTCTCAAGGATAGAGAGAATGTGGGAAAGTTTGACTCTCGGAGCGATGATGGCATATTTCTGGGTTACTCTTCTACAAGCAAGGCTTATCGGGTGTACAACAAAAGAACTATGAAGGTAATGGAGACAGTAAATGTTGTCATTGATGATTCTTCAGAGTCAAGTTCTGAGAAAGGCATTGAGGGACTCCCCAAAGAAATTCTTCCTTCTGAGCCTAGGGAAGTTCAAGACATTACTGAACAAGAACCTGCTTCTCCAAGTACTCCCAGTACTCCCAGTATTGTGGAAGACTCTGCAGACTTACCCATTTCACCAGAGTCTGAATCTCATGAAAAGAAGGGACCTTCATCTAGAATCAAATTAAATCATCCTCCAGAAGTTATTGTGGGAGACATGAATGAACTCACATTAAGGAAACGTACAGTTGATAAATGTGTTGCTAACTTTGTGTCTTATTCCTGCTACTTGTCACAGGTTGAACCTAAGAAAGTTGAGGAAGCACTACAAGATGAGAGTTGGGTTGAAGCAATGCATGATGAATTACTTCAGTTTCAGAGGAATGATGTTTGGACTCTAGTACCTAGACCGGAAGGAGAACACATCATCGGTACAAAGTGGATATTCCGCAACAAGACTGATGAAGAAGGAAATGTGATTCGCAACAAGGCTCAACTTGTGGCTCAAGGATACTCACAAATGGAAGGAGTAGACTATGATGAGACATTTGCCCCAGTTGCCCGAATGGAGTCAATCAGAATTCTTCTTGCCCTAGCATGTCAACTGAATTTCAAACTTTATCAGATGGATGTAAAGACTGCCTTCTTGAATGGGTTACTCAAAGAGGATGTCTATGTGGCTCAACCAAAAGGATTCATTGATCCACACTTTCCGGATCATGTGATGTACCTTAAAAAGGCACTTTATGGGTTGAAGCAAGCTCCTAGAGCCTGGTATGATAGACTCACACAATATCTGGTGTCACATGGGTTCACAAGAGGGAAGGCTGATCAAACTCTCTTCATCAAAAAGGAAGATGGGGAGTTGATAGTTGCTCAAGTCTATGTTGATGATATCATCTTTGGGTCGACTAAGGATGAACTGGCTCATGGCTTCTCAAAACTCATGCAAGCCGAGTTCGAGATGAGCATGATTGGAGAGCTGACTCACTTCCTAGGATTGCAGATTCGCCAACAAGATTCAGGTATATTCCTTTCTCAATCTAAATATGCTAAGAATCTTGTGAAAAAGTTTGGTTTGGATTCTGCTAGTTCTATTAGAACCCCTATGAGCCCTAATGTTAAACTCACTGTAGACTTGTTAGGCAAGAGTGTTGATCCTTCTCTCTATAGAAGCATGATAGGTAGTCTTCTTTACCTTACTGCTAGTAGACCTGACATTAGTTATAGTGTTGGTGTGTGTGCTAGATATCAGGCTAACCCCAAAGAATCTCACATAACTGCTTTAAAAAGAATTATAAAGTATGTCAAAACCACTGCTGAGTTCAGTGTGTGGTATAGCAAGGACACTAATGGTGTCTTAGCTGGGTACTCTGATGCTGATTGGGCTGGAAATGCTGATGATAGAAAGAGTACCTCGGGGGGTTGTTTTTATGTGGGTAACAATCTTGTCTCTTGGATGAGCAAAAAGCAGAACTCCATCTCCTTATCCACTGCAGAAGCTGAATACATCGATGTCGGTAGCTGCTGCACCCAACTCCTCTGGATGCAAAAACTCCTCCATGATTATGGTATTTGTCAAGAGCATCTCACTATTTACTGTGACAATACCAGTGCCATCAATATGTCTAAGAACCCGGTTCAACATGCTAGAACCAAACACATAGAGATTCGACATCACTTCATTAGGGAGCTTGTCGAAGATGGTACTCTCACTCTTGAGTTTATCCACACTGATGATCAGAAGGCTGACTTGTTCACCAAACCTCTTGACAGCAAACGTTTTGAATTCCTTCATCAGAACATTGGTGTCATCTCCATGGATTGATCTCCTTCTCTTGTCCCTCTTCCTCATGCATTTGCATCTAGTTTTTGCTTTGCTTTGATAACATGTTTTTGTTTGTTTATTTTCAGTTTTGTTTATTTTGTTTTTAATATAAATAAATAAATAATTGAAAAATTGAAAAATACAAAAACAGTGTGTGTTATGTGTACTTTGGTATTTGTGTACCTTGGATGGCCAATGAAACAAAGTTTTCTAAATTTTGTATCACTTGTACCTTAGATGAGCATCTCTATGCACAACTAAGCAAGTGAGCTTTGTGGCTCTTGTTTGTGACGAGTAAGATTAAGTTATCTCTTAAACTTACCACTCATATCACTATTTTTGACGGGTAGGACTAGAAAATCCTAAGAGAAAAGCATAAATGACCATCTCACCACTATTACCCGCCAATCATAGTATGACACCTGTATGCTTCGGCATAGCAAAAGTGCAGTGTCAAAGACATCCGTATGCTTCGGCATAGCAAAAGTGCAATGTCTATGCTTAACATGTTGGGTATTTCTTTTCTCTCTTTTTATGCCCATGCATGATATGCTTAAAAGAAAATATGCAAAGAAAATAAAAAGCAAAAAGATTAAAATGCTTTAAACATGATTGCAAGCGTGTTTTCTAGGAGATGTGGGAGTCATAGGATGTACCTCAAAGGTGATAGTCCCCATCAAATAGTTATGATTGTATGTGAGTTAAAATTATTTTCTCATATCTCAGATCGTCATAACATGTATACACATATGCAATCTTGCGATGTTTTTCACACACAACACGCAACATTCTTTGCTACTTTTGATACATGTGCAGGTACAATGTGATTTGGCCATCACAAGTGTTTACATGTGCTAATGTATGCCCACTAAACTGTCTTGACTTGTTTTTGAAATATAAAATTGGTTAGACTTGTTTAGTGTGTGTGTGTGTTTCTGAGGATCTATGTGCTTAAAATTTCTTGTTGAGAGATGATTTTGAGAGCTTTTTATGTTGAGTGGATCTTTGGTTGAAGTGTATGTTGGATTGCATTCATGTCTGTGTTTTTCACTTCTCGAAAAACTGCTTTTCACTGATGTCTCGACACCTCCTCGATACCTGGTCATCTGTCGAGCTTCTCAAGCCTTTTCTAATCGCAATCTCGACACCTGTCTGGACACCTGGTGGATCGATCGAGAAATCCTCTGTCTTTTCGATACCTTCTCGATACCTTGTCGATTAATCGAGCTTCTGATTTTTGAGATTGGCCTTGTACCTCGATACCTCTCGACACCTGTAGCTGTCGAAGGCCATTTCTTCAACACCTTCCTCGACAGCTTCCTCGATACCTCTCGACACCTCAGCTGTCGAGAATTACTGAGGTGCCTATTTAAGCTCCTGTCGCGATTTTCACTCATTTCTCTCGATCTCTCTCGATCTGTCCGAGGCGTTTCATCTCCCAAACACTTTTCTCTCACTCAAATCTTCAAATCTTCATCACTTTTGGTCTTCCCTTGATTTCCATCACCTGGTATGTTCATTTTCCCTTCCTTTTTCATGCATTTCATGTTTTGAAACCTAGGTTTTGGGATTTTTGAGAATTTTTGGGGTTTTTCAAAATTGATGAGGTTTTCTTCAAATTTTGGGTTGGGTTTGCACTTAAATGTTTTCAAAATGTCATACATTGCATTTCATGTGCATTATAATGATATTTACATGCATTTAGATGTGTGCTCTATGTTTGTGTGCTGCTAGGATTGGATTAGGCTGAGCCCATGATGTTTTTTTTTTTGCATGTCACATGCTCATGCATTCCCATGCATACGTACTTTTTGTTCAATATATTTGATCTATTTGAACTGTGTTGGGACTTTTTTGATTGTCTCCCTCTCTATCTCTTTCTCATTCTTTTACGTTAATAGTGTTTATGGCACCCAAACGTAAATCCACTCCTGCTCGGAACCCTCTGCGTTCTGGAGCTTCCTCTTCTTTTGACTTTGCTCCTCTTAATCTTCGGTTCCGTGATGGAGATGCCCACAAGGCATTTTCGGAGAACTTTTCTCGACGAGGTGTTCATTCGAAACGCCAAGTCATTCTGGCGGATTTCGCCGACATTGACCTTCCCTCTATTATTCACAGTAGGGGATGGGAGTCACTGTGTGACGTCTTGGTCACTTGCCCTCTCGTGTTGATATAGAAGTTTTACTCCAACATACACGGGATAGATCGTTCAGTACCTCTCTTTTTCACTCGCGTTCGAGGTACGCGCATTCCTGTTACACTGCAGCTAGTTGCGGATGTACTTAGGGTACCTAGGATAGATTTTCCTTATTACCCTTCTTGTGAGCGTCTGAGGACTGTGTCCAAAGATGAGCTCATCTCTGCTTTTTGTGAGCGTCCTGCTGATTGGGGTGAGCATCAGTACACATCATGTAGGCCTTTTGCTAAAGGTCCTAGATTTCTTAACATGGTGATGACCTTTGTACTCCATCCACTCTCTCACTACAACTCTATCACAGAGCCTCGTGCTCGATTTTTGCTATCACTTCTAGAGCATCTTACTATAGATTTTTCTTCTCACTTCATCCTTTCTATTATAGATGTCCATCTAGATTCGGCATCCCGTGATAAGCTTATCTTTCCTTCCACTATCACAAGGATCTTACCCTATTTTTCTATCCCTTTTCCTGTGTCCGACCACTTCACTCACATCTGTGCCATAGATGCCGCTACCATAAAACGTAGTGAGGCTCAGTTTAGGTCGCGACAGATGAATGCCACTCCTCCCTCCCGTTCAACTCCGTCTAGATCAGCTCCATCTAGATCCGCTCCTTCTACATCTGCTCCTTCTTCCTCTACGAGCGATGTATCTCTTGGAGATATTATAGCGCAGCTGCAGCGCATGGACACTCGCCTTGATACACTCTCCGCTGAGCTGTATCAGGTGAATGTTCGTGTTGGTCGTATTGCACGACGGTAGGCGACCATGGGTGGTTTTGCTCCAGAGGCTACTCCTTCACCACCTACTCCAGCAGCTTCAGATTCTGAGGATGATAAGGATGATGAGGATGATGATGATGATGATGGGGATGCTAGCTCTACTGATGAGATGTTTACATGACACTCTACCCTTTGTCACTCGTGACAAAAAGGGGGAGTAGTTTTGGGTTATGAGAGTAGTCATCTTAGGGGGAGAGTTAGTATAGGACATTTTGATAGGGGGAGTGTTGATATTTTTGAGGGATGTAGTGAGGTTTTGATGTATCTTTTCTTTTCTATTCTTTATAGATACATTGATCTTGTATATGAGGTATTTTGACCAGTTTTACATACATTGTACTTATCTTCTATATATGTGGATGTATGTTTCTTTCACCTCTCTCTTCATGTGTTGTTTCTTCTCTATCTTTATACACATGTTCTTTATACTTGTATGCAATCTATTTATTTCTGTTTCACACAAGATGCCTTGATGAGTTTTGTTTAAAGTGTTTCAGAAATACAGGTTGTCAAAGTCTACTTGCCATAAACTCTCTTCTTGCACAGTTTTTCAAGAGTTTGTGTTAGGATAGATTTTATTGTATTCAACAAGTGAATATGAGTTGAGTGATTTATGACTTCTCTCATATGTTCATTTGTTTGTTGTGGTTTTGTCACAGATTGCCAAAGGGGGAAATTGTTAGGACATATGTGTGTTCACTTGTTAAGAACATATGTCACTTGTTTATGTAAATTGGCTAATCCTTTTGACAAAACGCACTCTACTTGTAATTGGGTAGTTCTAGGTGTTTTTAATACTTCAAGAAACAAGGTTTCAAGATCTTGGGATCCGTGAATATGTTTTTGGGCCTTCTTTTCTTCTAACCCTAAACATATAAAAGGATTGTTTTAAGAGCCGTAAAATTGTACACAAGTTGCAAAAGCATTGAGCAATCCTTGTTCAAGCAAATTGTGATCAAAAGACGAAGTTCTTGACCTAGTTCATCTTCTCTCAAGAAGTTGCTGTGTATGTGCACCATAGGATTTTGTAACCAAGCATCTTCCTGATCTTCATTGTGTATGATGAACTGAAGAACTTTGCAGCCAACCTCTTCTTCTTAGTTGGTGTTTGAAGTCGCGTACTGGGATCCGCGCATTGGTTAGTCACGTACTTGGGAGCCGTGCATCAAAAGTGAAAATTGTCACTACAGATCAAGTCCAATTGGGTATTGGGGTAAGGGTTCAACTGTAGGTTGGTAAGGTACTTGGGATTCCTTAACTTGTAACCGCTTGATTTGATAATAGTGGAGTTTCGGGAGTGGTGACCTGAAAATCACCCGGTGGGGTTTTTGCCGTTAGGGTTTTCCCCATTCGTAAACAAATCACCGTGTCATTTAATTTCCACTGCATATTTAGTATTTGGTGATTTGTTTGTGCTTCCACATATTTGCATGTTAAATTGATTAATTAATAACTTGGCTAATTAATTAATTGATTTTATCACAAAGGGTCATTCAGTTTGTGGCCTATCAACTGGGCTCCTATTTAAGCGGGAATCGTGATTTCCTTCTCATTTATCTTGATCTCTCTCTCGACAAACTTGTCTTTTCACCTCCCAAAACTCTCTCATTCACTCCAAACTTCACTCTCAAGCATTTTTCAAGCTTTCTCAAGTTTTTTCTTCACTTGGTGAGTTTCTAATCTCTCATTTACATGCATTTCATGTTTTGAAACCTAAGTTTTGGGGTTTTTGAAAAATTTTGGGGTTTTTCAAAATTGATGAGTTTTTGTTGAAATTTTGGGATGGGTTTTTGCTTAAATGAGTTTAAAATCTCATACATTGCATCACGTAAGCATTATAACAGTATTATCATGCATTTAGATGTGTGCAAATTGATTGTGTGCTAGTAGGATTGGATTGGGCTGAGCCTATGATGCTTTTTATATTGCATGTCACATGTTCATGCATTTCCCATGCATATGTACTCTTTTTTCATTATACTTGTAATATTTGAAATGTATTGGGACTTTTCTAATTCTCTCTCTCTCTCTCCCTCTCTTTTCTATTTACGTTAGTCGTGTCTATGGCACCTAAACGTAAGTCTGCTCCATCCCGGAACCCTCTTCGTTCCGGGGCATCGTCTTCCTTTGATCCTACTCCATCACATATTGGATTCTGTGATGAGGATGCTCGTAAGGCCTTCTAAGAGAACTTTTCTCGACGAGACATTCATTCTGAACACCGAGTCATTTTGGAGGACTTCGCCGACATTGACCTACCCACTATCATTCATAGTCGGGGTTGGGAGTCACTGTGTGACGTCCCGGTCACATGTCCATCTGTGCTGATCCAGGAGTTTTACTCCAACATGCATGGATTTGATTTTTCAGTACCTCTCTTTCATACTCGCGTTCGAGGTACGCGCATTGCTTTCACACCACAGCTTGTTGCGGATGTGCTCCGTGTCCCTAGGTTAGAGTTTCCTGACTACCCTAGTTGTAAGCGTCTGAGGACTGTGTCTAAAGATGAGCTCAAATTTGCTTTCTGTGAGTGCCCTTCTGATTAGGGTGAGCATCAGTTCATTTACTATTCAGACTTTGCAAAAGGTCCTCGGTTTTTTAACATGGTTATGACTTTTGTTCTTCACCCTCTTTCTCACTATAACTCTATCCCAGAGCCTCATGCTTGATTTTTGTTGTCCCTTCTTAAGCATCTTACCATAGATTTTCCTTCTCACTTTATTATTTCTATCTTAGATGTCTATGGGGATACGGCATCCCATGATAAGCTCATCTTTCCTTCCGCAATCACGAGGATCTTACGCCATTTTTCTGTTCCCTTTCCAGCGTCCAACCACTTTACCCATATTTGTGCCATAGACGCCGCTACCGTTAAACATAGCGAGGCACAGTTTAGGTCGAGGTAGTCTGGGTTAGCAACTCCTCCCTCCCATTTGGCTCCATCTCAATCTGTTCCATCCACATCCGTTCCTTCCTCTTCTACGAGCAATGTGACTCTGGGAGACATCATGACGCAGCATGGATGCTCGCCTTAATACAATCTCCACTGTGCTGTATCAAGTGAACATTCGTGTTAGTCGTATTGCACGACGGCAGGCGGTCATGGGTGGCTTTGTTGATTCTCCTCCTCATACTCCAGAGGCTTCTAATGCTGATGATGATGATGATGCTACTGCTTCTGAGGATGATGGTGATGGAGATGCTAGCTCTTCTGGTATAGATGAGATGTCTACTTGACACTCTTACCCTTTGTCACTCGTGAAAAAAAAGGGGAGTAGTTTTGTATATGAGAGTAGTCATACTTAGGGGGAGAGTTAGTATAGGACAATTTTGTTAGGGGGAGTGTTGATATTTGAGGGATGTAGTAAGGATTACTTGTATCTTTTTCTTTTCTCTACTTTAGATACATTTATTCTTGTACCTTAGGTCTTGTGACCACTATTGACATACATTGTACTTATCTTCTTTATATGTTGATGTATGTTTCTTTCATCTACCCATACATGTGTTGTTTCTTTTCTCTCTTTATGCACATGCTTCTTATTACGTGTATGCAATCTATTAATTCTTCTTCATACAAAAATGCCTTGATGAGTTTGGTTTAAAGTGTTTCAAAAATACAGGTTGTCAAAGTCTACTAGCCATAAACTCTCTTCTTGCAAAGTTTTTCAAGAGTTTGTGTTAGGATAGATTTTATTGTATTCAACAAGTGAATGAGTCGAGTGATTTATGACTTCTCTCATATGTTCATTTGTTTGTTGTGGTTTTGTCACGGATTGCCAAATGGAGAGATTGTTAGGACATATGTGATTCACTTGTTTGGAACATATGTCACTATTTTATGTAATTGGCTAATCCTTTGACAAAACGCACTTTACTTATATTTGGGTAGATCTATGATGTGTTTAATACTTCAAGAAACTTTGTTTCAAGATCAAGTGTTGAAGCCATGCAAGTTTGTCCAAATTTCAAGCCAAGAAAGTGCCTGTCATTAAAACTCGACAGCTAGCTTGATAGCTAGGCATTTGTCGAGGTTTAAAGAGCTGTTCAGCCTCGTGGCTCGACAGCTAGGCATCTGTCGAGGTTTATGAAAAACATATTTTCAATTCTGTTTTGACTCTAATCTGTGATTGTATGTTTGGGCTTTCTTTTCTCACAACTCTAGACATATAAAAGGATTATTTTAAGGGCCATCAAAGAAGACACAAGTTGCACGAATGTTGAGCAAAGTTTGTTCAAGCAAATTATGACCGGAGACAGAGTTTTGCCTTAGTTCATCATTCTTGTGAAGAAGTTGCTGTGTTTGTACACCGTAGGGTTTTGTGACCAAGCATCTTCTAGATCTTCATCGCTGGATGAACCGAAGAACTTTGCAGCCAACAACTTTCTCTAGTTGGTGATTGAAGTCGCGTACTGGGATCCGTGCAATTGGTTAGTCACATACTGGGAGCCGTGTATTACAAGGAGAGATTGTCACTATAGAACAAGTCCAATTGGGTATTGGGATAAGAGTTTAACTGTAGATTGGTATAAGGTACTAGGATTCCTTTACTTATAACTGCTTGTTGTGACAATAGTGGATTCTCAGAAGTGGTGACCTTAAAATCACTCGGTGGGGTTTTTGCCGTGTTGGTTTTCCTCATTCCTAAACAAATCACCGTGTCAATTTATTTTTCACTCCATACTTAGTTTAATTGGTGATTTGTTTGTGCTACCACGCATTTGCATGTTAATTTGATTAATTAATTAAAATTGGCTAATTAATCAATTTATTAATCACAAGGGGTTAATATGTTTTTGGCCTATCACTACAAACTGAAGGTTGTACACAGAAAAATCACCAAACCTCTCAATCTCAAACAAATTCGTTTTCTCTGGAACATGAAATTTTCAATTTTGGAATATGTAATACATGACACACATAACAAAAAACAAAATGTATATACTTGAAATCAAAGCCAGTAACAAAATGAAAGTTCAAACAAAAAACACAAACACACACTCACAAAATCTCTAAATTAAAACCCATTCCTCCAAACACTCAACTCACCAATTAACCCTCTCGACTGGAACTCAAATTATGTTCTCATAATTGTTCAATGATGTAATCCTGAAGCAGCCTCCATTAAAGGCTTACTATGAACAACAATCAAGACGTGTTGTAGATTTTTAACTTCCTTCACTTTTTATAGTAGTAGTAGTAATCCAAAACTATTTTGAACTTCCTTCACTTTTTATAGTAGTAGTTGTTAGAGATGTGGTTTTTTTTGTTTTATTTATTTATTTATTTTTTTAATAAGAATATCAATTTCAAAATATAAACATGTGTTACATATTTTTAACTTCCTTCAGTTATTTTAGTCGTAATTATCTGAAACTCTTGTAAAAAATAACATGGTTTATTTATATATATATATATATATATAGGGCTGAACGTGGGCTGGATTAGGATGTGGTATCTGAAATTTTTTGGATTTGTTTTTAACTTCAGTTTTTTTTAGTATAGTAGTTATCTAAAACTCTTGTCAAAGATAACATTTTTTTTTCTAAGAATTTAAACGTGGGTTGGGTTTGGACGTGGTATTTGAAAATTTTTGGAATTTTTTTTTTTAACTTTCAGTTTTTTTAGCAGAGTAGTTATCCGAAACTTTTGTTATAGAATTGAAAGTTTTTTTATTTTATTTTTTAATATTTGAACGTGGGGTTTTTTTAGGGAAAATTTGACCGTGGTTTTATTTTTTATCTGAAACTTTTTTTTTATGGGAGTTATCTGAAACTTTTGTTATAGAATTGAAAGTGGTTAAAAAATAAAATAAAAAATTGGAAGTGTTTTTTTTTTTTTTAGAAACATTTGAATGTGGGTTTGAATGTTGTTGTTTTTTTTTTTTTTTTTTTTTTTTTTTTTTTTTTTATAACATTTCTAACCCTATCATTTAAGTTTTACAAACTGATAAATTTGAAGGCATTTTGGGCATCAAAATTGAGGAATACAAATAGGGGAAGCCTCTTAAATATAAGTATAGATATTATACAACTAATTGGTCAAAATCAAGTAAATTTAGTTTTTTTCATTGTACAACTACTTTTCTTTTTTCTTTTTCCGATAATTTTGATTAGAAAAAAAAATAGTGGTTTTAGTTAATTAAGTGAATAAAATTAAAAAGTTACTTGATTCTTATATAACATCAATTAATTCATTATATATATATATATATATATATATATATATTGTGTGGACGAGGATCCCTAATCTCATTTAAGTGGACTATTAAGGTGATTTCCGAGGATGCACCTTAGACCTCGGGGACGAGCACTGGATAACCATGAGACGAGCACTCATTGACTTGGGGGACGAGCAGTAACCATAGGAGGCACATGAAGTTAAAATACCACAGAGGGAAGAAAGTAGGTTGGCATGGCTTACGAAGAGGGTGAAATGAGAAGGGAGTGGAAGCTATCCACTCTGCATTAAATGCAAGACAACTACTCCTTTGGCCACATTAATGAGGAAATGACCATGAACAGTGGTGGCATAGCTCAAATTGCAAGGTAGAAGCTTACTAGTACGTTCTAGATGGGACTAAAGTCCTAAAAATCCAATCTCACCCCTCCAAGTGTAAGATGAAGATAATCTTTGTGTAAATATAAAAGAAAAATGAAGATCCTTACTGGAGAGATCGTGAAAAAGGGAGAAGAGAAATATTTGTGAAAGAGAGAAAGCAAAACCATATATATGAAAGATCTTTCTCGGGTTGGACCGAGGATCCCTTTTTCTTCATAATTGAGTGTTCCTAGTCTTTTACTTGGCTTTTCTTCTCATTATGATTAACTTTAGCTCATTAAGTAGTCAATATCCTACCCATTCTCTAACAAATTCATTGTGGTGGGCTCACTAGGCCACTGCTTGGTTGTTCTAGGGTCGTAGGTCTATTTGTGTCCTTACAATTGACGCCGTCTATGGGAATATTGAGCATACTTCAGTTAATTTAATTATGGTGAATTTGGATGAGTCGGTGGGGTTGCAACGTCAAGATCATTTTCTGAATCTTGAGCGTAGGAGAGATTGTGAGGTTAGTGTTCATACAACCCATACCAGTAGGAGTCACTCTAAGAGTGGGAGTCATATGTCTCATGGGGAGGAAACCAAGAACATGCAAAATGAAATCGATCATTTACGTAGGAAGTTGCTTCAAAAACAAAGAAGAAGGTCATCATCAAGCACAAAAGCTTTGTCTGACGATGATGAAAGTTATAGACCTCAGTCAGGGACTCCCCCTAGTGAGTCTTACTCCTACAGGGAAGAGCGCCATCATAAGCAGAGAAGCAAAAACCCGACCTACAAAGGCTTGGGGAATGACGCTATAAGCAGGGCTTTGCGCCAAATCTCGAAGTCTGCGTTTACTAGGAGGATTGATGGGGTAAACCTTCCTCGATGGTTCACACAATCCATGTTTAACATATATAATTGTAGAACAGACCCAATGGAACATGTCAGTCATTTTAACCAAAGAATGGTTGTACATTCGAGGAATCAAGCCTTGCTATGTAGGGTATTCCCATCTAGCTTGGGGCCAATCACGATGAGGTGGTTTGATGTTTTGAGGGAAGGGTCAATCAACTCCTTTCAAGAGCTTACTAGGGCCTTTGGGGCTAGATTTGTCACTTGTAGTAGGGTTCCTCACCCTCTGGACTATTTACTATCTATGAATATGAGAGAGGGTGAAACTTTGAGAACTTACTCGGATAGATATTAGGAGATATTTAACGAGATAGATGGAGATTTTGAAGATGTGGCCATAAAGACGTTTAAGGTCGGCTTGCCCATTGAGCACGACTTGAGGAAGTCTTTGACTAGGAAGCCCGCCCTAAGCATGCGGCAATTAATGGACCGAATTGATGAATATAAGTGAGTGGAGGAAGATCAGCAGCAACGAAAGGGGAAAGAAAAGGTAGTTCCCCAGGACCGAAGAGATTTCAGGTCGAAAAGATACAACAATAATAGGCCTAGAAGGGATTTTGTTAGGCATGCTGGGCATACTACTACCCAGGTGGTAAACACTGTGTTCAGGGAGCCAGTACATCAAATTCTGGGGAAAATAAAGAATGAGCCATACTTCAAGTGGCCAAATAAGATAGGAGGAGATTCCATGAAGCGAAACCAAAATCTTTATTGCCAATACCACCAAGACTGAAGACATACTACAGAAGATCGTAGGACTCTGGGTGACTACCTTGGGCAGTTATTCAAAGTTGGAAAACTGAATCAATTCTTGTTCCATTCCACTGGGCAGGGAAATCAGGATGAGTTAGCCTACCAAAAGGATGCCTCCTGAAGACCACCCCTTGGAACAATTAGTGTTACCCTAGCAGCCCCAGGTTAGACAGGTTCGTGTCCATCAAGGTTTAAGTCTATAGTAAGGCCACATGCTGATGATTTGATCCCTAACTTGAAGTGTGGAAAGATGGAAATCCGACCATCTTTAAGCTTCTCGGATGAGGATAAGGTGGGAACCTTTCAACCTCATGATAAAGCATTGGTGGTTACCTTCCAAATAAGGGGAAATGATGTGAGGAAAGTCTTGGTGGATCAAGGTAGTGAGGCTGAAATCATGTATCCTGATTTGTATAAGGGGCTTAAGCTAAAGCCCAAGGATTTTCCTAGCTATGACTCCCTTCTGTTGGGGTTTGATGGGAAAACAGTTGTACCAAAGGGCCAGATTAAACTGCCTGTTCAAGCAAGATTCGAGGTGGTGGAAGTAGATTTTATTATGGTGGACGCATATTCCCCCTACACCGCTATCGTGGCAAGGCCGTGGCTTCATACCATGGGGCTGTTTCTTCAACTTTGCATTTGAATGTGAAGTATCCTTCCGGGGATCAAGTTAAGGAGCTGGTAGGAAGTCAAGACATGGCCAGGCAGTGCCTAGTGGTAGCAATTAGACATCAATCTCAGGTAAATCCTTGATCACTACAGAAAAGTCCTTATAGCAATCAAAGGAGGTGGAAATGTCCTCAGAGGCTGCAGCCTAGGGGGAGAAATGTGAAGAGCTAGAGTAGGTTATCATAGACAGCGATGATGATAGGTACTTTCAAGTAGGGGTTCAGCTACCTCCGCAAGAGAAGAAAGAGCCGGTTGCCTTCCTTAGAAAGAATATTGATGTATTTGTTTGGAGCACTTATGAGGCTCCCAGGGTGGATCCAGACCTCATTTGTCACCATCTGAACGTTAACCCAACGGTTACCCCCAAGAAACAGCCACCTCGGTGTTCCTCTAAAAAGCATTCTAAGGCTATCAAGGAAGAGGTGGTCAAACTTAAACAAGCAGGAGCCATAAAAGAGGTGTTTTACCCCAAATGGTTGGCCAACACGGTTATGGTAAAGACGAAGAACGAGAAATGGCAAGTGTTTGTGGATTTCACAGATCTGAACAAAACTTGCCCCAAAGATCCCTTCCCGATATCTCAGATAGACCAGTTGGTGGATGCAACAGTTGGTCACCCTCAAATGAGTTTTTTGGATGCCTTTCTAGGGTACCATCAGATACCATTAGCTTTGGATGATCAGGAGAAGACTTTTTTTGTTACACCCACTAGGAATTACCATTACAAAGTGATGCCCTTTGGACTAAAGAATGCAGGATCAACTTATCAGAGGATGATGACTAGAATGTTTGAACCTCAACTTGGCAAGAATATTGAAGTCTACATAGATGACATGGTGGTGAAAAGCAAGGCAGAATCCGAGCATGTGAGTGACCTCGGAAGTATTTTTGAGGTGTTAAGAAGGCATAAACTATGCCTTAATGCTTCTAAGTGTTCTTTCGGTGTCAATTCGGGCAAATTTTCAACCCTAATCAAATTAAGGCCATCAATAATTTACAACCTTCTCGAAATCCTAAAGAGGTCTAAAAGCTAAAAGGAATGACAGTGGCCTTAAATCGATTTATTTCTTGGTCCACAGATAGATGTAGGCCCTTCTTCCAATTGTTGCACAAATGGAAAAGATTTGAATGGACTGAAGAATATGCCTTGGCCTTTCAGCAGTTGAAGGATTACCTTTCTCGGCCACCCATTACGTCCACACCCGAAGAGGAAGAAGTTCTTTTTGCCTATATTGTTGTGGCTTCCCATGTGGTTAGTCTAGTATTGGTAAGGGTAGATAATGGAGTACAGTGTCCAGTCTATTATGTGAGTAAGTTACTACATGAAACCGAGGTTCGTTCTTTGCCTTTAGAGAAGGATATTTTGGATGTGGTACATGCTACACAGAAACTCTCACATTATTTTCAAGCTCACACAATTATGGTTTTAACCCAACTTCCCCTACAGTCACTACTTCGAAAGGCCGATTATACAGGGAGAATTGCCAAGTGGAGAACAATTTTGGGGGCCTTTGACATCAAGTATATGCCTTGGACCTCTTTCAAAGGGCAAGTTCTTGCAAATTTGGTGGCAGAATTTACTCAGTTTCCAATAGAAAAGGAGGACGAGGAGCAAAACTTAAGAGGAAAACAAGTTTGGGCAATTTCTCTACAAGGACCTTTGTCTTGGAAATTGTATGTTGATGGTGTAGCTAATCAAAGAGGATCTAGAGTGGGATTAGTTGTGGTGTCCCCAGAAAAATTCATTATCGAGAAATCTTTAAGGTTAGGTTTTTCAGCCACCAACAATGAAGTAGAATATGAAGCTTTATTAGTAGGGATGACCATGGTTTAGAAAATGGGAGGAAAGTCAGTAGAAGTGTTCTCAGACTCAAGGCTAGTGGTAGGCCAAGTAAAGGGAGAGTTGGAGGCTAGGGATTTGAGAATGCAAGGGTATTTGAACCAAGCTCGGCGCATGCAATCAGGTTTCGAGTTTTTCACTTTACAACAAATCTCGATAAGTAGAAATACACATTCGAATTCTCTGGCTACTTTGGCAACTTCTTCTGGACAAGACTTGCCTCGAGTTATACTCGTTGAGGATCTGTATAAGCCCACCGATGAGGGGAAGGACATGGTCTGAGTTCATCAAATCATTGTTGAGCCTAGCTAGATGGATCCTTTGGTCTTGTTTCTCAAAGAAGGCACCCTACCTGATGAAAAGGGATAGGTAGATAAAGTTCGGAGGAATGCTCCTCGTTTCTAGTTGTCCGAAGAGCAGAGGTTGTACAAACATTTCTTTTTTGGAAAATATTTGCTATGTGTCCATCTTGAGGTAGTGGAGCCACTTCTGGAAGAGTTGCATGAAGGAATTTGTGGAAGTCATACAGGGGGCAGGTCGCTATCCCATTGAGCCCTTACTCAGGGGTATTGGTGGCCAAACATACAAAGAAAAGCACATGAGTATGTCAAAAAGTGTGATCAGTGCCAAAGGTTTGCTTCGAACATCCATCAACTAGAAGGGTACTTAATCCCTTATCAAGTCCATGGCCATTTACTCAGTGGGGCTTGGACATTGTGGGGCCATTTCCCAGGCTGTGGGAAACCATAGATGGCTCATGGTCAGAACTGATTACTTCATGAAATGGGTGGAGGCCAAGCCATTATCCAACATCAGGGATATGGATGCAAAAAAATTCATCTGGAAGAACATTGTTACTCGGTTTGGGGTCCCCCATACCCTTATCTCTGACAATGGACTCCAGTTTGAGAGTAAAGCATTCAGGAGATATTGCTACAAAATGGGCATTAGAAATAGATATTCAACTCCAACCTATCCGCAAGGAAATGAACAAGCTGAAGTGGTTAACAAGGTAATAGTAAATGGGCTCAAGAAGAGGTTAGTTGAAGCAAAAGGAAGATGGATGGAAGAACTACCACGTGTCCTTTGGACGTACTGGACTACTCCTCGTCGATTAACGAGAGAAACACCATTCTCAATGACCTATGGTTCTGAAGCTGTTCTCCCCTTAGAGTCTGGGTTTCCCACACTGAGGACGAGCTTATTTACCCCAGATAGTAACGACCAGTAGTTGGAAAGAAGCCTAGATTTGGTTGATGAAAGAAGGGAGACGGCCATGGTTCAAATGGCGTATTATCAGTAGAAGCTTAAACAAGGATATGATACTAGGGTGAGGGCAAGGCCATTAGCCCCAGGAGATCTGGTGCTGAGGAAAGTGATGGGTACTGCCAAGAGCCCATCATGGGGAAAGTTAGGACCCAATTGGGAAGGGTCATACCGTATCACTTCAGTTGTTGGAATAGGTGCCTATTTTTTGGAGGATCTAGACGAAAATGTAGTACCACGCTCGTGGAATGTAAATAACCTACAAAGGTATTACTATTAATGAAAAGCAGTTATGCCCTTTTTTATTTCAATTGTTACGTGTTGTACTCCATTATTCGTTCAAGTGCTAAACAGAACCTTGGTCATGTTTAGTTCCTCGGACCACATACCTTGGGAAAATTAATGCTCTCCATTATTTGTTTAAGTGTTAAACAGAACCTTGGTCATATTTGGTTTCTCGGACCACATACCTTGGGTAAATTAATGCTCTCCATTAAACAGAATCTTAGTCATGTCTGGTTCCTCGGACTACATACCTTGGATAAATTAATGCTCTCCATTTTTTGTTTAATTGTTAAACAGAACCTTGGTCATGTTTGGTTCCTCAGACCACATACTTTGGGTAAATTAATGCTCTCCATTATTCATTTAAGTGTTAAACAGAACATTGGTTAGATTCAACTCCTTAGGATATTTGCCTTGGGTAAATTAACATTAAGGTTATTTTTCTAGGTTAAACAAAACCTCGGTTGGACATAACTCCTTGTGTTATCTACCTTGGGTAGATTAACTATAAGATCATTATTACGATTAAGTAACATCTCAATTGGATCCAGCTCTATGGAATGCCTATTTCAGGTAAGTTAACATTTAGATGGTTTTGAGTATTAAACAAAGCCTTTACTAAATTAAACTTACGTTTTGTTTAAACAAAGCCTTCAATCACTTGCCTTAGGCATGTTAATACTTGCATTATGTTTGTAATATTTGATATAACCTTGATTATGTTCTATTTCTTGGGCGACTTACCTCGGGAAATTAACACATAACATAAGCACTTCTTTACATGAGAATATGATAAGTAGAACTTGGAATCATAAAAGGAAAAATATATAATATTAAGTACAAAGACAAAATGACGAAAGATAATAAGAGTTTCCCATTGATTCAAACCACAAAAGATACATAACGCAAAGAACGAAAGTACAAAGTGCCTTCTATTTCTATATAATAATAAATAAATAAATAAATAAAACAACAAAAAACAATGGAGGAAAAGGTACAAAGGTCCACTGCCATGGTCTTTAGGGTTTAGAAGTCTTCTATGCCTCAGTCTTTGTTGTGGTTTGCACTTCGGGAGTTAGAGTGGGGGCAGAAGAGGCTTGTGTGGTTGGCGCAGCGTTTGTAGAAGGGTCACTAGTTGGGGGAAGTGCCTTGGCTGCCCCTTCAGTGCCTTGGACAGTAGTTGTGCTAAGTTTGGGGACAACCAGCTCAGTTTGTTTGGTCTTGGTAGGAATAAGAGTGCTTGGTTGTTGCTCACCTAGTTTGGCCTAGGATGACACAATGGCTTAGGGTTGTTGCTCGCTGGGTTTGGTCTTAGCTGGAGCAATAGTTTTGGGTTGCTGCTCATTCGGCTTAGCTTTAGCAAGGGTAGTGGTGCTAGGCTTTGTGGAGGGACCTCTATGGAGCTTGCCGGGGCTGAAGTAGAAGTGTTGATAAAGGACTAGAGAGCTAGGCAAGTTCTGATTGCTGAAGGGTAGAAAGCTCTCTCAGGATTACTTAATTCTGAGTTAGAGTCCACCCCAGCAGCATTCAAGGCCCCGATCCATATTTGCATGCAGAAGCTGCGGCATACAACAGGGAGTTGGGACTTCAAGTGAGTCTTAGTCTCCTTCTGCCCTTAGTCGTAAGCCGTTTGTTCGGCTTTCTCTATTTTCTTGTCCTTTAAGATGAGCTCTTTCCTTTTCTCTGTGATGATTGTCTGAGCAAGGGCGAGTTGCTTCTCATCCTCCTTCAGCTGCACCAACTGCTCCCTAGCTTGCCTTTCTGTGCTTTCTATGGAAGCCTCGGCGCTTTTTCTTGCCTTATCACACTCAGCCAATTTTTGAAGGGTCTCTTTCAGCTTCTTGTCAGTTGCTATCTAGACCTTCTGCACAGCGAGGCATTTGGACTCCTCCTCCTTCATGTCATGGAAGGCCTGGTTAACCCATTCCTTCGCTATGTCTACTGCTTGGGTAGCCTGAATGCAAACAATTCACATTAAAGTTAGTAGGGAAACTTGTGCGGAAGGGCCATTAAATAATAATGCAGAGGAAAAGTCTTACCAAGGCCAAGTCCCTCTTCACGGATAGGAAGAGCTCGTGCTTCTTTAAGTTTCGAAGCTCATCCATATCCCTTGGGAGTAGAAGGGTTTGCTCCATAGTGTTGGCTATGTAGCCTACTCTTCCACCATCAAAATCCCTGATGGAAGCATCCTCTCGGAGAGGTGAATCGTCCAAGGCAAAGGAGGGGTTCCAGATTGGAACCTTGGACCTATGCTCAGAGGCAGTGCTAAAGCTCTCTACACCCTTTCTTTGTTGGGTGCGAGTAATCTTGACCACCTTGGTGGGCTCTGGGTGAGTTTCCTCTTGAACCTCTCCCTCCTCTACAACTCCTTTGCCCCATCTTCTGTCCATTTTTCACTTCTTACCTGCTAGTCTATTTGGATAAGGGTTGGAATGATTGGAGTTGGAGGCCTCAGAATGATTGGAACCCCCAGCATTGTAGTCCCAGCGTGGGATTCCAGTAGAGAAAGTAGGTATGGAAGCCTTCTCTCTATCACCATGCCTTCTGGTGCTTCGGTGTGCTATTGGTCTTCACTAACAAGAACTGTGGTGGACTGGGGGCTAAGTATTTCCTCCTCAGATGAGTGGGTGTCATAAAAGACTTCAAAATCCTCATCTCGAATAGAATTTTCAGTATCCTCCTCCAAGATGTCCTCTGATTCTATATCCTCTCCTTCTTCCGAGGATGTGATCTCCTCTATGACAAGTCGAGGCCTTTAGCGAACAGGAAGTTCAACAGGCTCTGGGTCTGTGAAGGTAGGTAGCTCAATTATTTGCGTTCCTTCGGGGGTAGGTTGGCTTATGAAACCTTCAATTGCCACATCAACCAGTGCGAGGTGGGAATCTCGAGCTTTAATCATGTGCTTGGACTTTTGGAAGTGGTTGGATATGGGGACAAAGCCTAAGATAACGTGAACTGCTCGGAGCTAACCATCCTTGTGTAGGAGGATCTTAGATCTTATTCAGCAACTCAAAGTTTACCAGGCTTCGTCTCTTAGCAGTAGCTCTTTTTTCTGAAAAAGAAAAATCAAGGGTTATCATTAGTTAACAAGTCGATCAAACCTTAATCTGAGCAAGTAAAAGATAAATGAGCATACATAAAGGTAAAATTGATAAAATATCATGTAAACAGGTTATGTGTAATTTCCTAAGCTAACACTATTTTTTATTAAGTGTCCCTAAGCCATCCCACCTAGGTTTCCATCCTTGGTAGGGCAATGGAGTCCGTCATGCCACTCCCCTGACACAATGAGAAAGTCCTCGTCCATACCTTTGTTCATTTCAGGGAGACAGGAGATTAACCTAACGGCGAGAACCCTAGTTTTTAGGTAGTAACCCCCCCCCCCCCCCAAATCAGCGCATTTCTAACAATTGTAAACCTAATTAACGTCGTGGTGGGTAAATTGTATGCCCAATTTTTCGTTTAGAGCATCTACACTACCAAGTATTCTAAACATATTAGGGATGCACTGGGTAGGACACAATCTAAAAAGGTTTAAAAAATCCCTAGTAACTCTACCCATTGGAATCCTCATGCCTCCCTCAATGAAGGCAATCATCGAAATTACTGTTAGGGTTTGTGCCCTAATATCCAATTTATTGGCATGTCATAAATAATTAAATAGATTAATTATATGAGACTATCTATAAATGAACTAATGGGACATTATCTTAGTCCATAAGATGCATAGTATGTGATTTATGTGAAAAGTCACAGAAGATATAAATCACAAGTTCTTTGTAAACTCAGAATTTTAGTTCGTAGTCGGTGATGAAATTGGGCATTTCATCTGCGAAGACTATAACATATCAACTAAGATGATTTGTCTTAATCATGGAAGTGGAAACTTTTAGTTGATATGTTGATATGTTTTAAGAGTTAAGACATATTGAACTAGACCGCTGTGAGATTTATTATTCTCCTAACGACTATCAAATGAATAATAAATCTCACAACTTCTATTTACATCAACTCTAAATCCTGAGAGAATAATGGACCTGATCATGAGGTGTAGGTTGCTTTGATAGATCAAGAGTGAGATCTATAAGTTACGGTCAAAACTTCAGTATGTTGGGCAGCCACATTTAGTGTTGATGGAACATATATTCTCAAGATGGAATTCATAATCTCTTAACAAAGATATAAAATATTCCCTTGAGATAAGTTTAATGGGTTTGGTTATTCAAAGTGTTGGGCCCAACCACTTTAGTAAGGAGTTACTAAAGTATATATTTATGGAATTGGATTTCATAAATATATGATGAATAACATAAAGAATTAAACCGGGTACTCAAGGATTAAGATGTAGTAATCTACAAAATGGCAATCAATATTCATGACTTTGTATTACTACGAATATTTTAATGAAGGGGTTGCATGTATAATAAAGTCTTGGGATATAATTTATTAATAAGGCCTAGAGTGAAATTATATTCTTATAGTGGTATTGAATATAATTAATGGTAACTTTGGGCTTGTCAAGAGTTGACAGAAAAGTCCAAGGCCCATTGGAGCTAGAGTCTTCTTTGTTCCCTTTGGTCCCATCTGAAGCCACAAACTAAAGCCTAATTGGGTAGGCCCAAAAGGCTAACCCAATTAGATAATCAGTCATTATTTAATAAGAGTTATTAAATAAAGAAACTACTAAGGTAGTTAGAACATACGTATAATGAAAAGAAAAGAAACCAGTTTTTCTCCACAAGGAGAAAAAGAAGGTTTTTTCTTTGAGAGTCTATGTACAAAAGACTAATTGAGAGACCACACATCTTAGGCACCATGTGGAATTGAGATGAAGATTGAACGTATTCTCAAGTCATGTTTTGAAATTCACTGCATCAAGGTACGCTTTCTGTTCTTTATTCTAGAATTCATGGTTACATGTTATCTTTCATGATTGAAGTAAATTCGTGGTTGTTGCTTCCGCTGTGTGTTTTGTATGAGATACAAAACCAGATTTTCCAACAATTACGACTGCACCAATAGGCTTTCTTTCATGCCATTCACCCTGATTGCAGTGTTGTATGGACACATTATTGGGTATCCCATAGTACCTCTTAAATTCCTCTCGGTTTTGAGGAGTCTCGACTAAGCTAAAAAATCTACCCATTTGGGAAAAAGAAGAATCAGAAAATGAGAAAGAGTAAAGGGAGAACTCTGCTTAACAGAGATACGCACTTACGAATAAAGGGAAGGAAAACTCATCGGGTGAGATTATCAGGTGAAAGGGGTGTGCTTAAATTCTTTTCTGCTTCTAGGGAGGTAAAATGGAGAAAGGAGTTTCACATCTCTCTATAAATAGGCTGGGAAAAGAGGGAGCGGTAAGCCTCCCGCCCATTCTACTGGAGAATCCTGGGTCGTTCGATCAAGATCTCACCGTAGAACCGTCAATCGTATTTATTACGGAGTTGAGGATTCTGAAGTGTCAAGAGCGTATCACAGTCAGTAGAAAAGATGTGCTCATGTGGGGAACCTATTTACGAGCGTACCCTTATTAGTGACTTTGTTGTCCAAAACCTCATCTTTCCTTGTCGGGGGTGAAAAATGAGGTTCTTGGGGGCTATTGTGTGGACGAGGATCCCTAATCTCATTTAAGTGAATTGCTAAGGTAATTTCCGAAGATACACCTCGGACCTTGGACCTCGGGGACGAGCACTAGATAACCATGAGATGAGCACTCGTTGACCTGGGGGATGAGCATTAACCATAGGAGGCACATGAAGTTAAAACACCACAGAGGGAAGAAAGTAGGCTTGGCACAGGTTACTAGAAGGGTGAAAGGAGAAGGGAGTGGAAGCTATCCCCTCCGCATTAAATGCAAGACAACTACTCCTCTAGCTGCATTAATGAGAAAATGACAATGAACAGTGGTGGCACAGCTCAGATTGCAAGGCAGAAGCTTACTAGTATGTTCTAGATGGGAGTAGAGTCTTAAAAATGCAATCTCAACCCTCCAAGTGTAGGATGAAGATAATCTTTGTGTAAATATAAAAGAAAAATGAAGAGCCTTATTGGAGAGATCGAGAAAAAGGGAGAAGAGAAAGATTTGTGAAAGAGAGAAAGCAAAACCATATATATGAAAGATCTTCCTCGGGTTGGACCGAGGATCCCTTTTTCTTCATAATTGAGTGTTCCTAGTCTTTTACTTGGCTTTTCTTCTCATTGTGATTAACTTTAGCTCATTAAGTAGTCAATATCCTACCCATTCTCTAATAAATTCATTGTGGTGGGCTTACTGGGCCACTGCCTGGTCGTTCCTAGGTCATAGGTCTGTTTGTGTCCTTACATATATATATAAAATAAACTTTTAATTTTTATGATTATAATTAAACATGTGATTTTCCATTCTAAGGAAATTTGATTAAATTTACACGAAAAGTGTCACTAAATATTATGTTTTTACATTTTGCTATCATATTATTAGTAATAAACTTATTATATTTTTATTTATATAATTTAAAATTTTATTAATTATATTATTTATGACGTCACCAGTTTGACCATCGGTCGGATCTCAATCGACCAAAAAACCAGTAACCAGTCCCTTTTTCGGTTCTTTCACCGTACTGGTTTATAAAACCATGGGAAAAAACCAACACCAAAAAAAAAAAAAAAAAAAAAAAAAAAGGAACAAAAATTTGGAAAAAAAATTATAATAAAACCACTAACAAGGTCCAAACCAAATGCCAATAGAAAAGCCCAGTACAAGATCAATCTCATCTCAGACTATGACTATCACTACTCCAACACCAACACGATTATGTTTTTAATTCAACAAATATTAAAAAAAAAATCCTCACTGTCACAGTGCCTCGCGGATTCACAAGTCATTAAACAATTTAAACTAAAACTAAATCAAACCAAAAGGTTAAAAGGAAATAAGAAACTCACTTACTCTCCCTAGCCATCGTTGTCCATACCTGTTCAGCAACACTAACAACAACCACAATTGAACTCCACAAGTTTTATGTTATAAAACTTTATGTATTTGTGTGTTTTTTTATTGTTGTTGTTGTTATTATCGTCAATATATAAATTCTTCTTTTTATTAGGTTATATAATTTATGTTCCTTGAGGAACACACTAAAAAGAATTCTTGAAACTGCCACTGACCGCCCCACCACCAGACAAAGAATTAATCTTGAGCCAAGATGTTTCCAATCAAACCCTCACAAACACCAAGACCTAGCATAAGCTAAGCCTAACCTCACACACCGCCACTCTTGGATTCTACAATTTCTTTAATCTTGACTAAGTCAAGATTCTTGCTCTACACTTTGAGTGTAACTTTTGAGCGAAACCTTCTGTAAGGTTGAATTTAATCAACCATCTAATTGGCTTTATTCCGTGACCAATTTGCTTGTAATTTAGCACTTAGTAACCCTGTATTTAGATGGGAAAATTGTAAGGGTAGTGTGTGAGAAGATGTGAAGAAAAGCTCAAGAGTGTGCAAGAAAAACAGAGTCTCGCGGCTAGGGCTCGCGGGTGGATCGCGACTGGCAAGCCGCGAAAGGCAGGCACGTGAGAGGCACAATGGGAAGCTGAAGGGTCGCGCCAGCTGTCACGCTACAGGACAAAAGTTCCAGACTATCCAGGCCGTTACGTCGCGACTGGAACTCGCGACTTGGACAAGCCGCGAGGTCAAGCCACGAGTTAACCCTGTTTGGCAAAAACTGACGTTTTGCATTCCCTTCTCACCCTACTATATATACACCCTTATACCCACTAAATTGAGAGAGCTTCTAGAGAGAATTTTGTGAGAGAAACCCTAGAGAAAAACAAGATTGCCTCATCCCCAATCTTTACCTTAGAGACTCTTCAAATTCCTCTACTCTCTTCCTCTCCATTGTCATACCCTTGAGAGGTCTTTTACCAAATCCTTATCTCACCACACCCACGTCTGTGAGAAGGTCCATTTGGTGCTTAGGGAAGCAGTTTGGGAAGGAACCAATATACATTGGTTGATGCTATGGTCAAGTAGCGGAATCCGGGAAGCTAAAGAAGAAATAGGTTCGGCGTAACCTCGTTGGAGCAAGAAGCTTAGAGGGCTTAGGTACTTGGGTAGATTAGGCTTGGAGGGTCTTCTGCTGTTCATGTATCCCAACTATATTCTTTAGTGGATTTTATCACCGCTTGGAGGGCGGCGGAGAGGTTTTACGCCGAGGACTTCGGTTTCCTATTCGATAACACATCGTGTGTTGTCCGTGTGTTTGCATCTTCTTTCCCGTTGTCTTTGCCTTATATTTACTGTTGTGGATGTATTTATATTTGGCTTAGATTGTTTATCAATTCTGTTATAAGCTTGTTATCATGTTCCGCACATTAATTGTTTGATATAAAGCTTGAATTGGTAATCTTATTATTTGGGGTCTAAACGTTCAAGGGTGTTTCATACCCTATTTTGAACTTTCACCTTCCAGTGAGAGATTGTTGGTATTAATTTAAAAAATCTTCTGAATTGTTGAAGGCACGACAAGTTTTACCATAAGGGGAGTGCATTAGTAAGTAAGGGTACCAGAACTACATGAAGGGAATGATGCAATTCCTATAGCAGTTACTGGTGTACGACATGAAGACAAGTGTCATCAAGGCAGTCGACAGGCATTATGTAATATTGTGGCCAATGTCAAACAAGCCCAACAAGATAAAAACACGTGGGATGTATAATTGTCCATAACTGCAAGCCACAAGTATAAATAGGGCTCTTTCTCATGGAAAGGATATCGCACATATCCACAAAATAAATTTTACATAGGAATCATTTGAGAGATCATTGTAATTTTAGTATCTTAGGAGTTTCTCTTGTAGTTAATGGGATTTTTGAAGTGTTCATATTTGTTGTTAGGGTCAATAGATTGAATGTTGGCAAACCATGACAAAAAAGTTTGATTCTTATTGAGTCCAAACTATATCTTCAAGTTCAAGAAGAAGACCCAAGATCATCTTAAGAAAAGAATTTGAAGTCTAATAGCTTTTCGACAACAATTTGATCAGTTGAATTCTGGCTGAATTCTAATCAGTCAAGAGGTTCTGGTGCAGTAAAAATGTTTTTTTATAAGTTTTCTATGAGTCATAGAGTCTAGAAAAATGTTTTTCCTATGATTGTAATAAATTCTCTTGCAATGAAATTTATCAATCATGTGATTATGTGAAAAAAAAAAAGTTTGCTAAAAATTCCCAAGAAAATTGAAAAAAATATATATATCAAACTTGAAAAAAATAGAATTTGATTGTAAATTTATAATAAACCAATAAATTAAATGAAATTTGCAAAAATAAAATTTCCTCACAAATTGACAAAATTAAAAGCTTAGAAGATCAATTAGTTGAATCTAAAGCTGAATTTGAAAAAAATAACTAGTGTCAAGTGTTGATATTGTACTTTGTCTCTCCCCTTGCTTTTTGTGCAAAGATCCCAATTTTGCTTTAAAAATTCCCCAAAAAAAAAAGTTTTTACATTGGGATCATGGAACATCAAATCCAAGTTAATTTGTCCTGACTGGACATCAGGCTAAATTATTTTTATGGTTTAAGGGTGAAAATGACCTAAATACCCTTTGCTGACAAAGCTTTGACTAAGTTGACTGGAGGTCAAACAAAGTAAAATTTTCTACCCACCACTAAATTTCATCATAATATGATAATACATATTTCCAAACACTCTCTATAAATTTACTCACAGATGAATTGATGAAAGGCGGACACACTTATAGAATCTAGAGTAATATTATAATTACAAACTATTTTACAAATTTTTTACAAATTATTAGGTAAATTATTACTGATTCTTATTTGAGCCCACTACTGACATTACATTTTCACTTACTAATAACTACTTACTATATTAACAATTTGTAAAAAAACATTATAAAAAAGTTTATAACTTCAGCATTCTTCTAGAATCTAATGCAAGGGAAAATGAGGTGTCATTGATTTTTGGATTAAGATCTAGGACAATTAATATGGCTACCAGGTTGTGTAATTGTTTTTGAAGGATTGAGATTAAAAGTTATCTTTTTATAAGTGCTTGTGGAGTGTGAAGAGTAAGGATCGGGGTTCAAGCATCCAGAAATGAGTTTCACACATATATACACTTATATTAGGCTAAAGTAGAATTTCTATCTTATATAAAAAAAAATTAAAAAATTAAAAAAAACAGTTATCTTTTTTATCAGTTTATGTATTTAACTTTTCTCCTGTATTAAAGCGGTGCACCGATCCAAATCCTTGATATTTAACTTGCCAATATACTGTGTTATTATCTTCCTCTCAAAAAATAAAAATAAAAAATAAAATCTGTTATCTGAACATCTTTTTATTGATACCCATCCTTTGTATATATATTACTTCTTTCATATCTTGTACGCTCTAATGTCCAATAATGGGCTGTCAAAAAAAAAAAAAAAAGTCCAATAATGCACAAGGAGTATATTACTTAATCCTTTCATATTTTGTGAATGTCCAATAATGCAAAAGCATATCGGAATAAACTTTCGCAAGCAATTGCATGAAGTTTCTTGAACCAAGCTGAAGATGCATTACAGCACCGGACAATGAACCTAAAGTTCGTATATGGTACGCGAAAAAGTGGACAATAAAGTAAGCAGCTTATCTTATCTGCTTTCTTTTCCTTTACTAATGGTTTGCTCTTTTATTAACTTTTTCTTAATTATTGATTTGCTGAAAAAGATATATATATATATATATATATATAATCATACTTAATAGAAAATGAAACTTTAAAAAAGTTAAATAAAAACAAATAAAAGTTAATAAATTAAAATAAAATAAATCCAAGTCCACTTCGATATGTCTAGTGAAATATTTTTCATAATTGATAATACAAAAGTAGTATCAATTATGGGTTCATACCATAATAATGTACCTTTAATAACATTTCCTTTAAACTTTTAGAGAAAAGAGTTGTCTATAACATTGCTTTTACTAAAATTCAAACTGGGATTTTCAATTGGCAGATTCTTTTGGTTCTAATCTCAAAAGTTTGAAAACCTAAAAATCATGAAATAATTGAAATATCATCCATCCACATAAAATCATTACGTAAGATACCACACTCTCAATTCTTAATTCATAAGTAAACAAAAAGATAAGTCCCCAGAAACTCCCACACCTCCGAAGCCGATCAGGGGTCCTAACTTTTTTAGCTTAATTGTGATTTGTGAGAGAGAAAGAAAGAGAGAGAGAGATGTATGTGACAAGGCCTCTATCAATGTATCGGAAATCTCCAAGCACCCTTTCGACACAGCCACCTGATGCTCCATATTCAGGTTATCTTGTAATTACAGATGAAGAGGCAGAAGCACAGGATACATTTTGCTGGGGTTTATGCAAGCGTAAGAAAGTTAAGAAGCTACCATTCCCTCAAGATAGGATCTTGACCATTGTTTATTCACCTGAGTATGGAGAAACAACTGCCACTAAGGTTTTGTTTATCCCAGTTCTTGATAAACCTCTGTCTTCTAACCGGTACTACGTTATCAGAGCAAAAGGAAAGTACAAAGGGTATGCTCTCTGTACTCATAGATTCTCTATTTTTATAAGCTAAATATTAAAGCAAAAATGAAAATTAGCCTTCCGCTTTGAACTCAAGTTCAAGTTTAGCTTTAGTACTGCTTAGTTTAGTTGTATTATTTTACAAGGATCGGTTTTTTTAACTTCATAGAGACACATAAGGGTGTCAGAAAGTTTCCCATTTAGCAAAATGATATGGTATATAGAAGGAAATGATACAATTGTTGCAGTTTGATATATTAAAAAGTTTCCTATTTGGTAAAATAATATATAAGGAAATTATATATTATATATTATAGCGGATGTGAATGTAAATTGGTGATAACCCTAGGGGTAACCGGGTAAGTCCCTTGTTGGTTTATTTGTGAAAATCGAAATCACATGATTTACGGACTTCAACACATAATAAATAATGGGTAGTGTTTGTTACACACTATGTTATGCGCGCACACACAGTTAAATGCCAATTTTTTTAGTGTATTAACGTGTAATATGATATGTGTGGCAATTTTATCTATAAATAATTGTTCTTTAGCATTATTTTTACTGTTTTTATGAATGGTGACATATAATATAAAATGTAGAAAAATTTGTAATATATCATTCACTAGCATCAATCAATTGAAATTGTCTTGATCCAAAATAAAAAAATCAATTGAAAATGTCCAACCTTGCAGAAAAGCATACAAATGTTCACGAGAGGGAGACGTCATGGCATGTTGCTTCAGCGAAATCTTGAGTGACAGAAAACCAAAACCTTTTAACCTCAAAGACCTATACCAACAAGTTAAGATTCACAGCCACCAAAGTGGTGGTTTCTTTGCCAAGTCTATAGCTCCTGATGGCATTCCTCCAAAAGTCCTAAGAAGAAAAGGATGGAAAGTTCGCAGCTCGAGTTTATATCGAATTCATCTAAACGAAGCTCTAGGCCTTGACACTTCAATCCGACCACTTTTTCCGGACTTCAATTTTCCCATCTCTAGAAAGCGTTCTGCTCCTGTTATTGTGGGGAAATGGTATTGTCCGTTTATATTTGTCAGAGAGAAAGGCAGACTAAAACACCAAATGAAAAAGTCCATGTTCTACTCCATGACTCTTGAGCAAAAGTGGGAAGAAATTTATTCATGTGGGAATGTTGTTGATGGAGATAATGATGTTGTCATTGTGAATGCTGATGTACAAAGAGAAGTGAGTTTAGTTTCTGGTAAGGAAGCTGTGAAAGATGATAGAAATATTCATAATAATGGGTTCATTTGGTTTAAAGTTGATAACCAAAATGGTAGGAGAGGAGTGGTGGGTGTAGGTTTAAGTTCAGCAATTGTAGAGAATGTGAAATGGGTGCAAGAAGAAGGTGGGTGGGTTAACAATGGAGCAGAAAGGGAAGTGAGAGTGGAGAGGGTAGAACAAATTAGAAGTGAGAATGGGTGGCTAAGATTTGGTTGTTATGTGCTGGTGGAGAGTTTTGTTTTGAGGAGAATGGATGGAAGTTTGGTGCTGAAATGGGATTTTAGGCACACTGATAAGATTCGATGCAAATGGGAATGAGGTCTGTAATGAATTTTCACACATGGTACAAAAACTTGAGCAACTTTGTAATTAATGAATCCATTATATGGTGCTTTGTATTACTAGTTTGGGACTCTGAATCATCAATAGCATGTGCAGCATACAAAATTTCAAAGGAAATGTGTATATTATTGTGTCACTTATTGCTAAATTGAACAAAAACTAGCGGGAAAGTGACAATAGAAAAACACCAATCTGCACATCTTACTATATCCATGATTATGGATTGAAAACAGTCACGACTGACGAAGCCACTGGTACCCAGCAGGGAGTCGCGACCCCCGCATGTTTAGAAAACAATAAAAATCTAATTATACATTTTTTTTATTTTTTTTTTTACGACTTTGTTAAGGTGACGATAGTTAGAATAAGAAAGTGGTTTCAATAATAAGCTTGTATGAAAATCAGTAACAACTTTTTTTTTTTTTGATAAATCACCAGAAGCTTACAAAAAAGTTAGATCATACAGTGATTAATTGGCATATCAGTTGCCAACTTGGCTAAGGAGCTAACATTACTAAGATCAACTGGTGGGACATATACAGCATGGAAAACAAAGTCAGAGTGAAGTAAAGTAGAGCAATCCTCCAACAAAACTCTCTCTTGCCAAGTGGGAGTACACTGTCTGTTGGAAACAAGGACTGATCTCCTACTATCACTGAGCAGCAAAAGAAAATTGTATCCCAAGTCCCTAGCCTTAATCACAGCTTCAGGCATTGCTTCCTGGATTAGGAGTGCAGGTTTTTTCTCTGTACAGCTAGATGTTCTCTGCAGAATGACATCCCCTTGTAGATTCCTAGCTTCGTAGGCAAAACCAAAACGATGTAATTTCTTGGCTCTTGCTCCAACTACCTCAATTATGAGTTGCCAGGGATTTTGAGGAAGCTTGTTTTCTCCTTTCTGATCTGACCTAAGAGATGTATTACTGCAGCTAGAGAAGGCTTCTTTGTACCTGCAAACAAGAGACTGAGCAATTAGTACAAATTCTAGAGGGTTTGGGGCTAGGAAGCACCGACGCGGCTGGAAGGGTGCCACACCGGAGTCCAACATGGGGTGTGGCCACTGACACCGCTGCCCGCGCGTCGGTGTTGCGTCTGAGTTTTTTTTTTTTTTTTCGAATTCGCTCCGACTCGACTCCAATTCGCGCCGACTCGGCTTCGATTCGCGCTGATTCGGGCCGATTCACACCGAACCGGGCCAATTTGGCCAGAATCGGATCAGATCGGTTGGCAGCCAAAACCGACCGAAACTGCTCAAATCAGCCTTGAATCATGCCGGAATAGTCGAAATTGGCTTTAAATGAGGCCCAAACATCAATCTATCCTTCCTCAATTTTATTCTGAATATTTGTTGCTTCTTTTTTGTTTTGTGTTTCTTGCCTTCTTCTTTCTTTGTTTTGTGAACCAAGGCCATAGTAATGTGTTTTTTAAGAACATTTTAATAGTAAAAATATATAGAAAATATAAATAAAAATATTTATAATAATTTTTTAATCGCCGCACCCACACCCTACTTTTTCAAAAATTGCCGAGTCCTGCACTTGCACCCGCACCCGCACCCGCACCCGAATCCGGAAACACACCCGTGCTTCATAGGTTTGGAGTATTCGCTTCATGAACAACAAGGTTTCTGTGAGTCCATAATGTCCAAAGTGTAGTGAAAATCCCTTGCAGATAAGATATGCTCTCTGGTTGCAGAGCTTTATGAATGTGCAGCAACCTCCCAAGCCATTGCTATATGGAATGGTTCATAAAATCTGATGAGCGCACTGCCAAAGATGTACCATGCCAAATAGCTCTGGCAAAAGGGCAGAATAAAAGGAGATGGGAAGTGGATTCTTCTTCTTCCTCTTAGAAAGGGCAAGCACTTAACACAGGAATTCCCCTATTCCTAAGGGTAAGGAAGGTTGGCAAACTTTCATGTAGGAGTCTCCACACAAAGTTACTGATTTTTGAAGGGACATGCACTTTCCAAACTACGTACCATAGGATTGGGTCAGTAGGATCAGTCTCACTAGAAATGATATTGTAAGCCTTCTTAACCTAATAATCTCCTAAAGAAGAATGCCTCCAGACAAGTTTATCCACATCTGTTCCTGTCTTAGAGATAGGCAAACTCAGAATTTCAGAGCTCATGGGATTAGGATAGAGAGCCCTCACAAGGTTTAGTCTCCATGCATGATTTGCACTGTCAATTAGGCCTGCCACTTTACCTTCACTCAAATTATGTTGTTCTAAGAGATGTGGCTAACAAGGAAACCAATCAGTGTGAGTGAGTGGAACAGTTGAACCAGATCCTATGATCCACATCCCTTCCTTTAGCTTATTATTCTTGTGGTTGATGATGCTTCTCCAAAACCATGAATGATAGGGTTTGGGAATGCAATCATGGATTGTGGAGGTAGGGAAATATCTATCCTTGAAAGTTTTTGAGATTAAGGATTGGGGGTTGTGACTAATTCTCCAAAACTGTTTTGCCAACATGGATTGGTTCATCATGCCAATTTCTCAGGCCCAATCCCCCCTCCCTGTTTGACCTACAAATCTTATCCCTATTGAGTAAATGCATTTTCCTTGCACTTGGATCATGTCCTCACCAAAAAGCTCTAGAGATAGCATCCATCTTATTGCAAATGGTTTCTGGAACCTTGAAGCATGAAAATGTGTGAAGGGGCAGGGATTGGAGTTTGGAGGATATTAAGGTAATCCTAGCACCCTGCGATAGAAGTTTTGCCTTCCAACCTTGCAACTTTGAGTGAATCTTATCCACTAATAATTGAAAATCAGCCACTCTCTTGCCTCTCAACATAAAATTAAGGCCTAAATATTTACTAGGAGATTGGACCAAGTTGACCCAAAGGCTTTGAGCTAAAAAAGCCTTGTCCTCTTCAGCCATGTTTGGTGAACAATACAGCTCAGATTTGGAAAAGTTAATGCTTTGTCCTGATAAGGAGCAAAACCAACTAAGAATCTCTTGAATGTTGGCAAGGGAATAAGCATTGTGTTCAAAGAATAATAGAGCATCATTAGCAAAAAAACAAATGGGTAATAGGGGTGCCATGCCTGCCTAACTATTGGAGTTGTTACTCCAATAGTTACAACTTACTATTGGAGTAGGTTGTGAAAAAAACTACTAAAAAAACATTGCATCTGTGGCATTACTAGTTTGCTTGCTCACTCCCAAGTGCAGGAGATCATAGCAATATAATTTTCAAAGTACCGAGGTCGAACCACAAGGAACAAGATAGATTCAAAGACAATATAATTAAACAAAAATTTGGGTAAAGAAGAAAAATATTTTTGCTTGGTGATTGTTAACAAGAATAATAATAAAAACTGATTTAAATCAATAATGTAAATACCAGGACATCGGGGTGTTTCCCTATATCGATATGAAATTCTTTGTGATCTAAGAAAATATATATTTCATAATTGATTGTTCTTATACAATTAAATACTTATGATTCGGTTGAACTGAGACAATTCAAGAACGCATGATAACCTCAATTAATAATACGGTTAGAATAGTTTTCAGAAAAAACCCATTCACTTTAAAACATGATTTCTATTTGAAACTATTAGAAATTCATCTAAACAATAAGAAAAATATGATTGAACTTATTGAAAGCATAGAATAATTAATACATCAAAAGAAATCTAATTGAACAATCAAATATGTTATTGTCTAAAATCTTAGAGAGAATCACATTAAATATTCATACCATATAGAAGAAACATAACCCCTAACCCTAGCAAAGAGTTTAGGCTGCCATTAGAGAAAGAAAAATACAAGGTTTTCTCCCCAAAATTCGTTCTACACAGCCTCCCTTCCAAACCCTAGCGTAAAAAGTGTCCAAAGAAAATAATACTTTTACTATTTTAATTTTCGTCTAGGTTTACAGCAGTAATTTGTGAGTTAATTTCAGCCTTCAAAAATTGAGAATTTTGAAAATCTTAAAACTGGAAAGTTGTAGATATTTAAGTCATGGTTCCAACCCATCCAGCCTTGTGTCAATTGGATTTTTGAGGAGAGAGATACGCCCAAAATACTGATCAGTGCTCAAATCAGATTTTTCCTTTTCAGATTCTACCTCTTTGATTTCTTTCATTACTCGAAGCTTCCAATCATGATAGACGATCCAAGCACTCCAGCTGCACCTTCTTAGAAATTTAAGCATGGTCCTTTAGCTCCACTTTAATTCTAGTTTGGCCTCCATTCTCTCACAAATTCCTGTAAACTCATCTTTCTCACATGATTTTCTGAAAGTAGAAAATTACATACAATGAATAGCATCTTATTCAAGAAATTATGTAAAGATAAATAATAGGGATTAATGCAAATCATGGCTTAATTATACAAATTAAGCATAGTAATAAGGAGATAACGCCCACATAAATATATAACAAGTATACATTTTAAGGCATTATCATAGTTTTAAAAAAAATCTCTTTAGAGATATATGTTTTAGTGTAAGAAAGTTAAGTTTACTGGTAGTAGTTGCCCTGGCCTCCATCCTAATTGAAGATTTTCTATGCATCTTCAAATTTATTTCTTCTTTAAAAGTGAAAATGTTTTACTTAGGAACTCTAAATTCACTTTCATTTAACTAAAATCACAATTTATGTGTGAATATAATTGGTATGACCAATTGTTGAAGACATTTTTTCCACAGCTAGGGGCCTATAAATATATATATATATATATATATATATATATAAACAAAGCCCACGAGGTCCAACATGCAATAAAGAATTTCTAGTCCAAATTATTTTTGTGTTCATATTTGCTGTGTTGAGCAAGCTCACATGTGAAAGAAAGAACCTAATAAAAGGTATAATTATCAGATGTGGATTAGAGGGCAAAAGAGTCATTTCCCACCGGTTTTGAGCTCACCAAAGGCCTCTCTAATGAGTTTGGAACACTTGAGAAACTATAGTCCATGATAAGTGCAAGTTGCAAAGCCTAGACACTTCTGAAAGAACCAAATATCTGCTAAACATACATCTTTCATCCAACACATATTCTTCTCCCAATAGAAGATAATTAATCATCTTTTATACATGCTACCCTAAATCCCTTAAATTTAGCAAGTCTAGAAGGGAGCATTCCTAATTAAGTAATTTTTGGATACTCTTGGAGTACGAAGAATAATGCTCTATTCTCTCACATTCATGGTAGAGTCCATTAATTAAATTCATGATGGGATTCATCATGAATGTGAGAGGAGGGAGCACCATTTATCCATGCTCTGGAAATACCTAAAAATTTCTTCCCCTAGGAAAGCAAAATTTTGTTGCCTTTAGCCAACCACACTCCCCCTTTTCAAGAAAAGTTAGACCAGCCCATAATTTCAAGAGATTTCATTACTCAAAGTTAGTGAATAACAATTTTCAGTAGGTATCAACAGGTTTTCCTTTCATTCAACAGTTTTTTACTAACTCCATGGTACGTTTGGTTGGGTGAATTTTAGGGAAGATGGAAAAAAAAAATGAGAGAAAATGGAAGAGAAAACATTTTTTGTGAGTGTTTGGTTGAAGGGAGGAGAGGGAAAAAAATTGGTGGCCCGGGTCCACCAAAATTTTTTCTCTCCAAATTGGGGAGAAAACTAGAGAAAATATAAATGGACTATAGCACCCCTGTGCAGCTATGTTGTTGCTCAACATTAAACTAGGTTTTGCTTCTACTTTTTTATTATAAGCAAACTGGGTTTTGCTTGGTTTCTTCTCTACTTTTATTTTTTTTTAGTTTTTTCATTTTCTATTCAATTGTTGCTTTTTTTTTTTAATATTTAATTTCCTTCATTGGTTTTTGTTTTTTTCTATACTTCATTCGGTTTTTTTTTTTTTTTTTTTTTTGTCGTGTTCATTCGCTTTTTTTTTTCTATATGTTTTTTTTTTTTTTTTGGTTCATCCCTTCTTTCTTTCTTATTCTTTTATTTTATTTTATAATTTGTTACTTTTTTAAAAATCTAGTAAGGACATAAAAGTAAATTTATAAAAACTATATTTTCTAGCCCTCCATTTTTCTACCCCAAACCATGAGGGAAAACTAAAATATTTTCTATCCTCCCACTTTTTTATCCTTTCTCTATTTTCTATCCTCCCCCTTTTACACTTTTTCAACTAAACGGACTCTAAAAAGGAGTGAAAAAGTAGGAGGATAGAAAATGGGGAAGAGATAGAAAAGTAGGAGGATAGAAAAATTTAATTTTCTTTTATATGTGTTTGGTTGTGATGATAGAAATATGAAAAACTCATTTCTTTAGATAAAAAGAAAAATGAGAAGATGGAAAATGAAGTTAATATGAATTTACAATTATGTCCCTATTAAATAAAACAAAGGTAAGATATTTTTTTTTATTAAAAAATTGTGTAGTATGGATTGTACTTGCGCACTTTTTTTTTATTAAGTTGAAGAACCTGAAAATTTTTTATTAAAAAAAAAACCGACTGTTGAGAAAAAATGGGATAATCATGTAAGAAAAGAAAAGATTAAAAAAAATAAATAAATAATACCAAGGAAAGATAAGCATAAAAGAAAAACAAAAAACAAAAAAACAAAGAAAAGATCATCACAAAAGAAAAAGAAAAAAAAAAAAAAAAAAAGCAAATGACAAAGAAATTCAAAACATATGAACGTTAGGCTAGGGCAGTTTTGCCCAAAGCATGAGCAGGTGTTTTTGTTCCAGTTTTCATCCCAAATTGTGAGGATTGAATTTTTGTGGGCCTGAAGAGAAAACTTCTGGGCCCTACCAATTTTCTTACTCTTCTCCCATTTTCTATTTACCCGATTTTCACCCCAAACAAACACATCCTAAAAATTCAATAAAAGGGATGAGAACTTGAACATAAAAGGGGGCGGACCTAGGGAGATTTAGAGTGATTCAAAAAATTACATTTTTGTTAGGATTTGATTTTGTAGTGTTGGCAAACCATGACAAATACTAAGACTTGTTGAGTTAGAATGTGTACTTTAAAGTCCAAGACAAAGATACAAGTCCAAGATAAAGAAAGATGTGAATCTAGTTTTTTCGATTGATACTCGATTGTTGTTTGACCTGTTGAAGTCATTCGATCGCTACTTGATTCCTGTTTGATCTGTTGAAGTCATTCGATCGCTACTTGATTCCTGTTCAACCTTTTGAAAATCACAGAATCACCAAAAATCAGCAAACTTGAAAACCCCATAACTTGTCCAATTCAAGCTCAATTCATGATCAATTTGTTGTTGTATTTAAAGGATATTATAAGCTAACCCTAGAGAGAGAGAGAGAGAGAGGTGCTTCTTGTGCCTCCTATTCTGTATCTAGGATTACAACTTATCAAGAAACAGTTACCTCGGGATTAATTAGTTCAAGTTCCCCTTAGGTATTTCCTGTGAAACTAGTTTGGTTTCATTTGTTTTCTAGGTCATCATATCTTGTGTCATATCTAATTTTCTGTTGTACATGATATCGATGCTTGTTTATTTAACCAAAGACTTTCATAATAGATCCAATTAACAACTTGACCTTAAAATTGGTTAAACACTATTTATCTCAAGGGTCTAAAATTAACAATATCTATTTTGTTGCCCCTCTTACACTATCATTAACATCCTTACACTTTCCTCCATTTTTCCAACAAGTTCAGCTGGTGGTTTAAAGCACTTTCATGAGTTTCTAAATGCACAAAATAGAAGTGATTCTTTTCATCCCACCAAACCTCATTATCCTTATTTCAAAGCTAACACCATGATTGAGCTAACTATCCTATTCTCCCTTATTTCACTTAGTATCTCGCAAGAACTATTTTGGTGTACTCGTTGTCTTTTCTCTCATGAACATTACTAACGTGATAGGGGCTAAGATCCATTCATGGTTGCTTCCATTTCACATTTTCTAGTGCAAATCTTTGAGCTCGACCTCCTCGCTTTTAGAGATTTTGGAGTTTTTTGGTCATTTTAGAGATTTTGGGTGTATTTTGGTCATTTTAGAGATTTCAGAAGTATTTTAGTCATTTTAGAAGTTTTTTGGGTATTTTGGCCCATTTTAGAGATTTTTTGAATATTTTAATCATTTTAAAAGTTTCAGAATATTTTTAGTCATTTTAGAGATTTTGGAGGTAATTTTTGTCATTTAAGAGATCTCAAGAGCATTTTAGTCGTTTTAGAGGTTTCTGGATATTTTGGCTCATTTTGGGGTATTTTAGAGTTAAGTGATTTAGGTAAATGATACTTGGGTCTAATTGGGTACATGTTAAAACTCAATTTTTCTCCACAAAAAAAAAAAAAAAAAAAAAAAAAGAGTTAAAACTCAATTAATACTTATATTAATTGGGTTTAATTAAGTCATTACTCATTTGACCCAACTAATAATTAAATAAATTTAGGTCTTATTTTAGTGAGTAAGTTTGAGTGGATTTTGTCACCCGGCCCCTACCTTTACCCTTGATGGTGTGTATCGTATTTTGTTGTTAGTGTTGTGGTAGTTGTTGCTCATTTCTATTATTGCTGTTGTGTAGAGTTTGAGTTTCTGATGTGAAAAGGTGATATGCATCTTTAACACACTGACAAAATGCATGAGAAAAATGAAGAATAAAATAAAGAAAGTAAAAAGAGAAAGAACATAGATAACACTTCAAATAGGATTATATACAATGAATTTGAACTTTTTTTTTTTTATGGGCAATGAATTTGAACTGCATACTTAGATCTCGATAAGATTGAATCTTGGTCTCTTTAACGATTATTTTCTAAATTACTCGGCTCTTTCCAACTAATATGTGTGGTCTCCATTTTCTTAATTGACATAAGTTTAGTTTAGATGTCTTCTTTAAAGCTATATGCGTTGTCTCCATTTCTTAGATTGTGTAATTTTTTGTCTCTTTCAAACTCTATGCGTGTTTGATTCATTTCTTGGTTTTTGTTGATTCCAACCTCCCTTCCCTTTTCTTGCTTTTTCAACTTTCTCCACATTTCCCCCCTCAAGTGGAAATTAAAAACTACTTTAGTTTATCTTAATTTTTGACTTGTTAATTTTCCTTTTGACCATCATAAAAATGTTATACGTTATTTTTTGTCTTATATGCGCAGCCACCTAGGGACCGAGCAATAAATCTTTCCTTAGGGTCGACCTTTAGGACTAAAATGAAATTGTATAAAACTCAAATATAATTAAACTAAAATTGAATGAGAATTTTTAGTTCATTTTTTTTTTTTTAAATATCATAAGTTTTGTTTAGATACTTTCTTTCATATAAAATTGACTAAGTCATATATTATTGAGTAATTAAAATGTTTATATATAAGTTTTATATAAAAATTGAATTTAAATAAGTATTTATATTGTGTCTATAATAAATTTATAGCTCGTTATGAGATAAATTTTTCTTTATTGAAATTTAACTTCTTGAAATTATGAAATTTTATTTCGTAAAAATAACTTTATTTATATACCACTTATAATACTAATAAACTTGTAGAATACACTAAATGGTTCACATATATAATAATTATTTGACCCAAAAATAAAAACAAAATACACCAATGAAGAATCGTTTGAAAAATATCATTCTACTCAATCTCTAAAAACAATCAATTTTCTTCTCAACTGATATCTCATGTGACTCTGTATTGTTTTAGTCTTTCGTATCTAAAAAAATGAACAAAATACAACAGAATAAGAAAAATAACAATAATTTGAAGGTTTATATATATATATATATATATTATATAATGAATAAAAAAACTCGAGGAAATTATAAAACTAAGCATATCAAACACATATTTTGGAAATGTATTGTTGGAACTAGGTTGACAAAATCTAAAACTCCTTAGACAATATTTATTACTCTTACCAATTAAGTATTTTATTTTGGATTTAACAGTAAATTTTCTTTAGTCAGATGACTTAAATATAATTGTATTAGAACCACTTAAGAATTTTTCATGTATTATTTTCACAAGAGTAGTGGATTTGAGAGGGGCTTTTATAGAACTTGTATAATCTATTTGTAATCCTGGTATTATTATTATTTTTTAATGTATTAGTACCACTTAAGATTTTTCATGTATTATTTTCACAAAAATAATGAATTTGTGTGGATTTTATAAAAAATTTATATTTTATTTGTAATCTTGTTAATTTTTATGAGATACTACAATTTTTTTTTTTTTAATTTACTTTGTAAGGTTGAATTTTATCAACCATCTTGTTGGCTTTATTCCGTGCCAATTTGCTTGTAATTTAGCACTTAGTAACCCTGTATTTAGGTGGGATTCATGTAAGAGTAGTGTGTGAATAGAGTGTGAAGAATTGCTCAACAATGTGCAAAGAAGCAGGGACTCGCGGCTAGAACTCGCGACTTGCAAGCCGCCAACTGCTGCACACGTGAGAAGCATGCGGGGAGGTGAAGGGTCACGCTAGCTGTCGCACTACAGGACAAAAGTCTCAGGCTAGCCAGGCCGTTAGCTCTCAACTTGAACTCGCGACTTAGACCAGTCACGAGGCCAAGCTGCCAACTCACCCTGTTTGGGAAAAACTGACTCTTCGTATTCCAAACACACACCACTATATATAGACCCTTATACCCACGAAATGTAGAGAGCTTCTAGAGAGAATTTTGTGAGAGAAACTCTAGAGAAAAACAGGATTGCCTCATCCCCAATCTTAACTAAGAGACTTTTCAAATTCCTCTACTCTCTTTCTCTCCATTGATACATCCTTGAGAGGTTCTTGACCAAATCCTATTCTCATCACACCCACGTCTGTGAGAAGGTATTTTGGTGCTAAGGGAAGCAGTTTGGAAGGGACCAATGGTTATTGGTTGATGCTATGGGTTATAGCGGAATCCGGTAAGCTAGAAAAGAAAAAGGTTCGGCGCAACCTCATTGAAGCAAGAAGCTTGGAGGGCTTAGGTACCTGGGTAGATTAGACTTGAAGGGTCTATTGCTATTCATGTATCCCAACTACATTTTCTAGTAGATTATTGACCGCTTGGAGGGCGGCGAAAAGGTTTTACGCCGAGGGCTTCAGTTTCCTCTTCGATAATACATCACGTGTTATCCTTGTGTTTGCACAAAATAAAGCCAACAAGATGGTTGATAAAATTCAACCTTACAATCTCCCCTTTGGCTATTCCGTGACAAAACCCTATAACAAACTCTAGACTTAACGCGTGAGTTGGGAACAGTTGGAAAACTCACTCACACCTAACTCTAGAATCTGTGTAGCTCTTGAACCATAAGAACAAGTAACTTCTGAAACACAACACAATAAGTTCATTGTATGCAGAAAACTTGTAATGCATATGGAGCAAGCACAATGCGATCAAGCAAAATGGAATATAGCAATAGACCATGGCAAGACCAAAACAGGCAATCACTACATACGAGTGATCACAATGCTCATTCACACTTGGAATGAACATCCGGACATTCATGCTGATAAACACAAAGCAAATCACTTGAATGACCAACACTCAACCAATGCACAGTACATGAAGTATATGCATCTAGGAATAAAATCCTACAAAGGCACAAGAGTGACAGTACTTAAAAGGAAATGCAAAACATTTAGTTAGAAGTATTGATTTTACAAAGCACAAAGGCTGCATAAAGCAAGGTACAAACCATAAAGCCTACAAAGTGCATAGAAACAAACCCTAAAAGCTTACGAAAGCAATATGGGTACAAAACATAAATAGAAACCTTAAAAACCTACAAAGGTACTAGGTACAAACAGCAAAAAGTACTTCCCTTATCATATCACTCCCCCTATCATGAATCATAAGAGCTGTGATGAACTTGGAACATATATACCTGTAACCTGAAACACTTGCACAAAACACATTAAACCCTCAAGGTAAAGCAAGTAATAAACAGATAAGTATAATGTAACAAATAAAATTGCGATCAAGAACATGATGTGAAACATATGAGCAACTTGATCAAGCACCAAACACCTAGACAAAGTTTTCTTATTAACACAATGTCTTCTTCCCCTTGGTATATGCATCTCTCCTATGGAATATCTCTCCCCCTACAAGTGTGCACGAGAAATAGAATTTCTCCCGTTAAGAATGTGTACAAGGGTCATATAGAAATGACAAAAACTCTCCGGTATACTCTCTAGAGTATACTCTCCCCCTTTTTGTCAGGAGTAGACAAAGGGTCAAGGAGAAACAAGGGCAAGAGATGAAAGTATGAACAATGATAATGATGCATAAGGGGTGCGAGATGAATAAGAAAATGAAGCTCAATCCTGAGAAATGACATGCTAGGGTGAAGAAACAATGTATAAACCAATGCATGACAAGGGTAGCAAAGGTGTGTGCAAGAGGTGGCTATATATAATGCATGACCAATGCATGGAAAATGCACTTGTAGGGCAAGGTGTGTTAAATACACAACCAATGAACCAAGCATGTTCCTAATGAGGAAACATGAGAAACCCCAAAGTTTGATACTCATCGAAGTCCAAACAAGTGAGAAAATGCTTAAGAGGCATTTTATCAAACACCTAGCATGCACACTATGAACAACAATGTGAAACAATGTATGAACAACATGAAAACCACCCTTAATACATGATCTTTTTGCCACAAGGGGCCAACCTCCAGTGCAAATCATCAAAAGGAACCAAACCCATACAAAAATTTGACCCAAAAAAAAAAAATTCCCAATCCCTATGATGAGAATCCCAACCAAGAGCATAAAACTTACCAAAACATAATCCAAGGATCCAAATCAAAGAAAAGAGTTTAAAATTACCTTAGAGATGTTAATGGGATGAAAAACCATTCAAATTGATTGGGTTTTGATGTAAAAATATTGAAAGAGGGGTTTTAGAGAGAATTTCAAACAAGTTTCCCACGAAAAGCCCTTTAAAAAGCTGTTTCTAGGCATTTGGCGACCGGGCGAGTCGCGAACGAGTCGCCAGCAAGCTGCGAAACCATTCTGCTTGAACTCACGACTGGGCTTGCGACTGGGCAAGTCACCAAAACGAGTCGCCAAAACTCGCAGCTTGATCTCGCGGGTTGCAAGTCTCCAAAATGAGTTGCCAAAAATTCTGACACTTGTTTGAACCTCTCGTCATATGACAGGAGATAAATCACTATTTAAGACTCTGAAAGAGAAAGCCTGTGATTATGTGACTTTTGGTGATGGAAGCCATGCTCAAGTTCTCGGCAAAAGGACGGTTGAAATACCGGGATTACCTCTACTGAAAGATGTGCTATACATCAAAGGATTGAAGGCGAATCTCTTAAGCATCACTCAAATATGTGATGAGGACTTTCTTGTCCAATTCTCAAAGAAAGGGTGCATAATCATTGATGAAAAAGGGATTCAAGTCTTGAAGGGCTTAGGTACCTGGGTAGAGGCTTGGAGGGTCTATTACTGTTCATTTATCCCAACTACATTTTCTAGTGGATTATTGACCGCTTGGAGGGAGGCGGAGAGGTTTTACGCCGAGAGCTTCGGTTTCCTCTTCGATAACACATCGCATGTTGTCCTTGTGTTTACATCTCTCTTCTTTTATCTTTGCCTTTTATTTTCTACTGTGGATGTGATTATAATTGGCTTAGATAGTTTATCAATTCTGTGTTTGGCTTATATTCATGTTCCGCACATTAATTGTTTGATTATAAGCTTGAATTGATAATTTGTATTTTGGGGTCTAAACGTTCAAGGGTGTTTTATACACATATTGAACATTCAATTGGTATCAGAGTGGGTGCACTTGTTGCGGTTTAAATACCTTAGAGCGATCCTTGACCCCGTTTTGAGATGGATAGGTCTCAATCTCTAACTGTGCCACCATTTTTTGATGGTAATAATTATGCTTTTTGGAAAGTCCGAATGAGAGCATTTTTGTGTTCTATTGATGATGCTGTGTGGGATGCAGTTGAAGTTGGGTGGACTAGACCGGAGGCTGCCAAATCCACTTGGGATAAGGCAGCTCTCGCAGCAGCTAATGCGAATAGCAAAGCCTTGAATGCCATTTTTTGTGGTCTTTCTCCAGAAGAATTTCACAAGATTTCACATATCACTATTGCTAAGGAAGCATGGGAAATTCTGGAGACAACTTATGAAGGGACTAAGAAGGTGAAGGACACCAAACTCTAGATGCTGACCACTCGCTTTGAGGAGATAAAGATGAGTGAGGATGAGTCCTTTGACTCTTTTTACAGTAAGCTGAACGAGGTGGTCGTCAGCAAATTCAATTTGGGGGAAAAGACGGAGGATTCTAAAGTTGTAAGGAAGATCCTTCGGTCACTGCCAGAAAGTTTTCGGGCCAAAGTAACGGCCATTGAAGAGAGCAAGGACCTTGACGACATTAAAATTCAAGAGCTGGTCGGTTCATTGCAGATGTATGAATTATCACTGTCCACGCAGAAGAAGAGCAAATCTCTTGCTCTTAAAACAATTGATGAGAGAGTGGTATCTCATGAATTTTCAGAAGAGGATGCAGTAGATAAAGATGTGGTGTACCTTGTAAAGAACTTCCAGAAATTCTTAAAACTCAAGAACGGTGGGAAAGTTGGTGACAAAGGAAAATTTCAGAGTTCCGGGAAAGAGAAGAAAGAATTCCGACGGAAAGATAGTAAAGATTCCCAATCTTTTCAAGGAATTACTTGTTTCGAGTGTAATGGACATGGACACTTCAAAAAGAAATGTCCCAACTATTTGAAGTCAAAAGGAAAGGTCTATGCTACTACTTTGAGCGACACTGATTCATCAAACTCTGACTCTGAAGATAGCTGTGATAGAGAAGGAAATTACTCCACATTCATGACCATTGCACATGTGGAATCCTCAGATGATTTGGGTACACTTGTGAAGGAGCTTGGTGAGCATTCTGATTTGGAGTCTATTGGGGTTGTTGAAGAATTGGAGGCTGAAGAAGATGAAGATGCATCTGGTCTTCAAGAGAATTACGCCTTACTTCTTGAGAAATCAGGTGAGTATGCAAAGGTGGCAAAGGCGGTTGTAAAGAAGATGAAGAAATCTAAGGAAGATTACAAAAGTCTGTTGATACGATACAAGGAGGCAAAGTGTGAGATTGAAACACTTAATGGTAAGCTATCAGAAGCTTACACAAAAGTAAGATTTCTTGAGCAAGAGGTAGTGCAAGCTCATGCCAAGATAGATAGGGTCTCTTCCAAGAAGCTAGATGATGTTATTTCATCTCAAAAACATGCCTCAGACAAGTCCAAGTTGGGATATACAAGAGGGAGTAGCTCATCAGCCAATGTCACCAAAGAAGTGAAGTTTGTGAAGGCCAAAGAGACCACTGTGGATAAGTCTATTCCTAAGAAAATTAAGGCTGAAAAGAAGAAGAGTATGGCTGATCAACGGGTGTTTAATAAGTCCCGTAATCAATCAAAATCCAGATTTGAAGCTAGAGGAAGATCTCTTCCAAGATCACAACAGGTGCCTAGATCAAACCATTTTTGCCACTTTTGCGGAGTGCAAGGACATACAAAACCCAACTGCCATAAGCTGAGAGCATTGAACAATGCAAGCGCTCCTCGATCACAAGGAACGAGAAATGCCGAGAGGTCTTAGGGTAGTGAGCAACCAAGAAGTCAGAATCGTGATCCAGGAATGATGGACGTGATGAAGATGATCGGTGCCTTCACAAATTGCTAGGAAAGCTCCACAAGAAGGTTTGAAAGTCCTAACTCTCGTACCCAATCCGTCAAGGATATCACCCCAAACGCACGTGACGTGTGGGTGATGAAGGGTACTCATGCATAAGCATTACAACATGTTCATGCATTAATACTTCCCATGTTTGTAGATATGCTTGGTTGTGTACTTCTTGCAAGTTTTTAGGTTGTTATTCTGTTTGTGTGTCTGTTTTTGGTTCAAATGTTTTTACATTGTTATTTAGGTTGATTTTGTTAAATCTTTTACTGATTTTGTGTCAAAAATCCAAAAACACATAAAAAGTAGAAAATCCTAAAAGGTTTGATCGGCTTTGTTGAGTTTTGTCTTAAAACATGTTTTGCCTTGTACCTTTGTATTAATGGCTTTGTGCATTTAATGAACTTAGCTTGTCTCTTATGCACCTATATCATTGTGGAAGAAATTCTGAAATCTATGTGACTGTTGTAAATAGATCTTCAACCTTGTCATGAATGATTAATGAATGGTTTTGTTGATCTTGAGACATGCATAGACTTGTGCTTATATATCTTCCCACTTTTATTTTATTGCTTTACTCAAAGAGCTCACCAAATGTAAATCTCCAAATGAAAAGAGATATTGAGCTACAAAAGCCTGTCGCACATACAAGTATTTAACTAGGAAAAAGGGAAAGCGACCAAAATAAAATGTATGATGCCCAAAAAGCCAAAGGCTAACTCATCAAATAGAAATATTAAAAATTTCAGGCATCGATCTCACAATGAGATATGTTTATTCAAAAAGATCAAATGATATGTTGAAAATGGAGCCAAATGAAAAGTTTCAAAGAATTGTTCTCAAGTTTATGTGGGAGGTCATATATGCATACTTCTATAATTGAGATGGGTCACATTATCTAGTGCTAGTTGTGTATGCCTTGATTGAATTGATCATTGAAGCTTCACGTTAGACTAAGGACTATCTCATTTTTGATACCCACACACAACACACAAGTCTATGTTCAATAAATTTCATATTCATTTGTGTGATTGTACTTGTTTAAATGTGTTTTCATAAGCTCAATTTTTGTTGATCAAACACAAAAAGATTTTTGAGTGTTTTAGTTTGTTTTTGGAAAGTATTTTGTTTTACAAAAATGTCAAAAATTTCAAAAACAGTGTTGCCCTGTTTTGGCGACTCAGTCGCGAGTAGGTCCAGTCGCGGGCTCACTCCGAGATTTTTCGCGGCTCACTGGCGAGTCAAGGTCTTAGTCGCGAAAAATACTTAGAAAATTTTTCAAAATTGGAGTTTTTATGATTTTCATGGCTCAGTGTGGCGAATTGTTCGCCGATGGAAGGTCCAGTCGCGAGGGGTACATAGAGATTTTCGCGGCTCACCTGGCGACTGTATCGCGGGTAGACCTTCCAGTCGCGAAAAACACTTAGAAGATTTTTTGAGAATCTTGGTTTCACAGTGTTTCGTAGCTTACCCTGGCGACTGACTGGCGACTTAATCCAGTCATGAAAAACGTGTGTTTTGCGTTTTAAAGACAGTTTTTGAAAACTTTTTCAGTTTTTCCCTCGAATTTTTGTGACTGTTCATTATCTCCCTCATTTCTCTCTCTCAAACACTCCGTGTCTCTCTGAAAAAGCTACCATTTTTGCATCATGTCTTCATCAAACATCAAGAAAAAGGTATGTGTTTTCTCTATCTCACTTCATTGTACTTGATTTGAGCATTTTTTTTTTCTTGTTTTGTGAAGTGTTTTTGAGTTCTTGAGATTTAATGGGTTCGAACATGGTTTGGGTTTATGATTGTTGAGATTTGATATTCTAGTCTTGGCTTTACTTTGATTATAGTATTCTATACATGTGTGATATCGTGTTTAGTCTATCAAAGGTGCTTATTTGGTATTTCTCTTACCCATGTTGTTTGTGGTTCAGATTTACTGGGTTTTTTGTCTCTGTGTATGGGTTTTGGCCAGTTCTATTTAGGTGTTATTTTTAAAAGATAGTTTGTTTCTTCTGCATTGTGATTATTGTCTGCTCTGTGTTAGTTTGGTCATCTCATTCTCATGTTGTCATATCCTATTGCCATATGTCTTGCTTTGGGTAATTTGTTTTCACTGCTTCTGTTCCTCTGATTATTACTTGTTGAAAAATGTGGTTGGGTCTGTGCTCTATAGAACTCTGGGTTGTTTAAACTGTTGCTAATGTTTTGAATTTCATCCATTGTGCTATGTCTTGTTGTGGCCTTTTCTATTTATTTACAGATAGCCCCATCTCCTACAAAGAAGAAGACTCCTGCTAAGAAATCTGATAAAAGATTGAAAATGGACCATAACCTTTTTAGGTCGTTTCATCACTTTGAGAGATATAGGGACTATTTCTTGAAGGTAACCATCATTCAGGAAAGATTTGTTGATTTAAGGGATTTGAAGGACACGTTTATTCCTAGTTGTTTTGAGGTAGAGGTTGGGAAAGATTGTTGAGTGGCCTACCTCCTGTCTGTGAGCCTCTAATCAGAGAATTCTATGCAAATGCTGTGATATGGGAGGAGGAGTTGAGTTGTTGGGTGAGAAGAAAGGAATTCACCATAGATGCACATGACATTGATAAGGTTCTAGGTCTTGAAGAATTAGAGGACTCTAACTTCATTAACTACAAAGACAGGATGCTATCTTTAGACACTGTCCAGGCTCGGATTGGAGGTGTTAAAGATAACAGATGTCTCAACACTAATGCTTTTCCTACTGACATGAGGTGTTTGACCACCATAATGATGTACAACATGTATCCAATAAGGAAGATGACTACACTGACAAATGCCAGAGCAATCTTCCTCATGGAACTTAAGGAGAAAACCTTCATAGACATCAGCTCTCACATCTTTGACACTATAGTGGATGAAACTAAAACTACTTCTAGGCCCAAGCTGATCTTTCCCAGTCTTATTATGAGGCTTCTCAGATTAAAAGGTGTTGAGATCCCTTAAGATATCAGTCTCATGACTCTTCTATCAGCCATAAAAAAATTCACCCTCACAAGGATACAAGTTCGTCTTCTAAGAGATGAAGATGAGGGTGACTAAGGAGAAGGTGATCCTATGGAAACTGAAGTAGAGGCTGCAGGACAGACTTCCACACCCAGAAGCAGAACCAAGAGGAGCAGGGCTTCTACTTCAGCAGCTGTACCTCCTAATGCATTTCAGATCATCCTAGAGAGACTTGATGGACTCAGAGAGGTTCAAAATCAGCATACTGAAAGGATGATAGCAATGCAGGATCAGCTTGATGTACTTTCAGCTAAGTTTAACATCATCCACACCAACTAGGAGCAGTGACCCTTTGGCCATTCCGGTCAAAAAGGGGGAGAATCTTTGGGTTACACTTGAGGGGGAGTGCTTGTTCTGAGAGGGAGCTTTCATTATCATATGCTACTATATTTATAGTTTTGGTTAACTGATGTTATTTTTGGTTTATTGTTTGGCTAAAACTCATAACTCTTGGATACCTCTTGGATAGTTTTGAATCTTTGGTGGTAGTTATTCAGTATATATTATGATGTTATTCAGCATATCTTACTTTATGTGTTTGGTTTGTACCTGTTGCTTTTGTAAGTTTTTAAGGTTTTAAGTACTTGCTGCTAAATGTTGTGCATTTTCTTTAAGTACTCTCACTCTTGTGCCCTTGTAGGATTTTATTCCTAGATGCATATACTTCATGTATTGTGCATTGGTTGAGTGTTGGTCATTCAAGTGATTTGCTTTGTGTTTATTAGCTTGAATATCCGGATGTTCATTCCAAGTGTGAATGAGCATTGTGATCACTTGTATGTAGTGATTACCTGTTTTGGTCTTGCCATGGTCTACTGCTATATTCCATTGTGCTTGCTCCATATGCATTACATGTTTTCTGCATACAATGAACTTATTGTGTTGTTGTGTTTCAGGAAATACTTGTTCTTATGGTTCAAGAGCTACACAGATTCTAGAGTTAGGTGTGAGTGAGTTTTTCAATTGTTCCCAACTCACGCGTTAAGTCTAGAGTTTGTTATAGGGTTTTGTCACGGAATAGCCAAAGGGGGAGATTGTAAGGTTGAATTTTATCAACCATCTTGTTGGCTTTATTCCGTGCCAATTTGCTTGTAATTTAGCATTTAGTAACTCTATATTTAGGTGGGATTCATGTAAGGGTAGTGTGTGAAGAGAGTGTGAAGAATTGCTCAACAATATGCAAAGAAGCAGGGACTCGCTGCTAGGACTCACAGCTAACTCGCGACTTGCAAGCCGCCAACTGCTGCACGCGTGGGAAGCATGCGAGGAGGTGAAGGGACACGCCAGCTGTCGCACTACAGGACAAAAGTCCCAGGCTAGCCAGGCCGTTAGCTCGCGACTTGAACTCACGACTTAGACCAGTCGCAAGGCCAAGCCGCCAACTCACCCTGCTTGGGAAAAACTGACTCTTCGTATTACAAACACACACCACTATATATAGACCCTTATACCCACGAAATGTAGAGAGCTTCCATAGAGAATTTTGTGAGAGAACCCTAAATAAAAACAAGATTGCCTCATCCCCAATCTTCACTAAGAGACTCTTCAAATTCCTCTACTCTCTTCCTCTCCATTGATACAGCCTTGAGAGGTTCTTGACCAAATCCTATTCTCATCACACTCACGTCTGTGAGAAGGTATTTTGGTGCTAAGAGAAGCAGTTTGGAAGGGACCAATGGTTATTGGTTGATGCTATGGGTTATAACGGAATCCAGTAAGCTAGAAAAGAAAAAGGTTCGGCGCAACCTCGTTGGAGCAAGAAGCTTTGAGGGCTTAGGTACCTAGGTAGATTAGGCTTAAAGGGTCTATTGCTGTTCATGTATCCCAACTACATTTTCTAGTGAATTATTGACCGCTTGGAGGGCGGCAGAGAGGTTTTACGCCGAGGGCTTCGGTTTCCTCTTCGATAACACATCACGTGTTGTCCTTGTGTTTGCATCTCTCTTCTTTTATCTTTGCCTTTTATTTTCTGTTGTGGATGTGATTATAATTGGTTTAGATAGTTTATCAATTCTGTGTTTGGCTTATGTTCATGTTCTGCGCATTAATTGTTTTATTATAAGCTTGAATTGATAATTTGTATTTTGGGGTCTAAAAGCTCAAGGATGTTTTACACACATATTGAACATTCAACTTAACATACTAGTTTTTCTTTAAGGGGGCAATTCATATTTTTTGGGAATGTTAGACTCTTAAAAATTTTAACTTTGTGAAATAACATATATAACTTAATAAAGTTTGAAGGGTCCTTGTTGAAATAACATATAACTTAATAAAAGTTTGAAGGACCCTTGGTTAAAACACAATTAGTAGGTACGTATCACCTATATATAATTACTTTTTTAATAGGTAGATAGTGAAAGAAGGGAAATGTGAGTTTTGAACTACAGACATTTTTTATTTTTAGAGATCGGATTATTTCTCCCTTAAACCTTTAAACACTTTGTGCATGAGTAAGTGCCAACTCAGATACAAAACCCTTGACAATCACAGACATAAATTACCACAAAAAATGTCATTGTCATTGGACTATCACTTGAACTCTTATCACCTATTAACACTTGGTCTTGCAAGTCAAGGAGGATTTTGATTTTGAATAATACTATATTCAAAGCTCAGGGTCATGACTGACAGTAGAAACCCCATGGGCGTCCATTTATGATGTTGAGACATCTCTCTTCCTATAACAGGTCTTGCATATTTGCATATTACCAGAAAAAAGAACGGTTAGATAATGTCTTTACCATATATATATATATATATATATATAAGAAAACTTTGTCTACTCATATGTAATTTAATATGGACAAAGTTTGGTTACAACTCCACTCAATATATTTTTATTAGTAAATTTCAGTTAATTCAACTGGTAAAGTTTCTTAACGTCGAATAAGAAATCTAGGGTTCGATCTCTACCTATATAAAAAACCAATTGGTGTCTTTGTCTAATTATAATGGGAAATATGCTAAAACTCTCTTAAGAAAATATATTTTTATTAAATGTGAATTTTGATAAATCAACCATTGGATAACATTTGTTTCTTATATTCTTCATGTTTACAAAATTTATAAAAGATCAAAGATCAAGAGCTATGTCACTAATTAAATGTTTAAATTTCAAGTTTTTATAGTCTAAAATTATGAATAAAAAATAAGTTTATGAATTGAATAGTAAATAATATCCGATTAATACGAAATTTGATATACACATTAAGGACATAAAGAACATGCAATCTAACAATTAGATTTTCAAAGTATGTAGTCATGTTAAATTTTTTAGTGGAGTTGTAGCCAAATTTTGTCCATTTAATATTTTCTCTTAGTAATTTTGTCATCTGTAATTATCCTTTAAATTATATTAATCAAAATTAATATTTTTTAAATAATTCAAAAGAAGGTTCTTTTTGTTAAATAAAATTAAATATTACTCATTAGAGTGTAATAGTAGTTTTAAAAATATATATAATGTATGTAAATCAATTAATTTCAGGTAAATTAAATAATAAATGTCACTCTTATATTACATATATAGTATAATACAAGAGAAATATATTAATAACAAAAACTATATGAAAAAAAAATTATAAACAACATAGTAGAACATGTCCCAAAATTTTAACTATAAAAATCATATCTTTTCTTAGAATGGGGAAAAAAAAAATTAGCGCATTCCTATATCCCTAATTCTCTAAATGCAAGATAGTTTTTGGAAAAAAATAAAAATAAAAAGATCTTTTACTAAAAATATTTACTTATATATTTTGAGGATAATATGCTTTAAACACTCTTAATATAAATAAGTTATATATACCAATACAAGGGAATACTAAAACAATATGAGGTAATAAGGATTTTGTTCTAGGTTATAACTTTTTTTTAATAGTGGATTACCTTATTTAGGTTTAGCCGGGCTGGGTTGGGCTCGGGGCATGTGTGCGCTGGACCCTTCAATCCAATACTAATTTTTTATTATTTTATCTTGTTGTCAGTTAGTTTGTGCACAACAGTTTTATTTTTTCCAGAACAATATATATATATATATATATATGTATATATATTTAATAAGTTTGTCTATATAAATTTACCCATCATTCATTCCATTTTTTTTTTTTTTTTTGTTTTGGCAATCATATTTACGTTCGTAGTCAAAGAGAGAGAAAGAGACATCCGAAAGACTCAAAGTACCTATTGTGAGGGACGAGATCTATAAAGAGATAATGTCAAACAGCATCCTTGATCAGAATTGCATTATTCATTCTTTATACATAGGACTAATTCTATTTATTTTACAAATTTATATTTGTTATATTGTGCACATAATCCATTATTGTCCTTGCTTATAGCATCTATTTGTTTTCTTATTTATTAAATTTGTATGTTGTTCTTATTTATATAATCACAAAAGTAAATAAATATTTGCAATATATCCAGATACATAAATGTAAAATGTTGGGCTTGAGGAGAGAGAGAGAGTTTGTAACTGCGATTGTACTGTTGCATGTTATGCTATGTTGAACAATAACCATGGCACTTATGAATCTAGGTTTTGGGTTCACTAGGGACTAGGGTCTGTTGATGTGGTGAGACTCTCCATGAACCATTGTTTCTATGTAGCATCTATACTTTGTGGTGACAAATAATTCTGCAGGCTTGTGAAGTTTACCTTATTTCTGCTCGACATACACTCCCACCTTCTCCCCCCCCCCCCCCCCCCCCCCCCCCTTCCCTCCTCTCTTATTATATTACCTAATACTCTCACAAAGGAGAATATGCTCTTCAAAAGCATGTGTCGAGTGTCAACTAATGTGTTTACTTTTTAATGGTTGTCCTTCACCTAACATTGATTTGGCTACAACTGTCTAAACAGGAGGTGTATATTTGAGAATCGAAGCTGTGATCTGAGCTTTATTAACCATTACAATGAACTTTAATTATGACTAAATTATTTTTTTTTAAGATATAGCGTAGATGTGATTAGCTTTTTTTTCTTAGATCGTTATATAACCTCTCTAATCTAGATTCTTGTCACAGACTCGCAGTCATATATATGAGCTTTGTAGGCATGTTCAAACACTTTTGTAAAGGTCATGTTTTTACATAATTGGAATATCCTTCAATAAAACGCATTTTATATGTAACTAAGTCTTAGTTTCTAGTGTGTTGAAGAAGACCTTGAAGGTTAAAAATTGACTTTTAAATATATCTTAGTCATTGGATTAAAAACATTTTTAACCTTTAAACTTCTAACTTTTTTACTGCTTTTTTTTTATATCTAACTTTTACATCTCATAAACTCACGGTAATTGCAATTTGACAATATCAATGACAAACAATTTAAAATGATAATAAAAATAAAAATTGGGGCAATAAGATAATATATTGCATAAATATATACAATGTGAAAAATTCTTTAGGCCCCTTAATTAGTTATGTGGATTACTTAAGAGTTGATTAACCTAAGCCAATTAGATGATTACAGTTTAGATTGCTTAATTACAGCCACAATGAATACCAAATCTGAAAATCTAGAACTAACACATAGATTTACGCTCCATTTGTTACAACGTAAAATATTTGTAGGAAGATATTTTCTCATTTTATGGTGTTTATTTTGCAGTAAAATATTTAGTCAAAAGTAAAATATTTTCAGTCAACCAAATCAACTTATGCAAATTTGTGTAAAATATTTTACGCTTAAAATTTTATATTTTACAATTGCTCTCTAACTCTCACTCGACAACTCTCATGTTATCTCTACCTCTCATGCTATCTCTCTCTCTCAGTTCTCTCACATCCCAACCTGATACTTCTCTCACCCACAAACACACCAACCGACACACCCACCAATGGCACCACCCACCGACCGACTCCACACTCTCCTCCCTCCTCTCATCTCTCTCACGAAATCCATCAAGATCTGAATGCTGAGCGGCGGCTTGGGTTTTTGGTGGCTGCTCTAATCTTGCAAGTGGTTGTTTAATCTCATTGCCAATAGATTTGCTAGATTGTTGGATTTTCAAATTAGATTCTTTGTTCGTGGGTTTTCTTTTCAAGTTTTTGATTTGGTTTTATGGGTGTTTTTGCCTTTCTGATACAAATTTTTGGGTTGTTGGTGGTTGAATTTTGAGTGGTTAGTGATGATTTGGTGTTTGGTGGTAATTCTGGTGGCTCTTGTGTATTTGGGTAGATGATGGTGGCTAATGGAATGGGATTACAATGGGTATGTTTTTGCAATGGTTGGTGGTGGCTAGGTATGTGGTCGCTGGTGGTGGTTGATTTATATTTGCAATTTTTAAGGTCACAACACTTGTCAAACACTTGCAAATGTTTTATAGTAAAATATTTTATAAGTAAAATATTTACATGTAAAATATTTTACATTTGAAAAAATTTTACGTCGAAACAAACAGAGCGTAACTGATCAAGTGAAACGCCAATAGAAAACAAATCCAAAGAGGGGGAAAAACATTCTAACGATACATTTGCCCCAATAAGGCAATTCACTATCGCAAAAGAAGTTTTATGATCTAGTTCAACCCTCCACCCTAGACACTACTTGAAAGTTTTAACTTGCTGATATGACCTCACACTAGCTCCAAACTTTCAATTAATCAAGCAACGATCGAAAGACTGTTGAATTCTTGCATGAAGGTATTCTTTGAGCTAAATCTTGGACCCATTTGAACTTGGACATTAACACACATTACAAAATAAATAAGAAATAACAATGTCATAAAATTTTCCAATCTAAACCGAAACAATATCCCTCTTAAGCAATTCTGAGACAGAACTCAATTTACATAATATGACTTAATTCAATATAATGACTCTCAGATGTAAAGGATGGTGGTGCTGCTTTAAGTGACTCTGTCAACAGAGCTGCAAACAGAGTCTTGGTTCATAGACAAGATTGCATAAACGGCTTGTAGTTTAGCCATGCTATTGTAAACATGTATGTAGTTTAGTATGATAGTTTTGAGTATACGATTAGTTACACTATTGTCCACGTATATGTATTCTGTTAGTCTCTACAAGATATTGTTAGAGTAGTTTAGCTTTAAATCTGTTATGATTAGTGACCTTATATAAGTTGTATCTGATGTAATCTATTGATATAGAAAAGATTCAGTTTTTCATTTCTTCTTCTTCTAGAACATTCTCTCTAAAGAAACACAGTTCTCTTTCATGGTATCAGAGCCAATAATGGCGTCTTCTGCAAATTCTTCATTGTCTTCATCCTCTGCAACAACAGGATCAACCATAAGTTCTTCAATCACTCATGGTGTCAATCCTTCGCTGCTTCTCTTGTCCAATATGGCAAGTATGGCTACTGTGAAGCTTGATTACAACAACTATATGGTGTGGAGACATTAGATCGAAGTGATCTTAGTAGCGTATTCAATGATCAACTTCATCAATGATGATGATCATGCTCCAAATCCATTTCTCAAGGATAGCTCAAGGAATTTTACAACTGTGGCTAATCTAGAGTATTTCCAATGGAAGAGTAGTGAGCAAGCCTTGTTCACCTTTCTTAATTCAACTCTTTCTCCATCAATCTTGGCTCTTACTGTGGCTCAAAAGTCTAGACGAGGGGTCTGGAAGGTGCTTGAGAAAAGGTTTGCATCAGTATCACGTTCTCATGTGCCCAATTTGAGGGATGAGCTAATGAGTATCAAGAAGGGTTCAGAATCAATGGATTCTTTCTTTCAAAGAATCAAAGAAGTTATGGATAAATTTGGGGTTGTAGCAGTTTGTGTTGATGAGGAAGAGCTAATCCATCTAGCTCTTGAAGCCCTTCCTCTAGAGTATGATGCATTTTTTTCTGCGATCAGAACTAGAAATGACATTCTTACTATTGAAGAGTTGAATACACTCTTGAATGCTAAAGAGATGTCAATCAAGAAGAGGTCTACTCATTCTGATCTTAGAGATTCTGCATCATTTGTTATGGAAGCCAATCAATTCAATCAAAACTTTACAAAAGGAACAGGCAAGAATGGAAATAATAGAGGTCGTGGCAATGGCAAAGGTGGTAATTAGTTCTCTGGTGGTGGTCAGTTCTATCACAATCAATTCTCTAGTAATGGTAGTGGTCAGTTTCAGAACACCAATAATCTGATGATGGATCGTCAATTCTTTCCACAGAACAAGTCTTCTTTTTCTCAAGGACAAAAGGTTGCTTGTCTATTTTTGTGGCAAGAATGGCCATTCTGCTTTGGATTGTTATCACAGAATGAATTTTGCTTACCAACATAGGCATGCTCTAGCTAAGCTTGCTTCCATGGCTGTAAGATCAATGGCTACAACTTCAGGTGCTAATCAAAATCAAAATTGGTTGACTGACACTGGTGCTTCTGATCACATCACACCAAATTTGTCTCAGCTTTCTCTTGCTCAACAACCAGCAACAAGTGAGTCTGTAACAATTGGCAATGGGCAGGATTTACCGATGACACAAATAGGCAATGGTAAGCTCATTACTTCATCTCATAATTTATGTTTGAACAATATTCTTGGAGTTCCTCAAATTGCTTCAAACTTGCTATCTGTTCACAAATTATGCCTTCAGAATAATGCATTTATTTTGATGCATATCAGTTCTTAATTCAAGATTTACCTACAGGGAAGGTTCTTTATAAAGGGCTGAGTAAGGATGGAGTTTATCCTATGCCATCTTCTACTCTGCCTTCCTCATCTCCTTCTCTTCTCAATTCCAGTGGCTTTGCTGCAATGTCTCCACAGACTTTACTTTGGCACAATAGGCTTGGTCATCCTAGTGCTAAGGTTTTACAATTAGCTATGTCTTCTTTTCCTTCAGTCAATTTGTCCTATGTTAGTGATATTTGTTCTAAATGTACTTCTTGTATAAGTGCTAAAATGCACAAGACTCCTTTTCCTAACCATGTATCAAATACTAAATATCCATTTCAATTAGTGCACTCTGATGTATGGGGCCCTGCTCCTGTGACTTCTGTTCTTGATCATAGGTTTTATGTGATCTTTGTTGATGACTTTACTCATTTTACTTGGCTATTCTTGTTGAACAGGAAGTCTGGTGTGTTTCAAGTTTTCTTACATTTCAATTCATTGATTGAGACTCGATTTAATGCCAAAATTAAAACACTGAGATCAGATGGTGGTGGTGAGTTTGTTAATGCCAATTTTAAGTCTTTTTGCTTAGAACATGGTATTTTCCATCAATTTTCCTATCCTTACTCTCCTCAACAGAATGGTGTTGCTGAGAGGAAGCACAGGCAAATTGTGGAGAGTGCTTTATCCATGATTCACCATTCCAACCTCTCCTCTTCTTATTGGTCTTATGCTTTTAATGTTGTTGTTTACCTTCTTAATAGACTTCCATCTTCTGTTTTACAATTTGTCTCACCTTGGGAGAAGTTGTATGGTCACAAACCTCCATTTCATGCTTTAGGAACCTTTGGTTGTGCTTGTTATCCTTTGTTGAGACCCTATGCCTCTCATAAGTTTGATCCCAAATCTAAGCAATGCATTTTTCTTGGTTACCCTTCTCAGTACAAAGGTTATATTTGCTTAGATGTTCTCACTGGTAGAATTTACATTTCATGTCATTGTGTCTTTGATGAGTTTTTTTTTCCTAGTTTCCCTGTTTCTAGTGATGGGTCACCTTCCTCTTCTGCTACTTCATCTTCCTATGATGTGTGGTTTTCTTCTTTCCTTCCACTTTCTTCTTTGAGTTTTCCTCAGTCCAACTCTATTCCTTCTGCTGATTCTGTTTTATCTGATTCTTCTCATTGTTTTGAGAATTCTTCTTCTATTCCATCTGAAAATCCTTGCTTTGATTCAGCCTTACTTGTATCTTCCTCTGCTGTTTCTATTGAGTCTAGCTTACCTGTTTCTACTGATGCTCCTAGTCTCTCTACTTCTTTCCTACTCCTGTCACTGTGAATACAAATGCACATCCTATACTTACCAGGTCCAAGAATGGTATTTTCAAGCCTAAAGTGTTTGCTGTTTAGACTAATTACAGTTGTACTGAGCCCCCTTCCTATTCTATTACATCTAAGTATTCTCATTGGGCTAAAGCTATGGATTCTGAGTTTACTAGTTTGCAGCAGCAGCATACATGGTCTTTAGTTCCTTTGCCACCTGATAAGAATGTTGTGGGCTGTAAGTGGGTGTACAAAGTTAAGAGGAATAGTGATGGTAGTATTGCTAGGTTCAAAGCTAGACTTGTTGCAAAGGGCTACTTGCAGCAATATGGTCTAGATTATGATGAGACCTTTAGTCCAGTGGTTAAGCCTACAACTGTGAGGATTATTCTTGCTTTGGCTATTCAATTTGGTTGGTCTCTAAGGCAGTTAGATGTTTCTAATGCCTTTCTTCATGGAGTGTTGCAATAGGAGGTTTATATGAGTCAGCCACCTAAGCATAAGGATATCTCTAAGCCTCATCATGTCTGTCTCTTGCACAAAGCCATTTATGGTCTGAAACAGGCCCCTAGGGCTTGGTTTGACAGCTTTACCACTCAGCTCTTTCATCTAGGATTTCATGCTTCTTGTGCAAATAGCAATTTGTTCATCCTTATTCATTCACAGCATGTTGTCTCCTTACTCTTGTATGTGGATGACATTATCATTACTGGTAGTGATAAGGTTCTTGTTGTTGAAATTATTACTCAGCTTGAAGTCTCCTTTGCTCTCAAGGATTTGGGTCCTTTGCACTATTTCTTGGTCTGCAGATTAAGTATTCTGGTGATGGCATTTTTGTGCATCAGTCCAAGTATGCCAAAGATTTATTGTCTAAGTTTCATATGTTGGACTGTAAGCCTTGTTCTAATCCGTGTGCTTCTACTCATTCTCATGCTCTTGCTGTCAATCCTCTTCTCTCTTATCCAATAGCCTATAGAAGTCTTGTTGGTGCTTTGCAGTATTTGACCTTCACTAGGCCAGATTTGTCTTATGTTGTCCAAAAGGCATGTCAGTTCATGAATAAGCCTTCTTAACTTCATCTTGTTGCTGCTAAAAGGATCTTAAGATATTTAAGGGGTACACTGCACAAAGGGATCTAGTTTAGGCCTGGTTCTCTCACCCTTTCAGCTTATTGTGATGCTGATTTGGCAGGGGATCCTATTGATAGGAGGTCCATCATTGGCATGATTGTTTTCTTAGGAAATTCTCCTATCACCTAGTCTGCTAAGAAGCAGTCTGTTGTGTCTCGGTCTTCCACTGAAGCTAAGTACAGGTCCCTTGCTCTTACAACTGCTGAATTGTATTGGTTGTGTATGCTACTTCTCAAGGACTTAGGGGTTTATTTGCATCGCCCTCCTATTTTATGGTGTGATAACGTTTCAGCTCTTGCTTTGGCCACCAATCCTATTTTTCATGCCAAAACTAAACATATAGAAGTAGATTACCATTTTGTACAAGAAAAGGTGTTGAATAGAGGTATGGTTCTCAAGTATATTTCTACCTTGGATCAATTGGCTGATATATTCATTAAGGGCTTGCCTTCCCCTCATTTTCATGCTCTATCTTTCAAACTCATCGGGAATTCTCCCCTTCGTTTGAGGGAGGATGTAAAGGATGGTGGTGCTGCCTCAAGTGACTCTGTCAACAGAGCTGCAAACAGAGTCTTGGTTCATAGACAAGATTGCATAAACGGCTTGTAGTTTAGCCATGATATTGTAAACTTGTATGTAGTTTAGTATGATAGTTTTGACAACAGGATTAGTTACACTATTGTCCACGTGTATGTATTCTGTTAGTCTCTACAAGATATTGTTAGAGTAGTTTAGCTCTAAATCTGTTATAATTAGTGACCCTATATAAGTTGTATCTGATGTAATCTATTGATATAGAAAAGATTCAGTTTTTCATTTCTTCTTCTTCTAGAACATTCTCTCTAAAGAATCACAGTTCTCTTTCATCAGATACAATCAATCCCAAGAATCCATAAACAGTGAACTAAGACTAACAGACTCACAAGACAAAGAAAAATATAGCTAACTTGTCCTTCTTGTAATAATGACCGAAAACATTAAACAAACCATCTGTACATTGTGCGTCTGCGGTGAAAACACAAAGTCCACTATGTTTACTAGGGAGACTTAAACCAACTTTGTCCACGTAAATATTAAAATAAGTTAAAGAATTAGGAGTAGGACATTTTTATGTTTACACTGTACTTGAAATGTAAAACAAGGTGCTTAGCTCCTTTCACACTGGAACTTGATCGATAGAGGAATTATGACATCCAATCTTTAGTTCACGATCAGTTATTTTCTTTTTTCTTTTGTTCTTGGTTTCAAATATGAGGATTGGTATGTCCTCTATATACCATATTATAAATGAGCTGCATCTCTTCCAATGCACCGGCAAGTCTACCTTCAAACATAACAGCTTGAACCACATGTTTACCACCCATTGAGCATTCAAATGTATGAGTCATTTCTTTCACACACACCATAACCTATTTAATAGATACATGCATTAGGAAAGAATATTTAAGCTTTTCTTAATAAATTAAAGTTTAAATTGCTCAGTTTTTTTTTTTTTTTTTTTTTTTTTTTTTTTTTTCCAATTGCATGAAAAATGCTTAAACTGTATGTTTTGAGTTTATTAATGAGGACTGCATTATATTTCTCATTGGTCATGTAGCTATTTTAATTACTTTGGCTTGCATAGCTGTACAGACAAGCCGTTCTTTTCTCTGAATTGAGGTACTTGCATTTAAAATAGTTAATGCTGTCATGCCATGCGATCAGTCGAATGATACATTCAATTATACATGCCCTATGTTTAACCCTTGAAATGTTTTTGGTTGCTTATTGCTTAAAATATCCATGAACCATCACATTTTCATGTCCTAGAAATTACATTGTGTCATCCAACATTAATCAAAGAAAGTGTATGATCTTTCTCATGTTTCATAGCCCCGGGAAGTTTATGCATATTTCAGGATCAGATAATCTAATTACGTACCTATCCAAAAACGAGGGACAAGAATCACTCAACTTGCAGTAACTAGTGGAATCTGATCAAGAATATAACAGCACACTTATTTCCTTTGATCATTAGGAAGTTGAGCTTAACAAGCTAGCCCAAAAGGTACATATGCGTAGCATAACAACTACTTCCTGCAGTATTATTGAAGCAAGAGCAAAACTTGACTGCATGATCACTTTCACGTATCTGTTATTAATTAAGGTAGCTGTTTGTAACTAAAGAAAATAGCACAAGCGTTATTACTTTGATATTTTACAATCAGTCACTCTAGCACAATTGTTATTGATAAAAATAACTAGTACTGCAGAAACTTGCATTAATTCTTCGGGAATTCCTGCATCACTTGGTCAAATAAATTTATGCCAATGCCGTCATCATAGTATGAAATATATTGGGATACTGGAAACACATCTGGGATATATATACGTGTAGTCTGCTACAAATGGTTCAGTCCAAAAGTCTCCAAAGGCTTCTTCAAATGTTTCAAATGAAGCAAGACTGTCTTCTTCAATCCAATTTATGCCAGGTTTAGGTGAATGATCAGTACTGCCTAAGGAGGAGAATTTAGCAAAAGATACTTCTGGGGACAATGGAGAGCTTTCTAAGATATGGTAGTGGGCACTAGCATGAAGACTTTCAGTTTCGAATCTTTGCTTTGTATATTTCTTCCCGTGCATGTTTCCAAAGGCATTTTCAGATGTTTCCAATGAAGCAAGACTGTCTTCAGTGCAATTTATGCCATTTACAGGTGAATGATCACGGCTCAAAGAGAAGAGTTTTGTGGAAGATAGTTCTTTGGACAATGAAGAGCTCTCTAAGCTTTGGTGAGAGGAATCACTGGCATGAAGACTTTCACTTTCTGATTCTCTATTTTCCTTGGCTTTGCATAATTGTGAAGTTTCACTTTGCTCCTTCACCTCAGATGTTTTTGAATTTTGCTTTACATACTTCTTTAGGTGCGTGTGCCAATGGTTCTTTATCTCATTGTCTGCTCGTCCAGGTTATAAATTTCTAGCAATCATAGACCATCTGAAAGGAAAACAGTTCACATTCACTGAAGAATCTTAATGAAGGAGAGCAAGAAAACTGAAAAACAATATGGTTTTGTTTTTGTTTTTTCTTTTTCTTTCTGGTTTGTGAAAATAGATTTATTTGATTTCTAATTATTTTTCAAGTTAGAAACTTGACAAGACACGTATAATATTTACGGGAACTTGGAAGAAAACATATTATTGCTTTATGTTGATATTGGTTCATAAACTTAGGTCGATCTGAGGATCCTAAAAATTTATACTTATCAAGTTGCAAAAAGTAAGATGTTTCTATACTTGTTTCCAGCTTCTTCATGGAAACGGATACATAATGAAGTTTCATCATGCATGAACAGAAATTTGTTCCATGGAAAGAGTGAGAAACAACATGCAGGAAAATATGTTTTTCCTTAATAATGTTTGTCTTCTAGTTGAAAAAACTATAACTTTCATAAACAGAATTTTCAAATTCATATTCGCTGATAAAATTAAAATTTCACCTAGACATATGATAGAACTCTAGGTAAATTTGTTTAATTATTTAACAATAGCAAACCAAGACTGCATCCATGCTTCAAAATATATAATGTAGTTTTATACCCGCGAGCTTGGGAAGTTTGCACCAATTTGAGTGGCCATTGATGGGAATTTAGACCCCTTAAACAACCAGATTGCGTAGCCTAGATTAATTAGCCAAGTTGTTGCTTAGTCAAATTAAGCAATTCTAGGTTAAAACAATCTAAACAATCATATCAAGAATATAAAGCAGCGAAAAATAAATAACACAAGATATGATCACCCAGGAAACCACACGGTAAAAACCTGGGGAGGATTTGACCCACCGATCCTCAAGGCATAACAGAATTCACTATGAAAGAATTGAAATTCTTACAAAAGGACTACAAGCTCCCCGTTCGACTTCCTAATGCTACCCACCAGTAGAACTTCCTGACACGACCACGCGCAGGCTCCGAATCCACGGACTACTTCTTTTTTGAATTCCTCAATCAGCTACAAGCTCCCCGCTTGCTTTTCTTTTAAGTTCCAATGGTTGCAACTGTAATGATCTTCAAGATGTTGAAATCATCTCTACCTTGAAAACCCTAAGCTTTGTGTAAAGGAAAGCTCCTCTAAGATCTCACAAGAGATTCACACAAAACAGCAATGTATGAGCAACAAAGCAATATGGACAACCTTCAAAAACGTGGCTAGGGTTTTGTTTATATACCTAGGATAAAAACATAAAACCCTAAACGTTTAATGAAGTAGGGCTGAGTTGGAAATTCTGCAGAAAAATCAACCTGTGCGATTTTCGATCGATCGAGTCTATTCTTCGATCGATCGAGCCAGGCCGAAAGTCACAAGTACTTCTGCAGCCACTCGATTCCAACTTTACAATATTAAACCAACTTTGAACAAGTCTAAATAAGACTAAATACAATATTTTGATCATGGTTTGCCAACATTACAAATTAGAGTTCTAAATACATAAAATCCTAAGACCTTAGAACCTAACAAACTCCCCCTTTGGCAATCCGTGACAAAACCCTAATTAACAGCTCAAAGTTTTACAAATAAAAAGCCCTTTACAAAAATAATGCTCATAAATTCAAATTCAGCCCAACTACTATCCATCAGTTGCAAGTGTAGACAGCAGCTTAGTTGAATCAACCTGTATAATCCTGAAATACTCAACAAACGCATAAACGCATGTGTGACAGAAAAGAGTAAAACAACAGGTATAACATTCTTGTAAGATTCACACAATTCAAAATAAAGGCATATATGAATGATCAACTCAATCAATATAAATCAATACGCAGTGAATCACAAAACAACAAGAATCAATAAAAAATAACATGTATATCAATCAATGTTACTCCCCCTAACATGAATATCCCCAAAAAAAAATGATATACAAAGTGAAGCACCTAGATACAATCTAAAACTCCACTAGCTCCTCTAAAACAAAAAAAAAGCTCCCCCTAACTACAAAAACTCCACTACAAGTCAAAAACTCCACTCCACCTTTTTGTGACGGAATGCCAAAGGACAATCACAAGTCGCCATCAAAAGGAGGTGGTGAGGGTGAATGAAGACGCGCAAAATCAGCTCGGAGAGCACGAATCTCGTCCAGCAAGTCCACCAAAATCTGACCATGAGCCGCCTGAACGGTTATGACAGTCTCCAAAGTATGACGAACATCGAAGTCGGCCGAAGGAGGTGGAGGAATATCAGCAGCAGCAGCATCATCACCAACTGGATCAGGAATATCCTCACCAGCAAGACCTGCAGAAGAAGATGGAGGAGGTGCGCTACTAGAGGGCTCAGACCTAGGGTGTTTAGAACCAACTCGAAGATGAGCGGCCCTCTGTCTAAGAAAAGACGCACCTATAGGAGCTATCACATGAACGGGCTCAGAGGAAGGAAAGCCACTAATATCAAGATAAAGAAGAATCCTATGAATGAAAATAGGATGTACAAGAGCATGAGCAGAAGATGAACTCCTATAAACATCGTTCAAAGAACGAAGAAAAAGATGGGGAAAACTAATAGGAGCATTAGTAACCAGAGCGTACAAAAATACACACCTCTCAAGAGGAATAGTGTGAACATGGGAAATGGGCCAGATAGAATGACAAGCTATCCTAAAGAACAGATAGTGTAACCCGGAGAGCTCAGCAGAAGTGATCCGAGGATCAGAACCCCACTGGACAGTAGTCCCAGTGATGTAAGACAAGACATCACTAATCTCGGGAGACACGTCATATGGATAGACAGGATGCAAAACCAATAGTACCCCTAGAGCAGCAGCCACTATCTGAGGAGTAATGGTGTACTCTACGCCTCGTATCCAACTCTTGACTAGAGTGTTGGAATCATAGATGCGGATAGAGATGTTCGAGTAGAACTCTCTTATCAAGGCAGAAGGTGGAGGAGGATCAGAAACATCCACCAAGGGTAACCAACCCCTACGCTCAAGGTTTGCCCTAATGGCAGGATCAAGTTCATCTAAATGAACAGAACGCTCAGCCCATATCTTTCTCTTAACGTTCAGCTTCTCATAAATCTCTTGGTTTTTCTCACTCGAAAACTTCTCACGATCAAAGGATGGAGGGGGTGAAGGAGAAGGTGAGGGAACATTCCTACGGGCTCTAGTCTTCCTAGGCATTGTGCTAAGGAAAGGACAGAGACACAAAGTGAAAACCACAAAGAACAAGAGAAAACAAAACCAAGGGCAGACTGCAAATTAGCACAATAAAGAATATAGAACAAAAGAATCTATATGATGCATGAACAATAAAATGTTGTGATGCATGATCTAATGCAGTAAACAATTAAGTTTAATTGAGAGTAATTTGACAAAATTGGCTTGAACAGGGAATTTCTATCAAAAATCCCAAAAATTGAGAACCACTTGTTGAAATTTTTTAAATATAATGATGAATTGAGCATTACCAAACACATCACATAGATTATAATGCTTAATTACAACAACACAACAAGCCAATTTCATCAAATTCTACCCAATTTAACAAAAGCCCCAATTCGGATCAAGAACAATCCCTAGATTTTTCAATTTTTCACCAAACTCAAAATTGATCAAATTAACATGTAAGAATCATGTTTATGATGTGTCCCCACAAAAATCCAATGATCAATTGCATAAAATAAGGCTTGAATCACAGAAAATCCCAAATATGCAAAGTCCGAAAATCACCCTCAAATGCATGGATTTATGCATGAAAACATGAAAATAAATTCAAAAGGAAGGACAAAAGAGTCTTACCGGCTTGAGGAGAGAGAGATTTTGCAAAAACTTCGGAAGAAAACGACAAAAATCGCTATGTGGAGCCTTGCCAACTCGGAGAGAGAGAGGAAAAAGTTTGAAAAGTTTGAATAGTGAGTTTGAAAAAGTCATATCTGAACTTTTAAAAAAGCTTTTCCACGATATTCGATCAATCGAAAATTACATTCAATCGATCGAAACACACAGTCATTTTAAGACAAATGAGAGCACTTTTTCGATTGATCGAAAAACAGGCTGGATCGATCGAAATGGGCAAAGGCTCACTGAATTTTTCGAAAAATCACAGTTTTTGAAAAACACAAACCTAATTTTGAAAATAACTCCTCAAAGCATTAAATTGAAGAAACAAAATGCATGAGTATGAGATGGAATGCTCTTTCAAAAACCCAAAATTTTGAACCCAATTTTCTCATAACAAATTTCAATCAATCTCCCATTGAATTTTCTCAAGCAACAGATATGTTGTGCACAAATCTCAAGATAATTTCAAACTTGATTGGTCAGACCAAAAACACACACACTAGCATGTACAGTGTTTAACAAGGAGTAACTTGTGTAGTGTGTGAAACTAGTAGACAACTTGAGATACATGTGAGGTGATATGTGAATAGCAATCAAACACAAAGTCTACACAATTCACCACATAGAATTTAAAAGAGACTATCACCTAAAGAGTTACATCCTATAACTCCCACATCTCCTAGAACAAAAGCTTGCAATTATGTAAGTTTCTTATATTTTTGCCCCCTTAGTATGTGAAATATATTATGTGAAATGGCATCAAGCCTAAAAGTACACACCGGTTTGAATTAAGTGAATTGGCATCAAGCCTAATAGTACACACCAGTTTTAATTTAATTGAGGCTACACCTTATGTTCTTTTTGTGCATGTGCTACACTTTCTCGAGCACAAAATCTTATGATATGCACTAAGGTGTTCATGATTGGCTAGTGAACAGTGCTGAGATGGTTATTTATGCCTTTCTCAAAAGAATCAAGTCCGACAGTCAAAAAACATGTGACTTCAAGATCAAGACAAAGTGATTAATAACTACACACATCTTTCCCACACAACATCCACTACAAAGTTTCAACTAGTCAAGTGCAATGAATAAGTTCATCAAAGTTAAACAAGGTACACAAGACATGATATGTGTAAAAAGATAGACCAACCTTGTTTTTCAAAAATCAAGAAGAATAGTGTCAAACATAATTTTAGCTTTCTCTTTTTCCTTTTTTTTTTTATTTATTTTTAAATATTAAAAGAGAAAACAAATAAATCCTAGAATGAAATGCATGAATGTAATGCAATGCAAGTCCTAGAACAAAAACACAAAAAACAAAGAACAATGGTCACAAAGGAAAAGAGCAATGAAGCACAAGGACCATGTCAAAAAGACTCAATTAGTTCGAGTCTTTTGCATCCAAAACTTTTTAGATGCACCACGAGCATTGGAGTTCTTATTTACATTCAAGTGATTCCCAACTCCAGGATTGGAATAAAGGTTTAACACCTTTACCAATTCACCAATTAATGCCATAGGATCTTGTGCTTGAGGCACAGGCACTTTTGGTTTATTTGCTCTCTTATCAGCTTGAAGCTTGTAACAGTTAGGACGAATGTGTCCAGACTTACCACAATAATGACAAACCCATGCAGGTTTACCTTGCATCTTGTCCTTAGATTTGGTAGGCTCCTTAGGTTTAGAATCTCTTAAGTCTACCCTAATCTTCTTAGGTGGTGAAACTTCTACAGGTTTAACTACCTCACTCACAGGCGGTTTGACAGTTTCACTCACAACCTCACTCACAGAGGGTTCAAAAGAAGAAGAAGGAACAAAAGTAGTGGAATGTGGTCCAGAATCAGAAATGCTTTCAACATATCCTAACCCAGTTTTATCAGAAGGATACTTTTGAACATTCAGCATGTGATCAAGTTTAGAACTAGCAGATCTAGCAACAGATAAATCATGTTCCAAAGTTCTAATTTTATCAAGCAAAAGCATGTTCTCAGATTTAACATTATTCAAAAGCTCATTAGTATCAAACAGTTTAACAAGCAAATTTTTCTTTTCAAGCTCAAGAGAATCAATTTTCTTTAGGCCAAGTTCAACTTTCATAGCATCCTTTGCAGCAATTTTGCAAAGTTTGTTATAGGCCTCTTGAAGATCTGCATCTTCAGAGAGTTCCCCATCAGAAGGGTTCTCTTCAGCAGATATGCTTTCATTGACTATAGCAGTAGCCGTGAAAGCAATGAAGTTTCCATCCTTGTCACCACCGGACTCATCATCAGAAACCTCATTATCACTAAGGGTTACAGCCATAGCTTTACCCTTAGTCCTCAAGAATGTAGGACATTCAAATTTCACATGACCATACCCTTGACAGCCAAAACACTGAGGACCCAAAGAGTTATTAGAAGATTGACCAAAATTTTCTCTAGGTTTTTCAAAATTGTTAACCTCAGTGGGATCATTCTTCCTAAAATTTCTAGGTTCAGCAGTGTAAGTACCTCTAGCCTTTCTATTTGTATTCCTAAGAAAGTTCTTAAAGTTTTTGGCAAGATAGGCAATCTCTGTAGCAGAGAGCTCATCATCAAATCCACCACCATCAACATCATCAACTGACTTAAGAGCCATTGATTTGGATTTGTTCGCTTTAGGTAGGTCAGACTCATAGGATTGAAGAGATCCTACAAGCTCATCAACAGGGATGGAGTCCACATCCTTGCTTTCAGTGATGGCAGTCACTTTGGGTCTAAAGTCTTCAGTATAAGATGTAAGAATCTTCCTAACAATTTTAGGTTGATCATAGATTTCACCCAAATTAAAAGCAGAATTGACAATATCATTTAATTTAGCATAGAATTCATCAAAAGATTCATCGTCAGACATTCTAATGCTTTCAAATCTAGAAGTCAATTGTTGCAGTTTGTTTATCTTAACTGCCTTTGTGCCTTCATGCACAGTTTGGAGGATTTTCCAAGCAATATGAGCAACCTCAACATTAGAGATCCTCTTAAATTCCTCCATAGAAACAGCATTAAAGATGGCATTCATAGCTTTGCTATTGAAGCTTGCTGCTTCTTTTTCAGAAGTTTACCACTCACTCACAGGAGTAGCGGGCTTCTCCCATCCGTATTCAACGGAATTCCAAACCCTTTCATCAATGGATTTCAGGAATGCTTTCATCCTTACTTTCCAATAAGCATAGTTGTTCCCATCAAAATGAGGAGGAACAAACAGAGAGTGTCCATGCTCCATGACAACAGGGGTCAAGGATCAGCTCAGAGATTAAAAATCTCAAACAAAAAGAGCTACCTGCTCTGATACCACTTGATGGGAATTTAGACCCCTTAAACAACCAGATTGCGTAGCCTAGATTAATTAGCCAAGTTGTTACTTAGTCAAATTAAGCAATTCTAGGTTAAAAAAATCCAAACAATCATATCAAGAATATAAAGCAGCGGAAAATAAATAACACAAGATATGATCACCCAGGAAACCACATGGTAAAAACCTGGGGAGGATTTGACCCACCGATCCTCAAGGCATAACAGAATTCACTATGAAAGAATTGAAGTTCTTACAAAAGGACTGCAAGCTCCCCGCTCGACTTCCTAATGCTACCCACCAGTAGAACTTCCTGACACGACCACGCGCAGGCTCCGAATCCACGGACTACTTCTTTCTTGAATTCCTCAATCAGCTACAAGCTCCCCGCTTGCTTTTCTTTTAAGTTCCAATGGTTGCAACTGTAATGATCTTCAAGATGTTGAAATCATCTCTACCTTGAAAACCCTAAGCTTTGTGTAAAGGAAAGCTTCTCTAAGATCTCACAAGAGATTCACACAAAACAGCAATGTATGAGCAACAAAGCAATATGGACAACCTTCAAAAACGTGGCTAGGGTTTTGTTTATATACCTAGGGTAAAAACATAAAACCCTAAACGTTTAATGAAGTAGGGCTGAGTTGGAAATTCTGCAGAAAAATCAACCTGTGCGATTTTCGATCGATCGAGTCTATTCTTCGATCGATCGAGCCAGGCCGAAAGTCCCAAGTACTTCTGCAGCCACTCGATTCCAACTTTACAATATTAAACCAACTTTGAGCAAGTCTAAATAAGACTAAATACAATGTTTTGATCATGGTTTGCCAACATTACAAATTAGAGTTCTAAATACATAAAATCCTAAGACCTTAGAACCTAACAGCCATATCTCTGAACAAAACTTTTTAGCTTACAATCTTCTTCTGGAGTCCATGCACCTTTCTTCAATCCATTTTTGTCAGAGAAGGGGCCTCTCACCATCTCTCTCTATCTATGGTTGCTCAAAAATAATTAACACCTTCACTAGCTATTCTCAGTTTTAACAATGGAACTACACAAGACATTTTATGGGGACAATAGGGCCCTAATGAATGTGAAATCATGATCCCATTAAGGATTAAATATTATAAAATTTTGGTAAAGGAGCTAGACGCCTAGACTACGTTAATGTGGCACAAGACTTGGAAAAACAGATATAGGGTAACTACTAGGTGAATTCCATCACATTTTTTTGATAATTGGGGTTATAACATCATTATAGGTTTGTGTAAAGGTTCAGCATTAAATCCATATCTCTTTACACTAATAATAAATTTAAAGTTTATTTGCCTAAAATTTTTAGCTTTTAGCTTTTCGCTTGTGTTTAAGTTTTTAAAAAATATATATAATAATAGCAAAAATTAACTTTTAACTTTTTGTAACACTGTTAGGTTTTAGATCCCTGTAAACTAAATTGTTTAACCTAATTAATTAACTAAGTGAATACTTAAGTTTATTATTCAGATCTAGGTTAAAACAATAAAGTCATATCATGTAAAACAGCGAAAAATAAAAAACTCAATGATATGATCACCCAGGAAAACCAAATCGGTAGAAAACCTAGGGAGGATTTAATCTAGCTATCCTCAAGGTAAAAAGCAAATCCACTATAGAGAATCGAAGTTTACAATAAGACTTAGACCACTAACATCCTATGGCTACCACATGTAAAACTTACTGACACGACCACGTACAATCTCCGAATTCACGGACTCCTTCTCTATCAGGCATTTTCAACACAAGCACTCACACTTGTGATAAAAAACACAAACTCTCCTGTTTGTGACTCCAAGACCACCCTTAAAGGTTTAGATCATCAACACCTTTGATGACTAGAGAAGGTAGCAACTTCTACAACACCGGATCTTGAGATTCTTCAAGGAATAACATCGGTAAAAGACATAAGAGAGTTTTTTGGATACAAAACCCTAGATACAAAACAGACTTACTCTTCTCTCACTGAAAATCCTTATTAAAAATGTGCTTAGGGTTTCCTTTATATACTAGAAGAAGTATATCTGAAACCTTAATCCTTTTGGGGCTTGAACTGCTGTTGGGCCGAACTTAAAATTCTGCAAACCCGTATTTCGATCAATCGAGCCTGTCTTTCGATTGGTCGAACCAGGAAAATTCTGAAATCTTCTTTCTACAGCTTACTAGTTCTTAAATTTTGACTTGAATCACCTTGAACATTGTCTAATAATACCTATAGACTCTAAGATCTATATCTAGACAAGTTTGTGTTCACAATTTGCTAATTGTTCTAAACTTTTAGAACCTAACAATCTCTCCCTTTGGCAATTCGAGACAAAACCTACATACAAAATGAAATACTTAAATATAAGAATAACCTAATTCAATAAAAATGCCCAAATACAACAAAAATTTTAATCTAAGACTCCTAACCTAGAAGTTGCAAGAAGAGGTATGTTGGGAAATTTAGACCCCGGTTGATAGAATTAACAAGTTTTAAACCCAAGTTGTTAATTAGATTTATTATGAATAAAACTTGTTAAAACAAACAAAGATCAATATCATGTCAAAATCATGCAGCGGAAAAATAAATAAGACAACATATGATGACCTAGGAAAACCAATGAAACCAACTAGTTTCACAGTAAAAAACCTGGGGGGAAACCTTCCCAAAAAGCAATCCACTATAGTAAAGAGAAGTTTCAGATCTAGTACAAAACCTTTGTCCCTAGACTCTACAATCCCCGTAGAAGAACTTACAGCAGAAACCTTCTATTGCTTCAGAACCTCTGAACTCTTCAATATATGAACGCCACCCTTTTTGTTGCACGGATCCCAGTACGTGACTAACTCCTTTGCACGAATCCCAATACGTGACTCACTCACCAACTTAAGGAAGAAGAATGTTGGCTGCAAAGTTCTTCACTTCATCAACAATGAAGATCAAGAAGCACTTGGTTACAAAACCCTAAGGCGCAAAGACGCAGTAGCTTCTTTAAGAGAGAATAAGGCATCGGTCACCTTTTGCATATGTTCTCCTTGTATTCTTTTTTGTGACGACCTCTAAAATAAGCCTTATATAGGTCTAGGGTTGTAAGAAAAGAAACCCTACACAAATACAAAAGCCTGGCCCAAAAATCATATCTGAAAATTCTGACTTCCCGTAACCTCGATCGATAGGGAGGTGTCGAGGAGGTGTCGAGATTTAAACCTCGATAAATAGCTAGCTGTCGAGAGGTGTCGAGCTATCTGTCAGCAGGTGTCGAGCTATCTGTCCAACTTTATTAAACACATTTTCTTCACTTGTTTCTTGGTTCAATCTTCATGGCTTTAATACTAGACTTGAACAACATGTTTCTTCAAGTATTAAACACAACTTAGATCTACCCAAATACAAGTAAAGTGCGTTTTGTCAAAGGATTAGCCAACTACATAAAATAGTGACATATGTTCCTAACAAGTGAAACACGTATGTCCTAACAAGGTAGAAGATCTTGATCATAATGTACCTGTCTTTCCTAAAACACTCAAAAGAACATATTAACGCATGTGTGGAAAGAAAGACATATAAACAAAAAATAATCAAACTAAAGCAAATAACAAATATACAAACTAACTCTCCCCCTAAGTTAGATTCATCAAAAAATTTTATTTTCTCCCCCTTTCAAAAACAATTTCAACTCCCCCTAAACAAAAAAAATAGGATTCCCACATTTCATCTATTTCTCCCCATTTTTGTCACGTATTAACAAAGACAACTCAAACAAAGAGTAAATAATAAACACATTTAACATAAAATTTACCAAATATTTTAATAAACATTCTACAAATAAGTTATCAAAAACTACCAAATACCCAAACATATATAAGATCGATTCAAGTTGAAATCCCTGTGCATATATATATGCCATTTGCAGATTATATAATTTTAGTATATGAAACTAGATAGGGAATTAATGTCAAGTTAGAAACTTTTGGATTAAGATAGCTTGACCCAAGTTAATTAATTCAATTACCCAAGTTGATTAATTAGGTTCAATTATATGCAAATCGTGGAGGCACCAACAAATCACCAAAAATACTAAATGCAACGAAAAATAAATTTGACACACTAATTTGTTGACAAATGGGGAAAATCTTGCAAGGTAAAAACTCCACCGAGTGATTTTAAGGTCACCACTCCCAAGAATCCACCATTCAACAATCAAGCGGTTACAAAAATAAGGAATCTTACCAACTACCCTAGCCTATCTCGAAATACCAACCTACAGTTGAACCTTTGCTCCAATACCCAATTGGACTTGATCTTGTAATAGTCTTCTTTCCCTTTAATGCACAAACCTCCAATTTGTGACTGAGTTTTTGCACGGATCCTAGTACGTGACTAACTCCAGCAACTTGAACAGATGTTGTTGGCCCCAAAATTCTTCACTTCATCAACTATAAAGATCAAGAAGCACTTAGTTACAAAACCCTATGGCGTATAAACGCAGTAGCTTCACATAGGTCTCTTGGTCTCTATATCCGTATCTGACGGCTTCTTAAAATAAGCCTTATATATATCCAGGGTTGTGAGAAAAGAAATCCTAAACAAATACACAAGACTGAACCGAATTTCAAATCTGAAAATTCTGAAATCATAGTTCTCGATAGATCGAGCTGCTGTCGAGTTATCTATTGAGTTTCACATTAAGTCTCGATATCAAGCTTCTGTCGAGACTTAATGAACAGTTTTTCTTCACTTGTTTCTTAGACCAATCTTCATGTCTTTAATTCTTGACTTGAACAACATGTTTCTTGAAGTACAAAACCCATCTTAGATCTACCCAATTACAAGTAAAGTGCATTTTGTCAAATGATTAGCCAATTACAATAAAATATGACCCTAACAGAAACTTAAAGAGATACTTTAGAATCCTAAAGCTTTCAATTAAGTAGGACTAAAATACACTTGATGGAATTTAAATTTAGTAATATTAGAAACTAAGATGAGTGAGTTATAAGACTTCATAGTTAAAAGATACCAAAGAGCAAGGGCTTTTGATATCTTGGATAAATAATTCATTAAGATGGAGAGATTTAAGAAAATGTGAATCATAGGATAAGAGCAAGGTGGAGAATGTGGAAGTCAGTAGTATTGTGTGATCATAAACTACTTATAAAATTTTAATCATAGGATAAGAGTAAGGTGGACAATGTGGAACAACATATTAGTAGTATTGTGTGATCATAGAATACTTATAAAAAAAAAAATTTAATTATATAACTATAAGACCAACCATGCTCTATTGTTCTAAATGTTGGGATGCTAAGACGTAACATAGTTTAAAAAGAGCAAAACTGAAATGAGACTATTTTGATGAATAAGAGTGTATTTTTATATTATTTTTCCATATCCTAATGGCTCCTATGCTAAGCTAAGATTAAAAATCATGTCTTGAACAAAAGATAATGAATTTAGAAACTCAGTTACATATGGCAAATGTGGGAAAAAATTGGCAAATGCCCTTTTTGAGCAAAAATTGTAGCATTTTCCCTCTTTCCCAAACTAATTAGAGAAATGCCCCTCTTTTGTAACTCGATTTGAGATAAATCGAGTAAAAAAAAAATTCTGAAGCCCTATAGTGGCGTTTTAAGGAGACTATAGTGACGTATTAAGGACCTATAGTGGCGTTTTGTAACTCGACCTCCATGAACTCGAGTTATAAGCAATTTTTTTTATTTTTTTTATCAATAACTCGAGTTCATGGAGGTCGAGTTACAAAACGACACTATAGGTCCTTAAAACGTCACTATAGGCTTCTTAAAAATGCCACTATAGGGCCTAACTAGATTTATCTCAAATCGAGTTTCAAAAGATGGGCATTTCTCTAATTAGTTTAGGAAATGAGGCAAAATGCTACATAATTTGCACGAAAATGGCATTTGCCCATTTTCTTCGGGAAATGTGTTAGGCACCACACAATGCCTATCTTTCATTAGTACTTTGTTTTGAATTGCTCCTATGATTCACTATTTGAAAAGTAACTTTAACATTTGGCATTTGAAATTTGAAATTTTGAGATAACTTTTGAAAATGATCTATGCATGCTTTTCTTTAAACTAAATAGGAAAGAGAAATAAATTGCATTTGAATTAAAAACATCTACCTAGCTTCTTTAGTATGGCTGCTATGGCATAGAAAACTTAAATTTTGCAATTTTTTCTTCTATGTAATTTTTCATGAAAAAGCAAAAAGTGACATCGTTCAAATTTTCTCATATATGAGATTTTGCAAAGCTAGTGAGTCAATGGAACATTGTGTAGTGGGTTTATCATGAAAAAAATAGGGGAAACTACAGTTAACCCACCTGTGGTTTGGCCCGTTTTAACAATGCTCACCCGTGGTTTGAAAATTGTCACTTAACCCACCTGAGGTGGCCTCCGTTAGACCCCCGTTACCCACCTCTGCCATTTCTGTTAAAAAATCTCCTTTATTATATAAGCCAAAATTAGAACTGAATTAGAATCCTAAAAAAAAAAAAGGAACAAGTTCTCTCCCTCTCTCTCTCTACGTTAGAACCCCAAAAATCCCCAAATCCATAATCCATCAAAATCGAACAGGTAAAGCCTCAAGATTTGAAGCTGTACATGAACATCAAAGACCAGCAAGGCAATGAATGGTGGAGATCTGTTCCTTTCATGCATCCTTCAACTTTTGAAACCATCTCTATGGAAGAAGATCTCAAAAACAAGGTAAAGTTTGATCTATGTGTGAAAGGAAGAATATAATAAGGGTGAAATTGAAGATATCCTACTTGTTTTGTTTGGAAGTAGTAGAATAAGGTGGTTGGTTACCTTAGAAGCCCTGAGTTGATTGACAGCCATTGGAAGAGAATCATGAGATAGTATTAAGCGAGAGAGGGCACCAGTGCTTAAACCAACATATTTGGCTACTTCCAAAACAGAACCATCCACTGCTAAAATTAAATTCAGGAGAGCTTGCATTCCCTGTTTGTTTGTAACAAAGATAAAGATAAAGATGATTGCTTTGTAATTTGTTTCAAAATGGGTAACAAATAATAGAAATACGAACGAACCAAAAGGAACTTGGGGTTATTGGGTCCAATCTGGGGACCAGAAGATGAAGATCTGAGAGTGGACTTGAGAGGAAGAATGGCAAGGAGATCAGGAGGCGGTGAATAGGTGTGAATATCGACAGTTTTACTTGCTAGGTTTTTCTGCAGATGTGAATAGGTGTGTGTGGGGCCCGAGGGCCTGGTGACCTTGGCCCACTTTACGTCCGGCTCATGGCCCATTCCGAGGAAGAAGGCTCGTCCGAGGAAGATGCGTGGGAGCCTACACTTTAAAAACCCCCCGCCGAGGATAACCCTGTCCTCAGCAGACCGAGACTAGTTTCAGATGGGGAAACGGGCCCAGGACAGGTTGTCACCTCCACACTAAATGCGCTCACCTAACCCTCTGGCCGCACTAATGGAGATGTGACTTTTGGACAGGGTAACCTTGATTATTGTGAATTACTTGAGTACTGATAGTGCTATTGATGGGATGGACAGTCAGAGGGAAAACGCATGGATAATCAACAGATGGAAGGGAGAGATGGGAGAAGGAGGACTATATAAGAGGGACCAATAGAACAGCAAAAGGGGTGGAAGAAAAAAGGGGAAGGGGAGCTCCTCGGACCAATGCCGAGGAGCAATTTTGAGAAGGAATTTAAGTACACTGGCCTTCAATGGTGATGGGTTCATTGTTGGATTCCGTTTGCCTGCAAGGGCCAATTTCTTCAACCCACTCTCTAAAAATGTATTGTTTGGGGCCTTACAAATTGAGTCCTTACAAAAGGGGAGCTCCTCAGACCAATGCCGAGGAGCGATTTTGAGAAGGAATTTAAGTACACTGGCCTTCAATGGTGATGAGTTCATGGTTGGGTTCCGTTTGCCTGCAAGGGCCAATTTCTTCAACCCATTCTCTAAAAATGTATTGGTTGGGACCTTACAAATTGAGTCCTTGCAGTTGGCACCGTCTGTGGGAAGAATTTGTGCACTAGCAGGCGCAACGGACGATAGTCCCTAGGTGGTTAATTGACGAAAAGTTCACAAGAAAGCGTATAAAAAAAAAAAAGCACCATTGTAGAAAAATAGAAGATTCAAAGGAAAAGAGAAGAAAAATAGCAGTATTTTATTAGATGAAAAGGAACTACAATATACAAACAAAGGCTCAGACAGACTTGTTTTTAAGCCAATTCTACAAACAAAGGCCCAAAGGGGCCTATTTTAAAGCTAACTAGAGGGAAGGGGGCTGAGGCAAGCCTGTTTTAAGGCTACCAACAACGTCCAAGCCGGTGCGGTGGTGCTAGCACGAAGAGAGGAGCAGATGCAAGGGCGCCGGGCGGCCCTTCCTTGTGATGTTCCCTTGATTCTCCTCCAACCACACGGTGGTTAGCCGTTGGAGACGGCAACACTCGAGCACCAGACATGACGTATTCTTGCACGCTTCCACCGACGTGGGGGCGCCCCAGGGAGGAGCGTTATGTACTTCAAAGACCTCCCTCTTGGCCGCTGTGCATGGCACCATGAGGGTGACGCACAAATTCGGCCGCGCCGGAGATCTGACAACTACTCTCTGTCGAGGAAGGAGAACTTTGGGCCTGTGCACCCTCACTCCCATCCAGGGCCGCTCCATTTCTCCAAACTCTTATCACAATTTTGGCAGGGTTATTGAGGGGGCTCTGAAAGTTGAGATGACATGTTTCCAGGTGTATTAGAGGGTTCGTAGAGCGTAGAACGGCATTTCCCCCATGTAGCCTTAAATAGGGGGTGAAAATTGATAGGAATTGATGTACGCAGAATTTGAAAAGAAGATTATCGGCGACATTAATCCTGACCAAATTCCAAGGCGCCTATCAACCGTTTGATCTGCATCAGTCCAGGAGAATGTTAATGAGAGCGCGCCTCGTGTGTTGAAACGTCAAGCGCGGAACGCGAGCAGTCATGAGGCGCCTCGTAACTGATGAGGGCAGAAACTTGAACTGAAGGTGGCGTCACTGCCACGTGTAAGGTTAGAGTCCCAAACCAACCTCGCCCGGGGCACTGCAGGGTTAATGGTCCGGTCCATACAATGCCCCACTTCCGATGAGGCACGGCCGAGGCCATCATCGCGCCAAGTATGGCCAACGCTAAGGATAATCTCCTTCGCCCAATACCTGGGTACTAGACAGAACCAGGGTATTGCATGGTCCTCGGACTCAAACCTATGGGGAAACTAGCTACTTACAAAAGAACAGAAATGTTAGACAGAACTAAGGTATTACATGGTCCTTGGACTCGAACCTATGGGGAAACTAACCACTTAAATATACCTGGGTACTAGACAGAACCAGGGTATTGCATGGTCCTCAGACTCAAACCTATGGGGAAACTAGCTACTTACAGAAGAATAGAAGTGTTAGACAGAACCAAGGTATTGCATAGTCCTCGGACTCGAACCTATGGGGAAACTAACCACTTAAATATACTTGGGTACTAGACAGAACCAGGGTATTGCATGGTCATCAGACTCAAACCTATGGGGAAACTAGCTACTTACAGAAGAACAGAAGTGTTAGACAGAACCAAGGTATTGCATGGTCCTCGGACTCAAACCTATGGGGAAACTAACCACTTAAATATACCTGGGTACTAGACAGAACCAGGGTATTGCATGGTCCTCGAACTCAAACCTATGGGGAAACTAGCTACTTACAGAAAAACAGAAGTGTTAGACAAAACCAAGGTATTGCATGGTCCTCGGACTCAAACCTATGGGGAAACTAACCACTTAAATATACCTGGGTACTAGGCAGAACCAGGGTATTGCATGGTCCTCGAACTCAAACCTATGGGGAAACTAGCTACTTACAAAAGAACAGAAGTGTTAGACAGAACCAAGGTATTGCATGGTCCTCGGACTCGAACCTATGGGGAAACTAACCACTTAAATATACCTGGGTACTAAACAGAACCAGAGTATTGCATGGTCCTCGGACTCAAAACTATGGGGAAACTAGCTACTTACAGAAGAACAAAAGTGTTAGATAGAACCAAGATATTGCATGGTCCTCGGACTCAAACCTATGGGGAAACTAACCACTTAAATATACCTGGGTACTAGACAGAACCAGGGTATTGCATGGTCCTCGGACTCAAACCTATGGGGAAACTAGCTACTTACAGAAGAACAGAAGTGTTAGACAGAACCAAGGTACCACATGGTCCTCGGACTTAAACCTATGGGGAAACTAGCTACTTACAGAAGTGTTAGACAGAACCAAGGTACCGCATGGTCCTCGGACTTAAACTTATGGAAAATTAGATATTTGCGGAAGAATAAAAACATTAGATGGGACCGCGTTGTAGTACGGTCCTCAGATGCAAACTCGAAAGACAGCTGATTATCTCATGAGACTAAGTCCAGAACAGAATCAAGGTATTGAGCAAAATATTAAAGTATAACAAGTAAAAGGAAGCATCAATCAATGAGTTAGAAGCAAACCATTGAATATATCTTTCAAATAGAAGGCATGTAGTTTCGTTACACGTCACCAAGGTGAAAAGCAAAATGAAATGAAAAAGAAAACAAATAAGAATGCCCCATGCTGTCATAACGGGGTGGTCCAACAAAATGTTTTACTCCCCTAGCTCGCTGGGGGGCTTGTCTTGAAGAGCCTGTTGAAAGACTTTGATTAACTACAAGGGACCCTGACTCGGGAAAGCTCCTTCAGGAGACCCCTCTAGGGTATGGGGGAAATTGGGGGACAGATGAGGGCATTTCTTGACCGTCAGTTCCAACCCCCTCCAACGCTCTACGGGGCTCAGCCTCCTCAAGAGGTATGCCAGCTGAAGATGTGTCCTCGGCAGTGTTGGCCCTACTTTCACTGACCGCTAGTAATACAGAACCTTCCTCGGAGATGGTGGGGACAACCTCACGGATTGCGGGGGGGTAATATACCCTCTCTGCCTTCCTAAGGTCTGACGAAGCATCAACTCCCGCTTGGTTGAGAGCTTCATTCCAAGTCTGGGAACAAAAGCGCCTGCATACTTCAGGGACTTGAGCCTTGAAGGTGGCTTCAGTCCTGGCCACCCCCTCAGCAAAGACCTCTTCCTCCGCCTGTTCTACGGAGCGCTCTGCATCTATTCTTGCAAACTCAGCCAGATCTTTGGCCCTCACGGCCTCGTCCCTGGCATACTCGACGACACCCTTTGTCCAGATCGCCTCGGCTAACTTTTTCTTCAGGTTGGAAATGTCCTCCCTGGCAGACCGCAATTGGCCCTTGACATCATGCAAGCGCTTTGTTTGATCCTCGGCCTGCCTTATGGCCGCGATTAGGTCAGAGGCCGCGATGTCCCTAGCCTTTGTCATCTCCTCAAGACTTTCAGTAGCCTTCTTCAAATCTGCCTCGGATCTCTTAAAGGTATTCGCAGCCTTCAAAAACTTATCACGCTCCTTTGCCAGAGCGCTACCCTGGCCGTCGACCTCCTCATCCAGCTTGAAAACAGCCTAGATAGCTTGCCAACCGAAGTAAATACGCTGTAAAGGGGAGGGGAGGTGCCAGGTAATAAAATTCAAACGAAATAAACAAGTATCAAACGTCTTACCATGCCCAGGTATCTCTTGAGGTTTTCAGCAACCTCTGGCCCCTTCATGTTCCCAAGCTCAGCCATGTCGGCGGGAAGGAGAAGGGACCTTTCCAAGGCGTCAGCTACCCATGCCCCCTCGCCTCCTCGGAAGTCCCGTATAGTAGCATCATCCCTCAGGGGTTCTCCATGGAGCATGGCAGCGGGCAGCGAGGCCTGGGGCTCGGACGGTTGAATAATTTCTTTCCCTTTTCGCTTACCACCCAGCCTCAGTTGTTTAGAGAGTCGTCGGGCTTCATCCTCCTCTGGAGAGGGATGGGATCTGCCCCTATCCACTAGGTCTTTGCCCTTGGAAGACTTCTTCCTTTTTGGTTCGGGGGACTCAGGCCGAGATTCTAAGATTGGAGGAGTGTGTAAAGACCTGGCCTGCGCAGGCGAAGGCTGAGAGCTTGGTGGCGGAGGCTCAGGTTGTGACCCCATCGGCACCCCCTTCCCTGACTTGCCCTCAAGTAGGTCAAGAAGGCTGATCGAGGGCTGTCTCCTAGGACCCATCTCAATTTGGGTATCAACCCTCGGGCTGATCAACTCTATCAAATACACCGAACTCGACCTCAAGCGAGCTTAGTTCGGCCACTTCCTCTCTTTCCCCCAAGCTCCTTCCCTCGGCCTCTGCCGCTTTATGGAATAATGAAGAGCCTACCAACGAAATGCCTTCTGAAATAGAAGATCCTTCGGAAAGTGCAAAACCGTCCTTTACCACAACGATTCGCCTAGGCCAAGGATCTTTTGGGCGGCTCTAATCTGGTTATCGGCCTTGTTCAGAAGAAGCTCCTTCCTAAAAGCGGTTTCCAAGTCCTTCTTGTTAACCAGAGGAAAATGACGCGCGGAGGCATGCGGATCTGCAGAAAGATAACCAAACCTCCTATGATCGATCAACCAAGGAAAATTCTGTGCTACAGAAAGTAGAAGACTTATAGAAATGGTGAGATTCTCCTTTGGCAAGCTTTTTACGTTGGAAAGGGGCGCTTGTTAATGTGGAAATTGGACCAACTTCAGAATATATTCACCGAAGTTCATAGGCGCGCAAATGAGGAGGCCAAGCGGTTCAAACGAATATTTATATCTCCAATTAAGGTTAGCCAAATGTAACTTCCCGCCCATAAAAGCAGGAAATCCCTGCCAGGGGATTACCATCACACCATCGGAGGAGGGAAACATGGAGCCGCCGAAATTTAATGCAAACGCGCACTGAGTCTCGAAGCGCCAAAAACTTACATGTAGTAGATAGAAAGACCCCAACACTGACATGGACCGAGGTTTGGCGAATCTTGAGGGGGCTCAGGAATATCAAAATCCTCCTCCCCGTCTGAGAACACAGACAGCGGGATTTTGAGGGGCTATTGTGGGGCCCGAGGGCCTGGTGACCTCAGCCCACTTTACGTCCGGCCTATGGCCCATTCCGAGGAAGAAGGCTCGTCCGAGGAAGATGCGTGGGAGTCTACACTTTAAAAACCCCCCGCCGAGGATAACCCTGTCCTCGGCGGACCGAGACTAACTTCAGATGGTGAAATGGGCCCAGGACAGGTTGTCACCTCCGCACTAAATGCGCTCACCTAACCCTCTGGCCGCACTAATAGAGATGTGACTTTTAGACAGGGTAACCTTGATTATTGTGAATTACTTGAGTACTGATAGTGCTATTGATGGGACGGACAGTCAGAGGGAAAACGCATAGATGATCAACAGATGGAAGGGAGAGATGGGAGAAGGAGGACTCTATAAGAGGGACCAATAGAACAGCGAAGGGGGTGGAAGAAAAAAGGGGAAGGGGAGCTCCTCGGACCAATGCCGAGGAGCAATTTTGAGAAGGAATTTAAGTACACTGGCCTTCAATGGTGATGGGTTCATGGTTGGGTTCCATTTGCCTGCAAGGGCCAATTTCTTCAACCCACTCTCTAAAAATGTATTGTTTGGGGCCATACAAATTGAGTCCTTACAAAAGGGGAGCTCCTCGGACGAATGCCGAAGAGCAATTTTGAGAAGGAATTTAAGTACACTGGCCTTCAATGGTGATGGGTTCATGGTTGGGTTTCGTTTGCCTGCAAGGGCCAATTTCTTCAACCCACTCTCTAAAAATGTATTGTTTAGGGCCTTACAAATTGAGTCCTTACAATGTGAATATCGACAGAAGATGAAGATCTAAGAGTGGACTTGCTGGGTTTTTTTTTTTGCAGATTTTTTTTTTTTTTTTTTTTACTTGCAAATCTCGGTTTTTTTTAGAGAACCCAGCAAAAGAAAGAGTGTTAGAGTTTTATTTTGTGATTGTTTTATGAAGAATTATGTAGTCAATTTTTGGATTTAGCAGTGAAAGGCTAGCAAATCTCTGGGTGTATGTTCACAAGAATTTGTGGATTTATTTGTGACTGTAGGTGTATGGGTTTTCTTTTATGTTTTATGTGAAGAAGAAGAAGAAGGGGAGAAAAGAGGAGAGAGACATAAAATATAATAAAAAAGACACATTTACCCCTATTTTTAACGGTGAAAAGAGAGAGGTAGGTAATGGGGGTCTAACAGAGGCCACCTCAGGTGGGTTAATTGACAAATTTCAAACCATGGGTGGGCATTGTTGAAACGGGCCAAACCACAGGTGGGTTAACTGCAATTTCCCTAAAAAACTATCAAAAAATGATTTAAACTTTGCATGTGACCGATATAGGAAGACCACCCAATCAATTTATATCTCTATAAAAATGGTTCGCGTACACATGAGTGACATGACCGACTTAAGCATTAAACAAATCAACGGAAATTCAAGACTAAATTCTGTTTGGATTGAACTTATTTTGCTGAAACTGAAAACTGAAAACTGAAAACACTGTAGCAAAATAATTTTTAAATGTGTGAATAGTACCGTGGGACCCATTTTTAATGAAAAAGTTGCTGAAAAGTGAAGTTTGTAGGACTCATAAACAGTGCACACGTACACTGTTCACTGCTGAAAAGTCAAAACATGCGGCTGCTAAAAAAAAAAAAACCTGAAAACGGACTATAACCCAAAACGTGGAAGTAGAAGTGTATCCAAACCCCACCTAAAAGGGGTAATAATAGGACCCACAATTCATGTGAAATAGGGAGTACGCATTTATGATATTCCTATAGTATTCAAAAATTTTCTGATTAAAAGGTGCTTAAAGCGGCCCATAGATATCATTTATTATTTGTAGAATATATTATTAGAAAGATCTAGAATATATCTGAAAGTTCAAAATGGGTATGAAACACCCTTGAACGTTTAGACCCCAAATTACAAAATTACCAATTCAAGCTTTATATCAAACAATTAATGTGCGGAACATGATAACAAGCTTAAAACAGAATTGATAAACAATCTAAGCTAAATATAAACACATCCACAGCAGTAAATATAAGGCAAAGATAAAGGGAAGAAAGATGCAAACACACAGACAACATACGATGTGTTATCGAAGAGGAAACCGAAGTCCTCGGCGTAAAACTTCTCCGCCGCCCTCCAAGCGGTCAAATAATCCACTAAAGAATGTAGTTGGGATACATAAACAGCAGAAGACCCTCCAAGCCTAATCTACCCAAGTACCTAAGCCCTCTAAGCTTCTTGCTCCAACGAGGTTACGCCGAACCTATTTCTTCTTTAGCTTCCTAGATTCCGCTACTAGATCATAGCATCAACCAATGTATATTGGTTCCTTCCAAACTGCTTCCCTTAGCACCAAATGAGCCTTCTCACAAACGTAGGTGTGGTGAGAAAAGGATTTGGTCAAAAACCTCTCAAGGGTATGATTATGGAGAGGAAGAGTGTAGAGGAATTTGTAGAGTCTCTAAGGTAAAGATTGGGGATGAGGCAATCTTGTTTTGCTCTAGGGTTTCTCTCACAAAATTCTCTCTGGAAGCTCTCTCAATATCGTGGGTATAAGGGTCTATATATAGTGGGGTGAGAAAAGAATACGAAGAGACAGTTTTTGCCAAACAGGCTAAATTGGCGGCTTGGTCTCGCGGCTTGTCCAAGTCGCGAGTTCAAGTCGCAACGTAACAGTCTGGCCAGCCTGGGACTTTTGTCCTGTAGTGTGACAGCTAGCGCGATCCTTCAGCTTCCCTGTGTGCATCTCACGTGCCTACATTTGGTGGCTTGCCAGTCTCGAGCCACCCGCGAGTCCTAACCGCAAAGCTCTATTTCTTTGCACATACTTGAGCTTTTCTTCACATCTTCTCACACACTACCCTTACAATAATCCCACCTAATTACAGGGTTACTAAATGCTAATTACAAGCAAATTAGCACGGAATAAAGCCAACAAGATGGTTGATAAATTTCAACCTTACAATCTCCTGCTTTGGCTATTCCGTGACAAAATCCTAAAACAAACTCTAGACTTAACGCGTGAGTTGGGAACAGTTGGAAAACTCACTCACACCTAACTCTAGAATCTGTGAAGCTTTAGAACCATAAGAACAAATAACTCCTGAAACACAACAAGACAATAAGTTCATTGTATGCAGAAAACTTGTAATGCAAATGGAGCAAGCATAATGCGATCAAGCACAATGGAGTAAAGCAATAAACCATGGCAAGACCAAAATAGGTAATCACTATAACCAAGTGATCACAATGCTCATTCACACTTGGAATGAACATCCGGACATTCAAGATGACAAACACAAAGGCAAATCACTTGAATGATCAACACTCAACCAGTGCACAGTACAAGAAGTATGTGCATCTAGGAAAAATCCTACAATGGCACAAGAGTGACAGTACTTAAAAAGGAATGCATAGCATTAGGTTAGAAGTACTGATTAAACAACGCACAAAGGCTGCATGAAGCATGGCATAAACCACAAAGGCCTACAAGTGCAAAAAAACAAACCCTTAAAGCTTACAAAAGCAACATGGGTACAAGCAAACAAAAATAAAATTCTGAAAAAAAACATCGTATAATATAAACTAAATAACTTAAAGAAGTACCAGTTAACCACACAATTTCCAAAAGTGTTAGAACCATATCTACACAAGAGTTCATAATAACTAGTGAACAGATTAACAAGTAAGTGTGTGAGTGTATGTCAACTATATCAGTTTCCTCCCTTTTTGAGCACACAACTCCCCCTTTCAATATGCACACTCCTTTTCATTCTTGTGCTTCTCTCCTCCTTACTGTGTGCTGCTCTCCCCCTTTTTGGCACGAATAGCTAAAGACTATCTTCTAGCTTCTGCTGAATGCTATCTAGTTGTAGCTCAATAGTTCCAAGATGCATTTGAGTTTGACTGTGAAAGGAGTTCAGAAGCCGTTCCAAATCAGAAATCTGATGAAACACATTTTCGATGAAGTAACTTTGCTTCGGCATTTGGAAACCAGGAGGAACAGATGAGGTGCCGGCTGATTGTGCAGGAGTAACTATAGTAGGAGCAGATGGAGATGCCTATGTGGATGGCTCAGTCTTAGGTTTCTTGGAGGAGTGACTTTTGCTTGCTTGGAGAGTGTACAGTGATATAGGACGTGAGCGAGGCAAGATTGTCTAATTTGATGAAGGACTAACACCTTTACGAAGTACAATCTTCATGATTAAACTGCAGAATGGAAGAATTGTTCGTGTTGCAGAACGAGCCGCTGTTTTCCCAATGATCTAGAATATGTGAGCACAAATGTCAATCGGAGCACCGATAATGAGGTCACACAGAAATTTAGCCCTTCCAAGATTGATGAAGGCAGTATTTGATAGTGGGTAGAGATTGGAGAACATGATCAGCTTCAAGGTTGTCAGTTCAGGTGAAAACAATGCAGTGCTTATAGATGATCCCATGCTTCCCACTTCATGTTCACTCCCAAGAACATGAAGGATGTCTTGTGCCTGAAGTTCCCGATCATCGTATGGAGTTCGATCCACATCTTTTGGTCTGGTGATGCGAAGAACTTTAGCAATGGAGTCTGCATTTATCGAAAATTCGATTCCACGTACCCAGCATTTCAACTCGACTCCTGTGTATCTGGCATTTGAGAAGAATTCATTGACCAATTCTTCAGTTGGATCCTCAAAGTTCCCAAATAAGTCAGCCCAATCTCTTTCTTCAAAGATCTTAGGGATAAATGTTGTCCCTAGAGTATCAAACTTGACAACTCTTTCCAAAATGGGAGTGGACTCTTTGAAGATGTCTGTGTATGTCTTTAAGTCAGTAGGAGTCCTGAATCTCTCTAAGGAGGAGTCCGTAGATAACTTAGATGACCTTCATGTTCGTTTAGCAACCGGGGTTGACGGGTCGTCGGTTACAATGTCTTTGCCCTTGGAAGAACAACGGGTTAACTGAAAAAAATCAAACACACAGTAGAGAACCAAATGCAATGCCACAGGATACACACATTAGTATGACTAGATTCAAACATAAGAGTGTGAAAAAGAAATTTCATAGAATCACATAAATATGAACAAGTTTTAACACCAAGGAGACATAGGCAACACAGACAAAAGACTGAGGCACACAGATATGATGAATAACAATAACAACTCAGAGTCAAAAGTGCAATGTGAATCACAAATTCACAAATGACAAAATGCCAAGGGCATGATATGAACGATGCAACACATTCATGAACCACAACATATATCACAGTCTCTCAATACACAAACACATGAAAGCACACATGAAGAATGAGAGACAAAGCGCATGCAAGACAAGAACATCAAACCACAAAACTCACAAACCCTCAAACAAAGTTCGAACCCATTAAAACTCAATAAAACAGAACCACATCACACAACAAAAAAATACTTGAACCAAGTACAATGAAGTAAGATAGAACAAACCCATACCTTTTTCTTGGTGTTTGATGAAGACATGATGCAAAAATTGAAGCTTTTTCAAGTGAGACACTGAGTGTTTGAGAGAGAGAAATGGGGAAGACAATGAACAGTCACTGATATTCAAGGGAAAACTGAAAAACAATTTTAAAAACTGTCTTTAAAATGCAAAACACGCGTTTTTCGCGACTGGGTAAAGTCTCCAGTAAGTCGCCAGTGCAAGCCGCGAAACACTGTGAAGGTAAGAAATTTGAAAATTTCTCTAAGTGTTTTTGGCGACTGGAAGATCTACCCGCAAGAAAGTCGCGAGATGAGCCGCGAAAATCTCTGTGTACCCTTCGCAACTAGACCTTCCACCCGCGAACAAGTCACCATACTGAGTCACGAAATAAGTAGAAACACAAATTTTGGAAAAATTTCTAAGTCCTTTTCGCGACTGGGATGCTAACCCGCCAGTGACCCGCGAAAATCTCTGAGAGAGATTCACGACTGGATCATGCGACTAGACCTACCCGCGACTTAGTCGCCAAAATAGGGCAACACTGTTTTTGAAATTTTTGACATTTTTGTAAAAACAAAACACTTTCCAAAAACAAATTAAAACACTCAAAAATCTCTTTGTGTTTGATCAACAAAGATCGAGCTTGTGAAAACACATTTAATCAAGTACAATCACACAAATGAATATGACATTCATTGAACATAGACTTGTGTGTGTTGTGTGTGGATATCAAAAATGAGATAGTCCTTAGTCCAATGTGAAGCTTCAATGATCAATTCAATCAAGGCATACACAACTAGCACTAGATAATGTGACCTATCTCAATTATAGAAACATGCATATATGACCTCCCACAAGCACTTGATAGCAATTCTTTGAAACTTTTCATTTGGCTCCATATTCAACATATCTTTTGCATTTTTTGAGCAAAGAAAATCTCATTGTGAGATAGATGCCTGAAATTTTTTATATTTCAATTAATGAGTTAGCCTTTGGCTTTTTGGGCATCATACATTTTATTTTGGTCGCTTTCTCTTTTTCCTAGTCGAATACTAGAATGTGCGACAGGCTTTTGCAGCTCTATATCTCTTTTTATTTGGAGATTTACATTTAGAGAGCTCTTTTAAGCATAAAAATAAAAAGTGGGAAGATATATAGGCATGAGTCTATGCATGTCTCAAGATCAACAAAACCATTCAGTAATCATTCATGACAAGGTTGAAGATCTATTTACAACAGTCCCATAGATTTTAGAATTTCTTCCACAATGATATGAGTGCATGAGAGACAAGCTAAGCTCGTTAAATGCACAAAGCCAGAAGTACAAAGGTACAAGGCAAAACATGCTTTGAGACAAAACTCAACAAATTGATCAAACTTTTTGGATTTTCTACTTTTTATGTGTTTTTGGATTTTTGACACAAAAGCAGTAAAAGAAAGATCAAAAACATAACATAAAGAACAATGTAAAAACATTTGTACCAAAGACAAACACACACAGACAATAACAACCTAAATACTAGCAAGAAGCACACAACCAAGCATATTTACAAATATGGGAAGTATTGATGCATGGACATGTTGTAATGCTTATGCATGAGTACCCTTTGTCACCCATACGTCACGTGCGTTTGGGGTGATATCCTTGACGGATCGGGTACGAGAGTTAGGACTGTCAAAGCTTCGTGTGAAGCTTTCCAAGCAATTAGTGAACACACCGATCATCTTCATCACGTCCATCATTCCTGGGTCACGGTTTTGACTTCTTGGTTGCTCACCACCCCAAGACCTCATATCATTTCTTCTTCCTCGTGACCGAGGTGTACTTGCATTGTTGTCTACTCTCAGCTTTTGACAGTTGGGTCTGGTATGTCCTTGCAATCCGCAATAGTAACAAACATACTCCGTTCTAGGACCCTGCTGCTGTCTTGGGAGTGATCTTCCTCTAGCTTCATGTTTGACCACAGATTGATTTCGGGGCTTATTCACCATCCGTTGTTCAGCCACATTCTTCTTCTTTACATCCTTATCCTTTTCAGGGATGGGTTCTTCTACAATTGTTTCGTTTGCCTTCACAAACTTTACTTCTTTGGTGACTTTGGCTGATGAGCAACTTCCTCCGGTGTATCCCAACCCGGACTTGTCTGAGGAAGGTTTTTGAGATGATATAACATCTTCTAACTTCTGGGAGGAGACTCTCTCTATCTTGACATGAGCTTGCACTACCTCTTGCTCAAGAAACCTCACCTTCGTATAGGCTTCAGACAGCTCGCTATTTAGTGTCTCAATCTCACACTTGGCCTCTTTATATCTGACCAAGAGACTTCTGTGGTCCTCCTCAACTCTTTTCATCTTCCTCACAGCTGTCTTGGCTACCCTTGCATACTCTCCCGACTTCTCAAGTAGTAAGGAGTAATTTTCTCGAAGATTAACTGTATTTTCTTCCTCTTCAGCATCTGATTCTTCTTCAATCCCAATAGACTCTGAATCAGAATGCTCACCAAGCTCCTTCACAAGTGTACCCAAGTCATCAGAGGAATCCACCTGAGCAATGGTCATAAAGGCGAAGTAGTTTCCCTCTCCGTTACAGCTCTCTTCCGAGTCAGAGTCAGAAAAGTCTGAATCACTGAGCGTTGTGACATAGGCCTTGCCTTTCCCTCTCAAGAAATTGGGACACTCCTTCTTGAGATGTCCATGGCCATTGCATTCAAAACACACAATGTCTGAAGGAGATTGAAAATCCTTTCCTTCTTTCCTCGTAAACTTTTTCCTATCACCTCTTGAAGATGAAGATTTCCCTCTGTTAAATGGTTTTCCACTATTCTTCATCTTCAGGAATTTGCGGAAGTTTTTCACAAGATATGCTACTTCCTTCTTCACTCCATCTTCTTCGGAAGGATCATCCATTCTTTCGGTGATGGTTTTAAGAGCAAGCGATTTACTCGTCTTGTGGGAAGGTAGTCCAAGCTCATACGTTTGAAGTGACCCAATGAGCTCTTGGATCTTAATTTCATCCAAATCCTTGCTTTCCTCTATGGCGGTGACCTTTGGTCGAAAGCTCTCCGGTAAGGACCTCAAAATTTTTCTCACCACTTTAGTATCTTCAATCTTTTCCCCAAGATTGAGCTTCGCAATCACAATTTCATTGAGCTTCCCATAAAACGAATCAAAGGACTCGTCATCTCCCATTTTAAGCTCTTCGAATTTGGCGGTAAGCATTTGGAGCTTTTTGTCCTTCACCTTCTTAGTCCCCTCATAAGTTGTCTCCAAAATCTCCCAAGCTTCCTTGGTCACAGTCATGTGAAATATCCTGTGAAATTCATCTGGAGACACACCACAAAAAATAGCATTTAACGCTTTACTGTTAGCATTGGCGGTCGCAAGAGCTGCCTTATCCCAAGTAGATTTAGCAGCCTCCGGCCTAGTCCAACCGACTTCAACCGCATCCCAAACGGTGTCATCAATAGAGCATAGAAATGCCCACATTCTAACTTTCCAGAAGGCATAATTATTACCATCAAAAAATGGTGGAACAGTGAGAGATTGAGACCTATCCATCTCAACAAGGGTCAAGGATCACACTCAGGTATTAAAACCACAACTAGTGTACCCGCTCTGATACCAATTGAAAGTTCAAAATGGGTATGAAACATCCTTTAACGTTTAGACCCCAAATTACAACATTACCAATTCAAGCTTTATATCAAACAATTAATGTGCGGAACATGATAACAAGCTTATAATAGAATTGATAAACAATCTAAACCAAATATAAACACATCCACAGCAGTAAATATAAGGCAAAGATAAAGGGAAGGAAGATGCAAACACACAGACAACACACGATGTGTTATCGAAGAGGAAACCGAAGTCCTCGGCGTAAAACCTCTCCGTCGCCCTCCAAGCGGTCAAATAATCCACTAAAGAATGTAGTTGGGATACATGAACAGCAGAAGACCCTCCAAGCCTAATTTACCCAAGTACCTAAGCCCTCCAAGCTTCTTGCTCCAACAAGGTTACGCCGAACCTATTTCTTCTTTAGCTTCCCGGATTCCGCTACTAGACCATAGCATCAACCAATGTATATTGGTTACTTCCAAACTGCTTCCCTTAGCACCAAATGAGCCTTCTCACAAACGTAGGTGTGGTGAGAAAAGGATTTGGTCAAAAACCTCTCAAGGGTATGATTATGGAGAGGAAAAGAGTAGAGAAATTTGTAGAGTCTCTAAGGTAAAGATTGGGGATGACGCAATCTTGTTTTGCTCTAGGGTTTCTCTCACAAAATTCTCTCTGGAAGCTCTCTCAATATCGTGGGTATAAGGGTCTATATATAGTGAGGTGAGAAAAGAATACGAAGAGACAATTTTTGCCAAACAGGGTAAATTGGCGGGTTGGTCTCGCGGCTTGTCCAAGTCGCGAGTTCAAGTCGCGACGTAACGGCCTGGCCAGCTTGAGACTTTTGTCCTGTAGTGCGACAGCTAGCGCGACCCTTCAACTTCCCTGTGTGCATCTCACGTGCCTGCATTTGGCGGCTTGCCAGTCGCGAGCCACCCGCGAGTCCTAGCCGCGAAACTCTGTTTCTTTGCACATACTTGAGCTTTTCTTCACATCTTCTCACACACTACCCTTACAATAATCCCACCTAATTACAGGGTTACTAAATGCTAATTACAAGCAAATTGGCACGGAATAAAGCCAACAAGATGGTTGATAAATTTCAACCTTACAATATCATTCATTATTTAACCATATCCAATCTTAAAAACATTTTTTACAAAACGATATGGAATATGGAATATCACAATGAATTATTTTTGCATTTGCATTTGTGATATCAAAAGTAGTGTGGGGTCTAATAATCTGGCAACCCCAGCCCACCTTATATTCAGCCCAAGGCCCAGGCCGAGGATGAAGAAACGTACGAGGAGGAACGCAGATAGCCCAAGCTGCCAGGAAGCATCACCGAGGACGATGTCATCCTCGACCAGCCGAGACCGTTGAAATGGGAAGTAACAAGCCCCCAGGAGCAGCCTTCCTGAGCATCCAAAGAGAAAGAGCAAGTACAACGTGTCAGCCATGGGAGCATGGTGGAGGAGCAAGTCCAGAATGAACTGTCACCTCCAAATTAAATGCCCACAACTAACGTCTTGGTCGCATTAATGAGGAGATGACCCCTGAACAGTGCTGCCTTGTTGCTGCAACCCGCTGAAAGAGTGGGAAGGTGGCTAATGGGACAAGCACTCAAGTAGCAGCCTGGTTGATCAACAAGTGTAGGGCTAAGATCAATTAGAAGGGAGGTATATAATGTAAGGAATCCCTCTGGAAAGGGGGACGGGAAATCTGAAATATAGGATACTGTAGCAACCTATATTCTCCCAGAAACCCATGTAACCAACCACTAAAGAAGTAATAAGAACTGCAAGCTCCCGAGAGAAAGGCCGAGGAGCACCATTGCGCATTTTAACCCACGTTCATGCTATTCAATCCACATGCAACCATGTCTGGCCATTGCATCCCTCACTATAGCCTAGTTCTTGAACCCGCTCTCTATAAATTCATTGTACTGGGCTAGCTAGGCTTGAGTCCACTCTCTCAACAGTAGAAGTGCTCAAACCCAGTCCCTACAAGTAGCATATTATCATTATTTTTAGAGTTTTTTTTTTTTTATATACCTTTTCTTGATGTTGCTTAAATACTTCGGTGATTCTCTTCCAACAATAACAAAATATTTGTAGTATAGTCTCTCTTCTAGTAATTCAGGTTGTACGTTAAAGATTTGATTGCATAGTGTAATTAGCTATGCATGTAACACTTTCTCAAAAAAAGCTATGTATGTAATAATATTTTTACGATTGATTAGTGTTTTGATTTATGCAATGTTTAGAATTGAATTAGTTATTATAATTTTTGTAGTTATAATAACTAATTGTGCTACGTATATATGGTCATTTTTGTAGTACTGGCCAGGTAATTATTTTATTATTTTTCCTCATGATGTCATTGCTAATAACTATGACGTCCTGAGTTTACTTGGTGTAATATGCAAGAGGGAGAAAGCAGAATATATTTAAGATTAGACCGTGCTTTGGCTACTCCTGATTGGGTTGATCATTTTAAAGATGTTAAAGTGCATCATCTGGTGGAATCCACATCTGACCACTGTGCTTTACTGATAACTGATGCTACTATTGTTCAGAAATTTCCCAATAGACGTGGATTTCAATTTGAAGCTATGTGGACAAAAAGCAGGGATTGCAAAGATATTATCCAAAGAGCCTGGAAAGGCAACATAGAATTAAATTCTCCGATGGGGATAGCTACTAGGCTGAGATTTTGTGCTGATGATCTCTCTAGATGGAACAAAATGGTGTTTGGGCAAATTCCAAAGCAAATTCAGGAGAAAAGGGAGACTCTCAGTACTCTGGTCTGCAGAGATAGAAATAGCTGCTTGGGCGGTGAAATCAATAAGTTAAGAGAGGAGATAAATGAGTTATTGGATTGTGAAGAAATTAAGTGGCAGTAGAGATCAAAGGTGCAATGGTTGGGCCTTGGGGATCGCAATACGAAATACTTCCACACTAGGGCTTCAGATAGAAGAAGGAGAAATACTATTAGCCGTATTATGGATGAAAATGGAAATTGGCATGAGTCAATTGATGGTATAGCGGAGGTGGCAGTGTCATATTTTAAAAACATATATTCTTCTTCACGCCCGACTCGAATTTCGGAAGTTCTTGGCACTATTCCAACTAAAGTCACGGAGGAAATGAATCAGCTCCTTATTCAAGAATTTACAAGGGAGGAAGTTGAGGCAGCGCTAAATCAGATGCATCCAACAAAAGCCCCAGGACTGGACGGTATGTCTGCTATTTTCTTTCAAAAATATTGGGGCATTGTTGGTAATGATGTGATATGCATGGTCTTAAATGTGTTTAACTCTAATATGTCTATGGTAGAGATTAACAAAACAAACACCACTTTGGTGCCAAAAATAAAAAACTCCATGAAAATGTCAGATTTTAGACCTATTAGCCTTTGTAATGTTGTTTATAAACTCATATCTAAAGTGTTAGCCAATCGACTTAAAATTATCCTTCCTCAAATTATATTTGAAAATCAAAGTGCGTTTCTATCCGGGAGACTTAGAGCCCGTTTGGATAGGCTGTTTACAAAATCTTAACGCGCGTTTTAGACCAAACGTGATTTGCCAAATCGTTTGGCTTCACAAAATCAGCACGTTTGCGTTTTCAAAATCTAGATTTTTCACGTTTACAAAACACTGCAAAACTTTGCTTTTTTAGAGACGCAGATGGGCTAACCGCTATTCTTTTCTTCAGAAAATAAAAATAGCGCAAATACAATAAGAAATACCAACTTTATCCGTTCCTCGTGTATACCGTAATAGAACCTTGGCCGGTACAGGAATCATTCCGGCAATATCGGAGAGAATATCGAATTTTGGATACCGGATTTCTAAGAAATTAAAGGTCTTTGAAGAAGAATAAAAATCGAAGAAGCAGTTGAGGCTTTTGTGAATCTTTAAAAAAAAAAAAAAAAATTCACCTGTCGGTGCAGATCAATCAAGCTGCTGCTTCTTCTCATTTCCCTGATGCTACCTCATGAACTTCTTCTCCTTCTTTTACTTCTAGCAAGTTCCTTCTCCCCCACCTTTTCTTTTTCTTTGTTTTATCCGGCTGTGAATCTCAATGCAAAATTTTGAAGCTTGTGGTCAGTGATGGGAAGTGAGAAAGACAAGTCTTCAAGTTCACTTTTTACCCATCCAAATGGTCATGTCACTCACGTGGCCTATAGATGGTGTATTTTTTATTCCCTTTAACTGTGTTATAATACTACTCTTTAACTCAAAAAAAAAAAAAAGTACAATAGTATATATATATATATATATACTGATTATCAAAAATATATATACTATAATAAACTATATATTCTGTACATTAGTTAAGTAGTATCAGATATTTGTCAACAATGATCGTTATTGGCTCATTGCTGCTAAGAGATTTTGGGAAAAAACCTTTACCATTGTTGATAGAAGTATAGATTCTTTGATGAGGTTGACAAAAAAAATGACAATCTTGAATACTCACTTTTTTAAAACTATATGGATGACTTAATAACAACCCAAAGGGAGCAGCATAATTAGTTAGGAACCTTTGCCTCATGAAGTGGAGATCACTAATGTTCCTCTTCTTTGGGGCCAAAACTTGTCTATCTTTAAAAAAATTGATGACTTTTAATGACAACATTATCTACCTCCACTCTCAAGTCTCAACTCTTTGTCAATGACTTTGATGAGCTCTACTTATTTCATGATCTTAAATTTACTTTAATACTTGTTTGATTCCCTTGAGTTATACCAATTAGCTCTGCTTATTTTTTTTAGTAATTATTTTAATATAATTATTTTCCTAATCATTTTAATATCTTCCTCTTGATGGTTTTTTTTTTTTTCAATTTTAAATTATATAAATTTCTCTCCATGATTCCAACAATGACAACATCATTATTGTTATTATTATTAACATAACTGTTAGGCTTAATTACATATTTTCGATAATAATTTAAAAAAAAAAAAACTGATTAAAGGAAAAATGACAAAATAACCTTAACAAAATAGTTAAGTCCTTTTTTGGAATTTACACTCCAAACAGCCATTTTTAAAACAGCTTATCCAAATGCTTAATGTAGCTTTAAAAATAAAAAACGCATATTTTTACATTTTTACCAAACGTTTATCTGTTGTTTTTAAAATGATGTTTTCAAAACGCACGTTTTAAAAACACTCGTTTTTAAAACGCACATTTATGAACAGCCTATCCAAACAGGCCCTTAATACTGACAATGTGCTTGTAGCTTTTGAACTGATGCATTATTTAGAACATAAAAAAGAGGGTAAGGAAGGTTTTGTGGCTATAAAGTTGGATATGAGTAAAGCATATGATAGGGTGGAGTGGGGTTTTATTAAACAAGTGATGGAAAAAAAGGGATTTCATGAAAAATGGATAAAGTTGATCATGCATTGCATCACTTCTGTATCTTACTCTATCCTTGTTAATGGTGTTGATTATGGTAGTATTACTCCTACGAGGGGTCTCCGTCAAGGAGACCCTATTTCGCCTTATATCTTTCTTTTATGTGCAAATGGTTTTTCCTCTCTTATTAATGATGCTACCAGAAATCACAGAATAAGTGGAGTATCAATATATAGAGGCTATCCTAAGATCACGCATCTATTTTTTGCGGATGATAGTCTTTTATTTTGTAAAGCAAATAATCAAGAATGCCAAAATCTTCTTGATCTCCTCCAGTTATATGAAGCTGCTTCGGGTCAGAAAATAAATGCGGATAAATCTTCTGTCTTTTTTAGTAACAATACCCCAAATGAAAGAAGATGTGAAGTGTTGAATATGTTGGGTCCTATGCAAGATACCCACCATAAAAAATATCTTGGCTTACCTTCAATCATTGGCAAGTCAAAAGTTGAAATTTTTGTTGAAGTCAAGGAGAGGGTGGAGAGAAAATTATCGAGGTGGAAGGAGAAAATGCTATCAGTGGGTGGTCGAGAGATCCTTATTAAAGCTGTAGCTCAAGCAATTCCAACGTACACGATGAGCTATTTCCAGATCCCAAAGACTCTTTGTGATGAGATTGAAGCAATGATGAGAAAGTTTTGGTGGGGACAAAGGGGTCAAGAATCAAAAATTGCTTGGGTTAGTTGGAAGAAAATGTGCAAGTCCAAGATGAATGGTGGTATGGGGTTCAGAAATCTGCAGGCTTTCAACCTTGCTATGTTAGCTAAGCAATGCTGGAGGTTGATTTTGAATCCAAACTCTCTGGTGGCCCAAATCTATAAGGCAAGATATTATCCGCATGGTGATGTTTTTCAAGCAAAACTTGGTTCCAGCCCTTCGTATACTTGGAGGAGTATCTTCAATGGGTTGGAAGTTGTGAAAAGAGGTACCCGGTGGCGAGTTGGCAATGGTGAGAGGATTCTTATTTAGGAGAATAAATGGCTGCCTACTCCAACAACATACAAAGTAATCTTCCCCCCAAAGTCTTTTAACAATTATCCTAGGGTCTCGGCGCTAATTGATAGAGACACGAGGAGGTGGAAAGGTGATGTAGTGCGATCTTTGTTCTTGCCTTTTGAAGCAAGGACTATTCTGAATATTCCCCTTAGCCACAGCCTTCCTGAAGACCAAATTATATGGGTGGGTAATAGAAAGGGTGAATTCAGTGTAAAAAGTGCTTATTATATTGTTGTTGGGGTGATAGATACAAAGGAGGAAGGTGAAAGCTCCTTGGGTGATCCGAGGAGTCCTCTATGGAGAAAACTATGGCACTTAAACATCCCCCCCCCCCCCCAAGGTACATATTTTTGCTTGGAAAATGTGTATGAATGCACTTCCTACATTTGTAAATTTGCAAAGGAAAGATGTTAATTTGTGTGATATTTGTCCAGCTTATGGTATGGAGCCTGAAACAAATCTCCATGTTTTTGTTAAATGTGAAGTAGCTAAGAGAGTTTGGAGATGTTGGCTAGATAGTCCGGCTGACTTGCTGAATACAAATATGGATATTATAGATATTGCTATGAAAATTTTAGAATCTGGTACATCTAGTGACTTGGAGGTTTTCTTTGGGGTTGCTTGGGCAATATGGTATAATAGAAATAAAATTGTGTTTGAGTATTCCAAGTCAGATTCCTGATCATATTTGGGGTTTTGCTAAAAAATATATTCTTGAGTTTAAAAATGCTTCAATAGCTTGCTCTCAAAGTTTATCTCGGTCAGAAGGAAAGTGGATAGCGCCTCCTCTAGGTGTGTTCAAGATCAATGTTGATGGTGCAACATCTGATTTTGATAGAAACTCAAGTGTGGGAGTTGTTATAAGGGATGCAGCTGGTAATGTTCTTGCTGCTTGTTGTAAATATCTTCAAGGTCAATATGCTGTGGAGGAAGTTGAAGCGCTGGCTATGGAGTGTGGTCTCCTTCTTGCCAAAGAGCAAAAGCTATCCCAAATTATCTTGGAATATGATGCTTTATCAGCTGTTAATTGTGTTTCTGCAGCTGAAACTAGTGGCTGTCTTGGCCATGTTTATCAAGGCATTCTTGGTCTGCTTGCTTCGTTTAGTAGCTGGAAAATCAGGCATGTGAAAAGAGAATACAACAAGGTAGCTCATGAGCTTGCACAGTATGCGAGGCAGAAGAAGAAGTCTCAGGTCTGGAGGGGAGTTTGTCCTCCTATGGTGATTCATGTTATTCAGGAAGATGGTATTTAGTTTGTACTGTGCTGAGTTTTCTTTTGACTTTGTTGTACTCTCTTTTCTATTTGGCAATGAGAATTCAGATGTTTGCTTTCAAAAAAAAAAAAAAAATTATGACGTCCCCATGTACAGCTGATGTTACTAAATTATTTAATTATTTAGTGGTTGTTTATTTGCTGAATTTGAACTACTATATATATTGTAGATCATCTCGCTTTTATTCTTTTCATCAAAAAAAAAAAAAAATTCTCCCTTTTATTCTTCCATATTGTTCACCCTTTTATGAGTTTCATTATAAAATGTGGAAAATCAGTTATAACTTTTCAATTTCTATGGTTGTGTATTTAATTATTGATGAATTATGATAATTAAGTGTATGTGATGACTAAAGATTTATTTTCTTGCACTTCAATTAATTGGAGGAGGAGGTGGCTAAATTAAATGTTGAAGAAATGAGGGGAATCAGATGAATGTTTGTTTTTTTTTTTTTTTTTTTTTTTTTTGAGCTAAGAAGATAGAATGAATGTTTGTTTTTTAAATATGAGAGTTATAGATTAGATATCATGGACCATTTAGCTAATGATATAAAAAAAAAAATTTAAATTCAACATACGTATTGCTTATATTTAGTGTAAACATTCATAATTTAATTTTAAAATTCGTACATGTTTTTTGTATAGATAAATAATTTATGGAACAGGAATTCACCAACTTAGCTCAACTGTAGAGTTATGGAAAATTTCGGAATTATTATTGGGAGGAAATTTAACAAGCATCATGATAATCTCAGTTCTATTCAGCAAAAAAATACTCAGTTCTCAGGCGACCCATTCGGTCTGTGTGTGGCACCGCACAAACAAGTTTAATAAATGAGATAAAATTATTAAATATTTCAAAAGTATCTAAATGTATATTTTTTTCCTTACATGACTTATAAATCCTATTATAAATTTAATTAGTAAGACTAAAAAAATATATATACACATTTATAATGCTTTAAAGAGTATCATTAACTATTTCTCAAAAAAAAAAAAAAAATGAGTATCACTAACTACCCTTTCCGTTCCTATTTTTTTGTTTGTCTTTTGTGAAAGCTGGCCGCATGTGCATGTTTTAATAATGGAATCAATAAGTCAGATATATCAAGTTTTGACTAACTGCTTCCTCAGAAATGCCCATGGCCATTCCCAATGGCCACTGTTGCTATGTTTTGAACCACTATAAACATTAAAAACCCCAAACTCATACTATACTTTTACAACCACAACCTAGGAAGTTGGAACTAAACCCAGAAGAGGAAAAGGTTCAAATGGCCACTGACTCTATTTTCTTTGGAAACCCAGTTCCTAGTTCACTTGCAACAAGAGGAAGAGGTAACTTTCTCCTACTCTACTTTTTTCCCTTTTTGATACATAATTTGGTTTAGTTTTTAGCTGCTTTATTATGTGATTTGGTACAAATCCAGGTTAATAAGTAATAACTAGTTCAGTTTTGCTGATTGAATTTTGTTTTTGTCATGAATGGCTGACATTTTAGTTGCTACTGGAAATTTTGGTCAACTCAGATTGGTTTTATGCACTTCTTGGTTCTGAAATCATGGCAGACATGATTATTTGAGCCTTTTTAACTGTATAACTCTAGGATGTGATTTCAATACTTGTTTATGCTCTATTAGGTGCTAGCTAGCTTTGTTAATGATCTTTGATGCATTACTCTTACCTCGCCTACTGCTGTGTGGGAATCACCTAAATGTGTTTAAGCATTTGTGTATGTAATTTTATTTCTTTTTAAGAAACGAATTGTACCCAAGTAGGAAATTGATGCCAATGGGAAGTTGAATGTATGGATGATGGATCTGCATGTAGGTGGAACTTTTGCATAGAATGGATTATAAGAATTATTCAGGATTGAAAAGAACACTTAAAGCAAATGGTCTTTCCATTTGCCCACATAGTCTTGAGAATGCAACTGAAACAGAAAGGTACTGACTTACAAGTTGTAAATTCAAGCTGAAGAAGTTTTCTAAGGGAAGAGTGCCAAATTTCTAAAATGTCCATGTCAAAACATGATTATTACAATAGTTGCTTTCAAGTAGGAAGCAGTGATAAATGCAACTTAAATTGTACAAAAGTAAGGCCATTAACCAAACAGAAAATAAGTATGTTATGTCGAATATGATCTCCATTAAAAACTGAACTAAAAATTTTTATATATACGGACAACAGACATTTGTGTTGTTTACTGATTAGTGTTCACTTGATTACCATCTTGCTGTTTTTCCTACCATATTTGTCTCACCATGCTGCCACAAAATCAGGGGAGGGTGTCTTGAGGTTATGGTAAAATCTCATGATATCAACACATTTAATTCAGTGGCAAGTTGAGTCAGTATTTCTTTATAGGCTACTATATAAGTTAGAACTTAATCTTCTGTATAATAGAAGTGAAAACTACTTGGGGCAGCTTTGGAAGTTCCGTGGAAATATATTCTCTTAATGCAAAATCCCATCATTCAAGATATAAGTGTCACTACAGATGATAGTAAACACTGAAGCTATGTCAATGTGCTTGGAAAAACATGACAAAATAGCTCCAAATGGGGCGTAGAAAACCATAACACTTTTTCTTTCACTTTATTTTTCTGGGTTAAAGGTTAGTTTGTATTTTACCTGCATTAATAGTCTGTCCCACAAAGTTCTAATGAGAAGGCCTTTCACACTTTTGGTCTCAAAGCATTTGGCTATGAGATCTCTAGTGTTTAGTAGGTTTCTCCAACTAATGTTGCATAACACCTCACTGTTTTGTAGATTTCACTATATAGAGTATGAAGCCCCTTCTGTTGGTGGTTTTCAATTGAAGAAGCAAACTGGAGAGCATGTACAATGAGAGCAAGACATAGAGGGAAAAATTGACTAGATTGAAATCATATTTCTCCAAGTAACTTAATAAAATTACTGTAGCATATACCCTTTACAGGTGCTTTCTGATTGTAATACCACCAATATGTATACTTCCTATGTTGTATACTAGGAAAAATCCATTTCCATTATCAATCTAATTCCATAAAAATCTGAAATAACTCATTGAAAAGACATTTTGACATAATTTTCCCACAAGTCCTCATGGCTTGCAAGTTATTTACTTCAAATATAAACCCATCAAAATGGTATCTGGTTAATCTTAGAGTTTTTGGTTGCACACCAGTGATTGGTGTATGTTATCATCTTACTCTTTGTAACATCCTTCATCTACTTATGTCCCTTCAGTTGAGAAGCAATGGCTTCGGCATTTTTCAGTAAAGACAAAGCCTATGTATCTTAGGCTTTCAAATGGCTATAGAGCAAGAGCAGCTTTGGGTGCTGATTTAAAAGCAGTTGAAATTCCCCGTCAGTGGTACAATCTGATTGCAGATCTTTCAGTGAAACCTCCTCCTTTTTTGCATCCTAAGACGTTGGAACCAGTCAAACCTGAAGATTTATCTGCTTTGTTTCCCAATGAGCTGATTAAGCAGGAGGCAAGCACTGAGAAGTTCATAGACATTCCAGATGAAGTTCTTGATGTTTACAGTCTATGGCGCCCAACCCCTCTGATCAGGTTTGTTTTACTATTATATATTGGTTTTATTTTCTTGTCCTTGGAAATTTTCTTCGTCAGCCATGGCAAGAAGTATCTTATATTCTTCAATTGAATTTAGAGCCAAGAGGTTGGAAAAGCTTCTCGACACACCGGCCAGAATTTACTACAAGTACGAAGGTAACAGTCCTGCTGGATCACACAAGCCCAACACTGCAATCCCACAAGTCTGGTATAATGCTCAGCAAGGTATTAAGAATGTTGTGACAGAAACTGGTGCTGGTCAATGGGGAAGTTCACTGGCCTTTGCATGTAGCTTATTTGGACTTGGATGTGAGGTGAGGAACACTTTTATTCAGAAAAGCTGACCCATTTCAATAAATTTTAAGAAGGTTGAATTCAAATTGGGTTATTGATGTGATTAGCTTGCTCAACAGGGTTAAAGTGTCATGAACATATCATATAACTGTATAAATTGAGAGGTTGAATATGTCAGGTCTAAAATTGTATATTTTCTTCATCTGATGTGCAAAAGATATAGCTACTATTATGCTATTAAATAGGAGCCATCTGAGGATTCTGAGCCAATCTTTGTGATACCACTCACAATCCCTGCTTATTTCTTGTAGTCCTGCATAGTGCAGTCTGGTCCAAATTAGACCATTCAAACCTGTGGTTGAAGTATCATTTGAAGTTTTATTATTTTCCCTAGGTATAGAGTACATAATAATTATTCCAATCTGCAAGCTGCAAGTAGGTGTGGCAAGTCCGTGCTTCTTATGATCAGAAACCATATCGAAGACTAATGATGCAAACCTGGGGTGCAAAAGTACACCCATCTCCATCTAACATTACTGAGGCTGGTAGGAAAATTCTTCAAATGGATCCATCAAGCCCAGGAAGTCTAGGAATAGCTATTTCAGAAGCTGTTGAGGTTGCGGCTACAAATGCTGATACCAAGTATTGTCTGGGGAGTGTTCTAAATCATGTTTTGCTCCACCAGACTGTTATTGGTGAGGAGTGTCTAAAACAAATGGAAGCTATAGGTGAAACCCCAGATTTGATCATAGGATGTACAGGTGGTGGGTCTAATTTTGCAGGGCTCAGTTTTCCATTTATCCGAGAGAAGCTCAATGGGAAAATCAACCCTATTATAAGAGCAGTTGAACCGACAGCGTGTCCTTCATTGACCAGAGGTGTGTATGCATATGACTATGGTGATACGGCAGGAATGACTCCATTGATGAAGATGCATACTCTTGGGCATGACTTCATTCCAGACCCAATTCATGCTGGTAATGTATTGGTGGTATTGCAAACTCAGATTTGTTACATTTTCTTGTCCATCAACAATTTACTTTTCATTCTACAGGGGGATTGCGTTACCATGGCATGGCACCATTGATTTCACATGTCTATGAATTGGGTTATATGGAAGCAATTGCAATTCCACAGACAGAATGCTTTCAAGGTATTTCACAATCTGCTGGATTTAAACTAATAATGACCATCTTAGGCACTCTAGAAAATGAATCATACTTCTGGAAATTGGGTATATGCATGGAACAATTATTTGGGAAAAAGAGAAGACAGGCTATGACTGTTCCTTTCCTTTGTTGCAGGTGCTATACAATTCGCTAGGTCAGAAGGGTTGATACCAGCCCCGGAGCCAACTCATGCAATAGCTGCCACCATTAGGGAAGCTCTTCGTTGTAGAGAGACTGGAGAATCAAAGGTTATTCTCACAGCAATGTGTGGACATGGCCATTTTGACCTGCCATCGTATGAGAAGTATTTGCAAGGAAATATGGTTGACCTTTCATTTTCAGAGGAGAAGATACAAGCATCACTGGCCAATGTTCCTCAAGTGTTGGCCTGAGGTTATGCCAATGAGCACAATGCTGCGTTCTATATACTTCAGCTTGCAAGGAATACATTTTACGTTGTTCGATGTCAAATAATGATGAGCGGTTTGGAATCTTGGAACTGGAGTTTTGGATGATGCAAGAAATAACATAAAAGTCAGCTGCTTGAACCGGAGACAGAGTTGTAAATGTCAAGAAAGACAACTTTGGCAGAAAGTTGAGGAAAATGGAATGGTTATTCAGGAACAGATAGATTCATCAGAGAGAGAGTTCTGATCTATGATTCTGGTTTTTGACAGTCTGTGGTTATCTTTGGGTTTCTAAGATTTTTGTAAGCTTATTACATAAATTTTTTATATGATCACAGCATTGTCCCCCTTCGTGTGGTCCAAAAGAAAAGAAGAGTTAAGTACTCATATGTTTTGGTTCTTATTTGTAATAACATCAATCTTGAATTTAATTAGTGAACGACCTTAAATTTTGAAAATCTTAAAATGTCAAAGTTAATGTCTTACAACTAAAAGACAATGGAAACTTTGTCCCAAGCAAGTAGTTTGAAGTTTGATGCTAAAAATCAATTATAAACTTTCAAATTATCGTGTGTAATAATGCTATATGCTTTAAAAACTACTTTTATATTAGTAAAGAACAGCACCTCAAAAGTAATATTGGGAAGTCCCTTCTTAGCCTTATTATACCCTGATGAAGTCAAGAATTCACCAATGTGCCACACGATACCTACGCGCTCGAACGTGAACCTGCACAATCACAAAAAGAGAAAACCTAACAGAGAGCACCGGTGTGGTGTCGGCCAACTACCCTCCGAAGGTTAAGTAAGAAAATATTCTCACAGCTCTAGAGTGCTAGAGAGGGTAAATTACGCGTACCTTGATTTATGAGAGTATTGGCGCTTTTATAGTAGTCGAAAGTTGACCTCTCCTACTTGGAGTCGAAGTCTTTCCTTATAGAGATTCTCTTAAGGAACCCCAAACGTGATGGACAAGGCTCTTTCCTTATAGAGAAGCTCCTACGCGGCAAACAGAGTCCCCATGAGCGTGGAAGGTGGAATCCTTTCCTTACAGGACTCTATGAAGTGTGCCGCAATTATGACATGAAAAGGTCCTTCTGCCTTCCCCATGGGCCTCGGACCCGCTGACACCTCCTACTCGATTCTCAACAATACGCTTGGCATTAATGGGCCCGTCCTTTACTGGACTGCAGCAGATAACCGTCAGGCCCACATCAGGCCCAAATTCAGCCTCTTCAGTTGCCCCCTTCACCCTATGGATCCGTCATGTTCATCGGAGGATACATGGGGTGACGGTAACCATTTAAGGGGGATGACGGTTGAGAGGTCTGCGGTCGTCAACATCAAATAACTTTAAGGGTGACGGCTACAAGGTAACCCGTCAGGAGTTAACGCCGTCGACAAGATCTAGAATGCATTAATGCTCGTGACACGCGTCACGTTTCTAGAGGCCATTGTATGATATCGAGAAGTCGCTTCGTCTTCCGTGCACCTTTCCTATAAATATCAGGCATCCGACCTTCATTTTTTACTTTCATCCAAGAATCAATTGTCAGAGCGCGATCCGTCATATTTGTCAGAATACCCGTCAAAGCGAAAAAACCCGTCACAATCAACTCTCATCCGTTCACGCATCAACCGGTAAGTGCGCTATCACATATTTCACCCGTCGTTTTAATTTTTCAGTCTAGAATTTTACTTCCGTTATCCATTCTTAGACCCGTCAGAGTCTTAGGTTTTGTCGTCAATTGTAGGAAATGTCTAGTGCGTCGAGTAATCAGTCGATTGTCCGTGACGGGGCAGACTATGAGGAGGTATACCCGTCAGGTCATAAAGATCGAGAGAGTCAAAGCGAAGAGAGGGAACGTCCGCCTCTTCTCCGTCCTCAACAAATGAGGATACGGAGTTGGATGAACCAGGGGAAGGTTCTGATGGCGAGGAACAAGTAGGACCCGTCATAGCTGGTGGACCAAGGGAGTTCATTATGCTTAGAGAGTGGACGGTGAACGACTTCACATGTACTGTCAAGGAGAACCACTTCAACACACTTAAGGCTAACTACCAGATTCCAGATAATATCCCCATCCGTCTCCCCTATAAATCAGAGAAGTGTTACTATGACGGTGTACAAGGCCTTGGAGTGTATGAGCAAATGTTGAAGGCAGACCTCAGATTTCCACTGAGTTCGCTCCATCGCGAATTAGTTAAGTATCTGGGTCTATCCGTCAACCAAATATCCCCCAATGCCTGGAGGGTCTTTATAGCAATGGAGGTCCTGTACGGGGCAATGTCAGACGGATCAAGGAGGTTGACGGTGAGGGAGTTTCTTCATTGCTACCGTCCGGACGAAATTGATAAGTCTAGGGGGATATACAGTTTTGTACCTAGGAGTAGGTTGTTAAAAGTAATATATGAGACTCCAGACTCCAACAGAGACTGGAAGAGTAGATATTTTTTCTTAGAGGGTGACGAGTGGATGTGTCGTCCTGGGGAGACGGATCACATGCCCGTCGACACTACTTGGGGCATATTGTCTCAAGCTGGTACGTCTCCATCTTTATACACAGAGATTTAAATATCCGTTCAGTTTAATATGTTTTGACCGTCCTCTTTTTTGCAGTACGACGGCGTCCACAAGTTGATATTGAGGAGTACAGTTTTTTGGAGAGGATTTTCAAGAAAACCACGTCGGAGGAAAGGACCTGGGCGAAGTTGGTAAATCTCAACACGCTCTACTGGTATTGTGACGGTCCAAAACCATCTGAGAAAGCAATCAAGTACGAAAATCGGACCCGTCAACGTAAGTCTGTCGTTCTAAAAAGTGATGGGTAACTTATTGTTATTCTTTTAAAGAAATTAACTCCGTCCTTTTGTTTTTGCAGAAATGGACGACGCAAAAAGATGATCCATTATCAGGGCAAATGCTGCCAAAAAAAGGGGAACGGGTGATGCTGACCCAAAGGAGACGGGTACCCAGAACCCTTTAGCAAAGAGAAAGCAACCCCTGAAGGGAGACCGTCCATCTAAAAAACCAAAGATTCCATTAGAGCCCGTCGTGGGGCTTATGGCTGAAGGCGCTAAAGCCGTCACCCAAGCCAAGTACGGGGCTGGTAAGGGCCTCATGAAGGGTACGTCGAGTGAGAAGAAGCCACCTTCCCTTCTTAGGGACGACCCTAAGTATGCCTTGGAGCAACTCTCATCCATCATGACCTCCGAGGACTACGAAGACCTAGGCAATCACTCGACGGAGGCGATGGGTGAGACAGGTCTCTTTAGCATAGCTCAGGTAACGGTCCTCCTATTTATTTGTCCGTCTATACTTGTTTGCATATGCATGAGGCTAATTTTATCCGTTCTTTAGGCCATGGTAATGATGAAGGGTCTGTTTGGACGGTGTTTGAACCATGAGACGACCCTAGGCCGCCTAAGGGAGAAGGCTAAGGTGACGGAGCACGAGCTGGCCCAGCTTCAGGCCTGGAAGGTTATTCAAGACAAGAAGCTCAAGGCCGAGGAAGCGCGGGACCAGTACCTTGAGGCGACGGAGGAAATGAAGAAAACTCTTGAGAAGAAAGATGAGGCACTCCGTCAGGCCAAGGACGATGCTGTATTGGAGTACCGTGACTCTGACGCCCTCCTGACGGAGTTAGGAGTTTCTTACACTGACGGGTTTGATGAGGCGCTCCGTCAGGTGAGAGCTCTATATCCTCAGCTGGACTTCTCATCCGTCAGCATTGACGCCGCGGGGCAAATGTCTGTCCAACCTGCTCAGTCTGAGGATACGGAGGAAATTTTTGGCAAGAAAGCTCATCCTGACGCCCCTGTTGACCAAGCAATTGTGGAAAGTGGTCCAAAAGATGCTCCGGCCCCTCGTATCGAAGAGAACGAAGCACCCGTCATAGAATAATTTAGTTTTTATAATTTTTGTGAAACATTTGGAGAACAATTAATGACTTCGTCATTTATTTAACTTTTGTAAACACTTATTTTTGGATGTGTTCTTTGTTTAACATTGATCTCTTTTAATTAACGTAGCTTGGCATACTCCTTTGTGTATTTTATTTCCTTCGTCGACCTATAACCGTCGTGGAACAAAGGCCTCGTTTTGATCCGTTCGTAGTTTGTGGACTAAGGAAGCTTATTAGGGCCCAATGTCCGTCCATGTTTGGGCAGTAATACCTGTTCATTTTGTGGAAACTTGCGTAACCTTGTTTTCTTTTATGGATTTTGTGGGATCCGTCGTTGTTACAAATGTTTGTTTATCCGTCTTAATTGATTTCGCGAATTCCATTACTATTTCATTGTTCCATTTGTTAACTATTATTATCCGTCCTCTGCTAGGTTTGGGATTATTATCCTCTTGGGGTGATCCGTCCACTTTGTGGTCTAAATTTTATCCGTCCTCTTCGGGACCTAGGGTTTTCATCCCTTAACGTGATCTGTCCATTTTGTGGACTAAATTTTATCCGTCCTCTATGGGACTTGGGGTTTTCATCTCCTTGGGAGGATCCGTCCCCTATGGGACTTCGATTTTCATCCCCTTGGGAGGATCCGTCCCCTATGGGACTTCGATTTTCATCCCCTTAGGATGATCCGTCCACTTTGTGGACTTAGTTTTATCTGTCCCCTATGGGACTTCGATTTTCATCCCCTTGGGATGATCCGTCCACTGTGGACTTAGTTTTATCCGTCCTCTAAGGACTTTGGATTTTAATTCCTTTGGGATGATCCGTCCACTTTGTGGACTTAGTCTTATCCGTCCTCTATGGGACTCAGGTTTTTCATCCCCTTGGGATGATCCGTCCACTTTGTGGACTTAGTCTTATCCGTCCTCTATGGGACTCAGGTTTTTCATCCCAAGGGGATGATCCGTCCACTTTGTGGACTTAGTTTTATCCGTCCTCTAAGGACTTTGGATTTTAATCCCCTTGGGATGATCCGTCCACTTTGTGGACTTAGTGTTATCTGTCCTCTAAGGGACTTAGGATTTTCCTCCCCTTGGGATGACCTGTCCACTTTGTGGACTTAGTTTTATCCGTCCTTCATGGGACTTAGGACATTCATCCCCTTGGGGTGATCCGCCCAGCTTGTGGACTTTGTTTTATTTATGTAGAAAAAAGAACACAGTAGAGTCTGAATACTTCTCTTTATTGAAAGAAAATAATGCTGAGGAAAATGTACCTGCCCCCATGGGCTTAAAAAGGTACTTGTAGAGAAAATTGTTTGAAGTAGAGAACTAAACTTAAATAGCCAAAAAATTGTCTGAGGTAAGAACTTTATAAAAAACTTAGTAAATCATAATAATGAACTGGAGACTGGGGGAGAGTCGATGATCTTCACGACGCCCCTACTGGTAGTACCTCCGGAGGTGCTCTGTGTTCCATGGATGTTGAAGCTTTTGTCCGTCCATGGTTTCGAGGTGGTAGGTCCCTTTCCTTTGTCAAGACGAGATCCTGTATGGTCCTTCCCAGTTGGGGCTGAACTTCCTTTACGCCGGATCTCTGGCGGCTCCCATTACCCTTCGTAGCACAAGATCCCCGATCTGGAAATCCCTGTGTTTGACATTGGAGTTGTAGTATTTCGCCATGAGGTTCTGGTACCTAGCCAACCTCTGTTCTGCTGTAGCCCAGACCTCGTCTATCAGATCCATCTGGAGCTGCAAGGCCTCTTCGTTGTGATCCTTGTCGTAGTTCGCTACTCGATAGCTCGTGAGCCCGACCTCTGCTGGAATGACGGCGTCACTTCCGTACGTCAGTCTGAACGGTGTTTCTCCAGTTGGGGTTCTCGCCGTAGTACGGTATGCCCACAAGACGCTCGGCAGTTCGTCAGGCCAGATGCCCTTTGCCCCCTCGAGCCGGGTCTTGATGATCTTCAGCAAGGACCGGTTCGTGACTTTTACTTGTCCATTGGCTTGAGGGTGTGCGGGCGACGAATAGTGATTTTTGATCCCCAGTTCTGAACAGAAACTCCTGAACGCTCCGTTATCGAATTGCTTTCCGTTGTCGGAGACGAGCAATCTGGGTATCCCGTACCTGCAAATTATATTTCTCTAAACGAAACTCCGGATGTTCTTCTTCGTGATAGTGGCCAGGGCCTCCGCTTCTACCCATTTGGTGAAGTAGTCGATTCCAACTACCAGAAATTTTAGCTGTTTCGATGCTATCGGGAAGGGGCCCATGATATCTAGTCCCCATTGGGCGACGGCCAAGGGGCCACCATAAGCGTCAGCTCCTCAGTCGATTGCCTGATCAGGTTGCTGAACCTCTGACATTTGTCGCATGTTTTGACGTATGCTTGTGCGTCTTTTTGCATTGTTGGCCAATAGTACCCTGCTCTGATCAGTTTGTTCACTAAGGATCGTGCCCCTGAATGGTTTCCACAGATGCCCTCATGCACTTCCTTCATTACGTAATCGGCCTCCTCTTGACCCAGGCACCTTAGGTACGGACGTGCGAACCCTCTTTTGTATAAGATATTGTTGATTAGTACAAATCGCGAGGCGTGGACTTTCAGTTTCCTGGCATCGTTTTTTCCATCGGGTAGTGTACCCATCTTCAGGTATGCTATCAGTGGTGTAGTCCAACAATCTTCAGAATTTAACTCCTGCACTTTTATTCCGTCATCAATAAGTGAGGAGAGTTGTACAAATGACAATACCTGTTTGGGAATGATCATGAGCTCTGCCGAGGCTGCCTTCGCAAGACGGTCAGCACATTCGTTCTCTTCCCTTGGGATTTGAACGAATCTTACTGTGAGATTACCGATCCGTTTCTTTACTTCGTCCAGGTACTTTCTCATCCTCTCACTTTTGCATTCGTAGATGCCATTGATTTGACTTGTTATTACCTGGGAATCGCAATGTACGATCATGGATTCCGCACCTGCTGCCTTCGCGAGGTCTAATCCTGCTACCAAAGCTTCATACTCTGCCTCATTGTTGGTTGTGAGGAAGTCCAGCCGAACCATGCATTGGATTTTATCTCCGTCAGGGGTATTGATTACTATACCGGCACCTCCTGCGTTCCTGTTGGAGGATCCGTCCGTGTGGATGTTCCATTGATTCTTTGTGTCTGTCCCTGCGCCTTCTGACCTAGAAAATTCTGCAATGAAGTCAGCGATGGCTTGTCCCTTGACCGCATTTCATGGACGATACTGTATATCAAATTCGCTCAGTTCCACTGTCCATAGGGCCATGCGTCCTGCCGTCTCCGGGCTGCTCATGGCTCTCCGTAGGGGTTGGTCCGTTAGGACCACTATCGTGTGCGCCTGGAAGTACGGTTTGAGCTTTCTTGCCGCAGTAACTAGCGCGAAGGCCAACTTCTCCATTTGAGGATACCTTTCTTCCGCTCCCCGGAACGCCCTACTTATAAAGTAGACGGGTTTCTGTGATCCATCCTCCTCCCTAATTAGGGTCGCGCTGACTGCCGCTTGCGACACTGCTAAATAGAGGTAGAGTACCAACCCAGGTTTAGATGGGCTGAGCAACGGTAGGGATGACAGGTACTTCTTCAAGTCCTCAAACGCTTTCTGGCATTCGTCCGTCCATACGAACGACTTCCTAAACGTTCGGAAGAATGGAAGACACTTGTCTGTCGCCTTTGAGACGGACCTATTCAGGGCTGCAATTTTTCCGTTCAATCTCTGTACATCCTTGATTGTTTTCGGCGGTTCTAACTCCATAATGGCCCGAACCTTCTCTGGGTTAACCTCTATACCTCTATGGGAAACCATGAACCCCAAGAACTCTCCTGCCGTTACTCCGAATGCACACTTGTTCGGATTTAACTTCATGTTATACGACCGGAGTGTGTCGAAAGTCTCTTGTAGGTCTTTCAGGTGGTCATGTTCCCGAATGCTTTTTACAAGCATGTTGTCAACATATACTTGCACGTTCCTCCCAATCTGGTGCGCGAACATTTTGTTCATTAGCCTCTGGTAGGTTGCTCCCGTATTCTTTAGCCCAAATGGCATCACTTTGTAGCAAAAAAGTCCCTGACTTGTGACGAAGGAGGTCTTCTCCTGATCCACCTCGTCCATCTTGATCTGATTGTAGCCGGAGAAAGCATCCATGAAGCTCAAGAGTTGGTGCCTCGCCGTTGAATCTACGAGTGTATCGATTCGAGGCAATGGGAAGCTGTCCTTCGGGCAGGCCTTGTTGAGGTCTGTGAAGTCAACACACATTCGCCATTTCCCAGTAGCTTTCTTGACCATTACTACGTTTGATAACCAGTCGAGGTAATATACCTCTCGAATGAAATCCGCTTCAAGAAGCTTCCTAACCTCCTCAGCTATTGCTTTGTCTCGCTCTTCAGCGAATACTCGTTTTTTTTTGTCTCACGGGTGAAAACGCGGGGTTCACATTCAACTTGTGAACTATAACCGAGCGATCAATACCCGGCATGTCCTCGTGGCTCCAAGCGAAAACATCCTGATTGTTCCTTAGGAACGCTGTTAGGGCCTGTCGTGTTGGTTGACTGGCCAATGTCCCCATTCTAGTGATCCGTCCGGGTTTTGTCTCGTCCAGAGTTATTTCTTCTAGTTCTTCTACTGGTTCTGCTGCGACCCGTTGCTCTTCTATGCACATGGTGTGCTGGTGGTCATCCATTTCCAGCATGGCTATGTAGCACTCGCGAGTGGCCACCTGATTCCCTCGCAACTCGCCGACCCCATACTCCGTGGGGAATTTTATCATCAGGTGGTACGTCGAGGTAGCTTCCTTCCAACTGTTGAGAGTTAGCCGTCCGAGGATAGCGTTGTATGCTGATGAGCAGTTGACTACGAGGAATGTCACATCCCGAGTGATCTGCTGAGGATAATCGCCCACCGTCACTGCCAGTGTGACCGCTCCCAACGGGAATACTCTCGTTCCTCCAAACCCCACTAGCGGGGCATTCGTTGGTATTAGCCGTTCCCTATCAATCATCATTTGCTGGAACGCAGGGTAGTATAGGATGTCCGCCGAGCTGCCATTGTCAACCAACACTCGGTGTAAGTTATATTCTCCCACTCGTAGGGTGACAACTAATGCGTCGTCATGCGGATGGTGAAGTCTTCGTGCATCTTCCTCTGAGAACCCGACGATTGGGCTGTCTCTCCGTGCTATCTTTGGTACCGAGCCCATCAGCTGAACATTCTGAACCATTCAGAGGTAAGTTTTTCGGGCTTTTTTGGTCGACCCAGTTGTCGATGTACCCCCCACGATCATCCTTATGTCTCCGATTGGGGGTTTGGGACGTTCATTATCCCTCCAGGGCTGTTGCTCTTGAGGTGGCTGGTCCGTCCTCTCCTTTCTCACAAACTTTTGTAATTTCCCTTGTCTAATAAGGGCTTCTATCTGCTACTTCAAGTCATAGCACTCTGCTGTGTCGTGGCCGTGATCGCGGTGGAAACGGCAGTATTTGTCTCTTGACCTTTTGCTGGGATCTGATTTCAGTTTCCCGGGGAAGGTTAGAGCCCCCTCGTCCTTGATTTGCATCAGGACTTGATCTATCGGAGCCGTCAACGGGGTGAAGCTCGTGAATCTCCCTCCGGGTGGCTTAGAACGTCGCTCAATTCTTCGGTCGTCTACTCTTGGCCTCTTCGACCCTTGATCCCTCTGTCTTTCCTCCTGTCGTTCCCTCTTCCTTGGCTTATCCTCTCGAGCCTGCAACGCGTCTTCTGCGTTCATGTATTTGGTTGCCCTGTAGAGTACTTCCGTCATGGTTTTTGGGTCGTTTTTGTACAAAGAGAACAGAAATTTGCCCTTCCGAAGCCCGTTCGTGAAGGCAGCAACCAGTATTTTGTCGTCTGCTTCGTCTATTGAGAGTGCTTCCTTATTAAAGCGCGTTATATAGGCTCTCAGCGTCTCGTCCTCCTGTTGCTTAATACTCATTAGGCAAGTCGTGGACTTCTTGTACCTGTGTCCTCCGATGAAATGTGTGGTAAACTGAGCACTTAGCTCCTTGAAGGTGCTGATGGAATTTGGCGTTAGTCGGCTAAACCATATCCTCGCGAGGCCTTTGAGCGTTGTGGGGAAGGCCCTGCACATGATCTCGTCAGCTATCCCCTGGAGGTGCATTAGGGTCTTGAACGTCTCCAGATGGTCCAGGGGATCTTTTACTCCGTCGTAGCTATCTATATGAGGCATGCGGAATTTATGCGGCAGGGGGAAGGCGTTCACGGCCGCAGTGAAGGGCGAGTCAGTACGGTTGACTAAATCGTCCAGATCGTTGGAAACCCGCCCTTTGAGCGCGTTCATCATTACTTCCATCTGCTCCCTCATCGCTTGCATCTCTGCGGCAATTTGTGGTGGTGTCGCGTTCGTGAGGGATGGCATGCTCAAGTTCTGCCTCTCCGGCCTGCTTGGGGCATGGCTGCCTTCAAGTTTCTCCTGGTTTCCCTTTGCAGCGCTGGTCCCTTCTTCCTCTTCTTGCTGGTCATTCTGTTCTGCATCCTTCTGACGTAGCTGTTCTTCTAAGTCATTATTTTGTTTGGTGAGACGTTCCACCGCGGCAGCGAGAGTCCAAACTTGTCTTTCGAGGGCAGTAGTGGGTTGTTCGTCTCCTTGAACGTCGTTGGTGGTTGCCATCGAGCGAGTAAGTACCATGCAACCCTTAAGTCCGAAAAAATGATAGTATGGTTTTTTGGATCTCTACTAACGTTTCCCACAGACGGCGCCAACTGATGAAGTCAAGAATTCACCAATGTGTCACACGATACCTACGCGCTCGAACGTGAACCTGCACAATCACAAAAAGAGAAAACCTAACAGAGAGCACCGGTGTGGTGTCGGCCAACTACCCTTCGAAGGTTAAGTAAGAAAATATTCTCACAGATCTAGAGTGCTAAAGAGGGTAAATTACGCGTACCTTGATTTATGAGAGTATTGGCGCTTTTATAGTAGTCGAAAGTTGACCTCTCCTACTTGGAGTCAAAGTCTTTCCTTATAGAGATTCTCTTAAGGAACCCCAAACGTGATGGATAAGGCTCTTTCCTTATAGAGAAGCTCCTACGCAGCAAACAGAGTCCCCATGAGCGTGGAAGGTGGAATCCTTTCCTTACAGGACTCTATGAAGTGTGCCGCAATTATGACATGAAAAGGTCCTTCTGCCTTCCCCATGGGCCTCGGACCCGCTGACACCTCCTACTCGATTCTCAACAATACGCTTGGCATTAATGGGCCCGTCCTTTACTGGACTGCAGCAGATAACCGTCAGGCCCACATCAGGCCCAAATTCAGCCTCTTCATACCCATTCCATACTAGCAGTGAAGGAATAACAACATGTCTTAGGACAAGAAGTAAAATTTCAAATTTTTACTAGCCCTTCAAGGGAAAGATCACTTTACTAAAACAATATTCAATTTCTAAACACATTGATACAATAAAAATAGACAATAGCAATGAAGGAAAAACAAATAAATACAAGAATTACAATATCAAGTAATCGAAAACAACTAGAAGATCATAATATACTATAAAAAGTTGAAGAATTTAAATTTAAAATTGAAAATGAAGTTTGTTCGAACCTCCTAAATGCCTTTTGGAACTGTAGAACACGATATTGAATCAACCTATGAAAAAGACTTCAATGAGAAAGATTTACCAACCAAAGCAAGACCCATTTAAATGAATCAGGAATTGATGAAATATTGCAAGAAAGAAATTCAAGAGTTATTAGACAAAGGAAAAATTAGAAAAATGAAATCCCCTTCGATTTGTTTTTCCTTTTATGTTTAAAAAAATTATTTAATTAGAAATGGAAATACTTAGACTAGTAATTAATTACAAATCACTAAACAAAGCATTTAAATGGAATGATACCCATTCAGCAAAAAAAAAATGGAATGTTACCCAATTCTAATATAAAATAAATAAATAAATAAAAAGATCTTTTAAGCCGATTAGGTAATGCATCAGTATTCTCAAATTTTGACATAATTAGTGGTTCTTCTTGGCAAATACAAATTTCAGGCAAAAAAAAGAGACATAAAATTGCTTTCATAGTACCAGGTCAAGTTGTCATCCTTTCTTTACAATTGACCCAAAATATGATCAAGAATCAAATCTCACATCAATTGTCCATAAATATTTTCCATCCAAATGACATTTCATAATTTTCATTCCAAATGATCCAGAGAAAACCCAAAAATTTATAAATTCATCCTAGTATTTTCTTGAATGGCAAACAAATTTTTGCCCAATCCAAGAAATTTGAAGAAACCCACAATATTGTAATAGATGGGTGCATTGTCACATGCTGATTTAATATTTATAAAATTTTAAATATTAAAATTTAAACTTTTGAAGAATTCACCAACCCTGAAAATACTGGCAACTAGACCACAACTTAAACCAGCACTTGGATTTATCAAGAGTGGAAGATAAGAGAGAAAATATTTTAGTTTGTTAATATCTTATCGTCCACTCTTATCTTCAATTAGACCACAATATTTTCTAGTTTAGTATAAAATATTTTATACTTAACTAGAAAATATTGTAATAGATGCGCCTAAAGTACTTCTTGAAAGTCTGTTTTATAGCCAATTCTTGGGGGCATATGCATGTCCGAATGTGGTCTCGTAGCCACATATTACTTGCATGCAAACGGAGTGTAGAGTTTCTGGACACTTGGGGTGTTTTTTTTTTTTTTTTTTTTTTTTCTTTTGATCGGATGACACTTGGAGTGTTGATTTGATGAGAATGACATTTCTTGTACACTTAGAGAGTTGTCCTGAATTTTTCTTGAACACTTGGAGAGTTGCTATCATGTAAGGGAAAAACTTCTTGCACATAGCGTGTTACACACACTTTTATTTTTAAAATTAAGATGTAACTTAAAGTCACATTTTCAGTTTATAAAAACCACCATAAGAAATTTGGGTTTAGGCGACCATTTTTTTTTTTGGTGACATTTTCAAATCTACTGCTGAAAGAGGTATACTGCAGCGTTTTTCCCTAGCGCCACTAAAGAGTTGGTATATAACAACGTTTTTTTTAAAAACGTCACAATAGCCCAAAATAATAACAGCATTTTTTTAAAACGCCGCAACTGTTATATTTTCAGCTGCGTGTTCCTGGACTATAGCAACATTTTTATAACTTGCCGCAATAGTTATTAGACAAAACATTATAGCGACGTTTTTAAAACATCGCTATATACTGAAATAGTGACAATACCTTTAGTGATGCATCTAAACTACTACAATAGGTCAAATTTTCCCCAAATATTTTTTATCCTTCTTACACAAAATTTCCCAAAATTTTGTTTCCCCAAATTTTCATTAGGCTTTCTCTCCCTCTCACCTTTACGATACTCTCTCTCTCTCTCTCTCTCTCTCTCTCTCTCAAAGCCCAGCCACCTAATGCCACTGCCACCCATTGCCTTCTTCACTTGATCACTCCCTTCCTCTCTCACTCCCTCACGAAACCCTCTCTCTCTCTCTCTCTCTCTCTCTCTCTCTCCACCGTAGGACTAAACCCAACCACCACCACCCTCCCCTTCCACCTTCACCACCCTCTTCTCCCTCTGCTACCTCTACCGCCCTCTTGGACACATGGACTTCTTTTGGACACTTGGATGCTTCTCTTGAACACTTGGATACTTCTTTTGGAATATGACATCTCTTGGACACTTGGACTTCTTTTGGACACTTGGATGCTTCTCTTGAACACTTGGACTATTGGTATCATTAAAATAACTCTTCTTGGACACTTGGCTTCTTTGTAAACTTTGACTTTTCTTGGACACTTGGAAACTTGTATTTGATATTTGAAAACTTAATTCTATTTTGAATGTAAGTAAGAAAAAGGGTAGGACAGTAAGTGGCTTCAACCTCATCAAGTGCAATAAGATAGTTAAAGGATAACAATCTTATTATTGGGCAAGGTGACTTAGGCCATTGCCTAGGGCATCCAATAAAAAAAGGCTCTAAAATGTTTATATAAATATTAGTTTTTTAATATATATATTAGGTGAGTAGAAATCAAACTCAATTGAAATCCTAAACTGTTTCACAAAAAAAAAGGTAAAATACTCTTTTGGTCTCTAAATTTAACCAAAAAATTGTTTTTTTATCCCTAAACTTCAACCCAAAAAAAAAAATCGTCCCTAAACTACCAAAAAGTTTACCTTCATACCTAAACTTTGAAAATGATTTACATTCTATCATTAAATCTTAAAAAAGATTCTTTTTGTCTTCCCTAAACTCTTTACAAAGTTTAAGGATGGCAAATAATTTTTAAAGTTTAAGGATGATAAAAAACAATTTATAAAATTTTGGAACCAAAATAGTATTTTATTAAAAATAAATACAAATATAAAAATATATATTTGATGATAAATTTTCCCTAATGACTTGAGATTTCAATTTTTATAAATCAGCCTCTCACATAGTAGATTTCTAACATTAGCCATTCATTCTCTTACATTGGTGCACCCAAATAATCTCTCTCTCTCTCTCTCTCTCTCTCTCTCAACACCAAAATTAAATTTAGAAAATTAGATTTCAATTAATCTTTACCATGTATCACTTTTCTCAAGGTAAATTAAAACACATTTTTTTTTTATAAAAAAAAAAAAAAAAATGTCTCTCTTTTTTTGTTAAATTTTATATATAAACCATGTTATATGATTCTCTATCTAAAATTAATCTTGGTTTGGTTACTATTAATCCATCAAGTTATTTATCAAATTCATCTTTGTGGCAAGTTGAGATTGTTAGGTTATTATGTTGTTAAATGAAGTTATAGTTGTGGTTTTGATAAATTAGAATATAATATTCAATGCTTTGATTTATTTTATTCTTGTCATATTATAGTGTTATATTGTATATAATCTTTCTTTTTTTTTTTGTAAGTATTATTTTAATTAAAGGTCTTTACAAAAAATATTGATCTAGACATGAAAAACTTAAAGGAAAAAATAAAGGAAAAAAGAAAAGAGAAGAACAGAAAAAATTATTGAAATCTTACATTGGATCTCTTGATAAATCTATTATTATGAATATAAAAATATGAGATAAATTTATATGGAACCTCACAAATCAACGAGAATTTATCATAAAAAGAGTGATAATATAATAAGACTAGTTGGTAACCTATGCAACGTATAGACAATTTCAATATAATATAATTTTTTTTGTTTTATTTTTTATTTAAATATGAAATTTGATAATTTTGTTAGTTATGCATAGACAGTTATAATGACTGTAATAGAACTATATATTTTAGTATTAAGTATTTACTACAATTGTGTTTGTATATAAGATTATATATAGTATTATCTTAAGAAAATATAATTTATTAAGATTCTAATAATGGGTTTAAAAATAAAATTTTAATTCAATTAAAAATATATATTAATATAATGACATGTAAAATTTTGAGATATCAAAAATTTATGTGACACAACATTATGATGTAAACTAAAAGTCAAATATGTTCGATTTTATATATAGATCATATATAATACAATGGAAAAATGATAAGGAAAATAATCATAATGATGTTCAAACTTGCAATATAACAACTCTTGATTATATAAAAAAATTAATTTTTTTCTCCAGATGAATGTATTATAGAATTTTATTGAAAATACTTGTTATATTGTTTTTTGCAAAAAAAATTTCAAAACTAAAATGGATAAAATTTCAATTAAAAATGATTATATCAACTAAAAAGTAGATGTTGGTAAAGGCTAAATATAAAAACCTAATTAGTAATTTTGTAGACAAAAAAGTGCATATATATATATATATATATATCAGAAATCTCAAAACAATATACTATTATTGACCAATATCAAAACATTTCATTCTATTGTTGAAATCAAAATGATCTCATGTATAATATTGACAACTTTAACCTAAAAGCCAAAATTGGATTTTTATTTTGAGTCTTGAAGGTCGGGTTGGAGGTGTGTTGTGTCTTGATGAAGTTTAGGGTGATTTGAGATGGGTTTCTCCCTGTCTTAGACTTGGCTAGCAGCATGAATGAAGGTGGTGTTTGGGATTACTAGATGGCGTTGATTGGTGGATAGGGAACCAGTGAAGGTAAAAACATATAAGATGTGATTAATTCACCACTTAGCCATATATGAATTTAAATATATATATATATATATATTTTATAATTCTTTTTTTTGAGAAATTGATAAAATGAATTGAAATTATTTGTACATCCCACAAACATAATGCTGATAAATATATATATATATATATATATAAGTTCCATCACTCTAATCTAAATATATAAAAATTAATTTAACTTTAAATATACGTTTTAAGATTTCTTAACTATAATATCAAAATTCAATCACCATTAATAATGTGATGACTAGATTTATAGAAGAAGCTCAATTAGGAAAAAAAAAATACAAGCTACAATTCCACTAAAGTTCAAAAAGGGGTTGAACACGACGCCGTTTGTGATCTCACCCAGGTCGCATAGTACCAATTTTCACTGTTTCTAGAATCAAAGAGGCAATTGCTCCTCTTGCTCTTGCTCTTGCTCTTGCTCTTTCTCTTTCGCTGCGTTAAGAAAGAAAGAAACAAACAAACAAAAGCTCCAAACAATCTCCAAACCCCAAAGCTCTCTCTCTCTCTCTCTCTCTCCTAATTCATCATCGTCCAATCGATTTCCGGTTGCTCAGGTAAGCTGAAAAACGACGTCGTCGTCTTCTCTGAAACATACCCTAATACTTTTCATTTCAACATTTATTTATTCTCATCATCATTATCAACTATCAATTACCGTAGATTTTTATTATGTTTTTGTTTTTTTCTTATTCTTATCAATGCCATAACATACAGAGTTTAACAATCTTATCTTTTGTTGTTTGATGTTTCGAGTGCCCACATGTTGTTTGTCAAAAGTTCTGTCCTTTTATCTAATAACTCGACAAACCCTTCATATGAAAAACAAGAACAAATAAAGTAAAAATCTATTAAATTATTTTTCATCTTCTTTTTTTTTAATTTTTTAAATGGGGTTGTTTGAAAAAGATGTACCTAGAAAAGAATGAGGTTTTAAAAAGCTTTACTTTCAATAAAAAGTGCGGTTTGATAATGTGTTACCAACTGGGTATGAGTGAATTTATTAAAGCATGTAGCAACACATGCGTAAATTTGGGTTTTAGTTGAGGAAAGTAAGATTGGGCGAGATTGGAACATTGGGAACTCTTGGAAATTTGCATTGAATACAGGAGAAATTTCGAAATGCCTATCCGAATTTTAGAAAAAAGTTTGGCAAGTTGTACCTAATTTGGCCAGAAGGTAGTGACCAAAGTCCTTGTCGTCATGGTTTTTGTTAGGTCAATAATGTGCTCCAATGTTTATTGTCAACTTCATATGATCACTTTGATCAACTATATGCTGGTTGCCAACTCTATAACTAGTTCCCTTTGAATCTTTGATGCAAGACAGAAGCTTGAATGGGCTTTGATACCAATTTTTGATGTAGGATTTTTAGGAATTCAGCACTAGATTAGGTTTCTTGATGCAGATTTTGAAGGGTTCTTGAGTTAGGTTTGATGTTTTAGGGTTTATTGGATCTTTAATTTATTTGATAGCTGTTTTTGCATTCACTAGCTATTTGAGGATTATGAAAAAACTTTTCCTGATCTTAAAATAAATTTGATGTCTCTTGTGGATTGTTATTCTTTATATTAAATTTGTGATTTGATAGACCATTGTAATTTGCGTGATTGACTGTTTTGTCCCCATTTGTATACATCCTGTATACTTGGGTGACTCTTTTGATTTCAATAAAATTTATTAATTATAAAAAAATGAAAGATAAAACTCTAGGCAATCACACCTAGGTTATCCTAAGAAACTACTCTAAGGTGGGAGAAGGCAATCACACCCAGGTTATCTTAACAGTTACTCTTAGGTAGGAGAAGGCAATCACGCGCTCAAAGCTTAAAATAAGCCATTGGAGTTTTATTAAAATCTCACTTTTTTATTTTGTTGAACACATAAAGACACTTTTATAGGCTATTGCCAATACCTAGAAAAAGACTAGGACTCCTAATAACCATTCCCTAAAAATACCAGCACTCCTAATAATAGTGAAAAGCAATCAAGAACTTTTGAACCAAATAGAAAAAGGACTCAAAACATTAAAAAAAAAAAAGCCCATGTACCTCTTGAACAGCACATTACAATATGTTACACTTCAGCTTTAAATTTTACATAATAAGGACGAGTAGTTCCATTCTGTCTTGTGGTGCATTTGGAAAGAAGTTAATGCCAGGTTCTTTGAGGGTGAAGAACTTAGCGTGACCAAGCTGAAATACGTATTCCTGAAGTCCTTGTATGAGTGGAAGTTGCCACCTACATCATTTTTTATTGAGGGTTCCTAGATTTTTTGGCCTCCTTTAGTTTTTCATAGTTGTTTTCTTTTTCAGATTTATTTATTTTTCCTGTCTTTTGTGTTTCCTGTTATATACAGCTAGAGTACTGGGATCACACTTTTTTTTCAGATTTTGATAGAATTATTTACTTATAAAAAAGTTGCTTTTATGATAATTTGATACGGGGGAGGGGGATTTGAACCCTGGATGTCCTGGACATACCATAGGTGTCAACTAGTTGAGCTACAAGGCTATTGGCCAAAAACAAAAGGTGCTTAGAAGTAGTATTATCAAAAGACAAGTTATTTTGATTTTTTGTTCCCATATAGTCTGGCCATGTTTGCAGATAAACAAATTTTCTTTCATCTTTCTCAGTTTGTCTCATTGAGCTCCAATCTTGACTCCACTGCAGTTAATATAACGTTTCCCTTGATTAGATTTTCCCGGCCATCTTATTTCATCTAGACATCCAGACTCCCATATTTTAGTTTCTTCAGATTTTATACTTTGTAGTTATTGCAGTGAAATTCTTTATACTTACTGCTTACTTGAGTAATGCCTTTCTTGGTATTTAAATGTCTTGATTTTGAAATAAACTATCAAAATTGCAATCCTATTCTGTTTCTACTGACTTCACTTGGCATAAAATCATCTTTCAAGTAAATACTTTTCCATGTTACATTATGATAACTCTGTTATACTGTAGTCTTATTAATTATACTTCTTAGTGCAGATTAAAATTAACTACTCAAAATGGGAAGCAAAGGTCGAATACCACCTCCTCATCTAAGGCGTCCTCTTCCAGGCCCTGCAATGGCACATCCAGAGCCATATGGTCATGGCATACATCCTCCACCAGGTGGCTTTCCTCCTTTTGATATGATACCTCCCCCCGAAGTTATGGAACAGAAGTTAGCAGCACAACACATGGAGATGCAGAGACTTATCATAGAGAACCAAAGGCTTGCTGCCACCCATGTGGCCTTGAGACAAGAACTTGCTGCTGCACAGCATGAGCTGCAGATAATGCACGCTCAAATTGGAGCTGTAAAGGATGAGAGAGAACAACAGATGAGGAGCCATATGGACAAGATTGCCAAGATGGAAGCTGAACTGCAATCAGCAGAGCCTGTTAAGTTAGAGTTACAGCAGGCACGAGCAGAGGCCCAGGGCTTGGTTGTAGCAAGGCAGGAACTTCTTGCTAGACATCAGCATTTGTCTCAAGATCTTCAGAGGGCTCACTCAGATATTCAGCAGATTCCTGCTCTTGTTTCAGAACTTGATAGCCTCAGACGGGAATATCAGCACTGTAGGTATGTAATGCTCTTCTTTATGGCTGTCTCATAGAAACTTCAAGATCGTCTTCAATTGATGGGCTGAAGGCTATTATCCAATTTTGTCAACTTTGTTCCTACTAAATTGGGTAACTGGAAGGGGAGATCTGGATATGGTCCTACCCTTTAATGTTTCTGCCTAAAGTAGCCACTTTGAAGAACTGAACCTCTGCACTTGTGCTTGACTACCCAAGACTTTTACCACCACACCAAACAATAGGAAGATGAATAATTTTAGTGTATGGGCATCTCAGTTCAACTTTTCAGGTTTTGAAAAGTTTCCCTTTTTAAGCAGTTTTGAAATCAGGTTATACGTGTGTCTATTACTTGAAGTTGTCAAACTGATAATTAAATTAATTTAAATAATATGTTAATTGGTGGTGTAGGAAGTTCCCTGCAGAAGTGCTATAGCAAGTTATTATTTCTTGGACCCTTTTCAGTTTTTTTAATAAAGAAAGTATGTGATTGGACATTATAATTCTTGTACCCACGTTGCTCTATAAGATTTCAAGAGCTGAACTTCCTCTGTTGGAGACTTGGAGTTGTTGTCCACCATGATGTATATGTCTTCTCTTTTGATGTTCGGTTCTAGATGAAAAAGAAAAATCATAATTTTCTACTCATGCAGGGCAACTTATGACTATGAGAAAAAATTGTACAATGACCACCTTGAGTCGCTTCAGCTGATGGAGCAAAACTACATTACCATGTCCAAGGAACTGGAGAAGCTTCGAGCAGAGTTATCGAATAGTGCTAACACTGATAGAAGAACTGGTATTTCTACTATTTTCATCTAAAGGTTCTGGTTTTCTTAAGTGTCGTATTTTTGATGGCTCATATGTATCAATTATAATGTAAATGTAGGTGGTCCATATGGTGGCACACCTGGTAAAAATGAGAATGAGGCTTCTGGGAATCCTGTTGGACAAAATACTTATGAAGATGGCTATAATATTCCCCAGGTTTGTCAATTCTCCACATGCCATATTATTTTTATTGCAATATCATGGTACTATTTTAGTACTATTTATTATAGTTTTCCTACATTTAATTTGAAGGAAAGGAAGAACTATTTTTCAAATTTAACGTACTAAAAATGCATGCTTAAAATTTTATCTGCCTCAGAGAGATACTGTCATGAATTGACAAATGGACTTAAACCAGATTGTACCACCTTGACATGAATGCAAGAAGTTGGACATTCAGAAACTTCGGAAACAAAAATCTGGTCATAGATAGTTAACTACAAGAAAAACCTTCTTCTCTATATAAATATATGACATGCAATCTTTTTTATTTTTTCCTGATTAGTATATATATGACATGCATCCTTGCAAGCAAATATATAAGATAGTATGTACTGTATGAAGTAATTTCTATGTCTTCTAGTAGCACTTAACAGGTAAAGAAAGGGAAAATAAGCTCATAAACGTTTTAAGTGTTCTGATTATTGTCAAACCTTCTTGAGATGCATGCTTTTTTCACAAGTAACCTATGCGGTTGTCTTTGACGGGGAAGTGCCAGATATCATATCAAGGTTATGTTAGGTGCATTGCCTTTTAGACCAATTTTTTAGTTTTTAAGGCTTCAGAAATAGGGTCCCTATGTGAGTGGGGTCAGGCCCAAGATTTGACTTCAACACCTAGCCTTATGGTTGTTGGCACAGATTATTTTATGCTTCCTGTGTACTATGGATGTGCCTAACAATTGTACTGTTTTCTCATCTTTATTTTCAATAAATTTTGTTACTTAAAAAAAATAAAAAGGGGGTGGGGGGGGGTGGGGTTGGTAGTGGTAGTGGTAGTGGTAATTGCATCCTATGTGACAGACTGAGAAACTTTTATGCATATATTTTGACCTTTCCAAAAAAAAAAAAAAAAAAACGCCAGCAGACTGATGACTGAGCTATGTGCTCAATAATTCTTTACTTTATTCAAACTTTGCAGAGTAGGCTTCCTTGTTTTAAGGTGTCAGCCTCGTGATTATTGGAATTATATACTACTGTTGAGCTTTAAGGGCTGGTGCAAATTTTAGATTTTTCCAGGTTGCGAAATGGTGAAATAGTTTTGTAGCTACCTACCAAAGTTAAAGAGAGAGGAAGAAAGTATAGTTGTGGAAAATAAACTCTTTGGCTAAAAAAAAAGCAATTTTAGAATAATGAATTTTGGAGTGTCTAATTTACTGGTCTTGAAGTCCTATTTCATATACCAAAAATGATTGATTAGATATCTTGCTGATATTTGATTCTTTCGCGAATTTAGGGAAAATAATACTTAAAACTTTCATTAGACTGACACTAGCTCTTTCTGGCCTTCCCCATTTCTGACTTGAGATGACACAAAAATGATGGTGCTTAGAATTGTTTTGATGGTCATAATACAAAAAGTGTATTAAATTGTAACAGTAAAGAAAACTCAATTTGCTTAACCACTCTTTGCTACTGGAAACTTGACATTGCCAGAAACGAGACAGATAGCTTAATTTTGGTTGGAACTTTTGTCATATGGCAAACATTCGGAAGTTATTATTTTTGGTACTCTAGATGATGTTGAACAATGATCAAAGAAACATTGGACCTAGCTGAAATTTTTTGGAAGGGAAATCACTTCTTCATATTCTAGTTTTATAAATTTTAAATTAAAAAGCCAGCCTTTTGCTACTTATAGGTTTGGAAGCTGAGAATTGATGTTACTCTTGGCATTTTGTAATAGGGACGTGGCCCTCCTGCTAGTGTTGGTGTTGTTGCTACAGCAGCTACTGCTGCCACAGGGACTCCTGCTTATGTTGGAGCTCAATCTGGGCATGCCCCTGCAAGGCCAGGTTATGATGTACCAAGAGGAGCTGGATATGATCCATCTGTAGGGCCTATCTATGATGCCCAAAGAGGACCTAGTTACGATGCTCAGAGAGGACTTGGTTATGATATGCAGAGAGTGCCTAATTATAATGCACAGAGAGGAGCCAACTATGATGCACAGAGAGGGGCCATTTACGATGCACAGAGAGGACCTGGTTATGACGCATCCAGGGGTGCTAGCTATGATGCACAGTCCAGAGGTACTGCTGGGCCTCATGGACATGTGGCACCTCCAAACAATGTGCCTTATGGGTCTGCAACACCCCCTGCCCGTGGTACAAGTGCATACGATGCACCACCTCGAGGTGGAAACCCTGTTAGGAGATGAATGTGAGGCGTTGCACTAATATTGACGGCATTTTTTTTGAGAAAAAGTTAGTGATTGTATCTGATTTTCACTATATTTGATAGCATTAATCTTCCAAATCTATGCATTTTTTATCCCATATTTCACTTTTATAGACTAACATCTTGTGAGTTGTGCCATGCTTCTTGCTGTTGCTTGGCAAAATTGATTTGTTAGGGATCAGATGCAGTAATGGCAACAGACTTTGGCTTGCATTCACATAAGAAAAAAAGCATCGTTTGCTGTGATTCCTAATTTCCATGCCCATGGCTTTGGTTGATTAAAACAAAAATTTAGGCGGGACAAAGGAACAGTAAAGAAAGAACCCAAACCAAACAACAAAATAAACACTATCTTCTCAAAATAAGAAGGAAGGGATAAAGATTATAAAATGGATCTAAAGTCGATTCAATTAATCTTTTCTCAGCATAGTGAACTGGATTTGAGAGTCTGAAATGTTATACAAATAACCTTTTTTTAGATTATATTTTACTTCGTTTGCTTCTTTTTTTCAGGTTACTTTATACCGTGTTAATAACAATAATAATATAGTTGCTAGTGTGATTGAATCTGGAGTAGGATGCATCTATTCCAGTAAGATTTGCAGCTTTTCAAATTCACTCTAATTAGTTATTAGATCAACTTCTATTTAAGCCCTCAAGCAAATACTACTAAAAACTCCTGCAACTTGCAAGTGGAAATAAAATGTTGTGATGCAACCCCAACAAATGTCAAAGACTACCAATTAAGCTATTCCGCGCGCAAATCACCGATTGAGATGGATTAGTCAAATTAAGATTCAATTTGACAAAATGGTTAACTACATTAAATATAGAAAATTTTCACTTTAAATCCTATAGTTTAGCCTGTTTAAGAGTGGGAAGTGGTAACAAAATAAACCCTGTACTTTTAAAAGTAATAAACGAAATCGTGAACTTTTAACATGTTAACAAATTCAAACCTAGAATCAAATTATTGTTGATAAGGAAATAGTCATAGGCTTCACTCGTCAGCCTGCTCTCAGGCTGACGGTTCATGTAGCAACTGAAAAGTATGTGCCGACGGAAATAACATTCCTTGACGGGCTCATTATGTTCAAAAGGCTGACGGTTAGGTGGCTGACTGTTAAGAGGCCGACGGTTAGGAGGCCGACGGTTATAGTAAATCCTTTACTTGGCCACCACGCTCAATAATAGAGTCCTATAAGGAAAGGGCTCCGCAATCTACGCTCACACAGATTCCTATATGGAAAAGACTTCTGCTCCAAGGAAGAAAGGTCAACCCCCTACTACTATAAAAGCCCCAATACCCTCACAAATCGAGGTACGCATAATTAACCCCTCTCTAGCACTCTAGAGTTGAAAAAAGTTCTAACTTGACCTTCGGAGGGTATTTGGCCGACACCACACCGGTGCTCTCTGTTGGGTCTTCTCTTTTCCTTGTGCAGGTGTCGTTCCGAGAGTACGAGTATTGTGCAACTCACTGTTGATATTTACGGCATCATCAGTTGGCGCCGTCTGTGGGAAACTCAACGTACGACTAAGCCATATTATCGTTTCCCGGACTAAAGGGTTGCATGGTACTCACTCGCTCAATGGCAACTACTAATGACGTTCAAGGAGAGGAGCCACCCACAACTGCCCTCGAGAGACAAGTTCGAACTCTCGGTGCCGCCGTAGAGCGCCTCACCAAACAAAACCACGACTTGGAAGAACAGCTACGCCAGAAGGATGCAGCACTGAATGACCTACAGGAAGACCAGGAAGGGACCAGCGCCCCGAAGAAGAATCAGGAGAAACCTGAAGGCAGCCACGCCCCAAGCAAGCCGGAGAGGCAGAATGTAAGCATGCCATCCCTCACGGATGCGACTCCACCGCATATTGTCGCGGAGATGCAGGCAATGAGGGAGCAGATGGAGGTTATGATGAACGCGCTCAAGGGGCGGGTCTCCAGTGATCTTGACGATCTAGTCAACCGCACCGACTCACCCTTCACTATAGCCGTGAACTCTTTCCCCCTACCCCACAAATTTCGCATGCCGAATATAGATAGCTATGACGGAATGAAGGACCCTCTGGACCATCTGGAAACTTTTAAGACCCTGATGCACCTTCAGGGGGTAGCAGACGAGATTATGTGCCGGGCCTTCCCCACAACACTCAAAGGCCCCGCAAGGGTATGGTTCAGCCGACTGACGCCCAACTCTATCAGCACCTTCAAAGAACTAAGTGCTCAGTTCACTACGCACTTCATTGGGGGACACAGGTATAAGAAGTCCACGGCATGTTTGATGAGTATCAAGCAAAAAGAGGACGAGACGCTGAGATCCTACATAACGCGTTTCAATAAGGAAGCACTATCTGTTGACGAAGCCGATGACAAAATACTTGTAGCAGCCTTCACGAATGGGTTGCGCAAGGGCAAGTTTTTGTTCTCCCTATACAAAAACGACCCGAAGACCATGTCGGAAGTACTCTACAGGGCCACTAAATATATGAATGCTGAAGACGCGCTGCAGGCCCGGGACGAGAAGCCGAGAAAAAGGGAAAGGCAGGAGGATGCACGACCAGAGCAAGGGAGGAAGAGGCCCAGAACGGGAGACCGAAGGGACGAAAGGCGTTCAAAACCTCCGGGAGGAAGATTCACAAGCTTCACCCCGCTGACCGCCCCAATAGATCAAGTCCTAATGCAAATTAAGGACGATGGGGCTCTGACCTTCCCTGGAAAACTGAAGGGGGATCCTAGCAGGCACTCCAGGGACAAGTACTGCCGCTTTCACAGAGATCACGGCCATGACACGGCCGACTGTTACGACTTGAAGCAGCAAATCGAGGCCCTTATAAGACAAGGAAAATTGCAGAAGTTCGTGAACAAGGAAAGAACGGATCCAGCGCCTCCAGAGAATCTCCCCCGACGAGATAATGACCGTCCTAGACCTCCTGTAGGTGACATACGAATGATTGTAGGAGGGATGGCCACCGGGCCATCGAAGAAGGCTCGAAAGACGTACCTCCGGATGGTCCAAAACGTCCAGCTGACGGGTCCAATGCAAAAGATAGCTCGAAGGGAAACCCCCATTATCGAGTTCTCGGAAGAAGATGCGCGGCGTCTCCACCACCCGCACGACGACGCGCTCGTTGTCAGCCTACGCGTTGGTGACTACAACTTGCATCGGGTATTAGTCGACAACGGCAGTTCGGCCGACATCCTGTACTACCCGGCCTGCCAGCAGATGAAGATCGGCAGGGAGCAACTGGTACCAACAAATGCCCCACTCGTCGGTTTCGGAGGTGCAAAGGTATTTCCCCTAGGCGCGGTCACATTGGCTGTGACGGCAGGCGATTATCCCCAGCAAGTCACAAAGGACGTAACATTTCTCGTAGTCGACCATTCATCCGCCTATAACGCAATCCTAGGGCGACCCACCCTCAACTCATGGAAGGCAGCGACTTCGACTTATCACTTGATGATCAAGTTCCCGACTGAATACGGAGTCGGAGAACTACGTGGGAACCAAATTGCCGCACGAGAATGCTACGTAGCCATGATGGAAATGGATGATCACCGCCAAACCATGAGCATAGAAGAACACCGGAGCACGACGGAGCCAGTCGAGAGGCTTGAAGAAGTCCCCCTGGACGACTCCAGGCCTGACCAGACCACGAGGATTGGAACCCTTGCAAGTCCCGCCATCCGGCAAACACTTAAAGCTTTCCTCAAAGAGAATCAGGACGTATTCGCCTGGAGTCACGAGGACATGCCAGGAATAGACCCTTCAGTCATGGTGCATAGGCTGAATGTATCACCGTCCTTCCCACCGATCCGGCAGAAGAAGCGGGTCTTTGCCCCGGAACGGGACCAAGCCATAGCTGAAGAAGTCCGCAAGCTACGAGAGGCGAATTTCATTAGAGAAGTCTACTACCCCGACTGGCTAGCGAACGTGGTGATGGTCAAAAAAGCTTCCGGGAAATGGAGGATGTGTGTAGACTTCACTGATCTAAACAAGGCATGCCCTAAAGACAGCTACCCTCTCCCAAGAGTCGACACTCTAGTAGATTCTACAGCTCAACACCAGCTGTTAAGCTTCATGGACGCTTTCTCTGGCTACAACCAAATCAAGATGCACGACGATGATCAAGAAAAAACTTCCTTCGTAACCAGCCAAGGACTTTTTTGCTACAAGGTAATGCCGTTTGGTCTAAAGAATGCGGGCGCGACATACCAAAGGCTTATGAACAAGATGTTCGCACGACAGATCGGGAGGAACGTCCAGGTATACGTGGATGATATGCTGGTTAAAAGTCGAAGGGAAGAAGATCATTTAGAAGACCTCAGGGAAACGTTCAACACTCTCTGCTCTTACAACATGAAGCTTAATCCGGGGAAATGTGCCTTTGGGGTGACAGCGGGAAAATTCTTAGGATTCATGGTCTCCCAGAGGGGCATCGAGGCCAATCCAGACAAAATTCGGGCTATAATGGAGATGGCCCCACCAAAGAATGTGAAGGAAATACAAAGCCTCAACGGCAAGATAGCAGCATTAAACAGGTTCGTCTCCAGGGCAACGGACAAGTGCTTACCCTTCTTCCGCACACTGAAGAAATCTTTCGAGTGGACCGCCGAGTGCCAACAAGCGTTCGAAGAATTAAAAACTTATCTCTCTTCCCCCCCATTACTGAGTCCCTCACAACCGGGTGAAGAGCTGTTTCTCTATCTTGCCGTTTCCCCGGCCGCCGTCAGCGCCGCCTTGATCAGGGAAGAAGGAAATGTGCAGAAGCCTGTATATTACACCAGTCGGGCGCTACACGGAGCAGAAGGAAGATATCCGCCCATGGAAAAACTCGCGTTTGCACTGGTTACCGCGGCACGCAAGCTGAAGCCGTACTTTCAAGCCCACACGATAATCGTCCTAACCGACAAACCTTTGCGACGGGCGATGAGCAGCCCCGAAGCTGCTGGACGAATGGCACTATGGACCATGGAGTTGAGCGAGTTTGACATACAGTACCGCTCGCGAACCGCCATTAAAGGACAGGTTGTTGCAGATTTCATAGCCGAGTTTACAAATGGCGAAGACAAGGGGGCAGAGGAATCCCCCCAGTGGAGCATACACGTAGACGGGTCCTCCAACAAGCAGGCTGGGGGAGCCGGTGTCGTACTACACTCACCCGAAGGAGACGTGATCGAGTGTATGATTCGCCTTGAGTTCCCCACCACCAACAACGAGGCGGAGTATGAAGCTCTGATAGCAGGGCTGGACCTCGCCAAAGCTGCAGGAGCCGAAAGAGTGATCATTCACTGCGACTCGCAAGTCGTGGTCAATCAGATAAATGGGGATTATGAGTGTAAAGGCGAGAGGATGAAAAGATATCTGGACCAAGCAAGGCAGAGGGTCAGTGAGCTGAAGGCCAAAATTATGCAGATCCCCCGAGGAGAAAATGAGCAAGCTGATCGCCTAGCCAAGGCCGCTTCAGCTGAACATAGGGCCACCTTTGATAACATACTCTCTTTCGTTCAGCTCTCTCCACTTATAAATTCTGTTGATGTACAGGAACTTGGTTCCGAAAACAATTGGACTACGCCATTAGTTTCCTACTTGAAGAACGGGGTACTACCGGACGAAAAGAAGGCTGCGAGAAAGCTAAAGGTTCAAGCAGCGAGGTTCGTTCTGATAAAAAACGTCTTGTACAAAAGAGGTTTTTCCCGCCCCTACCTACGATGCTTAGGTCCTGAAGAAGCGGATTACGTCATGAGGGAAATACACGAAGGAATCTGTGGGAACCACTCAGGGTCGAGGTCGTTAATCCACAAGCTAGTACGAACGGGGTACTTTTGGCCAACTATGCAGAAGGATGCTGAGGACTATATAAAGAAATGCGACAAGTGCCAAAGGTTCAGCAATATCATAAGACAACCACCTGAAGAACTTACGCCGATGACGGCGCCATGGCCGTTCGCTCAATGGGGACTCGACATCATGGGACCGTTTCCTACAGCAATACGACAACTGAAGTTTCTAGTCGTGGGCATCGACTACTTTACGAAGTGGGTCGAAGCTGAAGCCTTGGCCACTATTACGGAGAAGAACGTACGCAGCTTCGTTTGGCGATGCATCATATGCAGATTTGGCATCCCTAGAGTCTTGGTCTCAGATAACGGGAAGCAATTCGACAACGAGGCCTTTCGGGACTTCTGCTCACAATTAGGGATACGGAACCACTACTCCTCTCCCGCCCACCCTCAAGCCAACGGACAGGTCGAAGTCACGAACCGATCCTTGCTGAAGATTATCAAGACTCGGCTCGAGGGGGCAAAGGGTATATGGGCTGAAGAGTTACCAAGCATACTTTGGGCCTACAGAACAACAGCAAGGACACCAACACAGGAGACACCATTCCGACTTACATACGGGAGCGAGGCAGTCATTCCAGCCGAAGTCGGCCTCACCAGCTACAGGGTGCACAATCATGACGAAAGGAAAAACGACGACGCCCTACGTCTACAGCTCGATCTAGTGGACGAAGTCAGGACAGCAGCAGAGCAAAGGCTCGCTCGATACCAGGACCACATGGCCAAGCACTACAACTCCCGAGTCAAGCACAGAGACTTCCAGGTTGGAGACCTCGTTCTAAGGAAAGTAATGGGCACAGCAAGAGACCCAACTCAAGGAAAACTCGGCCCGAATTGGGAAGGACCTTACCGAGTCACGACGTGGCAGAGGAAGGGCACTTATCATCTGGAGACACTGGACGGACGGAAGCTACCGCACCCTTGGAATGCTGAGCACCTGCGAAGGTACTACCAGTAGAGACGACGACAAGGAGAAAAACACCTATCTTTTTATTTTAGATTTACTGTTTACTTTTAAGTATTTACTACAATAAGCCCAACGGGCATGTCTTTTGCTTTGGTTTTGATACAATAAGCCCAAAAGGGCAGATTTTTCCTTCATTTAGATACTTTTTATACAGATGCATGACAATAAGAGGAATTTATTCAGAACTACTGAAGTTTCTACTTACAAATGAAAGTTAGTAAAAGACTGACGAAAAGTGGCTAAGTCCACAAATCAGCAGTTAAGCTGACGGCCTAAATAGAAGGCTGACGAAAAGTGGCCAAGTCCACACGACAGCAAGTTAAGCTGACGGCCTAAACAGAAGGCTAACAAAAAGTGGCTAAGTCCACAAATCAGCAACTAAAGCTGACGGCCTAAACAGAAGGCTGACGAAAAGTGGCTAAGTCCACAAATCAGCAGTTAAGCTGACGGCCTAAATAGAAGGCTGACGAAAAGTGGCCAAGTCCACACGACAGCAAGTTAAGCTGACGGCCTAAACAGAAGGCTGACGAAAAGTGGCTAAGTCCACAAATCAGCAGTTAAACTGACGGCCTAAATCGAAGGCTGACGAAAAGTGGCCAAGTCCACACGACAGCAAACTAAGCTGACGGCCTAAACAGAAGGCTGACGAAAAGTGGCCAAACCCACAATTCAGCTACTAAGCTGACGGCCTAAATAAAAGGCTAACAAAATATGGCCAAGTCCACCTTTCAGCTTCTAAGCTGACGGCTTAAATAAAATCCTGACGGTCTCTTAAGCTCGGCTCTCAAGCTGACGGTCTTATAAAAGACCAACTAAAAAAAAAAAAAAAAAAAAAAAAACGAGTCCAAAAAATGGAAGACAGATAGCGGACGGTCTAAAAAAGACCAAGTCCGCATTGGACGAACCAGGTAAGCTGACGATCTAAAATAACCCAGTCCGGCAGATAAGCAAAAGCAATGAAACCAACGGCCTAATAGAATACATACGGAATGCATAAACCCGACTATTAAGGCTGACGGTCCACAAATGAACAAGTCTATAAGGGAGATGACCTTGACCTGGGATAATAGAGTTTTGCCGGAATTTCTACAAGCATTAAAACGAAAGACTGACGGCTTCGTCAAGCAAACTCGCCAAGTGGCCCAATGTAAAGTTTAAATCAACGGTTCAGCAAAGCTGACGGTACATTAAAAGGGCCCATAATTCCAAATAAAACATACAAGTTAAGCATGCCTCGCATCAAGTAATAAAGAGCGACGGCAAATTTAAAAGAGGGAATTGAAGAAAGTGTTGAAATATTACAAGCAGGAGCCCAGGGGGCACTAATAAAACTGTTTGCTAAATAGATGAACTACAAATACAAAAAACCGTCGCTTAAAAAAAAATTCCCTCTACTCCTTAACAGAAGGATCTTCCCCGTCAAGCAGCACCACAGGAGGCGTCGGGGCAGATGTTGAAAGGTTCACAGCAGGTTGGGCCAAAACAACTCCGCCTCCATGAGGAGAATCCACTGATTCGTCAGCCCCAGTAGTGACGACTTCATTAGCAGGCGTCATGGGCTGGGCGTCATCTAGGGAGATACCAGATAAGTCCAAATCTGGGAAAGCTGACGCCACTTGCCTGAGGCAATCATCAAATCCTGTGCCGTAGTATCCAGCACAGGAATCGATGAAAGAGTCTGACGCCTTGAACTTCTCAACCGCGTCAACCCCTGCAGTCTCCATCTGCGCACGAAGTGTCGTCAGCTCCTTCCCTAGCTCACCCCTTTGACGATCCGCCTCCTCCAGCTTCTGCTTAACTTCCTTCAGCTCGACGTTAAGGAGACGCATTGCCTCTTTATACTGAGCCTGCTGGTCTCGCATGTTGGCATTATGCTTATTAACACGAGTGACGACACGCTCCTTAGCCACGCACCGGTCCTGAAGCGCCTTTACGCGAACCAAGGCCTAGAAAGGAATGTAACCGACGGTCATTAAAATAGAAGAAGATAAGGAAGGAACCATTAGGGAAAGGCAGCTTACCCGAGTGAGGTCAAACAAAGCTGACGACCCCAGCTCATCCGTCGCCAACAAATCACAAGGATCTATGTCCATCGGCTTTATAAGTGACTCCACAGCCTCAACAACAAAATCCTTGTGAGTTAGCAGGCAACGGGGCCCCTCCAGGACGGGACCAAAAGAAGTCATTACACCTTTCCCTGCCCCATGACTGGGCTTAGGTGACGGCTTCTCTAAGGGCTCGCTCCCAGAACCAACGGCTGCTTTCTTCGATGGACGGCTATTTTCCCCGTCAGTTTTCCTTTTTGAAGAACCCTTGACGATCTTGGGGGTCGAGGAGGGTACCGTCTCCCCCTTTGCTTTCTTCTCTTCCTTTAAGCGGGCAGCGGCGGCCCTTATCCGTTGCTTGGCCACATCCATTTCTACAAAAAAGATGCATTAGCAAAACCGACGATAATACAAGGATAATTTCGAAAATAAGGGTAAAGTACTCACGGTGACGGGAGAATCCTTCAAGCCTGCGAGCCTCAGGCGTCGGTTCAGGACCACCACAGAAGGCGTGAAGGTAGTCAAGGGTGATTAAGTCTCGACACGACCGCTCCTCTAAAGGAATCTCCAAAACCCGACGGATGAAGTCCTCCTGCTCACCAGTTATTGAAGGACGAATGAGGGCTGAAAAGTGCAAATAAACCGACGGCGTTAGAACCACTAAAAAATAAAAACCGAAATTATTACTTGCTCAAAGCAGTCAAAAGCTGACGACTAAAACCTGACTCTTTTATATACGCCCAAGTATTGTCAAAATAGCCATGGGGTATCGTTTCCCATTCTTCCTGACGACACACCCAGTCCGTCCCTTCAACGAAAAAGAACCTGCTCTTCCAGGCTCTATTCGAGTCCGGCGTCTCAAACACCAACCTAAGATCTTTCTCCCTGACGGCAAAATGGTACATCCCTTTGGAAGAAGAAAGGTGCCGAGGTCTATAACAATAAAAGAATTCGTCCAAAGAAAGCTGACGATTCCCTCCACTCAAACGACCCCACAGCACCTCGGCGCCTATAAAAATCCTCCACGAATTTGGAGCGACTTGGCTGACGGATAAGCCAAGAAAGTCGACTAACTGACGGTGTAACGCCGTCAGGGGCAGTCTAAGACCGGCGGCAAACATGGCATCGTACATACCAACGTCTGCAGTTCTTCCCGTATAACATTTTTCGCCATCTTCAGGTAGACGGATAGGAATATGGTCAGGAATTTGGAAACGGGTTCGTAACTCGTTAAAAATTTTGAGAGTCATCTTGGGGAGAAACTTATTTACAGCCCACTCTTTGGGAAGGATGAAGGGACGGTTGCCTCCAGGACTCACAGGAGTCCCTTCACTAGACCCGTCGTCACCTTCATCCCCTTCACTAGACTCGTCACTATATTTTCCTCCCACTTTGTCACGTCCCTCACCTACAACCCTTTCCTGACCATCGTCTCCGTGGCCTCCTACCTCCTCGATAGGAGTTTGGGCCGACGTCTCCCTCTCTGAAGACCAGGACGAGCTCCCTGACTCACTACCTGAACCAAATACCTCGTCGTAGCCCGCTCCATCGCGGACCGACGACCGGTCACTCGACGCGTCACTCGACATCTGACTACCTACAAGTGACGGGTATAATCTAAGCACCTAGGATGACGACTCGGCTTAAAAGAAAAATAATAAAGTAGGAACAAAAAGAAAGAGAACTTACAAGTTCCTCGAAAGTAACGGCGAAGAAGTGACGGGAATATTGATAGCAAGTACTGACGGAAGATAAGCGACGGATATCTCTCCAGGAACCGGTGAAAGTGAAATAGTGCAAATATGGAGAGGTGGGCCATATATATATAAGGAAAACGCACGGAAGACGAAGCGACGCCCTCAAACCAGACACGGAGCCAACCCGAGCACGCCACGTGTCCTAGCATTTAATGCTGGGGTGTCAGCTTTAATTATTCTCTCTCCTGATCAAAGCAGCAGGTAAGGACGAACTAAAACTCCATGTCCCGTCAGTTATTGCCGACGGAGATATGGAGTAGGGGGCAACTGATAAGGAAATAGTCATAGGCTTCACCCGTCAGCCTGCTCTCAGGCTGACGGTTCATGTAGCAACTGAAAAGTATGTGCCGACGGAAATAACATTCCTTGACGGGCTCATTATGTTCAAAAGGCTGACGGTTAGGTGGCTGACTGTTAAGAGGCCGACGGTTAGGAGGCCGACGGTTATAGTAAATCCTTTACTTGGCCACCACGCTCAATAATAGAGTCCTATAAGGAAAGGGCTCCGCAATCTACGCTCACACGGATTCCTATATGGAAAAGACTTCTGCTCCAAGGAAGAAAGGTCAAACCCCTACTACTATAAAAGCCCCAATACCCTCACAAATCGAGGTACGCATAATTAACCCCTCTCTAGCACTCTAGAGTTGAAAAAAGTTCTAACTTGACCTTCGGAGGGTATTTGGCCGACACCACACCGGTGCTCTCTGTTGGGTCTTCTCTTTTCCTTGTGCAGGTGTCGTTCCGAGAGTACGAGTATTGTGCAACTCACTGTTGATATTTACAGCATCATCAATTGTAATCCGGTTAAGTAAAAATAAAAAATAAAGTTAATCTCACTAGATTGGAGGAGGGAGAGAGAGAGTGAGAAGCATAGTAGTGTCATCTCCAATCCCCAAATTGCACAGGATCATAAGATATGTGCTCATTCAGTCATTCATTCCAATATTGCAAATTAAATAACGTACCTTCTAATTGGCAAAAAAATTCATAAAATCCCAAAAAGAAACGTCAATCATCTCCTCACTTGGAAGACATATATATAACAAAAAAAAAGTTAAAAAAAAAAAAAAAAAAAAACTTCTAGTACATTTTATTTTCTATTTTAATACATTTACTCTTTACTTATAGAAAAAGATAATAAGCATTACTTAACTGCAGTTGTCCAATACTAGCTAACCCAAATCAAAGGTGGTGGGCAGTGGTCTCTCTCTCTGCAGTAACCTTTTTTAAACTTTTTATTTTTGCTATTGAACTTAAAACTATGGCTTAAAGTTAAACTTTCTCAAAGTTAAACTTTCTCAAAGTTATATAGTCAATCATATTTTTTTTTTTTTAAATAGAAAGAAAGAAAATAATAATAAAGAAACTATTATCTCAATTCTCACCGCTTGTGCCCAATTCCATTTGTCATATTTCCTCACTCTCAATAATTCATGTCAAATAGTCATCACACACACACGCACGAGCTAGTTACATTTATCTTGTTAGATTTGGACTTAAAGAGTAATTTCAGGTTAAATCTATTACAATTTCAAATCTTACATTTAAAACCTCATAGTGGTTCAACTGTCAAAAAAAAAAAAATCTAATATCGTCCATTTTTCTCGTAACACTATCTATGCACATGTAAGCCGAAAGTAATGCATTCCTTGTCATGTTCCATAGATGTCTCTTGTGAAAGGATCTGATTTCTTCGTGTATTGTTGAAGGGAGTAGAATTTTGGGACATGTTGCGTCTGGTAAAGTGGACATGTGGTACCTCCAAACAATGTACCTTAGGAGATGAATGTGAGGTATTCTTTTGCACCAATTCTTGGAAAAAGTTAGTGATTGTATCTGAATTTCACTATATTTGATAGCGTTAATCTTTCAAATCTATGCATTTTGCTTCCCCATTTTACTTTGGGTGTGTTTGTTTGGAAGTGAAATAGGGTGGATGAAAAACTCTAAAAAGAAAATAGAAATGAAAATTTTTTAGAGTATGTTTGATTGGGTGAGGAGGAAGAAAAATAAATGGTAGGACTCAGGTGCTTTCTTTCCAGACACATGTGCAATTGATTCCTTTTTTTTTCTTTTTTTGTGCTGTCTTGGGACGTTGCCTCCCTTTTTTCTTTTTTTCTTTTTTGGTCTTTTTTATTTTCCTATCTAAGGCTGAGAGTTGCCTTCTTCTTCTACTTCCTCTTTTCTTTTTCTTTTTTTTTTAGAATTTCCTAGGCATTGCCTTCTTCTTCTTCTTCTTCTTCTTCTTCTTTTTTTCTTTGTTTCTAGACATGATTTTTTTTTTTGACATGATTTTTATTTTTTAATGAATTGGGTTTTTTTATTTTTTATTTTTTTGGTTGTTTGTCATGTATTTGTTTTAATTGACCATCATTTTTTAACAAGGGTATATGAGTAAATTTATAAAAACTAACTTTTGTCATTTCTCCACTTTTCCACTCCCAACCAAACAAAAAGAAGAGAAATTAAAATCTTTTATTGTTGGGTCCCAAATAATATTATCACAAATATTAACAATCCAAAATAGCAATCACACACAAGAACACAAATATTTACGTGGAAAAACCTTTCTCCTGAAGGGAAAAAATCATGAAACAAACTCCGAATAATTTCACTATTAGCAAATCAATTACAATAATTTTTGTGTATGTCTCACGGCTAAAGAAAAATCTCTCTTATTTTTCTTTGCTCTCATACACATACTAATTATCTCTTTCAAAGGCAACAACATTTTACTCTCTCCCCCTTTGCTCTCTCCTTCTTGGCTATCTTCTTGAAGGCGGCAATACCTTACTCTCTCCTTTCTCTTGCGTTCCTCCCAAGTGATCTCTTTTCTCTCTCTTGGTTTCATGCTCTATTTTCCCTCTCCCCATAAGGAGAACTCTTAGGCCAAAGCCAAAGCCCAAGCCAAATTCTTTGTAACATTGTCTATTTATAAGACTCTTTTGTTATTCACTCGTGGACTTAAAATACATTACCTCTTTAACAAGAAATAGATTTCCTTCTACACCAAGGAATAGTCTTTCCTTCATAACAAGGAAGCCCAAGTTAATTTTTCATTCTTCAACTAGGAAACTTAATTGACTTGCCAAGTCACAATTGGAATTTGAGGCAATTTTCCAACATTTATATCCTCCCATTTTTCCATCCTTTCACCATTTTCTATCCTCTCACTTTTCCACCCCTTCAACCAAATTAGATAGACTTCCAATTCTCTTGTGTCGTGCTTCTTGTTGTTGCCTTATACTTGGAGCAGTATCATGAGTAATTCGAGTCCAACCCCCATTCCCCAAAGGAGAGACTAAGTCAACACTCTCATTGGCTAACTAGTTGCCTGTTGCTGTAGGGACAAAGGCATTACACTGGTGGAAGCTCTCATTGGTACAGAAGGAGGACAGCCCATGACCATGTCCACCCATGATCATGCCCAGCCTTGTTCTCTCTCTCTCTCTCTCTCTCCAACAACAACAACAAACTAAGGAATACGTGGTTGTACCTATATTGGCATATCTAGTGCACCACTAGAATGTTGCCACCAGCATGTAATCTAGATGCCCTTCTTGTACTATAAAAGAAGGGGAAGCTAGTCATACTAGGTAGAGAAGAAGAATAGAGAAATTGTACACTGAAAAAGGTAGCATAAAGCTCACTTTGTATCTTTGCTTAGTATTCATCAAATACAGTCTTTCTTGGAGTAGTAACATTCAATCCTTGCTTCATTGTGGTTTTTCCTCCATTTTTTGGGGTTTTCCAAGTACATCTGCTCTTGCTCTCTTTTGTAGTTCATTACTCCAATCCCACTATAGAAAAATATCGTTTTTAAGCTTTGACAAACGGTATTTTATATGTAATAAGGTTACGATTTACATATACCTTTATCTAGTCCCTAAAATCTTACTTTCACGTACAGGGGATTTTCTATTATTTTAGAGGTATTGGGGATATTATGGTAATTTTTTAGGTTTTAAGGTATTTTGGTGGTTTTAAGGGCATTTTGGACATTCTGGGTGTATTTTAGTCATTTTGGTAGTTTTAGGGGTATTTTGGACATTTACAGTGTATTTTAGTTATTTTGGTGGTTCAAAGGGTATTTTTGGTCTTTTTGAGGTTTTGGGTTCTTTTGGTTATTTTATAGGTATTGGGGGTATTATGATAGTTCTTTTGGTGGTTTTATGAGTATTTTGGGCATTTAGAGTGTATTTTAGTTATTTTGGTGGTCCCAATGGTATTTTAGTCTTTTAAGAGGTTTTGGGGGTATTGTAGAGTTTTTTTGGTATTTTGGGGGTGTTTAGTACCACAACTTAAACAATAGTTTTAAGTTTTTAAACAACATTACACGTATATTCACACACTTTTTCACCCACACGTTTTTTCAAAAAATACAAATAATATTACAAAACAACATTACCAAACGGACCCTTAAGTCATTCTAATGAGTAAGTGATATAAGATTACCATGATTCAATAAGGTAATCACATTACAATGATTTATAGTGATGTGAATATTTTGGTGATCTTACATTACTGTAATGTTTTGTACAAATAAATGAACCAAATGTTGTAATGTTGACATTACAATAATATAGTTGGAATGTGAAAAAAAAATTTATTTTAATTATATAACCAAAATTTTTATTTCTTTTTAATTTAAAATTTCAACGGAAAAATACCGAAATAGCATAATATACAACTTCTAATAACTGAATTTTGAATGGACTCTTTCTTATTTATTAGCCTCATCATACGCGCTTTGCGCATGCGATGAGGCTTTTTTTTTTTTTTTTTTAAAGTTTTAGCCTCATAATTTTACATTCATAACCAAATTTTCTACAAATGTCATAAAATTATCCATTCACAATATATGTAGTTGAGAAAGTACAATATAAATTTTGTTCAGAGGCTTACAATTTTGGCAGGAAAATGTTTGAACATTGAGAAGAATTCACAGAGAGCGAGGAAGAAAATAGTGTCCATTAGAAATAGAATGAATATTATGGATTTGCAGTTTGAGGGACCACAACGTTAGAAAGGAAAAGAGAGGAACAAATGAAGATGATTATATATATATATATATATATATATATTTTTTTTTTTTAATTCAGGAAGTTGCAATTGGTTTAGTGGGCTTTTTTTATTATTTAATTTTTTGATGTGATATGAGGTATAGTTGTTTTTTTTTTTTTTTTTTTTTTGAGGAACAAAACAAAGGGGGTTCACTTATGTAATCATTGCCTTATGCCCCTAAGTACAATTTGGGTAAGCCCAAGGGTACCACTAGCGCCCAACAGGGAATACCACTACTTATGCCCACGTTTTATACTGTCGAGATAGCTTGGATCAAATGCCGAAACAACCCATGACCCAAAGTTGCATGAGCTGGGACTCGAACCTTTAAGTAAATGGAGCTTTCAAGGGTTTCCTACTATTAAGCCACACTCGTTGGTGGTGGGTGATTTTTTATTTAGAAGGTGGGATAGCTTTTATTATTATTATTATTATTTTTGGGATAGAATTGGGATTGGATTTTTTTTTTTAATAGAAAACTTATAGTTTTTTATTTATTTATTTTTAAGGAGACGATGGGGTGGTTTTGGCTATGTAGGAGGTAATGGGAAATTTTTTTTTTTTTTTAATTTAGAAACAATGGGAAGGTTTTTTTTTTTTTTTGGTGATAAGCATTGTGTAGAGTTTTCACCCATAGGCTTTTCGCTTTTTTTGTTTTTAATTTTTGTCAATTTACTATTTTAACCTCATTTTTTATATGTTTTTGAAATAATGACAAATTAATTAAATTAAGAGTATTTTTGACGAGGAACAAAAAAGAAGAAGAAGAGTATTTTTGACAATACAAAATGCAATAACTAACTTTCTGAATATATATAAATATACACTAGCCTCTGAGCACGCGCTCACGCGCGTGCTCGGAGGCTCTTCTATTTTTTTGGGTTAATTTAGAGCATTTATTATATTTTGGGATTATTATATTTTCCATTTATTATACTTTGAGATTATTACATTTTCCAATCACAAAAAAAAACCTAGAAGAGTGAAAGAAAGGTTTGCATGAACATGTCAGTGCTTCTTCTCTCTAACGTCTTTGGCTACTAAGTCATTGATGGAGTGGATGAAGACGCCAAGGCTCAGTCTACCGGTATGAAAAATTATTTCACCTATAAACGCATAATACTCATCACACCTCTAGGTTTTTTGTGATTGAAAAATGTAGTAATTCCAAATTATAATGAATGCAAATTATTAACTTTTTCCCAAAAAAATAGAAGATCCTCTGAGCATGCGCGTGAGCGCGCGCATGTATATAACAAAGATATATGTTAGCACCATTCATATACATATTTGATGTAAAGACTATTAAATCACAAAATAAAATATACAAAAACTTATATGAATCCTTGGTATTCAACTGCATAAGTTCATTACATAGATGAATGAGTTGTTATGTGCATTATTGTCGAAGCACCTATATCCATTTTCAACCACCCCATCAACCAAAATATAGAAGAAAGAAGAGGAAGATGTGTCTTTAATTGTCTTTGAGAATTTGGCAGAGCAAATCCCAAATCACCCTTCTTAATTTACCAAATCAACTTGTAAATAAATTAAAAAGTGAGTTACTAATAATACGGTTTTGGTTGCTAGAAAAAAGAATCCTCAACAATTAACGAATAATAAATATTTCAAATTTCCATTCATTTTCCAAGGTTCTCAATCACCTAAAAACAACATAAATCGAAATTTCCAAAAAATAAAAAGAGAGTATTTTAATGCAATAAAATAAAAAGTAAAGAAGATATTAAAAATTGGAAACAAATTTAGTGAAGTTTTGAATGAAAAAAAAGGAAAAGAAAATAGTTGAAAATTTTGTGAAGGGAGTTTTTCATTTCAGTCCTATAAATTATTTGTAAATGTACCATTCTGTTGAATCTTAGTGCTGACTTTTTGTTTGAATTTTTTTTTTCTACAACAGCAGAAACTTTTATTAAATTAAAGAAATTGTTTAAATTGACATAGGATTTTCACTTTTTAAAAAATCCATTCTATGTTTAACCAACAAATATTTTTTGAAAGTACATTTTTATGGATAAAAAACAAACTAAGTATTAAAACCCTTCAAGAACAAATTTGAACCATTTTCACCCTATATAGAATCATAGATAGGAAAATTACCAATCCGTTAAAGCTACAAAATTTGAAAACACAAATTCAAACTATACCTTGTCTGCTCGTCTTATTGTTTGTTCTCAAACTTGGGTTGCTTCAAAAGGTTCCTTTACACCTACAAACTCACAAAAGAAAAGAAAAAGAAAATGAAAACCAAATAATTTATGGAGATCGAACAGCAAAACTACGAATTTAAGTTGAATTCAATTGATGATAAATGAAATGAATAATCAAATCCAACAGAGTTAAATAGACAAACCTGAGAACCTCACAACTTTGTACTTTTTGAGAAACAAAGGTGCAGAGAAAATAGAAAAACTAATACTTGTATCTCACATGTGTTACCCAATTTTAGTTTTGATTGGTGAAAAATATTGGGAGTTATTGATTGCTTGAATTTTGAAATTTCAAAGAATTTTTTTTGAAAGAGAGGTAACTACCATGCACATGTTTATTGGTGAGAAGTCAAGAGACAAATGAGGATTAGAAAGTGACAATGTTTTTTTTTTTTTTGTGTATTGGAAGTTCTAATCTGTAGTAAAAGGGGATCTTTTTTTTTTTTTTTTGGTAATTGGGAAAGTGGAAAATGTGGTTAGCAATTGTTGTGATAATTATATAAGTTTTTTGCTAATAAAAAAATAATTGTATAAGTTTATCTCTTAAAAATTTTGAATTTAGTTTACAATTTGTTGAAAGAGGGAAAAAAATTGAATTTAGTAATTGGATAAGTAGAAAACGTGGTTGGCAAATTAAAATCATTTTTTTAGGAGTAAAACAATAAATCATGATAATTTTTTTTTTGATGAAAATGATAGAAAAATCATGATAAATTTAATCGGCTGTAAAAGGGGGGGAAAAATTGGTTGGTAATTGAAAGGTGCAAAACGTTGTTGACACTTGACATAATAAAATCAGTTTTTAAGAGTAAAACATGGGTCCGTTAGAGTAAAACATTGATAATTCATATCCATTTTTCTATTTTAAAAATAAATAAATAAATAATCGTGCGGTTGATTTGAAGAAATAAGTTAGTGGAAGAGTATTCTTATTTTGTAGGTAATATTTTAGTGTAAGTTAGATATGTATTTTTACCAGACTATCTTTTAATTTTGTTTTTACTTAAACTTAGAGATGTAAGGGTATTTTGGAACCAAAAAAAAAAAATCTGATCCAAACAGATGCAACAGCTTAAATAATAGTATAGAAATATAGATAGAGATAACCACATCAGTTTATAACGTAAAAATAATAATGCAGTAAAACTTGTAGTACTACTCATAACTCATGATTTTTTTTATTATTATTAAAAGAAAGAAATATATTATTAATACAAAAAATTACAGTATCTAATACGGATCAATCATCATCGGCGACGGTACAAGCAAACAAAAAGTAAAACACGTTTTATCAACCAAAAAAAAAAAAAAAAAAGTAAAACACGTACAATACAGGCAGCGTCAACCACACCGCCATGACCTCCACCTTCTTCCTCCCATAGACGTAATGATTTAGTCTGGCCTATACGCCCCAGAAATCCGAAGAAGCTACGGCGAAGCAGAACAACGATAAGGCAGACAGCAACGAGAGCAAGGCAGAAACCCTGCAAAAGCTTTCCACTCTTGGCCTGTGCTGGACCAACATGGCACAAAAGGCTGCCGTAAACGCAATTATTATGGAGATTAGGAAGGCGTTGTATGCCGTTGGCTGATCTTTGAAGACCACGGTTGGAACCCACCTTCCTTCTTCGCTGTCGTTCTCGTGAGGAAGATGCAAAAGGATAGTAACCATGGTGGAGGAAGCGTACAATATCAACCGTGAGGGGAAAGCCATAAAAATACATGCAATCTGTGAAACATAATAATTTAGGACTTCATTAACCATTTTTGCATTGGATGATGGCACCATCAAATACCTTGACTCCATTCTTCTCATGCTATTTTCTAGCATTTTGAACTAGTTTTTTTTTTTTTTTTAGCAGCTGCCTTCCAAGACTGGAGATATATATATAGCCTGCTGCAAGCGTATTAAACGTCTGCACAAAGAGTCGCAACTCACGCGTGGATTCCACTTGTCCAAAAATGGTAAGTCCACAATATTTTCACAACATTTTCTTAACAAATCTTAAGTAATACAATATAATTAAAATTGTAATTTTTAGTGATAAGTTTAAATTAAAATTAATAATAAATTATTATTATTACCTAAAATTTATTGTAAAATTATTGTGAAAATATTTTAAATTTAGAATTTTCCTAAATGTGTCACAGAGTGACAAGAAGATGGAGGATAAACCGTATTTTTTTTTTCTAACCCGAATGAATGCAAGCGTATTAAATATCTACGGAGGGGAAGAGTGCACACGGACCCACACGCCCACACACAATATTTTTAGTGAAAAGTGAAAACTGAAAAAGCGTGTGATAGCATTTTGATTTTTGAAACTGTGGTCAATTAAGAATTTAAGACTACTTTTATTTGTAGATAAATGCAAACCGTATTGTATTTATCGCAAGACCCGATGCAACCGTATTAAACGTCTAGTGAGAAATGAATACAAGGCAACAACTTTCTCTTTCTTTTCATTAAAGGGGCCCACAAAGAAATTACTGTAGGAAATTTCCAATGAAAGCAGTGGGGAAGAAATTTCCGTTGCAAAAGGGGTATTGGTATTACACGGTTTGACGGTATGAACTATGAAGGGTTTAAATTGAAAACTGCTTTTGGTAACTTGAAAAGAGTAAAAAAGTAAAATATTGTCATAAATTTGCACTGCAAATTAAAAAAAAAAGGGGGGATCTCAATCCACAAAAAAATTTGGGTTTTAAAATTCTTATCGGGCAAAAATTTTATTTTATATAAACTATAACTATGCATGTGTCATGTACAGCTTAATTAGGGGTGTCTATGGGTCAAGCCTAGTTAGATTTAAGCTCAGCTCAATCTTGTCGGGTGGCAAAACAAAGGACTTGCAGTCGACCAGAGAGCATCAACGGATGGGATCAAGTCAGATTTCCATGGGTTGAGTCGGTTTTGACCGGCAACGGTGACGATTCTAACCATAAACAATGGATATCTGAACTCGGGGAGGGGGGAAGGGATTAGTCTGATCATTTCTATCGATTCTTGGAAGGCACTACCCACTAGAATCGAACTTTGAAGCTGCACACTTGCTGTGACTGCTGCTCTCGTTGGATTAACTGGGTATTAGATTGGGCCACCAAGAGTTGAACAGTCTAATTGGATTATGGATAACTCTATGTTTAATAAAGAATCATATTTAAAAAGAAAAATATTTTAACAATATTATTAAAATTAAATAATAAAATAGATAGTAGAAAATAAAAGAGCATGCATTACTTTAAGTGTGGGGCCGGAGAATTTGGCAACCCAGTGGCCCACTTTACACCCAGCCCAAGGCCCATGCCGAAGAGGAGGAAGCCCAGCGCCCTCGCCAAGGATAGCCATGTCCTCGACAAAGCAGGACCATGGGAAGGGGAAGTAACGGCTATCATAGGCGGCCCTCCAAGGCATCTAAGGAGAAAGACCAAGTACAACGCATCGGCCATGGAAGGGTGGCCAAGGAGTAAAGCCAGGATTGAATCGTCACTTCCACATTAAATGCGCACGACTGATGTGTAGGCAGCATTAATGGGGAAATGACCCCTGAGCAGTGTTACCTCGGTTGCTGCAACTCACTAGGAGTTCTGGTAAGGTGGCTGATGGGACGGGTTGTCAGAAGGAAGCATAGATGATTAACAAGTGGAGGAAAGGGATCGTAGGAGGAGGACTATATAAAGGGAAGATGCAGATCAAAGAAGGGGGGGATTTTTGGAAGAAGAAGAAGGACTATCATCAAGCTCCTTGGACTGGGCCGAAGACAAACTTTTGAGGATAATTTCGGTTCGTCTATGTTGAATGGTGGCGAATGCTGCACTAGGCGTTGCCCACTTGTTAGGGCCTAGTTCTTGAACCCGCTCTCTACAAATTCATTGTATTGGGCTAGCTGAGCTTGAGTCCACTTACTCAACAGTAGAAGTGCCCAAACCCGGTCCCTACATTAAGTTATATAACAGATGCACATATGGAACACCCGCTTTTTATAAAAACTAAAAAATAGATCATAAAAATAATTTAAAACAACAAAGAAATTCTTGGAAGTGATCTATTAACATTTTAAATCTTTGGTAGAATATGTGATGAATGAACAAGTAATAAGAATGGAGCAATTCCTTGTATAAGTACTCAACTCGTAACTTTTATCTCATAATTATTGAAGTATAAACAAGTTTTTGCCTTTGTGCAAGTTTCTTTCTAGTATTTATTTATTTATTTATTTATTTTTCTCTTGGAGGTATAGATTCCCTAAAAGAAGTCACAACCCATTCAATCAATCCATCAATCTCATGCAAGTACCAAACTTAATCTCATTTCCATCCAACCCTGGCATTCTTAAACACCAACCTTCATCTCTTTCCATCAATAATCCTTGTTACAGATATATTAGTTCAATGTAATAAGCTCAAACTCAATCCTACTTTGTATGTAAGCCAAGTCTTCTTCTTGTACTAGAAGTCTATTAGTCTAAGATTTAGTTTACTATATATACATATGTTATGGTTTATTGTAACACAAAATTTGTACTACGCTCTTATATATTAAAAATATAGTCATTAAGGGTTTCCTTCATGGATGTAGACCATAAGGCTGAATCATATAACTCTTGTGTTCTTGTATTCTATTCTTCATACTTCCGCTTCCAAATCTATTCCAATATATTCATCATGAAATATCAACGCTAATATTTAACAATCCTTATAACACCTTCATATATGAAAGCAAGTCATCAAAATTCTAATTTTAAATATAATAGTCTTTTGCATGTTCGAGAATTATATGTAAAGAAAAATATTTCAATAATATAATATAAATTGAATATTAAAATATAATTCTTCTAAAGTAAAATTCTATCATTAAATGTTAAAAAAAAAAATCAAAAGATCATTTGGATTAAAAACTAATTATAAACTCTTTTGCCTCTTGAAGTTTGGGATTATCTTTGTTTTATTCATTTAAATTTTCATTTTGGCTCTATCATTCATTGTTGTTAGTTATATGATTGTTCAAAAAAAAAAAAAAAAAATTCCCTACCTATAAAAATGATATTCTTGCATTCCTCAATAATTTAGAAGTTAGAATTAGTATTTCATAAAATATTTAAGCATAAAGGGACCCTTAAGGGTCATATTACTGACAAGAATGAATAAGATAGTCAATATGAAAATAGAATCAAACATGAAGGGCCAAAATGAAATCATGCCCAAACTTTAATGGCTAAAAGTAGGGGTTGATAGGTTGGGTTGGGTTGCCAAAAATTATTTTACATTTAATTGTGTCACATTTTGGGTTAGTTGGGGTTGAGGTTTCTTTGGTTTTCTCAAGGTTTATGGAGAATCAAATGTGTATGTTTGTTTTTGATGATGTATGAAATCAGTAGGCCGTATGCTCCAAACTCAATGGTGGATCAACAACTTGAAAAAGAAAGAAAGACTATCAAAGGTGATCGGAACAGAACCAGCCAAAGACCCTCTGACAGTTAAGTTAGTATTTCTCTCAAGGACTCAAGTATGAGAAGTGGATAAATAGTTATGCATACCATAGTTTGGTGAGGCTTGGTCCCTTTAATAGAGAGTTTGGAGTGAGTCTACTTATTATGCGTCACTAACATTGTGGGAGATGTGTGGACTTTGTGAGGATAGTGGAGCGAATTTCGGGGAATTTACCCCACGTTTTAGAATATTGGATTATGGTGCAACTGTTCTTGTTTTGTAAAAAACACCTTAGAATTTACTAAGTGTTAGTTGTCCATGGTCTTTGGTCTGTAGACGACTTGTCTTTTATTCTAAACGACATTTCTCCTTTCTAGTGTTATTTCTTTCCTCTTTCCTTTCTGGACAATTGGGTTGGACATGGATCTTTTGGACGACTCTTATGGACGATATATACTTCTTAATTACCCATAAGTTTCTATATATAAAAAATAATTGTAGGGAACGTTTGGATCTTCTACACCTTTTTCTCTCTCCTTTACACGCACTCTCTTTCCATTCCCTGTCAGATTATATGTTTGGTTTGTTTGGGTTTGGAGGATTTAAAGGTGATAGTAATAGTGGTATGCTTCTTGGACATGACAACGTTAGTGGTTACAAGAGGGATGGTACTAGTAGTAGTAGGCATATCGATGAAAAAATAGGGATGGTAATATAACAACCATTTGGATAGGGGGTTTGGCTTTCTCGAGCTTGCACTTTTTCTTCAAGCTTTTGATTCAACTCCCACATTGATGGTGTGGTGTGGACCTGAATGATTTGTTTACAAAGATGGGTTATATGTAATGTATTGCGAGGTTGAGATTGAGAGGGTATTAGTAAGGTGAGAGAGAGTGAAGCATCGAATTTTGACACAAAGGGAAATTGGTTGGGCATTGTGACTAACGATCAGCTTGGATGGAAGGGGAATAGAGTAGGGTTTTTCGATTTTAGATTTGATAATAGGGGCTTTTTTGTGTTTGTTTTTGTAGAAAATCAAAGGAAAATGTAAACGTGATGTTAGAAAAAAAATCACAAAAACAAGAAAAATAAAGTTGATTAGAATAAGAAAATTAAAATAAAATGTTTGGGTTGTGTTTGGCTCTATGGAGATTGATTTTAGAAAAATATTTTCCACATTTAAGGGTGTTTAGGGCTACTGAAAATGTTGGTCAACCGGAAATTGTTTTCTTATTGACAATAAAATAAAGACACTTATGATGGAAATTGGTTTATACTTTCACTTTTCGTAAATTATTTTCCACTTCACCCAAAATTCATCAACCTAACCTTCACCCCTTACCCCCATTGTCTACCATCCTACCACCACCATCACCTACTAACATCTCTAGTCACTGATGGCTAGCCACTACCGTCAGTCCTTGATCACAATTTTTTTAATTCTAATTTTATTATTATTATATATATGCTTAGGAGATGAGAAAATGTGATAAAGTACCAAAAAATATATTTTCCAGAACATTTTCATCAAACAACTGAAAATATTTTCTGAAACGCAACAAAATACTTGAAAATATTTATTTTATGAAAAACAATGCTATTTTGAGTTGAGGAGACATTTAATGGCCTCCTCATTCTAAACGGACGGAAGTAAATTCAAATGATATATAACATTAAGTTAAAGTTAAAATAGTGGTTAAGGTAAAGTTAAAATAGTGGATTAAAATTTTAAAATTTTAAAATTTTAAGGAGTAAAATCAAAACCAACCCAAAATTTAAGAGTATAATATGTAATTTAGTCTTTATTGTTGAGTGTTTGATCCATTCAAATTATGTTATGGAATTTGAATTTCTGATTCACTATTAAAGATGCATGAATTTTAATTTCGTTAATTTTTTACAACCATGAATTTGAATAAATTGTCATTAGGAAGATACTTTTGTCTTTCAATTAATCTAGTATTGGTAATGCTAGAACTACAACTCTTATCACAACTTTCTCACGTAGCAAGTTATAAGTGGTGGAGTTATGGATTTACATAGACCTAAAGCTTTTATTTCTATACTCACAATTTTTATCACATGAGCAAGTTGTTGTAAAAATTGTGAAAACCGTTGTTGTCCTAACATTTTCCTTCTAACATTAACTAAATCTGACGGTAGGGACGGGTTATTGAAAAGGTTGCAAGTTCCCATAAGTAAAAAAGAAAAGAAAAAAAAAGAAAAAAGAAGAGAACAGGTTGCAAGTTCCACGAAATTTCTTGACTTCGTATATTTACTTTTCGTAGACCTAAGAGCATTAGCATATGAGAATGCCAAAAAAAAAAAAAAAAAAACTTATTTTACATCCTCAAACACCACTTTATCTATTTTACGAACCCATTTTACAACTCACCTTATATCCTAGCTTTTATTTTTACATACAACCCAATAAAATAATATAAACTACCTAATAAAATAATAAAAAATATTCTTCTCTCTCTCTTTCCTCCCCCTCTTTTTCTCTTCACACACAACCACAAGATTAAAAAATTAATTTTTTATTTACAACCTACGAACAATAAGGTTGCATATATGCAACCTTACTGTAGCAAGTGGGTATAAATTTTTGCATCTAGCATCCCGGTTGTGGCATGCTTTTGATGGATTGAGTTGTAAAATAGCAACTTGGGGGGTTTTATACCCCCCAATGCTAATGCTCTAATGCAGTCTAGTTATTTAGGCATTTGTCCCTCCGCTAATGGAGGGATTCCTAGGAAATGCCATGTATGTCTTTACGAATTATTATATATTATCCGAAGTTTTAAATACTTTCCGTTTCTTTTCTCTATTTCGATCTGAACACTTTTGTATAGGTCTATTTTAGTATTCCGTTTCGCAAATGTTTTTGTTTATTCAGTGAAATGTAATATTTTGATACCTACTTATTTTAGTTTACTATTTCAAAATTACCACTAAATTATATATAGTTTATTATAAAATTTATATACCTAAATTAGCATCACATAATATTATACCATATTAAATTATTAATTCAAATTTAAATAATATCATCGTTATATAATATAAGTATATAATATGTCATATGAGTAAAAAATATTTTTTGAGAAATAAATAAAACAAATATATATTAATGAAAAAAAAAACTATGTCACATGTGAGTAAAGTAAACAAGAAAAGAACATTGTTAAAGGATAATAATAATAATAATAATAATAATATGTCATATATGAGTAAAGTAATATAAAAAAAAGGATTTAGGAAAAAATATCATAATTTGTTTACATACTGACTGAAATCGCCATATTAGGTGGAATTTAGTAGAATGGACTGAAACATGTAGAATGGACCGAAATTGGTTGAAATTGAGAACAAAATAAAATAAATCATACCAGTTAGTTAATTAATTTGAATGAAAAATTTCGACTGTTTTGGGCGGGAATGTAATAGAATTCAAAACTATAATATTATTGCAATATAGTAACTTGATATACTATATAAAAGGTGAAAGTTATCATAATTTAATTAAGGCCAAGAGTTTTAGTTCAAGTGGTTAATATCTCTTAGTATTTTTAACGAAGACATTTAGAATTTTAGAATTCAAACCGTCAATTCATTACCATAATTATCAAATTATAAAAAAAAAAAAAAAAATTCACATACTTGTTCAAATTATATCATATTTTTGTCTTAAATAGTTTATTTTTATTCTTGTCCATACAACATCACTGTATTTGAAAAGTATAAAAAAATTTGGGTCCGTATACGAGCAAGAATGCCTCTTCCTTTTTATTATTATTATTTAGTTAGTGGGAAAGGACAAGATGCTTCTGTCAGGAAAGTAACCAGCAACTGAGGATGTATATTCTACTTGGGTGATTAGGGGTGTTGGAAATTTAAAGGAAAGAAGTATGATTTTTTTTTTTTTTTTTTTTGAGAAAGGGTTTTAATTTATGGCATTCGCTCCTGATAATTGCTCTTTATTATTAAATCAAGACATCAATCAGTTTTTGGTGTAGGTAGAGATTAAACCCCAGATTTTTTATTCAACCATCAGAAATTTTATCAGTTGAGCTAGCTAGAACCCACTTTCTAACTAGTTCTTATCAATATGAAATATTATACTTCTTGTTATTTTAGTAACGTTTTAGTCTACCTTAACGTGTTAGCCTCCATTTGGGAAGCGCATTTTGCACTTCCCAGCAGTGCGTTTTTTTGTTTTAGCGGGTCCCATGAATAGCCATGAACTATTCATGGGACCCGCAAGTAATTTTTTCAGCAAAATAACTTTAAAACCGGGTCTCACGGCACTATTCACACATTTAATTAAAAATTATTTTGTTATGATATTTTTAGTTTTCAGCAATAAGCGGTATCCAAATAGATCATTCAGATATTATGTATTATTTTTACTAAATATATATAAATTGACACATGCTTTTGCTCAGAAGATTCTTATTTACTTCATGTAAACTGCTAATGGTATGTGCTTTCGCATGTAATCACTTCAGCAGACTTGAAACTACCAACCAAAACTAAATGCAGGATCTTGCAAAAATAGTTACTGTGATCTTTATCATAGTAAGCAGTTGCTTCATGCTCTTAAAATTTTTAATTTATAAACAACAATCCAATTTGTTAAGTAGTGAACTATAGTACCATCGGATTTTTAAACAACTTTGTTACAATGGTTTATAACTTTTGCTAATAAGCTCTAGCTCATATAACACATTTTTTCCTTGAGAGCATGGTGGGTGTGTGATGAGGTTGTGGGTTAAAAACTTATTGGATGCATGACTTACTAATAACAAGAAAAAATCTCACAAAAAATCTCTCAAATTCAAACTAATTAATTCTCATCTCTCTCTCTCTCTCTCTCTCTCTCTCTCTCTCACACACACACAGTGATATACTAGTCTCATATTTTTAATTAATTGTAATTATACAAATACAAGTATCAATTTATTCAAGTTGGAGGCTTGGAGCATTTAATTGGAATATTGGATTAAGCAGTTGAAGATCTAATTAAACTTATTTAAATTGGAGGGGAGCCTCATTATCTTGAATTTTGATTTATTGAATTCGATCTTTTCATAATTTCTATTTTGTTTATTTGCTAACTCACTATTGTACTTCATTTTTACTAGTGGCTAAAATTTTAAAATGGCTCATAGAAATGATCATGTCATACTAGATGATGTAGAAGTAAATGAGGAAGGACGCCAATATTATGAGTCAACTGGTTTGCCAATTTCCCTTACATCCTCCTCCCCAATTATTGGTAAAGTGATAGTAGTTCACATTCACAATCTGACACCTCAAATATACTAGCTACTACAACCACCCTAAATGTTAGTCAAAGAAAATTAAAATTTGAGGTTTCAATTTATTTTTATAGGGTAGAAAGCATAGTTGTTAGTATCATACGTATGATACATATTATACCGGATACAAAAAAGTTCCGTATTGTAAGAACATATCGTAAGTGTTTATGAATTGTACGATACAGTGGTGTGTATCGTATGAATAGTAAAATCATATTGTATCGTACGATACTTAGACATGTGCTTTAAAATGAGTTCTTTTTTTTTTTTGGTGGTTAAAATTTGTGCTTTTATTTTAATCCAACAAGTCGATATACTTGTTTTTAACAAAAATATTAGTTTACTTAATTTAACCCAATAAAATAATATGTCCATAAGTTTTTTTTTTTTTTTTTTTCCATACAAATTTTGGGACCACATACTTACACTTTACTTTCATATTTGTAAATTTATTTTCTATACTATGAATAAGGCATTAATTGACAATATAATTTTTTTTTTTTCATTATTGTTATAAGTCTAAGAAGTTAGAATGTCAAGAAGAAATATTAAAAAAAGAAAGAAGAGATAGTAAATATTGATGATAATAAAGAAAATTTCTACGAAGAAATAAATTTGCAAAATATTGAACATATTGAAAACGCTGACTTAGATGTAGTTGATTAGGTAAGACAATGAAATTAAATCATTATTTTGGGTTATTTGTCATGTATTATTGTTTTTGAGTTTAATTAATTTGAATATGTATATTATAAACACATGCTAATTTGATTTATTTAGTTTGCTTGTTATAAATTATTATATAAGTGATATTAAATTAGTTATTAGTTGAATGTACTCCGAATTTATAATAAATATACCCTTTATATATGTATGTCTATAATTTTAATATAAATTTTATTAAGTGTTTATGTATCTTGCGATACACAAACCGATATGATATGGTACATCATAGAGAAAAATCAAAAATCAATTCAAGATATGAATAACATTTTGACATTTATGATAGAAAGGATAAATCCTAATGGAACAAAAGAGATCGAAGAGTAAGGTTTTGTTGATCTTAAAGAGTTGACTTAGTGGTTCCTAAAGTCTCATATTATCCATAAGATCTTGGGTTTGAAATCTCTTCCTCATCCCATCTTAGGGCCACCCTCATAGGATTATTCTCTGTAATGACCCCAGGATGGAGAAACTGCACATATTTAAGAGAATAGTCAAATATTCGAAGTATGGATATCTTTGTTTATAAAAAAAGAAAAAGAAAAAAAGAAGAAGAGAGGTTTTGCCCTCCAACTCATCCCGTTTATTGTTTAATAACAACAAGAAGGCACGCCCAGCCTAGTCCATGGGCCAAGTAAAAACGGATTGGGTCAACCTAGCCAAGGTTATTGTGACCTATAAGTGAAATTCAATTTGCTAACCATATGACTAATTTATGGAAGAATCTTTTTACCTTGCATCCCACAATACCTGACCTTTTGGACTAGTTACTTTAACACACAACGAGAAAGTTGAAAGTATAATATTCGACCTTTTGCACTAGTTTTTTTGAACAAAAAAACGATAGAATTATATTAATGAAAGCAAAAGAAAAATACAAGAACCATAACCGAGAGATCAACCAGAAGAAAAGCCAAACACAGTGGCAGGAAGAAACTCAGGGGACAAAGGAGAAAAAAGAAAAAAAAGGTCTATAGTAAAACGTATGGGATAAACACAAACAAGGGTATTTATCGGCCAGGCAGGGCTGCAGTTAGCCTCTGGTATTCCTCAGTAGAGATGTTGCCCCTCGAAGGATCATGTTAGTCATCGCCCAAATCTCCAATTCCTTTGTAGACATTCGCTCAAGCATTTGCCTAGCTAGTGTATAGAAATCACTTATCCCAGCTCTACTCTTCTGCAATTTCCCAGGACCAGAGCTCAAACATTTCGGGCCAAGGGGCATTCCCATAGGATGCGGCATTGTGGCTAGTTGTCTCATAACATTTTTTAGGTTGCTCAATGAGAAATTTAAATTATACAAAATCTAATAAAGCGATAACTTGAATATTTGCTACAATTGTGAGACGAGTCGCTAAGGAGAACAAAATTGTTGTGACTGCAAAGCCAAAAAAAATATAATTGTTGTCACCATCAAGGAGAACAGACAACTACAATATTTTTATTTGGTACCATATTTTTAGCTACAGATTTGAATATTTAGCGATTTTTATCTTTTTTTTTTTTATAATAAGCTTTTTGTTGAATAATTTGATCACTTGATGTTGTTTGGTTTATGTTTGTTGTTATTTGGGCTAATATTTATTATTGTTATTTAAGCATTTTCTTTTTAATTTTATAAGAGGGATTAAGGATTGCTTTTAAGGAGCATAATTAATTTTGAAGTAATGCTATGTTCACAATATTTTTACAATAAATCTTATGCAAAAAACTATTATTAGTGAGTAAAAAAATAATATCATTATTGGGCCCAAATTAGAATTAGTAACAACTTATCACATTGGATTTGTTGTAAAAGTACTGTGAAAATATTGTAAATGTAGCATTATTTTTATTTTTGTTGAACCCAACTTTTTGTAATTCTCAAGTCAGGGTGTTCAACATTTTTATTAGGAGAGTCACAATAGGTTAGTTTAACATATAATAATTCTTTGATAAGTGTATATATACATTTTTTTGCAAGTTAGGGTAGTCTTGTGACCATTCTGACTTACATGTGGAGTTGCCAGTGCCTTTTGCACTAGTTACTTTAATATATAATGAGAAAGTCTAAGGGCATAACAAAACCCCCCACAATAATTTTACAACGCTATAGTTTTTTTTTAATTGTGGTGAGTCTAAAGTATAATATTTTATTTTATTTCCCCACAATAATTTTACAACACTATAGTTTTTTTTTAATTGTGGTGAGTCTAAAGTATAATATTTTATTTTATTTTGACTAATGGTGAGTTGGCAACTCAACATATCATGAAAATATTGCAGATTTTGTTGGATCCATACCAGACTTTTTGGCTATTAATTTAATTAATATGGGAAATAACCCTTTCACATACTTCAAGATTTCAGTTAAAAACTCTTATTTAAAAAAAAAGGAAAAAGATTTCAGTTAAAAACATGAGTCTGTGCACGTAGACACCTGCATTAGTGCTTGCATAATAAAAAAAAGTACAATATATTTAGCCAACAAAACCCAAAAATCACTCGCATCATGTAATTTAAAGTTGCATTAAAATATTAAATATATGATTGCTATAGTAACTATGTAAATTTATATTGATACTATTCATTTTACATTTAGTTTATTTATTTATTTATATATTCTGAGAATGAAGGAAGAGAGTGAATGATAATTGTTATGTATGAATAAAGAGAAACAATTAAAACATCAAGAAAATCTGATATTTTAATGAAATGTAGTTTAAAATGGATAATGTGATGTGATGTTATTTTTTATTTTTATAGGAGATGTGGGATGTTTTGAAAAGTAAGTATGTAAAATAGAAAAAGTAGATTACATTATATTAAGGACAAAGTTTGACTACGAATTTGGTTGTAGTTTAAGACTACAATTCCACTTAATATCTTTTGATTAGATGTAAATTTTGACAAATCCACTATTGATCTACATTTTCTTCTTATATCTTCAATATTTACAAAATTTATAAAATATCAAAGATCACAGTTATGTTAACAATTAAATGTTTAAATTTAAAATCTTTGTAGTTTAAAATTATGCATAAAAAATAAGTTTATGGATCGAATAGTAAATAACATTTGATTGACACGAAATTTGACAAGTGTATTAAGAACGCAAATAATATGCAATACAACTAGTTAGATTTTTAAATTATGTAACAATGTTAAGTTTTTTTTGTAGAAGTTAACCAAGTTTGTAGCCAAACTTTTTCCTTATATTAAAAAGTAGTCTAAAATGTAAATTGCACTATCTAAATTTGGCTGAAATTCATTTAAATACTCTAACTTTTCTAAATTTCAAATTTATTCAATTCATGCCTTATATCCAATTTTGTCAAAAAATTGCCCTTAAAAGAATTATCTTCACTTGAAAAAAATCTATAAAAGTAATAAAAATATTTAATAGATTTTTTTTTATATAAGAATTTTTTTGTCAATATATTTTTTTCATTAGTTAATTGCATACTTAAACACAATTTTTTAAAACAAAATATGACAAAAAGCCTAATTTAAATAACTTTAATACTCACATGATTCAATTTAATGACTGAAATGAATTATAATTAAAAACTTAAAACGTGGACTTTACATTTTAGGCTAAAAATTACATAATAATAACTAATAAACATCGATCAATTAATATTTCAGGCTTCAAACACTTTTGACATTATTGGTGTGGCCGTCAAAATTCAAAAACATATATTTTCCCGGCAGAGCCAAAAGCAAACCCCTTAGTAGCAGTGGAACGTCAAGGCAAAAAAAGATCTGCTTCCGCACTAATCCTCGCCAATCTCAAATCAAGGTCTGAACCCTTTCAATGCCCTAATTTTTCATTTTCTAATTGTTGCCAGTGCGAACACTACTACCTAGCAAGCATACTCCATTTCTCATTTTCTATTTTGTTTTCTACTTAGATTTGCTCTTTCATTGCTCAACCATGCGTGTTCTCCTCAATAACTTTGTGCATTTCAAACATGATTTTTGTTTTGAAGGTGTTTTTGGATTAGAGGCTATCTATGGCTGGGCCAATTCAAGGCATGGAGTCCGTGGTAGCTACAGTCAGTGGGTACCATGGCTCGGAGCGGTTTAACCTCATCAAGCTGATTTCACATGCCGGCGCTAGTTATGTGGGTACTATGTCAAGATCAATTACACACTTGGTGGGTTTTGGCCCTCTTTAATTTTTAGCTTATATTGTGTTAATGAATCTCCAAAGTAGGAAAATAGGGTAAAATTTCTTCCAAAGTGGGTTTGGAGGAAAATTCTTCTAACCCATTGTGTTGAATTAAGATCCTCTAATTGGAGATAGTCCATTTCATGGGTCATTAAAAACCTTGATTGTTCAAGTGTATTTTTAATTAATTGACCCTTTTAATGTTTACGTGATTTGTTTAAATGATTTAATGGGTCATGTGATTAAAAAAATGCACTTGTAATTATTGGAATCGTCATGTTTTGGGTTGGAGGAAATTCTTTTAAACCAATTTGGAGGAAGATTTTATAGAAGAAAAGGAGTTGAAATGGAGTTTTATAATTTGTTAAATAAAAAAGGCAAAAAGGACTACCCAATAGGTTGTTGTCTTTTGTTTATTGAGGACGTATATTCTGCTTGGGTGATTAGGTGTGTTGGAAATTTGAAGGAAAGAAGTATGATTTGGCTAAGAAGTTTAAAATAATGATAGTAAACCATCGGTGGGTTGAAGAATGCATGAGGCAAGGAAAGCGTGTCCCAGAGAATCCTTATATTTTTCGAAGGTATGACTAAATTCTTTCCTTTCTGGCTTTTCCTTATCAATAGGAAGTGTTATACTTCTTGTTATTTTCGTAATTTTTTAGTCTACCTTAATGTTATTCTCCATATATTATGTTTTTTTTAGTGGATATGCATAAATTGACACATTCTTTTGCTCAAAATATTCTTATTCATTTCATGTAAACTGCTAATGGGATGTGCTTTCCCATGTAGTTGCTTCATTGGGTAATCACTTGAAACTTCCAACCAAAACTAAGTGCAGGATCTTACAAAAGTAGTTATTATGATCTTTATTCTAGTAAGCAGTTGATTCATGCTCTTAAAAATTTTAATATATAAACAACAATCTAATTTTTTAAGTAGTGAACTATGGGACCTTTGGATTTTTAAACAACTTTGTTAAATTGGCTTATAACTTTTGCTAATAAGCTCTAGCTCAAATGACACCTTCTCCCCTTGATAGCATGGCGGGTGATGAGGTTGTGGGTTCAAGACCTATTGGGTGCATGACTTACTAATAACAAGAAAATTGAACTCACATAGGTTCTTTGAACCATATTGCAAATATGAAACAATCAATTCTCACCTTAGCTTCAAGTCTTGATATGCTGCATAGAGCTCTTGATGGATCTCACATAAGAGGGGGGCCATCATAGGAGTTGGATGCCTCTTTTATATGTTTTAATTATTTATTTATTTTGCATAATATTATTCACACATGAATGTTTGAGGCAATTGCCTCAAAACATTTTAGTTTTTGTTACTTTTTTGGGTCCTTTTAGATAGTAGGCGCTGTATATTTAGTACATGGGATATGGTTTTTTATTCCTAATAATTGTTGCCTTCATACATATATGAAACTCATATTTTATATGAATCATTATCAAGATGCCACTAGCGTTGTGTTTTTTTAGCCTTATGCTCTCATGTGAGATTGCATCTATATAGTCAGCATTTGTGGTGCCAAAGATCTTCCAATTTGACAAATCGCTAATTTTGGTTGGTAGTTTTTGATTGGAAAAAACAAAAAAAACCATCAAGGAAATAGTTTAGTAATGAAAAGTAAACTTTTATTATCTAAAAGACTAAAACACAGGGAACTGTTCACTTTGATATTATTTTGGCAGAGGAGGGAGGGTAAGTTGGTTTATATATATGGGTTAGGATCAGGTGTATTGTTAATGTTACACCACTAAAAAACTTTTCATTGGATTAATATTTTAAAAATTGCACCGGTAGATTACATGTTCTCGTTCTTCTTAAGATGCATACTAAATTTTTATGAATTGGATGTTATTTACTTTTAGATCAATACGCTCATATTTTGTGTATAATTTTAAAAAATAAAAAATAAAAAATTTAATAATTTTTTAGGTAAGATAGTTATTGATCTTTGATCATCTTGAAAATTTGCAAGTATGGGGGGTATAAGGAGAAGATATAATTTAATAGTAGATTTGTCAAAATACTCACCTGACAAAAAGATTATTAAGTGGTGTAATATTAGCAAAAGTTATACCAAGTGTAACTTGAACTCAACCAAATATATATAATATAAATTATCGTCAAGTTCTCTCTGTCTCTGTCTGCACTAAGAGTAGCCCCCAAATTATCATTCAAAATCAACAATTATGTATATATTTTTTGTCTGATAAGTAAGAAATTTTATTGATAATGAATAACGATCCAAAAAACTTGGCAACCTAGGTACATGGGAAGTTTATGTATTCACATTATGATCTTAAATTTGTCATTAATATGGCTTCACTTAAATGAAACTACGAGGAAGGTAATTTATCAATTTATAAACTTGAAAACCTTTACATCTGTATATAGCCTTGACCCCTGAGAAAAACTTTTTGTCTCCACCATCGGTTGCTTCAATATTTAGAAAGGCCAGTGTACCTTTATATGATTTTGCACATGGATTGTAAAACCACTTGCTTTTTATTACATCTTGGGTTTAGTATTTGTAGAAGTGGAGCTTGTTTCCATGTTTTAAATCTCAAATTTTCTTACTCCAATGACTCAATTATATGAAAGCTTCTCTCTTTTTGGGAAGAAACTTGTCTCCCTTGTGCTAAAGTTGAATTCATATTTTGACCAGTAATGAAATTTATTAGTGTTAGACTTATGCTTTCAGGGTTTTATTGTATGCAGTGGGGAAGAAGTGGGGCCCTTATTGATGGAACTCCCACTTGTTAATACGACTGTCTCAGCGAAGAATCATAAAGTGCTTACTGACAAATCGAATACTTGTGAGGTCTCTCAAACACAATCTATTGATTTGGTGTGTGGAGATTCTGGTCTAGCAGCATTTTCTGAATCTTGTTTGTTGAATAAGGTAATTGTAGGGACTCTCTCTCTCTCTCTCTCAGTCTATATATGTGTGTGTGTGTGTGTGTGTGTGTGTTGTGTGCGTGATGCTTAATTTTGCTAAACTACAGTAGCTGTTGTTTGGTTGGAGAAGTCATACTGTTCTGGAATACTAAGGTTATGCTTGTGGGACTCTGGCTGTCAAGGCCTTTTTGGTCCAAGAGAATCTTTCTAGTTATTTTCTTTAGTTGTTCAGCATTGAGTCTTATATTTGTTAGGCTTTGTCTATCCATAATATTTTCAATGAAGGTGTGGAAAATTGTATCACAATAGTGCTAAAATAGGAAATATTATGCTTGCTATGGAGAAGATTGAATCAAGTTCATGATAGTATTGTTTGAAGTTGTAATTGTGCTTGTGTCAATATGTCTTCTTGGTTTTCTTTTACTTGGGATATATTAGATGTGAGGTTAATTTGGTGGAATGGCTAACATCCTTCTTTGCCTCCCCTCCCTCCCCTCCCCTCCCCTTTCTTTTAGATTGTTAGGATTGAACGTAACACCTATTTCAAACCACGTCAGCCTCTTTTCACCAGAGTGAAGGCCTTGGCCTGCAAGCAAAGGGCTAGCATCAATGTTATTTGGGTTTCAAATTTATAACAGTCACAATTATTTCAGCTACCATCACCCTGAGGGAGAGGAAAAATCAAACATTTGATGTAGTGGAGGTCTCAGTTTTTTAGTTGAAGTCCTTGTTCTTGAAATCATTGTTTGAGTGTTCACGCATCACAATCACTGTAGACTTTATAGACTTGCTTTTCTTTAGAGTGTATGTCTTATAAATTTTCTAGGAGGGATTTGGGTACACACCATGTGTACTCAAGGTCTCTCCTCCATATCAATAGAAGTCAGGAAAGACCTTGTTTAGATTAGGTCCTGGAATTTTAATTTGTCAATTGAAGTTCCAAACTGATTAACTTGTTTTAATTCAAAGCCCTTGTCCATCTCCGTTATTCTGCGCAGAAATGGTGCAGAGAAAAACGAAAAACTGTTGAGTGTTTGTTTTTCTAGCAATTGCTTTCTCCCTAATGGCCTATTTGGATTGAGGGGGAGTAGAGTAGAGTAGAGTTGGCTAGAAATTAACGCAATTTTGGAACTCTACTTTACTCCCCGTCCCTCCCCCTCAATCCAGACCGACCATAAGTAAAATGTTCTCTCCCTAAATGAAGATTTCTTTCTCTACCCTCTCTGTACAATGGCTACCAACTTGATTTATGAACAAACCCTAGGTGAAATGTGGAGTTTATAAGTGATTTCTAGCTTTTGCATCATTATCATATTAAATTCTGGAATCAACTTGATTGTGGCTAGTTTTTACCCTCAGACTTGTCTCCCCTCCCCCACCCCTCCTCACCCAAAAAAAAAAAAAAAAAAAAAATCTTGAGGCCACTTAGACATGTTCATGGATTGACTAATTACACGTATAGGGAGGAAATTTTATGTCTCGGTGGTAATCATGGGTAACTAGAGTTGCTTTTTTAATTCATGAAAACCAAGACGATGAAGTAATCCTAAATATTTTTGCATGGGTGGAGATGATAATTTGACCCCTGGTGGTGCGAAATACTACTGGGGAGCATATATTAATACTGCATCCTTTTCTTTAAGAAAATTCATTTGATAGTTTGATCATGGTTTTCTGTTTTTAATAGGGTGGCCCCCCTTTGTGTGCTTTTATTAATGAAATACTTGTATTTTTATATATATGAAACATGTAAAGAACTGTGCGTGTGTGTGTGTGCACAAGCAAGTATCTATGTACATTTTTGGATGTATTTATGTATTGATTGTATGAAGCTATGTATATATACATTTGTGGTGGATGAATCAAGAAAAGTACATTTCCATACTGGCAAATGTTGTTTCTCAGTTTTGTGTCCTGCAGTATAGTTTTGTTTGCAGAAGGTCCCACTTGACTCAGTGATTCTGTATCTTATACTTCCCAATTGTCTGCAATTTAGTTGGAATTACATACAATTATTTGTCCATGCAACTTATTTACAATTCATTTTTAATGTATAGTAATTTAATAGAAGTTTTTAGTATAAAAATGAATTGATGCTCAACATTTTTGTCTTCCCCAACTCTATTGTAGAATTTATTTCCTGATTCTCGAGAGAGAAATGATATTTCTAACAAACTAAAGCACAAACTGGTTAGAAAGACCTCAAAGAAAGTGAATGGGTCAAGTAGCAGATCCTGTTTAGAGGAGCCTCCCTTATCTGGTTTATTTACAAAAAAGGTAATAAATCCCAGTACAAAATTTTCTGCTTTACTTATTCTGTGTTTTGTAGAAGAAAACTTGTTTCTTATGCTACTGAGTTCTTGTTAAGTTAGCTTTTCTGTTCTGCTGGGTGTTCTAAAGCTTTAGCTGCTATAAGGGACAAAAATGAAAAGTTCAAACACTAAGTTGTATTATCTGTTACAAATTCTTAAAAGGATTAATATATGGTACTGCATATATAGTAGAAAGTGAATCACTATATAAATATATGTAGTATATGATATGTTTGGTGCGATTGCAAGTTTCTTCCACCTAAAGCGGCATGTTGTAGGTTTGAGTTTGTGAATCAGCCTTTCCAAGGAAAAAAAATTGGGGTTAAGGTTGCCTACCAGTTACATCTCCCAAAATCCCATAGAAGTGGGCAGCTTTGTGCCCTTGGTACAACCTTTAATTGATGTAATACAAAGGAACAAAACTATATCAGATTTGGAATTCCTGGACAGCTAGGATTATGAAGAATTAGGATTAGGATTTGGTGGGAAAAAGATTTGGAAAATTTGGGAATGAAACGAAGAGAAAAATCTAAGGTTCAAGTTGCCGTTTCCGGGATGTGAATAGTAATTTGTGAACAGTACTTTGGATCTTTGTGGATTATTTTGGGCTATTTGACGGATGGGTGCTTTGGGGTTTTCAAGTTTTGGAATTCCTAGTGGTTTTTTGAATGCCCTTTTGAAGTTAATGGATCTCCAGTGGTTTTTATGATAGTTCAAGAGGTCTACGCCATGGTGACCCGCTTTCACCCCTTTTATTTGTTATGGTTATGTAGGCCTTGAGCAAGTTGATGTTGAGGGCAGTAGATATGCAGTTTATTCAGGGGTTTGAAGTGAGGGGAGGGAGAATGCACAATTTATTCTCAAAAAAAGGTTTTAGTTGGGTTTGAAAACACAAAACAACAAAAAAGAAAACAACAACCAGACAGCCCTGAACTTTTTTGTGTTCCAAACTGATTAATTGAATTTGGCATGCAATCTCAGCAACTGAGTGGTTTCCTTAAGATTTGAGCATTGCTGACGTATATCTGCCTAATTAATTTTCAAAGTTCATATTTCTGTTTTGCAATTTGTGATTCTTTCTTATTTCCCTGAAACATTGTTCAGTCTCACTAGTTGCATGGGTTTTACTTTACAAGTACAGATTTCTTTTTCTTTGTTCATATCATCTTTTTCATTCAACACTTCTAGAAAAGCTTTAGTCATTTTTGAAATATCTATTCAAGGTCATTATTTCTTTAATTCTTTTTTTTTTTTCATTGAAAAGCATGAGTCAAGTTCTTATTCTAAGCATCTGGATAGAGACAAGAGAAAGATCTTAAATAATAATGGACTTAATATTTCGGCTGAACCTTCTTATAAAGGAAGGAGGCTTGTGGAAAGGAATGCCAGTATACCTTTGCTGGAGTCTGCACAGTTGGATTTGGACAAAGAGTGCTACCCAATTAGAGTACTTAACCCACACAACAGTGTTGCAGGTTCATCTAGTCATTCAGATGCAATACAGAATACTAATATATTGGAAATTGGGGGAGCATCTAGTGATCGGTGCCATATTCTAAGTAGAATTACAAATGAAGGTTCAGAAGCTTCCATGGATTCAGGTTTATGTGTTAAGCATGCACCAACAGCCATGGAAAGAACTTCACAAGATGGGTGTACTAATGTTGAGGACTTACAAGAAGAGACCATAGATGAGAGTCAGAATGAACATGTTACCAGATTACCTACTTCAACAGAGTTATCATGTGTTATATGTTGGACAGATTTCAGTTCAACCAGGGGGGTTTTACCATGTGGGCATCGATTTTGTTATTCATGCATCCTAAGCTGGGCTGATGTAATGGTATACATTCTTTCCATTTATATGCTTGTTCATATTTCACATGCTAGAATAAATTTTTTACTTCAATGCTTAAAATGTCTTCAATGTGCAACAGAATGCGTTAAAGATAATCTTTTATTTTATTAGTTCTTCACTTATAAAATTGATCAAATTTCGATATGCAATTCAAAGATTTGAGGTAGTAAATAATCTTTTACGTATGCATAATGCAAGCTTGTCACTTACCATTCACTTCATTGCAGTTTATAACTTTATATCACACTTTTTCCATATGCTCTCCTACTTATTAAGGATTTGGTGCTTGGCTTTCTTTCCAAGTAAGAATGGTATTTCAGTTTCCATTGAGTGATCGTAATAAGTATAGTTTTGATAGGTGGTGGCTTATAGTTAAGATATATGCCCTCCTATACTGGACATGACATTCAGTTTGCTATCATTCAAGTTCAATACCTTTTACAATGGACGTCATAGTGGAATTGCATAGTTGGAATGTATTGTACTGCCTGAACAAATACGTTAATACTTGATAGAATTCAATTTGGAAGAATGGTTTTCTTGGTAAAAAATATGAGGAGGGCTAAATTGGGAAATTTAGTGTAGTATTTAAATGATATTTAAAAGGACTAGGGTTTTGAGAAGATATTCCTGCTGAATAAATGTGATTGTTCAAACCCTCTGCTGGTCATGTTGCTTACTTTCATTTATTCTCTTAATATCTCATTAATGTGAACTTTATTTATTTATTTTTATTTAATAAAAATGGGTAAGAAAGTTGCTTCTGAAGGGAGTTTTGTTTTGAAATTATAAGTTGCCTGGATGAAGCAAATAGCCACTCCAAATTGACAGGAAGATATTTGGTTCATGTCACTTCATATGTTTGTTATTGTTACTTTTGGAAATTTTTGAACGATAAAGTGTCACCTAGTATGCACCAACAATGTGCAGCATTATAAAACTAGAGAAAGGAATTTCTCTTTGATTTTTTATTGGGGAAGTTCACACACCCAACCATTACATGGTCCCACAATTTTCTGAAGCTGAACATGGTTAATCAAAATCTATTTTTTGTGGACTGAGTGATCGTGGTTCTTTTCTCTCCCTCATGTCATCAACATTTGGAAAATTTTGGATTACAATCGGTATACTACTTTTGTGCTCTTTATATGAATTTCAATGCCAAATTGCTCATATGTTGGTGACCATGTATGTAGGCTTCAAGGAGAAAAATATCAACTTGCCCTTTGTGCAAGGCGAGTTTTAATAGCATTACAAAGGTTGAGGATGCAGCCACTACTGATCAGAAAATATACTCCCAGACTATTCCATATGCTCATTCAGACTTGGATATTTTCATTCTTGCTGATTTAGAAACAACCAGTTTTGGGGCTCAGGTAAGCTTATACTTGTAAACCTTTCTAGGTTTTTGGCATTACTTATGGAATTTTTTCCATTGGAGTAGACATAGAAACATCTTTCTCCTGTTTCCTGACATCTGGTTTTGAATAGAACTTCAGTTCAGCCATTTCTTACAATTAAAATCATTAATCTGAGGATTGAGGAATCAACGGGATATTCCTGTGCTGTTAACTACGATGGCGCATATTCTCATAATAGCCTAATAGACGTGAAAGAATATAATTGATTATCTTTATATTGACAGTCATATGAATACCACCAGCCTGTTAGGTGGGATGGTACCTTCCCCAAGCCTTAGAGCTTGGAGTTAAGGGTGGGTCTCAGGTTCTAGCTCCAGGGCATATCTAGTAATTAATATTTCTAACCAATCTGAAAATCGACAGTCATATGAACTTTTTTCCTTTTGGGTAAATTACACCATCTATTGAGATTTCAAGAAATGACTCCTCTCCAAAGTATGGGATGAAATGAAACTCATCTCCTTGAGTTTAGTATAAAGAGAACAGATAAGTACATGTCTGACTTTCCTTACGGACTATTCCATTTTTGAAAACAGATTCCTACCCAAACTATGGATGAAATGGCACTCCCACTTGAGGTTTGTATAAATGAGCAAGAATCTTTTTCTAAAAGTGGAATGTTAAGGAGTCATGATGTGAGAGGGCATGGATCTTTGCATTTATACAAGCCTCAAAAAGGGGGGGGGGGGGGTGATTGTCATTTTGTGAAACCTCAAGGGAGGTTGGTGTAATTTACCCTTTCATTTTTTGTTAAGAGAGTTATATTGTATGACCTTAAGGGGCCACTTTCAATTGCAATGGTAAAAATCTGGGGCTGTTGAGTGTGAGTGTGCAGGTTCTAACATTGAGATTAATCACTTAATGTGAAAATGCTGAAGATTAGGGTTGTACGTTGATCTTTCCTCCCTAGCATTCTCCTTTGTGGGACCAACAATAGGTCATGGATTTTTGGGTGAAAGAGAGACTGCATTTTCAGGACTGCCAGCCTTCACTTGGTAGTGCAGAATATATTCAGAAGTCTGTACTGTGCCAAGTTGTGCATATACCTTAATCCTGTTCAGTCATTTGCCTTGCCATGGAGAGTTCAATTATCCTTTACTACTCATTCTCAATTTCTCCAACTGGTTTGAAAGTGGTTCTTTGTGGACACAGTTTTCTTGAATGTTTTCAAGATCTTCATCTTTAATTTGGATGAGCTTATCTAAGCCATATAGTACAAATATGGAAATGATAACAAACCTGATTGATATCAGAGAGATGATAAATTGAAACACACTCACACACAAAGGTGTGGGAAGAACTTGTTATCCTACTTTTTCTATGGATGACAGGACCTTTGTATATGTATTTTTAGTAAATTCCATAACCTTAAGTGTCCAGTAGTAGTCCCTCCAATGTTGGTAGAACATCAAACTGAGTCTGAATTTAAAATATATGTTTTCAAATTCTGGATACATGTGAAGTGTGCCAAATACTGATTGTTAAAGAAATGTTGGCATGTGACACTTAGATGGCCCCTTTCATAGAAACATTGGAAGTTTGTGCAGATTTCGTAGCATATGTGGCTAACTTTCTCTTTTATGTTATACAGTCTTCCCTTGCGCTGATTTGCAGCAAATGCCGCTGTCGGGAACCTGAGGATCTCCTCATCAGCTGTCATCTTTGCCGGATTCGGCGCATCCATTCCTACTGCTTGGACCCTCCCTTGTTACCATGGACATGCATTCATTGTAAGGATCTCCGGATGCTCTACCATCATGCCTCTTAACATGCATCTCTTAAAAGAAACTCTACAATGTGCAAATATGTGTTGATCAGTTATACATATACAGTGAAAATGACAGCTGTTGTATAGCAGTGTGTATTTTTCTGGGGTTAAACAATATTGGATTAGGATCCTTCAGAGTTTTTAGTGGAGTTCTTAAAATTGTATCTGTCCAATTTAAAATGAGTGGATTGAATTTTGCCACATTATCAATAAATTTAAATAGATATCAAAATAGTGATAGTCAATGTTATGTTGATAATGTGGTAAAGTCTTATTTACTAATTTCAGAATGGATGGATTAGATTTTAAGAACTCTATGGTGGAGTAATCTAAGAAACTCTCGAGGATCTTAATCCAAGCATTCTTACAAGGACCTTGGTGAACGTGTGTTGGGAACTTGTATATCTCATTAGTTGTCATCTGTGACAGTTGTGACTTTCATTCCAACTTCCCGGACCTATCTTTCAGTGGGTGTAAGCTCACTATTTTCAACGTTTATGCATGTAGCAGTTGCATTTTAACATGAATGCTGAATCTGTTATGATTTCTGTTGTGCTTGAGATTGAGTCTTCTATTGATCCTTAGAAAAGTTTGATCTTGGATATTCTCAAGTGATGTGACCTTGTCTAAGGCTTTTCTTTGCAATGTCTTTAATTGTCAAGAATGAATTCTACTATGAGTTATGGTATCACTTGTTTGAATTAGTTGATTTATATCCCAAACTACTTGGTTGGAACAAAGGGTTTTGAGTCGAGTATTGTTTTTCATATTTGGTAGAACACAGTTCTAGGTACCTTGAAATGTTTGTAGTTCGTTAGTGATTGCTGATTGCTAATTGATTGGTTATATAAGATTGTGGTTTTAATTTACATCTTTGCATAAGATGAAGAAAAAAGCATCATTGTTTGGTAACTTTAAGAGAAAACCAGGTTAATTTGACTTGATCAGGTTTTGATAGTGGTGAATTACAGTGTTTTATGTGACTTTTTAGGCTCATTTAATAGGGGAATTAAATCTAGTATGCTCAGTGAAGCGTAAATGGATAAATCTGTTAATTGAGAGGGAGAATCTGTGTAGGGTCTTGGATTGATATATTACGTATGAAATTTGAAACAGGGTTATGATACAAAGCATCACGTATCTTCTTCTAGCAGATACAGGTCATGACCACTTTTTTGCTTTCCGGGTCATACTGATATTTGAGACTGCAAATTAATTAATTGCAGAGCTCTTTCTTACATATATAGAAACAGACATTTTTTGTCTCATCTATTTGTTTGTTAATCAACAGTAGGAATTTCAACCAGGACCCACGTAGATTCCGTAGCCGTATAAGCAGATTTGGAAGTGATTCAATTGAAGCTTTGATGCAAGCCTATCAATTATATTACAGTAACTATCTCAGCTCTTACATTTCACACCTTTTATTCTTTTTGACAAGTAATATATATAAAAAAGAAAAACACATAGATGCTTTCGTAAAAGGGTCCACACTTTTGATTTTCAAGCGTCAATCCTAGTAGGTATGATAAGCTTACGCAGATGATATTGTAGATTAAGCTTGCCATGGACTAACTACTTTGTTCTCTAGCCTTAGGGGTTGAGGAGACAGCACAGAGGGAAGTTCTTTATGTGATACGTGGCCTATATTATAGATGTTAGGACACCAATTAAGAAGAAAGTAATGATTAATTTGGCACTAACACTGTATTTTCTAATACTTTTCTCTCCACTTATCGCTTATCGGTCTCTATCACCACTATGGCTACACTCAAATGGAAGCCTTCAACATTTATGTCAGGCGCCAAAAGCAAGGGAGAAGGTATATGCTGTATCTGCTTTATGCAGCATATCCTTTTTCGAGTTCACCATTACCATTGAATGCTATTTTGGGCTGTCCTTGAACAAAAAAGTCGAGGGAGAATAAATTTCCCCCCCCTTTTTTTTTTCCTCACAGTTATTAAGTTGAAATCAATGGTGGTTTCATGTTAAGGTGATGTTGCACTAATTACAATTTGTTAATTCAAAAAATTTGTGGCATTGTTTTTGGTCTAGTATGCGGGTTTGCCTTGCCAATTTCCATCAAGGCATGCATGCCATCTTTTTTCCAACCCTCAAGGAGATGTTTTCTTTTTGTTAACTTGAATGTTCAGAACTTTTTGATTGCTTAATTATTCTTTTAGGTGTATGTAGTTCTCCCTTCCCACATATACAAGGTAATTATAAGGAAGAATTCCTTGAAAGTAGTCTCAAAATGTCGGCTAAGAGTTTTGAACGTAAGATCTCAGAGAGAGAGAGAGAGAGAGAGAGAATTTTTGTAGGAATTTTGTGTCTTGTAGTGTGTATTTCCAAGAAGGGGAGGGGGGGGGGGGGGGAGATACTTATAGGGATAGGAGAGGGACAGGTGACTCTCATTCTGCTGAGCACCGATTGTAATACGCTGTCACCTCTAGAAGTTTCTCCATTTTTCTTTTCCATTTTTATGATTTTTTCTCTTTTCTTACTCTATTTTCGGGCTGCTGTTTGGAGGCCTTTTTGAGCTCTAATTTCTTCAAACTTGATATTCCTGGAAAGCTCTAGATGGCTAATCTCAACTAAAAGTTTGAAACCAAACCGGTGCTTACCTAATTGCTTGGTATGTTTTACATTTAGTTTTTCCAGCTAATTCAATCTATTTGCATAAAACAGAATTCTCCATCACCTTCTAAAGCTATGGTTCACAACCAATCTTTGCAAATTATTAGGTTTTTTTTTTCCTAAGAAAAATTAGAACAAGATACAAATCTATGCGTGCATCAAGCTAGCTTGGTGAAACATAGCAAAGGTTTTGAGAATGCCCAAAAATTATCTAATCTTATTAATTTTTTAGCTTTCACCTCTTGATGCTATTCTTAAACAAAGCAAATAAGTGACAATGAGCTTTGTAAAGGGCAGCCTCGACTGAAAATGATCATCTCCATTTAAAATGTACTTTAAAAAAGAAGAAAGATATCATAAATATATTGATGTATACAATATTATATTATTGAAAAATTTAAATAATATAACACTTTGTATACTTTTAAATCTTAGAAATAAGTTCTTAACCATAAAATGGATTCTCTTAATAAATAAATGAAATGAATACACTTAGAATTAGAACCTTAGGTTGCATGAAACAGTCAAATAATATGAAGTGGAAACACAGGAAAAAATAGGAAAAAGACCCCCTTTAAAATCTTTCCTAATAGAAGCAACAAAAAATCTTTCGGTGAATTTGAGCTATATATGAGATGATGAGGAATATTTGCACATGGTAATCGAGGCAAATTGTAGGACATGAATGCAAATTTTGTTGGTTTTACTTTTCTATGATTCTATCCGTTTGATCAGTTGATCATGTACCCAGATTCAAACTACTGTCCTTGATTCCTAAAAAAGTTATACTTAAGGATCGAAATTAGATTTTTCGAAAAGCACTTTTGTTTTTTAGAACCTTTTCCACTATTTTATACATGTGGACAGCTTTTAATCAAACATATATAGTGGGAATGAATGTGGAGTTACTTTCTGAGGAAATAATAATGTAAAGGTCTGAAGCATGTTGTCCACCATCAAACTTCATTGTCATGTTCAAACAATTCCACATCAAGAGCAACTTTCCTTCCTCTGTCATTTGTCCTCAGCCTATAATCTCCCATTTCTTAATTGCTCTTATATATTAAAGGGTCTAAGTTCTGTAAACTTTTTATTCTTCTCTTGGATTCTTTTCATTTTATTTTTGATCCAACCTCAACCAACTTCAATAACTGCTAGCGAAAATAGACTAAATTAACCATATACCATACCCATTTTAATGAACTCGTTACAGCTTTGTTAATTACGTGGAGAAATTAGGTAAGAGACTCACTTAAAATAAGATGACTGATTCATACATATGGTTGATAGTTCTACGCCAACTGGACTGGCATGATTGACTATATATATAAAGAAATTCATCCCTGAGACCACATGTGAGGAGAAATAATGAGATACAAAAGGGAGGGTTTATATTAGTACATTTCTCAGATTAGATAATTTTTGGGCATTCTCAATTACAATTTTTTTTTTTTTAATTTTTTTATTATAGGTAAGATAGGATTTGAAATTTGTGACGTCGGTTTGATGATGATTTTTTTTTTATCATCATATTAATATAATAATAATAAGTTTTTTTAATAGCACAAAAAAAGTTTATTTATTTATTTTTTATTTTTTATGAAACAAACACACATACATACAAGGGAGAGGAAAAAAATTTCTAACATAAATACATACCACAACTCCACTAAAAAATCATGGTAAAAAAAAAAAAAGGGTTTGAAAGTGAGTAAATTGTTGCAAAAATATTACTCTTGTATACTCGAACTGCTTCCTATAGCAAGGTGCCACACTTGGGTCAAGTTTCCTTTAGAGTTTAATTCTTGAATATGGTTTAATTTTGTTAACACATAGGGTACTCAAAACGAAGAGATTGCTCATCATTTGATGTTGATTTTTATATGATTGGTGCTGGTGAGATTAAAAATTGAAGAAACTTATGATTTGATTTTGAGGGACCGTCAAGCATCTTTACAACTCTTTAGTTCTTTTCATGTTAAGGGTGTTTTTACCAAGTGACAACTAAAAATCGTTACCAATTGGGGCTCTTTCTATACTAATGATGGACGAAAAGACAGATTTTTATGCATATGAAAATTTTGGAAGCATGTTAATTCTAGCTTCCATCAATTAGAGTGAATAGTTGAATCCATGAAAATTATAGAACTGCCAAATTATCCACCAAAGCTGGCATGATGCGAATAGTTGAAATATGTACAACCTTTCCCAGCTTCAAATTCTGGAAGAATATCCACCACATATGTTCTTGATATGGTACATCCATGTGAATGGTTGAGAGAGAGAGAGAGAGAGAGATGTACGTGACAGACAAAAAAGAGAGAGATACTTATACCATCTTGTATAAAACTACAATGGTTAACATCAAAAACAGAAATTAACCAGCCTGTTATTTAAGGTCTCTTATCATTAGATGAGAAACACTCAGAAGTCAGAAAACAATAGCCTTGGTCTTGGGTGAATCCGCAATTTTGAGGGTCTTTTGAATAAGCTTCTGAGCCTTCCTACTTCTGATCTCAATTCTCATGCTTTCACTCTTTTCGATCTTGTCATACGGTTTCTTCATCTTCAAGGACCTTATTTTAGATTTCAAAGTCACCATCAACCTTTCCAAGCCCATCATTACCATGGCTATATAGCTAAACCTGCTTCAAGAGGTAAAAAGAACCTCACAAACTCATAATATATAAGCAGAAGAGAGAGTAACCCATTAACCCAAAATGAAAGATACATAATAGGAAGCGTGCATGAGATATATATGAGTATGCCAAAACATGTAAGATTAACTGCAGTTAGTGAAAATGAAGAGACTGTTGACTGGCAAAAGAAGGTTTCATTTTGTGGTCCTACTAGAGCTAGAGAAAGACCTACCTACCTTAGAGCGGAAGAGAAGAGAAGAGAAGAGAGAAACCAGAAAGTTAGAGAGGGTTTGGGAAAAGCAAGTGAGAGAGAGAATTTGTATGAATGTAGCAGTAGTTGGACGTCACAATGTAAGCATTAAGAGCTTGGATGGCAGGCCATGCAATAGGTAAGGGCTTAATGACTAATGAGGCCTATATGCACTTCTACGGGAAAAGTTGCATCCATCAATATTTTATTCCATCATTGTCCTTATGCTGTTTTATTTATTTATTTTTATATATAAATATTGTGGGGCCAGCAAGTCAGATAGCTCGGCCCACTTCGTTTCAGGACCGAAGGCCCGAGCTGAGGAGGCGTTCATGGTCCGAGGATGAAAGCAAGAAGTTCAAGAGCCCAATAAGCCACGCCGAGGACGACTCTATCCTCGGACATCCAACACCGTAATGTAAACAGGCAACACGCCATCAAGGGAGCCTTCCTGACTATTCGAAGAGCAGGGAGCAAGTACCACGCGCCAGCAATGAAAGCATGGTGGAGGAGCAAGTTCAGGACGAACTGTCACCTCCATATTAAATGTCCTCAACTAACGTCCTGGCCGCATTAATGAGGAGGGGACTCCACAACAGTGCCACCTTAGTTGCCGCAACCCACAGAGAGAATGGGAAGGTGGCTGATGGGACAGGCACTCAAGTAATGACCTAATTCCTCAATAAATGTAGGGCTAGGATCGATTGAGAGAGGGGTATATAATGTAAGGAACCCCTCCTGAAAGGGGGGATGAAAGATATGATCTAAGGAATACTGTAGCAACCTGTATTCTCTGAGAAAACTTTGTAATCAGTCTTCAAAGAAGTTATAAGAACTCCAAGCCTTGGAGAACACGTCCGAGGAGCATTATTACTCATCCCAATTCACGTTCAGGTTATCTAATCCCCATGCAACTATGCATGGTCGTTGCACTTCTCATTAATGCCTAGTTCTTGAGCCCATTCTCTATAAATTCATTGCGGAAAAAACTGGGCTTGGGTCCACTCCCTCAAACCCGGTCCCTATAATTGGCACCGTCTGTGAGAAGAACTCGTGCATTAGTAAGGACAATAGCCAAGCATGGTAGGATCAGGCCCTCATCAAGGAAATCCTCACCGACCTGAACCGGCTAAATCCCAGCACCAGGGTAGCTATGGCGACCTTGGGGGCGGTCAAAACGAGGAGAACGGACGATTTCGAGAGAGAAGTGTGCATACCTCAACAACCAGCGGAAGCCATACCCGCCGGGACTGACACATGCCCCAGACACACGACAACGGCCACGCCACGCGATCTGAAGAGGTCCATAGCCACGCATCCCAGAGACAAGATGATAAGGTGGCCATGCAGCGCGAGATAGACGATTTGAAGAGGAAGCTGCGCCGTGCACGGCGAAGACGGTCCGAACCCAGCCCTGACCTGCCCTCTGACGACGAAAGTGACGACGAATACAGACAAAGGTCCAGAACACCCCCAAGCGAGAACTTCTCTCACGAGGATGAGCGCTACTGGAGGCGTAAGCGTGACAACCCAACTCCAGGGGGCCTGGGGAGCGACGCCATGAGCAAGGCACTGGATCGGCTCTCCAAGTCGCCCTTCACGCATCGTATAGAGGAGGCAATGCTCCCTCGGCGGTTCCAACAGCCAATCTTCACTGTTTACAACGGCAAAACGGACCCCGTGGAGCATGTGAGCCAGTTCAACCAGAGGATGGCAGTCCACTATAAGAACGAGGCGCTGATGTGCAAGGTCTTCCCATCCAGCTTGGGACCTGTGGCAATGAGGTGGTTCAACGGTCTAAGGACGAATTCCATAGACTCGTACAGAAAACTGACCCAGGCTTTTGGTTCCCGTTTTGTCATGAATAGCAAACCTCCTCGGCCCATGAGCGCGTTACTGTCCCTATCCATGCGTGATGGGGAGACTCTTAAGGCTTACTCGGATAAGTATTGGGAGGTTTACAACGAGCTGGATGGCAAGTACGACGATGTCGCCATCAGTACGTTCAAGAATGGACTACCAATGGGGCATGGCCTGAGGAAGTCCTTGACTGGCAAGCCCGCCACCAGCGTGCGGCAGTTGATGGACCGGATTGATAAATACAAGCGGGTGGAGGAAGATATGCTGCAAGGCAAGGGGAAGGATAAGGTTATCTCTCAGGAGAGGAGGGAATTCAGGTCGGACCGGTATAACAACGCCCGCTCGAGGAGGGATTTCGGTGGAGAATTTGGAGCGACCAATGCCCAGATTGTCAGCGCCGTGTTCCGAGAACCTGTACATAGGGTGCTGGAAAGGATAAAGGACGAACCATACTTCAGGTGACCGAATAAGATGGCTGGGGAACCTGAGAGGCGCAATCAGAATCGCTACTGCCAATACCACCAGGACTACGGACATACCACGGAAGACTGCAGGAACTCTGGAACTACCTGGACCAGCTAGTCCGGGAGGGAAAACTGAAGCACCTACTGCATCATCCCGATAATCGTCAGGGCCAAACGTACCAGGAGCCCTGGAGGGATACCGCAATGGGGCAGCCCGCTGGCACGATCATCGTAATCCTGGCGGCACCGGGAAGAACGGGCACGCGCCCTTCGCGAGTGTTGTCTGTGGCCCAACTGCCTGTCGGGGAGTCCCAGACAGAGCTGAAAAGGGCTAGGAGGAGTTCCTGCCCTCCTTTGAGCTTCTCAGAAGACGACAAAATTGGGACCACCCAGCCCCACGATGACGCTCTAGTGGTCACCCTTAGAATTGGGGGCTACGACGTGAAGAGAGTGATGATGGATGGTGGCAGTGCGGCAGAGGTCATGTACCCAAACCTCTACAAGGGGCTGGGGTTAAGACCGGAGGACTTGACGCCATATAGCTCCCCCCTAATGAGTTTCGATGGGAAGCTCGTCATCCCGAAGGGTATGATCAAGCTGCCCATATAGACCGGACCAGAAGTGGTGGAGGTGAACTTCATAGTGGTGGACACATACTCCCCCTACACGAAAATCGTAGGAAGGCCCTGGCTCCACACTTTGGGGGGCGTTGCCTCCTCCTTGCACCAGAAGGTGAAATTCCCATCAGGGGATCAGGTTCTAGAGATCCGCGGTTGCCAGCCCACAGCGAGGCAGTGCATGGTGGCTGCCATATCATGTCGGCTTGACGCACAGCTCTCGGCCATTGCTGAGGAAGGTTTATAACAATCAAAGACCATGGTAGCGCACCCTAATGTAGCTATCGAGGAGGCCAAGTGTGAGGATCTGGAGAAAGTGGTAATTGGTGACGATCTAGAGAAGTTCTTTCGGGTCGGGGCTCAGCTGCCTCCCACCGAACAGGAGGAGCTGGTTGAGTTCCTCAGAAGCAATATCGAAGTATTTGCATGGGACCCCTGCGACGCCCCAGGGATTGACCCATCCTTCATCTGTCACCATCTCAACGTTAGTCTATCCATAGTGCCCAAGAAACAGCCGCCCCGACGCCCATCGAGGGAGCACGCTGATGCCATCAAGGAAGAGGTGAATAAACTTAAGCGTGCTGGGGCTATCAAAGAGGTTTTTTATCCCGAGTGGCTAGCCAACACTGTGGTGGTCAAGAAGAAGAGCGGAAAGTGGAGGGTCTGTGTGGACTTCACCGACCTAAATAAGGCGTGTCCAAAAGACCCGTTCCCCATGCCTCGGATCGACTAGCTGGTAGATGCGACCACGGGCCATCCTCGGATGAGCTTCCTAGACGCCTTTCAAGGCTATCATCAGATACCACTGGCCCTGGAAGACTAGGAGAAGACAGCCTTTGTAACGCCCGTCCGGAACTACCACTACAAAGTAATGCCGTTCGGTCTGAAGAATGCAGGGTCCACCAATCAAAGGATGATGACGAGGATGTTTGAGCCAATGCTGGGCAAGAGCATCCAGGTCTACGTTGACGATATGGTGGTGAAGAGTAAAATGGTATCCGAACATCTGGGGGACCTCGGCCGCACATTTGACGTCCTGAGAAAGCACCAGCTGCGCCTAAATGCCTCAAAATGCCCGCTCGGGGTAGGCTCAGGCAAGTTTCTGGGGTACATGATCACCCACAGGGGAATCGAAGTTGACCCTGACCAAATCAAGGCTATTCATAATCTGAAGCCTCCGCAGAACCCTAAAGAGGTCCAAAAGCTCACTGGGATGATCGCGGCTTTGAACCGATTCATTTCCAGGTCGGCTGACAGGTGCAGGCCCTTCTATCTCCAGATCAACAAGTGGAAATGATTTGAGTGGTCCGAGGACTGTGTCGTAGCTTTCCAGCAACTCAAGGAGTACCTATCTCGGCCGCCTATCATGTCCAATCCTGATGTCGATGAGGTCTTTTACGCATACCTTGCCGTGGCGCCCCACGCAGTGAGCCTAGTACTGATCCGGGATGACAATGGCGTTCAAAAGCCAGTTTATTATGTCAGCAAATCGCTGCATGAAGCGGAGGTCAAGTACCTGCCCTTGGAGAAGGCCATACTGGCTGTGGTCCACGCCACGCGAAAGCTCCCCCACTACTTCCAAGCTCACACAGTGGTCGTCCTAACCAGACTTCCCCTGAAGTCTGTACTTCGGACCGTCGATTACACCGGGAGAATCGCAAAGTGGAACACAATCCTTGGGGCCTTTGACGTCAAGTATATGCCTCGGACTTCCATAAAAGGCCAGGTTCTGGTGGATTTGACGGCCGAGTTCGCCGAACCTACTGTGGAAGTAGCAGCCGAGGAGGAGAGCTCGGATGAGAAATCAGTTGGGGCAGTCTCCATCCCGGGGTCACCATACTGGAAGGTATATGTTGATGGTGCGGCAAACTAGAGGGGGTCCGGAGTGGGGCTAGTATTAGTATCCCCTGAGGATCATGTCATAGAGAAGTCCCTGAGGCTCAGATTCTCGGCCACAAACAACGAGGTCGAGTATGAGGCGTTGCTGCAAGGGATGGTCATGGTACGGAAGATGGGAGGAAGATCGATAGAGGTGTTCTCAGACTCGAGTTTGGTGGTAGGACAGGTAAACGGAGAGATGGAGGCTAGAGATCCGAGAATGCAAGAATACTTGAGCCAGGTCAAGCGCTCACAGTCGGAGTTCGACCTCTTCAGCTTGTCTCATATTCTCTGGAGTGGGAACAGCCATGCCGACTCATTGGCCACACTCGCAACTTCCTCGGCAGAGGGTCTACCCCGGATCATATTTGTGGAGCATCTGGAGAGAGCGAATGAAGTGGCAAAGGGATCGATCCCCGTCCATCAGGTTGAGGTGGGTCCCAGCTGGATGGATCCCATAGTGAAATTCCTCAAAGACGATATCCTGCCCGAAGATAAGTCAGAATCTGAGAAAGTAAGGAGAAAAGCTCATCGGTTCTGGCTGTCCGAGGATCACAAACTATACAGGCGCTCCTACTCTGGGCCATACCTGCTATGCATCCACCCTGAGGCAGCAGAATTACTGCTCGAAGAACCGCATGAAGGAATCTGTGGGAGTCACACAGGAGGGAGATCCCTGTCACACCGAGCCGTCATGCAAGGATATTGGTGGACGGGAATGCAGCAGGAGGCCCTGGAGTATGTCAAGAAGTGTGACCAGTGCCAAAAATTCGCCCCAAATATTCACTAGCCAGGAGGGGTCCTCAATCCTTTGTCCAGTCCCTGGCCGTTCGCCCAATGGGGCTTGGACATTGTAGGACCCTTCCCGAAAGTGCCAGGGAATAAGAGGTACCTGCTAGTGGCCATAGACTACTTCACCAAATGGGTCGAGGCCGAGCCCCTAGCCAATATTAGGGACGTGGACGCCAAGAAATTCCTTTGGAGGAACATTGTCACAAGATTTGGGGTCCCCTATACCCTCATATCGGATAATGGGCTCCAATGCGACAGCAAAGCGTTCAGGAGGTACTGTTGTGAACTTGGGATCACAAATAGATATTTGACACCCGCCTACCCTTAGGGAAACGAACAGGCAGAGGCTATCAACAAGGTTATCGTCAGTGGGCTTAAAAAGAGATTGGATGATGCCAAGGGAAGATGGGTAGAGGAGCTACCCCACGTTCTATGGACGTAACGGACTACTCCCCGGCGGTTAACAGGGGAAACACCTTTTGCCATGACTTATGGCGCCGAGGCGGTGATCCCCCTGGAAACGAACCTCCGAACGCTAAGGACAAGCTCTTTCACTCCAGGCAGCAATGATGAACTGCTGGGCAGGAGCCTGGACCTGGTGGATGAACGAAGGGAACGAGCAATGATCCAGCTGGCCTATTACCAACAAAAACTCAAGCAAGGATATGACACCAATGTGAAGCTCAGACCCTGGCACCGGTGGACCTGGTGCTAAGAAAAGTTGTCGGGGCTGCCAGGAACCCATCCTGGGGAAAGCTGGGACCCAACTGGGAGGGCCCCTACCGAATTACCTCAATAGCAGGGATAGGTGCATATTATTTAGAAGATTTAGACGAAAAACCTGTACTTCGTCCATGGAATGTAAATAACCTGAAAAGGTATTATTATTAATGAAGAAGTCTTTTTGGATTCCGATTCTTAGCCTATCTCAATTATGAATCTCATGTTCGGACGGCCAGACTAAGTGTTAGACAGAACCAAGGCATTGCATGGTCCTCGGACTCAGGCCTATGGGGAAACTAACTATTTCAAAAAGATTCTAAGTGTTAGACAGAACCAAGACATTGCATGGTCCTCGGACTTAGGCCTATGGGGAAACTAACTACTTCAAAAAGATTCTAAGTGTTAGATAGAACCAAGGCACTGCATGGTCCTCGGACTCAGGCCTATGGGGAAACTAACTACTTCAAAAAGATTCTAAGTGTTAGGCAGAACCAAGGCACTACATGGTCCTCGGACTCAGGCCTATGGGGAAACTAACTACTTCAAAAAGATTCTAAGTGTTAGACAGAACCAAGGCACTGCATGGTCCTCGGACTCAGGCCTATGGGGAAACTAACTACTTCAAAAAGATTCTAAGTGTTAGACAGAACCAAGGCACTGCATGGCCCTCGGACTTAGGCCTATGGGGAAACTAACTACTTCAAAAAGATTCTAAGTGTTAGACAGAACCAAGGCACTGCATGGTCCTCGGACTCAGGCCTATGGGGAAACTAACTACTTTAAAAAGATTCTAAGTGTTAGACAGAACCAAGGCATTGCATGATCCTCAGACTCAAGCCTATGGGGAAACTAACTACTCCGAAAGATTCTAAGTGTTAGACAGAACCAAGACATTGCATGGTCCTCGGACTCAAGCCTATAGGGAAACTAACTACTCCGAAAGGTTCTAAGTGTTAGACAGAACCAAGGCATTGCATGGTCCTCGGACTCAAGCCTATGGGGAAACTAACTACTCTGAAAGATTCTAAGTGTTAGAATGTTGGGGAAGCAAGAGCCCTACCTAGTCCTTGGGACGTAAAAGGTCTGCCTATGCATACGTGCCTTCACGTTATTGCAATCACTGCCATGACTGGCCGAGGTACAATTGATGTTAAAATTATACAAGTAAAAAAAAAAGGGGGATGAGAGAAAACGGATAACGCGCAAATGTGCAAACAGCCAGAACAAACAGAGATACAAATAAGAGCCGCATTGCATTAAATCCATAGAAGTTACACGATAAGCGTCACATTACAATATAAAAAAAAAAAAAAAAAAGAATATATACAAAAGACAAAGGAAATGGCAAAACAAAGCAGACAGGGGCGCCGAGGGGCCTGCCCCTTCCACTTAATCTCTCCCCCCAGTAGGCGGCTGGTCCATGGCAACCTCAGGGTCCTCTGAGCTTTGGCTAAGAGGGACGGCCTGCAGAGGCACGGCAGGAATGGCAGCCTCCTCAGCAGAAGAAACCTGGGCTTCAGAGGAGGGCTTCGCAACCTCTTGGGGCGCTTCCTCATTGGGGCCCTCACCTGATTCAGCTACCCCGAGAGGGTCACTCCCTTGGACAGGCTCACCAGTAGGTTCAGCGACCGAGGCGCCCTCACCCGTGGTAGCATCGGCCTCCCCAGCAGCCTCCTCGGCCTCAGAGCCATCTGGGGCAGCCTCGCGGATGGCAGGGGGGTAGTACACACTCTCCTCCTTCCACAGGTCGGACGAGGCCTCGACCCCAGCTTGTTTGAGAGCCTCCTTGCAAACCTCGGAGGAGTAGCGCCTGCACACCCCGGGGACTTGAGCCTTAAAGGCAGCTTCTATCTCGGCCATCCCCGCAGCATAGGCTGCCTCCTCGGCTTCCTCTTTAGTGGCCCGGGCCTCCTCCCTACCTTGGTCAGCCTCAAACTTGGCTCTCACAGCCTCATCCTTGGCCCATTCAGCCACCTTTTTCGCTTCCTCGATAGCAGCTACCTTCTTTGTCAGATCAGCAAGCAGCTCCTTTGCGATCTTCACCTGTTTCTCTGCCTCACCCAGACGCCTCGTTTGATCTTCGGCCTGCTTTTGAAAACCAACGAGGCTTGACACGGTGTTGTCCCGGGCCTTGGTCATCGTCTTCAGCTCCTCTCGGGCTGTGGCAAGGTTAGCCTCGGAGTTTTTGAGGGTCTGAGTGGCCTCCAACCGTTTCTCACGCTCCGCATCCATGGCCTTTCCTTGGTCGTGAGCCACCTCCTCCAACCTATAAGTGGCCTGGACGGCCTGCCAAACAAAACGGGTGCATAATGAGTCGAGCTTAGAAAAGGGGGAAGAAAAACTGAAACTAGAAAAAATCACAAGTGTTGGGGGTCTTACCATTCCCAGGTACCGCTTGAGGCTGAGGAAGACCTCCCTACTCCTCATAGTCCTCAGCTCTGCCATGTCCGCAGGGAGTAACAGGCACCTTTCCAGCACGTCGGCCACATACGCGTCTTCGCCCCCTCTAAAGTCCCTGAGAGATGAGTCATCCCTCAGAGGTTCCCCATGGAGCATTGGGGCAGGGAGCCAGGCCTGAGCCTCGAGCTGGGCATCAACCTGTTTAGCTTGGCCTTGGGAACCTATCTTCAGCTGCTTCAAGGGCCGCCGAGTTTCGCCCTCCTCTTGCGTAGATCCAGATTTGTCCTCAATTGGCCTTTTTCCCTTATCATTCTTCTGCTTAGGATCAGTGGGCTCATGCTTAAAGGGCGGACTCGTCTGAGGTGCAGGAGGAGGAAGCCTGGACTGGGTCGAGGCCGACCTGCTCTGGGCAGGATGAGTCTTTAGAGAAGGAGGGGGAAGCTTTGGCTTAGACTTCCCCGGTTGGCCTTCGATTAAGTCCAGCAGGCTGGATTGGGGCTTCTTCTTGTAACCCATCTCAAGCCGAGGAGGACTCGGTCATTAGGAAGTCTGCTTCGATCGGGCGAGGGTCACCCAAGTCTCCTAGGGGGTCCTCGGACTGGTGGACTTGTTTAAACACGTCAAACTCGTCCTCGGCAGGGCCAAAATCAGCAACTTCCTCTTCCCTCTCTAAGCTTTCTTCTACTGCCGCCTCTGAGAATCTATGGGGGGAAGAGGGGCCTGCAGATGTTACACCTTCTGATGTAGAGGGCTCCTCGGGGAACTGGAACCCGCCCTCGGTCACGGTTATTTTCTGCAGCCGAGGGTCTTTGGCTCTGATCACGTACTTCGGTGCCGCAAACGATTTTTGAATCAGGTCGTATCCCAAGATCCTGTGAGCGGCCCTAACTTGATTGTCAGCTTTGTTCACAAAAATCTCCGCCCTTAGCGCTTTCTGCAAGTCCTCCCTGTTGATCAGGCTGAAGTGACGCGTGAAGGCGTGCGGATCTGCAGAAAGAAAACACATTCATGTTAGTAACCAAACGGTGCCAAAAAAAAAAAAAATGAACGAAATAAAGAATGAAACAAACTAAAATCCTAGAGCCCTCCCCCCTTATTCCCACTGCCCCACCTGGTGTCCCCTCCGTCGTTGGGTAGTGAAGGCCATCGTGCCACTCCCCGGACATGATGAGGAAGTCCTTGTTCAGCCCCTTGCTAGACTCAGGGAGGCACTGGATAAGCTAGGCCCTGTCATCTCTTGTCTTCATGTAGTACGACTTGCCCTTTAGGCATTGGAGGTTGTAACACTAGTTTACGTCGTGATGGGTTAACCTTAGCCCTATCTTCTCGTTCAGGGCGTCCACACAACCCAGAATTCTGAAGACGTTGGTGGCACACTAGGTGGGGGCTAGCCGGAAGTACGTCAGGTAGCCCCTCATTACCAGCCCCATGGGGATTCTTATGCCACCTTCCAGGAAGGCAACGATGAGAATCACCACCTCATCCTCCTACCTCCGAAGGTGCCACTCCCCTTCCTCACAATACCTCAAGCCCACGTTGCTGGGTATCTTATAGTCGGCGATGAATTTCTCCATCGCCTCCTCAGTATAGACACACTTTTTAAACCTACCCACCCCAAGTGGTGCCTAAGAGAGCTAAGAAAGAGCAAATGAAAGAGAAGAAGGAATAGAGAAGAAGAGAGCTCGGAGAGAGATAGAATGACTTACAGAAATGAGGAGAAGCTCCTCGGGCAGGCTTTTTATGCTAGAAGATGTAGGTGGAAATTTGGCTGGACTCAGGATGTATGCGCAAGAGCTCTTGGTTTCGAGTAAACAGAGGGAACGGCAGTTTGAGTGGGTATTTATACCCCAAATCGAGGAGTCGTGCGGGTTTTCCCGCCCATAAATGCTAGGCGAGTCCTCACCGTTGGATTGTCATCCTCCCGTTGAACGTGGGGAGTACAGGACCGTCAGAATTTAATGAGAGACGTATTGCGCGCACTGAGGCGTCAGTAATGCGTCTTGGGCAGATGGAAAGACTCCAGCAATGACGCGTGACAAGACGTGATGGGACACGTCGCAGGCCCGAGGACGTCAAAATCCTCCTCCTCGCTCGAGGATGCGGACAGCAAGATTTTGAGGGGCTATTGTGGGGCCAGCAAGTCAGACAGCCCGGCCCACTTTGTTCCAGGACCCAAGGCCCGAGCCGAGGAGGCGTTCATGGTACGAGGATGAAAGTGTTGATGCCCAATTTTGTAAATCTATATCCAAAGCCCATGAGAAAGAAAGCCCAGTAAGTTGCAAAACACAAATCTGCCGCAGAATACAAGTCTGCCGCAGAATACAGATCTGCCGCAGAATACAGTTCTCTGGCAGGATTGTGATAAGCAGCAGGAATAACAATCTGGTATGGCAGGAGATGCCAAGCCACGAAGCAAACAACCAAACTAAAGGGAGGCCCAATATCCAACAAGGCCCAACCCTCCAAAGAAAGGGACAAGTCATAAACGTTGGAGATGCAATCCACACCAGAAAAGGCCAAAAAGTGCACGGCAGGATATGCGCACCCATTTTCAGACCTCGGCAAACGAATGAAACATCAAGAAGGTAAAGCATGCGTACGACCCAGGCATTACCGGCCTATACCCAGCCACTATGGGAAAGGGTGAGGGCACGGTCTGGCGGTGGGGAGAGGAGCGGAAACCCATTTCGTGTTTCTTGCCCAGACTCTTTCGGTGGGCATAGTCCTGCTGGGATGACATGCTACCAAAAGAGGCAAGGGTGGGTAAGAACCACTAGGTGCATGCCATGAGAGACCGAGAGAGAGAGGGGACACACTGAACGAAGTGGAGAAGGAACCTTCGTTGTCTGAAAGCCACAGGTCAATGGTGGATCAGAATCATTTGACTCGGTAAGTGGATGGCAAAAGGGCTATGATAACAGAATAGAGCCATAGAGAGGCTAGAACAGTAAAATCAGCCACGGCAGGCCCTATATAAGGGACCCGTGGCTGTGTGCAAAAAAAGGGGGGAGGAGGGAATTGAAAAGAAAAAACAAAGGAAAAAAAAAAGGAATTTGAAGAAAAAACAAAGAGAGGGGAATTGAAAAAGAGAAAACAAAGAGGAGAAAACAAAAAGAAAAGAAAGAAAGAAAGCAAAAAAGAAAAGAAAGGCAAGAATTCTAAGAAAGAAAACAGAGAGAAAAGATAAAACAAGAAAACAGAGAACAAAAGAAAGAAAGAAAATAGAGTGTTTTATGGCAGGCATGCACCCAAATGGGTTAACCCCCTCTCTTCCTCAATAGCTTTGTCCTCCATTGGAGGGAAATACGACTTATGCTCGGGTACATACCATTTAGGGCTGATCTCTCAAAGCAATTAATTTCTCCTTTGAAGTTACTTGCGTTGAGGGAGCAGTTTTCCTTTCCCTGGTTAGAGTCTCGCGGTGATACTTGGTGTGGCAGATTCATTCTCTTTACTCTACTAATCCCGCTCTAATCTTTTGTTTAAGTGTTATTCTTTAAAAGCGAGGCCTTTTAAGTTATTTATCTTGTTTATTGCGGCATAAATAGTGACTGCATTTTCTTTACGTTTTCTATATATTGTCTGCCTGCCATAACCTCTTAACAATGACCCTGCCTGCTGTGAGCTTATAAACAGATTTTAGCAAACGTGGTGTGGCTTGCATACAAGCCAGGCCAAGGAAGTGGAAAAACGTTTCTGCAGTAAAAAACGAAGAGTGGTCATTCGCATTGTAGAAGGCTTTAAAGCACGGCAGGCAGTTTCACTGCATTGCAGAAACTTTTATTGCACGACAGACAGTTTTACTGCACGGTAGAAAGTCTTGCTGCACAATAGAAAAGTTAGACCTGTGGCAGAACTGGAGAATAGTTCCTTCTGCGGCAGAAAAGTCAATCCTGCGGCAGAAACTGGAGAAAAGTTCCTGCGGCAGGAACAGAGGATAAGCCCACTTCGCAGCGTCTTCCCTTGGACTTGGACTCAACGTTTGCGCACAAGCCGGCCCAAGTTGAGCTCCAGTTGGACTGGTCTCAACTCCCTTACTCAGAATACTCGGGCCTACTACTGCGGCAAGCAGCCCAGCCCAACGCACAACAAAAAAAGGCCCCCACTTACAGAAAGCAAGAAACCCAGGAACCCAATAAGCCACGCCGAGGACGACTCTATCCTCGAACATCCGACACCGTAATGTAAACAGGCAACACGCCATCAAGGGAGCCTTCAAGACTATTCGAAGAGCAGGGAGCAAGTACCACGTGCTAGCAATGAAAGCACGGTGGAGGAGCAAGTTCAGGACGAACTGTCACCTCCACATTAAATGCCCTCAACTAACGTCCTGGCAGCATTAATGAGGAGGGGACTCCACAACAGTGTCACCTTGGTTGCCGCAACCCACAGAGAGAATGGGAAGGTAGCTGATGGGACAGGCACTCGAGTAATGACCTAATTCCTCAACAAATGTAGGGCTAGGATCGATTGGGAGAGGGGTATATAATGTAAGGAACCCCTCCTGAAAGGGGGGACGAAAGATATGATCTAAGGAATACTGTAGCAACCTGTATTCTCTGAGAAAACTTTGTAATCAGTCTTTAAAGAAGTTATAAGAACTCCAAGCCTTGGAGAACACGTCCGAGGAGTATTATTACTCATCCCAATTCACGTTCAGGTTATCTAATCCCCATGCAACTATGCATGGTTGTTGTACTTCTCATTAACGCCTAGTTCTTGAGCCCATTCTCTATAAATTCATTGCGAAAAAAACTGGGCTTGGGTCCACTCCCTCAAACTCGGTCCCTACAAATATTATTAATTTTTTTAAATAAAAAATAAATTCATATGTCAAAAGTCAATACTTTCTTTTTCATGTTTCTCAAAAAAAAAAAAAAAACTTTTTTTTTTCATATGTACAAAAATATATTAAAACTTAGAGGCATGTTTATAAGTACTTATGCATATCGTTTTCTATATATTTTCTCTCAATATTATGTTAGGACGAAATTTAGTTATAAAATTAGTTGTAATTTTAGACTACAATTTTACTTAATATTTTTTTATTGGAGGAAAATTTTGACAAATCTACCATTGGATGACATCTTCTTTTTCTATTCTTCATACTTGCAAAATTTCTAAAAAATTAAAGATCAATAGTTATATCATCAATAAATTTTTTAAATTGCAAGTTTTTGTTATTTAAAATTATGCACATAAAATAAACTTATAGATCAAATAGTAAATAATATCCAATTGATACAAGATTTTGTTGGGCTTTGTGGAGCTTAGTTGTGTTTGATTTGGTTGACGACTCGAAATAATGTTGCGTGGTTTTTAATGGGAGATATTTTGAGATTTAGTCCATGGAGTGGAGGCTTAGGCCGACAGGCCCAAGTCGTAGTGTTCATGGACAAGCCTCTTGGGGGTCTGGGGGCAACGTCCTCGGGAAAATTTTTTGACTCGTTTTGTTGCCCATTGTGAATCCTATGCACAGGATATAGAAAATGCAGTTTTGGTGATTAGGGTTTGTTGTTATAGTTTTTTTTTTTTTTTTTTTTTTTTTTTTTTTTTGAGAGAAAGAAAAACTGTACTGGCATACTTGTATTTTTCCCTGATAATAGTAAAATATTTGCAACTCCGTGGACGTAGGCAAATTGCCGAATCACGTAAATACTGTCTTGTGCATGTGATTATTTTTCTTTGACGTGTGTTTTCTCTATTTTTGTTTCTCACAGGTTGGGAATTTTGTGTTAATTCCCTACAGATTTAACATGTGTATTAAAAGCGTAAAAAAATATGAAATTCAACGGTTAGATTTTCAAAATATATAGTAATGTTTATTTTATTAAGTAAGGTTGTAACTTTAGGCTACAATCAATTTTGTAGTTAAACTTTGTCCATTATGTTAAACCAAGATTAAAAATTAAATTGGCTTCTTTCCTTCAGCATCTCTAGCTTTCAGCTTTAATTGACATTTTTAATAAACTTATGATTTACTCAAAAATAATTTTCTAGTTCGACAAATGAATACAATTTCAAATAATTTGGATGATTTCGTTAATACTTCATATATTTAAGAGGACATTCTAAGCAAGGAGAGATTGAAAAATACGATAATGACAACAAAACTAACGAAAATAAAATCAACAACAAAGAAATTGGAAAAAAAATTGTTGGTAAGCAAAATTAAAAATATAAGAGAAACATAATAAAAATTTCAATAATTATAATTTGAAGATCTCTCAATTAGAGATGCCTTCTCCCTTCACCTTCCTCCTATATGCATACTTGACCCATTGTCCTGCATTAAACCTTTTTTTTTTATTTATAAGGAAACAGTAATCTCCCCACTTATAAATTAAGTAATAAGGGCTATATATCTCGTGTTATCAATATGAGGTTTCAAATTTGACTAAGATATTAACCCCTCATTTAAACATAAAGCTCCTAGACCTTTTCATTAAATTTGCCAACTTGTTATTTATTAATTTATTAAAAGAACAGTTTAATATTAAAATGTTAAAACAAGAACTTATTTATATTGATAAAGTGCTTAACTAAATTATATTACTCATACTTACATTAATGTGAATGAATTATAAGTAAATCAATATCAATATGATTATATATATATATATATATATATAGAGAGAGAGAGAGAGAGAGAGAGAGAGAGAGAGAGAGAGAGAGGTAAAATGCATTGGCGTCTCCTAAACTTTAGGGTAGTTACTCTTACAACCCCTATACTTTTATTTTTGCAATTTAGTATATAAACTTTCACACTGTAACAAATAGACCCTCTTTAACTTTTATTTTAACCAATATAGTACATGAACTTTGGTATTGTAACAAATGAGCCCCTAAACTTTTATGTTGTTATGGTAAGACTTCTTCATTTTCATTTAAAAAAAAAATTATTTGGAGCAAAAAGTGGTTTTAAACTGGCTAGGGGAAAAAACGTTAGGGGGGGGGGTCCTTATGATTATAATATCAAAGTTTATGTACTAAAATTGGTAAAAGAAAAAATTAAAGGGGTCTATTTGCTACTGTGGGGCCGGAGAATTTGGCAACCACGACACATTTTATACCAAGCCCAAGGCCCATGTCGAGGAGGAGGAAGCCCAATGCCCTCGCCAAGGACAACCCTGTCCTCGGCCAACCAAGACCATGGGAGGAGGAAGTAACGGACCACCATAGGCAGCCCTCCAGGGCATCTAAGGAGAAAAAACAAGTACAACATGTCAGCCATGGAAGAATAGCCGAGGAGCAAAACCAGGATTGAACTGTCACTTCCACATTAAATGCGCACGACTAATGTTTAGGCAGCATTAATGGAGAAATGACCCCTGAGCAGTGCTGCCTCGGTTGCTGCAACTCACAGGGAGTTTTCGTAAGGTGGCTGATGGGACGGGTTGTCAGAGAGAGGCATGGATGATCAACAAGTGGAGGAAAGGGATCGTTGGAGGAGGACTATATAATGGGAAGAACCATTCTCATCGAAGGGGGGGATTCTTAGAGGATAAAGGGTACCACCGAGCTCCTCGGACCAAGCCAAGGACAGACTTTCCTAGATGATTTCAGTTCATCTACGTTCGATAGGTGGCGAATACCACATTGGGCGTTGTCCACTTGCTAGGGCCTAGTTCTTAAACCCGCTACAAATTCATTGTATTAGGCTAGCTGGGCTTGAGTCCACTCATTCAACAGTAGAAGTGCTCAAACTCAGTCCCTACAGCTACAATACTAAAGTTTATAAAATAAATTGACTAAAATAAAAGTTCAAGGAGTGTAACTACTAGCAAAGCATTTTTCACTATAAAAATAGAGAACATAATATTCTACCGCATATGGTGCATTTCTTACCATTCTCTTAATTTATTATTTATGTTTGAGAAAATGCTTGCAAGTCTCTAGGAGTTGAAGAACAACTCAATTCAATCCCCCCTCGTTGCAAGATTCTTTTTCATAAAGTATTTGACTTGACAAGTAAAAAAAAAGTTCTATTATTTTAATATGGACACACATAAGCCCTTGATTTTTATGCAATGTCCACCATTTGCTGCATAAAATATACATTTGCCTTTTTTCTCAAGCATAAGGGCAATCAAATTTATTATTAACATACATATTTCATTTTTTTTTCATGCAATGTCCATCTTTTGCTACATACAATGGACAAAGCATTTTTCTCTCAAACATGAAGATAATGACCTGTAAATTGTACAAAAGATGTATTTGTTTTCGAATTCTTGTTTTTCAATGAAATTTGAGAAGGACATCGAGCAAATAATCATTCATGTTAAAAATACAATCAGTGTCACATCAATCTATTAAATAAATTTAAGTGACTTGAATATAAATATTTTATAAAATTGGGTTAACCAATTTTAAATTAGGCTAAAATATTGGTTTTGTACCTAAACTTTACAAAAAGTTTGGTTTTTATTCCTAAATTTTGAAAAGTTCTTTTATATCATTAAACTTTTGCAATTATTCCACTTAATGTCATTTCGTCTGTCTATTAGTTTTTTTTTTTTTTTTTATCCTACGTGGCCTAAGAGAAAGTTGATGTGGTATTTTTTTTAGCAATAAATAATCTGACTTGGACAAAATCATTATGAAAAAAAAAGGGAACCCCATAAATTGCTGTAAACCGTACAAATAATGCAAGCAGCAATCAAATTAGGAAGCAAGGCAGGCAAAGTTGAGAGGAAGGGAAAGAGAGATTGAAGGGGTCTACAAGATCAGAGGATGAGCTGATCTTGAGACTTAGATTGCTGCCCCTGCAACTAGTGGCGGAGCCATTTTTTTAGTTCAGTTGGGAAAGATTGCAAGTAAAATTATTTTGAATTTGAAAAAAATTAATTGATATTAAGAAAAAACAAATATATATTTTTAAAATATTAGAAAAAAAAATCTTCAACCATATTGTTATGTATTCTTCATTCAAAATGAAATATATATTGATTACTTAATTGAAAAAAAAACATAAGCAATTTATAACTAATAATAATCAACTCAAGATATTAATCTTTTGTTGAGATAATATAGACAGAAGACATAGGGAATGGGAAAGAGGGAGTGGGAAGACAAGATTTACAACACTAACACTTACAAAAGGGCCTAACTCAAGATATTAATCTAAATATATAAAGTTTAAAAATGTAATTCTATTACTCAAAATAAATCAAGGTAAAATTGTTTAAATTATAGCAATATATTTGGAAAGTTTTATGCTTTAAAAAAACATGTAGAATTAAATTTTGTTTCTCTCTTCTTCAAATTATTTAAAATTTAGATTTACGGCAAAAGTCTAGCATTGAAATGTGAGTCAAGAGATTAAAGGGAAAAGATTGAAGGAGGGATAGAGACATCAAGTATTTAGTGTCATCAAATAAAACACATGTAGAGTTCCCCCCCTTCCTAATTTTAAGTTTAAATTATGGAACCAATTACTTTGAGTTTTAGATCAATTTGATTTAAACTAAAAAAGTATTGCGACATGAGAAACTTGAGTTTTTTCAAAAAATTCCAACAATATAGGAGTTTTGGAGGAGGTGGGAGGTCTTCCGCTGACCCCTTCTCTCAGCTCCACCTTTGCATCAACACAATCTAGCATATCATTCAAATATTTTTAAATAATAAAAAAAAAGAATATTTCTCTTACTCTCTTATGGCTTGTTTGGATGGAGGGGAAGTGAAAAGAAGTAGAGTAGAGTTGGCTAAAAATAATCTAATTTTGTGCTAAATTTACTTTACTCTACTCTCCCTTCCTTTTCCTCAATCCTAACGGATCATTAATTGTTGATAGCTAAAAAGGCAAAAGGAACATATAGTAAAAGAGCGGAGCTTGGAAAGTAAAGAAAAGTTTTTGAACATTGCTGTCCACACTTATCTGTGCCCAAAAACACAAAATAGGGAAAGGAATCAACTTAATAATAATGGAAATCAAGGTATGGAGATGGAGGAAATTCTAGGGTTTGATCATGAAAATAAATTTATTTTCTTTCTATAATAAATTAGTGAAATAAACGTCATCATCATTGTTATTACTAATTAGGAGTGTATAATTAAAATGAAAAGTGCATAGCTAATAAGAATAAGAATGTTTATGGTTTCATTTCATTTCATAATACATCTCTAAATTTTTTGGTCCAAGTTAGATCACTTAATGCCAAAAAAAAAAAAAAAAAAAAAAATTCCACATCAACTTTTCACTAAGCCATAAGATAAAAACTAACAAACTTGAATGGAATGACATGAAATAAAATTATTGGTAATAGTTTAAAGGTGAAAAACAAACTTTTAAAATTTAAAAAACGAGAACTTCTTATAAATTTTAAAGTCAACCAATATTTTAACATTCTAATTATGCTATATCAAGCTCCAAGAATCAGTAGGAAAAACCTGGAATTGCAGAGAGCAGCCACTGCAAAATCTGCAATCCTTAGCTTGATGGTTAAAACCGTTAGTCATGCATGCAGTATATAGATTCCCTCCTCTCTTTTTTTTTTTTTTTTTTCTTCAAATGGGGCATTTGGTATATAATAAAAAGAAAATAGATATTAGGAAAAGTGTGAAGGTTATAGTTGGGAATTTAGTTGCGTGCATTAATTGTACTAGAATGGCACTCAGCTGTGTACCAAACTCATAAATTTGTGGAAGAAAATTCCACTTTGAAGCTCGATAGCCTTATAGCCATGCATCCAAAAGTACTTTATATGTGTGGGTTCCTTAGTTCAATTGGTAAAATCTCTGATGATTGTATAAGAGATCTGAGATTCAATCCCCGCCTACACCAAAAACTGATTGGTGTCTTGATCTGATGATAAAGAGCTATCATCAGGATCAGACGCTATATGTTGAAAATCTCTCTAAAAAAAAAAAAAAACTTTATATGTTGGCGGTGGACAAAGTAAAATAGCGCTAACCATGCATCTTTATTAATTAGTTCAACTAATCTATATTATTAGCATTTCATACACGGGAGAGGCCATGCAAACTTGGGGATATTATTTATAATGAAGGTGGATATATTTGAACTTTAGGCATCTTCTTGAAAAATATTAAGAGGTGCTAATTAAGCAAGAAGATTCTTGGTAAATTTTGGGATGTTCTTCTCAAAAAAAAAAAAAAAAAAAAAGAAAGAAAAAAGAAAAAAAGAAAAGAAAAACAAGAACAAAAACTTTGCCTCCCATATGTTATTAGTGCGGCAAACATATATTTCTCATTTTGAACATATATAGGTTTCATGCCAACTTAGCCTCAAAATTCTTGACCAAAACCACTTTTATAATACTTAACATACTCTTGAATTAGCGTTTTTATTTATTTTAAGTATAGTTTAAAGTCTCATTTTTATAGGTATAACTGTATTTTGTTAATTATCAATAAATAAGCAAATAAATGGTGTAACAAATAAATAAATTGAAACACTTTTTTTTTTAGAAGGAATTAAAACACCTTTTAGTAAAAAAACTTATCGGCGAACTCACAAGTGGGGATTTAATTTTACAAATGCAAGTGTGTAAGTAAAGATGAACTAACATGTCAAAGGGACAAAATTGCCAAATGCCCTTTTTGGGCAAAAATAGCAGCTCTTTGCCCAATTATTCAAACTAATTAGGCAAATGCCTATCTTTTGTAACTCGATTTATGATAAATCGAGTTAAAAAAAAAAAATTTCTGGGCATAAATCGAGTTAAAAAAAAAAAATTTCTGGAGCCCTATAGCGGCGTTTTTAAAGACCTATAGTGACGTTTTAAGGACTTATAGTGACGTTTTGTAACTCGACCTCTATGAAATCGAGTTATAGGCAATTTTTATTTATTTATTTTTTTTACCTATAACTCGATTTCATAGAGGTTGAGTTACAAAACGCCACTATACGTTTCTTAAAAACACCGCTATAGAGCCTAACTCGATTTATCACAAATTGAGTTTTAAAAGAGGGACATTTTTTTAATTAGTTTGAAAAATGGAGTAAAGAGTTGCTATTTTTGTCCAAAAAAAGCATTTGGCAATTTTTTCCCATGTCAAAGTAATTAAAAAAAAAAAAGAAAAGAGAGAGAGAACAAGACAAAATCACAAGTTCCATCTTAAATACGTACAATTTTTTTTTTGATTAATTAAATGCGTGCAAATTACAAAAATATCAGCTGGTACTGCTCATCTGTGCTATGTTGTCTTTTTCTTTAAGTAGGACACCTAAATGTATGATAACCACATCTTTAAAAAGGCTAAAGAAAAAAAAAAAAAACTATTGTCTGAATATTTGACTTGCGTGATCATTCAACACACGAAGTCAACAATGCTGCACACACGAATTTCATAATCTTTTTCACATGGTAAAATGATAAATTGTGATGAGTGCAATATTAGTTTCATAGATCATCACTGATATTATTTTTATTGTATAATAAATTAATAATTACAAATTATGAAAATAATTATTAAATTTATTATGTATTTAGGTTTATTATCTTTCTTGGAAATATATATATATATATCAAAAGTTGTATATCAAAATTGAATATTAGTTTAGAACGATTGATTTAGAATGAATAACAGAGACTTTTTCTAACTAACTAATCTTTCTCAAAAGAGAACTGTAACATTGAGTCCCACATCGATAAGCTAGGAACTAACACAAAGGTTTAAAGCCTTCGCTAGACTAACAAGACTTAGGCCGTTTTGTTAGTATACCGTTGGTGATATTAGACCTGTTAGTACACTAAATTTTCCTGGCTAACTTCTGAACAGAAAAATCATTAGAAGCCAGCGTGCCAGAAATTTAAGAAATAGAAAAACACTAGTAGAAATCATCGGTAACCAGGGCCGGCCCTATACATTTTGGGACCTAAGGCGAGAACTAAAATTGAGCATTTTTTTTTATACTTATGTATTAATTAAATTAATATTTATTTAATATTTTTATATTATAATATATTTTATTTAAATTTATTTTTCTTGCCTTTGGAGATGCAAATTGACTAATTAAATTTTTGCATTCAAGTTCTTCTAAAATTTTCATTTGTGATATTTTCATCTTAATTTTGTGTTATATTTTGTTTATTACTAATAACAAATTTATCCATTGATCATTGTTTAGACTCAATTAATTTTTCTTCTTTTTTTCTTTTTTTAAGTTTTTCTTATCTAGATGCATATTTTTTAGTAGACATTTCTAATCAAACAATATATTTATAAAGACTAAAATAAAAAATAAAAAAACTTTCAAGTGTAGAGCAAATGAAAAATAGAACCTGATTTATATAAAAATTATTATTGTAGTTTCACCGAATAATAACAAGTTTTTAGCAATCTTAACCTATATAAATAAAGATTTATTCATTATATTACCAATAACTAAAATATATATATAAAAACACAAGATTAAAATTAAAAAAAAAAAAAAAAATTAAGCTCAGCCATAACAAAAACAAGCCCAGCCCAGCCCCAATCATAACAAATCTAAAGTAGAAAGCCAAGCTTTATAAGTTATACCTCAAAACTCAAAAGTCAAAACCCATTCTGTAGAATGCTAGAAAACGCAACAGCAAAAAAAAAAAAAAGGCAGTCAGCTCGGTAGAGTTTTCAGATCAAATGGCCGATGCAATCGGATGATTTAGTCATTTAGATCGGAGGAAGCTTGAGCCAAGCAGCTAGTAAGGCAGCAACAGTGGAGAGAAAGAATGAGAGAGGCAGAGAGCAAGAGTTGAGAGAAAAAAGCAGAGCAAGAATGAGAAAGAGACGGTAAAATTTTTAGAGATTTGAGGTTTTTTATTTGTTTTGATTATTGATTATTTTGTGGTTAATTTTTTAGACCGGATTTGTAGTTTATCTTGTTAAATTTTGGTTTGTCTAGAGGATAATGATGTTATTTTTGGGACAATTGATTTTATTTAGACCATTTTTTTTTGGTGCTACCAATGTTTAACCGGGTATGATAGTAATTTTGTTTCTTTTGGTCAAAAGGATGTGTTGGATTTTTTTAGATTCATCCGAAACCTTTTTTTTTTTTTTTTCTCCTACTACCCCTTCTTTTCTAAAATTTTGGGGCCCCTCCTTCCACTTCGGGGCCTTAGGCAATTGCCTAATTGGCCTAGTGGAAGGCTGACCTTGTCAACGACAACAATAGAATTGTGTGAAATCATTGTTTTGCCTTTGAAATCTGCGTTTTTGCCGGTTTTAATAATATTTATTTCTTTTATAACTTTTAATTTAAAAATTAGAATAAGGTCTTGTATGTTTTTTATGTCTCGTAAAAACAATAGTTTTTCATTTTTTTAGTAAAATTTACTATTTTGCCACCTAATTATGTTGTTAGCGTGAATTAGAGTTTTGATGGGTGTTTTCCCAACCGCTTTAGGTTTTCTTTTACTATCTGAGCATATTATCAACCATATATATATATATATATATATATTAGGTTTGGAGGGTTTTCTGCTATTCATGTATCCCAATTTTATCTTTTAATAGATCATTTGACCGCTTGGAGGGCGGCGAAGATGTTTTTCACCGAATTCTTTGGTTTTCTCTTTGATAACACGTGTCAATGTTATCTTTGTATTTGCATCTCTCTTCTCTTACTCTTTATCTTTTAATTGCTGCCGTGTTTGTGATTAACTATGGTTTAGAGTGTTTTACCAATTTGGATATAGCTTATATTCATCATTCTGCACATATATTGTTTGTGTATAAGCTTGTGTTGGTATTGTTAAATTTGGGGTCTAAACATTCATTAGTGTTTTATACACTAATTGAACTTTCACTAAAGAATGGCAAAGTCAGTACCAGTTCAAGTTCAACATGGCAATTACTCGTCAAAATTTCTAGCAACCGAAACAGGCAAAACAAAGAGAGGATATGCCTTTGAAGCTAGAAATAGAGCAGGTACTCTGATTTTTAATGGTTGTCACAGTACTGGAGCTGCCACAAATCTGTTGGCGAGTCCGGAAGCTATGGTGGAGGCCTGGCCTTACTTAAAGCTAAGGAACTAGGATTTATATACATTATAGGCCTAACTCAAATCAGAAGCCTAGAATAGATATGGTATGGTAACAACAGGTAAGCTAACTGGCAGGAACTACCTCTACTGGAGGATATGCAATTTCTCAAGCATCAAGGATTAACTCTTATCTCTTACCATCAAAACTGTTCCAAAGCTTGTTTTGTCTAATGTATTTGATATGGCTAATGCTGCCTCTAAGTGGCCTATTCACCACAGCTGGGTTACACCAGCAATTTTGTAGCTCTTCCGGAACTCTGTTCTTGTACTGTTTTGTTCATCTGGGTATCAATTTTTCTTTTTCTTTTTTGAAGGATGAAAATTGTTCCTGTGGTTGCATTTGGATTCAAAGGATTTAGAATTAAAATATTTGAAAGACAATTCATAGCACAAATTAAATAATATAAATTTCATAACACATGATGATGTGAAATTTGAATTTTTTCTCAAACAAAAACTTTTGTAATACAATGAATTTAAAATGACACTTAACACAGTCATTTCAAACCCACATATTAATAAAGTCAAATCCCTCCATAATATTCATTAACAGAAATAAAAGTATGTCATTTTATACTTTTTTTTTCAAATCTCTAAATTAATGATTCTAATGAGCAAGAAATAGCCCTTACGTTTAGATAGGCTAAGGCGCCTTTGCTAATATTAGAATATAAGGCGCTTCTATTTCAAAGTCAAGTTTCACTCTTCTTGTTTTGGAAAGATTGCAAAAGAGCTCACGTTTTTTGGCTCCTTCCTGACCCGGAAGCTTGCTTCTAGCAACTGGCTTCTACTGCTAGCACTTGGACTTGAAAGTTGGAAGCAAAACTACAGTTACATTGAATCAATCAATGAATTAATGAAAGGAGGGACAAGTTGGTTTGAGAATCCGTTGGTCAAAAGAAAGATAGGGAGTCCTTCCGGAATGGAGCCTTATGATGCAAGATTGTCACGTACAGTTCCTTTGAGAAGGGTGAGATACCACCACCTATCAGGCTTGATCAATAGTGCATGATACACTTTTTAGTTATTGGAGAGCCCAAGTACTCGCTTTCGAATCTAAGGAACTGACTTTCAGAGAATTTTTTTTTTCTTTATGGAAGATAAGGAGTGAAATATTCAACCTATTGATATTAGAGGAGCCAAAAGAGTTTAATGAAGATGTTTTGGGTGGTGAGTTGGGTCACATTGTGCAGAACATAAAAGACATCTCCTTTTTCTTGGTGCTCTTTTCAGCATTTGAATAGGAGTGGCAATAGAGCAGCCCATGAACTTGCAAGAGCAGCTAGAGATTCAGGTGTTACGCAAGTTTGGAAAGGTGTGTGTCCAAGCTTTGTGGAGCATATTATCTTGGAGGATGGCTGTACGTAACTGTTGTTGTTTGTTCTCCCTGCTGATGTTTTGTTCTCTTTGTTGTTGCTCTTTTTCAGTTGCTGGTTTATATTGTATTTTCTCATAAAAAAAAAAAAAAAGAGTTTATTAAAATCTAAATCATTCTCTTAAAGTTCTTTTATCGAAATGGCTAATGATTGATTTTTAATTACAAATCAGATACACATAATTTTCCTAGTTGTACATCTTTTTTTTTTTTTAGATAGGTATGAGTCATCAGTGGGTGGAGGGGAGAGGTTAGGTGTGGTTCAAACTGTTTACATCCATTTCAATTGGTCTAGAGTAAAGTAAGAGAATTTTATGACACTAGCAATATGTTGCACAGTACTAAAAGTATCTTCAGTAGCTTTTTAAAATTTCACGCAAACTTGAAGAAAAAAAAATCACTTTTTCATGCGCACTCTCTTAGAAAATTTTCTATTCTTTCTCTATTTTATTAAAATAAAACTTATTATTAATTTTTAATGATTTTTTTTCCATCAAAATTACTCTATTTCATTATATTATTTTTTCCCCACACCCACAATCTTACTCGTTTCCACCCTACTAAAATGAGAGAGAGAGAGAGAGAGAGAGAGAGAGAGTTGTGATTTTTCCATTTGCCATTGTGCTTTTCCCCCTGCTCATTCACCACCGCACTCATTAAAGGCCCTCAAGGTTAGATAGAGAGAACTTTCATGGGGTTGTGTTTGGGACTATCTGTTGGCATTAAGAAAAAAATAAAATAAAATAAAATAAAGGTTTGAAAATGACTCCCAACTCCCAAGGTGTAGAGACTGTTGTAGCAAATTGATTTTTTAAAGTCTCAAGAAAGACTATTATTATAATTTTTTTGCTGAATAGAAAGACTATTATTGGAGCCTTTATGTTAGGTGATACTTTCTAGAAATTAAGGGGGAGAGAGTTAAAGAGAGGCTGTTGGAGATGCTTAAACTTGGTGCTTATATAATTGGAGAAAATCTACCCTATTTCCATTGTATGCTTCCTTTCCCTCACATGAGGGTGGACCCACGAGAGAGTTAAAGAGAGGTTGTTGGAGATGCCTATACTGGGTGCTTGTATAATTGGAGAAAATCTACCTTATTTCTGTTGCATGCTTCCTCTCTCTCACATGAGGGTTCTGAAACTCTAAGACTCTATATCCCTATTTCATACACTGATCTTCTATTTATAGAACCTAGAACTCAAACTACAATTTAACATATTTTACAAACAATTATTTTGCCGACAACATAGTAGAATGCATGGGCTTGACAAATCTCCTTTATAGCACCATAATGTCTTCTGGTAGGAGTTGTTGGAAATAAAAGCTGGACTTGATAAAAGGTAGTGGCAATGATAAAAGTTGCTACCATACGGAGGAATGAATGCTGCTAATAGATAAAGGTTCCTTGGAACCAATCATCATCAATGTCCAGATCTAGGTCATGATTGTCACAATAAGGGTCATTGTTTATGAAATAGTGGCCAGCTAGCAAAGGATTGGGTAGTTCCCAAACATTAACATGTGGCAATTGCTGGTGACAGACTTCTGGAGTACTTGGACTTGAGTCATTCGGGTTTTGAATTCCTATGTAGAGAGTTTCTGTCCACTTGAGTGCTTTCTGGCAACATGACCAAGAGGGGTCCACATGCACATGGAGAGAATTATTTGGATTAATGAGCCAATGGACTTCTGGCGGGTGGAAAATTCCTTCTACTTGAACATCATTTTTTGAATTAAACTTGACAATCATAGATCCTGTAGTAATTCTGTGTCTAAATCTTGGATGAACTTTAGTGGTATATCGTTTCCAATCTTCATTATGAGCATTATTTTTGAGGATTTCAAACCAAAAATTTTCAAAATTTCTATTATTGTTTGGGAAAAGTAGCTTGTAAAATCCTGGTTCAAAATGGATGCACAAGTAATACTTATTAAGCAGATACCACATGTAAAGTGTAAGGTTGAATGTTATTAACCATTTTGTTGGCTTTATTCCATGCCAATTTGCTTGTAATTTAGCACTTAGTAACCCTATATTTAGGTGGGATTCATGTAAGGGTAGTGTATGAGAGAGTGTGAAGAAATGCTCAACATTGTGCAAAGAAGCAGGGACTCATGGCTAGGACTCGCGGTTGACTCTCGACTTGCACGCCGCCAAACTGCAGCACACGTGAGAAGCATGCGGGGAGGTGAAGGGTCACGCCAGTTGTCGTACTACAGGACAAAAGTCCCAGGTTGGCCAGACTGTTAGCTCACGACTTGAACTCGCGACTTAGACCAGTCACGAGGCCAAGCCGCCAACTTGCCTTGTTTGGCAAAAACTATCTCTTCGTATTCCAAACACACACCACTATATATAGACCCTTATACCCATGAAATGTAGAGAGCTTCCAGAGAGAATTTTGAGAGAGAAACCCTAGAGAAAAACAAGATTGTCTCATCTCCAATTTTCACTAAGAGACTCTTCAAATTCCTCTACTCTCTTCCTCTCCATTGATACATTTTTGAGAGGTTCTTGACCAAATCCTTTTCTCACCACACCCACGTTTGTGAGAAGGTCTTTTGGTGCTAAAGGAAGCAGTTTGGAAGGGACCAATGGTTATTGGTTGATGCTATGGGTTATAGCGAAATTCGGTAAGCTAGAGAAGAAAAAGGTTCGGCACAACCTCGTTGGAGCAGGAAGCTTGGAGGGCTTAGTTACCTGGGTAGATTAGGCTTGGAGGGTCTATTACTGTTCATGTATCCCAACTACACTTTCTAGTGGATTATTGACCGCTTGGAGGGCGGCGGATAGGTTTTATGTCGAGGGCTTCGGTTTCCTCTTCGATAACACATCACGTGTTGTCCTTGTGTTTGCATCTCTCTTCCCTTATCTTTGCCTTTTATTTTCTGCTGTGGATGTGATTATAATTGGCTTAGATTGTTTATCAATTCTGTGTTTAGCTTATGTTCATGTTCTGCACATTAATTGTTTGATAATAAACTTGAATTGATAATTTGTAATTTGGGGTCTAAACGTTTAAGGGTGTTTTACACACATATTGAACTTTCATAAAGGTAATGGAAAACAGTCCAATTGGATATCCAGAAGGCAAAAGTTGTTTTCCATGGCTGATCAGGGTCAGGATAAATGACAAGAAAATGGTTGTAATGTTGTTTAAGGTAATCATGGAGGATTTTGATGATTCTTTTGGATCTGGCTTCAAGGGTTAGGGTTTTTATGTGGTCTTTTATATTTGAGGGAAGACTTTCTATCATATCAGTTATGGAATATGAATGTGAGGATGAGGATGGATTTGTGATAGGATATACACACAAAGGTGAAGAGATGACTGTGGTATTAATAGTTGGGGATTTTCTAGAAAGATAGTTAGTAATCAAATTATCTTTTCCTTTGATATGCCTGACTTGGAAAGACCATTGTGAAAACCAATTTGACCATCTGAGCAGGGAGGATGAGGGAGCATCTTCCTTTTGAATTGAAGCATTTTTGGCGAGGAAGACATGTCTATTTCGACTAAAAAATTATGCCTGTTAGGTCACAATCTGAATGACCCCTTGTGATTAACCCTAATTAATTAATTTAGCCAAGTAATTAATTAATCAATTAATCATGCAATTTTATGGAAGCACAAACAAATCACCAATCAACTAAATATGCAGCAGAAAATAAATAACATGGTGATTTGTTTACGAATGGGAAAAACCCTAATGGCAAAAACTCCACCGGGTGATTTTCAGGTCACCACTCCCGAAACTCCACTATTATCAAATCAAGCGGTTACAAGTAAAGGAATCCCAAGTACCTTACCAACCTACAGTTGAACCCTTACCCCAATACCCAATTGGACTTGATCTGTAGTGACAGTTCCCCTTTTTGATGCACGACTCCCAAGTACGTGACTAACCAATTTGATGCGCGGATCCCAGTACGCGGCTTACTCCTTTGCACGAATCTCAATACGTGACTAACTCCACAGCAACCCTTTGATTGTTGTAGTTGATTTGTAGCAGCTTCACATAGAAACACCAATAAGATCTTCAATGTTGGTGCAAGAGACTTTGCTTGGTCACAAAACCCAAGGGCGTACAAGAAACGCAGCAAGAACTCTTTCTTCTATAGGAGAAGGCTAGGGTTTCAAAAAGAAAACCTTATGAAGCTCTCTAGGGTTAGGTTTTTCTTTTTCCCACCTCCTTTAAATAGGAGCTTAATGGGCTCTCCTATTCCAAATAGGTTTACACAAACCTTGGGCTTTTCCTTGTCCAATAAGGATTATACAAACCCATAAACAAATAGCCTTTTAGAATAAAACATTGCTGGCTATAATCTGAAAATCCGTAAGCTCGATCGATCGAGACATCTATCGAGTTTTAATGAATCTCGACAGATCGAGCTTCTGTCGAGGAGGTATCGAGACCTGCAAATTGCACTTTTCTTAAGCAGTTCTTGAGTAATCTTCATGTCTTCAATTTTAACCATTTGTGATGATCATCTTGAACCTACTTAGATTTACCCAAATACAAGTAAAGTGCGTTTTGTCAAAGGATATGCCAATTACATAAAAATATGTCCCCAACAATGCCTAAGGAGATGAAATTGGAACTTTTCAATTCCATTCTTTACTGTTAGTATTTCTTTAAATGTGGAATGGTAATGGAGCTCTAAGGTCTTGAATGCACCACTTTTATATCCACAAATATTCCTCTTTCCATCAGTTTCTTCAAAAAGAGCTACTGTCCAGTATTCATCACTGGCATTTGTTTGTAGTACTCGCTTGCCTGGTCCTGGAATTTGCAATGGAGGAAGCCTTTCTGCCAATTTCTTCAATTGCTGGACTGCTTCCGTGTGGGTTGAATCCATTCTAGAGGGTTCTTCTTCAAGAGTTGAGCTAGACAGTTTCTGTTCTTGGAAATCTTTGGTATAAAATCAGACATATAATTAACAATTCCAAGAAACTGTTGTATCTGTTTAGCAGTAGAAAGCTTGTTTGGAAACTCTTTAAGAGATGTAGCAATATATGGTTGTAGAGTATACTTTCCATCTGAGATAGTCATCCCAAAAACTCTATTGATGTTTGCCCAATGATCATTTTTTTCTCTGAGAGCATAATTCCTTGAGATTTCACAAAATTATAAAATTCAGTGAGCAATTTTTCATGGGAATCTGCATCTTTTGAGAAGAGAAGAATATCATCTACATAGATCAATGCATTTGCCAAGAGAGGTTGAAACAAGGTCACCATTGCTTTTTGGAATTGAGATGGAGCATTTTTTAGTCCAAAGGGCATAACCTTCCACTGGTAATGATGATCAGGGATACAAAATGTTGTTTTGTATTTGTCTTCCAGGTGAATTCCTAGTTGCCAAAATCTTGCTTTAAGATCAAACTTCGAGAACACTTTTGCATTTGAAAGATGCTGGAAAAGAGCACTTTTGTTTGGCAAAGGAAACTTATCATCTGCTAGAAAATGATTGAGATCTTGGTAGTTGATTACCAATCTGAGTTTTTCTCGAATTTGCTCAGCATGCTTGTTAACATAAAAGGCTTCACAAGCCCACGGGGAAGACGTGGGTTCAATGAGTCCTTCAGTGAGGAGTGTGGAAATCTCTTGTTTGGCTAGAGCTAAATGTTCTGGATTCATTCCTCTGTGGCTAGCTTTTGTAGGATTGACATCTTCATTGTTTTTAAAGGGAAGGTGTATGAAAAAGTCCGGATTCATCCACAAGGGATTTGGATTTTTTTGTAAGAACTCAGAATGGTTATTTGCACACCAATCATTAATGATCTGGAATCCTAGGGAGTCATAAGGATCAACAACAAATAAGTGAGGAACTTAGGTTCAAGTAAGGAGATGTTGTTTATGTGAAAGTCCTTTTGATGACCATCTAAGAGCATCTCTAGCAGCTTCTCCAAATTTTTGTACTGTTTGGAAAATGAACAGTGACATTTAGCTTTTACCTACCCACTTTTTCAAATACACTTCCAACAGATTCTATATCCCATTCTCTATCTCATTTAAATATTATTTCTTCATTCATTGTTTATTCTTTTTTTAATCATCATTTATTCTTTTTTTAACAACTATATTTTTCAATGAGAAGTGTTATGTTCACAACATTTTATGCAATACTTTTATAACAAAATTTATGTGGAAAGTTGTTACTAGTTTTAATTTGAACCCACCACTGAAATTATTTTTTTACTCGCCAATATTAACTAATAACAATCTGTTACTTAAAATTTATTGTGAAAATATTGTAAAAATATTGTGGTAGTATTTTTCAATTAGGTTTTTTTATTTATTTATTTTTATATTATTTTTCTTCCTTTCATTTCATTTTCATCCACGTTTCATTTCTTTTTTTCTTTATTCTTTTTCTTGTTTTTCTCCTCCACACAAGACACACAGCCCCCCTTCTTTTTATTTTCTTTTTTACCTTAAGAACATTCCAGCGCTTCACATCAGAGAAAAGAGAGAGAGAGGAGAGATCGGCTTGGTCCTCCACCGCATGCATCTCCACCGCCGCTCTAGCCGCCACTCCAGCATCTCCACCGCCGCTCATCGTCCTCCCCATCGATCGGCTTGGGTCAGATCGGCTTGTTCTTTTTTTTTTTTTTTTTTTTTTTTTTTTAATATTTGCTTGTTCTGATTCAACTTTATTTTAAGAATTGGATTTTGTTTTGTGTTTGGATTAATTCTTTTGCTCATGAACAAGTCTCTCTCTTTTCTCTTTTTTTTTTTTTTTTTTTTTTTTAAATTTTTATTTCATTTGGTTTATGAGAAAAAAAGAAGCAACGGCAATGGAGAGAAAGAGAGAACGAGAGGGAAAAAAAAAGAAGAAGCAATGGAGAGAATGAGAGAAAAAAAGAAATCCAAAGGAGAAGAGAGAAAGAATTAATATAATAAGTAGATGGTAATATTTTAAGACAAGAAATTCAATAGCTAATGTACAGTAGCCCATCAGACTTGATGGACTACTGTTCATAAGCCAAAAAAAAAATTGGGTATAGAAAATCTGCTGGAGTTATTTTTTTAGGTCTCATTCTCTATTATAGCTAATATTTTGCTTATACATACACTGCTGGAGATGCTCTAAGGCTAGGTATTTGGCGAAGGATATCAAAGTCTATAAGAAGGTCTCTACCAATGAGAGGTGATCTAAGGACTTGATGTTTTATGGTGAGGGTTGGGAAAATTCTGATGAGTATGGGTTAGCTTTTTTTTTTTTTTTTTTTTTTTTTTTTTGGTGATTGGAAATGTTTCTCCATTTGCTGCACGGAACATCTGGTAATGAGGTAACCAAAATTCTTTAGGTAATATTTTAGGATGAATGATTGTTGCTATTGCTCTGGTATCAAAAATGGCAATGACAGGGGTAGGTCTGGAATATGAGTCAAAGAGGATGTGAACTTGGGCAATAGGAATGGGGCTTGCCAAGGAGACTAAAGCAGGCTGAGAAGTATAGATGGCTTGAATTTCTGGATTTGAGGCCACTGATTCAGAATCTGAGTCTTCTTTTGTTGTAGAATATCCTATGACTACTACTGCTTAAGGAGAATATTCGTCATCTTACGAATAAAGTGATTTTACATCAGAAAAGGGAGTGTCCTTTACATGAATCTGGGCTTGCTCAAGAAACTTTGTTGCCTTTTCTCTCTCCAGGCAATTTTTTTGCAAAATGTTTTGGTTTTCTGCATACAAAGCAGACTTTGGAAGTCTTTCCTTTGAATTGATTTTTCTTGAGGAATCTCCATTTCTTTTTCTTGAAAAACCTTTTCTTTGGTTCTGCCTGGTATCTCTTTTTTAAAGAATATTTCCTAAAGTGGCTTCTCTTTTTTATTGAACAATCACAGCTTTTTTCATGACATTTTATCTGCAAATCTTTCCTCTTACAGTTGTCCTTGAGTTTATTGTGAATCTTCTCTATTTCTGAAAGGAACTTCCTTTGGTTGCAGAGCTTTTACAGGGCAATAAGTATATGTTGATAAATTTCTCCCAATGAGGCTTGATTCAAAGTTATTCTTCGGATATTCATTATTTGAAGGGTTTCGTCTCCCAATGGTCCGCTTGATATTCACATCATCCATGCCATTAATGGTATAAAATCTCCTTGACATCAGATCAAAAGTGTCTTTCTAAATCTCTCCTTTCAAATGAACAACATTTCATGGCAAGAAATTCTTCTCATGCAACTTCTGTGTAGTGTGTTGTTGCCCCTAGGAATTCATTATGAATAATTGTAAAGAAATCTTCCAATGTTTGAGATTGGGCTGCATGCCTTTGCCTAAATTCTCCCAAGGAAATCCACCATTCTCTTAGTCTTCCTGTAAGTCTTGCAATGAATTTAGCAATTACTTGGGCAATTGTGAAATTTGGAACATGGAGTTTAGCAGTACACCATGAGTACATGTCAAAAAACTTTTCATGCCACTTGGAAGGAGGAACATCATCAATGGTGAATAAATGCTTCAAATCTGTCATTGATGAATAGGTGAGACGAGTCTGGTTGTCAGGAACAATAGGTGGAGGTGGAAAAATAGGTGGTGGAGGTGGAGGATGAAGAACATCATCTTCTTCTACTGTTGGTTGGTCATCTTGTTGATACATAAATATTCCTTCAAGACTAAGATTAGAAAGATCCAAATCAGTATCAGCAATGATTGGGAGCATAGGCAGGTTATTTGAATCATCTAAAGTGATGGCTTTTAGGAAAGATGAAATTGTGTTTGGAGGATCAGGATCTATGGTTAACATGTTCATATTTGGGGGTCACCCTCATGTGAGGGAGACGAAGCATGCAACGGAAACACAGTATACCATCTTGTATAATTTTATAAGGTACTAATAAAAAATGAGACCTTGCTATATAAATTAAGTGTAATGCTACATCCAAAACATTTTTACAATACTTTCACAACAAATTTTAGTTGGTAGGTTGTCATAGATTTTTAATTTGAATTCACATCTAAAATTACTTTTTTGCCTACTAGTAATAGCAAGTAACAACCTACCACGTATGATTTGTTGTGAAAGTATTATGAAAATGTTGTGGATATAGTATTTTTTTTTATAAATTAAATTTCATATAAGAATGTATATGAGCATTCCCATATGATTTAAGTTATTCTCTGCTTCTTCTCTTTTTCTTTTTCTTTTTCTTTTACTTTTTTTTTAAAAAATTTTTTAACCATTCAAAAGTTACAATGAGCGAGAAGAGATTTAAATATTCTTGAACATTTTCATTGAAGATATTAAATTGTATTAGTTGAACTATAAGACTCTTGGAAAATCATCATATGCTTTTAAGAATGAGAATGATAATTATAATTATATGAGCAAAAGAGCATTTTCTCCAACTTCCATGGCTTGGCCTGGTGAATACCTCACCAAGCCTATTTTGTTCTAATGAGTCATAGAAAATATTTAATACAAAATAGCAATTTTTTTTGATAAATAAGGGTATCCAAACCTCTTTGAGTCTTTGACTATTCCCCTGGACATGTATAGTCTCCCCGTTTCACACACATCGGGTTATTACAGGGAGGAATCCCATGGGGTATTCGAAATTTTTGGCCTGTTTTTAGACCATTGTGAATCCTGTGCGTAGAATAGAAAAACTGTTGTTTTAGATTAGGGTTTGGTGTGTTGTTTTGTGAAAGAAAAACTATACTGTCACATCTTGTATTTTTCCCTGTGAATAGTGAATTCGTTACAACTCCGTGGATGTGGACAAATTGCTGAACCACATAAATATTGTCTTGTGTGATTGCTTTCTTTGGTGTATATATATTTTTCTTTATTTAGCATCTCACATATCTGGGAATTTCGTATATATTCTCTACAAGATGCTGGTAAGGTGTTTCGAATCCAGGATTTCATGGATATTATAAGATCTTAGGAATCACTAAGAAAACCCATTGGAGTTACAAAATAGTGACAATTGACTATACAATTGGAGATATTCTCATCCTTCCTGAATCATTGCCCGCCCATAAAGGAGGGGTATGAGTTCCTATATAAACTAGTAATAAAACGAGAGCAAATCAATGGTTAGATTTTTTTATGATTAGTATACACTTTAAGTGACTTTATATATTCCTTATTACAATTTTTTAAAAAAATTATACAGTAAACTCATAAATATATTTTTTTTTTTATAAGTAAACTTATATTTATGATAAAGAAGATTGTAACCTGAGTTAGTTTTTCACCAATTTATTTTATGAATCTTCGTGAGTAACCTGAGTAAGGTTGAAGGACCAACAATATATTTCAGCTATTCATTTTTATAAAAAAGGATTGAAAATAGACCAAATATACAATAGGAGGCACCCATTCCCTAAATCCTTCCCCTCCCAAGAAGAGCTGCCCCTAATCGCGGGCAAATTGATGATTAAAACGGCAAATTGATGATTAAAACATCTCTGATTAATATGTAGATTGTGTCAACTCATATTTATTAAGAAAAAAAAAGGTGATTCTCACCTAATAAGTTTTGCTTGTTAAAAAAAAAAAAAGTTTACTTGTTCGTATTTACCATTAGATCCATTACCACTGCTCCTACAACCATCATCATAATTTGCATGTATAAATATGCAACACAACATAATACTTCAACCAAGGAAAGCACTTTCATTTGAATACTCTAAGGTCCCTAAGTGAAATGAAAGGTGATGATGAATATTAAAAGTACCTATTCACCAAAAGTGGAAGACCAGACACGGCCAGCGCGAGCATACGTCATGACCAAAAGCTTACGAATGAGACCAAGTACACTGAATTCATGTGGCAATTCCAACGTCACCTAAGATTCTCCTATATACACATGGCTGCTGGTAATGGGATAACTATTAGCTCCTACAAATTAGTTAAGAGATAACTCCTCACTCCCTATGAATTAACTATGGGACAGTTCCCAACTCCTACATGTTAGCTGAGGGTAGGGGTGTGCAAAAAACTGACGAACCGAAAAAACCACTTCAAACTGACTAAACCGATGCAAAAATTTCGATTCGGTTTCGGTTCAATTTGGTTTCGATTTTATTATATAAAAAACCGAAAATTTCAGTTCAATTTTCGGTGGCAAATTCTAATACACCGAACAGACCGAACCGAATAGAAATATATTAAATAATAATTTGTACAAATTATTTCAACAAAGTTCCTGGTATCCTAGCAGCAAGGGCACGCGCTTGTCTCCAATCAGCCCAGGTTTGACCCTTAGTAATAGCCTTTTTATTTTTCCTCTCCTTATTACCAAAACTACATTGTTTTGGGGTTTGCTTTATAACCCTATTAATCCTATTTTCAGCATTTGTCTCTCACTTCAAGTCTTCAACAGCAGCCGTTCTCCTCCCCCTTCCCTTTCCAGTCATTCTCTTCCTCCCCATCTCTCTCTTTCTATCATAGTGTCATGCCTCTATTTCTCTCTCTCTCTCTCCATCATGCCGTCGTTTCTCTCTCTCTATCACACTGCTTTAGTACACTTCTTCGCTGTTCTTTTTTTTTTTTTTTGGTTTTGTGTTTGCTACTTTGCTTGGTGCTTGGTGTTTGGGTGGTGAGAAAATGTGGGAAAGCAAAGTGATTTTCTGGGTTTGTTAATTTTTTTTTCTTTGTTTGCTTTCTTAGAAAATAAATGTAAGGAAACCGAAAAAACCCATCGAAACCGACCGAACTGAAATCCAACCGAAACCGATTGATTTCCAATTACTTTGGTTGGTTTCGGTTGAGAATTTAACAAATCGAAAATTTCAGTTTCGGTTGCCCAACACTTAGAAAACCGACCGAAACCGAACCAACACACCCCTAGTTGAGGGATAACCCCATATCCCTACAATTCAACTACGGTAATCATTCGCAGACCCCTATATAAACATTAAGATACTCCAATCTCAAGGTACACGAAAAATACTTTTCAGACACTCCTCTCCAAAAAGTTCACTATTGTTTTTAACTTGACATTCGGAGGGTTTTAGGCCAGCACCACACCAGTGCTCTTTGAAAGTGTTTCTATTTTTTGTAGGTTCACTACTCTTTACCTTTCACTAAAGACTACAGGTTTGGGTGATAGACCTACTAACGATTTTAAGCATCATTAGTTGGCACCGTCTGTAGGGAGTTCGAGTGATAAGTCATCGCTCTACTCCTGAGACAAAGGATCATATGGTCCAAACTCGATCAATGACATCAGTCAACCCAGAAACTGGAAATCCCCATATTACTATAGAGAGGCAACTGCAAACACTCTTGACTGTAGTTGATTGACTTACATAGCAGAATGAAGCCCTAATGTAGCAGAACCAAGCGCTGGAGATACAGGTCAAACAATTGCGAGAGTTGTTGGAAAATTTAGACCCCGGTTGATAAAATTAACAAGTTTTAAACCCAAGTTGTTAATTAGATTAATTATGAATAAACCTTGTTAATAACAAACAAACATCAATATCATGTCAAAATCATGCAGCGGAAAAAATAAATAAGACAAGATATGATGACCCAGGAAAACTAATGAAACCAACCAGTTTCACAGTAAAAAACCTGGGGGGAAACCTTCCCGAAAAGCAATTCACTATAGTAAAGAGAAGTTTCAGATCTAGTACAAAACCTTTGTCCCTAGACTCTACAATCCCCGTAGATGAACTCACAGCAGAAACCTTCTACCGCTTCAGAACCTCTGAACTCTTCAATATATGAACGCCACCCTTTTTGTTGCACGGATCCCAGTACGTGACTCACTCACCAACTTAAGGAAGAAGAATGTTGGCTGCAAAGTTCTTCACTTCATCAACAATGAAGATCAAGAAGCACTTGGTTACAAAACCCAAAGGCGCAAAGACCCAGTAACTTCTTTTAGAGAGAATAAGGTATCGGTCACCTTTTGCATATGTTCTCCTTGTATTCTCTCATATGACGGCCTTTAAAATAAGCCTTATATAAGTCTAGGGTTGTGAGAAAAGAAACCCTACTCAATACATAAGCCTGGCCCAAAAATCAAAAAGCTGAAATTCTGATTTCCCGTAACCTCGATCGATCGAGAGGTGTCGAGGAGGTGTCGAGGTTTAATGAATCTCAACAGATAGCAGCTATCGAGGAGGTGTCGAGAAGGTGTCGAGGGGACAGAAACTTTCTCGATCGATCGACCAGCTATCGAGAAGCTATCGAGATTGCGATAAGAATCAGCTGAAGAGCTCGACAGATAGCCAGGTGTCGAGGAGCTATCGAGAGGTGTCGAGCTTTAAAAACTTTGCACTTCAGTTTGCTTTCTCTTGGACAGACTTGATGACTTCAACACTTGACCTTGAAACATTGTTTCTTGAAGTATTAAAAACACCTAGAACTACCCAATTACAAGCAGAGTGCATTTTGTCAAAGGATTAGCCAATTTACATAACTAAGTGACATATGTTCTTAAACAAGTTAAAACATATATGTCCTAACAATCTCCCCCTTTGGCAATTCGTGACAAAACCACAACAAACAAATGAGCATATGAGAGAAGTCATAAATCACTCAACTCATATTCACTTGTTGATTACAATAAAATCTATCCTAACACAAACTCTTGAAAAACTTTGCAAGAAGAGAGCTTATGATAAGTAGACTTTGACAACCTGTATTTCTGAAACACTTTAAACAAAACTCATCAAGGCATCTTGTGTGAAACAGAAATAAATAGATTGCATACAAGTATAGGAAACATGTGTATGAAGAAAGAAAAGAAACAACACATGTAAGGTAGGTGAAAGAAACATACATCAGCATATAAAGAAGATAAACACAATGTATGTAAACATGGTCACAAGACCCAAGGTACAAGAGCAAGGAAGTAAGCACTCCCCCTAACAAGATGAAACACATCTCCCCCTTACAAAGAAATGTATTTCTCCCCCTAACTTGTAGAATCTTAAAAAAGAAACCACAAAGTCACAATTTCTCTCCCCCTTTTTGTCATGATTGACAAAGGGTACAAGAAGCTAGAAAGCTTAACCCGAGAAACATAAAGATGATCAAGGATGATCAAGGGGGTACAAAGAAATCCATATAAATGCATGAATGTAATGAAACAAGATGCTATGGATGACAAGATAATAGAAGGATGCAAAACATGTGAAAAACAAGAAAAATGTTAAGCACATAAATCCAAAACACATACACACACAAAACAAGTCTAACCAATTTTATATTTCAAAAACAAGTCAAGACAGTTTAGTGAGCATACATTAGCACATGTAAAACCTTTGTGATGGCCAAATCACATTGTACCTGCATATGTATCAAAAGTAGCAAAGAATATTGCGTGTTGTGTGTGAAAAACATCGCAAGATTGCATATGTGTATACATGTTATGACGATCTGAGATATGAGAAAATAACTTTTAACTCACACACAATCATAACTGTTTGATGGGGACTATCACCTTCGAGGTACATCCTATAACTCCCACATCTCCTAGAATACACGCTTGCAACCATATTTAAGCATTTTTAATCTTTTTGCTTTTTATTTTCTTTGCATATTTTCTTTTATCTTAGCATATCATACATGGGTATATAAAAGAGAGAAAAGAAATACCCAAGATGTTAAGCATTTGACATCGCACTTTTGCTATGCCGAAGCATACGAATGTCTTTGACACTGCACTTTTGCTATGCCGAAGCATACAGGTGTCATATTATGATTGGCGGGCAACAGTGGTGAGATGGTTATTTATGCCTTTCTCTTAGGATTTTCTAGTCCTACCCGTCAAAAAGAGTGATATGAGTGTTAAGTTTTAAGAGATAACCTAATCTTACTCATCACAAACAAAAGCCACAAAGCTCACTTGCTTAGTTGTGCATAGAGATGCTCATCTAAGCTACAAGAGATACAAAGTTTAGAAAACTTTGTTTCATTGGCCATCCAAGGTACACAAATACCAAAGTACACAAAACACACACTGTTTTTGTATTTTTCTGTTTTTTTTTTTTCAATTTTTATTTTGAAAACAAAACAAAATAAAAACTAAACAACCAAACAAAAACAGATAAACAACATGAATGCATGAAGGAAAAATGCATATGCATGAAGGCATGATAGAAAGATGCAGTTGCATGAAACCATGATTCCAAAAGCAGATAAGAAATCAAGCAAAAAGTCCTACTTTAGATAGAAAGAATCAAAGCAGAGAACAAACAGAAAAGACAATTAAGTCTTAGGCTCCTTTCTCACCCACACAGCACGAGTCTTTGGCCGTGAAGATGAAAAGGCACGTGTCCTAGTATGTCTACTAAAGGACATTGAAGAATTAGAATTCTCCTGAAATTGAGTTAAAAAGCTCAAGACTTTTAATAACTCTCCAAACAAATGTGTAGGTCCTTGAGAGGAAACCTGTGACCGTTTGGACAATTGCTTATAAGGATACAACTTAAAGCAATTAGGACGAATGTGTCCAGCAACACTACAATGGTGACAAACATGAGGTCTAACAAAGGATTTAGAATTAACCAGAATAGTTTTGGATTTCATACCTTTATTACCTTTCTCAGATTGTGGCACAAAGACAATCCTTGATCCAGAAGCCGTGGAAGAGGAAGGGCTGGAGGAAACAGCATATCCTAAGCCAGTCTTATCAGAACTAAGCTTTTGAGTACTCAATACTTCATCATCAGAAGAATCCTCACTGTCACTAGCACTCTCCACAATCACCTTGTCGGTTGAGGCAGCAAAGGCCATAACTTGACGACATTCATCCACAAACTCATCAGAAGAGTCATCCTCAGTATCACTCCAGGTAGCAACCAACCCTTTATCTTTTGACTCCTTGGTCTTTTCCTTCATGAGGTAGTTTGGACACTCTATCCTCATATGACCAAAACCTTTGCACTCATGGCATTGGATGAGGGATTTCTCATTCTTGCCCTTTCTTGAGGATTTAGATTTCCTAGGAGGTTTGCCTTTATCCTTTTTCCTAAATTGAAGAAGTCTGATAATCTCATCAATTATGAAGGATAGATCTTCATCCTCATCATCATCTTCATCTTCATCTTCACTTTCAGAGTCCTCAATCTCTTCCTCTATACCTTTAAGAGCCAAGTTTTTGCTCTTTCCACCTTTTCCCATTGAGCCTAATCCCATCTCATAGGTTTGAAGGTTCCCTACAAGCTCAGTCAAAGGAATTTGATCAATGTCCTTGACTTCTTCAATGGCAGTGATCTTGGCATGGAATCTTTCAGGTAAGGACCTAAGGATTTTTCTAACAATTTTGGATTCTGCAATACATTCTCCAAGGTTGAAAGCAGAATTCACAATATCCTTGAGTTTGGCATAGAACTCATCAAATGTCTCATCCTCCTCCATCCTTATTTCTTCAAAACTACTTGTGAGTTGTTGAAACTTCACAGTCTTTACTGCCTTGGTACCTTCATAGGTGGTCTCAAGAATAGTCCATGCTTCCTTGGCAACTTCAGTTGATGAAATTTTCTTGAATTCTTCATTAGTCACCCCACAAAACAAAGCATTCAAGGCCCTACTATTGAAATTTGCAGCTACAATTGTTGCATCATCCCAATCCACAAGTGCTTCCTTCGGCTTAATCCAGCCAACTTCAACAGCTTGCCATACCTGTTCACCTAGAGCCTGCAAAAAAACTTTCATACGAACTTTCCAGTACGCATAATTAGTTCCATCAAATAAAGGAGGTATAAATAAAGATTGTCCTCTATCCATGACAACAGGGGTCAATGGATCACACTCAGGAAATTAATCCAATCAGAGTGAACCCACTCTGATACCACTTGTTGGAAAATTTAGACCCCGGTTGATAAAATTAACAAGTTTTAAACCCAAGTTGTTAATTAGATTAATTATGAATAAACCTTGTTAATAACAAACAAACATCAATATCATGTCAAAATCATGCAGCAGAAAAAATAAATAAGACAAGATATGATGACCCAGGAAAACCAATGAAACCAACCAGTTTCACAGTAAAAAACCTGGGGGGAAACCTTCCCGAAAAACAATTCACTATAGTAAAGAGAAGTTTCAGATCTAGTACAAAACCTTTGTCCCTAGACTCTACAATCCCCGTAGATGAACTCACAGCAGAAACCTTCTACCGCTTCAGAACCTCTGAACTCTTCAATATATGAACGCCACCCTTTTTGTTGCACGGATCCCAGTACGTGACTCACTCACCAACTTAAGGAAGAAGAATGTTGGCTGCAAAGTTCTTCACTTCATCAACAATGAAGATCAAGAAGCACTTGGTTACAAAACCCAAAGGCGCAAAGACGCAGTAATTTCTTTTAGAGAGAATAAGGTATCGGTCACCTTTTGCATATGTTCTCCTTGTATTCTCTCATATGACGGCCTTTAAAATAAGCCTTATATAAGTCTAGGGTTGTGAGAAAAGAAACCCTATTCAATACATAAGCCTGGCCCAAAAATCAAAAAGCTGAAATTCTGATTTCTCGTAACCTCGATCGATCGAGAGGTGTCGAGGAGGTGTCGAGGTTTAATGAATCTCAACAGATAGCAGCTATCGAGGAGGTGTCGAGAAGGTGTCGAGGGGATAGAAACTTTCTCGATCGATCGACCAGCTATCGAGAAGCTATCGAGATTGCGATAAGAATCAGCTGAAGAGCTCGACAGATAGCCAGGTGTCGAGGAGCTATCTAGAGGTGTCGAGCTTTAAAAACTTTGCACTTCAGCTTGCTTTCTCTTGGACAGACTTGATGATTTCAACACTTGACCTTGAAACATTATTTCTAGAAGTATTAAAAACACCTAGAACTACCCAATTTCAAGCAGAGTGCGTTTTGTCAAAGGATTAGCCAATTTACATAACTAAGTGACATATGTTCTTAAACAAGTTAAAACATATATGTCTTAACAATAGTAGAGGCCCGAAGCTAGCAACCACCAAGAGCATAGTAACAATCACCAGACTAGGAATGACCGCTGCGAAGAGGATGAGGTGGAAAGCAATGTGCCTAGTAGGTAAACTAGAAGAGAAGACGCACCACCTTGAGAACTAGATGCAGGCAACATGAGTTGGGAAGAGGAGATAAAGGTGATGAAGGACAAGATGGACCTCATGATGAATGTTATGAAGGGATGAACAGCCACACTAGATGACTTGGTACGCCGCACTAATTCCACTTTCACAGCACAAGTCACATCTTTCCCTTTACCACCTAAGTTCCGGATGTCGTCTTTGGAATCTTATGATGGGGTGAAAGATTCGCTTGATCATCTTGAATTTTTCAAGACTTTCATGCACCTCTAAGGCGTCTCCAACGAGATAATGTGCAGGGCTTTCCCTACCATCTTGAAAGGGTCAATGCAAGTTTGGTTCAACAAGATTAAGCCAAACTCAATATCAACCTTCAAAGAGTTTAGCAATAGCTTCTCACCCACTTTATTGGGGGAAAAAGGCACAAACGCTTAACGCATGCATTGCTGTAGATCAGGCAAAGAGAAGACGAGAGCCTAAGGTCGTACGTCACCAGATTAAACAAAAAAGCCCTCTTGGTAGATGAGGCTGACGAGATGGTCCTTGTGACAGCTTTCTCTAGCGGGCTCAAAGAAGGAGAATTCCTTTTCTCAGTGTTGAAGAAGGAGATAAAGACCATTGCTGATATGCTTTTTAAAACTACAAAGTACATGAATGCAGAAGACGCCCTTATTGCCCGGAAGGACGAAAAGGGTAAGAGGAAAAGAGAAAACACAGAAGATGCCTGATTTGATGCGAGGAAGAAGACCTCCCAGTTCAATGGGAGGAAGGATAATAGGAGGACGAGGCCTCCCTCTGGATGAATCATCAACTTCACCCCCTTAAACACTCTCCTAGATTAGGTGCTAATGTAAATTGGAGACGATCCCACACTCAAATGGCCAGAAAAGCTGAAGGGAGACTCGAACAAGCGATATAGCCGCTTCCATCATGATCACAGAGACGATACCTCCAATTGCTACGAGTTAAAGAGTCAGATCAAAGCCCTTATAAAAAAAGAAAAATTGCAGCATTTTTTCAGAGGCGAAACTAATTTACAATTGCCTCAAGGAACAGAACACCTAGGGAGAGTGGAGGAGCGACCTAGAGCACCCCTTGGAGAAATAAAAGTGATTGTAAGAGGATCGGCATCGGGTGGAACTTCTAAGACATCAAGGAGAGCATACTTGTACATGGTACAAAGCGTTCAAATTATAGGATGACCTCCCAAACAATGTAGGATGGAAGACTCTCGTCACTTTTATTGAAGAAGACGCCCGACGACTCCATTACTTGCATGATGATGCCCTAGTGATCACCTTAACGATAGTTGATTACACCACCAGATGAGTCTTGGTAGATAATGGAAGTTCTGCGGACATCCTTTACTATCCAACATTTTAGCAGATGAAAATTTATAAGGAGTTGCTCAAGCCAGTAGACACCCCATTGGTTGGCTTTGGAGGAACAAAAGTGCACTCGATGGGAATTGTCACCTTATCCATCACCATAGGCGCCTACCCAAGACAATGGACTAAGGAGGTCGACTTTCTGGTAGTTGATTGCTCATCTGCCTATAATGCTATAATCGGAAGACCAACTCTTAATTCACTAAGAGCTGCTACTTCAACATACCACCTTCTAGTCAAGTTTCCTACAAAGTATGGTGTAAGGGAAGCAAAAGGAGATCAAGCTGCCACAAGGGAATGCGATGTAGCCATGCTCGACATGGACGAACAGTTGTCCACCATAAGCATTGAAGACTGACGATCAGTGGTAAAGCCAATGGAGAAACTGGAAGAAGGTCACTCTGGATGATGACCACCCAAAAAAGGTCATACGTATGGGAACTCATGCGGTGGACATAACTCGACAGGAATTGCTACTCTTCTTGAAGAGTAACATCGACGTGTTTGCATGGAGTCATGAAGACATGCTAAGGATTGATCCTAGAATAATGGTTCACAAACTCAACATCTCACTATATTTTCCTCCAGTCCATCAGAAGAGACGTGTGTTTGCCCTTGAAAGGAATGAAGCCATAATAGAAGAAGTGCAGAAGCTACTAGCCGTAGGGTTCATCAGAGAGGTTTATTATCAGATTTACTCTCCAATGTAGTGATGGTTAAGAAAGCTAACGGTAAGTGAAAGATGTGCGTAGATTTCACTGATTTGAACAAAGCATGCTCGAAAGAAAGTTACCCTTTTTTGCATATAGATTAGCTGGTAGACTTTATACCTGGTCATCAGCTTTTAAGCTTCATGGATGCTTTATCAAGATACAACCAGATCAAGATGCATGAGTTTGATCAAGAGAAGATGTCCTTCATCACCAGTCAAGGACTGATCTGTTACAAAGTCATGCCTTTTGGCCTGAAGAACGCCGGGGCTACCTACCATCGACTAGTGAATAAGATGTTTCAACCCCAAATAGGAAGAAACGTGGAGGCGTATGTTGACGATATGCTAGTAAAGAGCAAGGAGGAAAGTTGGCACCTAGTCGACCTTTAGGAAATGTTTGAGACACTCTGACGCTATAACATGAAGGCCAACCCTAACAAATGCGCGTTTGGAGTCTCGTTGGGCAAATTTCTAGGCTTCATGGTTTCGCAGTGGGGCATTAAAGCTAATCCAAACAAGATTCGGGCCATCTTGGATATGGAACCTCCTAAGAGCATCAAAGAAGTACAAAAGCTCTTGAATGAAAGAGTAACAACCCTCAACAGGTTTGTATTAAGAGCAACAAATAAGTGCCTACCATTCTTTAAGACATTGTAGAAAGCCTTTGAGGGAACTGATGACTGCCAAAGGGCTTTTGAAGAACTAAAGGCTTACTTGTCGTCTCCCCCCTTACTCAGTCCTTCAAAGCGAAATAAAGAGCTCTTTCTCTACCTAGCAGTATCACCCATAGCTGTCAGTTCGGCCTTGATCATAGAAGAAGAAAAGATATAGATGATACTGCCAGGTAGATGCCCGTGGACTACACCAGGAAAGTTTTGAGGGGATCTGAGGAGAGATACCCCCTATTGAGAAAGTGGCACTTGCTCTAGTTACATCTACCTACAAGCTCAGGTCGTACTTTCAAGCTCATACCATAATCGTCTTGACGAATAGACTATTAAAGAAGGCCATGAACAACCTTGATGCAGTAGGGAGAATGGTCTTTTGGGCCTTCGAATTGAGCGAGTTTGATGTCAAGTACGACCAAGAACAGGCATCAAGGCACAAGCTTTGGCGTACTTCGTGGCAAAATTCACACTTACTAAGGATGGAGAAGGTATGGAATAGGGGGCAACACCATGGGTTGTCAGTATTGATGGCTCATCCAACAAGCGCATTAGTGGAGTTGGTGTTATACTAAAATCACTAGAGGGTGATGTAATAGAGTGTGCTGTGAGGCTTGAATTTCAGACGATGAATAATGAAGCTGAATATGAGGCACTCCTTGCCGGTCTCGACTTGGCCAAAGCTGTCAGAGCATCTTCTATGGTTATTCGCTGCGACTCCCAAGTAATCACTGGACAAGTTAATGGAGACTATGAGGCAAAAAGAGAGCGCATGAGGAAATATTTGAACCTTGTGAAGCAGCACGTAGGTCGTGACTCTAATGTGAGATTCGCCTAAGTCCCAAGAGAAGAAAATGCGGACACTGACCGTTTAGCCAAGGCTGCCTCGGCTAAAGGCATGATACTGGATGAAAGAGTACTCTTTTTTTGTACAATATGCACCAACCACAGACCGTATATAAGTGCAAGTGATTCCACCAGGGGATGATTGGATGGTCCTCATCATCTCTTACCTAAAAAGGGACGACTTCCAGATGATCATGTTAGTGCAAGAAAGCTGAAGATTTGAGCATCCCGTTTTGTCTTGATAGGAGACAAACTATACGAGAGAAGTTTCACTTTTCTATACCTGAGGTGTTTGGCTCCAGACGAAGCAAATTATGTAATGAAAGAAGTACATAAGGGGATTTGTGGTAATCATGCAGGGGCTTGCTCCCTTATTCAGAAGCTTATGCGAGCTAGATACTACTGGTCTACTATGTAGAAGGACACCCAGACTTATGTCAGAGCATGCGATAAATGCCAACGCTTTAGTAGCATCCCTCGACAACCGCCGGAGTAACAAACTCCTATGACATCTCCATGGCCTTTTGTGCAATAGGGATTAGATATAATGGGTTCGTTCCCAAAAACAATACGGCAGCTTAAGTTCCTTGTAGTTGGCATTAACTACTTTACGAAGTGGGTAGAGGGTGAGCCTTTGGCTACCATTATAGAAAGGAAAATTAGGAACTTTGTATGGAAAAAAATTGTTTGCCTCTTCAGAATACCAAGAGTGTTGGTCTTCGACAATGGAAAGCAGTTTGACAACGAAGCATTCCAAGATTTTTGTCAACAGCCGTTGATTAAGAATCACTACTCCTCACCAGCATATCCTCAAGCTAATGGACAGGTAGAAGTGGCGAATCGATCCCTACTTAAACTGATCAAAACTTGACTCGAGCAAGTAAAAGGAATATGGCCAGATGAGCTCCTAAGTGTCTTATAGGTGTACCACACAACAACACGGACTCCCACTGGAGAGACTCCATTCAAACTTGCATTCAACACTGAAGTAGTGATACCAGTAGAAGTAGGACTTACCAGCCTTAAAGTGGATCACTACAATGAAGAGAGTAATGACAAGGAACAATGCATCAACCTGGACTTGCTGGACGAAGTTAGAATAGGCACAGAATAGAGGCTGGCTCGGTATCAGAACCTCATGACCAGGCATTACAACAGATGGGTAAGGCCAAGATGCTTTAACAAAGGAGAGCTAGTCTTGAGAAGAGTAACGCTCATCACCAGAGACTTGGCACATGGGAAGCTGGGCCCAAACTGGGAAGGACCTTACAAGGTCGTCGATTGCTTCAGGAGAGGCACTTACCACCTAGAGACACTGGATGGGCAGAAACTACCTCACCTATGGAACGCCGAGCATTTGAGGAAGTATTATCAGTAGGACGTCTCCTAAAGCTATGCTCATGTTAGTCTTGTTTGTTTTTCCTTTTTTGTATACTACTCATGAATGTTAGGATTTGACATAATTTATATTTCGATCATACTCACTTATTTGAGATTTGGTTTTATTTCCATATGGGCTCATCCTTTGAATAAAGTTATTTTTTACCCTTCATGATGTATGAAAGCAAACGACCAAAAGTCGCCTACGGGTGGATAGACGACCAAAGTCGCCTAAGGGTGGACGGTCCCAACACTAAGTTATCCACAGGTAGATAGACGACCAAAGTTGCCTACAGGTGAACGGTCCTAACACAAAGTCGCCTATGGGTGGACGGTTTAAACACTAAGTTTCCTACGGGTGAACAGATGACCAAAGTCACCTACGGGTGGACGGTCCTAACACTAAGTCACCTATAGGTGGACAGACGACCAAAGTCGCCTACGGGTGGACGGTCTAAACATTAAATCACTTAAGGGTGGACGAGTAAGAAATGATCGCTCATAAGTCCCTTAAGCTCAACGAAGTGCATAAGTGCACGAGTAGAAGACTTACTTACTCCTAAGTACCACTAAAACCTGACGAGTAGTAAAAGTGGACGAGTAAGAAGACTTACTCCTAAGCACCATTAAAACCTAACGAGTAGCGAAAGTGGACGAGTAAGAAGACTTACTCCTAAGCACCACTAAAACCAAATGAGTAGCCAAAGGGGACGAGTAGAAGAATTACCTACTCCTAAGTGCTACAATAACCTGACAAGTAACAAAAAGGGACGAGTAGAAGACTTACCTACTCCTAAAACCTGACGAGCAACGAAAGTGCATGAGCAAGAAGACTTATCGACTCCTAAGTGCTACAAGAAACTGACGAGCAATGAAAGGGGACAAGTAGTAGAGTCTCCTACTCTTAATTCCCTCAAAGCCTGACGAGTAACACCAACTGTGCTAGTCAATTACTTCTAAGTCTATCCAAAACCACTAAAGATAAAAAGAAGCGAATTAGGAAAGGTAACAGAAACCCATACATTCAATAAAAGTTATACATGTCCAAAAACATTTTCTTAAAGTCAAAGTATTAAACGCAAATGTACAAGAATGAAAGTGCGGAAAATAAACAAAGTCTAGTAACCAGCTTGGTCATCCCTTTTTTCCTCCTCAACAACACTATCTACCCCTTGGTCAGCACCATCGCTTATCATAGTTGCAGTAGAACCTTCCTCATCACTAATTTCAATCTTCGAAAAATCTAAGTTCTTAAAAGCTACAAAAGCTTGAGCTCGGAAGTGTTCAAATCCTTTCACATACTGGATACCCAGATCATGAAAGTACTCTTGTGAGGAAGAGTACTTAGTAATGACACTCGTCTCAGCATTGCTTAGCTCCCCTCGTAGTTTCTCTAACTCTTTAGAGAGGCGTATTTTCTCCTCCTCTGCAGCAACGAAGAGGTCTGTTTGAGAAGAGCATCACTCCTCGGGCTCTTTCACTTTTCCCTCCAAAAGAGTAACTTTCTCTGTCAATGGAGTGACAGATCCCTGTCGCTCTTTGATGACCTCATTGTTGTTCTTTACATGCTTCCAAAGATTGACCATTTGATCCTCGTAATCCCCACACCTTAGCTCAAAGGTCTTCATCCTCACCATTGCTTGAAAGGCACACAAGGAGTTGAATAAATGAAAGACAGATAATAGATAAACAAAAAAAGGAAGTGAAGTAAGAGGACAATACCTTGGCAAGATTATGCAACCAGACTCCCCAATAGTTGTAGGAGTGAACTCATCACAATCGTTTATATCCTCTTCCTTGATGATAGATATGACTCGCTCCACAGCATAAGTAACATCATTAACGAGCAGGGGAGGTTTAGGGGGAGTGAGAGGTCCCTTTCCTCTGCCAGGTGCCTTTGGACGCTCAACAGAAGCTGGATGACCAGGAGTCATTGAAGGATGAGAAGGAGTTTCCTTCGAACGAGTAATGGTCCCGAAGGGTTTTGGGGAAGTTTCCACACCAAACTTCCTCTTATCACCAGGCTTAGGAAGTTGAAGCTTCCTCTCCTTAATTGCTGCTGCAGCAAGAGCAGCCACCTCCTGAACCTTTTTATTCTTCTTGGCTGCACCCACTTCCATCTCTGTAAAATAGATGTCAGTGCATATGCCCAAAAGAAAATGGATAAGCCAAGTTAAAACACTTACATCTTTGGGAAGTACTCTTGCGACGACAAGCTGCTGCAGAAGGGACAGGTCCTGAACAGTATTTGTGAAGGTTATCTACTGTAACCAAAGCCCTCTAGTTATACTCAATAGCCGAGAAGCTTGTTGCCTTTTCTATTCTTCCCAGCTAGTCTACATTCAACCTTGGTAAAACCTGAGCTGAAAAAATGAAAAGCAAGTTAGTATAAAAAAGGAAGTAAAGTGGACTAGTAAGCTAGACAGGTGACTCACCAAACTTTGGTAACACCCCCCAAGTACAGTCTACTGGTTTTGCAGTACCAACCTCCTCGGGGCTACATACCCAATTTGACCCAAGCACAAAGAAAAATTTCTCTTTCCAATCCCTATTGGAAGAAGGAATCTTAGTGACTAATTGACGCTCTCTTTTTCTACATTTGTAGTAATACATCCCCTCAGCATTGGGAACACGAATGAGTTTATAACAGTACAAAAATTCATCCAAGGAAAGGGCTTCTCGACCCTCACTCATAATCCCCTAAAGGATTTGAGCTCCTATGAGAGCACGCCAAGAGTTGGGTGCTAGTTGTGATATAGCTATACGTAACCTCGTGAGCAACTTCCTAGTGAGTTCATTAAGTGGAAGCCTTAACTCACTTATAAAAGAGGCCTCATAAAACCCAACACCTTCTCCATCATTGGAGTAACACTTCTCGTCAATTTCAGCTAACCTAGTGGGCACATTATGAGGAATTTGGAACTTGGACCTTAGCTTAGCTAGCCTTTTGTTAGAAAGAGAGGAACAATGCTTGTTCACCTCTCATTCGTCAGGTAAGATAAAGGGACAATTAAGACCTCAGATGGAGGAGAACCATCATCTCCACTCACTGAAGCATAGCCTGACGACCCAACTTCTGAACTGAACTCAGAAGACTCAGAACCAGACAAGTCCTCCCTTGGCTCATCTCTAGACAGGCCTGTATGAGATGACTCTAAGGACATGACATCTACAAGAGAATATGTACTAACACTTTGCGGCAATCCACGGTAGTCCAATTTTCTATGTTTGGACGACGAGGGGCTATTGGTGGACCTGAACTCACTTATTCTTACACGTACAATGACAAAATAAAACTAAGTCCACTTTAGTCATCTAAATTTTCTTATCTAACAAAGGCAATAGAAGAAAGGGTGAAATAACTTACCAAAATAATAGACGACCATAAGCGCGAGACCTTGAAAATTCGAACGACCACCAAAGCGACAACCACAAGTACATAAGCCTAAAAATCTGGACGACTAGCGAAGTAAGTGACCACAAGCACGTGAGCTTGAAAATTCAGACGACCACCAAAGCGACGACCACAAGTACCTGAGCCTAAAAATCTGGACAACTAGTGAAGTAAGTGACCACAAGCGTGCGAGCTTCAAAATTCAAACGACCACAGAAGCACACAACCACGAGTACCAAGACTCAAAAAACTGGGACGAGTAGATGGGCTGACAACCTCGAACCAAACTCAAAAAATTTGGACGAGTAGGGAATGGACGAGCAAAAAGCGGACGAGCACAAAGCAGACAACTAAGAGAGTTTTGTGGGTGGTTTGAGTGAAAATTTCGAAAATGAATAAGGTCTGAAGGGGAAATTCGCCTATTTATAGGCAAAAAATCTCAAGAATACCAAACGACGTGACTGTTGGCCAATCCTGGGCCGCCATGTGTCATGAAAAAAAAACCAAAAATGAGTAATTTCGTGGCTTGCCCAAAAAAAAAAAAAAGGGACAAACACGGAATGGGGGCAGCTGATGAGGAAAATTTTTACTAACTCCATGGCTACTCTTTTGGAATGTGCTACTCCTCCCAAATAAGTTGGTCTTTCAAAAAGCACATACTTACCAAAAGTGAAAGACCAGACATGACCAGCACGGGCATACATCATGACTAAAAGCTGATGAATGAGACCAATCACACTGAACTCATGTGGCAATTCCAATGTCACCTATGACTCTCCTACATACACATAGTTGCCGCTAATGAGATAACTCTTATCTCCTACAAATTAGTTAAGGGATAACTCCTCACTCCCTATGGATTAACTATGGGATAGTTCCCAACTTCTACATGTTAGCAGAGGGATAACCCATATCCCTACAATTTAGCTACGATGATCATCCACAGACCCATTTATAAACATTGAGACACTCCAATCTCAAGGTATGCAAAAAACACTTTTCAGAAACTCCTTTCCAAAAAGTTCATTATAGATTTCTAACTTGACCTTCGGAAGGTCTTAGCCCAACACCACACCGGTGCTCTTTGAAGGTATTTCTATTTTTTGCAGGTTCATTACTTTTCACCTGTCACTGAAGATTGTGGGTTTGAGCAATAGACCTACTAACGATTTGAACATCATCAAAATGTCTCATAAATTTTATCCTATAGTATTATACTATATTCATATAGTAATTTAAAAAAAAAAATGTATCTCATACATTATTATTATTATTTTTTTTTTTGTGTAGAGTAATCCCTTGTCTAACTAGAAAAAGGAAGGAATCATATACCTTTTATGCTCTCTTTCTCTCTCTAACTTAAAAATTATTTCCATTATTTACCAAAGCAAAAGCATTTGCTCTTTCTCTCTCTCTCTCTCTCTCTCTCCCTCTCCCTCTCAACAACAGTCACAAACAAGCCGCCATTTCTCTATCTTACCCATGGGTATTAAACCCAGACCGGACCGTACGGTCCGACCGGAAAAACCTCGAACCGCCCATTTTTGCGGTTCTTTTAGCATCAAGAACCGTTCTAGGTGAAAAAAGCAAGGACCCGTGCGAACCACGGTCGGACCTCACGGTTCTCATTTTGAGAACCGTAATCAGACCGGTTCGCACGAGTCTCTATTTCCCTTTGAATCTGAGCATCAAAAAACACACACACACACACACACACACACACAGAGAAATCAAGCTTTAAATTCTGCTCCCTTTAGAAAACAGATATCAACTGTGAAAGAATTTGAAAAGCAAAAAACAGAAAAAAAAAAAAAAAAAAAAAAAAAAAAAAAAAAAAAAAAAAAAAAAACGAAAAGAGAGTAGGAGAAATCGCGAGAAAAAAAAAGAAAATGAAAAAAGCAACCACATTACCAGTGTGGATCATGGCCACGCTTTGCCTTGATAGATCGATTCTCATTTTTTCCTTTTATTTCTTTCAGCTTCTTAAAGCCGTTTTTTACTTCTTCTCTGCCCCTTTGTTTCACTTGCTTTTCTTTCTCTGGGCGGCTTTATGTTTCTGAGTTCTGACTTCTTCTCTCTCTATCCCTTTAGTTTCATTTCATTTGCTTCCTTTCTTAGTGTTGCTTTTTAGCTTTTAGGTATGTGATGGATAGCTGGGCACGTGTGTCTTGGGATTCCAATTTAAGAATTTACTTTTCAGCTTTTTTTTTTTTTTTTTTTGGGGTTAAACTTTTCAGCTTTTCAGTGCTATAACTAAGTCCCTTACCTTTAATATTTTTGGTAGGGTGTTCAACTATCAATTCTAAAATGAATTTTTAGCTCTTTGGACCATGGGAACTGGGAAGAGTTGGGTTTGACATTAATATTATGTAAATGGGCTTGACTAGAAGGTGGGGCTCAAGGCTCAAGGCTCAAGACTTACGTAAATGGGCTTGACATTGAGGTTCAAGGTTTTGGGTTTAATAACGTTATAATTAAGTCTGGTTGTTAATATTATGTAAATGGGCTTGACATTGATAAATTATTAGATATTAACTAAAATATAGATTTATAGTTTTAATTGGAATGTTTTAGGTAATTTTTTTTATTTGTACCAAATTAATATATTTATTTATATTTAAAATAATTATTAAATTAATTATGACGTCATCACGGTTCGACCCCGGTTCAATCTCGGTTCGACCTCAAAAACCTTGAACCTCTTCCATTTACGGTTCAATAAACGGTCCGGGTCTGAAAACCATGATCTTACCCTTAAACTTAAATCTCATAAGTCACATTTATGATTAATAAATTTATGTTATTTTTTAAAAATATATTAATTATGCTTCATATTTAATTAATGTAAGATTTTGTACTATTAATTTGATTTGACTTCTTCTAAAAAACATTGATTTGAACTTAGATCCATCTTTGTGTATAAAGTTGAAACTATTTAGTATTTTATTATTAAGTGAAGTTGTAATGGTAACTTTGGTAATTTTATTTTGAGCTGCGTTTTAAAATTTATTTTTATTCTAGTTGTGTTATAATTTTACTTTGTAAACATTGTTTTTGAAAAATTCTTAACTATAAATGTCTTCTTGAAAGTTGAAAATATGATTTTGGATATGAAAAAAATATAAGAAAAAAATATAGAAAAATTAATTAAATCTAAAAAAGAATCTTCTAAAAATTTTGATAAATTTTTTACTAGCGATTAACAAAATATAACAATTTACTAATCTATAACTTCTCAAAATAAGAGGAAAAAAATTTTTAAAAAAAATTTCATAAGAAAAAAATTATTTAATTAATTTTTAAATATAATAAAATGCAATGCTTCTTAAACCTCAATTTGTCTTGTACACCTGGCTTCGACTAAAAATTTTATTCAATCAAGATTATTATACCAATCAACAGAGGTCAACAATCATCTATAAATTGCCATCTTTAAAAATTACTATGATTTTTTAGTAGAGTTTATAATGTGTCTTTGAGTTAGAATATTTCTCTCCAAAAAAAAAAATTTGTAGTGTTACACAGAAAAAGAAAATTTGAGGAAAAATTAATTAGAAAGAGAATAAGATAATGTCAGTGACCAATCCATTCAATGCTCGCAAGATACACGTTATTGCCCTAAAATGACATTCTAACGTATATATGGAGCTGGCAAATTCCAGCATACTAACAATGTCGGCAGAAAAATATCAAGGTGGTTGTGAGGTTTTAGTAGCCAGTCTAATATATCAGCGATGCATACTAATTAAATTGTTGATTGTTGATTGTTATGTAACACCAACTTATTATGACAAATTTGTGAACGTGAATATACTTACCAATTCCATGATTTCTAGACTAGTTCAACTTGGACCCTTAAAAAAAAAGACTAGTTCAACTTTATTCTTCTTAAATGATGAAGTAGGAATCAATAGCTTGTCGTGATTAATGCACCTAAATGGAGAAAACTACGTGTAAGAAAAAGATTGGTAACAATAACCGAGGTTATTGCTATTGGAGAATCAATTTGGATGATAAATGTATTTGATTTGAGAGGTATGATTGATGTGTGATGTATATGACAAATTATTGATGGAATAGAATGAAGATTATATATTGGCAACACTCATAGATAACATTAATAAAGAATTATTAATGTAAATCCTATCCTCTCAAATTAAATTCGAGAAACAAAAGGTCCCTTGATTTTTTGTTTTTTTAAGAGCGTCCTTTTCAAATTGCCCAAATAAATTATTAAGCTGAAATTCGAAATAACAATATATTGTGAGGTAATGAGTTGGAAATAGAAATCATGGAAGAAATTAAGGGATGGAATATAAAATTTCAAATTGAAAAATGATAATCTCTTATCAGATCTAATAAGGTTAAATCATTAAAATAATCACATTGATCAATGATCAATGTGGCCCTCCAATTGGGCCAGAATGCTGTACATGAGCATGACATGGTTCTTGGTGTTCCATGTAGTTTAAAAAATGAAATGTGGCACTGAGTTGGAAGCCAGGTGTCAATGACCCACCAATCATTGGCAATATTTCATGTGGCACATGGGACCTGCATCCAAACTAGCTTTGATAAATTGGACATTTTGGATTCAATTTCACAATTATTAATTCAATCACAGATTAATCAAGCATTTTAATTTTATGGGCTTATGTCTGCGCTGAGCTCAAAGGTATGTAGCTCAAGTGTTGTAAATTGAATCAGCCCACATTCACTCTAGCTAGTTCGAGGGTAACTATCAATGGGTTGAACCGTCCAAAACAAAGACTTTTTCTTTCAAGCAAACAAATGAATCTTTCTGCAGCCGTTTAATTAGATGGTTTTTCTCAACTTGGTGAAAGCTCATGCTTTGACTAATGTCTTTATCACACGCTTATTATACATTGCATTTTTGTTTATTGAATCTCTCTTCGCTTTACTTTCCACATTTTTTTTTTGTTAATTCTGTCCCATAAGTTAAAAACAAATACTTCACGAAGAATATAATATATACTTAGGTAAGTAGTAATAAGGACTCTGACTAACATTCATTAAAAAATAAAAAGACTATGACAATAACATTAGAAAAGAAGAAGTTTAGCAAAAAAAAAAAAAAAACATTAGAAAAGAAGAAGAAATAGAAAGCCTAAAAAACCGACTCTTCGTGATGATAAAATTGATGTCATGTTTTCATTAATAGAAAGTAAAAACAACTTTGAAAATATTGAACTTAAATAATTAAAATTAGGTTAAACAAAAAATTTACAAATTAAATATTACAATATATCTGCATACATAAAACAATGAAAGGTCGATTTAAATTTGTTACGATAAAAAAAAAAAAAAAAAAAAACCTATTTAGTGTTGGGGACACATAATTGAAGCTTAGTCCTTTAATTAGCCTAAACGATTGACTTTCATGATATGATGATGATAATTAATTATAAGTTAATAACAAAAGCAACAACAACACATTTCAACTTTTTAATTATATATGTTAATTACATAATCACATTTTAACCCCCCAAAAAAGGATTTAGTATATTCACAACAAAATATTTTTTTTAGTTAAGATCTCCTTGCATTTAAATCTTCCAATTTTCTAATTTGTAAAGTCAGATTTGAGATATGTAGCATTTATTTGATTTTACATTATTTACTAGATTTTTTTTTTTCATTTGTCAATATCTATATAACAGATCTAAGCACAACAATTGAACTAACAGCCAACCAGAAAATCTCTTTTTTAAAGGCCAATTGAGTTTTTAAAGATGCTGTAACCTGATTTTTTTTAATCTTCTAAAACAAAAAGTTTCTGCTGCAGTCATTTCTTTATAAATGTCTAGGAACTCCTCAGAATTCTAATTAGAAAATAATTTAGGGAAGCATTACGTAAACCGAAACCATATAATATACGACCCACCACCTTGTTCTTTGAACTTTCCACACACTTATATCTGACCAATTCTCTTTCTTACCACCTGCATAGCGTTCTCTCTCTTTCTATCTCCAAATGAAGCTCCAATCCATTGAGCTTCCCTTTGGGAAAAACCAGTCACTACACAAGTCACCAAAGATAGTTCTACTAGTAATATTTACTCTAGTTTTTCTCACTGTCATACCCTATTACCCTTTGCTAAAGTACCCTCTATATCTTGTCAAAAATTCTTCAGAACCCTCCTCTTTTTATGGTTCGAATGATGAATTAATAAGTGTACAGTCCATCAATGAAAAGTGTGACTTGTTTTCTGGAGAATGGATTCCAAATCCAGATGCTCCATACTACACAAACACAACGTGTTGGGCAATACATGAGCATCAAAATTGCATGAAATATGGGAGACCAGATGGTGAATTCATGAAGTGGAGGTGGAAACCACATGAGTGTAACCTACCTATTTTCAACCCAGCACAATTCCTTGAAGTGGTCAGAGGAAAGTCTTTGGCCTTTGTTGGAGATTCTGTGGGAAGAAACCAAATGCAATCCTTGATTTGCCTCCTATCTAGGGTAAGTCTCCTCTAGTATCTAAATTTTTATCAGCAACAAACTTAATTACAATGATATAAATCATTATTGTGCAAGATCTTTTATAATTCTTATGCATACGTACGATCTCTCAAAGTGCAACATTATATTTTAAGCTAACTTTTACTATGGATGCATGAGTGTTGTTATGGTCATCTAATAACAACTTCACAGTTTTAGGTTTGATCATTGATGTTTGTTTTTGGCTTTCATCCTATATTACTAGTTTATTTGAGAGAAAATTATATTGATCTCCTTTGAGGTTTCAACCAAATTATTTTGTATTTTTCCTTGTTTCAAATTAAATACTAACCACCCTTGAATTGAAAAAATACCATTCACTAAAATCTTCAAGGCACTAAACCCCAAGATTTTATAATATTTCTATTGATTTTATAAAATAAAATAAAAAGAGCAATGAAAGAGACTTTTGGCTAGAAAATTGTTATGCCGGGTCCTTCATTTTAGTTTCCTTCCTTTTCTGTCCTAGTTTTTATTTTTATTTTTATTTTTTTTAAGCTTCTCTTTACGTGGAGCAAAATGCTTCAAAAAATTGTCAATTTTTTTTTTTTTTAAAACTTCGAATTAAGTGAGGAATAATGGATTTGTAAAAATAAGCTGAAATAATCAAGCAATGGATTTGTGAAGGAAAATATTTGGAATAGTAAAGTTAATTGCAGTGGATCAAATCTAAAATGATTTAAGCTCCAATAATTAGTAGGATAATTACCGTGAGAGAGTATTTTACATATTTGAATGAAATTTCAATTATTTTTTTATTGTAGGCAAAAATTCCATTAATTAATTTAATAGAATTTTTCTTTTTTTTTTTTTTGGGCTAAAAAAGATCAATATATTGAAAACAACTGATGTATGATATGTTTCCATATTTAAGAGAGGTTGTTGTCCAATTTGGTACAAAGTTAGTGGAGCTAAAACCTAAGCCTAAGCCATTGTGACATTGTGTTATTCAAGGAGCAGGTAAAAATGACAGGACAGAAATATCATTATTCAAGGAGTAGGTAAAAATAGTCAATTATAAAAACGAAGCAGCATAGCTTGGAATCTTTGCCACCGCATGATATCTTGCACTGCATATTAAACTTGGGCAATGAAACGTACAAAGAGCCTTTTGGCACCATATCACCTACAGTTTGTAGATCTATAATCCCTGTAATATAATTTAGTAAGACCAATTAAAATTAATCGCATCAAATATTAAAAATAAAATAAAATAACTCCACATCACCTGGCTCTTGTTTGGTCATGGATCAAAGGGAAGAGGGTTGGATATTGGAGAGAAAATCAATTTTTTTTTAAAAATTTTTTTTATACAAGAGAAAATCTAAATCTAAAATCATAATCTTTTGTACCATAATTCTGATATGACAGATTATAAGTGGTAAATAAAATGTAATGGGTTCCAGTAAAAATGATAGTCACATTATATCACATAGGATAGTTATAGAAAATGGTGTAGTAAAAATTGTGGTTCTTGAATAACTTGTTAACTGAGTGAGAGATATTGTGTATTCTTCTAATAGTAGGATTTACTTGGAATTGAGTTACCTTCTTTAATAAATACAATGACAATATATTTCACATTTTTTTTTTCATTACGTTTGAGATAGTAAGTTGTAATTGTTACTATAAGTAATAATTGTAATGGTTTAGTGTGAAAGTAGCATTATACTAATCATAACCTTCCACATCAATAATAAAAGTGATGTTATACTGATCCCAACCTTCCACATCAACAAATTATCATAAAAGTAGTGAAATTTTTTGTATTGGTAGAATCGTTGTTTTTCGTACGATGTGATAGATTTTAATTGTTTCAACTAAACCACACCCGGATTGTATAACATAGATCGGGGAGGATAAGGTCCCAACAACAAAGGTCTCTCTCTCCATGTGGTAAGTAAACATATGCCACGTGATATCATGAGCCCCTTTGTTACAGTATCTTATTTATAATTTGACCCTCACTCTTGAATCTTTAGATCTGAAGAAGAATAACAATGTGCTAAGTTTACTTTCCAACCAAGCTCCATCTTTGAACTCTTTTAGTCTTTAGAATTTAGACCTTTTAGGAACCTTTTTTGGAAAACTAGTATATGATAAAAATGGGGAGGTAAAAAATGTTTGGAAAAAGTTTTAGGATTTCGACAAACTAATCCTTAACCTGCATGTGGATACCATTTTAATATTTTCCAAATTATTATTATTTTAATTTTGCAAGGCAGAATTTGGCTAAACATTCACAAAAATCTTATAGAAAGTCCTAAAACTAGAGGATCATGATGATCTCACATTCACAAATTATAAATTATAGTACGTATTAGTGTACACACCACTCACAAAATGTGGACATTGGCTAAAACTTGTGGACACTTAATTAATGTCTCCACTTTGTACGTGACTGGTGTGAATGGAGTGTGAAATTATAATTTTCCCAAAGAATAGTGTCACCATGAATTGAAGTGAGGGCAGGGCAGTGAAGACTGGCATGGTATGCCTGAAGGATGATCACCTAAACTAGTGTGTAGATTTAGAACCCTAGGTGCAGTTGAAGATATATAGTACACATTCTCTCCCTAATTTGCTTCTATTTAGGGTAATTCATGCCAGTGCTCTAACAAAGTTAAAGAGCGTCCTCATCTTAATGTGTTCTTTATTGGTTTGCACTTAAGACAAGTGTGGGTGAAATTTAGTAGAAGTGAGTGGAATTGCCTATTTGTCCCACATAAATTGGATATATGTATCTATCATTGAAAATGGTGTTTCTTTCTTTATTTTTATTTTTTTTTAAGATGGAAAAAAAAAGGAGGGGATTTATTAAACTAACAATGACAAAACTTACAAGGTTGATTTAGCAGCTGCTCCACTTAGATTCGAGATGCTTTAGGGCCCATTTGGTATAGGTTTTCAATTCTCAATACTCAATACTCATGACTCAAACTCAAAACCCATAACTCATAACTCAGTTTCCACTTTCTCTCCAAAATTCTTGTTTGGCAACATAATCCAGTCATATAACTCAAAATTTAAGCCTACTTTTTGCCAAAATGGTGGAGCCCACCCACTTACATCACACTGTTTGCTTATGGTTGGTACCCACGTGGGGATTTCTCTTACCTCTCACAAGACATTTTCTCCCAATGCGGCACACCCAGTCCAGAAACAAACCCAAACCCCATAAAGCGAAAAGCACTACACAGACATCCCTATCCGACGCCGGCTCAGATTGGGAACGGGTTCGATCTTCTTTACTCTTCTTTCTATTTCTATTTCTTTATTCTTTTCATCAATACCCATTAACATCTCTTTTCCCAAAAACCCATTTCATGCATCAATACCCAGCTCCACCACCACCAACGGCAAACCCAGAAATCCACAACTACAACCTCCACCACCAACAGTCCTCAACACAACCACAACCTCCACCAAAAAATCCGAGCGAACAAGCTTCAAGCCATAACCACAAACACAGAAAACCCAAACCCACTAACATAAAATCTTTAGATTGGTGATTCGAATTGCCAAATCCAAACCCACAAACACAGAAATTCAAACCCAAACCTAAGAATCCTTAGATCGAAAATCAAAATCATGAAAATGAGGTGTGGGTTTTTGTTTTTTGGGTATAAATTTATGCATGTATGAAAATGGTGGAGTGGGTCTGAAGAAGGAAGAATGAAAGAAAAAGAAAGAAGAAGAAGAAGAACAAAAAAAAAACGTTGGAGTGGGTTTGAAGAAGAAGGAAAGAAAGAAGAAGAAAAAAAAAATGTTGGAGTGGGTCTGAAAAAGAAAGAAAAATAAAGAAGAAGATGAGGGAAAAAAAAAGCCTTGGAGTGGGTCTGAAGAAGAAAGAAAGAAAGAAAGAAAAGGAAAGAAAAAGAAGAAAGAAAGAAGAAGGAGAAAATGCCATTGGTGAGTGGGTCTGACTTGACAAAACACAATTTATGGGCCCCACAAAGTCCGAAAATATACCTTAGTGCCACTAAGTTATGTAACTCAGAAACTGAAAACACTAATTTGGTGTTTCCGGTTTTCATCACTCTCACTCAACCCAAACTGAGTTTGAGTGATGAAAACAAGATTAGGAAATCAAGCCAAACACTCAAAATTGTGTGGGTCTCACGTAATTCTCAAACTTAGTTATGAGTTTCCAGTCATATGACTCAAAACACCCCTAATCCAAACAGGGCCTTAAGCTTCCAAAAGCTTTGAAAAAAGTTCAAATTTTAACAGCTCCCTTTTCAAAGATCAATATATATAACTTCAGGGATCTTGGTCCAACGATTACTTTGTGTGTAGGTCCTAGGACAACATGTGCTTAGAGATTAGTTTCACAGGACAACATGTGCTTAGAGATTAGTTATTATGCTATAAATAACAACACCATAAACAATGGTGTAATATATATAAATATTTCTTTTTCTTTCTTTCAATTGGCTGTCTTCTGGCAGATCTATTTGCTTTTAAATAAAACAAAATCCAAAAGGCCTGGTCATCTAAACGTGTCGGAGGAATATATTGATCAACTACTGAAATTTTCAAACCTAACAAAACACAAATTGTTGTAAGGTCTCTCTCTTTCTCTCGATCTGAGAACGGAATCAAATAGAAAATTAATATGTTGTCAGCTTAGTCTAGTTTATACTAAATTGTCTCTCGACATTCCAACCAATTTTCATTATTTTGCCCCTTGAATTACTTATGTTCTCGTAGACAATTGTCCTCTATACGGATCTGTTGGCTAACACTTCATATTATTATTCTTGTGTGTACTAGAATTTTAGTAGATTTGTCACAAACTGTTGGATGTGAACATTGCTACCTTATAATAATTTTTCATGAGCTGGACCCTGCAAACATGCATGATGCACCATATATTGCACCCTCACATATCGAGAAACAAGACACATGACCTATGCTTTTACCTTTTCTTTCTTTTTTAATTTCTTAAGATTGAGTTCCATTCAATTTTTGTATGTTCAGGTAGAATATCCTATAGACGTTTCATACACACCGGATGAGAATTTCAAACGCTGGAGATACATGAGTTACAACTTCACCCTAGCCACTCTTTGGACACCTCATTTAGTAAAAGGCAAGGAAGCAGACAATAATGGTCCAACCAACACGGGCCTCTTCAATCTCTACCTTGATGAGTTTGATGAGGAATGGACAACCCAAGTCGAAGAATTTGACTACTTGATCATCTCTGCGGGCCATTGGTTCTTCAGGCCAATGGTATACTATGAAAATCACCAAATTGTTGGCTGCCATTATTGTCTTCTAGATAATGTTACCGACCTAACAATGTACTATGGTTACAGAAAAGCATTTAGGACTGCCTTTAAAGCCATTAATAGCTTGAAAAACTACAAGGGTATAACATTTCTTAGGACTTTTGCACCATCACATTTTGAAAATGGTTTGTGGAACCAAGGTGGGAATTGTGTGAGAACTAAGCCATTTAGGAGCAACGAGATAAAATTGGACGATCAAAATTTAGAGCTGTACATGGCCCAAGTGGAGGAATTTAGGAAGGCAGAGAAAGAAGGGAAAAAGAAAGGTTTGAGATACAGGTTACTTGATACAACACAAGCAATGTTATTAAGACCAGATGGTCACCCTAGTAGATATGGGCATTGGCCACATGAAAATGTGACATTGTACAATGATTGTGTGCACTGGTGCTTGCCAGGACCCATCGACACTTGGAGTGACTTTCTTCTTGAGATGTTGAAGAGGGAAGGTGTGAGATCACATGAGGAGAAGCTTCAACATTTGAGTGACAGAAAATTGCAAGTTAGATAGATTGAACTATTATTGTACTTATATTTGTTAATTTATTGCTCTCATTTTTAATTATGTTTACGTATCTCAAATTTGTTTAATATGTACACGGTGGATGAAAATCGAAGAGACTAAGAGGGACAAAACCTCGCATGTTGCTTTGTGGGTTTCTTTTAGCCTTTGGATTGCTTCTCTTCAACATTTTATTCATTTATTTAAAAAATGGAGAAAACCTCGCATGTGGCCTAAACCTCCTTAATAAGTAGGCCTAACACATGAAATTTTTAACATTTTAAATTTTAGGAGAGAACACTATTTTGGTTCTTACATTTTCGGGTCACAGTCAATTTGGTCCCTACATTTGGCAACAGACAATTTAGTCCTTGTTATTTTTAACTTGAAGTCAATTTGGTCCTTACCGTTAACTTACTAACGGAATATGCTTACGTGGTAGATGACAAGAACAACTGGCACATTTGAAGCTAACATGGCAAATAAAATAATATTAAAAGTAATTAATTAACATTAAACAATTACATCTCAGCATTGTAATAAATAAAAAATCATCCTGTTGGTTTGAAACTATGTATTGTCAAAACATTATTGTTGTAATTTTTCGTTTATATCTCAGTATATTTCCCTTGTTTCTTTGAAAAGAAAAGAAAAAAAAATGAACAAGAAGAACAAAAACGAGATCATTGCTTCATAGATCTTGCAAGTTTGTGCCACTTTCAGATCTCACAAATCCAAATCAATTCCAAAATCACCATCTCTAGGTTTGATTTTAGATCTCGGTGTCTTCCTAGATCTCTCTCTTTCTCTCTCTCGCGCGCGCGCACATGGTTCTCTCTTCAGTTTTAAGAGTATTAGAATGACAAGCTCAAATTTGTTTCTTGACGTTGATTTTTTGGGCGTGTGTGGGTTTAAGCCACGAAATAGATTTGCATATCAAAAAAAAAAAAAAAAAATGATTAGAAAGAAAATAAATCACGTCAAACCGGAGAGAGATGAAATCAAATCTAAAATTTAGAAATGTAAGAATGAGAGAAAGGACAAATTTGAGGTTCAAAAGCCCTTGTTATGAGAAATTTGACATGGCATGGTATTCAATCGGTGATGTAGGAAATTTCCAAGAAACTTTAATTCATTCTTCAAGATTCGAATAAGTTGAAGTGGTCGACCCATAATGTAAGAGTCATCGTAGTAGTAACAAAGAGGAGATATTGTTGTGAGTGGGAAATAGTAAGAATAGAGAGGAAGACAAGGAGGTGCACATTTGCTAATTTTTGCTTTGGGAGGAATTGGGGTTTTAGGAATTTTATTGTGAGCTGAGATCATTCATGGGAGTGTCTAAAATGTGTTTGTAATCGCAAAGGAGATTTAAGTTTAGGTTTGATCTAGGATTTTTTTTATAAGTGTTTGTGTATGTTTGGTTAGTAAGGAAAAAAAAAATTGATATTTAAATTTGTGTTTTTCTGATTTTTTTTTTCAATTAAAATGCTGATGTGGAAGCTTAAAAAATAATAATAAATGCTGATATTGCATTTTAAATATCTATTAAAATGTTAAAATATTAATTTATTTACCAAGTCAGCTTCAAGTGTGCCAATTGTATTTGCCGTCTGCACATATACATTTTCTATTAGTGAGTCAACGACAGGAATCAAATTGACTGCAAGATGAAAATAACAATGACCAAATTGACTATTGCAAAAATATAAGGACTAAACTGACTGTAACCCCAAAATGTAGGGACTAAAATAGTGTTTTCGCTTAAATTTTGAATAGGAGGTAGAGTAAAGAAAAAGATCAAACCCAAAAATTCGAATCTCCTACTTTGATACCAAAAATTACTATTTGTTAATTATATTTCTAACAAAATAAAATTATTTGAGTTCCTCTTCCAAAAACAAACAAACAAACAAAATTTGAAATTTATTTGAAATTTGAAATTTATTTGAAATTGGCCAAAAAATCTTTTTTGCATTTTTCCTAAAAAGCAAACTCACAGTTTAATTTTGGACAGGTACTCCATTTGATATTGCAACACTTGTAATCATCGGTTTCTTCATAGTAAAGCCATATCAGGGGCCACGGATCAGCACTACTATTTCACCAACCTGTTATAGCCCACGTTATGCTAAAACTATCATTAGACAGCAACTTATACTAATTGTTTTAATGGTTTTATTTGACTCATAAGGTTGGATGAGGTTCAAGATCATTGCTGAACATTGAATGTGTGACATGTTTTTCATCCTTGAATACTTCTAATCATTGATTTACTTAGCCTTTTCAACTTGACTCTCTTTCTTTACGTTTAAGTTTGAATGATACTAGAAGTCATTATAAGTTCATTATATATATTAATCAGATATATTTCTCTTAAGTTTTATATCATATTGTGGTCTTAACAATGCACCACAACGAAAGTATTTTTTATGGTTTCTTAATTTTGAGCGTTGTACTTGGAAAAAACAAGTAATGAGTATGCTCTAATTATACCTAGGAGATAGCTAGTTATCATTGTTATTCTTGAATTCTGGTATAATATAATCTGATCAACACCCAAAATTTTCTTTCATATTCCTCTCCAATAATGGTTCATTTCATTGAGCTTTCCCTTGGAAAGAGCATTATGATACTACACAATAGAACCGTTAAAGTTCTCTTACAAGCCCTTACAGTCATTTTCCTCGTAGTCATCCCTCTCTACCTGGTATTAAACAATTCATCTATGCCATTGCTATCTCCAAAAGACAATGTCATGAGCATAAAATTAGGAAAGAAATGCAATATGTATCGTGGAAAATGGGTTCCCTACCCCAATGATCTTTATTACACTAATGAAACTTGTCCTGAGATTTTCGACCAACAAAATTGCATGAAGTTTGGAAGACCAGATACCGAGTTCTTGAAATGGAGGTGGAAACCAGAAGAATGCGAGCTACCTATCTTTGATGCAGTGCGATTCTTGGAGCTTCTCAAAGGGAAGTCATTAGCATTTGTTGGGGACTCTCTGGGAAGAAACCACATGCAGTCATTGATGTGCCTCTTGACTAGAGTAAGTTTCCAATTTGTTTACTACACAAGATATGTTCCTTCTTTTCTTTTTTTATTTTTCTTTTTTATTTTATATTTTCTTGATTTGATTGGATTGTGGCTAAGAACGTCACATTTTCACCTAATTATTGGTTAATGGTTTCCACATGACAAGGACCAAAAAATAAGCATATTTGTAGTCCTTGGCTGGCTCATGGCTTCCTATGAAATCACTCACTAATTTTACAAATACAACAAATTTCACAACTTCTTTCAAAATTTGTTAAGGTGACATACTATGATTAGTACAATTTGACTTTACTTGGAACTACCATTAATATAACTTTAATCATACACTAATCACAACCTATTACCTCAACTATTGTATATATATGTGTGTGTGAAATTTTTTTGTTGTTTCATTGAACTTAAATAAAAAATTGATTGAAGTCTCAAAATTTTAACTGCTAGACCGGTCTCATGTGCAAAATCAACATAAGAATGTTCAATATGGAGGTGCCCTTAACTCTATAAACATGGATTCTCTTATTCTCTCATTTAAATCATAATTTTAGTGTACTTGGCATTCATTGTTGCATCAAATATTATCCAAAATACTATAGTTATTAGAATCTTATTTTTACTTATTGGCGTACTGTTTTCTCACAACCTCTTTATGCTATCAGGTGGGATATCCTAAGGATGTTTATTACCCAGATCCAAGGTTCAAACGCTGGTTTTATGAGGACTACAACTTCACACTGGCATCCTTCTGGTCACCACACTTGGTTAAAGCCATAGACACAGACCCGAATGGGCCAACCTACAATCGCCTCATGAACCTTTACTTAGACGAAGCTGACCCTATTTGGGCATCTCAAATTGAGACATTTGACTATGTGATATTCTCAGCTGGAAGATGGTTCTTTGGGCCACAAATGTTCTATGAAAATGGTCAGATTGTTGGTTGCCATAAATGTCTCAAAAATAACGTAAAAAATGTGTCTATGTTCTATGGGTACAGAAAGGCCTTTAGAACATCCTTTAGGACCCTTGTAGGACTTGAAAATTTCAAGGGGATGGTAATTTTAAGGACATTGTCTCCACAGCATTTTGAGAATGGGGAATGGAATAGTGGAGGGAAATGTGTAAGAACAAGGCCTGTGTCCAATTTAGAGATGAAATTGGATAGGTATGATTTGGAGTTGTACATGACTCAAGTGGAGGAGCTAAGGGCAGCAGAGAAGCATGGGAGGAAAAGGGGTTTGAAATTTAGGATGCTAGATACAACTGAGGCCATGATAGTGAGACCAGATGGACACCCAAACCATTATGGACATTGGCCACATGAAAATGTTACTATAGCAGATTGTGTCCATTGGTGCTTGCCTGGCCCTGTCGACACTTGGAATGAGTTCTTGCTTCAGATGTTGAAGATGGAACATGAGGATTCCATTTGATAGGAAGCACTGAAAGTTTTGGATAAATATCGGAGCTAGGGAATTTTTTATTGCTCAGTTCAACTTAATCATTGTCCTTTTCTTCTTTCCTTTTTCTGGTGGGGGCGAGGGAGAAATGTAGACATGTACTTGTTACATTTTGAGATTTCACAGGATAAAACCAAAGTTTGTAATTTAACCTCCTTTAATGTCGATGATAAAGTCTCTCTCTCTCTCTCTCACAGTTGGGAAAGCGACAAAGGGGTGAGGCCAGGACAGTGCACAACCTTCACATTATGAAGTTTTTTTTTTTTTTTTTTGAGAATCTTCACACTATGAAGTTAGGTACAAACATTGCAGAAGTATCATCCTGCATAATGAAGATAATATATGATGGGGGTGGGGAAAGGTATTCAAGATACTGCCCAATGTTCAAAAAAGAAAAAAAAAAAGAAAAAAAAAGGTTAAGATGATGCAAGGTTGATCAATTTCAAGACAAGCTCATCTGACTATTGCAATGAATGTCCACCAACTCTTTACAAGCTTTTTTTTCTTTTTCCCCTCTCTTTTAAGCTACATCAATCTCTGAAACATGCTGAATCTAAGGATCTGTGTGCAAATGTAGGATTACCACAATTTAAGACTAAGACCCAAGTTAAATTACAATGCAGATTGAAGAAGCAAAATTTGGATGTATACGATAGCAAGGCTACAGTCCAGTGTCAGTCACTTCTGCAACGAAAATCTCTTGGCCCCAATATCTCAGGCTAACCACAACAAGTATTAAACAGGATCTACCATGAACACTGTGAAGCACTTCCATAATGTCAGTTTTAAGCCTAAATGGATGAAGATGCAAATCGCCAATCACCGTCACGAGTCTTTTAACTGGTTGTATTGTATCAAGATACCTGGTGAAGCTGTTTTGTCCAATCGAACGGTTCCCAGTCTTTGACAAAACTTTTAACTGCTTCCCTTTGAACCTCAACCGAATCATACCTTCGCCTACGGTGCATGTCTTCTTCTGGCAACTGTAGCATGCCTCTTATAACATTAAGGCCGAAGCTACTTTTAAATTGTGTCTCATCATCAATTACGTGCACAAATCCCTTATACAAACCGAATTCAACATGGAAGTACGGAAAGTTTTTAGGAATTGAAGCACGCAATCCCTTTACACTTGTATCAATAAGCTTCTTTGCATTGTGTTGGCTCCACTCATCTTCGGCTTCATCAATTGCCTACAAGTAGAACAAACTTCTTTTAGAATATTGTAAAATAATTTTAATAATTCAAAATCAAACTTGGACACAGATACGTACATAATACATTTGATGTATAAAACACATTGCAATATATGTTTATTATCAAGTTCTTGTGAAGAATCATGGTTTTTCTTCTTTTATTTTATTTTATTTTTCTTTCTTGAAACAAATAGGGGGAAATGATTCCACTTGGGCTTATAACTACAGATAATAATAAATTTATCAAAATATTTAAAAACAAAACAATGTACAAAAGTGATGGTAATTGAAATAATGCACAACGGGTTACATATAAAACTGAGATTCCAAAAATAACAAAAAGTTCCCAAAATATTTTGATAAGTGGCGTATTACGTTCCTCTTGAAACACAGGCTCAATCTCTTTTCTTCTTTGCAATCAATAGAATATGCTTGGTAAAATTCACTATTTATGCCACCATTAGGTAGAAGTAGAACATTGCCCTTATGGAGCTTCCAATAGAATCACAAGTATATTTACATAACTAAAAACAGTTTATTTTTGGAACCCCAAGAGAGAGCACAATCAGCAAAGGTCATTAAAAAAAAGATAAATGATATGTCCACAACATTTTTACAATAAATCTTAAGTGACAGGTTGTTACTGGTTGTTATTGTTGGGGCAAAAAAGTAATCTTAGTGTTAGGTTCAAATTTGAACCAATAACAACTAACCACCTATGATTTGTTGTGAAAATGTTGTAAATATGTTATGGACATAGCACCTCTCTTAAAAAAAATCCCCTCCCCCTTTCTCTACAGGCCAAACTCACTCATAAAAAATAAACAAGTTGAGTTCAAAATGTTTTTTAAGTTTTTTTTTTTTTACCTCCAGTTTCATTTTGACATTTTCTCAACAAGCATATGATTCAGACAACTGTATAAAATTAGTCAAAGTTGCTCTCCTATAATTTTTCCAAACTGATAGCACTACTTCAATTAAACACTCTTTTCTCCAGCTTCACTTCCCTGATAAACAGTTCCCACTTTACTTCTAAGCTAATTTGCAAATACCCCTTTTGCTAACTACAATGTACAAAGATCATTCAAACATTGCACACCCATGGGGGGTAGAGAGAGAGAGAGAGAAAGAGAATGGCAAACTTTTTAATTCACACTAACTACTTCAATAACCCTAGCTAATAAAATGACAAGCAAGTAGATTCCGAATGCTGCATTCATAAGCAAATTAGAATATGAAAAATACCTTTTTAAAATATAGAGGAGCCTCTTTAGCAATGTCTTGGGGTAACGGAATACACTCAATCAAACAATGGCGCCGTTGTTGTGCCAAACCCATCACTGTTTCAAGAAACACTACATCCCTCTCTTGCTTTGCAAACATCATGATAAGGCATTTCTTGAAGTTGCGAATTTCATCCCACACATTATCATCAACAGTTCTTGTGGCCGATTCATGCTGTAGAAAAAATAACCATCATTTAGGGGTGGGGAGGGCAACATTTCCATATCAATAAAATAGATTGATTTAACAGGAAAAAGAAGGTATGTAAAGGAATCAAATTAATCTCACCTGCAGTGGTAAAATGCAGCAATGACCAGGCACCACAGGCTGCGAATGTGGCAACATCAAGTATGTGAAATTTGCTATTGAAACAATAAGATGTTTTGGCACTTTTGGATTCTCAAAGCAAAAAAGACACCGCTCTTTTTGTGTTAAGAGACGTGTATTCTTCTGTGTAACCTTATGCTCATTATCTCCACCCTTCTTTCCAGCCTTTTTCCTAGGACCAACTTCAAAATCATATTCATCATCTGCCTGACCATAAGTAGTATATTTTTTGTTCTGCATTATCTTTCGAGCTAGATGCATATCAGTATCATCCTCTTCCTTCTTTTGTCGAACAGATCTATCCTGCATAATATATCTGGGTAAAAGGGAACAAATCAATGTAATGATAACACCACCAAATGTGTTACAGGAATAAGAGAGATATTGAAAATGCAAACTATACAAGTTTTTACACACCAAAAAAAAAAATGAAAAATAAAAACCCTTTCCAATACTCCATTATAAAAAGGAAAAGAAGCCACCCACCCACCCATGCACACACACGAGTTGAGTCCATCTTTGCTGTTATAAATTCCATTAAATACAATACTTATTTCCTTATATAATGAGCTTCTAGCATTTGAACAAAAGAAATAGAATCCCCCTCCCACCCCACCAACCCATGCAAACACACGAGTTGAGTCCATCTTTGCAGCTATAAATTCCAATTCCATAAATTCAATACTTATAAAATGACCTTGGATTTGAACAAAAGAAATAGATCCCTCTCCCTCCCCACCCCCCCCAAAACCGGGGGAAAAAATCACAGTATGCATAATTACCTGCTTGAGGTTCTCTCATTTTGTGGCTTAATTGAATTATCCCCACCATCCTGCTTTGCCTTGATCTTCTCTGCTTCTTGCTAATAAAAAGAACCAAAAACAAAAAAAAAAGGATAACTCCAATTAATAACCTGAAGCAAAAGGTAGTTTACCAAGAACAATGACACTTCAAATATGAACGCTTTCCCATGCACACTCCACAGGAGCATTAGTTTGCGTTTTTACCGTTCAGTTTGTATTGTACATGTTTAATGAATTATGGTCACCTTAAGATTCTAGATTATACCACTCCAAAGAAGTAAGGTAGGGAAAAAAGGTTCATAAAAAGGGAAAACAATATAAAATTATCTTCTGCCACATCCCAAAGCACACAATTTGAATACATACTTGTGGAGAAATATAATTACAACTTATGACATGCATCGCTAAATTCAAACAATATTATAGTACAGCAAGGAAAATCTTGCTTTCACCTCTAAGACTCAATCAAAACCAATTTCTTCATTTTATTTTAAATTGGAGACATGGCATGGGGGAGATAATCCAGCACTAGAAAGAAAAGTGACAAGCCTAAACCCCAGAAACCACAAAGCAAGATGAGCCATACAAAAAGCAGCCAAGTCACCTTACAAGATACTGTCTTCACCCACCTGAACTAAGAAATCCCAAGGACTTAATGATAATATAACCCTAAATATCTCAATTCTTTCACCATTAAGTTTCTTGTTATTCATGAAATGACCAAAATTAGCTAAAAAATGAACACCTTTACCTACTTCCAAATAGACATTCAGTATCAAGGAAAGGACGTGGAAATTCCTTTCTAGCATGCCAGACATTTAACCCTAATTGCTAAGGCCCCTTGGGTGTTTATAAAGCTTTTCCCCCCAAATTAAAAGTGTTGTCAATGACAGTTTCCTAAATTTAATATTCTTCGAATTAGTTTCTCCAACAAAGCTGTGTATGTCACAAAATTCAAAAAATCACTGGAGAGAGAGAAACTTGAGATTCTTCATGTGAAACCTAAATTAGAGAGAAGAGAGCAGGAAAGTTGAACAACATAGAGATGTCATCTTACCAAAAGTTTATTTGCTTCTTCATGCTTTCCTTTCATACGAAGCTGAAAAGCCTTAGCTGCCAATTGGTTTGCACTGAGTGCATCATTAGCCACTGCGCTGCCTTCACTAGATTGGTTCATTTGTGATGAAACAAATCTTGACTCCACATTTCCCTCAACAGAACCACCAGGATCATTATTTTGCTGCCGAAGAACCTTTTGCATAAAGCTTCCATCATTGTTAAACTTATTTAAGCTTGATACAGCAGCCTTGACAATGTCAGCATCCTTGGAAGATTGATTTTGACTTTTCCCCTTTCCCCAAGATAAAGAATCTTTAACTTTAGGTTCCCTCATTTTATGATGCTGGAATGATACATCCTTCAAGTAGTTCCTATCATTGTTCTGACAAGCACAAACATGTAACTGGTAAGCATAAGTGAAGTGATTCTTCTTTTCACTTTAAACAATGACAATAATTTTCACCTCAAATAGAACAACCATGTATACTGACAAAAAACCAGTTATGCAACAGAGAATGGCCAGTTACCTTTTCAATATCCCTCTCGCTTTGATCGTCAGAACCTGGCTTCTGTTCCTCAGTTAGCCCCCTCTTTCTATCTTTTATGGCATGTAGATGAGCACGAGATGGGGCAGCTTTACGAGACGCTACAGATACAGCAAGTTGACCAACAGAACCCCACCGTTCTTCAACAACCTGAACAATTTCATCACTTAAAAAACAGACAAAAATATTTTATAGAGATACTTGAAAATATCTGAAAGTTAAGGTACAATACCTCATTAAGCCTTCGTCCTTCTCGAGCTGCTTGCTCTTGTGCACGCTTCAAGGCTTTAAGTCTCCAGCTTGCACCTCCATCTCCAACGACTGAAGAAGACAAAAGTTTGTCCTCACTGGCTTTGCTCCCATCAGTATCTTCTGGATAACCACCACCATTATCCTTCAAATAAGGATTCATCTCCCTGGGATGCGCCTTCTTTACCTGATTAAAAGAAAAAGAAAAAAAAAAAAAAAAGCAAATGAGGTTACCATTTTCTCATAACAAACAAGTGGGACAGGAAACAAAGGAGACATACATGTTTCAGGCAAACAGAATATGCACATACATGATACCCTTTGGAACACAGAGCAGCAGAAGCGTGACATATTGACTAAATTTCAAACAAGTATTCATTTTATTTTATTTTTAAAAAGTATAGTTATTTTTGTGCAAATGCCAAAAGGAGTTGTGCGCAAATGATCGTGCATCACAACCAAAATAAAAGAACTAAGCAGTTACATTTTTTGTTTATGTTTTCTTCTGTTAACATAATAAATGATTGGCAAAAAACAGACATAATTTTTTCCTTATGGAAATATGCCCCATTGTGTGTTAACTTGTAAAGAATGTCAAAAAAAAAAAAAAAATCATGTAACTAAACTACCAATCTAATAATTTCTAAAAAAATTCAAAGAACAGAGAAATGGGGAGGCGGGTGCAGCAATTCAAACAAAAAAACGATAACAATAGACTACATATTACAACAGCTAAAGCTTCATGCTAGTTCTCAAAGTAAGAGTAAACCTCCTCAGTTGGAGTTTCCTCAAATTTGTCATCAACAATCATCGCAGGCCTTTCGTCCCTCTTTTCCCCAGGTCTAAGCATCCATTCTAATCCCATCTCTTTTCTCACAATTTCCTTCTCTTTCAAGGAACCAGTTCCCGCACCACTATCTGCAAAATTCGAAACAACTAAAACATATTAATCCACTGATCATAAACAATGTCATAACATTCAAACAATAAAACAACATAGAATTCAGCCAAAGCAAAAGGCAGCATAGAATACATACCAGACAAGTCGTCTCGAGCCCCACTTCCCTTGCTCTTTCTCCTTCCATCATCCCCCGGCCTATCGCCCTTACTTCTCTTTCTCTTATCCCGACCCTTCTTCGCTTCTTCGTCGGAACTGCCCTCACTTTCACCCGAAGAATACTCCTCCGAAGAGTACCACTTCTTCTTCTTGCTAATTCTCTCGAGTTCATCATCATCTGAACTACTGTACCTCCTAGAACTCTTCTTCCCTTTCTTCCTATGTTTTTCCTTTCTACTACTAGATTTTCCCCTCTCTTTTATAGAATCATCCGAATCACTATCCTTTGCCTAACACGCAAAACACAAATTCGAAAGACAATAAGCCAAAGTTTAACAAAAAAACAAAACACGCAGTTCCTTAAAAACTAAAAAATTAAACAAAAACGAGAAAAAAGAAGAAGTAACGGGAATTACTTTGTCAAGCTTTTCACGGGGAACGAATTTGAGCCCTGCAAGCATCGTGCTACAAACAAACAAAAAATTCAACAGAGGTATATACAAAAACAAAAATTGAATCGTCCTGCGAATAATAAAAATCAAGATTTTATACAAAAAATAAAAACCCAACAAAGAGAAGGATGACTTACACACGTAGAGAGAACTCGGTGAAGAGACCGACCGAGAGAGAGAGAGAGAGAGAGAGAGATTCGGGTTTTTTTTTTTCCCCTAAAGAATTTCGAAACCGACCCGAATATTCTCAGACCCGCCCAAAATGGTGGGTCGGGTCCCTGCTCAGCCCGACTCACTTCATACAAGACTTTTCAATAAATATAAAGTTTCAAGGATTTTTTTTTTTATAATTATAATCTATGGGATTAAAGCAACTAGTGAAGTAAGTAATATGCATAGAATTTGACTTTCGAGTATAAGATATGCTTTAATTCATTAAATTTCAAAAAATGTAATATAATAGGATTTTATCTAGTAAAGACTTGAGTCTAATTTATAACATCCTTTTATTTTATGTTCTCTAGTGTTATTACTTGTGAAACCTTGGGTTTGAAATATATTCAGTGACTTGTTTTTTAGACTTAATTTTAATTAGGAATTTTGGCATGACTATTTTTTTAATTTACATATTTATTTTATAATTTCTCAAACTTATTTTTATGTTTATTTAATTCTTTTTTAGTTTACCTTACATTTGACCTAATGACTTGACTCTTAGACCAAGTTAACATCCAATCTGTGTTTAATAACCATGCTCAATATTCCACCCAAAGGAATCAATACCATACGGGAATCAACAATAGCACAATATAAACCATACCGACTATTTAAATAGGAATTGATTTTTAGTAACTCCAACCCAAAGTCTCAACAATTTTACCGGTTAATTCTTAAAAAAAGACGGTTTTATTAGTTTGAGTTAATTAAAACCCACTTTGTTATATTACTCTAGCTGTCTATCACACAGCAACACGTTTGCTGGGTAGTTGTTAGGCTCCTATGCTCCATATTCCCTGTCAACTGCCTCGGAAAGTCAAGGAAAAAAGAAAGGTGAGAAAGAACAACAAAAAAATCTCCATGAATTAGAGAATTAAGCAGCCCACCACTAGATAGTTTTGGTCCCAACTCGCAATAATTACATATGAGTGGGTCTATTTATTTAAGATAAGAGCCAGTAGGTCCTAAAATAAAAAATCGTTTTCAACTCTCTCATAATGCTGCCATTTTTTTTCTTCTAGGCAGCGATGGGTTAGGTAATTGGTACACAGCCCAGTTGCTTATATTTATTCTGGTCTACTAAAGCTTTACAACAATCACACCCACTTCATAGTCCAGAAATATTTTATGTTCTCTAGTGTTATTACTTGTGAAACCTTGGGTTTGAAATATACTTGGTGACTTGTTTTTTAGACTTAATTTTAATTAGGAATTTTTGCATGATAATTTTTTTAATTTACATATTTAATTTATAATTTCTCAAACTTATTTTTATGTTTATTTAATTTTTTTTAGTTTACTTACATCTGACCTAATGACTTGACTCTTAGACCAAGTTAACATCCAGTCTATGTTTAATAACTATGCTCAATATTCCACCCAAAGGAATCAATACCATACGGGAATCAATAATAGCACAATATAAACCATACTGACTATTTAAATAGGAACTGATACTATTCTAAAACGTGCTAAATAAGTTACCAGTATGTGTGTGTGTGTACTGGTAACTCCGAAACAATACACAAATATCAAAATATTTTGCTTACGAGACAAAACCAAAACAACTTTAAGTACAATATTGAATACTTTAATTCCTTCTCTATTGCAAATTCTACCATAAATTTATTAATAGGATGTATGATCTATCATTTATGTGAGAAAAATATTGAATAACCATATCCTTTTAGCTAAAGAAAGTATTTTAAAAAAAATTAAAAAAACACAAATTCCATGTGGTTTCCCCTCTTAGGTTTTGAGTGTAACATTTATTCATGTGACATTGTCTTATGTGTAGATCATTAATTGTGTAACACTTAATTAGACCTAGCAAATAAGTTTATTAGATTTGAGTCATAAATGAGTTTTGGCCTAAATTGAGTCAACCATGTGGTTCAAGTTGATTTGAATATTTCACATGAAATAATAATAATATATATGATGATGATGATGATCATATTGTTTTTATTATTATTCATTTCTAGAAGTGGAGGCTAAGGCATTTGAAGTAGGGCTGGAGTTTGCACGTGATATGGGTGTCCAAGACTTCATCTTTGAAGGTGATTCTCTGGTGGTTTACAATGCACTCTGTGGTTTCTCTACACCACCATCCATGATAGCATCTGTTGTGAGGGGTATTCTGATGTCTTGTGGGCCTTTAGATAGAATAGATTTTTCCCATGTCAAAAGGCAAGGTAATAGACCTGTACACTTGTTAACAAAGCACGCATTAGGCATTGTGGATTATTTGACTTGGATGGAAGAGACCCCTTGCTTTCTAGAGCAAGCTCTTCTCCTTGATGTATCTTTTATCTAATTTTTCTTAATAAAAGTTTTAGTCTTCCCATCAGAAAAAAGAAAAAAAGAAAAAAAAAAAAACAAATAGCAACTATTCAAAAATAAAATTCTTAAGTTTACATAATTCATAGTCATAAATCATATCATCGCCACAAAAGAATGAAAAAGACTGTTAAATTTTACGGACGATATCAAGTTATCAAACTCCTTTGGTGCATCTATTACATATAAAATAATAATAAATTTAAATTACCTAGAAAGATAACGAAATCCTCTCTCAAAAAAAAAAAAGAAAAAAAAAAAAGAAAGAAAGAAAGATAACTAAATCATAAAATTTTAAGAATATAATATAAAATATTAGGTAAAGAAAAATAAGTAAATCTTTCAAATGAATTTTACCTCAGTCTACTCAATGTTAGTAGTAGATCCATCAATGAAAATATTCGTACTTGAGAATTGCATCGCAAGTTGGCAAGTAAATTTTAGTCAATATTTTCATTTCAATGCAATATTTTAATATAATTTTAGCATACAATGAAATTGGGTCAATAAAGAATTAAAATTTTATAACTATTATTCTATAAATGAATTAAATATTACCTTCAAATCTATATAACCAACTTTGAGTGCAAATCAATGTTTACCAATTCTCAAGCAAAAGATAAGATCAATACTAAATAAGAATTTATGGGTTTGTTTAGATACCATTTTTTTTGCTGGAAACTGAATTGCTGAAAACACTATAGCAAGATATTTTTTAAAGTTGAAAACACTGTGTATAACACTTGCTGCGTTTTTCTGTGGGTGGCTGGTCCATGAACAGTGCGTGGGACCCAAACTCCAAAACGCCAAACGCAGCTAACGCCCAATCCAATCGCACACTACCTCTTGTGCTAAAAGTTAATTCACAAGCAACCACAATTATAGGAATGCCCAAGAGATCATGTGCCATTAAAGAGAGTTCAAAAAATTGATTGTAATTCTTTTTCCACCAAAAGAAATCATATAATTTTGGTTATTACCTGCAAATAAATAAAGCTTCATTTTTTAAAACGGGTCAAGTTGGATGGAACGTTTTTCCTACACAACCAAAAAAATAATAATAAAGGAATAACCTTAATGTGGTTCCAACTTGGGACAAAGGGATGAGACAATTTTTTTTTAAGAGATTTTTTTTAACCTAGGTATAGTTTTTTAGGTGGGATGAGACAAAGCTTGGGAATAGGTTTTTAGGTATTTTCTTTTAGAGCCTGTATGGTCATTGGATGTGAACATATTTTTGGCCTCGAGATGGACCATGGTGTAAAATTGTTTAGGCAGGGGTTTCTTTTTCACTTTTTCGTTTTCTGTTTTCAGGGAAAAAAAATTAATTAACATTTCACTATGCAATACGGTTTTTTGAAAATAGGTCTAAGGGTGTTTTGTGTGTTGAGATTTAGTTTTTAAAGTTATTGGTCATTGTAGGGGCCTTTTCGTTGTGTGTTGGGCTGGGCTGCCTTCCACGGTAGTAGGCCCGAGTATTCTGAGTAAGAGAGTTGAGACCGGTCTAACTGCAACTTAATTTGGTCCGGCTTGTGTGCAAACGTTGAGTCCAAGTCTGAGGGAAGACGCAGCAAAGTGGGCTTATCCTTTGTTTCTGCCGCAGAAGACTTTTCTCCAGTTTTTGCCACAGGATTGACGTTTCTGCCGTAGAAGGAACTTTTCTCCGATTTTTGCCACAAGTTTGACTTTTCTGCTGTGCAGCAAAACTTTCTGCTATGCAATGAAGCTGTCTCGCTGTGCAATAAAGCTTTTTGTTGTGCAGTAAAGTTTCCTGCCGTAAAGCCTTCTGCTGTGCAATAGAGTTATCTGTTGTACATTAAAGCTTTCTACTGTGCTTTAAAGCTTTCTGCCGTGTGAATGACTACTCTTCATTTTTACTGCATAAATACTTTTCCACTTCCTGCACATAAACAAATCTAAAGCCCAAAGAAAATACCCACCAAACAAAAGTTAGTTTAAATGGGTTAGCATATTCTCAAACATGTACACATATTCCTAAATAAAGATATATGTATATATATACTTATGGCAGGATAATGATTAGTTTGTGTCAAAAGTAAAACACGTAATAACAAATGAAGAAGAAAACTTCGGCAGGAAATGTTTAGCTTGTATAATAGCGTAAGGTAGTGGGCTTGGATTGGAATATTGGGCTGCTTCCTACCGTACTAGGCCCGAGTTATTTCTGAGTAAAGGAGTCAGGACCGGCCCAATTGGAACACACCTTGGCCCGGCTTGTGCGCAAACCACACCACGTTTGCTAAAGTCTGTTTATAAGCTCACAGCAGGCAGAGTCACTGTTAAGAGGTTATGGCAGGCAGATATAATATAGATAATGTAAAGAAAGTACAGTCACTATTCCTGCCACAATAAGTAAGGTAAATGACTTAAAAGGCCTCACGTTCAAAGAATAAAACTTAACCAAGGGGGTAGAACGGGGTTAGTAAAATCAAAGGAATGGGTCTACCACACTAATTATTACTACGGGACTCTAACCAGGGAAGAGAAAACTGCTCCTTCAACGCAAATAACTTCAGAACAGAAATTAGTTGCTTTGAGAGGTCAGCCCTAAATGGTGTGTGCCCGAGTATAAACCGTTGCCTCTAATAGAGGGCAAGGCTATTGAGGGAGAGAGGGGGTTGACCCATTTGGGTGCATGTCTGCCATAAAAACACTTTGTTTTTTCTTTCTTCTTTCTTCTTTCTTCTTTCTTCTCTGTTCTTTTGTTTATCTTTTCTCTCTTTTTCTTTCTTTCAATTCTTTTTCTCCTCTTCCTCTTCTTTTTTTCCTTTTTTCTTTTTCTCCTCTTTCGTACATAGCCACGGGTCTCTTATATAAAGCTTGTTGTGACCGATTTTACTGTTCTAGCCCCTTAATGGCCCTTGTCTGATATGTGAGCCTTTTGCCGACCACTTACCGAGTCAATGGTTCTGACTACCACCATTGACCTGTGGATTTCAGACAACGAAGGTTCCTTTTCTACTCGTCCAGTGTGTACCCTCACCCTTTCAGTCTATCATGGCATGCACCCAGTGGTTCTTACCCACCCTTGCCTTTTTTGGGTGGTATGTCATCCCAGCAAGACTGTGCCCACCGAAAGAGCCTGAGCAAGAAACACAAGAATGGGTTTCCACTCCTCTCCCCACCGCCAGACCATGCCCTCACCCATGACCTCACATTTTCCTATAGTGGCTGGGTATAGGTTGGTGATGCTTGGGTCGTACGCGTGCTTTACCTTCTTGTTGTTTCATACGTTTGCCGAGATCTGAGAATGGGTGCGCATATCCTACCGTGCGCTTTTTGGCTTCTTTTGGTGTGGGTTGCATCTCCGACAGGCCAATGTTTATGACTTGTCCCTTTTTTGGGGGGTTGGGCCTTGTTGGATCACCGGGCCTCCCTCTAGTTTGGGTGTTTGCTTCGTGGCTTGGCATTTCCTGCCATACCAGATTGTTGTTTTTGCTGTTTAACTTAATCCTGCTGGGCCCTTTTGGGTACAGATTTGCAAAAATGGGCATAAACATTCATTAAAATAATATACTATATTTTTTTTTCTTTAAACATCTCTCTCTCTCTCTCAATTGAGAGCCACCACGACTCTCTCCTTCCTCTTTGTGTTTAAGAGCAAGATCTTTGCATATTGTCCTCCATATTGCTAGTTGTTTTTCTCTTAATAATTTGAAGACTAAAAGCCATACATTTCCCAATTTTCTTTTCAGACAATTTACGCTCAGTTGTAGTATCTGATAAGTTCTATGAGATCAGTGGGCTGAAAAGTCTTCGAATGCTGCTGATCTTGAAGGCCACGTCCTGAAAACACCAAATTCAATCAGAGAAAGACCGGTGGAGGCCGGTCTAGGGTCCTCCGATGGTAAAGTTAGTGATTTAGAGTAGGAAGAAGAAACTTCAAAGACTTCAACAATTTCTTATCTGGAATTCTAAAAGAGAGAAAAAAAGTCCTCCGATACCTCTGCGTAGAAGGGTCTTTATATAGTGCTGGGAATCGGTTATTTCTTTAATCGTCGCAGAGCTTGGAGGATTCAGAGGGTAACTTCCATAACTGCCATGGGAGTCACCTCATCGGGATTTGTGTTGAGATCCAAACAGTATGACTCTTCAGCATGATTTTTGGTTGGAAGTGTTGAACCTTGTTCGTCCTTCTTTAATGACGGACGAGGTTCATTGCTTCCTCGTCCTCCCCTGGACGAGTGAATGGCAGATGAAGCAGACGGTCAAGGACGAGTGTACCAACCACTCGTCCATCGCTTTGTACATGCTATGGACGGCACTATGGACGAGTAATTGGCTTGGTGTTTTTCTTGCACCATCAGTTGCCCCCTTGTCCATGTGTCGTCCAAGGGAAATACAGTAATTTTCTCCTCAGGATGGACGAGATTTCTTAAGAGTAAAGATGCCACGTGTCGGTATCTCATTGGCGACAAGTCTCGTCGATTCAGTTTTTCGAGGTAGGTGCCACGTGTCAGCCTCTGGTTGGTTCTGTCGGTTCAGATGCTGAAGTTTATTCCTTATAAATAGTGGAATACCTCCGTTACCCTCCCTCATTTTCGAAATTTCTTTCCTTGTCCCTCTTCGTCCTAGAACTTCGTCTAGAAGCTTCTCGCGTCCATAGCTGTCATTCGTCCTAGATCCAGGTATTCTTCTTCCTTTCGTCCTTAGTTTTTCTATTAAGATGGCTGATGTTGTACTTTCCTCGTCTAGTGATAGTGTAGATAAGGCCATAGACGAGTATAATGACGAGACTAGCTACAGTTCTAGTAGTAGTGATAGTAGTGGGGGGAACACCACGGACGAGGAGTATATTTCTGGCGTCCCTGGGCTTCCTATAGAGGTTGTACAGGAGCAGCTTAGGAAGGCCTCAGGGTCTCAAGCTGGTACCTCGTCCACTGCCCCTCCTTCTGGTCCTTTGGACGAGGAGGAGGTGACTGTTTATAGTTGTGCCATAGATATCCCTTCTAGGACGGACGAGCAAAGACTTAAAAATCTTAGGGAGTGGTACCAAATTCCAGACGAGTTTAACCCTAGGTTGCCCGTCCGAGGAGAATGGTGTTGCAACCCTCACTTTGGGATAGGTGTCTATGAGGCTTACCTTTTAGGGGGTTTAAGGTTTCCTTTAAACGCCTTCACTAGAGAGTTGTTGATTAGGTTAGGTTTAGGAATATGTCAATTCAACCCAAATGCATGGAGATTAATCATCTCGATGCAAATTTTGTGGGGTGAAGTATTTGGAGGGGACCGTCCTCTCACTGTGGACGAGTTCCTCTATTGTTACAAGCCTTCAGAGATACACCAGTCCCCTGGCTTTCATCAATTCACAGCCAGGGGTAGAGATTGTAGATTAATCAAGTCCCTGGCCTCGTCTGACAGAAGATGGAAGACGGAATTCTTCTTCGTCTCCGGCTTCTGGGCTGGAAATCCTGTAGACGTTGGCCGGGACACGTTTGGTCGTTATACCGGGGACCTAGGAAACCTTCGTCCTGAGGGTAAGTTGCTCCCCTTTTTCTTTTGATTTCCCTTTCTTTTTCAGCATTAATGATTAATTAACTAAAAATTTGTTAACTTGTCTTGCTTCAGCTGTTAAAAGACCGTCCTTAAGCAAATTCCACCGTGACCGCGTCCACAGGGCTCGTCTACACGCGGATAGGGACTTCCATTCTTTGGTTTCGCTTAGACGACTTTCTAAGTGGAATTTGGGCCCCGACCCATCTGACGTAGCAATTGCACACGAAGTCACAGTAAGAAGAAGTAAGTCCCAAGTTTTAATCGTCCATGCACATCGTTTACTTTATTTCAACTTAAAGTATTCTTACATAGTTTTTTTTTTTTTTTTTTTTTTTTTTTTTTTAGGAATGGCAACAATGAAAGGGAACAAGGGGAAGGACGTGGCTGCTGAGGGGGATCGTCCTGAGCATGAAACTCAATCTCGTCCTGTGACTGGGGAGAAAAGGAAGGCGCTGTCAAAGGGCCTAGATTTGGGAAATCTCCCTAGTCGAAGAGGCAAAAAGTCCAAGTCCAGCTCATCCCAGGTAGTTAAGCCTACCCTTCCCTCGTCCCAGCAGTCTGTGCCAGTGTTTGACATGGACTCGTCTGTCCCAACTGAGAGCACTCCGTCCCAGTCCACTCCGTGTAAGTCTACTCCGTCCAAGACTGTATCAACCCCGTCTCAGCCTTCCAAAATGGTCCCTTCGAACATTATTGAAAACGAGGACCTGGCTTGGGAACGCTTCAAGAAGGTTATCACCGACGAGGATATAAACGTTTGCTATGATATGTCCCTTAAGGAATTTGAACACTCTGGTGTTCACGACCTTTTCAAGGTAATACCTATACCTCGTCTTGAGCAAATATTTCCATCTTCTTTCTTTGTATCTCTTTTTGATTTTTATTCGTGGCTGTGTTTTTCCTCTCTTCTTTTTTTTTGTAGGGCATGTCAAAGTTTATAGCAGCGTCAAGGCAGGCTACGGGGTTGGACAAGACGAGGATCCAGTTGGAGACGAAGAACCTAGAGTTGAAAGCTGAAGCGAAACAATGGGCTGAAGTGGCTGTCAAGACCACGGACGAGGTGAAGGAGTTGAAGGCTTTGGTTGAGGAGCTGAAGACTAGCGCTGCGGAGAAGGACGCTCGTCTTGAGGTCCTGAAGAAAAAGATTGATGAATATGGGACTCTTCTCTCCAAAGCAAAGGAAGATGCAGTGGTTGAGTTTAAAGCGTCTAAGCAATACACAGACGCTTTGGATACCAACTATGCAGCAGGGTTTGAAGACTTCAGGATGGATGCTGTCGAGAAGTTCCCTGATGTGGACTTCAGCTCCATCGTCCTCAACTTGAACCCTGCCACCACTAGCTCTCTCCTTGGTCTAGACTCTGAGGACGCCAACATAGAGGACGATGCCACGACCCAGCCTCAGGACGCTCCCAACGTTGCCCCTCCTACTTAAGAATTTTTTCTTCTTGTATTTTTGTTTGGTCTATTTTGAGACCTTTTTTATGTAAATTCAGTACATTTATTTCGTCCAGGGTTTTAGGACGAGGTTTCAAACATCATCAGTTTAATTAGCAAGGGTTTTTGGATGTAGGATATCCAACCTTGGCTTAATGAATGTCACTTTATTTTTGTAGATGTATGGACGAGTTTTATTTTATTTTTCTGTTGACTTCGTCCATATTCTTCATATATTTGTTTACCATTTCTATTGAAACTTGAGTGTAATTCGTTTGTGAAACGGTAACAATCATTATTACTCGTCCAAGGACTTGTTGAGAAATGGTTAAGTGTTTCTCGTCCATGGGCTTGATTTTTATGCTTATGTTGATGAAGTCAAGGCCTTATATTTTACTCGTCCATGGACTGGATTGTTTTAATAAAGGCCTTAACAAGATTGAAAAACATAGCTGTATTTTTCTTCGTCCATGGCTTAACATGCACTCGTCTATGCACCTTCTCGTCCATGGTACAATTAAGTATCATGTCTTTCCATGCTCATCCTATGGACGAGAATGCCTTGGACTTTCACAACTTGCTCTTTATAAGCATTAGCCTTACCTCGTCCTTCAGTTTGGACGACTATGGCTTCGCTTTCTAGGAAAGCTTGAGATGACATTTCCGCGTCCAGAGAATTTTCTCATCTTGAGCTTTTAAGCTCTTTTTTCCAGGAGTCAATATGAACAAAAATCGATGGAAAACATAAATTTACACAACATTATGTACATTCCACAAACATAGTTCATAACATAGATATTGTTCATAGACGAGGCATGCACTTTAGAGGCTAATGCCTTTATTAGAACAAATACAAACCAAACCATAATTTCGTCCATGCGTTTATCATAACAAAACCACACTGAAAACATATAAATAAACAAGTTTTTATGTCATCCCTGGCTCATCCAGAGTCATGTTCCTCTAAGCTGGCAATTTATTGATAGTATCTCCTCAAGTGCTCCACATTCCAAGGATGCTCCAGCTTCCTTCCATCAAGGGCTTCCAAATAATAGGATCCCTGTCTTTTGAAGTTTATGACTCTGTAGGGGCCTTCCCAGTTAGGTCCCAACTTCCCATGAGCTGGGTTCTTTGTTGCTAAGGAAACCCGTTTCAGGACGAGGTCCCCTATGTTGAATCGCCTTGGCTTTACCATTGCGTCATATTGCCTGGCCATCAGGTTTTTATACCTCGCCATCCTTTGTTCAGCGTCCGTCCTCACCTCGTCTATTAAATCGAGGTTCACACGAAGTTGCTCCTCATTAGCTTCATCCTGATAGGTTGTGACCCTGTGACTGGCCATGTGCACTTCCGCAGGTATGACTGCTTCAGTTCCATAGGCTAGTTTAAAAGGAGTCTCCCCTGTGGGGGTTCTGGCTGTGGTCCTATACGCCCATAAAACACCTGGTAGCTCATCTGGCCATACTCCCTTCGCCCCCTCAAGCCGAGTCTTGATTATCTTTAACAAGGATCGGTTTGCAACTTCCGCCTGTCCGTTAGCTTGTGGGTGGGCTGGCGAGGAGTAATGATTTTGAATTCCAAAGTGTAGGCAAAAATCTTTGAACAATGCATTGTCAAATTGTCGTCCATTATCAGATATTAGCACCCTGGGCACCCCAAACCTACACACAATGTTCTTCCATACGAAGTTTTTGACATTTTGTTGTGTGATGTTAGCCAAGGGTTCTGCTTCTACCCACTTGGTAAAATAGTCAATTCCAACAACGAGAAACTTCATTTGCCGTATACCCAGTGGAAAAGGACCCAGAATGTCAAGTCCCCACTGTTGCTAAATCTTTGGCATTGGTCGCACACCTTGACGTAGGCCTTAGCGTCAGCTTGCATGCTTGGCCAATAATATCCTGCACGGACGATTTTATGGACGAGCGACCTTGCTCCTGAGTGATTGCCACACTCTCCCTCATGAATTTCCCTTATTATGTAGTTCGCTTCGTCCGGGGCCAAACACCTGAGATAAGGCTGGGAAAAGCCTCTTTTATAAAGAATCTCGTTCATAAGAACGTACCTGGCCGCTCTTACCCTTAGCTTTCTTGCTTCGTCCTTCTCCTCTGGGAGTCGTCCGTCTTTTAGGTACGACACAATTGGAGTCATCCAATTTGCTCTGTTCTCCACCTGTTGTACTTCCGGGATGTCTATACTCGGCATATACTGAATTTCATCAAGTCCATCTACGGCTTCACTCGTCGAGGCTTCTTTTGCCAAGGCATCAGCTTCCATGTTCTCCTCCCGTGGGATTTGAACGAAATTAACTTCCTCAAACCTTTTTATAAGGCGCATCGCTCTGGCTAGATACTTTCTCATTCGCTCTTCCTTGGCTTCAAACATGCCACTCACTTGGCCTATGATTAACTGAGAATCTCCCAGGACGAGGAGCGACTTCGCTTCTACGGACTTGGCCAATTCCATGCCTTTGAGGAGAGCTTCATACTCAGCTTCATTATTAGTTGTTTGGTACTGCAGACGGACTCTGTGTTTTAGCTTATCCCCCTCTGGAGATTGTAAAACCACACCTACTCCTCCTGTGTGCTGTGTGGACGAACCATCCACATAGACAACCCACTTAGCACTTTCCTTTTCGCCCCCTTCGTCACCGACTGAGGTAAATTCCGCGATGAAATCTGCTAGAGCTTGAGCTTTTATGGCGTGCCTAGGCTGATATTTTATATCAAATTCACTGAGCTCGACGGCCCATTGGATCAGACGTCCTGCAGCCTCCAATTTGTTCATTGCCTTCTTAAGTGGGTGGTCTGTCATAACATTGATGACATGAGCTTGAAAATAGTGCCTTAGTTTCCTGGAGGCTGTTATCAATGCAAAAGCTAATTTCTCCATTAGGGGATATCGTCCTTCCGCTCCCCTCAGTGCCTTGCTGGTATAATACACAGGTCTTTGTACCTTATCTTCTTCCCTCACTAATGCTGAACTCACTGCGTGTGGAGTAACTGCCAAGTATAAATACAACTCTTCTCCTTGCACAGACGGGCTCAACAAAGGAGCCTTTACAAGATATGTTTTCAAATCTTCAAAAGCTCTCTGACATTCGTCGGTCCATTCAAATGCTTTTTTAAGAACCTTGAAAAATGGCAAGCATTTATCAGTCGCCTTAGAGACAAACCTGTTGAGGGCGGCGACTCGTCCGTTGAGGGACTGGACTTCCTTAACATTGCTTGGGGGCTTCATATTCAGAATTGCTTGAATTTTGTCAGGGTTTGCTTCGATTCCCCTGTGGGAGACCATAAATCCTAAGAATTTCCCCGATGACACTCCAAAAGCACATTTGCTAGGGTTCAATTTCATGTGATACTGCCTCAGTGTGTCGAACGTTTCCCTCAAGTCGTCCAGGTGCCTATTCTCGTCCTGAGTTTTTACCAACATATCGTCTATATAGACTTCCATATTCCGCCTGATCTGTGGACGAAACATATGATTGACTAGCCGTTGGTACGTTGCACCAGCATTTTTCAAACCGAAAGGCATTACTTCATAACAAAATAATCCCTGACTGGTGACAAAGGAGGTCCTCTCTTGGTCCGCTTCATCCATCCTGGTCTGATTATATCCAGAGAATGCATCCAGGAAACTGAGCAACTTACGGCCCGCAGTAGAATCTACCAGCTGATCAATGCGTGGTAACGGGTAACTATCCTTGGGACAAGCTTTGTTCAGGTCGGTGAAATCAACGCACATTCTCCACTTGCCGTTCGCCTTCTTGACCATGACCACGTTGGCCAACCATTCAGGATAGTATACCTCACGAATGAACTTCGCGGTAATCAGCTTCTGAACCTCCTCCTTAACAGCATTGTCTCTCTCTGGGGCAAATACCCTCTTCTTTTGTCGGACTGGTTTGGAGGAAGGGCATACACTCAGACGGTGGGTAATAACATTAGGATCTATGCCCGGCATGTCTTCGTGGCTCCATGCAAACACGTCTCTGTTTTTCTTTAGAAAGCAAATGAGATTTTTCTTGATCTTTGCTTCCAGATCTGCCCCAACCCTGGTACACCTCTCAGGGTTTTCATCGTCTAAAGGAATATCTTCCAACGCTTCAATGGGTTCTGCCACAACTTTCTTTTCTTCGATATTCATTGTCTGAAATTGCTCGTCCGCAGCCAACATGGCTAGATAACATTCTCTTGCTGCTAGTTGGTCCCCCTGTACTTGGCCTACCCCATGTTCGGTCGGGAACTTGACTGACAGGTGGTAAGTAGATGTAACTGCCTTCCACCTATTTAAGGTTGGCCTCCCAATTATTGCATTATAAGAGGACGCACAATCAACTACGAGGAAGTTCACCTCCTTGGTAACTTGCTGCGGATATGCCCCCACTGTCACTGGTAGTGAAATATTACCCACAGGTTGCACCTTCATTCCACCGAAACCGACTAGGGGGGAGTTTACTGGCCGGAGCAAGTCTCGTCCTAACCTCATCTGCTGAAAAGCTGGATAGTACAAGATATCAGCAGAACTCCCATTGTCTATCAGCACCCTTCTAGTCTTGTAGTCCGCGATAAGGAGGGTGATGACAATAGCATCGTCATGAGGGTGATGGACTCTCCCCGCATCCTCGTCCGTGAAGGTGATCGCTTGTTCGTCCGTAGTCCCTGCGTTCGATGATCGTCCAGAGAGCTGAACGCTCTGCATTGCTTTCAAGTATGCTTTTTTTGATTTAGACGACTGTCCGGCTGAACTTCCCCCCAGAATGATTCTTATTTCTCCGAGCGGTGGCCGTGACGATTCTTCTACCTTGGCTTTCAATTTCTCGTCCTTATGGTCTCGTCCAACGAAATTTCTCAGCTTCCCTTGCCTAATAAGATTCTCTATCTGCTGCTTCAAATCAAAGCACTCGTCCGTATCATGGCCATGGTCTCTATGGAAGCGACAATACTTATTCCTGTTGCGCTTGTTGGGATCTCCCTTCAGTTTCTCCGGCCACTTCAAGGAAGGCTCGTCCTTGATTTGCATAAGGACTTGCTCGAGCGGCACATTCAAAGGGGTGTATTGTTGATTCCGCGCTGAAGGACCTGCCTTCCTCTCTCGGTCTTTCCTATCTTCTGTTCGACCCTTCTTAGGACGAGGACCTTGTTCTGACTGACGCATTGGGTTGGCTTCTACTCGTTCAAGTCTTTTCCTCTTCTTGGCTATGATAGCGTCCTCCGCATTCATAAAGTTCTGGGCTGAATGGACTAATTCAGCCATGGTTTGAGGCGCCTGTTCGTATAACTTGTGGATAAACAAATCAGAGTGAACCCCATTATGGAATGCTGCGAGGAGGAGCTTATCATCCACCTCGTCCACTGCCAAGGCGTCCCTGTTGAACCGCGTGATGAATGACCGCAGACTTTCTTTCTCTCCTTGCTCTATGGTCAGCAAGCTAGATGAAGAACGTTTGTGCCTCTACCCTCCAATAAAATTGTTAACGAACAACTTGCTTAGCTCCTCGAAGGACGTCACCGAGTTGGGGGGTATTTTGCTGAACCATACCCGCGCGGGCCCTTTGAGGGTAGTGGGGAAGGCTCTACACATTATCTCATCAGGAACCCCCTGAAGGTGCATGGTAGTCTTGAAAGTGGCGATATGGTCAAAAGGGTCTCGCGTTCCATCATACGAATCCAAGGAAGGCATTTTGAATTTCGGAGGTAAGGGATGACCATTGATAGAGGCTGTGAAGGGTGAGTCAGTTCGGTGAACCAGGTCTTCTACAGGATTGGTTCTCCTCATGTTCTCCCTCATCTCGTCCATGACTTTCCTCATTTGATCCATCTCCTTTTCCAAATGTGGTACCCTTGTAGGAATGGTATCCCTAGATTGGCTCTCCGGATCTGCACGTCTTCCATCCCCTTGACTTTGTCCAAGGTCTTCTCCATAGGCCTCATATTGTTGCCTTTTAAAGGTAATCTCTCTCCTCAATTCCTGGTTCTGGCGAGTCAACTCTGCCATAGCGGTGGCCATTGCTTGGACGTGTTGGGTAGAAGGGGGTTGCATGGCTGGTGCAGATTGTTGAGGGCGATGAGGATTGCTGGAAGCGTCTCTACTCTCTTGAGGGCCCAGGCTGGTAGCCCTTGATCTGGTCCGAACCATTCCAGCCCTTTGTCGGAGAAAGAAAACACGGAATTCAATAAATGGAGTCCAAACGTGAAATAATTCTTTCCCACAGACGGCGCCAACTGATAAGTTCTATGAGATCAGTGGGCTGAAAAGTCTTCGAATGCTGCTGATCTTGAAGGCCACGTCCTGAAAACACCAAATTCAATCAGAGAAAGACCGGTGGAGGCCGGTCTAGGGTCCTCCGATGGTAAAGTTAGTGATTTAGAGTAGGAAGAAGAAACTTCAAAGACTTCAACAATTTCTTATCTGGAATTCTAAAAGAGAGAAAAAAAGTCCTTCGATACCTCTACGTAGAAGGGTCTTTATATAGTGCTGGGAATCGGTTATTTCTTTAATCGTCGCAGAGCTTGGAGGATTCAGAGGGTAACTTCCATAACTGCCATGGGAGTCACCTCATCGGGATTTGTGTTGAGATCCAAACAGTATGACTCTTCAGCATGATTTTTGGTTGGAAGTGTTGAACCTTGTTCGTCCTTCTTTAATGACGGACGAGGTTCATTGCTTCCTCGTCCTCCCCTGGACGAGTGAATGGCAGATGAAGCAGACGGTCAAGGACGAGTGTACCAACCACTCGTCCATCGCTTTGTACATGCTATGGACGGCACTATGGACGAGTAATTGGCTTGGTGTTTTTCTTGCACCATCAGTATCAACTCATTGGTTCTTCTAAAATACCTTGGAGGATAGAATGCCTCTTTTCTTTTCTTTTTTTTTCCCCAAAATGGACTTAAAATCAAGCTTATAGGCCTCATGCTTATAAACCTCATCTAGTCATCCCTTGGTTCACTACTAAGCAAAAATAAAAACAGGAAAATGAGACTAGATGATATAGAACAGACAGTACATGCCTTCCTGAAACAACAAGGGCGCCGGAAGTCACAATGAAAGATCAAATGGAGGTGCCAGTAGAGGCCATCGGGGCGACAGTGTCGGGATTGCATGAAATTTGGCAGGTTGAAGGGAAACGGCATTCTGATCCAAATTCATGATTATGAGCATCGCCTAAATTTAGGCAAATTCCTTCGTTAAGGCTCCGAAAACTATGTTTTGCTATTTATAGTAATATTTGTTTTTCATTAATAACTTTTAATTTAAAAATCAGAATAAGGTCTCGTCTGATTTAAGACGTCTCTTAGAGACAGTATTTTCAATTTCCACAATTATCTAAATTTTGCTATTTTTGGCAAAAATACTATTTTGCCACATAATTACATGATTAGCGCGGATTATGGTTTTTGGGAGTTTTCATAGCCGCCCTAGGGTTTCTTTTATTATTTAAACATATTGTAACCTTCAGGGAAATCCAATTTTTCAAATTTATAAAATATAGACTTTGTCTATTTCTCTCTAGTGGATTTTAGAACTTTATCATATTGTGGATTCAAGAAACTTTTCATGGATTCGAGGTTTTCATTTAGAAGTTAACGTGTTTAGTTTCTTTTTCTATTTAGAAAGCGACGTGTTTGTTTTCTTGTAGCTTCCGCGACATCACTAGAGCACTCCATTTTTAGTTGCATAGTAGAAGAATGTATACTTATTAAGGAGCCTATTTGCAACTAACTTTGCTAGCAAAAACCAATTGCCTTAAAATGGAGATGATAATAGAGAAAAAGGGAAAGAGTGAACGAGGAGGGACCTCTATTTTTGTCACTTGCCTTAGAAGCATTAAAACGAGATCAGTTTTGATTGTTTTCTTGTCTCACTATGAGCTTTCTACACAATACATTACCTTCTTCTTTTTTTCCTTCCTTTTTTATCTGAATGTTTTTTAATAGGCAAATATATGATTACTTCATGGAACATTCTGAGTTCTGACAAAGTCTATAATTTAGAAGAAACATTCAGACAAAGTACAGACTAAAGGAGAATCAAGAATAATTCATGCTTCCTTTGGGCATATATATCTGAAATGACTCATTGTTAATTGTCATCCAGCAATTTCAAGCTACCTCCTACGCCAGTGACAGAAATGCCCATATTAATTAAAACTCTTTAAAGTTGCATTATCCAATTGGTCCCATAATACATGTGACAAGAAATGGAAAAAGATAGCCTACCAACAGCAATAAATTTCTCAAACCAAAAATAAATGTGAAATGGTGATTGAATTTGAAATAATTAGCCTTTAATCTAAAAGCATTGCACTTCGTAATCATCTATTACTTCGCTCCCAACCTACGCCACTAGTGTTACTTGGTGCACCATCATCAAAACTCAAATCATTTCCGGCAATGAATACTCTGAATATAAGGTGGTCATGTTCGGTCATATCATAATCATGAAGAAATATATGTGTCTAGTAATTTGGCTAAAGTCTAAAAATTGAATAGTGAACTTTGAGTTAAAATGCAAATTGCACCCTTTAAATTTGACTTAAATTCATTTCAATCCTCTAAATTTACTTTTATTTAATTGAGTTTTCTAAATTTCAAATTTATTCAATTCAGACCTTTTGTCCAATTTTGTTAAAAAAATTGCCATTAAAACAACATTATTTTCACATAAAAAATATATATAAAATTAATAAAAATATTTTATAGATTTTTTTTGTAAGACTTTTTTTCTTTTTTTTTTTTCATTAGTTAATTGCATACTTAACAGCATTTAAAAAAAAAATGAAATTAGACAAAATGCCTGAATTAAATAAATTTGAAATTTAAATGACTCAATTGAACAAAAATAAAGTTAGAATACTAAAATAAATTACAGTCAAATTTAAAGGCTACAATTTACATTTTAACCTTAAATTAATGATATTATTATGTATATAATATATTAAAGTTGCAGCATAATCAAAATTCAAATTGATTGCAAATCAACTTCTAATTGTAGTCTAATTTTAAGCCAAGCATTTAGGGTTGTGTCCATTTTAATTTTCTTAATATTAGTGTCAAGTAACACATTCATAATACTCAACACAAAATTCAAGGAAATTACTTCACTCATCTAGATAAGGCCACTTTGGTTGAATGTTTATGTGTGTAACACACAAGTAATTAACTATCTAGTTTGACTTTGAAAAATAAACTAGATAAAGTATAATTATACTTAAAAAATGAATATCTGAAAAGCTGTAAATAAATTAACTTTAAATAAGCTAACTAATAAATTATTAAACCAACGAACCCTATAGAATTTGGGCCTTATGCCATGCACATTGGGATGTAGGATTATAGAAGCTGCAGTCTCAAAAAGATCATAAACTATTAATCTACCTCACATAGGTGCATCAAGCTCTGAATCTGATTAATAATTAGTCAAGCCAATAAAAGTATGATCACTGAATATTAATTAAGTAGGGAAGCTGTCCTGACTCGGACTCCTCATTATATTTTATATCTTTGGAGAGGAACAGCCATTATTATATTGCTTATTATTAGTTGCACAAGTGAAATAAACTTGAAAAATTCCAACCACCATCTTCAGCAATTAGAAAAAAAAATTGACTCCCTAGCCAACCTTTTGCTTATATAAAATAAAATCAGATGCTGAAAGTGAAACCCAGAGGAGGGCAAAGAAATAAAACAAAAAGGATTTAGTAATAGTACGTACAACTCAAATCTTTTATATAATGCACCAACTAGACCGACAACCTATACAGCTTGAATCCATATATATATATATATATATATAACCTGAGTCTGACCTTTCTATTGATGTATGTTATTGTGAATCGTAGGAATCTAGTTAGCTAACATTTGAATTACCTTTCCTGATTATCAATTTGCATAATTACCTAATATGTGAATTGCGTGTTGCACTGAAGTGAGAATGATGACTTAATAAGCAGCTAGTAGTGTACGGGGCAGGAAAAATTCTATTTCGTATGGCATGATACATTGGTAAAATTATTATGGGTACAATTAATGTTCAAATTTCTCGTTTCAAGTTTTTTTAAAAGCTTCTGGATTCGAGTTAGTTCAATGAAAGTCTCTCTTGTCATTGAATAAAAAATCTAGAACTCAAAGTCTTACATTAAAAATCAATTAGTGTGTTAGTTTAATAACGAAAAGCAATCATCATAAAGGGGACATCATAAATTTCAAAGATCATGTAACTTACATCTTAGCTACTATTATCAGTTAGTCCATGTGGTATGGCTTTGCCATTTACCTCAACACAAATGTGTATTTTCACTATAATTTAATTACTTATACAATATACACTTTCTTTGTTTTAATGTTAATATTTTATGAATTTCTTCCATCAATAATTTAGTTACAAACAATTATTTGATATGACTTTTATAATATAGTAACTGTTATGTTCACAGTATTACTCATATTCTTAAAATAAAAATAAATATAATATATCTTATTTAATTATTATGATTAATCTTAACTGAGAAATATCATACAATTTTGATCATCAATCACAGTTTTTTCTACCAAGTTTTATTTTTACTTTTTTGGCAAAACTTGGAAAACAGCAAACAAGAACAAATCTATTGGACGGTTTTATATATGAACAATAGAGAAGCACAAAACTCAGTGTAAATTCTAAAGAACATAGTTTAAAAATTAATAGCTTTTCAATTTTTTCGTTTTGCAAAACTAGCCATTGATGATGATGATGATGATGATGATGATAATAATTGTGAGGACACAGAAATCAAACAGCCCAATCCCACTTAGAATAATGAGGATTGGCGGCTCAACTAGACCCAAATCAATAAATATTTGCAAGAGAGTGAGTTCAACAAAAAGGAGGACTTAGCCCGAGGACAAAAATAGGGGAAGAATGATTACAAAACACAAATTATGTATTTATTTGGCTTGTTACAAGCTTGCCCGAGGAGGCAAGTGATACACAAAATGATACACTGTTCACGCTCTTCTCTCAATGTTCTTGTTCTAACTCCTCTCTTTTCGATATCTGTTTTGTTGGATCCTTTTTATCTGGAAGTTTCCTTCCCTTATATACTTTTTAGCACTTCAAATCTTAACCCCTCATCTCCACCTTCCCAAATTCTCATCATGACACCTACCCCCTTAAGCTTCTGATGAAGGTGGTAGAAGGAGTTGTTTAACTGTGAAATCCACTGTTTAGGTCACTTGCTCATCAATGCATTTGATAAAGCTGTTGCCAACCATTTAATGTAGAGGCAGTAAGCTACTTCTCACTGGAAATTTTCCCTACCCCCATTATTCTCTCTCCACAGCGTGTCCTTCCCAATTGGAGCTCCCAAAAGTCTTTTGTCTCTTCTCCTCCTCTCCTCGGATGGATTCTCTCTTCAGGCTTATGATGCCTCAATAATCACACTAACAACTCAATGATCCCTTCCTCGGTCTTCGGGCCCCCACAATAATAATAACAATAATAATTAAAATAAAATCAACTTAAAAAAAAAAAAAAAAAACCTTTTAATAAAATTTCTCTAGAGCGTGCACTTGTATATGTTCTCGTCCATTGGTGCATGGCAAACCACTGATCATCAAATACAAATGGGGCAATTATTTTTTATTTTGGTTTATTTTTCTAAAATTTCTAAATCAGTAAAGCATGATTAAAAAATTAATAGGAAAAGTGTCTTTTTCCTTTACAAGTTAGTATTAATTATGAATCATGATGCCTCACCAAAAAAAAACAAACACAAATCATGAGGGGTATTCGGTTGGTATACCAATCTTATTTCTAATCAGCTTCAAAGAGTATGAAATTAATAATACCAGTATAATATAATCAAGAGTTCATACAAATTATCAAACCGCATCATTATTGAAACCATATATATAATTAGCTTGAATGCAAAGTATCTTTCGTGACACTTCTCCACCATGAAGTTTCATGATATTGAACTTCCCAGTGAAAAGAACACAACACCTAACATCCCCAAACAGGTTTTCCTACTAGCCCTTGCCTTGATCCTCCTCACAATAATCCCTCTTTGCTTAAACAATGATTCACAGTCACCATTGCCCCCTCCTAAGATCGATACCAACGATTTGAAAAGCATAGAATCTGAGGAGAAATGTGATGTATTTAGTGGAAAATGGGTTCCATTCTCTCAGGGGCCTTATTACACAAATGAAACTTGTGATCTTATCATTGATCAGCAAAACTGCATGAAGTTTGGGAGACCCAATACAGAGTTCTTGAACTGGAGGTGGAAACCAGATGAATGTGAGCTCCCTCTCTTTGATGCTGTTCAGTTTTTGGAGCTTGTCAGAGGGAAATCAATAGCCTTTGTCGGTGACTCTGTAGGAAGGAATCAAATGCAATCATTATTGTGTCTCTTGGTTGGTGTAAGTAGCTCAATTACTCACTCTAGCCAAAATTTCCTTTTGCTTGAAGAATGATTGCATGCTCACAACATAACCTCTATGCTGCATCTTTCAGGTGGTTCATCCTGAGGATATCACTCTCAATTATACATCTGACACAATAAATTTCAAACGCTGGTTTTATGCTGACTACAATTTTACATTAGCAACATTCTGGTCTCCATTCCTGGTTAAAGCCAGTGATGCAGACCCCAGTGGTCATTCCTACAACAGCATCATGAACCTCTACTTAGACAGGGTTGATGAAGCATGGGCAGCCGAGATTACAACATTCGACTATGTAATCTTCTCAGCCGGACAATGGTTCTTTCGACCATTGATGTTCTATGAAAATGATCAGCTTGTTGGGTGCTACAAGTGCCAACAAGAGAACATCACAGACCTCACACAGTACTACGGATACAGGAAGGCGTTTCGAGCTGCTTTTAGAACCATTCTAAGCCTTAAAGATTACAAGGGGGTGACATTTTTGAGGACATTTTCTCCAGCACACTTTGAAAATGGAGACTGGAATAAAGGAGGGAATTGTGTGAGGACAAAGCCCTTTACCAAGGAAGAATTGAGGGTGGATCAATATATTATGGAGATGTACTTGACTCAAATGGAGGAACAAAGAGCTGCAACAAAGGAAGGGAGGAAGAGAGGTTTAGAATTTAGGTTGCTAGATACAACTGAAGCTATGTTGCTGCGGCCAGATGGGCATCCAAACCATTATGGACACTCCCAAGATAAGAATATAACAATAGCCGACTGTGTCCACTGGTGCTTGCCGGGTCCTATTGACACATGGAATGAGTTTTTGCTTTATATGTTGAAGAGGGAAGGTCAGTTAACATTGGGAAGGAAACTACAGAAAAATGATTAGGGAATTTAGAAATATATTGTTATACACGTCACTGTACTATATATTTATTCTTTCCACCACAGTAAGGATGTTATATAATCTACACTTAACATTTATGGGTTCGCATGTACTTGCATATCGTATAAATGACTTTCATCAGAAAAGAGAAAATGTTGTTGGACATAATTTAGATTCTATCTGCTGTGATTATCCCGTTGTTCAAGTCTACTCTCAATTAGTTTATGTAGATGGGTGGAAAAGAAAAGGGAACCACAACAAAGATTCCAGCTAACTCAGAGGTCAGACATGCTTGGATTCACCTGTGGGTAGTTTGCAAAACAAGAATGGTTTACTTACTAGGTCGGAGACCAAGCAGCGGGGTTAATTAGAGGCATCCAATGAGCTAGTCAGTTATCAAGTCAAATTATAGAGTAAAAGGGTGATGGAGTGAATACCTTTCTTTCTAGCTGAGGATATTTACAAGGTTCTTTTAGTGGAGGCTGGTGGGTGCTTCCCCATGCAATCAAGAAGGGATTTTGATAATTCCCCATTCTCTCAAAAAAAATCTACTTTATTTATTTTAACGCACAATTTTACAAAACACTATACATTAATAGCCTAATTTTTACCATCAGCCAAACACTATTTTTTTTTTTAATTAATATCTTTCTCACTTCCTCTTTGCCACGAAACCCAACTAAGTGATAGTACAGTTCACTGTAGCAAGAAGGCAAAAAATTTGTCTTTGGCTCCACCAATGTTGAACACTAAATTGGAGTTTGAGGTGGTAAAATAGCTCACCAATGGTGATGCTCTAAGGGGACTTTATTGATGCCTCCCCATGGTCAGAGATGATTAGCCTTGTCACTTTGCATTAAATGTTGATGAAAGTTAATGATCCTTAATTAATGTTGGGTGTGATGAGGGATGGTATTTCACTATTTTGTTGAAGCTCCTTTATAGGCAAAGTAAGTCGGCCGCCAATTTTCACGTAAGCTTCTCTAAGAGTTCGTTTGGATTAAGGGAGGAGGGAGAGAGAGTATAATAGAATTGACTGAAAATAAACTAATTTTATGCCAACTTTACTCTACTCTCCTTCCCTCCACTTCCATCCAAACAGACCATCCGATATAGATCGCCTCAAATTAGAGGTTTGGCCACTCTTGGCACCTCTGACCAAAACCCATGCTTGGGGAATTGATCAACTAATTGACCTTGAGCTCCACAGAATGCCTTCATCAGATCAATCGAGGGTTGCAGTTTTGGCCCAAGGCTTGCTTGGTTTGGGCCCTCCTAACTTGCTTATGGGCCTACCCATCCTAAGCTTGTGTGATTTTCCCCCTCCAGAAATAATGCATCATAGAGGATGAGGATGAGACATGATAAAATTCCTTTGTAAAATAATGCCTCATCTGACGCCAAAGCAAAGAAACTACTCATGCCTGGATGAGAATTTGAAATTTTTTTTTAAATGTTCAAAATGGTGAAATTTGTGGGATCTCAATCAATTTCAATTTCAATTCTTTGAACAAATCTGTTTAAATTAAGGAATCAGATTGTTGTGATAGTTACAATGATGGTAGTTTGATGAGGGTGACAGTGGTGGTGATGATGGCGGCGACAGTAATGTGGTGGTTGCAGTGGTGGTTTGTCAACAGCAGCTATGATGCTGGTGGTGGCCACAACGATGGTGGTGTTGACTTGAGAGTATACCACCCTTTGAGGTAATTATTTTTTCTGTCCACGGTAATCAGAAACACTGAACTTCACCTTTGAAACATGGAACAATTATTCAAGATTGTCTACCAGCTTCTTTACCATACAAATTTTAGATGGACCAATTTGTAATTAGAACAGAAGACTTGAATGTAGATTGCTAAAATATCTTTTCATCCTTGTTTCAGCCGTACACAATGGAGGTGTTCCCAGCAATAACCAGGTCTAGCAGGCAAGATGTGCACATTATTGAGGACACCATACAGTCACTAAAATGCTTCTAAACTAAAAATAGCAAAACATGTGCTTATCAGTCAATATAGAACCTGAAAGAGAGGTCAGCAGCAACAATAAACTTTGGAGAAATGTTGTGTTTATTTATAAACCTTGAGTAAAGTACATATTACATTACGGTAATTCCATCCAAAATTATGCGTGGGTATGTCGTATCCTCCATACCTCCTTGCCTAGGATTCCAGACATAATATAGTATTAAATGATGAAACAACTCGATCTCACAGTTGGCAGAAATATATAAATCTACATAAAATGGTATATGACAATACATAAATATACATGATAATGTTTCTTACAACCACAAGAATGGAGATACAGCGGAAAAAAAAAACTCTGGTTTATCATTCAAACAAATATTGATGAATATTCAGCATTCTCGGGATACGCTACTCTTCAAAATGAAATCTTGATGAAGACCAATATGTGCAAAGCAAAAATGTAGAGCACGAAAGCCGACCTGATTAGCATAAGTTTCTGCTGATTTTCAGATCGGCCACCAGGGTAATAAGGAGGTTTGAGATGCGCATCAACAATATAATCTGAAGACCCATATCCTTTCCCAGATGTGCTTCTTCCAAACCGATTCCGGGCATTATTGGCTTCTATGTTGCTCCTTTCAACCCTCAATCCATTCAATTTTTCTAACTCCATTTCTTTTAGATGAATTTCACTAACCAAGCTTTCTGCTTGTACCTATAAGCAAAAGAAAACATTGAATAATCTCTCCTTAAATGACATTTAAAAGGAACAATAGTAGATACAACTTTGAAGAAGTAAGAAAATGTAAAATATAAAAGAAGCAGCATAAAACTAACCTGTTTTGCCTCCAGTTGCTCAATTAGGCTGTGAAGCTGTTTGTCCAATATCTTCTCTCTCTGAGCTGCACAATAGATGTTGCTTGAAGTCAACATAGCTTCTATAAGCAACTACTGCATAAGTAAAATATATTCTTGATACTGATTAGACATGAATTTTCAGCTATTACAGTTCTTGAAATCTAAGCAGAAGGCCTTGTCAGTTTACTGCATATCCAAAAGTCATACCAAGCCAATCAATTATTAATCTGCTTCCATTTCTTTTATATAAAATTTACAACCATACAGCATCATATATTCCTTTATGGAATTTAATCTCCTCAGCTGCACATATTTCGTAATTTACATCAAGATTTCCTAAATGTGCCTAATCATAGTATCATACTAAGCAAATGTACCTGGGGAAGGTAGCTTCAATGCCCTATCTTGAACTTGCGTCCATCTTTTCTCCAAATCTTGAACTATCTCTTCCATTGAACTCTGAGAGGATTATACACAATATAAGCAAAAAATTAACAACAATTCAATTTTTTGTAAAGAAAAACTCAAAAGGAAATTATGATCAATATAAAGGACGTATTTTTTCAGACCAATTCTTTCTTCTTGTTCTCTAACTTCTCCAGTATTGCAGACTTCATTACTTCTGTATCTGGTTCAGCATTGACTGACACCTTGGATTCAACAGCTGAATCACTGGATCTGCCAGATTGGTTGGCAACAAAAGCAGCTTCTGTACTTTCCTGCTCAGCTCTCAGATTTTTCTCAGTCTCATCCAATTCCTAATCATCAATCGATATAGAGAAACTTTCAATGGTCACTTCTGAATTGTTATCAGGAACAATTGTCTGGATTCTAGATAACCTAAAATATCGGCTTGTAAAATAATTCAAATAAGGTATTATGGATGATAAAATTCACCGCAACAGATTTCAATTGAAGACAAAATAGTTATATATAATCACATGCACAGAAAATAACAAGAAGTTAGACAATTATACCCACAATCAGATGTGCACGTAAAAGATCATACAATATGAACTAGAGTAACATCAAGAAATGAGTGAACAATATTACAACCTCACCTCCAATTTCTTATGCAGGAGGTCTGCCTCCTGCATTTTCTCCTGTATTTTATTCTCACAATTTGATATAGCCTTTTCATACGCAGCATTTTCTTCCTGTAGTTTCACCTCTCTCAATTGGACCTGCATATCATAATTGATACCAACTATTAGCGTGGAAAAGGGAATTGGCATCAAATTTGATCAGCCCCTGGATAAAAACTCATCCAACACTGTTAAGTGTTAACTACACCTAATATCCCTTTTTTTTTTTCTTTTTGATTGATAACTTTGCACACCCACCCAATAGATTTTGAACCCACAACCCTACCATCCACCATTTCTTATGGGCGGAAGGAGGTGCTGTTTTAGCTAGACCTCCTTGGCATGTAAGAAGAACACATAAGCCTTGCCTTGTCCAGATCAAATCACAATAAGAGAAAAGATAAATGAAGAAAGCAGCAAAATTCTTAGTGGTAACAAGATCTTTTGATTTCTCATGCTTCATACATCGCATATTAAACTACCATCTCCTTCTGCCATCAGGAAACAACAGAATTTTTCATTTCAAGTGCATAGAGATCAAGAACTTTATGCTTAAACTAAAGATAAATTTATATTTGCAAATTTAGTAGGACAGTATCCACAAAGAAAAAAATAGTAACATAATGTTTATTATTTTTCTTAAAATATTTTCATATCCGAATTATTTCTTATGTAGTCATGCTGATTCCTTCAAGCCTTAAGTTAAACTAAATAATCAAATACAACTGCATCTCCTGTCATTTAATTTCCCTCAAGACCATCTAATGCCGGCAACCGATAAAATCTACACATACTAAAAAAAATTCAAACCATACTTATACTAGCATAAATAATAATTTGAATCAAAGAGTTAGACTAGCATAATAAAATCATAACAAACTCATGAACTTAAATTATACGAGGTAGATCAAAATGGAACTTCAAATTTGTACCAAGAAACAAAAGAAATTTTCACATCCATCTACAAAGTGAATTAGAATCAAAGTCCAACAGCGCCACAAGATAAGTTATTGAACAATAGAAAAAGAGTACCCGAGTTTGCATATCCACAGGAATTACAATCAAAATTCAATCACCCACATTAGAAAATCACTGAAATACAACAAAATCAAAAGACCCAGATGATAAAATCCCAGAATTCGACTAAAACAAGCACCAAATCAGAGCTATACACAGAATACCCAGATACGAAAAAGCGAAGAAAGTAGTGAAGCAAACCTGTTCACGTGTGGCAGAGTGGGAATTGAGTTGGAGGGCAAGAGCGGCATTAGAAGCGAGGGAGTGAGCGTGGAGATGAGGGAGGCGCTGAGAGATGTCAGGGGGAGGCAATCTGAGCCGTAGATCCTGAATCGAACGGCTCAGAGAGGCTGCTTTTCGGTCGAGTTCTTGAGCGTAGCTTTGCTGCTCTGTGGTGAATACTATTGGGATCGAATTGGGATCGTCTTCTTCGTTGTTTTGGGGTCCACTCGCTCCCACTACGTCCGCTGCCCATGCTAGCAAACCAGCCATTTCTCTCTCTCTCTCTCTCTCTCTCTCTAAGAAACTGAGAATGGCGGTGATGTGGTTTGGCTATGAACCGGATATGAGTCCGGTTTGGACGAGTTTTAAGCCTTTTAGAATCAAAGCCCAGTGGGCTTCTTTTTAGTTTTGGTTTTTAAGAGTACTTACTAAAACCCAAGTCCAGGGTTAGATTTTGGGTTTCATACTAGGTTGGTATAGTTACTAGTATGGGAGTGAGACCAATAGTTTAACAAGCCTCTGAGAAATGATAATAAAACCTTATTAGTTTTTTTAAGCAAAACATAGGTAGTGCCTTAACCTCTTCAATTAAATTTAATTGGCTATATGACTAAATTAACTAATGGACTACGAAATGTGTTATCTTTTCTCAAGGACGATTAAATTTAACTAGGCAGTTCATTGACCGCTACAACCACGTGATTATATTTAATTGAGGAACTTAAAAGTACAATACATAAGGAATTACTTTTGGAGTACCTTATTAATTTAATCTCTTGAGTGTGTGTACCACCCTATTCCATAGTCCATACATATAAAAAAAAATTCTTAGGGATAGCCCCAAAGATGTTATCTAGAAGACTAGAATACTACCCACATTCACATACCCAATAATGATTGCAAGTAATTACCAAACAAAATATTTAGGAATAGTCCCAAAGTGTTGACCAAGAGACTTGAACATAGAATTCTATGTATCACTTAATAGAAGATTTGGCTAAGTAATTATTCAAGTATCACTCTCTTAGAGTATTGAACAACTATTCAAGTTAAGCATTTTTCATTGAATAATTCCAAAGTTGTAGTAAATTTTGTCATGAGTATTAGCAATTTTAGTTTTTATTTAAAAGAAATAATGCAAATAGACAATTGTTTTTTTTACAAATAAGGTTAGATTTAAAAAAAAAAAAGAAGAATAAAGTGAGGTAAGATTTAAACCTGTAAGTACTCTAAATGTAAAGGCCCAAGCCTACTTAGAACAGGTACTGCCTTATCCTTCAAATTTAAGCCCAACGATAGAATTTCATGAGAGAGTGGACAAAAATTTAACTGCAATTCTAATCTAAACTCAAGTAAAAAACCGAAGAGTCTAGAATAATTGAAATGATTAATATGAATATATGATAAGGAAAATAGCTCTCCTCGGGCTAATCCGAAGATTAGTCTCTTGCATATAAGGTTTAAGTATTACACCCAATAATGCACTGTACACATTCTCTTTTTTCTAGTTTATTTTCTCTTCTCCAAAAGATTCCCCCCCTTCTAGGAGACTCCTCTCCATTTATACCCTTATTCTTCATATCCTACCTCTCCATCTGTATGCCTCCAGGCGTTTCTAAGGACATTTGTCCCATCAACACTCTGCTGAAGGTGGTGAAAAGGGCTGCTAGCTGTGAAGATACTGTTCAAAAGTCATTTCCTCATTAAATGCAGTAGATAAGATTGCTCCAAGACATTTAATGCGGAGGGGGAAGGTAAACTTCTCCACGAAGCTTCCGCTTACCGTCACCCCCTCTATGGTCCTTTCTTTTCTGCACGGGTTTCCATGAAGCGCTACTCCGTATCCCCTCCCATGCTAGGGTCAGTGAAGTCCTCTGAGCTGATATATTTCTACAATCGTGTTTGTGCTAATAATTCATGTTTTAATCCTCTTTGGTCCTCAGACCCCACACATTAACCCCCTAAAACCTTGCTACTAAGAATTGCTCTAAGAGGAAGTTTTTAGTAATAATGGGAAGGGTGGTACGTGCCATATGTGTTCCCACATGAAAACGTCATTTCATCTGTCTTCTGCACATTCCTGATGTTTTGGTATCCACGATTCTGTAGTTATTACTCCAGGCGGCTGCTTGTCCCCCCACGTTCTATGGTATGATGGTGATCCTACGGTCCCTATTTTCTATAATTTATGAGCTAGAAATTTACTGCTCATTTTTTTTTAACCCCTATATAAGGAAGGGATGAGAGCAACTTTTCCCATTTACTTGCTCCTCACAATTTTTCGTGGAAGTAGCAGTCCAAGGATACCCCTTTCTAGTGCTCGTAAGTGCATTTGGTTCTTCATCCGGTACTATATAAAGAAAACTTTCTTCTATCTCCCTGTTTAATTCTTAACTCCATAGGAATACATAGGTAGATTGGCTAGACTAGTTGATACCCCTGAAGGTATGGCTACCTTTAGGGCTAAATATAGGATTCTTGACAATGTTGAACTCCAACATTGTGAATTAGGAGAATGGTTGGTCCTTAATAAACCACCCGGGGTTGTAATTATTCCTATAATCGCCTTTATGGAAGGTGGTATGGAAATTCCCATGGGTAGGGTAACTAGGGATTTCCTTATTAATTTTAGGTTATCCCCAACTCAATGCTCTCCTAACCTGTTTAGGGTCCTGGGTAGTGTAGATATGATAAACAGAAAAATGGGAACCAACCTTATATGGCATGATGTAAACTAGGTATACAATAGCCAAAAGGAAAAAGACACAGGCTATTACTTTAAGTGTAAAGTTCCCTCTATTAGCTTGATTTCTTGTATACCTGAGTCGAATAAGGGCATAGACGAAGATTTCCTCATCGTCTCGGGTGAATGGCACGATGGTTTGCACCGCCCTACCCAAGATGGGGAACTGGGTGGGGTTTCCAAGGCCGTTAGACTAACTTAGGACACCCCTCATTTCATACTTTGTTGTTTTTGCTTTCCATAAGAAATTCTATAGCTAATAGCCTCTTGTATTCTTCTGCAAACGAGCTCCACGCTGCTTTGAACAAAAGCTTAGTGAACTTCGTAAATCTTAACTGAATCCTCAAATTAGAGATTTTTCTCCACCGAGATGGTCAACTTCGGGCAATACACGTGATCCTCAGATTCAAGCCCATTTCCAACCGCTTCTAGAGTTCCAAGCACATGATCAGAGTAAAAGATCCAAGGCTAGCCCTAATCAACGTAGCTGTCCCCGGGTTCCTAACCACGCCTCCTCCATCTGGCACTCAAGACGCACAGCTACTTGCTTCACTTACAACCAAGCTACTCTACTCCCAAGAGCAACCCATTCCTTCTGACGACGAACAGGAAGACCTGACACCCGAGCCCACTCAGGAGGACTTGGATAAAGATTTTGAAGTCTCTTACCAAGAGGATCCCGAGGACTCCTCAGTACCCCTTCATCGTCAAGTTAATACCAACCAAGAAGCAACAAATGTCCCAAAAGCCATGGTTCTTGAGGAAAAGGCTCCTGATCTATAGGCACTACTTACTGCCTATGTTAGGGGTAATTATCCCGTGGTGCACATAGTACCTCGGCCACCAACTCCTGCCCCAGCTTAGGCCGCCACTGCAGAGGCTGTCGAAAAGAAAAGAAAGAGGGGTAAGGCAACTAAAGGCTTTGAAGAAGAAGAAATCCCCCAGCCTGTGCAGCAACCACCCACTAAAGAGCTTAGAACTACAAGGGCTCATCAAAAGAAATGTGCCGCTACTGGGACTGGCAAAGGCACCAAAGGAGAACAATGTCCCAAACCCACCATCTAGAATCTAGCCTTTATACTTAGCTCGGGAGATCCAGTGACCTCCGAGGCATCCCTTAGGGATCCCTAAAAAGGAAGATCTGGGTTGGTCTCTAAATGCCTAGAGAAGGCTCTTCTGCTGCACGAGGATATGCTAGAGCTTCAGGGGTTAAGGAAACGTGAAGTGTTCCTTTCGCTGAAGAGGGACCTTGTAAAGGTTAGATTCCATCCTCTTGGCCTATCACCATTTTACACCCAACCTTGTTTGATTAATCTTAGTGTTATTACTGTTTTTTTTTTTTTTTTCTTTACAGGCTATTCAAGCGTCCTTTGTCGCTAAGGAGTGGGTTGACCACGCCTTGTCTAAGTCCCAAGAAGATCGAGAAAGCCCCATCCGAGGCTTAAAAAAGACAAAAAGATACCCTTTTTCACTTAGCTGAAGTAGAAAAAGGACATAAAAATGCCGAAGCAGACCTAGCAAGATTTGAAAAACAAGCTGAGGAGTTGCGAGCTTCCTTGAAAAAATCTGAAATGCAACTAGCCCTAGCTATAGGGAAGACTAAGCAGCAGCAAAAGCAACTCGAGGACAAAGACACTGAGAAGGCAAAGGCTGAGTAGGTTGCATATGCTGCTAGTACGACCAAAACTTCCCAGAGTCTAACTAGTTAGCTTAAAGATGTTGTTCAGGCCTTTTGTGCAGAAGTTTGGAGTGAAGCTCTTAACACTGCAAGAGTTATAGTAGACTCCGAGCTGAGAAGCGTTGACAAAGTATATTACCCTCCAGCTCTTTGTCTTGCTCCCAATACTACTCCAGCTTCTCCTAATCCAAGCTCCACATCCTCAGTGCCTAAGTCTTCCCTAACTTCAACTACTAGGCCCGCTTCTAGAAAAGACAAAGAACAGCCAACTCCCATGTCCACGATGGAGTTAGAATCAGAGGAATTTGTTGAAGTTGAACAACTCAAAAGGAAGAAGAAAGACAAAGAAACGGAGGTCACAGCTTGATCCCCTTTAATGCAAAGCATAGATTAGTCTTGATAAGGATTAGGTTTTGCTGATATTCTCTTTCATTACTTCTTCTGTAATATGTATCCAAATCCAAATGAATACATGTTTATCTTTTGTTTCCCCTATATTTTCATAATCTTCAGATACTCTTCTGATACAAATACGCCATTGTAAATATGCTATGTGTTGAGGACTCTTTTTTCACCCCACAAGGCACTACCTCATTGGCAACCCATGCTACATCAACATATTATTGATTTTTTGGATAAATCTATTTAAAGCCTGTTGAGGTACAAATTTTTTGGCCTTGATTTTATTAGCCCACTCACAAAAATACCCACATGAACCCACACATTATTCTAAAACCATATAAATATTCCCATATATATTACCCAAATATTCTCTATGTTATTAGGCCTTCATAAATACTCCATACACAAGCCCATAAATTGCCTTGGGCCTTCCCATAAATGTTACCTATTATATCCCAAATATTACCCAACTCAGAATTTTCACAAATAATACTCACCGTATTGCTACCAAAATTGGGCCACAAAATTGCACTATCTCCACAAAAAGCCCAACAATACCATTTATTAAGCCTGTTGCTACATGGCACCTCTAAAGCCCAGTACGATTCGGCATCTCTAAAGCCCGGTATGATCCAGCGTCGCTAAAACCCAGCACGATCCAGCACCTTTAAAGCCCGGTACGATCCGGCATATCTAAAGCCCAGTACAATCCGGCATCGCTAAAGTCCGGCATGATCCAGCATTTCTAAAACCCGGTACGATCCGACACCTCTAAAGTTCAGTACGATTCGGCATCACTATTGTTCAGTACGATCCGGCATAGCTAAAGTTCGGTACGATCCGGCACCTTTAAAGCCCGGTACGATCCGGCATCTCTAAAAGCCCGTTCCTACACGGCAACATCTTTTACAAAAACTCAAACCATTTTTCCAAAGCCCAAAATGCTATTTTGGCAAAAACAAATACTTTATGCTCAAAAGCCCAAATGCTAATTTGACACTTATTTTCCAAAGCCCAAAATGCTATTTTGGAAAAAACAATTATTTTACGCTCAAAGCCCAAATATTAATATTTGGCACTACTATTAATTTTACTCTTATTCTATGAAGCCCAAATATTATTTTGGCAACTATTTCATAAAGCTCAAATGCTATTTCGTCACACATTTACAAAATCAAATACTATTTTGACATTTGTTACTCATCTCTCAAAAATATTGCTTCCACAAAATTTATGGAAGTTGTGTCTATTATTTCCATAATCAACTAAACTACAAAGCCCATGAATATTACCCATGGCAAAACCACTCATTTTGTAGGGTTAACCAAGCCCAAGCAAGCTTATCTACAAAGCCCAGCTGGGTCAGGCCAGCCCACACACAAATCTCAGCAAATGGAGAACATGTGAACTAGTCAGCCAAATCCCAGCAACAATTGAACAGCTGGAGCTCCTTCCCATCAGGTCTCAACTTGTCAAATCAGATCAGAAAAAGGACACATGTCCACCAGGGGATGAATCCTTTCTCTACAAGCTGAAATCTCATCATTCCTCAAGTGACATAAAGCTAAAGTGATGTGACAGAAAGCTGAAAAAGCTTTAACCAGCTGTCACTTCTTTATCCTTTAACTCATTCAGTCAAAAACTCACAGCTGCCATGCCTAGGCCGGTGAAGCTCCTGAAGCGACATAAAATTAGCTCATTTTCATACAAAAATATGTAATCTCTAGTTCATGAATCAAGCACATGAACCCCAAATGGGGAAGCTTAGGGAAATGTGGTTTGAAGGGCACCAAGGGGATCCCAGCAGAGTTCTCAGCAAGGGTTCCAAGGTTGACACCTGGCTTGGGGTGGTCCAATCTGCCATAGGGGACTCTGATTCTAGTTGTAGCATAACCAAGATCATTAGCCTCAAGAGTGCTCTAATCCCATCAACCAAGGCTAATCAGCATTCAATGCTAATCTAGAAACCCAACTGTTACTACCCAAAACAGCAACAACCTTCTAAAGTTGAGCTTACTACTCTTAGCTAAAAATCCTAAGAACGTTTTCCTAAGGATTTTTTGAAGAATGGGAAAGATTTAGCAAAGATTATTTGCTAATCACCCCCTATAAATCCAGATATAAATGGAACTCTCCATTAATGCTTCACTAACACACAACCAACTCACTAAGCTACACACCAAGATTTTTCCTTAAGCTCTCTGCAAAAAGTTTTCTCTAAGCTCTAAAAAGTCACTGAGTTCTCAGTCTCAAGCTTAGGAACCAAGTTCCCCAACTCTTAGCTCACAAACACCTCTCATAGCTTTACTCATAAACACTTACTTACCCTAGCAGAAAACTCCATCAGCTTTACTACTCACTCATTACTCATACTACTCACTGTACTCTCTCACTCATTACTCATACTACTCCAAATGATTACCTCTACTTACTACATATACTATACTCATGAGCATGCCATAGCACCATAATGATCTTGCTGCACTAGCTTGGATCTCTCTCTCTCCCTTCATCTCACACTAAGTTTTCTCAATTATTTGTTATTATGGAACCTATGATATTTACTTATTTATTTACTATTAGTGGTTATGATGTAACTGTCACTATAGAATTTTTCTCTCATATTGTTGTATTAGAAGATTCTTCTCCAGAGCTAACAGATGATGAGTCTGAAAACATAGGCATTTCCCTTAATTTGTGAAGTAGCTAACAGTTAGGAGTTTATTCTGTTTGTATTACTTTACTGCTGAGCCGTTTTTTGCAGAAACACTTTACCGCCGGGCTATCTTCTGCAGAAATGTTTTACTGCTGGGCCATATCTTACAGTATGCTTTTTAATCTTGCCGACATATTTACTGTAGGGATTGTTCATAAGCTACTCTTGTCAGTTCCAATCTAGGCCCAAGGCATAAAAATAGTGGATTTCTTGGATCTTCACCGATAGCCTTTGGGCCGTGCACCAAGCCCATTGTTGAGTTTCGGTTTAGACCCCCTGACCCATTATAAAACTTATTTGTCCGAAGGAAAACTTTTTCGCCCTCGACAAAGCCCAAAAATAGCTCATATTTCTTTCAACTACATGGATTGGGCTCACATAGCCCATGAGATCCTTACTTCAAGAGGCGGATTCATGGTCCACATTTCCTTTTCATCAATTGGGATCATAACCTATGATATCATCAACATCAACATATAGATCGGGCTTAAGCAATGAATCAAAACTCATGGCCCATATTACCTCTCATACACTCATGGCAGCGGCTTCTTCAACAATAGCCCATATTTACACAAAATGACAACAAAACCTAAGGTACGTCATTTCATTTTCGACTTATGATCCAAGCTCATAAGTCTCTTCAGGGAATCTTTGGGAGTCATGGTTTGGAGGGCCAAGAGGTATGTTCAATAAAGCTCTAGTGGTTTAAAGTTGATAAAAGAGACATGTTGCTTGGCGTGTCTTCTCCAACTCCCTGAACTCTGATGAGTCTGTGTGTAGCGAGTAACATATGATAAGTATCTCTTATCACATAACACTTTATATGACAAAATTTTCCATTGCTCTTTTCCTAAAATTTAGTATTCATCATATGACAAATACTCAATATCCCCAGCCATCTAACTGTTGAGAAAATAACTGTTCATTCAATCCCTAGTTGTTGCTATACAAATTTAGAAATTTCATTATATTACTCTACATAAACTACATTACTACTTTCAGCTAAGATCTAACTCAAACACAGGGCTAAATCTGATTGACTATCTTTAATCTCCAACTATATAAAAAAATATTCATGATATCTTTAATACCCAGCTGCTGTTTGCCACAATCAAACCATCTATTTCTTTGCCAGCTACCAAAACAGAGCATTAAATACTATTCTTGCTCACCAAGATTATGTCACAACACAATGAGATCTTGACTAGATCTCTAAAGCTTTATTGACTATCAACCAATCCTTTTATTATTTACTAGAAATGTGTTGTAATGGAACCTTGCACCAAAAACACAAACACCCAAAAAATGAAACATTTTCAGCTGAACCCCAGCAGTGTATTCAGCACTTGACAGCTGGCTGGAAGTGATACCATCAGCCATTTAATGTTGAAATCCCAACAACCAGCTATTATACCCAAAATAGCAAGATACCCTGAAAGAGATCTCACCATTTTCTGCCAAATCTATGAAATGAATGCTGAATGACCTCTTCAGTAGTCTGAAATCACCCATTTGACCTCATTGGCTTCTGCCCACAGCAAACAGCTGTCTTATGACAGTTGGGACAGCCTTTTCAGAACAGCTGTGACAGCTGGCCTAGCTGCCTGAGCATTACTGATTTTTTTACTTTTGCCTAAAACCAAAACTAACAAAAGTAACTATCTTTTTCTTGCCAAAATACCTTCATTTTCTACTGTTTTTTCCCCAACAGCTCTTACCTGAAACAGCAAGGATACCTTAAAGTAAAACATACCATTTTTGGCCAAATTTTAGGATGGATTTTCTGAAAATTCATTGCTAGTTGAGATAGATTTTTGCTGATATCCTTTGCTAAAATACCCCCTTAAACTCAGCTAGATGGGACCCTTGATCAACACCTCAAAGGGGGGACACCAACCAATGGAGAAAAAAAACTATCTCATGAACTTACCTATTCCCTCTCCCTCTAATGATCTTCTTAAGCTCTCAATAAAGTTCTGAGCTTCTGAATTTTTAGTTTCTAAATGAGGAACTAAACTCTTCAACCCTTAGCTCACAAATGCCCTTCATAAATCTTCATACATCCTTTAGCAGAAAATTCTAGCAGTAAATCCCAACAACATTGATAAACACACTACAACACTATTATCCCTCTTATACTCATTTTCTCATTCTCTATATTCAGAAAATACACATATTTTACTGCTCCTATCTCCAAATACCTAAACACATCTCTATACTCTTCTCTTACAAAATCTTTCCTCTTGGAAAGCAATCTCTACAACTTCTCCAGCGGTTATAATCCCATATTTTTACTATCTTTAACCTCCATATCTCTCATACTTCCATATATCATACATATTACAAATATTACATCCCACACCCTTCTCATGGAAGGCACCAAGATATCATATCAAAGCCCTTCTCATGGAAGGCACAAATCTATCTTACATAAAACCCTTCTCTTGGAAGGCACAAATGCTTCATACAAAAGCCCTTCTCATAGAAGGCAACACTATTCATAACTTCACAACGACTAAAAGAGCATTGTCAAAGGGGAAACTCATTTAAGTGCATGATAAGAGGAGCAACCTTAACTAGCTCCTACACACAGCTGGACATACTCTCTCTCCCTCCAGTTGACCCATTTTTCCCCTTCAATCTTGAAATTATCATGGCAAACTGTTTCTCCACCGCTGGGGTTACTCTGTTGGGATATTATCAACTCACAGAAGCTGTACAGCTGGGGCTGCAAACCATCAGAGATAAGTGACTTTGCTTCCATATCTTTAAATTTGCATCATTGAGTACATGATTATTTCACATTTAAATACATATTACTTTATTCCAACTACTATTACAACTATTAACAAAGTCTTAAACTCATTTAAATGCATGATAAGAGGGACAAGCTTAACTAGTTTCTACCGCTGGCATTTTGCTGAAATCATATCAGCTCACTGATGCAACACAGCTAGAGCTATAAACCATACAAAGATAAGTGACTTTGCTTTCATATCTTTAAATTTACATCATTAAGTACATGATTACTTTACTTTTAAATAAATACTACTTTATTTCAACTGTTATTACAACTACTAATCAAAGATATCATATCAAACGCATATTACATATTTATTCGACCATTATCGTGATTCTTAGACTTAGGCTTTAATGGCTTTGTAGGCTTAAAAGTACGCCGGTAGCCGTTGGACCACGTGGCCCAATGTTGAGTTCCGGAAGCAACTCCCCAAATAGAACCCGAGCCTAGTAAGGTCATCCCTCCAATGGACCACAGATGGCTGGGCAACCGAAAAAGGTCCCTGAACACTAAGTTTCTTCAAACTTAATTTGAATTCACACAGTTTACTCACTAAGCTTATGCAAATTTTTATTGAAATTCTAAGGATTCAACTTCAATTCTTTCAGCTAACTCCACTCAGTTGCTTAATATAAACTAACTTACAAACCGAGGGTTCCAATTAGAATAAAACCCAATTGCCCCTTTTCCTATTTTGACCTAAGGGTTAGCTTACCCCGAGCCTGTGACCTAAGGAGTCGGACATGACCGAGAATCTACTTAACACTTAATCAATTTAACATAAGAGTTAATTTACCTAAGGCTTGTGACCCGAGGAGTCTGACAAGACCGAGGTTCTGTTTAACACTTAACCAATTTAATATAAGAGTTAATTTACCCAAGGCCTTGACTCGAGGAGTCTAACAAGAACGATGTTCTGTTTAACACTTAACCAATTTAACATAAGAGTTAATTTATCCAAAGTTTGTAACCCAAGGAGTCGAACAAGACTAAGGTTCTATTTAACACTTAGTATTTAGGTTAAATTTAACGAAAATCAACTTGTAAGTAAAACATGAATCAATGAATAAATGAAAGTCAAAATAGAAATTGCCATATTATTAATAATAATACTTACGTAGATTATTTACATTCCATGGACTTGGAATTACATTTTCGTCTAGATCTTCTAAGTAATAAGCACCGATGTCAACCACTGACGTTATACTGTATGGGTCTTCCCAATTAGGGCCCAGCTTCCCCTATGATTGGTTCTTTGTCATTCCTACTACTTTCCTTAAGATCAAATCCCTAGATACCAATTGTCTTGTCTTAACTTTCTTATCATACCCTTGCCTTAATTTTTGTTGATAATGGGCTATCTTGACCATGGCTACTTCTCTTCTTTCGTCAATTAATTCCAAACTCGCCGCAAGCAAACAATCCTTCTCGTCTACATGAAACTGATCAGTCTTTAAGGTTGGGAAACCTGCCTCAAGGGGTATGATCGCTTCGAATCCATAGGTCATTGAGAATGGTGTCTCCCCTGTTGATCTTCGAGGTGTGGTGCGATATGTCCACAGCACATGAGGTAGCTCATCCACCCGCCTTCCTTTCAAGTTGTCTAGCCTTTTCTTCAACCTAGATACTATAGCCTTATTAACCGCTTCTACCTACCCATTTCCCTATGGATACGTTAGAGTAGAATACTTGTTTCTAATACCTAGCTCTCCACAATACCTTCTATTCTGGGGCCTTTTCGGTTCCTCTGCCACGTGTGGTCCGTTGGAGGGATGGCCTTTCTAGGCCCAGGTTCTATTTGAGGAGTTGCATCTGGAACTTAACATTGGGCCATGTGGTCCAACAGCTACCAGCGTATTTTTAAGCCTACAAAATCATTAAGGCCAAAATCTAAGAATCACGATAATGGTTGAGTAAATATGTAATATGTGTTTAATATAATAGCTTTGATTAGTGATTGTAATAACAGTTAAAATAAAGTAATTTATTTAGAGGTAAAGTAATTATGTACTTAATGATGTAAATTTAAAGATAAGTAAACAAAGTCACTTATCTTTGTATGGTTCGTAACCCAGCTATACAGCTTCTGTGAGTTGATAATATCCCAGCAGAGTGACCCCAGCGGTAGAGAGGCAGTTTGCCATGATAACTTCAAGATTAAGGTGAAAAATGGGTGCAACTGGAGGGAGAGAGAGTATGTCCAGCTGTGTGTAGGGGCAGATTAAGCTTGCCCTTCTTATCATGCACTTAAATGAGTTTTCCCCTTGACAATGCTTTTTTAGTTTTTTTAAAGTTATGAATATTGTTACCTTCCATGAGAAGGGCTTTTGTATGAAGTATATGTGCCTTCTAAGAGAAGGGCTTTATGTAAGAAGTAGTTGTGCCTTCTAAGAGAAGGGCTTTGATGTGAGATCTTGGTGCCTTCTAGGAGAAGGGCTTCAGTAATAGAAGTTAATGCCTTCCATGAGAAGGGCTTTTAGTATGAATGTTTGATACCTCTTAAGAAGCGTGGATATGGTAAAAGATATAGATGTTTTGTGGGATATAGTATATGATATATGAAAGTATGAGAGATATGGAGGTTAAAAATAGTAAAAATGTGAGATTATAACCGCTAGAGAAGTTGTAGAGATTGCTTTCCAAGAGGAAAGATTTTGTAAGAGAAGAGCATGGAGATTTGTTTAGGTATTTGGAGATAGGAGCAGTGAGATAGGTATATTTTCTGAATATGGAGAGTAAGAGAATGAGTATAAGAGAGTAATAGTATTGTAGTGTGTTTAGCCAAGCTGTTGGGATTTACTGCTGGGATTGTATAAGGGTTTATGAATGGCTTTTAGGAGTTAAGGGCTGAAGAGTTTAGTTCCAAATTTAGAAACTAAAAACTCAAAAGTTCTGCACTTCATTAAGAGCTTCAGAAGATTATTAGAGGGAGAGATAAGTTTATGAGAGAGTTCTTCTTCTCCATTGATGTCCCCTTGAGGTGTTGATGAAGGGTTCTATTTAGCTGAGTTTAAGAGGGTATTTTAGCAAAGAATATCAGCCAAAATCTGTCCCAAATAGCAATGAGTCTTTAGAGAATCCATCTTAAGATTTAACCAAAAATGGTATGTTTAGCTTTAAGGTATTTTTGCTGTTTCGGGTAAGAGCTGCTGGGGAAAAAGTAGCAAAAAATGAAAGTATTTTAGCAAGAGAAAGGTAGTTACAATAGTTGGTTTTGGTTTTAGCCAAATGAGGAAAAAATCAATAATGCTCAGGCTGTTGGGTCAACCGTCACAACTGTTCTGAAAAGGCTGTTCTAAAAAGGTTGTCCTAGTTGTCAGGAAAAACTGTGACAGCTATCATGAGACAGCTGTTTGCTTTGGGCAGAAACCAATAAGGTCAGATGGGTCATTTCAGACTATTGGAGAGGTCATTTCATGGATTTGGTTGAAAAATGATAAGATCTCTTTCAATGGTATCTTTCTATTTTAGGTATAACAGCTAGTTGCTGGGATTTCAGCATTAAATGGGTGATGATATCACTTCTAGCCAGGTGTCAAGTGCTGAATACACTGCTGGCAATTGGAAATGTTTCCCTTTTGGGTGTTTGTGTTTTTGGTGCAAGGTTCCATTACAACACATTTTTAGCAAGTAATTAAAGGATTGGTTGAAAGTTAATGAAGCTTAAGAGATTTAGTCAAGGTCTCATTGGGTTGTGACATAATCTTGGAGAGCAAGAAGAGTGTTTAATGCTCTGCTCTGGCAGCTGGCAAAGAAATATATGGTCTGATTGTGGCAGACAGCAGCTGGGTATCAGAGATATCATAAATATTTTGTATAGAGAGAGATAAAAGATAGCCAATCAGATTAAGCCATGTGTTTGAGTTGGATTTTAGCTGAAAGAAGTAATAAGATTTATGTAGAATAATATAATGAAGCTTCTAAATTTGTATAACAACAGCTGAGGATATTGAGTATTTGTCACATGATGAATATTAAGCTTTCAGAAAAGAGCAATGGGGAATTTTATCATTTTAAGTGCTACGTGATAAGAGATGCTTACCATATATTACCCGCTACACACGGACTCGTTAGAGTTTAGGGAGTTGGAGAAGACATGCCAAGTAACATGTCTCTTTTATCAACTTTAAACCGCTGGAACTTTACTGAACATACCTCTTGGCCCTCCAAACCACGACTCCCATAGTTTCCCCAAAGAGACTTATGAGCTTGGATCATAAGCCGAAGATAAGATGACATACCTCGGGTTTTGTTGTCATTTTGTGTAAACATGGGCTCTTGTTAAAGAAGCCGCTCGCCATGAGTGTAAGATAGGTAATATGGGCCGTGAGTTTTGATTCATTGCTTAAGTTCGATCCATATATTGATGTTGATGATGTCGTGGGGTTATGATCCCAATTGATGAAGAGGAAATGTGGACCATGAATCCGCCTCTTGAAGTAAGGATATCGTGGGCCATGTGAGCTCAATCCATCTAGTTGAATGAGATATGAGCTTATTTTGGGCTTTAAAGATATTTACCCAAAGAATAAATAATATGTTAACATGGCATGGGTTGCCAATGAAATAATGCCACGTGGGCTGAAAAAACAGTCCTCAACATTAGCCCCTCCGAGTGCATAGGCTTGTACAACAAGGATATGCACGAGTAATGAGTTTACTTGAAGACCTTTTTAGATGAGGCAGTTTGAGATTGTAGACTGCTAGAGATGATACTGCTAGATTAAAGGCAGCAAGGTAATGTTGCAGCTGGTCAGGATTGCAGCTGGGCGTTGTACTGCTGGATTGAAGGCAGTAACGTAATGTTGAAGTTAGTCAGGATTACAGCTGGGCGTTGTGCTGCTTTAATCATGATTGAGTTTGTTGAAGTCGATGCATTTGGAGCTGACTTTATTCTTGTAGATGTGATCGTGGTTGGTCCATTTAGAAATATTTTGAGCAGAACTTTTGATGCTACGGTTGGGGAGGATACTGCTCTTGATCCAGTGGAGATGAAGCAGTGAAGTTGTTGCTGTTGAAAGACTGAATACTGAATTTACGGTTGGGGCAGTCCATAATGTATTTTGACATCATAGCAGATGAATATTTCGCTAATATTGTTGATTGTAGTTAAGTCTTGAAGAAATTCGATAGAGATGTCCAAGATAATATGAGCTTTCCATTGAGATTCCATCCTTGTTGGAAGAACTGCTTTAGGAAGCATGGCCACTTGTAGGATTGGCTACATGATTATAATCGTATTGATAGAGTCATACGTGATGATCATATTGTTGAATTTGATAGTACTGCTGAAGTAAGAAAATAGGTACTGCTGAAGTAATCAAATTCAAGGTTGTCCAACCATCAGCCTTGAATCTGATTACACTTCCACAACCTTCCCCCCAAGCCTGACAACCATCGCCATCCCGGCCAATAAAACCCCATACTTGGCTTCATTATTTGTGGCTGGGAAGGCCAACTGCAGGGACTTTTCCAATACGAGCTTTTCGGGAGAAACTAGTATAGTCCTCACTCTGGAACCTTTCTAGTTTGCTACCGCATCCGTGTATACCTCCCAAGCAGCAAGAGAAGAGATCGAAACCCCCAAAACACCTGTTCCTAACTCCTTATCCCCCCATAACATCCTTAGTAAATTCAACCATGAAGTCTACTAAAATTTGCCCCTTTACAGTAGTATGTGGCAAGTATTTACTATCAAAGGCCTCGAGCATGGTCCCTCACTTAGCAATTTTTTTCGTATAGTTAGACTTTCATAGTAATGCCTGCAGAGGAAGTTGCGTGAGCACCATGACAGTATGCACTTGGAAATAATGAGGGAGCTTCCTCGTAGCATGTATAATGGCCAACACTGCTTTTTCCAAGTGCATGTAGCGAGTCTCTGCCTTTTGTAAAAATTTGCTAATATAATAGATAGGCCTTTGCACTCTATTCTCCGTTCTAACCAAAACCAAACTTACTACATGGTCGGTGACTGCTATGTAGGCATACAATATCTCCTCCTTCTTGGGTCGGGAGAGAACAGGAGGACGTGACAAGTATTGCTTCAACTCTTCAAAGGCTGCTACACACTCCTCGATCCATTCAAAGCTCTTCCATTTATGAAAGACCTAGAAAAATGGCTGACATCGATCTGCTGACAAATAAACCTATTCAAAGCAGCTGTCATCCCTATTAGCTTCTGTACTTCCTTGGGATTTTGAGGAGGGTGCAAATCTGTGATAGCCTTGATCTGATCAGGGTTAACCTCTATTCTCCGGTGTGTAATCATATACCCCAAAAATTTTCCCGAGCTAACACAGAAAGAGCATTTAGATGCATTGACACACAATTTATGTTTCCTAAGCACTAAAAATACCTCCTTTAAATCCTTCAAGTGCCCCGAGACCTGCTTACATTTCACCACCATATTATCAATGCATGCTTCAACGTTTCTCCTGATCTATGATTCAAACATTCAAGTCACCATTCTTTGATACGTAGACCTAGCATTCTTTAGGCCAAAAGGCATCACTCAATAATGGTAATTCCCAATAGGAGTCCTGAAGGCTGTCTTCTCCTGATTAGACAATGTTAAAGGCATTTGATGGTACCCTTTAAAAGCATTCAAGAAACTCATTCGAGGATGTCCAACTGTCGCATCCACCAGTTGGTCAATCCGTGGAACAGGGAAAGGATCCTTGGGGCATACTTTGTTCAAATTTGTGAAATCAACGTACACGCGCCATTTCCCATTCTTCCTTACCACCAAAGTATTGGCCAGCTATTCAGGGTAGAAGACTTCCTTAGCTAACCCCGCCTACTTTAGTTTATTGATATTTTCTCTTACTGCCTTGGCATGCTCCTTTGAAGAGCATCGGGGAGGTTGCCTCCTCGGTATAGCCCCAAGGTTTACATTCAGTTAATGACAAATAAACTTAGGATCAATCCCCGACACATTATAAGCTCTCCAAGCAAAGACATCTACATTACTCTTCAAAAAATCAACCAATTCCATCTTCTCTTCGGGGCGCAGCCGAGCACCAATTTGAAAATACTTACCCTCATCTGCACTAATCAAAATTCTCTCCTACTCTTCAGAAATTTTCTCTGAGTCTTCAAAGAGCAATCTCTGTGACTTGGACCTACATTCACCATCGGGGCATGTTACCTACTATGGAGCCTCCTCTCCCGCAATTGAAGTTTTATCCATTGAATGCTACCTAATAGCAGCTACTAAACATCGCCTGGCCACTGCCTGACTTCCCACCAATTCGCCTACTCATTCCTGTATGGGATACTTAACCTTCAAATGCAGAGTGGATGACACTGCCCCCATGGCATGGAGTCAAGGCCTCGCCAAAATAGTTGTATAGGGGGAATAGGCTTCAACCACGATAAAATTGACTTGCACCTCCTCGTCACCTACCTACACAGGTAGCTGGATTATTCCATGGGGGATTATAGTCCTCCCATCAAATCCAAACAAGGGTGAATCATACCTTTCTAGATCTTCGGGAATGAGATTCAATCCTTTATACAAATCTGGGTACATAATTTCAGCTCCAATCCTCTGGTCAACAAGGACCCTTTTTACATCATACCCCCCAATCCGAAGAGTCACCACTAGGGCATCATCATGGAGTTGGTAAGCCCCTACTTTGTCCTTCTCCGAGAAACCTAAAGTCAGTGATGATTCCAGTTTAGCCCTCTTAGATTCTTGGGCTTGATTTCTCAGTTTTGGAACTAAAACTACAAACATGACTCCTGAGCATGAGAACGCCTCATTCTTGGGCATGGCAAAAATCAAGTTAATCATACCCAGCGCTGGCCGCGAAGTAGAATCTCTTTGGTACCCAGTCCCGGCTTGTCCTGTCTACCCTGTAGGCTGATGTAAAAACTGCTTCAACCTCCCTACTTTCACCAATTGACCTAAGTGATCACATAAAGTTCTACAGTCCTCGGTCGTATGTCCTCTCTCTTAATGATAATGGCAATAGAGACTTTGATTTTGTTTAGATGGGTCTCCCCACATCTTATTGGGCCATTTGAAGTATGGCTCATTCTTTATCTTCTCGAGGATTTGATATACTGGCTTCTTAATAACCGAATTGACAATCTGCTTGCTAGCCCCGATGGCTAGTTAATAAAATCCCTCCTAGGTCGGTTCTAATTATAACCCCCTGTCCGATGATCCCTCTTCTCTAAGAAGGCTTTGGCCTTGCCTTTCCCTTAGGTCTGATCCTTCTCGACCCGCTTATGCTTGTCAATACAGTCCATAAGCTGACGCATACTACGAGTAAGTTTCATTGTCAAAGACTTTCTCAAGTCATGCTCTATCGGAAGCCTGACCTTAAAGGTCCTTATAGCTATATCCTTGAAATCACCATCTATGTCATTGAATGTTTCCCAATACCTAACATAATAGGTCTTTAAATTCTTTCATTCCCTCATCACCATGGACAACAGGGAATCCAAGGGCCTCGAGACTTTACTGCATATCACAAATCTTACCCTGAACGCTCTTGTAAGTTCCCCAAAAGATCTTATAGAGCCTTCCTCCAGCCCATCAAACCACCTCATGGCACCAGGCCCGAGACTAGAGGGAAAAATTTTGCAGATAAGCGCCTTATTCCTTGAATGGATAGCCATCCTCTGATTAAAGTGGCTTACATGCTCCACAGGATCTGTAGATGGTAAATATATGCTACGTAAAACGATAAGGAAGCTTGGCTCTATCAATTCTCCTTGTAAAAGGTGATTTTGAAATTTGACGAAGGGCCTTGCTCATTGCATCATTCCCCATGCTTCTAGGGGGTGATCTTTCTCCTCGCCTTCTCCTTTGTTTCTCTAACTTATCAACTCGTGAGGATACAGAGTAAGATTCACTAGGAGAAGTCCTTAACCTTCACCTGTAGTTTCGATATTTGCCCCTGTCAGACCCTCCACTTGATGGGGATGTTAAGCCCCTCTGGTCGTGCTCACTCCGTCGCAACTTTTTGGGCAAATGGTCAATCTTCAATTTTAGGTTTTGTGTTTCTTGCTTGTGCGTAACATGACTTCCAATTCTTGAGTGGCTCCTTTCAGTGTGCTTTATGTATTGGGTTTCCACCCTAACACTTAGGGTGGAATTATGATCCCTATCTCTCCTTCGCTATAGATTAACAAAGTGGTCATCACGCTGAGACCCCACAAATTCCTCCCTATCATTCTTTGGGTTAGCCATACTGTAAGAAGATTGAACTACAGATGACTTCCCGCAAAAGACGCCAATTGTAAGTACTCTAAAAGTAAAGGCCTAAGCCCACTTAAAACAATGCTGCCTTGTCCTTCAAATTTAAGAACAATAATAGATTTCATTAGAGAGTAGGCAACTAATTCAACTACAATTCTAATTTGAACTCAAGTAAAAAATCGAAGAGTTTAGAATAACTGAAAGGATTAATACAAATATATGATAAGGAAAATAGCTCTCATCGGGCTGATCCAAGGATTAGTCTCTTGCATATAAGGTCTGAGTATTACACCCAATAATGCACTGTACACATTCTCCTTTTTCTAGTTTTTTTTTTCTCTCCTCCAAAAGATCTCCCCCTTTTGGGAGACTCCTCTCCTTTTATACCCCTTTTCTTCATATCCTAGCCCTCCATCAGTATGCTTCCAGGCATTTCTAAGGACATTCGTCCCATCAACACTCTACTAAAGGTAGTGGAAAGGACTGCTAGCTGTGAAAATACTGTTCAGAGGTCATTTCCTCATTAACTGCAGCTGATAAGGTTGCTCCAGGACATTTAATGTGGAGGGGGAAGGTAAACTTCTCTAGGAAGCTTCCTCCTACTATCACCCCCCCTATGGTCCTCTCTTTCACACAGGTTTCCATGAAGCGCTACTTCGTATCCTCCCCCATGCTCGGGTCAGTGAAGTACTCTAGGCTGATACATTTCTACAAGCGTGTTTGTGCTAATAATTTATGTTTTAAACCTTTTCGGTCCTCGGACCCCACACAAAACCTATAATGTTCCCTCCATAATAATTGCTCCTTATCATATAATAAAAATTTCAATAAAGGCCTAGTGCTATATCCATCTATGGTTGCCCATGTATATGATTTGTTAGCCCTCAAAAAACAAAAGATTTGTTAGTCCTTTTATACATATATAGTCATGGAAAGAGAATGTACTTAACCTAAATCTCAACTAACACTACTCTTATGAACACTCACCCCCCCCCCCCCCCCCCAACTTCTCCCCAAATGGAGCTTCAAAAATTAAATTCTTTTGATATGAATGTTACTTCTCATGAGGAAACCACTACGTATACATTTTGCTCCCTTTCCTAATTCTTGAGAGACCTAAGAGTTTCAAAGAATTAATTATGTTTTTTTTTTTTTTGTTAGTAGACAAGTTTTATTTGTAAAACTTCACAAATCATAAAAAGTTAATGTTGAGTATAATTTAGTTGACTTCAACATTTGAACTTCAAAAGATTGTTAAATTATTTTTAATAGTTCAAATTGTTGATAAGAACTAAAATGTCTATAGCCTACTAACTTATTTATAAAGTGGTTATACTTCTTAATTTGTATTACTATTCCAATTTATACGACAATTATGGAATGAGCATTTTAAACATTGAATATTATCCAAATTAGATTTGTAACAAAATTAAAGATGATTTTCTAATTGAATCTTTGATTTTGCATGTTAAAAAAGAAATTATTGTGAAAATTTAGGACCAAAAATTCATAAATGATTTTAAGAATTTAAGGAACATTGAGTTTCATTTTAATAGATTATAGATGATTAATTCCAACTTATTAAGATACATTTATTTTGAGTCTTTTCTATGGTATATATTTCGATAATATTAAATATATACTTATTTTATTTTATTTTTATTTACTTAATTGGTTTAAGTTTTTAGTTTTTTTTTTTTTTTTTGGGGGGGAATGATCAATATTTTTCATTTATGTTTTGGGAAAAAAAATTCCGATTTTGTTTATAAATAGACTAAGTAATTTATCAATCTCATAAAAGGCAGTGAAACTGACAAAGATCAGTCTTAACAATTGCAACTCAAATAGATTGTCTTTTGCAGTCTAGTAATCACAAATACTTGGACTCCACCCATTTAAATGTTTAAGATGCCTTGTGCATAAGATGTAAGGAGAATTGCAAGTCTTGGATAGCAGTAATTCGAAACACTTCAAACACTTGACTATTCCTTCAAGTGTGTACAATCCCCTTATCTCGCACATAATGTTATTATAGGTATAAATTCCTTGAGAGTTGAGAGTCACCCTAAGATGCTTTCATGCCTCACATGGACAAATAGAAATGTTATGAGAATGAATAAAACAGTCTTAGGTGCCATTATATATGATTATACAGAGAGGACTAAAGCTGAAAAATCAATTTATTGCATCAATGTCATTGTGGGAATGAGACTTTTTTGTTTGCTGATACGGAGTTGAGAAGGAGGAACACAATGGCAAAGATGGACCAAATGAAAACACACTATAGCTATGATATTGATCTCCTTGTTTTTTAGACCATGCTCAAAATTTTGTGAACTTGATGTTTTTTCTCTGATTTGTTTCATATGGTGGCTATTAGAATTTTACTTTGCTGTGAGACATATGTTCCGGGGCCTTTTTCGGTTGCCCAACCACGCGTGGTCCGTTGGAAGGATGGCCTTACTAGGCCTGGGTTCTGTTTGGGGAGTTGCATCCAGAACTCAACATTGGGCCATGTGGTCCAATGGCTACTGGCGTATTTTTAAATCTACAAAATCATTAAAGCCAAAGTCTAAGAATCACGATAATGGTTGAATAAATATATAATATGCGTTTGATATGATAGCTATGATTAGTAGTTGTAATAACAGTTGAAATAAAGTAGTATTTATTTAGAGGTAAAGTAATCATGTACTCAATGATGTAAATTCAAAGATATGGAAGCAAAGTCACTTATCTTTGTATGGTTTGTAATTCCAGCTGTGTAGTATCAATGAGCTTATAGGATTCTAGCAGAATGCCAGCGGTAAAGGCTAGTTAAGCTTGCCTTTCTTATCATGCATTTAAATGAGTTTAAGCCTTAGTTAATAATTGTAATAATAGTTGAAATAAATAAATATGTATTTAAATGTGAAGTAATCATGTACTCAATGATGTAAATTTAAAGATATAGAAGCAAAGTCACTTATCTTTGTATGGTTTGTAGCTCCAGCTGTACAGTTTCTGTGAGTTGATAATATCCCAGCAGAGTGACCCCAGCGGTAGAGAGGCAGTTTGCCATGATAACTTCAAGATTGAGGGGAAAAATGAGTGCAACTAGAGGGAGAGAGAGTGTGTCCAGCTGTGTGTAGGGGCTGATTAAGCTTGTCCCTCTTATCATGCACTTAAATAAGTTTTCCCCTTGACAATGCTCTTTTAGTTGTTGTGAAGTTATGAATAGTGTTGCCTTCCATGAGAAGGGTTTTTGAATGGAGTATTTATGCCTTCTAAGAGAATGGCTTTATGTAAGATGGATTTGTGCCTTCCATGAGAAAGGCTTTGATATGTGATCTTTGTACTTTCTAAGAGAAGGGCTTTAGTAATAAAAGTTTATGCCTTCCATAAGAAGGGCTTTTAGTATGAGTGTTTGATATCTCTTGAGAAGTGTGGAGATGGTAAAAGATATAGATATTTTATGGGATGTAGTATTTGTAATATGTATGATATATGGAAGTATGAGAGATATGGAGGTTAAAGATAGTAAAAATATGATATTATAACCACTAGAGAAGTTGTAGAGATTGCTTTCCAAGAGGAAAGATTTTGTAAAAGAAGGGTATGGAGATGTGTTTAGGTATTTGGAGATAGAAGCGGTAAGATACGTGTATTTTCTGAATATGGAGAGTGAGAGAATGAGCATAAGAGGGGTAATAGTGCTGTAATGTGTTTAGCAATGTTGCTTGAATTTACTACCGGGATTTTCTGCTAGAGGACGTATGAGAACTTATGAAAGGCATTTATGAGTTAAGTGCTGAAAAGTTTAGTTCCTACTTTGAAAACTAGAAAAACTCAGAAGTTCAGCACTTCATTAAGAGTTTAGGAAGATAATTAAAGGAAGAAAGAATAAGGAAGTTTATGAGAGAGTTCTCCTCTATTGATGTCCCCCTTTGAGGTGTTGATAAAAGTTCTATTTAGAGTTGAGTTTATGGGGGTATTTTAGAAAAAAATATCAACCAAAATTTGTCCCAACTAGTAATGAATTTTCAAAAAATTCATTCTAAGATTTGGCCAAAAATGGTATGTTTAGGTTTAAGGTGTTCTTGCTGTATTGGGTAAGAGCTACTAGGGAAAGAGCAGCAAAAAAGGAAGGTATTTTGGAAAGAAAAAGATAGTTTCTTTAGTTGATTTTGGTTTTAGCCAAATGTGGAAAAATTAGTAATGCTAAAGTTGCTGGGTCAGCTGCATCATCTTTTTTGAAAAAGCTATGACAACTGTAGGAAAAACTGTGACAGGTGTCAGGAAAAGTTGTGACAACTATCATGAGATAATTATTACAACTGTCATAAGACAGCTGTTACTTTAGGCAAAAGCAAATGAGTTCAGCTGGGTGATTTCAGACTGCTAGAGAGGTCATTTCATGGATTTGGCTGAAAATTCTAAGATCTCTTTTAAGGGTATCTTGCTATTTTGGGAATAGCAACTGGTTGCTAGGATTTTAGCATTAAATGATTGATGATATCACTTCCAACCAGGTGTTAAGTGTTGAATACATTGCTGGGGTTTTGCTAGAAATGTTTCCTTTTTTGGGTGTTTGTATTTTTGGTCCAAGGTTCTATCACAACACATTTTTAGTAAGTAATAGAAGGATTGGTTGATAGTTAATGAAGCTTTAGAGATCTGGTGAAGGTCTCATTATGTTGTGACATAATCTTGGTGAGCAAGAAGAGTATTTAATGCGCTACTCTAGCAGTTGGAAGAGAAATATATGGTCTGATTGTGGCAGACAGCAACTAAGTATTAGAGATATCATGAATATTTTGTATATAGTTGGAGATAAAAGATAGCTAATCAGATTAGGTCAATTGTTTGAGTTGGATTTTAGCTGAAAGTAGTAATAAAATTTATGTAGAATAATATAATGAAGTTTTTAAATTTGTATAGGAACAGCTAGAGATTGAATGAATAGTTATTTTCTCAACAGTTAGATGGCTGGAGATATTGAGTGTTTGTCATATGATGAATATTAAGTTTTAGGAAAAGAGCAATTAGGAATTTTATCATCTAAAGTGCTATGTGATAAGAGATGCTTACCATATGTTACCCGCTACACACGGACTCGTCAGAGTTCAGGGAGTTGGAGAAAACACGCCAAGCAACATGTCTCTTTTATCAACTTTAAAACGCTAGAGCTTTACTGAACATACCTCTTGGCCCTCCAAACCACGACTCCCAAAGTTTCCCCAAAGAGACTTATGAGCTTGGATCATAAACCGAATACGAGATGATGTACCTCGGGTTTTGTTGCCATTTTTCGTAAATATGGGCTTTTGTTGAAGAAGCCGCTCTCCATGAGTATAAGAGAGGTAATATAGGTCGTGAGCTTTGATTCATTGCTTAAATCCGATCCATATGTTGATGTTCATGATGTCGTGGGGTTATGATCCCAATTGATGAAGAGGATATGTGGATCATGAATCCGCCTCTTGAAGTAAGGATCTCGCGAGCCATGTGAACCCAATCCATGTAGTTGAATGAGATATGAGCTTATTTTGAGCTTTAACGAGATTTACCAAAAAACAATCAATAATATGTTGATGTGGCATGGTTTGCCAATGAAGTAATGCCATATGGGCCGAAAAAAGAGTCCTCAACAACATATATGTATGAATTGTTCTCTCTATCAAGTGTCCACCCTCTTATATTCCTTGCATGCATTCTTTTGCATTAAAAATCTTTTTTTTTTCTATTTAAAAATGTATTAAATAAAATTAGACCACTATGCAACTATAGCGAGATTCTTTTCATTCTTTCTTGGTGAAATAAGAATTTCAAAAGAACATATATGCATATGTTTGTCGACAGATTTAGCTCAAGTCCAATGTTCTTGTGCATTGGATTCTTCAAAATTATGACATGTGCTCACTTTTGGCCACATATCAAAATCTTAATGAATTTAATGTACAAAACCAATGGACCCAATCTTTACCCATGCTTAATCCACTTGGGTCCAATATTCTTGTGTACTGAATACATCAAAATTATGACACGTGTTCACTTATGGCCACATATCATAATCTTAACGAATTTAATGTACAAAACCAATGGACCCAAACTTTACCCTTGCTTAAGAAAGAACTTCTATATTATACACAAAAAATAAATCTCAAAATGTGGAAATAATTGAATGACAAGTGACAACCAAAGAGAAACAGACAACTCTAGCCGTGGAACCAATAGCCTCAAAGCAAATCAAATTCAGATATTTTTTCTCTTTTGGGATCAAAACTAGAATTAAAACCATATTATATTAGTCTTATTTTAACAAATTGTATGAATTAATCCACACCTTCAAAGCAAGAATAGGAATATGCATTCTTTTGCCCCTCAAGCACCCCACCTTAAGATACCTTCCTTCACACATTCAGATTCAAAAAATAAACCTTTACATACCTTACAATTCTCACATACCTCCATAACCAAAATTTCAGATTTCTCTCAACTTCAATTCCAATCCAACATTCACCCTCTCATAGTCACCATTCCCCACTTCCTTCCACAAAAACATCAAGCAAGTCAAGCCCCACCTTAACAATCTCAACACCCTCCATCTCTTGCTCCTAAATTTGTTTAAAAGCTTAAAAAACACCTTCACAAAATATGACCAAACATTAACTCCATTTCCTCCTGGTTTCCACCCACCAAATCAGAACCATCCAACCAATCCACCTCCTAATTATTTTCTATTTTTCCCACTCTGTCCAATAATTATTCAATTCATATACATACCGACAATGTTGAAAAAACTACGAAGAAGAGTGAAAACCTTAGTCACTAAGAGTTTTAAGAAACCAAACAAACCCTATAAACCCCCAGCAACAACACCTCCAAGATCCCCATCTCCTTCACAACCTGAACCAATCCCTTGTACCATGGCAACACCACCTCAACCGGAATCTCCCAAGCCGTTAATCAAACCATTCCTCTTCCCCAAAACCCAATCCACAATCCTCCCTGACCCTTCTCTCTTCTTCTCCCCAACTCTCCTCTCCACTCCTCTCCCCACAAATTCTTTCTTCCAAAACTTCACTCTCAAAAAAGGTGATCAACCTGAGTACATCCATCCCTACCTTATCAAATCCTCACTCTCCTCTCTTTCCCTCTCCTACCCATCTCATTTCTTCAACTCAGCTTTCATCTACCAAGTTTTCAATGCTGACCTCACCATCTCAGCCTCAAAAAATACCAACCCAAGTTCTCAAACTGCCCACTTTATCTCTTCCTTCAGTGATCTCAGTGTCACTTTGGACTTTCCTTCTTCCAATTTAAGGTTTTTCCTTGTCAGGGGAAGCCCATTTCTGACATGTTCTGTCTCTAGTGGCACTGCTATTTCCATATAAACCATCCATGCTATTATCTCTTTTTCTTCAAACAACGCTAAAACCAAGTATACCATCAAGCTCAACAACAACTAGACATGGCTTATATACACCTCCTCCCCCATCAGTTTCACACACAGCTTCTCTGTGATCATGTCTACAAGGTTTTCGGGCATAATTCGGATTGCAGTATTGCCGATTTCAGAACCGAAATATGAGGCGATCCTTGATCTATTCAGTCCTTGTTACCCGGTTTCCGGTGATGCAGTATTCACCAAGCCATTTTGCTTGGAATACAAATGGGAGAAGAAAGCTTGGGGGAATTTGCTTATGTTAGCTCACCCCCTTCATCATCAGATACTATCTGGTGATGATTCTAATGTTATTGTTTTGGAGGAATTTAAGTATAAGAGTATTGATGGTGATCTTGTTGGTGTTGTTGGAGATTCTTGGGCATTGAAACCTGCCCCTGTGTCTGTAAATTGGCATTCAATAAGAGGTGTCAAAGAAGAGTCATATGCTGAGATTATTTCTGCGCTTGTTGGGGATGTTGAGGCTTTGAATCCTGCATCGATGACAAACAATTCATCTTATTTTTATGGGAAGTTGATTGCTAGAGCAGCAAGGTTGGCATTGATTGCTGAGGAGGTGGGTTTTCTTGATGTGATTCCAAAGATAAGGAAGTTCCTGAAGGATACAATTGAGCCCTGGTTGGATGGGACTTTTAGTGGGAATGGTTTTCTGTATGATGCTAAATGGGGTGGAATTGTGACTAAGCAAGGTGCATTGGATTCTGGGGCTGATTTTGGGTTTGGTGTTTATAATGATCACCATTATCATTTGGGGTACTTTCTTTATGCAATTGCAGTGCTTGCAAAGATTGACCCAGTGTGGGGGAGGAAGTATAAGCCTCAAGCATATACGCTTATGGCTGATTTTATGAACTTGGGCAGGCGATCAAATTCTAGTTACACGCGTTTAAGGTGCTTTGACCTCTACAAATTGCACTCTTGGGCTGGAGGGCTAACTGAATTTGCTGATGGGCGGAATCAAGAGAGCACTAGCGAGGCTGTGAATGCTTATTACTCAGCGGCTTTGATGGGGTTGGCCTATGGAGATACACATCTTGTTGCCACTGGATCAATGCTTACAGCATTGGAAATTCACTCTGCTCAAACGTGGTGGCATGTGAGAGAGGGAGACAATATATATGGGGAGGATTTCACTAGAGAGAACAGGGTGGTGGGTGTATTGTGGGCTAACAAGAGGGACAGTGGACTATGGTTTGCTCCACCTGATTGGAGAGAATGTAGGCTTGGAATTCAGGTGCTACCCATATTGCCAATCACTGAGATCTTGTTCTCTGATGTTGGATTTGTGAGGGAGCTTGTGAAGTGGACCTTACCTGCTTTAGGGAGAGAGGGAGTTGGAGAAGGGTGGAAGGGATTTGTATATACTTTGGAAGGGATTTATGACAAAGAAGGTGCTTTGGGGAAGATCAAGAACTTGAATGGTTTTGATGATGGGAACTCGCTGTCTAATCTCTTATGGTGGATTCACAGCAGAGCTGATGTGCGGGAAGAGGGGTATGGGGAAGGAGGAAAATACTGCTGGTTTGGACACTATTGTCACTGACTTAGTTTGCCTTACAACTCTAGTTGAGTTTAATAAGATATGATAAGATTGAACTTTTTTATACAAATATCAAACTGAAATGAATTATAAGCATATTCTTATTAGCATTTGCCTCCCTTTTGTATTTCAACTGACGTTACCATTGAGCTTCATAACAATAGATCATTAAGGGTTAACAAATGGACTACCAAATCAACAATATCTTACTGATAGTGATTTTTGTAGGGTATATTTTTGTATCTTCATGATGTAGAAATTTGCATATGAGTTGAATTTCTGATGAACTTTAGGTTTAATATTAAAGTCATTTCACTGCCTTAAATTATCTTAGAAGGGCTCTGCATAGTGTCAATGGCCATACATTCTTTAGCATAGCACAGCACTAACTTTTCAAGTCAATGACGGCAAAATGCAACACTAGTTTTCTTCCCTTTTATTGCCTCTTGGGAATCATGCTGAAAGGTGCAAAACCCATGCATTATTGACAAAGCTTGGCAATTAGTGTTTGCTAGAGCTCTGATACTAATTATGTACTTATGTTTTTTGTATATCTTTCTTTTTTTTTTTTCTTCTGTTTTCCTCCTTTTCTGTTTTTCTTGATTTGCAGAAGATTTTTCTATTCCACTGTCACTTTAACTTAATCTCGTATTTGACTGTGTACAAAGCTGATTTTGTTTTCGAAGTTCCTGTCCATTGCATTGATCTACCAAGTGATAGGAACCTGGAGCTTGTCTGGTATATGCCACAAATACTACAAAACATTGGTTATCTAGGAAGTAGTCATGTACTTTAACAACTCCTCTGTCAGATTTTTTTGATGCCTACTTTCAATGTGTCTTTGCATGCGATTATGTTAACAAAAAAAAAAAAAACAAAAACAAAAACAAAACATGTCCGACTCTTCTAGATGAAAGAACTATTGAAAACAAAATTCTGGATAGATGTCAACAATTTTGTATTGGAATATGAAGAGATGAAATGTAATGTAAGGAAGTGTGGAATGAAATTCACAGCTAGTTTTACCTGAGAAAGATCAATAATTACATGATACGTGATAGACGTCTTCATGATAAAAGCTCTACCGGTTTGTTTGCGTATAGATATAGACATGTATTCGGATAAATACTGGAATAATAACATGGTGGTTCATGTGTGTCTTTAATAATTAGCACACATGCGTGTTTAGTTCCATTGACTGAATTTGAGGCACATCATTGTAAGTAATGGTTAGTATTAGAAGCATCCTTCTTTCTTAAGAATGGTTGAGAGAGGAGAAAGGGACTTGACAACCAGATCTAGCGTTAAAGAGGACTGTTGATGAAGGCTAAATACCTTTCTCTTTGATTGCATGCACGTTTACTTCAAGGAAAGTGAATTGTAAATTCTGCACTTACTGGAGCGAAAGATAATTGTAACACAGAAAAAGCTTAGATACAGAGCCAAATTTTGTGAAATATATTGAAGACCTGAACAATTCTGCGTTATTTACAAATTCATATGCTTTCAAGTATAAATTATTTTTGGTTTTTGATTTGCTATTAGGTTAAGACACCATCTTTTAGTTGTTAAAATATTATCAAACATTATGAATTAATGATTATAATTCATATCTACTCAAAAAATAAAGTAAAATTCCAGAACTACAACTAATTCCTGCTTGATTGACTCATCTAATTTTTAGGGGCTTTGATAATCTATTAAGAAAAATTCTAGAACTACAACTAATTCCGAACTCATTTTCACAACTATCTGATGTGACTAATTATGAGAGGTGGAAAAAAAAAAAAAAAAGGGTCTGAAAGAGACAATGGCACCTTACAAGGCCCGTGGGCACCTAATTAAGTGAAGGATGAGAATTGTTTGGTGCGTTTACAGGCCCCACATACAAAGGTGGTACCTCATGTAACAGAATTCTTACATCATGGGGTCCATGGTAGACACCCCTTGCATGCAATGGGTACAAAGTGCACTACATAATTTCTGCAACAAAGGTTACTTTTTATTTCACTTGAAATGAAGAAGTTTCATTCGGCAATTAAGATTTTATGAATGAGATTTCTCATGGATCTATCTCATTTTTTCCGAGTTAACCAAAAGAGGTTAAGTAGATGAGTTTCAAACTTTAATTTTGATCCCTATGATAGAAGTTACATTCTCTATAACATAGGCTTTTATCCATACAAAGAACAAAGAACATACGAAAGCTTTGGAATATAATTTTAGAGCGCTAGAACGAAACCACAAGCATCTATGTCACCTCATTTTATCCATTTTCAAACTGAAATAATCTTAATACATAATTTCCACAAGGTATACAAGGCCCTGTTAAGCAACTACCTATTTTGCACTGTCATGCATCATTGAAAATGAAATTATTTTCATTCGGAAGGGAACTTCAAATTTGTACCAAGAAACAAAAGAAATTTTCACATCCATCTACAAAGTGAATTAGAATCAAAGTTCAACAGCGCCACAAGATAAGTTATTGAACAATAGAAAAAGAGTACCCGAGTTTGCATATCCACAGGAATTACAATCAAAATTCAATCACCCACATTAGAAAATCACTGAAATACAACAAAATCAAAAGACCCAGATGATAAAATCCCAGAATTCGACTAAAACAAGTACCAAATCAGAGCTATACACAAAAAAAAAAAAAAAAAAAAAAAAAAAAAAAAAAACAACCAGATACGAAAAAGCGAAGAAATTAGTGAAGCAAACCTGTTCACGTGTGGCAGAGTGGGAATTGAGTTGGAGGGCAAGAGCGGCATTGCAAGCGAGAGAGTGAGCGTGGAGATGAGGGAGGCGCTGAGAGATGTCAGGGGGAGGCAATCTGAGCCCTAGATCCTGAATCGAACGGCTCAGAGAGGCTGCTTTTCGGTCGAGTTCTTGAGCGTAGCTTTGCTGCTCTGTGGTGAATACTATTGGGATCGAATTGGGATCGTCTTCTTCGTTGTTTTGGGGACCACTCGCTCCCACTACGTCCGCTGCCCATGCTAGCAAACCAGCCATTTCTCTCTCTCTCTCTCTAAGAAACTGAGAATGGCGGTGATGTGGTTTGGCGATGAACCGGATATGAGTCCGGTTTGGACGAGTTTTAAGCCTTTTAGAATCAATGCCCAGTGGGCTTCTTTTTAGTTTTGGTTTTTAAGAGTACTTACTAAAACCCAAGTCCAGGGTTAGATTTTGGGTTTCATACTAGGTTAGTATTGTATAGTTACTAGCATGGGAGTGAGACCAATAGTTTAACAAGCCTCTGAGAAATGATAATAAAACCTTATTATTTTTTTAAGCAAAACATAGGTAGTGCCCTAACCTCTTCAATTAAATTTAATTGGCTATATGACTAAATTAACTAATGGACTACGAAATGTGTTATCTTGTCTCAAGGACGATTAAATTTAACTAGGCAATTCATTGACCGCTACAACCACGTGATTATATTTAATTGAGGAACTTAAAGTACAATACATAAGGAATTACTTTTGGAGTACCTTATTAATTTAATCTCTTGAGTGTGTGTACCACCCTATTCCATAGTCCATACATATAAAAAATAAATAAAAAATAAAAAATTATAAGGGATAGCCCCAAAGATGTTGTCTAGAAGACTAGAATACTACCCACATTCACATACCCAATAATGATTCCAAGTAATTACCAAACAAAATATTTAGGAATAGTCCCAAAGTGTTGACCAAGAGACTTGAACCTAGAATTCCATGTATCACGTAATAGAAGATTTGGCTAAGTAATTATTCAAGTATCACTCTCTTAGAGTATTGAACAACTATTCAAGTTAAGCATTTTTCATTGAATAATTCCAAAGTTGTAGTAAATTTTGTCATGAGTATTAGCAATTTTAGTTTTTATTTAAAAGAAATAATGCAAATAGACAATTGTTTTTTTTACAAATAAGGTTAGATTTAAAAATAAAAAAATAAAAAAATAAAGTAAGGTAAGATTTGAACCTGTAAGTACTCTAAAAGTAAAGGCCCAAGCCTACTTAGAACAGTACTGCCTTATCCTTCAAATTTAAGCCCAACGATAGAATTTCATGAGCGAGTGGACAAATAATTTAAGTGCAATTCTAATCTGAACTCAAGTAAAAAACCGAAGAGTCTAGAATAACTGAAATGATTAATATGAATATATGATAAGGAAAATAGCTCTCCTCGGGCTGATCCGAAGATTAGTCTCTTGCATATAAGGTTTAAGTATTACACCCAATAATGCACTGTACACATTCTCTTTTTTCTAGTTTATTTTCTCTTCTCCAAAAGATTCCCCCCCTTCTAGGAGACTCCTCTCCATTTATACCCTTATTCTTCATATCCTACCTCTCCATCTGTATGCCTCCAGGCGTTTCTAAGGACATTTGTCCCATCAACACTCTGCTGAAGGTGGTGAAAAGGGCTGCTAGCTGTGAAGATACTGTTCAAAGGTCATTTCCTCATTAAATGCAGTAGATAAGATTGCTCCAAGACATTTAATGCGGAGGGGGAAGGTAAACTTCTCCATGAAGCTTCCTCTTACCGTCACCCCCTCTATGGTCCTTTCTTTTCTGCACGGGTTTCCATGAAGCGCTACTCCGTATCCCCTCCCATGCTAGGGTCAGTGAAGTCCTCTGAGCTGATATATTTCTACAAGCATGTTTGTGCTAATAATTCATGTTTTAATCCTCTTTGGTCCTCAGACCCCACACATTAGCCCCCTAAAACCTTGCTACTAAGAATTGCTCTAAGAGGAAGTTTTTAGTAATAACGGGAAGGGTGGTACATGCCATATGTGTTCCCACATGAAAACGTCATTTCATCTGTCTTCTGCACATTCCTGATGTTTCGGTATCCACGATTCTGTAGTTATTACTCCAGGCGGCTGCTTGTCACCCCACGTTCTATGGTATGATGATGATCCTACGGTCCCTATTTTCTGTAATTTATGAGCTGGAAATTTACTGCTCATTTTTTTTTAACCCCTATATAAGGAAGGGATGAGAGCAACTTTTCCCATTTACTTGCTCCTCACAATTTTTCGTGGAAGCAGCAGTCCAAGGAAACCCCTTTCTAGTGCTCGTAAGTGCATTTGGTTCTTCATCTCGTACTATATAAAGAAAACTTTCTTCTACCTCCTTGTTTAATTCTTAACTCCATAGGAATACATAGGTAGATTGGCTAGACTAGTTGATACCCCTGAAGGTATGGCTACCTTTAGGGCTAAATATAGGATTCTTGACAATGTTGAACTCCAACATTGCGAATTAGGAGAATGGTTGGTCCTTAATAAACCACCCGGGGTTGTAATTATTCCTATGATCGCCTTTATGGAAGGTGGTATGGAAATTCCCATGGGTAGGGTAACTAGGAATTTCCTTATTAATTTTAGGTTATCCCCAACTCAATGCTCTCCTAACCTGTTTAGGGTCCTAGGTAGTGTAGATATGATAAACAGAAAAATGGGAACCAACCTTACGTGGCATGATGTAAACTGGGTATACAATAGCCAAAAGGAAAAAGACACAGGCTATTACTTTAAGTGTAAAGTTCCCTCTATTAGGTTGATTTCTTGTATACCTGAGTCGAATAAGGGCATAGACAAAGATTTCCTTATCGTCTCGGGTGAATGGCACGATGGTTTGCACCGCCCTACCCAAGATGGGGAACCGGGTGGGGTTTCTAAGGCCATTAGACTAACTTAGGACACCCCTCATTCCATACTTTGTTGTTTTTGCTTTACATAATAAATTCTATAGCTAATAGCCTCTTGTATTCTTCTGCAGACGAGCTCCACACTGCTCCGAACAAAAGCTTAGTGAACTTCGTAAATCTTAACTGAATCCTCAAATTAGAGATTTTTCTCCACCAAGATGGTTAACTTCGGGCAGTACACGTGATCCTCAGATTCAAGCCCATTTCCAACCGCTTCTAGAGTCCCAAGCACATGATCAGAGTAAAAGATCCAAGGCTAGCCCTAATCAACGTAGCTATCCCCGGGTTCCTAACCACTCTTCCTCCATCCGGCACTCAAGACGCACAGCTACTTGCTTCACTTACAACCAAGCTACTCTACTCCCAAGAGCAACCCATTCCTTCTGACGATGAACAAGAAGACCTGACACCCGAGCCCACTCAGGAGAACTTGGATAAAGATTTTGAAGTCTTTTACCAAGAGGATCCCGAGGACTCCTCAGTACCCCTTCATCGTCAAGTTAATTCCAGCCAAGAAGCAACAAATGTCCCGAAAGCCATGGTTCTCGAGGAAAAGGCTCCTAATCTATAGGCACTACTTACTGCCTATGCTAGGGGTAATTATCTCGTGGTGCACATAGTACCTCGGCCACCAACTCCTGCCCCAGCTTAGGCCGCCACTGCAGAGGCTGTCGAAAAGAAAAGAAAGAGGGGTAAGGCAACTAAAGGCTTTGAAGAAGAAGAAATCCCCCAGCCTGTGCAGCAACCACCCACTAAAGAGCTCAGAACTACAAGGGCTCATCAAAAGAAATGTGCCGCTACTAGGACTGGCAAGGGCACCAAAGGAGAACAATGTCCCAAACCCACCATCTAGAACCCAGCCTTTCTACTTAGCTCGGGAGATCCCGTGACCTCCGAGGCATCCCTTAGGGATCCCCAAAAAGGAAGATCTGGGTTGGTCTCTAAATGCCTAGAGAAGGCTCTTCTGCTGCACAAGGATATGCTAGAGCTTCAGGGGTTAAGGAAACGTGAAGTGTTCCTTTCACTGAAGAGGGACCTTGTAAAGGTTAGATTCCATCCTCTTGGCCTATCGCCATTTTACACCCAACCTTGTTTGATTAATCTTAGTGTTATTACTGTTTTTTTTTTTCTTTACAGGCTATTCAAGCGTCCTTCGTCGCTAAGGAGTGGGTTGACCATGCCTTGTCTAAGTCCCAAGAAGATCTGAGAAAGCCCCATCCGAGGCTTAAAAAAGACAAAAAGATACCCTTTTTCACTTAGCTGAACTAGAAAAAGGACATAAAAATGCCGAAGCAAACCTAGCAAGATTTGAAAAAAAAGCTAAGTAGTTGCGAGCTTCCTTGAAAAAAATCTAAAATGCAACTAGCCCTGGCTATAGGGAAGACTAAGCAGCAGCAAAAGCAACTCGAGGACAAAGACGCTGATAAGGCAAAGGCTGAGCAGGTTGCATATGCTGCTGGTACGACCAAAACTCCCCAGAGTCTAACTACTTAGCTTAAAGATGTTGCTCAGGCCTTTTGTGAAGAAGTTTGGAGTGAAGCTCTTAACACCGCAAGAGTTATAGTAGACTCCGAGCTTAGGAGCGCTGACAAAGTATATTACCCTCCAGCTCTTCGTCTTGCTCCCAATACTACTCCAGCTTCTCCCAATCCAACCTCCACATCCTCAGTGCCTAAGTCTTCCCTAACTTCAACTACTATGCCCGCTTCTAGAAAAGACAAAGAACAGCCAACTCCCATGCCCACGATGGAGTTAGAATCAGAGGAATTTGTTGAAGTTGAACAACTCAAAAGGAAGAAGAAAGACAAAGAAACGGAGGTCACAGCTTGATCCCCTTTAATGCAAAGCATAGATTAGTCTTGATAAGGATTAGGTTTTGCTGATATTCTCTTTCATTACTTCTTCTGTAATCTGTATCCAAATCCAAATGAATACCTATTTATCTTTTGTTTACCCTATATTTTCATAATCTTCAGATACTCTTCTGATACAAATACGCCATTATAAATATGCTAAGTGTTGAGGACTCTTTTTTCACCCCACGAGGCACTACCTCATTGGCAACCTATGCTACATCAACATATTATTGATTTTTTGGGTAAATCTATTTAAAGCCTGTTGAGGTACAAATTTTCTGGCCTTGATTTTATTAGCCCACTCACAAAATACCCACATGAACTTACACAATATTCTAAACCCATATAAATATTCTCATATATATTACCCAAATATTCTCTATGTTATTAGGCCTTCATAAATACTCCATACACAAGCCCATAAATTGCCTTCGGCCTTCCCACAAATGTTACCTGTTATATCCCATATATTACCCAACTCAGAATTTTCACAAATAATACTCACCGTATTGCTACCAAAATTAGGCCACAAAATTGCACTATCTCCACAAAAGCCCAACAATACCATTTATTAAGCCTGTTGCTACATGGCACCTCTAAAGCCCAGTACAATCCAGTATCTCTAAAACCCGGTACGATCCGGCATCTCTAAAGCCCGGTATGATCTAGCATCACTAAAATCCAGCACAATCCGGCACCTCTAAAGCCCGATACGATCCGGCATCTCTAAAGCCCAGTACAATCCAGCATCGCTAAAGTCCGGCACGATCCAACATTTCTAGAACCCGGTACGATCCGACACCTCTAAAGTCCGATACGATTCGGCATCACTAAAGTCTAGTATGATCCGGCATAGCTAAAGTCTGGTACGATCCGACACCTCTAAAGCCTAGTACGATTTGGCATCTCTAAAAGCCCGTTGCTACACGGCAACATCTTTTACAAAAACTCAAACCATTTTTCCAAAGCCCAAAATGCTATTTTGGCAAAAAACAAATACTTTAGCTATTTTGGCAAAAACAAATACTTTATGCTCAAAAGCCCAAATGCTAATTTGACACTTATTTTCCAAAGCCCAAAATGCTATTTTGGAAAAAACAATTATTTTATGCTCAAAGCCCAAATATTAATATTTGGCACTACTATTAATTTTACACTTATTCTATGAAGCCCAAATATTATTTTGGCAACTATCTCATAAAGCCCAAATGCTATTTTGGCACACATTTACAAAATCAAATACTATTTTGACATTTGTTACTCATCTCTCAAAAATATTGCTTCCACAAAATTTATGAAAGTTGTGTCTATTATTTCCATAATCAACTAAACTACAAAGCCCATGAATATTACCCATGGCAAAACCACTCATTTTGTAGGGTTAACCAAGCACAAGCAAGCTTATCTACAAAGCCCAGCTGGGTCAGGCCAGCCCACACACAAATCTCAGCAAATGGAGAACATGTGAACTACTCAGCCAAATCCCAGCAACAATTGAACAGCTGGAGCTCCTTCCCATCAGGTCTCAACTTGTCCAATCAAATCAGATAAAGGACACATGTCCACCAGGGGATGAATCTTTTCTCTATAAGCTGAAATCTCATCATTCCTCAAGTGACATAAAGCTAAAGTGATGTGACAGAAAGCTGAAAAAGCTTTAACCAGCTGTCACTTCTTTATCCTTTAACTCATTCAGTCAAAAACTCAAAGCTGCCATGCCTAGGCCGGTGAATCTCCTGAAACGACATAAAATTAGCTCATTTTCATACAAAAATATGTAATCTCTGGTTCATGAACCAAGCACATGAACCCCAAATGGGGAAGCTTGGGGAAATGTGGTTTGGAGGGCACCAAGGGGATCCCAACAGAGTTCCCAGCAAGGGCTCCAAGGTTGACACCTGGCTTGGGGTGGTCCAATCTGCCTTAGGGGACTCTGATTCTAGTTGTAGCATAACTAAGATCATTAGCCTCAAGCATGCTCTAATCCCATCAACCAAGGCTAATCAGCATTCAATGCTAAGCTAGAAACCCAACTGTTACTAACCAAAACAGCAACAACCTTCTAAAGTTGAGCTTATTACTCTTAGCTAAAAATCCTAAGAACGTTTTCCTAAGGATTTTTTGAAGAATAGGAAAGATTTAACAAAGATTATTTGCTAATCACCCCCTATAAATCCAGATATAAATGGAACTCTCCATTAATGCTTCACTAACACACAACCAACTCACTAAGCTACACACCAAGATTTTTCCTTAAGCTCTTTGCAAAAAGTCTTCTCTAAGCTCTAAAAAGTCATTGAGTTCTCAGACTCAAGCTTAGGAACCAAGTTCCCCAGCTCTTAGTTTACAAACACCTTTCATAGCTTTACTCATAAACACTTACTTACCCTAGCAGAAAACTCCATCAGCTTTACTTATACTACTCACTCATTACTCATACTACTCACTATACTCTCTCACTCATTACTCATACTACTTCAAATGATTAGCTCTACTTACTACATATACTATACTCATGAGCATGCCATAGCACCATAATGATCTTGTTGCACTAGCTTGGATCTCTCTCTCTCCCTTCATCTCACACTAAGTTTTCTCAATTATTTGTTATTATGGAACCTATGATATTTACTTATTCATTTACTATTAGTGGTTATGATGTAACAGTCACTATAGAATTTTTCCCTCATATTGTTGTATTAGAAGATTCTTCTCCAGAGCTAACAGATGATAAGTCTGAAAATATAGACATTTCCCTTAATTTGTGAAGTAGCTAACAGTTAGGAGTTTATTCTGTTTGTATTACTTTACCGCTGAGCCGTTTTCTGCAAAAACACTTTACCGCTGGGCTATCTTCTGCAGAAATGTTTTACTGCTGGGCCATATCTTACAGTATACTTTTTAATCTTGCCGACATATTTACTGTAGGGATTGTTTATGAGCTACTCTTGTCAGTTCCAATCTAGGCCCAAGGCATTAAAATAGTGGATTTCTTGGATCTTCACCGATAGCCTTTGGGCCGTGCACCAAGCCCATCGTTGAGTTTCGATTTAGACCCCCCAACCCATTATAAAACTTATTTGTCGGAAGTAAAACTTTTTCGCCCTCGACAAAACCCAAAAATAGCTCATATTTCTTTCAACTACATGGATTGGGTTCACATGGCCCGTGAGATCCTTACTTTAAGAGGCGGATTCATGGTCCACATTTCCTTTTCATCAATTGGGATCATAACCTATGATATCATCAACATCAACATATAGATCGGGCTTAAGTAATGAATCAAAACTCACGGCCCATATTACCTCTCATACACTCATGGCAAGCGGCTTCTTCAACAATAGCCCATATTTACACAAAATGACAACAAAACCCAAGGTACGTCATTTCATTTTTGACTTATGATCCAAGCTCATAAGTCTCTTCGGGGAATCTTTGGGAGTCGTGGTTTGGAGGGCCAAGAGGTATGTTCAATAAAGCTCTAGTGGTTTAAAGTTGATAAAAGAGACATGTTGCTTGGCGTGTCTTTTCCAACTCCCTGAACTCTGATGAGTCTGTGTGTAGCGAGTAACATATGATAAGTATCTCTTATCACATAACACTTTATATGATAAAAATTTTCATTGCTCTTTTCCTAAAATTTAGTATTCATCATATGACAAATACTCAATATCCCCAGCCATCTAACTGTTGAGAAAATAACTGTTCATTCAATCCCTAGCTGTTGCTATACAAATTTAGAAATTTCATTATATTATTCTACATAAACTTCATTACTACTTTCAGCTAAGATCTAACTCAAACACAGGGCTAAATCTGATTGGCTATCTTTAATCTCCAACTATATAAAAAAATATTCATGATATCTCTAATACCCAGCTGCTGTTTGCCACAATCAGACCATATATTTCTTTGCCAGCTACCAGAACAGAGCATTAAATACTATTCTTACTCACCAAGATTATGTCACAACATAATGAGATCTTGACTAGATCTCTAAAGCTTTATTGACTATCAACCAATCCTTCTATTATTTACTAGAAATGTGTTGTAATGGAACCTTGCACCAAAAACACAAACACCCAAAAAATGAAACATTTTTAGCTGAACCCCAGCAGTGTATTCAGCACTTGACACCTGGCTAGAAGTGATACCATCAGCCATTTAATGTTGAAATCCCAACAACCAGCTATTATACCCAAAATAGCAAGATACCCTTGAAAGAGATCTCACCATTTTCTGCCAAATCTATGAAATGAATGATGAATGACCTCTTCAGCAGTCTGAAATCACCCATTTGACCTCATTGGCTTCTGCCCCCAACAAACAGCTGTCTTATGACAGTTGGGACAGCCTTTTCAGAACAGCTGTGACAGCTGGCCTAGCAGCCTGAGCATTACTGATTTTTTTACTTTTGCCTAAAAGCAAAACTAACAAAAGTAACTATCTTTTTCTTGCCAAAATACCTTCCTTTTCTGCTGTTCTTTCCCCAACAGCTCTTACCCGAAACAGCAAGGATACCTTAAAGTAAAACATACCATTTTTGGCCAAATTTTAGGATGGATTTTCTGAAAATTCATTGCTAGTTGAGATAGATTTTGGCTGATATCCTTTGCTAAAATACTCCCTTAAACTCAGCTAGATGGGACCCTTGATCAACACCTCAAAGGGGAGACCAGCCAATGGAGAAAAAAAACTATCTCATGAACTTACCTATTCCCTCTCCCTCTAATGATCTTCTTAAGCTCTCAATAAAGTTCTGAGCTTCTGAATTTTTAGTTTCTAAATGAGGAACTAAACTCTTCAACCCTTAGCTCACAAATGCCCTTCATAAATCTTCATACATCCTTTAACAGAAAATTCTAGCAGTAAATCCCAGCAATATTGACAAACACACTACAACACTATTATCTCTCTTATACTCATTTTCTCATTCTCTATATTCAGAAAATACACATATTTTACTGCTCCTATCTCCAAATACCTAAACACATCTCTATACTCTTCTCTTACAAAATCTTTCCTCTTGGAAAGCAATCTCTACAACTTCTCCAGCGGTTATAATCCCATATTTTTACTATCTTTAACCTCTATATCTCTCATACTTCCATATATCATACATATTACAAATATTACATCCCACAAAGTATCTATATCTTTTACCATCTCCACACTTCTCAAGAGATACCAAACACTCATACTAAAAAACCTTCTCATGGAAGGCATAAACTTCTCATGCTAAAACCCTTCTCCAAGAAGGCACCAAGATCTCATATCAAAGCCCTTCTCATGGAAGGCATAAATCTATCTTACATAAAGCCCTTCTCTTGGAAGGCACAAATGCTCCATACAAAAGCCCTTCTCTTGAAAGGCACAAATGCTCCATACAAAAGCTCTTCTCATAGAAGGCAACACTATTCATAACTTCACAACAACTAAAAGAGCATTGTAAAAGGGGAAACTCATTTAAGTGCATGATAAGAGGAGCAAGCTTAACCAGCTCCTACACACAGCTGGACATACTCTCTCTCCCTCCAGTTGCACCCATTTTTCCCCTTCAATCTTGAAATTATCATGGCAAACTATTTCTCTACTGCTGGGGTCACTCTGTTGGAATATTATCAACTCACAAAAGATGTACAGCTGGGGCTGCAAACCATCAGAGATAAGTGACTTTGCTTCCATATCTTTAAATTTACATCTTTAAGTACATGATTATTTCACATTTAAATACATATTACTTTATTCCAACTACTATTACAACTATTAACAAAGGCTTAAACTCATTTAAATGCATGATACGAGGGGCAAGCTTAACTAGTTTCTATCGCTAGCATTCTGCTGAAATCATATCAGCTCACTGATGCAACACAGCTGGAGCTATAAACCATACAAAGATAAGTGACTTTGCTTTCATATCTTTAAATTTACATCATTGAGTACATGATTACTTTACCTTTAAATAAATACTACTTTATTTCAACTGTTATTACAACTACTAATCAAAGATATCATATCAAACGCATATTACATATTTATTCGACCTTATCGTGATTCTTAGACTTTGGCTTTAATGGCTTTGTAGGCTTAAAAGTACGCCGGTAGCCGTTGGACCACGTGGCCCAATGTTGAGTTCCGGAAGCAACTCCCCAAATAGAACCCGAGCCTAGTAAGGTCATCCCTCCAATGGACCACAGATGGCTGGGCAACCGAAAAAGGCCCCTGAACACTAAGTTTCTTCAAACTTAATTTGAATTCACACAGTTTACTCACTAAGCTTATGCAAATTTTTATTGAAATTCTAAGGATTCAACTTCAATTCTTTCAGCTAACTCCACTCAGTTGCTTAATATAAACTAACTTACAAACCGAGGGTTCCAATTAGAATAAAACCCAATTGCCCCTTTTCCTATTTTCACCTAAGGGTTAGCTTACCCCGAGCCTGTGACCTAAGGAGTCGGACATGACCGAGAATCTACTTAACACTTAATCAATTTAACATAAGAGTTAATTTACCTAAGGCTTGTGACCCGAGGAGTCTGACAAGACCGAGGTTCTGTTTAACACTTAACCAATTTAATATAAGAGTTAATTTACCCAAGGCCTTGACTCGAGGAGTCTAACAAGAACGATGTTCTGTTTAACACTTAACCAATTTAACATAAGAGTTAATTTATCCAAAGCTTGTGACCCAAGGAGTCGAACAAGACTAAGGTTCTATTTAACACTTAGTATTTAGGTTAAATTTAACGAAAATCAACTTGTAAGTAAAACATGAATCAATGAATAAATGAAAGTCAAAATAGAAATTGCCATATTATTAATAATAATACTTACGTAGATTATTTACATTCCATGGACTTGGAAATACATTTTCGTCTAGATCTTTTAAGTAATAAGCACCGATGTCAACCACCAACGTTATACTGTATGGGCCTTCCCAATTAGGGCCCAGCTTCCCCTATGATTGGTTCTTCGCCGTTCTCTACTACTTTCCTTAAGACCAAATCCCTAGATACCAATGGTCTTGTCTTAACTTTCTTATCATACCCTTGCCTTAATTTTTGTTGATAATGGGCTATCTTGACCATGGCTACTTCTCTTCTTTCGTCAATTAATTCCAAACTCGCCGCAAGCAAACAATCGTTCTCGTTTACATGAAACTGATCAGTCTTTAAGGTCGGGAAACCTGCCTCAAGGGGTATGATCGCTTCGAATCCATAGGTCATTGAGAATGGTGTCTCTCCTGTTGATCTTCGAGGTGTGGTGTGATATGTCCACAGCACATGAGGTAGCTCATCCACCCGCCTTCCTTTCAAGTTGTCTAGCCTTTTCTTCAACCCAGATACTATAGCCTTATTAACCGCTTCTACCTGCCCATTTCCCTATGGATACGCTAGAGTAGAATTCTTGTTTCTAATACCCAGCTCTCCACGATACCTTCTATTCGGGGGCCTTTTTCGGTTCCTCAACCACGTGTGGTCCGTTGGAGGGATGGCCTTACTAGGCCTGGGTTCTATTTGAGGAGTTGCATCCGAAACTCAACATTGGGCCATGTGGTCTAACGGCTACCGGCGTATTTTTAAGCCTACAAAATCATTAAGGCCAAAATCTAAGAATCACGATAATGGTTGAGTAAATATGTAATATGTGTTTAATATAATAGCTTTGATTAGTGATTGTAATAACAGTTAAAATAAAGTAATTTATTTAGAGGTAAAGTAATTATGTACTCAATGATGTAAATTTAAAGATAAGTAAACAAAGTCACTTATCTTTGTATGGTTCGTAACCCAGCTATATAGCTTCTGTGAGTTGATAATATCCCAGCAGAGTGACCCCAGTGGTAGAGAGGCAGTTTGCCATGATAACTTCAAGATTAAGGTAAAAAATGGGTGCAACTGGAGGGAGAGAGAGTATGTCCAGCTGTGTGTAGGGGCTGGTTAAGCTTGCCCTTCTTATCATGCACTTAAATGAATTTTCCCCTTGACAATGCTCTTTTAGTTTTTTTAAAGTTATGAATAGTGTTGCCTTCCATGAGAAGGGCTTTTATATGGAGTATATGTGCCTTCTAAGAGAAGGGCTTTATGTAAGAAGTAGTTGTACTTTCTAAGAGAAGGGCTTTGATGTGAGATCTTGGTGCCTTCTAGGAGAAGGGCTTCAGTAATAGAAGTTCATGCCTTCCATGAGAAGGGCTTTTAGTATGAATGTTTGATATCTCTTGAGAAGCGTGGAGATGGAAAAAGATATAGATGTTTTGTGGGATGTAGTATATGATATATGAAAGTATGAGAGATATGGAGGTTAAAGATAGTAAAAATGTGAGATTATAACCGCTAGAGAAGTTGTAGAGATTGCTTTCCAAGAGGAAAGATTTTGTAAAAGAAGAGCATGGAGATGTGTTTAGGTATTTGGAGATAGGAGCAGTGAGATAGGTGTATTTTCTGAATATGGAAAGTGAGAAAATGAGTATAAGAGAGTAATAGTATTGTAGTGTGTTTAGCCAAGCTGCTGGGATTGTATAAGGGTTTATGAATGGCTTTTAGGAGTTAAGGGCTGAAGAGTTTAGTTCCAAATTTAGAAACTAAAAACTCAAAAGTTCTGCACTTCATTAAGAGCTTCAGAAGATGATTAGAGGGAGAGATAAGTTTATGAGAGAGTTCTTCTTCTCCATTGATGTCCCCTTGAGGTGTTGATGAAGGATTCTATTTAGCTGAGTTTAAGAGGGTATTTTAGCAAAGAATATCAGCCAAAATTTGTCCCAAATAGCAATGAATCTTTAGAGAATTCATCTTAAGATTTAACCAAAAATGGTATGTTTAGCTTTAAGATATTTTTGTTGTTTTGAGTAAAAGCTGCTGGGGAAAAAGTAGCAGAAAATGAAAGTATTTTAGCAAGAGAAAAGTAGTTACAATAGTTGGTTTTGGTTTTAGCCAAATGAGGAAAAAATCAGTAATGCTCAGGCTGTTAGGTTAGCCGTCACAGCTGTTCTGAAAAGGCTGTCCTAGTTGTCAGGAAAAACTGTGACAGCCATCATGAACAGCTGTTTGCTTTGGGCAGAAGCCAATAAGGTCAGATGGGTCATTTCAGACTGCTGGAGAGGTCATTTCATAGATTTGGCTGAAAAATGGTAAAATATCTTTCAATGGTATCTTTCTATTTTAGGTATAACAGCTAGTTGCTGAGATTTCAGCATTAAATGGGTGATGATATCACTTCTAGCCAAGTGTCAAGTGCTGAATACACTACTGGCAGTTGGAAATGTTTCCCTTTTAGGTGTTTGTATTTTTGGTGCAAGGTTCCATTACAACACATTTTTAGCAAGTAATTAAAGGATTGGTTGAAAGTTAATGAAGCTTAAGAGATTTAGTCAAGGTCTCATTGGGTTGTGACATAATCTTGGTGAGCAAGGAGAGTGTTTAATGCTCTGCTCTGGCAGCTGGCAAAGAAATATATGGTCTGATTGTGGTAGACAGTAGCTGGGTATCAAAGATATCATAAATATTTTGCATAGAGAGAGATAAAAGATAGCCAATCAGATTAAGCAATGTGTTTGAGTTGGATTTTAGCTGAAAGAAGTAATAAGATTTATGTAGAATAATATAATGAAGCTTCTAAATTTGTATAACAACAGCTGAGGATATTGAGTATTTGTCACATGATGAATATTAAGTTTTTGGAAAAGAGCAATGGGGAATTTTATCATTTTAAGTGCTACGTGATAAGAGATGCTTACCATATGTTACCCGCTACACACGGACTCGTTAGAGTTTAGGGAGTTGGAGAAGACATGCCAAGCAATATGTCTCTTTTATCAACTTTAAACCGCTGGAGCTTTACTGAACATACCTCTTGGCCCTCCAAACCACGACTCCCATAGTTTCCCCAAAGAGACTTATGAGCTTGGATCATAAGCCGAAGATAAGATGACATACCTCGGGTTTTGTTGTCATTTTGTGTAAATATGGGCTCTTGTTAAAGAAGCCGCTCACCATGAGTGTAAGATAGGTAATATGGGCCGTGAGTTTTGATTCATTGCTTAAGTTCGATCCATATATTGATGTTGATGATGTCATGGGGTTATGATCCCAATTGATGAAGAGGAAATATGGACCATGAATCCGTCTCTTGAAGTAAGGATCTCGTGGGCCATATGAGCTCAATCCATCTAGTTGAATGAGATATGAGCTTATTTTGGGCTTTAAAGATATTTACCCAAAAAATCAATAATATGTTGACATGGCATGGGTTGCCAATGAAATAATGCCACGTGGGCCAAAAAAACAGTCCTCAACATTAGCCCCTCTGAGTGCATGGGCTTGTACAACAAGGATATGCACGAGTAATGAGTTTACTTGAAGACCTTTTTAGATGAGGCAGTTTGAGATTGTAGACTGCTAGAGAGGATATTGCTGGATTAAAGGCAGCAAGGTAATGTTGCAGCTGGTCAGGATTGCAGTTGGGCGTTGTACTGCTGGATTGAAGGCAACAACGTAATGTTGAAGTTAGTCAGGATTACAGCTGGGCGTTGTGCTGCTTTAATCATGATTGAGTTTGTTAAAGTCGATGCATTTGAAGCTGACTTTATTCTTGTAGATGTGATCGTGGTTGGTCCATTTAGAAATATTTTGAGTAGAACTTTTGATGCTACGGTTGGGGAGGATACTGCTCTTGATCCAGTGGAGATGAAGCATTGAAGTTGTTGTTGTTGAAAGACTGAATACTGAATTTACGGTTGGGGCAGTCCAGAATGTATTTTGACATCATAGCAGATGAATATTTCGCTGATATTGTTGATTGTAGTTAAGTCTTGAAGAAATTTGATAGAGATGTCCAAGATAATATGAGCTTTCCATTGAGATTCCATCCTTGTTAGAAGAACTGCTTTAGGAAGCATGGCCACTTGTAGGATTGGCTACATGATTATGATCGTATTGATAGAGTCGTAAGTGATGATCATATTGTTGAATTTGATAGTACTGCTGAAGTAAGAAAATAGGTACTGCTAAAGTAATCAGATTCAAGGCTGTCCAACCATCAGCCTTGAATCTGATTACACTTCCACAACCTTCCCCCCAAGCCTAACAACCATCGCCATCCCGGCCAATAAAACCTCATACTCGGCTTCATTATTTGTGGCTGGGAAGGCCAACTGCAAGGACTTTTCCAATACGAGCTTTTCGGGAGAAACTAGTATAGTCCTCACTCTGGAACCTTTCTAGTTTGTTGCCCCATCCGTGTACACCTCCCAAGCAGCAAAAGAAGAGACTGAAACCCCCAAAACACCAGTTCCTAACTCCTTATCCCCCCACAACATCCTTAGTAAATTCAGCCATGAAGTCTGCTAAAATTTTTCCCTTTACAGTAGTACGAGGCAAGTATTTACTATCAAAGGCCTCGAGCATGGTCCCCCACTTAGCAATTTTTCCCATATAGTTAGACTTTCATAGTAATGCATACAGAGGAAGTTGCGTGAGCACCACGACATTATGCACTTGGAAATACTGAGGGAGCTTCCTTGTAGCATGTATAATGGCCAACACTGCTTTTTCCAAGTGCATGTAGCGAGTCTCTGCCTCTTGTAAAAATTTGCTAATATGATAGACAGGTCTTTGCACTCTATTCTCCGTTCTAACCAAAACCAAACTTACTACATGGTCAGTGACTGCTATGTAGGCATAAAATATCTCCTCCTTCTTGGGTCGGGAGAGAACAGGAGGACGTGACAAGTATTGCTTCAACTCTTCAAAGGCTGCTACACACTCCTCGATCTATTCAAAGCTCTTCCATTTATGAAGGACCTAGAAAAATGGCTGACATCGATCTGCTGACAAATAAACCTATTCAAAGCAGCTGTCATCCCTATTAGCTTCTGTACTTCCTTGGGATTTTGAGGAGGGCGCAAATCTGTAATAGCCTTGATCTGATCAGGGTTAACCTCTATTAATCATATACCCCAAAAAATTTTCCGAGCTAACACAGAAAGAGCATTTAGATGCATTGACACGCAATTTATGTTTCCTAAGCACTAAAAATACCTCCTTTAAATCCTTCAAGTGCCCTAAGACCTGCTTACTTTTCACCACCATATTATCAATGCATGCTTCAACGTTTCTCCTGATCTATGATTCAAACATTCAAGTCACCATTCTTTGATATGTAGAACCAGCATTCTTTAGGCAAAAAGGCATCACTTGATAATGGTAATTCCCAATAGGAGTCCTGAAGGCTGTCTTCTCCTGATCAGACAACGTTAAAGGCATTTGATGGTACCCTTTAAAAGCATTCAAGAAACTCATTCGAGGATGTCCAACTGTCGCATCCACCAGTTGGTCAATCCGTGGAAAAGGGAAAGGATCCTTGGGGCGTACTTTGTTCAAATTTGTGAAATCAACGCACACGTGCCATTTCCCATTCTTCCTTACCACCAAAGTATTGCCCAGCTATTCAGGGTAGAAGACTTCCTTAGCTAACCCCGCCTGCTTTAGTTTATTGACATTTTCTCTTACTGCCTCGACATGCTCCTTTGAAGAGCATCGGGGAGGTTGCCTCCTCAGTATAGGCCCAAGGTTTACATTCAGTTAATGACAAATAAACTTAGGGTCAATCCCCGACACATTATAAGCTCTCCAATCAAAGACATCTACATTACTCTTCAAAAAATCAACCAATTCCATCTTCTCCTCGAGGGGCAGCCGAGCACCAATTTGAAAATACTTACCCTCATCTGCACCAATCAAAATTCTCTCCTGCTCTTCAGAAATTTTCTCCGAGTCTTCAAAGAGCAATCTCTGTGACTTGGACCTACATTCACCATCGGGGCATGTTACCTACTATGGGGCCTTCTCTCCCGCAATTCAAGTTTTATCCATTAAATGCTACCTAATAGCAGCTACTAAACATCTCCTGGCCACTGCCTGACTTCCCACCAATTTGCCTACTCATTCCTGTATGGGATACTTAACCTTCAAATGCAGAATGGATGACACTGCCCCCATAGCATGGAGTCAGGGCCTCGCCAAAATAGTTGTATAGGGGGAATAGGCTTCTACCACGATAAAATTGACTTGCACCTCCTCGTCACCCACCTACACAGGTAGCTAGATCATTCCATGGGGGATTATAGTCCTCCCATCAAATCCAAACAGGGGTGAATCATACCTTTCTAGATCTTCGGGAATGAGATTCAATCCTTTATACAAATCTGGGTACATAATTTCAGCTCCAATCCTCTGGTCAACAAGGACCCTTTTTACATCATACCCCCCAATCCGAAGAGTCACCACTAGGGCATCATCATGGAGTTGGTAAGCCCCTACTTTGTCCTCTTCCGAAAAACCTAAAGTCGGTGATGATTCCAGTTTAGCCCTCTTAGATTCTTGGGCTTGATTTCTCAGTTTTGGAACTAAAACTACAAGCATGACTCTCGAGCATGAGAACGCCTCATTCTTGGGCATGGCAAAAATCACGTTAATCATACCCAGCACAGGCCGAGAAGTAGAATCTCTTTAGTACCCAGTCCCGGCTTGTCCTGTCTGCCCTGTAGGCTGATGTAAAAACTGCTTCAACCTCCCTACCTTCACTAATTGACCTAAGTGATCACATAAAGTTCTACAGTCCTCGGTCGTATGTCCTCTCTCTTAATGATAATGGCAATAGAGACTTTGATTTTGTTTAGATGGGTCTCCCCACATCTTATTGGGCCATTTGAGGTATGGCTCATTCTTTATCTTCTCGAGGATTTGATATACTGGCTTCTTAAAAACCGAATTGACAATTTGCGTGCTAACCCCCGATGGCTAGTTAATAAAATCCCTCCTAGGTCGGTTCTAATTATAACCCCCTGTCTGATGATCCCTCTTCTCTAAGAAGGCTTTGGCCTTGCCTTTCCCTTGGGTCTGATCCTTCTCGACCCGCTTATGCTTGTCAATACAGTCCATAAGCTTACGCATACTACGAGCAGGTTTCATCGTCAAAGACTTTCTCAAGTCATGCTCTATTGGAAGCCTGACCTTAAAGGTCCTTATAGCTACATCCTCGAAATCACCATATATGTCATTGAATGTTTCCCAATACCTAACATAATAGGTCTTTAAATTCTTTCATTCCCTCATCACCATGGACAACAGGGAATCCAAGGGCCTCGAGACTTTACTGCATATCACAAATCTTACCCTGAACACTCTTGTAAGTTCCTCAAAAGATCTTATAGAGCCTTCCTCCAGCCCATCAAACCACCTCATGGCACCAGGCCCGAGACTAGAGGGGAAAATTTTGCACATAAGAGCCTCATTCCTTGAATGGATAGCCATCCTCTGATTAAAGTGGCTTACATGCTCCACAGGATCTGTAGATGGTAAATATAGGCTACGTAAAACAATAAGGAAGCTTGGCTCTATCAATTCTCCTTGTAAAAGGTGATTTTGAAATTTGACGAAAAGCCTTGCTCATTGCATCATTCCCCATGCTTCTAGGGGGTGATCTTTCTCCTCGCCTTCTCCTTTGCTTCTCTAACTTATCAACTCGTGAGGATACAGAGTAAGATTCACTAGGAGAAGTCCTTGACCTTCACCTATAGTTTCGATATTTGCCCCTGTCAGACCTTCCACTTGATGGGGATGTTAAGCCCTTCTGGTCGCGCTCACTCCGTCGCAACTTTTTGCGCAAATGGTCAATCTTCAGTTTTAGGTTCTATGTTTCTTGCTCGTGCGTAACATGATTTCCTATTCTTGAGTGGCTCCTTTCAGTGTGCTCTATGTATTGGGTTTCCACCCTAACACTTGGGGTGGAATTATGATCCCTATCTCTCCTTCACTATAAATTAACAAAGTGGTCATCATGCTGAGACCCCACAAATTCCTCCCTATCATTCTTTGGGTTAGCCATACTCTAAGAAGATTGAACTACAAATGACTTCCCACAGAAGACGTCAATTGTAAGTACTCTAAAAGTAAAGGCCTAAGCCCACTTAAAACAATGCTGCCTTGTCCTTCAAATTTAAGAACAATAATAGAATTTCATTAGAGAGTGGGCAAATAATTCAACTGCAATTCTAATTTGAACTCAAGTAAAAAATCGAAGAGTTTAGAATAACTGAAAGGATTAATACAAATATATGATAAGGAAAATAGCACTCCTCGGGCTGATCCAAGAATTAGTCTCTTGCATATAAGGTCTAAGTATTACACCCAATAATGTACTGTACACATTCTCCTTTTTCTAGTTTTTTTTTTTTTCTCTCCTCCAAAAGATCTCCCCCTTTTGGGAGACTCCTCTTCTTTTATACCCCTTTTCTTCATATCCTAGCCCTCCATCAGTATGCTTCCAGGCATTTCTAAGGACATTCGTCCCATCAACACTCTGCTAAAGGTAGTGGAAAAGACTGCTAGCTGTGAAGATACTGTTCAGAGGTCATTTCCTCATTAAATGCAGCTGATAAGGTTGCTCCAGCACATTTAATGTGGAGGGGGAAGGTAAACTTCTCTAGGAAGCTTCCTCCTACTGTCACCCCCCCCTATGGTCCTCTCTTTCGCACAGGTTTCCATGAAGCGCTACGTCGTATCCTCTCCCATGCTCGGGTCAGTGAAGTACTCTAGGCTGATACATTTCTACAAGCGTGTTTGTGCTAATAATTTATGTTTTAAACCTCTTCGGTCCTCGGACCCCACACAAAACCTATAATGTTCCCTCCATAATAATTGCTCCTTATCATATAATAAAAATTTCAATAAAGGCCTAGTGCTATATCCATCTATGGTTGCCCATGCATATGATTTGTTAGTCCTAAAAAAACAAAAGATTTGTTAGTCCTTTTATACATATATAGTCATGGAAAGAGAATGTACTTAACCTAAATCTCAACTAACACTACTCTTATGAACACTCAACCCCCCCCCCCCCCCCCCCCCCCACTTCTCCCCAAATGGAGCTTCAAAAATTAAATTCTTTTGATATGAATGTTACTTCTCATGAGGAAACCACTACGTATACATTTTGCTCCCTTTCCTGATTCTTGAGAGACCTAAGAGTTTCAAAGAATTAATTATGTTTTTTTTTTTTGTTAGTAGACAAGTTTTATTTGTAAAACTTCACAAATCATAAAAAGTTAATGTTGAGTATAATGTAGTTGACTTCAACATTTGAACTTCAAAAGATTGTTAAATTATTTTTAATAGTTCAAATTGCTGATAAGAACTAAAATGTCTATAGCCTACTAACTTATTTATAAAGTGGTTATACTTCTTAATTTGTATTACTATTCCAATTTATACGACAATTATGGAATGAGCATTTTAAACATTGAATATTATCCAAATTAGATTTGTAACAAAATTAAAGATGATTTTCTAATTGAATCTTTGATTTTGCATGTTAAAAAAGAAATTATTGTGAAAATTTAGGACCAAAAAATTCATAAATGATTTTAAGAATTTAAGGAACATTGAGTTTCATTTTAATAGATTATAGATGATTAATTCCAACTTATTAAGATACATTTATTTTGAGTCTTTTCTATGGTATATATTTCGATAATATTATATATATACTTATTTTATTTTATTTTTATTTATTTAATTGGTTTAAAATTTTATTTTATTTTATTTTTTATTTTATTTGGGGGGAATGATCAATATTTTTCATTTATGTTTTGGGAAAAAAAAATTCCGATTTCGTTTATAAATAGACTAAGTAATTTATCAATCTCATAAAAGGCAGTGAAACTGACAAAGATCAGTCTTAACAATTGCAACTCAAATAGATTGTCTTTTGCAGTCTAGTAATCACAAATACTTGGACTCCACCCATTTAAATGTTTAAGATGCCTTGTGCATAAGATGTAAGGAGAATTGCATGTCTTGGATAGCAGTAATTCGAAACACTTCAAACACTTGACTATTCCTTCAAGTGTGTACAATCCCCTTATCTCGCACATAATGTTATTATAGGTATAAATTCCTTGAGAGTTGAGAGTCACCCTAAGATGCTTTCATGCCTCACATGGACAAATAGAAATGTTATGAGAATGAATAAAACAGTCTTAGGTGCCATTATATATGATTATACAAAGAGGACTAAAGCTGAAAAATCAGTTTATTGCATCAATGTCATTGTGGGAATGAGACTTTTTGGTTTGCTGATACGGAGTTGAGAAGGAGGAACACAATGGCAAAGATGGACCAAATGAAAACACACTATAGCTATGATATTGATCTCCTTGTTTCTTAGACCATGCTCAAAATTTTGTGAACTTGATGTTTTTTCTCTGATTTGTTTCATATGGTGGCTATTAGAATTTTACTTTGCTGTGAGACATATGTTCCGGGGCCTTTTTCGGTTGCCCAGCCACATGTGGTCCGTTGGAAGGATGGCCTTACTAGGCCTGGGTTCTGTTTGGGGAGTTGCATTCAGAACTCAACATTGGGCCATGTGGTCCAATGGCTACTGGCGTATTTTTAAGCCTACAAAACCATTAAAGCCAAAGTCTAAGAATCACGATAATGGTCGAATAAATATATAATATGCGTTTGATATGATAGCTATGATTAGTAGTTGTAATAACAGTTGAAATAAAGTTTATTTAGAGGTAAAGTAATCATGTACTCAATGATGTAAATTTAAAGATATGGAAGCAAAGTCACTTATCTTTGTATAGTTTGTAATTCCAGCTATGTAGTATCAATGAGCTGATAGGATTCTAGCAGAATGCCAGCGGTAAAGGCTAGTTAAGCTTGCCTCTCTTATCATGCATTTAAATGAGTTTAAGCCTTAGTTAATAGTTGTAATAATAGTTGAAATAAATTAATATTTATTTAAATGTGAAGTAATCATGTACTCAATGATGTAAATTTAAAGATATGGAAATAAAGTCACTTATCTTTGTATGGTTTGAAGTTCTAGCTGTACAGTTTCTGTGAGTTGATAATATCCCAGAAGAGTGACCCCAGCGGTAGAAAGGCAATTTGTCATGATAACTTCAAGATTGATGGGAAAAATGGGTGCAACTAGAGGGAGAAAGAGTGTGTCCAGCTGTGTGTAGGGGCTGGTTAAGCTTGCCCCTCTTATCATGCACTTAAATGAGTTTTCCCCTTGACAATGCTTTTTTAGTTGTTGTGAAGTTATGAATAGTGTTGCCTTCCATGAGAAGGGTTTTTGAATGGAGTATTTATGCCTTCTAAGAGAATGGCTTTTATGTAAGATGGATTTGTGCCTTCCATGAGAAAGGCTTTGATATGAGATCTTGGTACCTTCTAAGAGAAGGGCTTTAATAATAAAAGTTTATGCCTTCCATAAGAAGGGCTTTTAGTATGAGTGTTTGATATCTCTTGAGAAGTGTGGAGATGGTAAAAGATATAGATATTTTGTGGGATGTAGTATTTGTAATATGTATGATATATGGAAGTATGAGAGATATGGAGGTTAAAGATAGTAAAAATATGATATTATAACCACTGGAGAAGTTGTAGAGATTGCTTTCCAAGAGGAAAGATTTTGTAAGAGAAGGGTATGGAGATGTGTTTAGGTATTTGGAGATAGAAGCGGTAAGATAGGTGTATTTTCTGAATATGGAGAGTGAGAGAATGTGCATAAGAGGGGTAATAGTGCTGTAATGTGTTTAGCAATGTTGCTGAAATTTACTACTGGGATTTTCTGCTAGAGGACGTATGAGAGCTTATGAAGGGCATTTATGAGTTAAGGGCTGAAGAGTTTAGTTCCTAATTTGGAAACTAAAAAAACTCAGAAGTTCAGCACTTCATTAAGAGTTTAGGAAGATAATTAAAGGAAGAAAGAATAAGGAAGTTTATGAGAGAGTTCTCCTCTATTGGTGTCCCCCTTTGAGGTGTTGATAAAGGTTCTATTTAGAGTTGAGTTTAAGGGGGTATTTTAGCAAAAAATATCAACCAAAATCTGTCCCAACTAGTAATGAATTTTCAAAAAATTCATCCTAAGATTTGGTCAAAAATGGTATGTTTAGGTTTAAGGTGTTCTTGCTGTATTGGGTAAGAGCTACTAGGGAAAGAGCAGCAGAAAAGGAAGGTATTGTGGAAAGAAAAAGATAGTTTCTTTAGTTGATTTTGGTTTTAGCCAAATGTGAAAAAATCAGTAATGCTAAAGCTGCTGGGTCAGCTGCTACATATGTTTTGAAAAAGTTATGACAACTGTCAGGAAAAACTGTGACAGCTGTCAGGAAAAGTTGTGACAACTATCATGAGATAATTGTTACAATTGTCATAAGACAGATGTTACTTTGGGCAAAAGCAAATGAGGTCAGCTGAGTGATTTCAGACTGCTAGAGAGGTCATTTCATGGATTTGGCTGAAAATTGTAAGATCTCTTTTAAGGGTATCTTGCTATTTTGGGTATAGCAACTGGTTGCTAGGATTTCAGCATTAAATAATTGATGATATCACTTCCAGTCAGGTGTTAAGTGTTGAATATACTGTTGGGGTTTTGTTAGAAATGTTTCCTTTTTTGGGTGTTTGTATTTTTGGTCCAAGGTTCTATCACAACACATTTTTAGTAAGTAATAGAAGGATTGGTTGATAGTCAATGAAGCTTTAGAGATCTAGTGAAGGTCTCATTATGTTGTGACATAATCTTGGTGAGCAAGAAGAGTATTTAATGCTCTGCTCTAGCAGTTGGAAGAGAAATATATGGTCTGATTGTGGCAGACAGCAACTAAGTATTAGAGATATCATGAATATTTTGTATATAGTTGGAGATAAAAGATAGCTAATCAGATTAGGTCATTTGTTTGAGTTGGATTTTAGCTGAAAGGAGTAATAAGATTTATGTAGAATAATATAATGAAGTTTTTAAATTTGTATAGGAACAACTAGAGATTGAATGAATAGTTATTTTCTCAACAGTTAGATGGCTGGAAATATTGAGTATTTGTCATATGATGAATATTAAGTTTTAGGAAAAGAGCAATTGGGAATTTTATCATCTAAAGTGCTATGTGATAAGATATGCTTACCATATGTTACCCGCTACACACGGACTCGCCAGAGTTCAGGGAGTTGGAGAAGACACGCCAAGCAACACGTCTCTTTTATCAACTTTAAAACGCTAGAGCTTTACTGAACATACCTCTTGGCACTCCAAACCACGACTCCCAAAGTTTCCCCAAAGAGACTTATGAGCTTGGATCATAAGCCGAAGACGAGATGATGTACCTCGGGTTTTGTTGTCATTTTTTGTAAATATGGGCTTTTGTTGAAGAAGCCGCTCTCCATGAGTGTAAGAGAGGTAATATGGGTCGTGAGTTTTGATTCATTACTTAAATCCGATCCATATGTTGATATTGATGATGTCGTGGGGTTATGATCCCAATTGATGAAGAGGATATGTGGACAATGAATCCGCCTCTTGAAGTAAGGATCTCGCAGGCCATGTGAACCCAATCCATGTAGTTGAATGAGATATGAGCTTATTTTGGGTTTTAACGAGATTTACAAAAAAAAAAAAAATCAATAATATGTTGATGTGGCATGGTTTGCCAATGAAGTAATGCCATATGGGCCGAAAAAAGAGTCCTTTACAACATATATGTATGAATTGTTCTCTCTATCAAGTGTCCACCCTCTTATATTCCTTGCATGCATTCTTTTGCATTAAAAATCTTTTTTTTTTCTATTTAAAAATGTATTAAATAAAATTAGACCACTATGCAACTATAGCGAGATTCTTTTCATTCTTTCTTGGTTAAATAAGAATTTCAAAAGAACATATACGCATATGTTTGCCGACAGATTTAGCTCAAGTCCAATGTTCTTGTGCATTGGATTCTTCAAAATTATGACATGTGCTCACTTTTGGCCACATATCATAATCTTAATGAATTTAATGTACAAAACCAATGGACCCAATCTTTACCCATGCTTAATCCACTTGGGTCCAATATTCTTGTGTACTGAATACATCAAAATTATGATACGTGTTTACTTATGGCCACATATCATAATCTTAACGAATTTAATGTACAAAACCAATGGACCCAAACTTTACCCTTGGTTAAGAAAGAACTTCTATATTATACACAAAAAATAAATCTCAAAATGTGGAAATAATTGAATGACAAGTGACAACCATAGAGAAACGGACAACTCTAGCCATGGAACCAATAGCCTCAAAGCAAATCAAATTCAGATATTTTTTCTCTTTTGGGATCAAAACTAGAGTTAAAACCATATTATATTAGTCTTATTTTAACAAATTGTATGAATTAATCCACACCTTCAAAGCAAGAATAGGAATACGCATTCTTTTACCCCTCAAGCACCCCACCTTAAGATACCTTCCTTCACACATTCAGATTCAAAAAATAAACTTTTACATACCTTACAATTCTCACATACCTCCATAACCAAAATTTCAGATTTCTCTCAACTTCAATTCCAATCCAACATTCACCCTCTCATAGCCACCATTCCCCACTTCCTTCTACAAAAACATCAAGCAAGTCAAACCCCACCTTAACAATCTCAACACCCTCCATCTCCTGCTCCTGAATTTGTTTAAAAGCCTAAAAAACACCCTCACAAAATATGACCAAACATTAACTCCATTTCCTCCTAGTTTCCACCCACCAAATCAGAACCATCCAACTAATCCACCTCCTAATTATTTTCTATTTTTCCCACTCTGTCCAATAATTATTCAATTCATATACATACCGACAATGTTGAAAAAACTACAGAGAAGAGTGAAAACCTTAGTCACTAAGAGTTTTAAGAAACCAAATAAACCCTATAAACCCCCAGCAACAACACCTCCAAGATCCCCATCTCCTTCACAACCTGAACCAAGCCCCTGTACCATGGCAACCACCACCTCATCCGGAATCTCCCAAGCCATTAATCAAACCATTCCTCTTCCCCAAAACCCAATCCACAATCCTCCCTGACCCTTCTCTCTTCTTCTCCCCAACTCTCCTCTCCACTCCTCTCCCCACAAATTCTTTCTTCCAAAACTTCACTCTCAAAAAAGGTGATCAACCTGAGTACATCCATCCCTACCTTATCAAATCCTCACTCTCCTCTCTTTCCCTCTCCTACCCATCTCATTTCTTCAACTCAGCTTTCATCTACCAAGTTTTCAATGCTGACCTCACCATCTCAGCCTCAAAAAATACCAACCCAAGTTCTCAAACTACCCACTTTATCTCTTCCTTCAGTGATCTCAGTGTCACTTTGGACTTTCCTTCTTCCAATTTAAGGTTTTTCCTTGTCAGGGGAAGCCCATTTCTGACATGTTCTGTCTCTGGTGGCACTGCTATTTCCATATCAACCATCCATGCTATTATCTCTTTTTCTTCAAACAATGCTAAAACCAAGTATACCATCAAGCTCAACAACAACCAAACATGGCTTATATACACCTCCTCCCCCATCAGTTTCACACACAGCTTCTCTGTGATCATGTCTACAAGGTTTTTGGGCATAATTCGGATTGCAGTATTGCCGATTTCAGAACCGAAATATGAGGCGATCCTTGATCTATTCAGTCCTTGTTACCCGGTTTCCGGTGATGTAGTATTCACCAAGCCATTTTGCTTGGAATACAAATGGGAGAAGAAAGGTTGGGGGAATTTGCTTATGTTAGCTCACCCCCTTCATCATTAGATACTATCTAGTGATGATTCTAATGTTACTGTTTTGGAGGAATTTAAGTATAAGAGTATTGATGGTGATCTTGTTGGTGTTGTTGGAGATTCTTGGGCATTGAAACCTGCCCCTGTGTCTGTAAATTGGCATTCAATAAGAGGTGTCAAAGAAGAGTCATATGCTGAGATTATTTCTGCGCTTGTTGGGGATGTTGAGGCTTTGAATCCTGCATCGATGACAAACAATTCATCTTATTTTTATGGGAAGTTGATTGCTAGAGCAGCAAGGTTGGCATTGATTGCTGAGGAGGTGGGTTTTCTTGATGTGATTCCAAAGATAAGGAAGTTCCTGAAGGATACAATTGAGCCCTGGTTGGATGGGACTTTTAGTGGGAATGGTTTTCTGTATGATGCTAAATGGGGTGGAATTGTGACTAAGCAAGGTGCATTGGATTCTGGGGCTGATTTTGGGTTTGGTGTTTATAATGATCACCATTATCATTTGGGGTACTTTCTTTATGCAATTGCAGTGCTTGCAAAGATTGACCAGTGTGGGGGAGGAAGTATAAGCCTCAAGCATATACGCTTATGGCTGATTTTATGAACTTGGGCAGGCGATCAAATTCTAGTTACACGCGTTTAAGGTGCTTTGACCTCTACAAATTGCACTCTTGGGCTGGAGGGCTAACTGAATTTGCTGATGGGCGGAATCAAGAGAGCACTAGCGAGGCTGTGAATGCTTATTACTCAGCGGCTTTGATGGGGTTGGCCTATGGAGATACACATCTTGTTGCCACTGGATCAATGCTTACAGCATTGGAAATTCACTCTGCTCAAACGTGGTGGCATGTGAGAGAGGGAGACAATATATATGGGGAGGATTTCACTAGAGAGAACAGGGTGGTGGGTGTATTGTGGGCTAACAAGAGGGACAGTGGACTATGGTTTGCTCCACCTGATTGGAGAGAATGTAGGCTTGGAATTCAGGTGCTACCCATATTGCCAATCACTGAGATCTTGTTCTCTGATGTTGGATTTGTGAGGGAGCTTGTGAAGTGGACCTTACCTGCTTTAGGGAGAGAGGGAGTTGGAGAAGGGTGGAAGGGATTTGTATATACTTTGGAAGGGATTTATGACAAAGGAGGTGCTTTGGGGAAGATCAAGAACTTGAATGGTTTTGATGATGGGAACTCGCTGTCTAATCTCTTATGGTGGATTCACAGCAGAGCTGATGTGCGGGAAGAGGGGTATGGGGAAGGAGGAAAATACTGCTGGTTTGGACACTATTGTCACTGACTTAGTTTGCCTTACAACTCTAGTTGAGTTTAATAAGATATGATAAGATTGAACTTTTTTATACAAATATCAAACTGAAATGAATTATAAGCATATTCTTATTAGCATTTGCCTCCCTTTTGTATTTCAACTGACGTTACCATTGAGCTTCATAACAATAGATCATTAAGGGTTAACAAATGGACTACCAAATCAACAATATCTTACTGATAGTGATTTTTGTAGGGTATATTTTTGTATCTTCATGATGTAGAAATTTGCATATGAGTTGAATTTCTGATGAACTTTAGGTTTAATATTAAAGTCATTTCACTGCCTTAAATTATCTTAGAAGGGCTCTGCATAGTGTCAATGGCCATACATTCTTTAGCATAGCACAGCACTAACTTTTCAAGTCAATGACGGCAAAATGCAACACTAGTTTTCTTCCCTTTTATTGCCTCTTGGGAATCATGCTGAAAGGTGCAAAACCCATGCATTATTGACAAAGCTTGGCAATTAGTGTTTGCTAGAGCTCTGATACTAATTATGTACTTATGTTTTTTGTATATCTTTCTTTTTTTTTTTTCTTCTGTTTTCCTCCTTTTCTGTTTTTCTTGATTTGCAGAAGATTTTTCTATTCCACTGTCACTTTAACTTAATCTCGTATTTGACTGTGTACAAAGCTGATTTTGTTTTCGAAGTTCCTGTCCATTGCATTGATCTACCAAGTGATAGGAACCTGGAGCTTGTCTGGTATATGCCACAAATACTACAAAACATTGGTTATCTAGGAAGTAGTCATGTACTTTAACAACTCCTCTGTCAGATTTTTTTGATGCCTACTTTCAATGTGTCTTTGCATGCGATTATGTTAACAAAAAAAAAAAAAAACAAAAACAAAAACAAAACATGTCCGACTCTTCTAGATGAAAGAACTATTGAAAACAAAATTCTGGATAGATGTCAACAATTTTGTATTGGAATATGAAGAGATGAAATGTAATGTAAGGAAGTGTGGAATGAAATTCACAGCTAGTTTTACCTGAGAAAGATCAATAATTACATGATACGTGATAGACGTCTTCATGATAAAAGCTCTACCGGTTTGTTTGCGTATAGATATAGACATGTATTCGGATAAATACTGGAATAAAAACATGGTGGTTCATGTGTGTCTTTAATAATTAGCACACATGCGTGTTTAGTTCCATTGACTGAATTTGAGGCACATCATTGTAAGTAATGGTTAGTATTAGAAGCATCCTTCTTTCTTAAGAATGGTTGAGAGAGGAGAAAGGGACTTGACAACCAGATCTAGCGTTAAAGAGGACTGTTGATGAAGGCTAAATACCTTTCTCTTTGATTGCATGCACGTTTACTTCAAGGAAAGTGAATTGTAAATTCTGCACTTACTGGAGCGAAAGATAATTGTAACACAGAAAAAGCTTAGATACAGAGCCAAATTTTGTGAAATATATTGAAGACCTGAACAATTCTGCGTTATTTACAAATTCATATGCTTTCAAGTATAAATTATTTTTGGTTTTTGATTTGCTATTAGGTTAAGACACCATCTTTTAGTTGTTAAAATATTATCAAACATTATGAATTAATGATTATAATTCATATCTACTCAAAAAATAAAGTAAAATTCCAGAACTACAACTAATTCCTGCTTGATTGACTCATCTAATTTTTAGGGGCTTTGATAATCTATTAAGAAAAATTCTAGAACTACAACTAATTCCGAACTCATTTTCACAACTATCTGATGTGACTAATTATGAGAGGTGGAAAAAAAAAAAAAAAAAGGGTCTGAAAGAGACAATGGCACCTTACAAGGCCCGTGGGCACCTAATTAAGTGAAGGATGAGAATTGTTTGGTGCGTTTACAAGCCCCACATACAAAGGTGGTACCTCATGTAACAGAATTCTTACATCATGGGGTCCATGGTAGACACCCCTTGCATGCAATGGGTACAATGTGCACTACATAATTTCTGCAACAAAGGTTACTTTTTATTTCACTTGAAATGAAGAAGTTTCATTCGGCAATTAAGATTTTATGAATGAGATTTCTCATGGATCTATCTCATTTTTTTCGAGTTAACCAAAAGAGGTTAAGTAGATGAGTTTCAAACTTTAATTTTGATCCCTATGATAGAAGTTACATACTCTATAACATAGGCTTTTATCCATACAAAGAACAAAGAACATACGAAAGCTTTGGAATATAATTTTAGAGCGCTAGAACGAAACCACAAGCATCTATGTCACCTCATTTTATCCATTTTCAAACTGAAATGATCTTAATACATAATTTCCACAAGGTATACAAGGCCCTGTTAAGCAACTACCTATTTTGCACTGTCATGCATCGTTGAAAATGAAATTATTTTCATTCGGAAGGGAACTTGTTGAGAAATATATTGTATTACCACATTGTATTGACAATTGACAAACAAATCAAATTTGTACCAAGAAACAAAAGAAATTTTCACATCCATCTACAAAGTGAATTAGAATCAAAGTTCAACAGCGCCACAAGATAAGTTATTGAACAATAGAAAAAGAGTACCCGAGTTTGCATATCCACAGGAATTACAATCAAAATTCAAACACCCACGTTAGAAAATCACTGAAATACAACAAAATCAAAAGACCCAGTTCGACTAAAACAAGCACCAAATCAGAGATATACACAGAATACCCAGATACGAAAAAGCGAAGAAACTAGTGAAGCAAACCTGTTCACGTGTGGCAGAGTGGGAATTGAGTTGGAGGGCAAGAGCGGCATTGGAAGCGAGGGAGTGAGCGTGGAGATGAGGGAGGCGCTGAGAGATGTCAGGGGGAGGCAATCTGAGCCGTAGATCCCGAATCGAACGGCTCAGAGAGGCTGATTTTCGGTCGAGTTCTTGAGCGTAGCTTTGCTGCTCTGTGGTGAATACTATTGGGATCGTCTTCTTCGTTGTTTTGGGGTCCACTCGCTCCCACTACGTCCGCTGCCCATGCTAGCAAACCAGCCATTTCTCTCTCTCTCTCTCTAAGAAACTGAGAATGGCGGTGATGTTGTTTGGCTATGAACCGGATATGAGTCCGGTTTGGACGAGTTTTAAGCCTTTTAAAATCAAAGCCCAGTGGGCTTCTTTTTAGTTTTGGTTTTTAAGAGTACTTACTAAAACCCAAGTCCAGGGTTAGATTTTGGGTTTCATACTAGGTTAGTATAGTTACTAGTATGGGAGTGAGACCAATAGTTTAACAAGCCTATGAGAAATGATAATAAAACCTTATTATTTTTTTAAGCAAAACATAGGTAGTGCCTTAACCTCTTCAATTAAATTTAATTGGCTATATGACTAAATTAACTAATGGACTACGAAATGTGTTATCTTTTCTCAAGGACGATTAAATTTAACTATGCAGTTCACTGAACGCTATAACCACGTGATTAAATTTAATTGAGGAACTTAAAGTACAATACAAAAAGAATTACTTTTAGAGTATCTTATTAATTTAATCTCTTGGGTGTGTGTACCACCCTATTCCATACATATAAAAAAAAATTCTTAGGGATAGCCCCAAAGATGTTGTCTAGAAGACTTGTACTCTATCAACATTCACATACTCAATAATGATTCTAAGTAATTACCAAACAAAATATTTAGGAATAGTCCCAAAGTGTTAACCAGGATACTTGAACCTAGAATTTCATTAATCACGTAATCAAAGAATAAAATAAGGTAAGATTTGAAACTATGATGTTGCCTCCATAATAATTGCTCCTTATCACATAATAAACATTTCAATAGAGACTTAGTGCTATATCCATCTATGGTTGCCCATGCGTATGATTTGTTAGTCCTCAAAAAAAAAAAAAAAAACAAAAAACAAAAGATTTGTTAGTCCTTTTATACATATATAGTCATGGAAAGAGAATTTACTTAACCTAAATCTCAACAAACACTACTCTTATGTAGACAAGTTTTATTTGTAAAACTTCACAAATCATAAAAAGTTACTGTTGAGTATAATGTAGTTGACTTCAACATTTGAACGTCAAAAGATTGTTAAATTATTTTTAATCTTTCAAATTGCTGATAAGAACTAGAACGTCTATAGCCTGCTAACTTATTTATAAAGTGGTTATACTTCTTAATTTGTATTACTATTCCAGTTTATACAAAAATTATAGAATGAGCATTTTAAACATTGAATCTTATCCAAATTAGATTTGTAACAAAATTAAAGATGATTTTCTAATTGAATCTTTGATTTTGCTTGTTAAAAAAGAAATTATTGTGAAAATTTAGTACCAAAAAATTCATAAATGATTTTAAGAATTTAAGGAACATTGAGTTTCATTTTAATAGATTTAGATGATAAATTGCAACTTATTAAGTTACATTTATTTTGGGCCTTTTCTATGGTATATATTTTGATAATATTAAATATATACTTATTTAATTTTAATTTTATTTATTTAATTGGTTTAAAATTTTAGTAATTTTTTTGTTTTTGAATGATCAATATTTTTAATTCATGTTTTGGGGAAAAACATTTCCAATTTCGTTCATAATTAGACTAAATAATTTATCAATCTCATAAAAGGCAGTGAAACTGACAAAGATTAGTCTTAGCAATTGCAACTCAAATAGATTGTCTTTTGTAGTCCAGTAACTACAAATACTTGGACTCCACCCGTTTAATAAGATGCCTTGTGCATAAGATGTAAGGAGAATTGCGGGTCTTGGATAGCAGTAATTCGGAACACTTCAAACACTTGACTATCCCCTCAAGTGTGTACAATCTCCGTATCTCGCACATAATGTTATTATAGGGAGAAATTCCTTGAGAGTTGAGAGTCACCCTAAGATGCTTTCATGCCTCACATGGACAAATAGAAAATGTAATGAGAATGAATGAAACTGTCTTAGCTGCCATTATATATGATTATACAGAGAGGACTAAATCTGAAAAATCAATTTATCGCATCAATGTCATTGTGGGAATGAGACTTTTTTGTTTGCTGATACGGAGTTGGGAAGGAGGAACACAAGGGCAAAGATGGACCAAATGAAAACACACTAAAGCTTTGATATTAATCTGCTTGTTTCTTAGACCATTCTCAAATTTTTGTGATCTTGATGTTTTTACTCTGGTTTGTTTCATATGGTGGCTATTAGAATTTTACTTTGCTGTGAGACAAATATGTAAGAATTGTTATCTCTATCAGGTGTCCACCCTCTTATATTCCTTGCATGTGTTCTTTTGTATTAAAAATCTATTTTATTATATTTAAAAATATATTAAATAAAATTAGACCACTATGCAACTATAGCGAGATTCTTTTTGTTCTTTTTTGGTGAAATAAGAATTTCAAAAGAACATATATGCATATGTTTGCCGATACAGATTTGACTTGGGTCCCATGTTTCTTTGCATTAGATCCATCAGAATTATGACACGTGTTAACTTTCGGTCGCATATCATAATCTTAACGAATTTAGTGTACAAAATTAATGGATCCAATCTCTACTCTTGCTTAATCTGCTTGGGTCCAATATTCCTGTGCATTGTATACATCAAAATTATGACAAGTGTTCACTTTTGGCCACATATCATAATCTTAATGAATTTAATGTACAAAACCAATGGGCCCAATCTTTACCCTTGCTTAAGAAAGAACTTTTATATGATACTCAAAAAATAAATCTCAAAATGTGGAAAAAAAATGAATGACAAGCGACAACCAAAAAGAAACGGACAACTCTAACCATAGAACCAATAGCCTCAAAGCAAATCAAATTTGGAGATTTTTTCTTTTTTGGGATCAAAATTAGAGTTGAAACCATATTATATTTGTCTTATTTTAACAAATTGTATGAATTAATCCACACCAACAAATAGGAATGTGCATTCTCTTACCCCTCAAGTACCCCACTTAAGATACCTTCCTTCACACATTCAAATTCAAAAAATAAACCTTTACATACCTTACAATTCTCAAATACCTCCATAAAAATCATATTTGTCTTATTTTAACAAATTGTATGAATTAATCCAAACCAACAAAGCAGGAATAGGAATGTGCATTCTCTTACCCCTCAAGCACCCCACTTAAGATACCTTCCTTCACACATTCAGATTCAAAAAATAAACCTTCACATACCTTACAATTCTCACATACCTCCATACAAATTTTAGATTTCTCTCAACTTCACTTCCAATCCAACCTTCACCCTCTCATAACCACCATTCCCCACTTCCTTCCACAAAAACATCAAGCAAGTCAAGCCCCACCTTAACAGTCTCAACACCCTCCTTCTCCTGCTCCTGAATTTGTGTAAAAGCCTAAAAAACGCATTCACAAAATATGGTCAAACCTTAACTCCATTTCCTCCTAGTTTCCACCCACCAAATCAGAACCATCCAACTAATCCACCTCCTAATTATTTTCTATTTTTCCCACTCTGTCCAATAATTATTCAATTCATATTCATACCGACAATGTTAAAAAAACTAAGGAGTAGAGTGAAAACCTTAGTCACTAAGATTTGTAAGAAACCAAACAAACCCTATAAACCCCCAACAACACCACCTCCAAGATCCCCATCTCCTTCACAACCTGAACCAAGCACCTGTACCATGGCACCACCACCTCAACCGGAATCTCTCAAGCCATTAACCAAACCATTCCTCTTCCCCAAAACCCAATCCACAGTCCTCCCTGACCCTTCTCTCTTCTTCTCCCCAACTCTCCTCTCCACTCCTCTCCCCACAAATTCTTTCTTCCAAAACTTCACTCTCAAAAAAGGTGATCAACCTGAGTACATCCATCCCTACCTTATCAAATCATCACTCTCCTCTCTTTCCCTCTCCTACCCATCTCATGTCTTCAACTCAGCTTTCATCTACCAAGTTTTCAACGCTGACCTCACCATCTCTGCCTCAGAAAACGCCAACCCAGGTTCTCAAAATACCCACTTTATCTCTTCCTTCAGTGATCTCAGTGTCACTTTGGACTTTCCTTCTTCCAATTTAAGGTTTTTCCTTGTCAGGGGAAGCCCATTTCTGACATGTTCTGTCTCTGGTGGCACTGCTATTTCCATATCAACCATCCATGCTATTCTCTCTTTTGCTTCAAACAACGCTAAAACCAAGTATACCATCAAGCTCAACAACAACCAGACATGGCTTATATACACCTCCTCCCCCATCAGTTTCACACACAACCTCTCCGTGATCACGTCTACTGGGTTTTCGGGCATAATTCGGATTGCGGTAGTGCCAGATTCGGAGCCGAAATATGAGGCGATCCTTGATCAGTTCAGTACTTGTTACCCGGTTTCCGGTGATGCAGTATTCACCAAGCCATTTTTCTTGGAATACAAATGGGAGAAGAAAGGTTGGGGGGATTTGCTCATGTTAGCTCACCCCCTTCATCTTCAGATACTATCTGGTGATGATTCTAATGTTACTGTTTTTGAGGAATTTAAGTATAAGAGTATTGATGGTGATCTTGTTGGTGTTGTTGGAGATTCTTGGGCATTGAACCCTGCCCCTGTGTCTGTAAATTGGCATTCAATAAGAGGTGTCAAAGAAGAATCATATGCTGAGATTATTTCTGCGCTTGTTGGGGATGTTGAGGCTTTGAATCCTGCATCGATGACGAACAATTCGTCTTATTTTTATGGGAAGTTGATTGCTAGAGCAGCAAGGTTGGCATTGATTGCTGAGGAGGTGGGTTTTCATGATGTGATTCCAAAGATAAGGAAGTTCCTGAAGGATACAATTGAGCCTTGGTTGGATGGGACTTTTAGTGGGAATGGTTTTCTGTATGATTCTAAATGGGGTGGAATTGTGACCAAGCAAGGTGCATTGGATTCTGGGGCTGATTTTGGGTTTGGTATTTATAATGACCACCATTATCATTTGGGGTACTTTCTTTATGCAATTGCAGTGCTTGCAAAGATTGACCCAGTGTGGGGGAGGAAGTATAAGCCTCAAGCATATACGCTTATGGCTGATTTTATGAACTTGGGCAGGCGATCAAATTCTAGTTACACGCGTTTAAGGTGCTTTGACCTTTACAAATTGCACTCTTGGGCTGGAGGGCTAACTGAATTTGCTGATGGGCGGAATCAAGAGAGCACTAGTGAGGCGGTGAATGCTTATTACTCAGCAGCTTTGATGGGGTTGGCCTATGGAGACACACATCTTGTTGCCACTGGATCAATGCTTACAGCGTTGGAAATTCACTCTGCTCAAACATGGTGGCATGTAAGAGAGGGAGACAATATGTATGGGGAGGATTTCACTAGAGAGAACAGGGTGGTGGGTGTATTGTGGGCTAACAAGAGGGACAGTGGACTATGGTTTGCTCCACCTGATTGGAGAGAATGTAGGCTTGGAATTCAGGTGCTACCCATATTGCCAATCACTGAGATCTTGTTCTCTGATGTTGGATTTGTGAGGGAGCTTGTGAAGTGGACCTTACCTGCTTTAGGGAGAGAGGGAGTTGGAGAAGGGTGGAAGGGATTTGTATATACTTTGGAAGGGATTTATGACAAAGAAGGTGCTTTGGGGAAGATCAAGAACTTGAATGGTTTTGATGATGGGAACTCACTTTCTAATCTTTTATGGTGGATTCACAGCAGAGCTGATGTGCAGGAAGAGGGGTATGGGGAAGGAGGAAAATACTGCTGGTTTGGACACTATTGTCACTGACTTAGTTTGCCTTACAACTCTGGTTGAGTTTAATAAGATATGATATGATTGAACTTTTTTATACAAATATCAAACTGAAATGAATTATAAGCATGTTCATATTAGCATTTGCCTCCCTTTTGTATTTCAACTGATGCTACCATTGAGCTTCATAACAATAGATCATTAAGGGTTAACAAATGGACTACCAAATCAACAATATCTTACTGATAGTGATTTTTGTGTGGTATATTTTTGTATTTTCATGATGTAGAAATTTGCATATGAGTTGAATTCCTGATGAACTTTAGGTTTAATATTAAAGTCATTTCACTGCCTTAAATGATCTTAGAAGGGCTCTGCATAGTGTCAATGGCCATACACTCTTTAGCAAAGGACAGCACTAACTTTTCAAGTCAATGATGGCAAAATGCAACACTAGTTTTCTTCCCTTTTATTGCCTCGTGGGAATCATGCTGAAAGGTGCAAAACCCATGCATTAGTGACAAAGCTTGGCAATTAGTGTTTGCTAGAGGTCTGATAATAATTTTGTACTTTTGTTTTTTGTGTATCTTTCCTTATTTTTTTTTCTTCTGTTTTCCACCTTTTCTGTTTTTCTTGATTTGCAGAAGATTTTTCTATTCCACTGTCACTTTAACTTAATCATGTATTTGACTGTGTACAAAGCTGATTTTGTTTTAGAAGTTCCTGTCCATTGCATTGATCTACCAAGTGATAGGAACCTGGAGTTTGTCTGGTATATGCCACAAATACTACAAAACATTGGTTATCTAGGAAGTAGTCATGTACTTTAACAACTCCTCTGTCAGATTTTTTTGATGCCTACTTTCAATGTGTCTTTGTATGCGATTGTGTTAATAAAAAAATTATAAGAAAAAAACATGTCCGACTCTTCTAGATGAAAGAACTATTGAAAACAAAATTCTGGATAGACATCAACAATTTTGTATTGGAATATGAAGAGATGAAATGTAATGTAAGGAAGTGTGAAATGAAATTCACAGCTAGTTTTACCTGAGAAAGATCAATAATTACATGATACATGATAGACGTCTTCATGATAAAAGCTCTACCGGTTTGTTTGTAAATAGATATAGACATGTATTCGGATAAATACTGGAATAAAAACATGGTAGTTCATGTGTGTCTTTTATAACTAGCACACATGCGTGTTTAGTTCCAGTGACTGAATTTGAGGCACATCATTGTAAGCAATGGTTAGTATTAGGAGCATCCTTCTTTCTTAAGAATGGTTGAGAGAGGAGAAAGGGACTTGACAAGCAGCTCTAGCGTTAAAGAGGACTGTTGATGAAGGCTAAATACCTTTCTCTTTGATTGCATGCATGTTTACTTCAAGGAAAGTGAACTGTAAATTCCGCACTTGTTGGAGCGAAAGATAATTGTAACACAGAAAAAGCTTAGATACAGAGCCAAATTTTGCGAAATATATTGAAGACTTGAACAATTCTGCATTATTTACAAATTCGTAAGCTTTTAAGTATAAATTATTTTTGGTTTTTGATTTGCTATGTGTTTAAGACATAATCTTTTAGTTGTTAAAATATCTACTCAAAAAATAAAGTAAAAAGGTGAAACAAAGATCAATCTAAAAATAATTTCACTTTATGTTGCATCTCTTTTGATACAAAAGGTAAGATTCTCAGCTTTCCGTGTTCAAAATGGTCATGAGCTGTTGTCAGATGGTACATTTATAGGTCGTGGAACAGTCTTTGGCATTTCTAATCCTGCTTGACTGACTCATCTAATTTTTAGGGGCTTTGATAATATATTCTTAATAGATTATAATCTATTAAGAAAAATTATAGAATTACAACTAATTCTGAACTCATTTTCACAACTAACCGATGTGACTGATTGGTTGTGAAAATTGTTTGGTGCGCCCCACAATACAAAGGTGGTACCTCATGTAACAGAATTCTTACATCATGGGGTCCATGGTAGACACCCCTTGCATGCAATGGGTACGATGTGCACTACATAATTTCTGCAACAAAGGTTGCTTTTTATTTCACTTGAAATGAAGAAGTTTCATTCGGCAATTAAGATTTTATGAATGAGATTTCTCATGGATCTATCTCATTTTTTTCGAGTTAACCAAAAGAGGTTAAGTAAATGAGTTTCAAACTTTAATTGTAATCCCTATGATAGAAGTTATATACTCTATAACATAGGCTTTTATCCATACAAAGAACAAAGAACATACGAGAGCTTTAGAATATTATTTTAGAGCGCTAGAACGAAACCCGTTCTTACCACAAGCATCTGCGTCACCTCATTTTATCCATTTTCAAATTGAAATGATCCTAACACATAATTTCCACAAGGTATACAAGGCCCTGTCAAGCAACTACCTATTTTTCACTGTCATGCATCATTGAAAATGAAATTATTTTCATTTGGAAGGGAACTTGTTGAGAAATATATTGCATTGACAATTGACAAACAAATCAAATTGTTAATATGATGGCAATTCATTTTAATGCAACGGTCCAGCTCCAATGGACACAGTAATGATGATCAAAATAAAAATTCAATAAAACGTGATATCCACGTTTTCTGGAACCCAAACCCGGACCTACATAGAATCAGAGAGAGAATCCTGTAATGAAAGAATTGCATGTGAGTGCTGACATGAACCTCTCTTATGACTCTCACGCGCAAACAAAAAGCACTATTTGAGGACACAAATTAGAAGTGAAAAATGAGGTTTCCTCATTTGTTTTGTTTTGTTGGTTGCAGCGGCAGCCAAACTTGTCTTTAGGAGGACCTTCTTTTTTTTCTTTTTTCTTTTTTAATAAGATATAAATTCTACTCTAGCATAATCTATGTGTATATGTATGTGAAGCTCTCTTCTGGACTTGAATCTCAGCTCTTACCCTCCACGCCCCACAAGCACTTATACTTGTGCAGTGACTATCGCACCAAGGGCGTGCGGTGGTTGGGAGGACAGATTAAAAATACAATGAATATATATACACACACTATATTCTTATATAAATTATATTTTTGGTAATAGTTAAAGTATAAATTAAGTACTTTATAACCTTACTATCTGTATTACAAAAAAAAATATATTTATTAAAATTGATAACTTGTGTATTGACAAAAGTTAGATATTTTTAATATATCATTTTTTTTATATATAATTATTTTTAATATATCTTTGATCAATAATATTTAGTCACTGTATATATATATATATAGCCAACGCTAAAAGAAAATTTAATTAGATTCCAAACTAAATTTCAATTGTAGGCTAATCTTGTGTCATGTGTTCACTTAATCTTTTAAATTTTTGTGTCAAGTGAGTTAATGAGTGCAAAATACTAAGAGTTCAATATTAATTAACTACTAAAAAAAAAAAAAAACCAATCATATATATACTCAACAAAAATTATCATAGTTCTATCTTATTAAAAATTGGAATAAAAATTATCATAAGTAGTATTAAACTTGGCACGAATTTTAACATGCATCTAATTACATTTATTTTTTTCAATATTATGTTTATTTTTTCTAATAAATCGATTAATTGTGTATATTTTTATGATAAAAAAATGTGTTTATTTTTAAATACATCTATGCGTATGCATGAGTTATAAGCTAGTTATAACTTATAAGTTATAACTAAGAGTCTTGTAGCTCAATTAGTTGATACTTTCTGGTATTTCTAAAAGAGACATAAAAAATTATTATAAGTCATAAAGTGTACATAATAAAACCTTTCTTTGTTTTTCTATTATTATTTGAGATAATAATTGTTTGTGTTGATTATAATTATATATATATATATATATATATATAGATATATACACACACACATATACACAAACTAGTATTATTCTCGTGCCTTGCACAGTTTTGGCTATAAACTTTTGTGGGGAGTGGAACAGTCACCTTTCGGGCCTAAAGCCCAAGAAGCATTTGGGGGGTAATAAACCTTGAAAGGAGGAAAGTTAAGTCATCCTAAGTATTACGGAAAAAATGAGTGACACAAGAGATTAGTTCCCATGGAAAAGGTAAGGTGCCACCTTACCCGAGGTATGGGGCGTGGGTGATCCACGTGTGATTTCCAGGAGATTCCTAAAATGACGGGAAAGTTCTGGAACATGCAAGAAGGTTGAAGATCTTTACCTCCGCATCAGTGATGGGGTTCTTACCTCACCTCTACCACATTACATGCAAGTGAGACAGCCTGAACATTGCAAACAACCCCCAAAAGTCAGAGTTCCAGGATAAGGGAGGGGAGGAATCCGATAAAGTTGAGAAAAAAATTCCTGAGGCTCTGGCAGGCAACAGGACAGCTATAGTGATAAGAGCAAGGATTAAAGCTATAAAATGAAGAGAAAAGGTAAAAGAAGGGGGATCTAAAAAAAGAGAGGAAAAAAGTAGCATAAAGAAGAAAAATCAGCCAGAGAGAGAGAGAAAAAGATAACATTGCGGGAATGTGAGAGTTATCTATTGTAATATTCAAGTTGAGAGAAATCAATTGCTTGAGTTTCCCATTGTAGAGTGTTTTCCCCTTGTTATTTATTTTTATATATAATAATTTTATTGTGAAATAATATATTAATAATCACTTAAGTTTAGATCATATAAATTGTATATAAAGTATTGTTATTAAAGGTCTCAAGCAATCACACAACATATTTATATAAGAAAAAAAAACATATTCTCTTCTAACTTATTGATTGTCTTATATGACATTTGTAGTTACATCTAAATTGTGTGCATAAACCACATGGTATTTTTTTCAAACATTTATTTAAATTTACGTTTTGATACACTAACGGCCTCTTTTATCTAAAGAGGATCTCCTTAAAGATGAGTGGAGAGTTGTGAAAATTTAATATTAAAAGAGTCCTAAGGAAGAAAATGGACATAGACAATTGTTAAAAAAAAAAATTATTAGTTCAAGGAAAAATGCAAGATCATATTAAGGTGTGGATTCTTTTCTTGATGTAGATTTAATATTGCTTGGTTATAGCAATCTTGTGAAGGAATGTGTTGTTGATATTCATAACATGCTATGTATTAGTTTTTGTTTTTTGTTTTTTTTCAAATGTCTTGTGGGTGCAAAATATAGGTATGAATATTGACATATGTAAAAAAAATAAAAAAAAAATAAAAATATAAAAAATAATAATAATAATTACAGTGAAATTTCACATGCTCATAATGTTAGACAATCACTTCTACACACATATAATATTACTAATAACAAAAATAAAAATGGGAAATAGTAACATAAAAATTTTAATATTCAAGAAAATTAATTTAATCTAATAACCCATATATAAACATAACACAAATAGAATCCATAAATAAATGTGAAACCCTATATAATGGATTTAAAATTTCCTTTATAGAGTAATACCTACTTGTAATAGTGTGGCCATATGTTTGATAGAGCATTCTACTATGTATTTCACAAATGTCAAATTGCATAAGTATAAGGAAAAAAAAATGAAAAGAGAGTTAGATTTCTAATCAACATATAAAAATTATAAAAGAAGGAGAAGTATTGATAATGGAGAAGAGAAAAAAATTGGTTAGACCAATAAGTAGTGTTTCTAATAATAATAATAATAATAATAAAAAATAATAATAAAAAAACACACACACACACACACACACAAAAGAAGCCATACAAAGAAGAAGAAATTGTGCATAGGAATATATAAAAAAAGGTATATATAGAGAATTTTCAATTGTGAGGAAGTTATGCATGTTTTATTATTTTATACAAATAAACAAAGAAGAAATTGATATGAACAAAATGTAGGTGACATATTTTATTAAAACACTTATTGTTATTTTATCCAAAGAAATTGATAAAAACAAATATACCATTGTTTTTATCTAAAAAAAGAAAAGAAAAAGAAAACTCGAATGTAGGTTGATAGTTTGATACGCAATAGACTAATTCTTTCTTATTTACTTCTTTTTTTTCTTCTGCTTCATTTTTTTGTTTTTATTTTATGGCAGAAATCACATTTTCGTCCCTACATTTTTAGGCGATTCTCACTTTGGTCCCTAGATTTTATTTTCAACACTTTTAGTCCCTATCCTGAAAAATGCTTCTCATTTTGGTCCTTGTCGTTACATCAGAGACGAAAAATGCACAGGTGACAAACGGAGTGCACTGTTGGCACACTAAAAACTGACGTGGCCATTAAAATAATAATAAAAAATGCCACGTCAGTATCTAAATTAAAAAAATTAATTTATTAATTTTAACTAAATAAAAAAATTAAAAACTAAATTAAAAACTAAAAATCATATGAATTGAGATCTAAGTGTGTCTTGAACAAGAACAACAAGAATACAAACTCAGATCCAAGATTACAAACCCATAAATTAAAAAAAAAAAAAAAAAAAACAGTAAATCTTTGTCCCTGAGAAACTTTCTCCTATCCCTTAGATCTCAAAATTTTCGTTTCCTTCTTCCGAATTTGCCCTCCGAAATTTCGGCCGAAATGAACGACTTCGAGGGCCTATTAGCCTTCGATTTCAGCTTCAAACCCCAAGGCAAATCGACTCCGATGGCTAATTCCAAATCCACCTCCACCATCGGAGGATCATCAACGCGTCCTCGCTCCTCCTCCAATTCCTTCGAAGATCGTGATTCTCTCTTCACCACCGCCAACCCACAGCAGAAATCCCAAGATTTCGATTCCGGATTCGGTGATCTTTTTGGCTCCACTCGCTACGCCTCCTCCACTTGTCTACGACAAGCCGATTTACGATGATGACATTTTTGACGGCGTCCCAGGGTTCAAGAGCTCGGCGGCTAACGTGAAGTACGAAGACGTTTTCACATCGGTTGCAGCTTCATCGCCTCCGAAACGAAGTGGTAGCGGGATTGGGAGCGGGAGCGATGCGTTTGACAATCTTCTGGGGGGGTTCGGGAACGTGGATTGCTCTTACAATCTTAGTCCCGAAGAACTTTGCACCAAGATCTCGCTCTGTGATTAAAACCCAGATCTTTCATCTTCTTAGTTTGCTAACGTTAGATCTTTCATCCTGTGTTTTCTTGCAACCAAGCAAAGCAGAAAGTTTCTCAGGGACAAAGATTTACTGTTTATTTTTATAATTTTTGGGTTTGTGTTCTTGGATCTGAGTTTGTGTTCTTGTTTAAGACATACTTAGATCTCAATTCATATGATTTTAGTTTTTAATTTTTTTTATTTAGTTAAAATTAATAAATTAATTTTTTTAATTTAGATGCTAACGTGTCATTTATTATTATTATTTTAATGGCCATGTCAGCTTTTAGTGTGCCAACAGTGCACTCCGTTTGCCACGTGTGCATTTTCCGTCTTTGATGTAATGGCAGGGACCAAAACGAGAAGCGTTTTTCAAGATAGAAACTAAAAGCGGTGAAAATAAAATTTAGGGACCAAAGTGGGAATTGCCTAAAAATGTAGGGACGAAAATGTGATTTTCGCCTTATTTTATCTTATTGCTTTTACGTTTTGTGATACACAATATATATTTGTTCTTATCTAAAAATAATAAAAAGAAAAAGAAAACTCAATCGTAGGTTAATAGTTTGATACACAATAGACTAAAGCTCCGTTTGGATAGAAATGATTTGCGTCTGCATTTGGTTTGTTATGCGTTTTTGGCCTTTTTTTAAGTCCAGCGCCTATTGCACTATTCATGGGACATGAACAGTGCAATCAAGCCAATGAACAATAAATTCATTAATGAACAGTAGCAAAATATATTTTTTTTATTGTTTTCAGTTTTTAATTTTTAGCAAAATAAGCGGTATCCAAACGCACACTAATTCTATCTTATTTACTTCTTTTTTTTTAATTAAATTTTTTAATAAAAGATTAGATGAAGAATTTGGATTGTAATCAAATTAAGATTTTTATCAACTTAGAAATTATACGGGAGGAAAAATTATATCTATTTTTTCTTAAAATCTTTTTTTTTTGTTTTTTTTTGCAATTTGGTAAAGCCATTGGCGCAACTACGGCTTCTAAGTCCAACTTTTATCATATAGTATATGATATATATATATATACATATATATATTAATTTTGGTCCCTAATATTTACAATATTTTTTAATTTGGTCATAACATTTCAGATGTATCAATTTAATTCCTAATATTTTAGTATTGTGTCAAAATAGTCCTTACATAAGAATAATTTTTTATTTTAGATGTTAATCATGTCAGTATTTTTCATATATCGATTAATGGGATGGACTAGTTTGACATACGGGTTATCAATAAATATGATGTCGTTATCCCATAAAAAATTTTGAGATTTTTTTTTTTTTGAAGCAAATTTGTGATTTAATTACTATTATATGTGACATTACTCTCCAATGTGACTATATAATAAATTAAATTAGAGAAGGTGACATAAGGTTACCAAAATCAAAAGCCTTGTAGCTCCCATTTCCCTCTCCCTTGTGTGTGTGTGTGTGTTTATTTCTAAAAAAAAAAAAAAGGTCTTGTAGCTGAATTGACATCTCTCTATGTACAAAGTGTTTGGGGGTTTAGGGGAGAAAGAGTTCGAGTTGCAGAATTAGCTGAATTTGTTAAAAAGGAAAAAAAAAAGTTAGTGTCATATTATGTAAGGTTATTCATTCTATCCCAAATGATTATGTAAGAAATTTAAGCAAAAAAGAAATAATCTAGGATGAACTTGAGCTATCATAAGTTCATAACTTACCCCCAATAAAATAGTGTGAATACCGGAAATCTCCACCTCCATCAATTATAGAGTCGACGTGACCTGTGGGTAAATAAAGCTTTCCTCTGTTAATGGCGTAATTTCGGGATTGTCAATTAAGATTGAGCTTTCAAGGCAATTTTTTCTTTATGGGTAATGTTTCATTGTTTTGCACCCAAGGTGTGCGTAAATTTTGTTCACACCATTAGAGCCTTCGTATTGTATAATAAAGAATTGAGGACAAAGAAAAAGAATGATTGATAGTTGTTAAGTGTGAAGAAAAAAAAATTAAAAAATTAAAAAAAAAATTGATATTTTAATAAAATGTAGTGTGAAATATATATAATATGATGTAGAGTGTTTAGAAAAGTAAAAGTAAATATATTAAGATAAACATAAATTTTTATACGAGTTAATGTGAATACTCTTAAGATTTTAAGTTTCCATAAGATAATACTTCGTTAAAACAAAATAAATGAGTTATTTTTATAAACATAACCACTTTGATGTAATACTTCGTTAAAACAAAATAAACAAGTTATTTTCATAAACATAACCACATTGATGTAACATATATAGAAATCTTATCCCACATTTATGATTTGAACTAGACTCGATGATTTTTTTTTTGTTTTTTGATAATGACTAGGCTCGATGAGTTGATTGCTCTCTCATGGGACAGTCCCTTTGAAGGTCTTTGTCCATACGTTGTCCAACTTTGAATTAATTGTTTCTCTTCAAGTCACAATCACAAAACCTTTGTGGAGGGTGGAGCAAGAAAAATGAAGAGAGAGGAAAAGAAAACATACAACAATCTTTTAAGTTTGTGACTACAAGAAAAGAAAAGTCTCATTCCATCATTAGCTCAACAAACAACAAAGCTTTGTGTTGAAGATTTCTGGTGAAGGTTAAAAAGAAAGCCTTTATTTATAAACTATATACCTAGAAAGCTAAAAGAGAAGCTCCCATGATCAAACAAATTGGAAGAATTCTTTATTGTTGCTTAAACAAACTGCTCACGTTCAAACAACATGGTAGTTGAAGACAGTGGCAATGAGAATGAGATCTGAGCCAAAAAAAAAAAAAAAAAAAAAAATACTATATAGAATCAAATTTCACAAATCCATTTTTTTCATAATATTCTAAAACGCCGACTATGTGGATAGAGACTCTAATAACTCTCTATTAACGCGGCCTCGGTGTTTAATTTAATCTCATTGACTTCTTTGCATTGATTTATTCTTTGTCACTGCCAGCCTTCACTTTGCTATTAAAATAATTAGTCTTCTCAAGGCATGTTTGTGACACTCTTTGCATTTCCTAATTGCACATGTACAACTCAAGTTCTTCAAAAAGATTTTCAATCCCTCTCTCTGCAGTGTAAAAGTAGTCATGATTCATGAATCTGAGACTGACCAAATACAACTATGGAATCCTCAACAAATTAATTTGGACACACACATATATACATTTAAACTTATCAAATACCATATAATAAATCCTTTAAAATACTTGATGATTTAAACTTAAAGACCACAAGATTTTTCAAAATAAATATAATAAAATTCAATTTATGGGTGACACAAAATTTTCATATTTTAGTTAAGGATCTTCAATATAATCTCAACAACAACAACAACAAAAAAAAAAAAACACATACTTTTTTTTTTTTTGAAGAAAAGAAAAACTTTATACATAACAATTTTTTTTTAAAATAAATTAAATAGATTAGTATCACTGTTTGGTTTTTTATTCGAATTTTATTAGGTTTATAAGTAAACTACACAACAATAGGTAATCTCTTCTTCATGCGTTACAGCTTAGGCCCTTCCTCAATGTGAACGGACACCATCTGAATTTTTTTTTTTTTTTTTTAAAGGAACATCCACTAGAATAACTTAACCCACGTGTGTTTGAGATATACAAAGCGACAAACCTGAAAATTTATTATAAATTTTGTTCAAATATATAGAATATTTAAATAAAAGATAAGACAACTTGTCACACACTCATATGCATATTTCCAAAACCCCGTCAAAATTGCTAATGTTTTCAATAAAAATGTCCTAAGTTTAAATATTACAAATTTTACTATATAAGTTTTACAAATTAATATATTACTAATCTAAAGTTAATAGCTAATTTGAGTTATTACACGGAATATCACTCGTATATATTGAACTCGTAATGATACCTCGCAATTCAAAAGTCTCTCTACGACTGAAGAATAAGCGTGTTCTTGAGCCAATATAAAATCAATACCACATCAGCTTATAATTTTTTTTTTAATAGTAAAATTTATATTACTTTTAGCATTTTCCAAATGAAAAAAAAAAAAAAAATCAACAACAATGACAAAAGACCCATCAAAGAACAATTTTTACATATATATATATATATAAAAAAAAAATTCCTCTCTTGTTGACATGCAATGTGTTTAATCAACTTCTTTAAACATACTTTTACAAAAAAGAAAAAAAAAAAAATCTTAGAACATTCATTCTTGATGAAAAGTTTCTTATTGTTGAGTTACTTATTAGACTCCTAAGTCCCAACTTCATTTGTTTCAAAATAAAAATAATTAAATATACATTCATCTATAATTTTTTTTGATAAATAAAAAAAACATATAATTTTAATCTAGATTCTAGTTTTTTCTTTAGGTCAAGAGGTTTTTGTCCTTAAAACTTTTATCATTAAAAATTTAAAATATTTTAAAAAGATATGAATTTTATCATTCTGTTTATTGTTCTTTTTTTGACCGACTGTATATTGTTCTTTATTCTTTAATTAATACTCCTATTCTTGACCGCATCTATCTATCAAATAAATCAATGATTCATCTATCTATGGAAGAACGAAACTAATACTTACCTTATAAATTTCAGAATTAAATAAAAAGTCCATTTTAGCAGAAAGAAACTGAAATATGGAAAATTTTAAAAAGTAAAAGAAGGAATAAAAGAAAAAGGTGCAAACAGACAAAGAAGAAGAATAGAACAAGGCAGCACCATTAAAATATATATTCTCTTGTTTATTCTATTCTTTAATGATTATATTTTTGTCTTTAATTTTTTTTTTTTAAATTAAAAAAAAAAAAAAAATTCCACTGTGTGCTTTGTGCATGTGAAGGGACTGATGAGGAAAGTGAAAGAGTAAGGGGATGACTAATAGGAAAGTCGCCCCCACGTTTCAGTTTGCACATTTTGTGGGCGCTACTACTACTATTACTATTCCAACTTCAAACCTCAAAGTCTCAAATCTCTTTGCCCTTTTTCACGAAACCAAAATAAGCTATTTTCCGGAAATCCCATTTGAAGATTACAACCTCTTAAAGACAAAAAAAGAAAAAAAAAAAGAAAAAAAAAAGAAGAAGAAGAAGTTCAAGATCAATAAAACACCTTTAACTAGAGTGAGAGAGGCGTAGGTAAGAATTTTTTTTTTGATTTTTGTGCATCTGGGTCTCTCTCTCTCTCTCCCTCTCTCTGTGCGTCACCTTTGGTGATCTGGGTTGTGCTGCATTTGCCCATTTCATTTCTAGGCTGTACTTGTAGTTGTAGTTGATCTGGGTTTTACTGTCAGAAGGATTTTCTGAACTGGGTTTGACTTAGTTTTTTTGTTTATTGGGGGTTTTTATGAGCTTTTTAGCTTTTTGATAATCAGGGTGTTGTAAAGTTAGGAAATTTTGATAGATTGCTATTGCCTGGTTCTTTTGAATTGGGTTTTTCTGGATTTTTTTTTTTTCAGGGAATTTGACTTTGTATAATTAGTTTTGCCATGCGGAAGATCTTTCTGATATTGAATTGTGGTATGAAATGATCTGGTGATGTATATTTTTTAGGAAAGATTGGGCCTTTGGATGTTGTCTACTGTTAGAATTTTGATAATGGAATTATAGTATAGTAGCACATTGTATCTTAGGGAAGATTCATAGGAAGATGTCTTCCACAACCCCTTCTCCAAAATCCTCACCTTCTGCAAATCCACCAACTTCCTCTGCTAACTCACCACCACCAACACCTACTTCCCCTTCTCCATCAAATTCTTCAGTAACTCAATCTAATCAAACTAACACCCCATCACCTTCAAGTCCTACAACCCCTTCAGCCCCAGCTCCTCAGTCTCCTCCACCACCAGTCACTTCTGCTCCTCCCCCATCCCCACCAGCTTCACCCCCACCAGCAGCATCAACACCACCTCCAAAATCATCACCGCCACCTTCGCCACCAGCTTCCCCACCACCAGCAACTTCACCACCGCCATCAACATCAACATCCCCACCACCATCACCACCACCTTCACCTCCTGCATCATCACCCCCACCATCTGCCCCTCCTCCAGCTGTGACTTCACCACCCCCTTCAAAATCGTCACCACCACCACCACCTAAAGGTTCGCCTCCAGCATCATCCCCACCTCCCCCTCCTGCTGTTTCACCTTCTCCTCCTCCAGCCAATGTCCCAACAACGCCTTCCCCCAATTCCCCACCTCCACCAGCACCAAAGTCACCAACACCTTCCCCTCCATCTCCTCCATCTCAATCTGCTCCTCCAACCTCCAACACAACAGTGCCTTCAACTCCTCCTTCTGCCCCCTCATCCTCTCCTCCTCCTCCAAATTCTTCCACGGCCACTCCAACTGATTCATCAACAGCTGGAAATCGTAGTACCTCAGTTGTGCCGCCTCCCAACCTGCCTGCAAATTTGACACCTAAAAATTCAGGTGGATTAGACACGGGAGGAACTGTGGCAATTGGTGTTGTAGTTGGGGTTGTAGTGATTGGTCTTGTTCTGATGGTTGTCTGGTTCTCACAGAGACGGAAGAAACGGAGAATTGGAGGGAATTATGGCTACCCTCCTGCTCCTTCTCCATTTGCCTCTTCCCAGAATTCAGGTAATGCATGATACTTTTTTATTTATTTACAATTCACTAAATTAAATGCTCTTAACCTTTAGTAGCTTATTTTCTGGTTAAATTTGAGTAGATTGTTAATCTTAAAGCTATTTTATTTGTATATGTAAGGATTACACTAAAAGTGCAATGTACTTGTAGATTATCCCTTGATATAAAATAATTATGTGGTAAATCTACCATGCCTATGACTTAAACAGTTGCAATGGTACCAGTTCACTTTGGTTTCCATGTCTTTGTGACAGTTTGGGTCATAAATATGGTGTTATGGAAGTATAAATGCTCTTCTTCTTCTTCTTTTTATTTTTTTTTAAGAATTTGATTTGAATTTTTATTCTTATTGAATGACATAGTAGATTTCAAATTCTAATTGGATTCATGCTTTTCAAATAGCTAGCAAGCTATAACTGAATGTGGGGAATGAGTTCAATGAATATATCTTAACAGACTTCCATGTGTTCTCCAGATTCATTATTTCTAAAGCCCTATTCTCCATCTCCCTTGGTACGAGATGGCTCTGGAAGTGATTTTGTCTACTCACCATCAGAGCCCAATGGTGTAAACAATTCAAGGTCATGGTTCACTTATGAAGAATTAATCCAGGCTACAAATGGGTTTTCAAAACAGAATCTTTTGGGTGAAGGTGGGTTTGGTTGTGTATACAAAGGTTTCCTGCCAGATGGAAGAGAAGTAGCTGTTAAGCAGCTAAAAATTGGTGGTGGACAGGGGGAGCGTGAGTTCAGAGCAGAAGTCGAGATAATTAGCAGAATACACCATCGTCATTTGGTTTCCCTGGTGGGATACTGTATATCTGAGCATCAAAGGTTACTTGTCTACGAATTTGTCGCAAACGATACTCTTCATTATCATCTCCATGGTAAGAAATCTTTCTCAGATGAAATGGAAAGGAAATATCTTGAATTTGAGTGCCATATCATCCATAAGCAAACTTCTTCTTTTCATATGGCTTACAAGTATAATAGGTCCAAAGTAAGTTTGTCATGATATTTCTATTTGGTCAAAATCATCAATCACCATGGATCACTGCTAAGAAGGTGTCCATGTTTTTGCAAGGCATGTTCCTTAATTTTTAAGAACAAAAATGCCCAGTCAAGGTGCTTGAGAATCATGCTACAGGTTTGAAGGTCTACTGTACTGTAATATATCTCTAACTTCCCATATTATTAATAATATTTGCAGGTGAGGGCAGACCAGTTATGGATTGGGCAACTCGACTGAAGGTTGCTGTTGGTTCAGCTCGTGGACTAGCTTACCTACATGAAGACTGTAATTTTCTTCCTTTTGTTCAGGGCTTCTTCTATAATTCAGGGCGTTTGTTTTGTCAACTCTAGACACACAAACCAGTATCTGGACAGTTTTATAATATTTCAAGTCCCTAAAACAGTGAATATGTTCTTTTTGTCATCTTTTACCATCTAATATTTTGCCTGTTAAATGTAAACCAAAGATACTCTCTAGATATGTGCTATCTGAAATGGGGTATGTTTTGATTTCTGATACAACTATGGTAATGGGGTTGATACCGTGCCTGATACATAATATGGTTGGGATATGGCTAAACAAATATATAGATTTGGAGATCTCAAAAGTTTAGATATATAATAATGCCAAGAGCCTTGTAGCCCAATTGTCACCTCCTAGTGTTTCCAATGGAGATGTCCAGGGTTCAAATTTCCATACCCTAACTATTGAATTAAAAAAAAAAAAAAAGGTTTATATATGTAGTAATATGATAGTAGAATGCATGTATAGTATCAAAAGATGATTGATCTATGATCTGGGCCACTAGTAGGTTTTTTTTTTTTTTTTTAAATCAATCAAAGTGAAAAATAATTTATCAGCATAGTGATTGACAGCCTTTTTTTTTTTTTGTCACTAGAAATCTTCATTTCATTTCTTTTGCCATATGTTATTTTTCTCTATAATTTTAGCCAAAATATCCTCTTTGTATTGATTATTTATGATTGTCTAGAACTGGTGGGAGAAGTTCTGTTGCCACTCTTTTTGGAAATCTGCATTGCAAAGGAAACACAGTTGGGGTTGCATTATCTGTATTATGGTTCCTAGGGGGTTCTGGGATCCTACTTCACTCTGGATCAAGATTGATATAAGTTGGCAAACCCTTGAATTATCTGAATGAGACTTACTTTTTATCATTAATAATTGTGACCAGAATTGAGATGCTTACCATCTGCATTATAGAATATTGCCCTTATTGCATAGTTAATGTAATGCCACTCATTTAAATAAATTGTACTGGACCTTTATTGTATTCTTGTGGACTTCCTGATGTCTGATTTTATTTATATCATTCTTTTAGGAGTTTCTCTCTTCACTCTTAACTTCTTTTTCTTAATGTATTTATCAGGCCATCCCCGCATCATTCACAGGGATATTAAATCATCAAACATCCTTCTTGATAGCAACTTTGAAGCTCGGGTATACCTGTTTCTGCAACCTTATTTTTCATGAACAAAAATTTACATCCAGCTGGGTCTGGATGGTTTGCTCCAACTGCCCGTCATTATGGTGTGGCAGTACTGTCATATTTGGTCATATTGTGTTTGTTTGTCAAACCTAAGGGGTAGGAAAATTGGTTAGGTACCATACATCATGATGTGGATGTTGCTAGTTCAAATCTCCCTTTTCCCCTCCACGTGGGTTGGGCCAAAAATTTACTTATCAATATATATATATATATATATATATATATATTGTTGGTTTGTTTTTGCTTCCATTTTCTTTTAGAGGGGTGTTTTTTTTTTTTTTTTTGGGGGGGGGGGGGGGGGGGGGATATGGGGGGAGAGGAGGGTTGCATTTTGCCATCTTTTGTTTAGTGCAAACCTGTTTGTCTATACTACTACACACTTGGCACCTGTAGTTGATTTTTGCCCTCTTTCTTGTTGCTAGTATTTTGTGTTCCTAAAGATGTGTGCTCTCTCACAAACAGGTTGCGGATTTTGGGCTTGCAAAGTTAGCATTGGATACAAATACTCATGTAACCACACGTGTGATGGGAACCTTTGGGTAGGTAATCCTTATGTGTTCGCCCACAATGTCTCCTGCATGATTAAAAGAACTTTCTTGTAGGTTTGTACTTGTCTTTCTGTGTTTTGGACTCTTTTTGGTTGGGGGGGTGGAAAAGTAGGGGATAGAAAATGGTGGGGGGTGATGAATGGAATTGAGAAGAAAAATGAGAGGATAGAAAATATAGTTTATATAAATTTACTTGCATGCCCCTATTGTATATAAATAAATGAAAATTAATAGTTTATAAGAAAAACAAATCTACTGTTGAGATTAAAAAAAAAAAAAAAAAAAAACCAACACAGCTAGTGTGTAGGGATGTGAGAGGGCAGATGGATAATTCTTGTCAAACCCCCCTCTTCTTCCCCATTTTCTCCCCAAACTGGGGAGACTTCAAAATCACCCCCAAATGGTGGACCTGGGGAGAGAACTCATGGACCCCACCAAAATCTCTCCCATCTTCCCCCCTCAATCAAACACCCTATATCATTTTCTTCCCACTTTTCTCTTCCCCATTTTCTATTCCCCCCACTTTTCATCAAAACCAAATGCACTCTTGGTGCAAGACATGGTTATATTTTTCATGGGTAAAGCTAGCACAATTGACAGTTTATTGGTCAACAGAATATAAATTCCTTTTACCTTAACGCTATTTTATTCAAACCATATAGTTGACATTGAAATTTTTTCAAAACAAATATTTAGATTTGACATGCTTTTCATTTAATTTATGGTAGCTTGAAGTATGATTTGCAATGATGTTACAGTGCTGGTGTAACTTATCAACAAAAAAAATATGTTACAGTGCTGGTGTATGCCATGTCACAATTTCCTATTTGTATCTTTCTGATGAATGGAATTCTGTAATTCTCCAGTTACATGGCTCCAGAATATGCAACAAGTGGGAAGTTGACGGAAAAGTCTGATGTTTATTCCTTTGGGGTTGTGCTTTTGGAGCTGATTACAGGCCGCAAGCCTGTAGATTCCTCTCAGCCACTGGGTGATGAAAGCCTGGTTGAATGGGTAAGTTCCACAAAAATGACATGTTGCTGCAAGTTTCACGTCGACTTTTCCTAAAATTATCGCTGAACTTCAAATTTTGCTTCAAGATTATTTTTTGTCATGGTTAAGAATATGTAAGAATTTATTGCTTTATCAAAATCCTGGAAACCTTGTCTCTTGTTCAACATTTTTATGGTATTGGTACCATAATACACGAAGATTGTCATGAGTTCATTAGCTCAAGATGATCCTAGCTAGTGTTGGACAAACCTCGGTGAGGGAAGTGAGTTATTGGCTTGGATGTGATTAATTACTTTACTTGATATCCCCTGCTTTTAACACCAAGAAATCCGAAACTATAGACTTGCACAGATGCAGACCAGAAAATATGCCAGCAGACTGAATGATCATATTTCATCTCTCTTAACTGTCCTACAATATCATACATGAATTACCTCTCATACCCTCTGAGGATTTTTAGAGAGGGAGAAAGTGGGAGGGAAGAGTTAGGATAAGGAATCTTTGGCAAGTTATTAGACCTCTCATACCCTGAGGGTTTTTAGAGGGAGAGAAAGTGGGAATCATTGGCAAGCTATTAGAGTGGACACTTAATCATAATTCAAACTTGTTCTTCAGGCTCGACCATTGCTTATGCAAGCACTTGAAGAGGAAGACTTTGAAGTGTTGGTAGATTCAAGGCTAGAAAATAACTACGTTGGAAGTGAAATGTTTCGGATGATCGAGGCAGCTGCAGCTTGTGTGCGTCACTCAGCTGCAAGAAGGCCAAAAATGAGTCTGGTAATTATGTTCAAATGACATACATTCTCACTATTTTGTTCTTAATTAGGATTTAATAACATTTATTCTTTTTCCCTGCCCCTATCTCAGGTGGTGAGAGCTTTAGAGTCTGTAGATGAATTGTCAGATCTCACCAATGGAATGAAACCTGGCCAAAGCGAAGCATTTGACCCAGCACAACAATCTGCACAAATTAAGATGTTTCGAAGGATGGCTTTTGGTAGTCAAGAATACAGTACAGAATTCTTCAATCAAACACAGAGTAGCTGGAGGAGTAGAGATAATGGCTACCGGAAAAGTCCATCATCAGCAAATTCATCTGCTGTATGGAGCAACTGAGATGCATCCACAACTTACCCTGGCAAATTTAGGTCGCACTATACTTTCAATTTATACTCAGAAGGAGCGACCTTTCTCCATCTTGGGATGAGATCTGACGCCCTATGTTACTTTGGAACCAGGTCCTGCTGCTCGTTTCATGTAAATCTCATGCAGATTATCATTTCTACTTTATTCTCCCGGCTAACATGATTTTGCCAGTAAGGGTGCCTGATTTTGTATTCTTTCATATATAGAAACATTGGTACAGCATTTCATTGTACTCTTTTCTTTGATTTAATACAAGTACTCCCTTTCCTCAATACTTGGTAATCTTGTTGGTACTGATACTATATTCTGTAATTTGATTGTGTCGAGTCCTGTAGTGACCAAGTGAAACAAAGAGTTTTCAAAACCCAAGTCAGTATGAATTGTATATTTGCTTAAGCTTCACTCCACCAAGGAAAAGAATTCTATTTAACTCATCCAGTATGTAACTCAGTTGTCTTTAGAACTTAGATGCCTCCTATAAAAGTTAATAAGTTGCAGTAGCAGCAAGTAAAAACTAACTAATAAATAAATAACAAAGAGAGGAAGTGAAAGTAAGGACACCAGGGCAACTGTCTGGCAGGGGTGCATTAAAGTCGTGATAACATATGAATGCTGTCTACCAGTCCATTGTATTCAGCTTGTTGACCAATTGCTTTTGCATTGCATGCAACAGTATCTTAATTTGGCTCCCTCTCTGCTACTAAAAAGGTGATACGAAACCTTATAAATTTTTTAGGTCTAAGATTGTCCCCATATCAAGCTCAACTAGCATCTTCTTCCCTTGTAAGTTCTAAGGGGAGGATGAGGTCGTGATTTAAGACCCGTTAGATGCGTGTGTACCAAGGTGGTCAAAATCGGGATCCTACGTAGGATCGTGGGAGGTAGGTAGAATTGTGGATCGTAGGATTGGATCGTGGATCGTAAGATCCTACCTATTTTCAGATTTTAAGTAAAAAACCTATTAATAGTGACTTTGTAAGTTATATAATCACTTAAAATATCCATCCATTAAAAAAAAAAAATTGCATCATAAAATGTAATTTGCAGGCACTATATTGTTCTTATGTCATTCTAACGAAACAAAATATATTTAACTTTTAATATAATGTATCTAAAAAGTTCAGTACATGTTTAATTAGCAACTAAGTACCAAAATATTATCTACACATGGAAAATCTTTTCCAAATTCTAAGCTCCAAATCCAAAATAAGTTAGGCTAGTTAGCATATAAAAACTAGCTAACTACAAATTTATAATATGTAATCCAAAAGAGAATTCTCAATCTAAGGTAAACTAGCTAATTACATATATGAAATCCAAAATAGAATTCTCATTCTAAGGTTCTTCTAATCTAATCACTGTCATTGTCATATCCTATTTCATTATCTATATCCTTCCAAGTATCAACATCCAAAACGTTAAACTTAAGTACTATAGGTTTTTTTTTTTTTTTTTTTGAGATTTTATGTTGACATAGGGGTAATTTTGGGACTTCAATTCATTATTGGGCTTCTAATAACCTGTTGGGCTTGTGGGGTTAGGTGGATTATCTTACCCAAATGAATACCACTTAAAAAAAAAAAAAAATCAAGCCAAATGGTAGGATCGGTAGGATCAGTAGGATCCCATACGATCCTACGATCCTACATACGATCTTACTATTTTTGTGATCCTGCTACGATTTTAAACTTTTTGGTGAGGTGGGATCGAAAAATCGTGCGATTTTACGATCCGGATCGCGATTTTGACAACCAACTGTATACCTTAGCACCAAAAAAAAAAAAAAAAAAAAAAGGTCCCCTTATCAATATCAAATGATGATAAAACTTTTCTCTCTTTTTTTCCTGCTCAAAGACAAACATCTTACCGCATGTTAGGGTATAAATTTGATGGACAATTATAATAAGGTGATCTAAATCAATGCATAAAAAATCTGTTGTTTATTCCAAAAGTACTAGTCAAGTTATTACTAAAAAATTTTGTTGAGAAATCCCAAAAAGACTAAATTAAGTTATAGATTTATAATTACGGTTACTTGTAAAGAATTTCTTGAATTGAAAATGTTGGTGCTGCAATGAAATTTTAAGGAATGCCCCAGGACCAGTAACGGACCTAAGGCATCTTTAATAGAAAGTGACAACCACGTGGGATATCACTGTCCAACTAACTGATTACCATAATCATAGGTCCCTCAAAACAATATGACAACTATCCTCGAATTATTTACATATTATATCTTAGATAATTTGTTCTAGAATAACATTTGAATGTACGCTCTGTTTGTTTTGATGAAAAATCTTGTGTAAAGATAATTTTTCGTATTTTTCAGTATTTGGTAGGATAAAAAAAATAAAAATAAAAATTCAAAGAAAAACTATTTTTGATCAACATAAAAAGTATAACTTATATTTAGAAACTGTTTTCCACTAATTTTTTTTGGAAAACAACTCTATCTCATAGTAAGCTAAATAAGAGAAGTTAGAATATTGTTTTTCAACTCATTTAAGGTTGCTATCAAACATTGAAAAATGAAATAGTTTTATAGAAAATGTGTTTTTTTTGGAAAATGTCTCATTTTCTAGAAAACATCATTGCTTAAACAAACAGAGTTGTGCATGCTAGTTGACTTAGCGTGTTTTCATCTAAAAAAACTGATTTATTCCATTAAATGCATGCTATCCTTTTTTTTTTTTTTTTTTTTTTTTTATAGAAACAAACACACACACACACACAAAAGAAAGAGAGCAAGAGATTCTAACACAAAAGTACGCCACAACCACTGGCGGCTTTACTTATATGTGAGAGTGGTCCTAGGACCACTCTTACTTGTCAAAAAAAAAAAATTATATATGCAAAAAAAATTTATATAAATAATTATTTTAAATTAATATGTTCTGGGACCACCCTAACTTGAAAATATTGTATATATGTACTTTAAAAAAACAAATTATTTACTAAATTAACCTATTTTGACCACCCTAATAAAAATGTGAACACTTTTACTTGAGACTCATAAAAATTTGAGTTCAATAAATATAAGAGTAATGCTACATTCACAACATTTTCACAATAAATCTTATGTGGTAAGCTATTACTAATTCTAATTCGGGTTCAATATTGACATGTTTTACTCACCAATAACAGGCTAACAACTTATTGTATAAGATTTGTTATGAAATTATTGTGGTCACTTTATTATTCTCATATCAGTATTTTTAATTTGCACTTTATCTTTTGTTAGTCTTTTTTTTTTTTTTCTTATTCTCTTTGTTAGTTCAAAAAATTGTAATATTTCATGTATTTGCACATTTTTTTTGTGATGTTGATATATTCAAATTATCTCTTTATTAAATTTTGTTAGTGACCACCCTAAAAAAAAAATTCTAGAACTACCACTGATCACAACTTCGCTCAAAAGTCATAGTAACTTTTAAGAGAGGGTGATGCAAGAAATGCATGCTATCTAATCAACCAATATGATAAGCGCATTGACCAAAGGAATTTACATATTCTGGTATTTCACTTACCACCCTCGTGCTTTTCCATCTAATCTTCTTCATCTACCAACTAGGCAACTTGGTAGCAGCCCCTCCTATAAATATTTAAGTACCAAGTTTCATGCATGCATGAGAGAGAGAGAGAGAGAGAGAAAGAGAGAGAGAGAGAGAGAGAGAGAGGATGGTGATGGTAGTGGAAGAAGTGGCATCATCAAAACTGATTGTCCTGCCAGTTTTGAAGAAGAAACAACAAAATCGCATAAATAATTCAAGTAGCTGCAATTTGAGTGCAAGAAAGAGAGAATTGGTTTGTGTGACAAGTGGGAATTCTTACTTGGGTTCCCACATAGTGAAGGAGCTCTTGGCTTATGGTTACCCAGTTCGTGTCACCATCCAAAACCTAGGTACTAAAAGCGTTTCCCAAATAAATATATTTTTTGTGGTGTTGTAACAACTTCAAGACTTGTTGAATTGATCAGAACCAACCTAAAGCATATTATAGAGAAGTTAGAAAACCATAAAGATAGAGCTTCTCAATGTCAATATATTGGAACAGCCTTCAAATTTTTTAAATGCTGGACCAAAATTATACATGGAACTTTGACATCTATTATCTATGTTCCATTAGTCTTACAGTTGCTTTCTTATTGCGGTTCTTAGTATTGTCCTTTTCTTGGAATACCATTTGAAAGTTGATTATCATATCACTGTCCACAGTCCCTCCACTAAATGTGTCCTAATTGTTAGACATGCAGATTTCCTCTTCTTTTAATATCAGTTTTCATTCCTGTTTAGTATTTTCTTTTTCAATTGGCTCTATTTTCCATTGAGCAGTGGATTTTGATGACATGAAGGAGTTTATAAGAGATAAAGAAATAAATCAACTACAAGGTGTTGTAATAGCAGATATGGGAGACACAGACAGTCTTTGCGATGCTTTTAGAGGTTGTCATGCTATTTTTCACACCTCCTCATTTGTAGATCCACATGGGGTGTCTGGCTATTCAGTGAGTTTGATTTTATGCTGCTTTCCCATACTGTATTACTTATCCACTTATAATCATCTCATCTTTTATAATTTACTTTAAGAGCGTGCATTTAAACATTATCAAATAAAAATAGTTTGATTCTAATTTTAATTTCATCGAGCTTTGAACTTACAAGTTGATAAACTAAAACTAGAGCCACTCTGAGAATAAATTGAATTTTATAGATGTAATGCTTCCAACTATGTTTTTAAGTTAGATGCAACGAAAAGTTGGTGAGATTACTTCTTAGGGTACAAAATTATATTTTGTAATTAGGAGAGACCTACAGATACAGACTTTAAAATGCTATTGGAAAAAGACAACATATATCATTGCCCACACAATTCTTTAGGCTAATAACTTCTATTATGATTCTGTGTTTGATAATTTTCAGGAACAGATGACATTTCTTGAGGCTGAAGGGGCAAGGAATGTCATTGAAGCTTGTGGTAGGGCAGCATATGTAAAGAAATGTATCTTCACCTCTTCTCTTCTTGCTTCTATCTGGAAAGGTGACAATGTAGACAGGGTTATTGATGAGATTTGTTGGAGTGATGAAGAGTTTTGCCGAGAAAACAAGGTATTCAATTTATGTCACAGAACCATAAATGAATGAGGGGGGGGGGGGGGGGGTGGAGAAATACCTCCTGTCCTACAATTGTTCATCTTAGAAGGCTTATCATTAATCAAATCATTAGATTTAAATATTAGAATCATGTCATAGTAACTCTGTATTTTAGCTTGTCAAAACAAAAACCATAATAAAAAAAGATTCTATATTTCTATATATGTTATCAAAATTATCTTCATTTTAGAGCAATCAACCCCACACATTAAGCATCTTCTCGTTAAGGCTTGGCTGGTGGAGGCTCTAAAATGTTCACTAACAACATGAATTGACACTCACTTATCATTGGAGAGGCACTACTGTTGCTTCCTGTACATTTTTTTAATATTTCTCAATCTATCTTTACTAAGTATCCAGCCCTCATCTTAATCCACTTGCGAAGAAGTCCTCTCTTGGGGGGAGGGGGGGTTGAATTATTACTACGTTTCCTATGAATTTGCAGATATAGCCAAAGTTCTTTTTTTTTTTTTCCCTACATATTTCATCCTATTAGTTTGAAGATGCACGATTCAGTCCTTAACTCGAGCTTATTATGGCATCATTTGTTGTGGAGTAGCTTTGGCTAGCATTGGGTAAGACGACAGCAGAGAAGGTTGCCTGGAGGAAGTCTAAAGAAATGAAGGTGGAGCTTGTCACAGTGTGCCCTGGCCTTCTCATGGCCCCCTTATTCCCAAATGCTCACAAGGCAACCTCTATACCATACCTCAAAGGTATTTAACTTCTTTTTGTTGAAGAAGATGTGATGAAATTGCAATCTGAGTTTCAAACATAACTGATGCCTGTAATTAAATTTGTACCTAAATTATACAAGTTGATCCCAATACCCTATGGTCCCTAGACATATATGGTTGAATCTTGGACTAAATTTTCTTCCCAAAAAATCCTCTAGAAACTCCAATTATAAAACATGATGAAACTAACCCAAATTTTCTTAAAATGTAACATCCTAGTAATTGATGATGGACTTATCAGGGCATGACCGCATGAGAATAACCACAGCACTTTGGTATGATCAAAAGTTGATCTATACTACGCTAATTTTTTTATAAATTTGATACAAAGGTGGCCAGGTCATGCTACAACGAGGCGTCCTAGCTACCGGAGATGTTAAAAAGGTGGCGAAGGCACATGTCAATGTTTACGAAGCAATGGATTATGGAGCTTGTGGACGATATCTCTGCTTTGACAGAGTAGTTCAAAGATTGGATGAGGCAATTGAACTAGAAAATGGGTTTAAGCTGCATGGTAAATTATCAGGAGGGAGACAAGAAGTCTTGCCAGAAGGAAATGAAGAAATACATAGCAAACTTAGTAACTCAAAGCTTGCTAAATTGATATTACAATCTTCTCAAAGTTTTTCGTGCAATCAATGGAGAGTCTGAAAAAAAAAATCTCCTTGAGGAATAATTCATTGGAGAGATATGCATCAAGCTTCACAGCAGGCTACTAAATTGTGAAAGAAACTGTAAAACTTCCTGCCTCTTTGAAGAGTGTTGAAATCTGTGCACAAATACAACAATATTACCAGCATCATTTTCTTTTTTCACTTGATGAAACCGAGATATTGTAATTAGTGCAACATTACTTGATTCAATTTAATTGGAGAATCTAAGACGTAACAAGAAATGGTAAGTTTTGCACTTATTTATAAGAAAAATGCTAATACCACAACATTTACAACTTTTGTCACAACTTGTCATGTGACGAGTTATGAGCAATGGAGAAAAAATAGCAGGTTCATGTAGATTTGCATCTTCGCCACTCGCAACTTGTTACATGACGAGTTTTGGCAAAGGTTATGTAAACTATTGTGGTACTTGCATGGTTATTGTTATAACATAGAGACCCGTGGCTTTGTCCAAGGATGAAGTCAAGATTTTTTCCTTGGGGTCAGATTACAGAGAAAAGAAATTTGACCATTAAAAATAGGAAATATACTAAAATTCAAAATCGAAGTAATATATGAAAAATAGAGCCAACTTCTATTCAATATTTTTTTTTAAAAGAAAATAAATAAAATGATTGATTTTAATACATTTCTATTCAATTGTTTTTTATTTGTTAAAATAGAATTTGATGTTCTTTTAAATCACAAAAATAATCTATAATTGATTCACCTCTGCTTGAACTGACTAAACTTATTTCACCATATAATCTTCCACAGTGCTCAAACCTAGAACTTTAGGCAATCTGGCTCAGTCCAGTGTACTCTTTGGAACATTCCAGTGGACAACTAAAAATGGTGATTGTCCAATAGAACTAAGCACAACATGTTGTAGGAAAATTTAGCATGTGCAAGTGCATTATCCCATTGCTTCGGCTTTTCGTGGAAAATACTACTAATTAAATTCCCTAGGGTTCTGTTTATGATCTTTGTGTGCCCATTAGTTTCAAATCTTCTCCACAAAGTGAGCAATAAATTTTGAATCACAATCAGAAGTAATGGAATTTGGAACTCCATGCAACCGCCCTATTTCCTAGAATAATAATTTTGCAATATATGCAGCATCAGAAGTCGTACGACAAGGAATAAAATGCACCATCTTCAAAAATCTAAATCCCTTTGAGTCTTTGGAAGTCCTACCACAAATTTCATTGTTTTAGGTCCTCCGAAATATTCTTGGGAGTGAATAAAGGCATATATAATCCTGTATTTTGAGATTGCCATTGTCCTACTTGACAAACAGGACATTTGCGAACAAGATTTCCTACATCTCTTTTCAATTGAGGCTAGTAATACCTCTCCTCCATTTGAGCCATAGTCTTGTCACACCCCAAATAGCTAGCAAGTCCATTTCCATGTAGATCCCTAATAATCTTTTCTCATTGAGACATATGTGGAGTGCACAATTGGTTTCCTTTGAATAGGTAGCCATCCATAATATGAAAATCAGCAAAAGAGATTGCTTCTGTAGGAGCTTCTCCCAAGTTTCACAAAAATTTTCATCGTCTTCATGTAACTCCTTTAAACATTTAAAGTCAACCACTTCATTGCTCAAAGTAACCAATAATATAGTGTTGACATTGGGTTTTTTGGCCTAATCGACCTCCCAACCGTTTGGGAGTTTTTCGTTTTCTCTATGTGGCGAGACATGTCATGAACATGTGTGTGAGTTGTGGACATTTAAATAGTTTCTGTGCGCGCATCAGTGAGTCCATTTATTATCTTTCCATTTTTATAGTTGCAATCAACCATTGGTTTTAGGAGATGTGATTGGTCACCTATGTCTAATCCATTTATTATCTAATTAACTAAGGGCATGGACGAAGCTACATTTGGGCTTTAGGGGCAATGGCCTGCTTGAGATTTTGAGAAGGGAAAAAAAAATATATATATATATATATATATATATATATAATAGACTTGAAAAATAATTTAGAAAAAAAAAAAAAAAAACCTAGCCCTCTCTCCCCAAATCTTGGCCCCTTGAACCAAAAAATGCTCAAACAACACAAAAGAAAAGAAGCCCTCAAAGAGTGAAAAAGAAGGGATGAACTATTGGCTGCACTGAGCTTCACAGAGCTTGAGAATGACATCTTCAAGCTCGTGAAGACTAGTCACTCTGCAAATCAATGAACTCCTACTCTCACTCCAAACAATGTCGTTTAGACCTCATCACTTCGCTAGGTCACACCAAAAACTCAGTCCTCTTTGCTACTTCAAGTTTCATTCTCTCTCTCTCTCTTTCTCTCTCTCTCTCTCTCTCTCTCAACATCTAAACTGAAAGAATCAAAGTACTAGTTCCTCTTCTTTTTGTGCTCTACTTTTTTCTATTGGTTATTAGGTGAAATGAATTAGTAGTAGTTCTAGGATTACAAACTATTTCACAACTTTTTTACAACAAGTTTTATGTGGCAAACTGTGAGTAGTTGTCTGTCACTTACATATAAACTCATCGTTTTTTCTTTGCCACTCACACTCTGCAATGTTCTAGGGCAATCATGTTAGATAAATTGTAGTATTAGATTTTCTCATAAGTCAAATAAGTAATAACTATGCCTTACTTTTTCTCTTACTTGTGAGGTGGATGAACTTCATGTGGAGGTATGGTTTCTTCACTCTTCACGTGTAGGCCTTGCTCCCCCCCCCCTTCCCTCCGGAACCCTATTTAAATAGAATACTTTATTGTTAGGCCATTTTTGATATTATCTAAATGTTTAATTCACAGAAACAACACTTCTCAACGAGTTTTGCTAATAAGTGAAGACGTGAAGTGTGATTTTTTAAATTGTTTACCCAAATAGATACAGAGTGAGTAATTACTAAAGTTACTAAATTATTAAAGTTAGAGCATTCACATCAAATGTGCTAAAATAGATAAAATGCTATTTTTAGCACCCAAAACACTAAAAAATAAAAATCTACTGCATCAAAGGTGCCAAACCTATAATTTTTTTAACACCTAGCTATAGTAAACTACCATCTCTAGCAATTTACTGGACGGTAAATAGAAAAAAAAAAGTTATATAATATGAAAGTTAGAGAGAGGGACTTGAGTGGTAAAAGAAAGAATTAAAATATATATATTTAAATAAAGTGATAAAAGAATAGTGTATTTGATGTTGGGTCTTGGGTGTATTGTAAAGTGAGATATTAGAATAGATAAAGTAGTATTTTGAGTTTCTAAAAACTAAAATTTTTAGCACATTTGATGTGAATGCTCTTAGTGATTCATAAAGGAAAAAAAATGATGGTAAAGTTAGTAAAAACATCTGATTGGTTAATGGGTAGTAAAGGGCAATACATTATAAATTGATATTGCCCGTAGTGGGGGTAATAGATGGTGTGGGGCAATGGGTGAGTGAGAGAGTGTGTAATTGAATAATTAATGAAAATAAATAAAGATAAAGACAATATCATAAAATATCACACAAACTTAACGAGATAAAACTGTCACGTCTGTCCTCATTGCTAACTCATAGTGCTATAACTAGCTAATAAATGGATAATTGAATTTATAAATTGAAAACTATTGAATTATAAATTGGTAAGTAATAAATTTAGAATTAATGGATTATGCATATTGCTCACATACTTGTATTCGTTTTTACTTAGTAATGATAATTAGTCCTTTTGTGAGATTCAATCATAGATGATTTTCAAGATTTAAAAGAATGTCAAGTTTGCTTTTCATAAATGATTGCACTGTATTTTTATATATTTTGTTAATACGAAATGGATTTTTATTTGGATTTTTATGATTTTTCTTTTTTGGGTCTAAACCTTCCCTCCCCCTAACTAGAAATTCTGGCTTCGTCCCTACTTAAGGGTTCCTAAGCTAAAGGGTAAGGCAAGTGTCTTGCACCAAAGACATAGGTTTGAAATTTCTATTACGTGCGGGGAAAGTGTTAAGCACCTCACAATACCTATTGTATGATAGTACCTTATTTTGATTTAATCTTAATTTCTATCATTTGAAATGTGACTATTCATTTGACATTTAGATTCAAAGAAACATATAAAGATTGGATACGCATGTACATGCATGTAAAGGGGTATGTACATATGGGTATGCATGGACATATGAAGATGCATGACCATGTGAGAATGCATGTACTTGTGAGATGCATATGCATATGAATATGTAAGGTAACTCAATTAGGTATGCATAGTGAAATTACCTTAAGTGTAATAAGAGCCTTACCTCACTCCTTTTAAATCATATCATACCCCTCTCACAATGTATATGAGAGCAAGAGAATGTTGTGATATATATACACACACACACACCACTAACATAAAATAAAATAAAATAAAATAAAAAATTGATTCTCACAAATCCACTATTTTACAATCACTTTGATAAGTATCAAAATATAAACGTTCATTCATCAATTGTAGATATGTACATGAAATAATAAATGTGAAGAAGTGTAAAAGAGTATTTTTCCAATTAAAAATTGTTACCTACTCTTCTTTCAACTTCATCAAGCAAAAAAAATAATTTGTAACTTCCAGTGCCTTTCATTATTTTTTTTGGTAGATAAGTACCTTTCATTAAAAATTAATGTTTGGTTTGATGGAAAATATTTTTCAAACATAAAATAATTAATTATTTCATGTGAAAATATTTTCCAGAAAAGAAAATATTTTCAAATGTTTGATTGCATTCTTGAAAATGTTATGAAAAACTGACAGGGAACGACAGCTTATGGTGGTGGAGACCAGCGGCCATCGGTGGCAGCGACATTGGCCAGCAACTAGGCTGTAATTGATGACCAAGGACATTAGTAGGGGTTGGGGGTTGGGTGGCTAATAGTAGGGATAGATGTTCGGTTAATGAATTTTAAGTGAGGTGGAAAATAGTTTACATAATAGAAAAGCGTAAACCAATTTTCACCATAGTTTAAGTGCCATTATTTAACCAAAAAAAAGAAAAAAAGAAAAAAGAAAAAAAAGTTTATCAACATTTTCGTGGGTCGACCCAAATACCAGTAAATACAGAAAATATCTTCTATTTCCACGACACTTGACGCTAAGTTTGGTTGATTAGTCTACCAACTCCAATGTAAGAAAAATTAGTGGGTAATCAACATAAAGGTGACATAAAATTAAAGTTGCTACCGTAGACTCTTCATCGAACAGAAAACAGTTTTGTACCTTCAACATTGGTTGATTAATCAACACAGGCTTTGCGAATGGCTGGCAATGCTGCGATTTGCCTTCATTTGCGAAGGTGCAGAGAGTCAACATTTGTAGGCTCCACTTTTTATTTTTTATTATTATTATTTTTTTAATGTTTTCCCTTCACTTAAGAAACGAAAAAGTCTTTTCGTTAACCAAAAAAAAAAAAAAAAGTCCTTTCTTTCTTCTTGGTGGGGACTGGACTGGGGAGTCTTCTCTCTGTATTCCAAGTAATACACCATTTTTTTTTCTCAATATTGAATATAAAGTACTGATAAGAAAAGTAAATATGCTGTCCATTGCGTCCACAAATAATGTCATGAAACCAACACGGCAACACCAAGCTTTGGAAATTTCTGAGAATCTACATTAGATACGATGAGATGCTAAAGCCAAAATGTACCACTGCATGCACCGAACCCTAGTCGATGACTAATAGATGACGTTGATTCAACGACAGTAGACTTTGAGTTCTCATAGAAATTAATATCGTCCCTCAGTTACGTTGAGTGATCTCTCCGTCGAGTTTATTCGATTCACACTACCATTTAACACAGCTCAGATTGGTTGACAATTTTAATACGCTTGTATACCCCTGTGCGATAATATGAATACTTTTTTGTGTTTCACATTATTATTTAGATTAGATTATTATCTTCATGGCTTCCTATTAGCTTAAATTTTTTAGACAAACAGTAATTTTATCATGGTATTAGAGCAAGAAAATTTGAATCTTCCCCATAACTACAACTATCAAGTACAAAAATAAAAAGTCAAGAGACATCAATATTGCAGGTTAGCCCTTAGCCCCGTTAAATTATTTTTGGAGCCATCAAAGGTCCTTTTTTTACCATAACAATACTATAGTCAAATCAAATTTTACAACTTTTCCTTTTAATTTTTTATTTTACAGCTTATTGTAAGATTATAATTAATGCAAAGGCGCTTTTTTAGGGAATCGCTATTAATATTATTTTTATTGTAGACTGATCAAAACATATCACCACAACAATGATGAAAAAAAATAAAATTTTGTTGTGTCACTAAATTGATTGTTCTTTTTTGTTATTTTTTTAAAGAAAATAATTCAATAGCTAATAGAGCGAGGATTTGAATACCGTATGTTTCCGTTGAAATTTGTAGCAAATGCTCTTGCTTCTCCTCATTCTGAATGGAGATTGTTGATATTAAAGACTTGCTAGTGTTGATTTAGCACTAGATTAATAAAAATCTTAGATACGATCGTTCTAAAAAAATATATATACATTATATATTAAGCCAAAAATTTTGTAACTCAATTAACATGCATCTCATAGTGTAAAGTTGCCTGCTTTGCGTATACATGAGAAATGACAATGCCATTAGATGGCAGCAGCGGTTTCTCGTACAAAGCATTAACAATAATAATATATTTTTGAAGTAATAGACTGTACCATAATGCTATCTATCAAAAATAAAAAATAAAAATAAATACTAAGTGGTTGAAGGAACATATTTAGTATGTAAATATTTTTAATCATTAAAAAAAACAGTAATAGACTGTGTAGGACGCTAGTTTGCAACTTTGATAATGTGAGGCATTTTAGAATATTAAAATTTGAACTTTCTCTCTACTTCAATTATATATATATATATATATATATATATATGCAACTACATGTTAGCAGACAGGTTGACATCCACAACTAGATGAGGAGGTTTCTCATGAGCAGCTCCATGAGACCCTTTTCTCTCATATGCTTTGAGGTTGTAAGAAAGTGATTTCTAGGAACCGTTCTATAAAATAAGTTTTCCAAATAAATAGAGATCAAAGTATAAGACTAACAAATAGAACACTCATGAGTTGATACGACACGAACTCGACACGCGAATACGAATTCTTAGCCCTAGTTAACTCATCCAAAAAGCTTGAAGGGATATGAGCATACTTGAATTGTTTGTCTAAGGACGCTAATTCGTTGCCTATATAGATGGACGAATAAGGACACTTAACTTCTCAAAGCTAAGTGCGTACTCTACTCTGCTCAAATGTAGATATTGCTACACAATGTCCTACTTTTCTTCAGGCACCATGTATGGTATGGGAATATTGAACCCACAGATTTTGGTGCCATTAACTCACATCCTGTGTTACACTGATGCCTACATTCCAGCGAGCGTAGTTACTCCAGATCCTATATAAATACCAACATATCATAATTTTGAAGTACGTGAAAACACAATTATCAAATATTAAGAGGCTGTTTGGTTAGTTGAAAAAAGTGCAATATTCAGTATTCATTTTCAGTTTACTGGATGACCTACCACTAAAAAGCTGGTTTGTTTTTAATATTTGTACTCAGTTTTCATTTTAAGTATCTTAAAAGTTGTATTTGAATGCAAAAATAAAGACAACTTTTCAGCATTTTCGTTTTCTATGAATACAAATAAAGTGGCATATTTGTAAATATTGTGAAAACACAGTTACTTTTTTCGAGTGATGTGAGTGTGTGCAAGTAAGAAAAGTTACTTTTTTTAAAATAGAAAATAATAACCAAACTTAGGTATGATGTATTCCATACCTAAATTTTTGTATTCAAAGCCACTTACCAAACACTATCAAACATGAAAATTAATACTTTTTTTATATTTAAATTTAGGATTTGAATATAGAGTATAGAAAATGAAAAGTTGATATACTACTTTTTGAAACCAAACAAACCCTAAGTTCTTTGAGTTCTTAGAAATTATTGTGAATTTCTAACTTAATCTTTTAGAGGGTCATTGGTCGGAATCATACTGATACACTCTGAAGGTATTTCACTCTTTAGGTTATCTGACGACTACAGATTCGAACAATTGACTTACTGATGATTTTGTACATCATCATATTCTAATTATCTTTTTATTAAGTTTCTTAATGATTATCTAGAAAAAATAAATTATAGAGCCACCACTGGTACTAATAAGGTATTAATTAGAGCTATCAATTATTACAAAGGTCATACACAAATCTGTCCCGCGTGGGCGTGGCCCATAGCCGACCTGGACTTTGCAAGAACAGTGCCGCCGACATTTTCATAGTATTTGGAGAGTCTCTCGAGTGTCATCGTTGGGGCATGCAGATGCAAGTTTGTGCATGATACGTATTACATCATTGGTCTTCAGCTCATCAACAAAATATGCATGATTATAATAAAAAAAGCTCAACAAAAGTATACGCATTTTTCTTCGACGAAGCATCCTCAACGCGGAATCTCTGGACCTTCGACGAAGCAGCATATGCATTTAGTTTCCTATGAATTGTTATTCACAAAATTAAAGAAAAAGAAAAAAAAAAGTTTATATATAACTAAAAAATTGCTTTCACCTATCCATATAACCTCTCTCCCTTCTGCATCAATATAATTGCTCTTCTCCTGCGTGCCCACCTATGTACTTCATTCTATCTCTTTCCCTTTACCAATAATTATTACTTTGGGTCACCGTTAATTGGTTTATTTGTTAGTCTTTTTGTTGCTGCTGTTGTTGCTGAAAGTGTCCTTCTGGCCTAGCCATAGGTTTGGTATAAACTTCCAAATTCAGACAAGCAAAATGTTAACCAAGAGCTTTGACTATGTATAAGGCTTATATTTATTTTAGGTCAATGCTGGCTATGGTGGCATTCTTGCGTCCCAACAAACGGCCTTGTCAATGCGGCTAGCATATCTCCAAGAAATCTAAAGAAGCTAAATCCCATACCTCGTGCAGATAAAACTGAGAAGGTATAAGTTTGTTTTTCCCTTCACAAAGTTTCCGTAAGACTTTTTCTAATAAAGTTTGAGAGAAAATATCTAATTGAGAGAATCAATTGGAATTTTCATTGATGAAGGAAAATAATACAAACTCGAGTTTATATACAAAAAATAATATAAAAGAGAGGGAAAACTAATTTTGTAACTAAACTAAAAAACTCTTGTAATGATTTTTTTTAAATAAAACTCATTGTTTGTTTGTTGTTGTTGCTGCAGTAAGTGTCTTCATTGGCTAGTTTTCACATAAATTGCCAATTTAGAAAATCAAAATGTTAACCAAAAGCTCTTGCCAAGAATTGGACCTTGAGTCTCAAGAAACTGTCACTCCAAGAGACCGTTGGCGAAGGGTTGTTTCAAAGTTACTAGAGCGAAATCTCATACCAAAAGTTGATGAATCTAAGAAAGCTTCTCATTCTCTAGAGAAATTAGTCTCTTCATGGACTTCCTTTGACGTTGACACTAAATTAGTAAGTTTTCTATGTTCTCTCCCTTGTATCTATGTAATGTATATGGTGGAGGGAGAAATTTTAGTTTGATTGAATGTTTGTAGTGCATTAAAGATAAAGCTTATATTTATTTAGGTCAATGCTGGTGATGGTGGCAACCATGAGTCTCAGAAAATGGCCTTGCCAATGGCAAGCATATCTCCAGGAAACCTAAAGGAGCTAAATCTCATACTGAGCGCAGATAAAGCAGAGAAGGTATAAGTTTTTTTTTTTTTTTGACCTCCACGTATAGTTTCTAGGAGACGCTTTCTGTTAAAGTTTAAGGGAAAATATCTCATTTCTTTTAAGGAAAATAATACATACTTCAGTTTATATACAAAACAGAGTATAAAAGAGAGGGAAAACTAATTTTGTAACCAACCTAACAAACTTACGGGGGTGTTTGGTTTGTGTTTTTAAACAACCATTTTTAGTTTTTAAATAGCATTACACGTATTTTCACATACTTTTTCACTTACACATATTTTCACAAATGTTTTCAAAGTTTTTAAGGTTGAACTAGGATTCAATTAGGGTGAAACCATGACCAAATAAAAATGAGAAATGCGAACGAATATCATTAGGGTATTGGTTAATAATCTATTTAAAGAAAATTTTATAGGAAAAGAAAAAAAAAATTAATATTTTGACAGTTTTTTTCATTTCCTATAAAAGTGATGTAAAAATTTTTGTAAGATGAATTGTTAACCAATGCCCTGAAAGCACTCGTCAGCATGACCCAATAAAAATTATTAATTCTATTATACATATTTTTTAAGAAGCATTACATATAATAAATATAAAACTTTTAGGAAAGACCCAACAAGTTGACTTACCAAAATGGTCAATGTCTTAGTCAATATATCTTGCGTGCAGGCTTGGGTTCGTGTCCCCATTCATACGCGTATGTCTTATTTAATCACCAATTCTTGATAAAATTTTATGAAAAATTGAAAATGTTAACAAAAAAAATTAATAATTTTTTTGAAAACATTTTAAGGACACATATTAATAAAACCTTTTAAATTTTTCAAAAAACACACTCCTAAACTGACACCTATCTTGATTCTTTAAAAAAAAAACTGACACGTATCTTCTATCGCTAACTAAGAGTACAATTAAACGAATATAGTATTAAGTACAGAACATTTTTTCAAAAAACAAAAAGTATATATATATATCATGGTTTTTAAACCCGGACCGGACCGTACGGTCCGACCGGGAAAACCTCGAACCGCTCGAAATTACGGTCCGTTTAACATCAAAAACCGCTACATGCAGAAAAAACAGGAACCCGTACGAACCGCGGTCCGACCGCCCGGTTCTGTGAACCGTGAGCGGTTCTGGCGGTTCAAATCACAGCTATTTTTATTAAAAAAAAAAAAAAAAAAAAAAACAGACTCACAGCACCAAATCACCATTGTTGAAGCTTCAACCATAACATTCTGTCAAACGTTGAACTCGCGTCAATGTTCTGGATATTTTGAGGCGAAAATTTCTTTTCGGCAATGAGAGCTTCTGCGAAATTTTTTCTGAAAAAAAAAAAGAAAAGAAAAGAAGAAGAAAGGAGCAGCCACTGCACGGTGACAATGTAATGCTCTGCAAGAGTTTTTGACAAAAAAAAAAAACCGTGATTGTTTCCGTGAGTGAAACTGAGAAGGAAGCAGAGGAAGAGTTTTTTAATTTTTTTTGACAAACAAAAAAAAAAAAGAAGAAGAAGAAAGGAGCAGCCACTGCACGGTGACAATGTAATGCTCTGCAAGAGTTTTTTACAGAGAAAAAAAAAAAAAAACCATGATTGTTTCCGTGAGTGAAACTGAGAAGGAGGAAGAGAAAGAGTTTTTGTGAAGAAGAAATATTGAAGAGGGCTCATCAAAAATGAGAAAGTCAGAAAGATGGAACACTGAAGCAACGTCAAACGTGTAGACAACTCAAGGCATTGGGAAGGTAAAAGAGCATTGGGAAGGCAAAATTTTTAAATGAGTGGATGAGAAAAATTGAATATATTAGTAAAAAAATAAAAGAAAAAAGAAAAAAATAAAGATGTAGAATTATAAACGGTGGAGGAGATAAATCAATCAATCAAACGGTGGAGAAAAAAGGAAGAAAAAAAATAAAATAAACAGAAAAAGGAAAAACATATTGTACTTAGGTAATTTGAAAATAAGAAGTGCTACGTGCACAATATTTTTACAATAAATTATGGGTAGTTAGTTATTATTTGTTCAAATTTAAATTTAGTATTGAAATTACTTTTTTTAACTCAATAATAATAACTAGTAACAACCTGCCATTTAGGATTTGTTGTAAAAATATTGTGGACATATCATTTCTCTTTGAAAAGTAAAAGAAATTTAAAGAGAAATGAAATGTCCACAATATTTTCATAACAATATTAAAGTGGATGATATAATGAGTATAAAACTTTTATACTTACTATATCATCCACTATAATATTGTTATATACTTATTTATTTGTTTGTTTATTAGGTTTGCTTAAGATTTAATATTTTTTATGTGTCTTATGAAAATTATGATATGAAAAATATATTTGAAAGATAAATCTCATATTTATTTGGAGACTATTTTAGCTAATTTTTCTATTTTTACTAATTTAATGTATTTATTTATATTTAAAATAATTATTAAATTAATTATGACGTCATCACGGTTCGACCCCGGTTCGACCTCGGTTCGACCTTAAAAACCTTGAACCTCTATCTTTTACGGTTCAATGAACGGTCCGGGTTTCAAAACCATGATATATATATATATATATATATTTTGTTGTTGTTGAGGAAGTACAGAATGTATCAAATAACAGAACTACAAGTCTATTTCTAACACTTTCTTTTCAAAAAATACCCCTAATTTCAGTTGACCAATAGATACATGACACGTATCTTCCATTGCTAACCAAGAGTACAATTAGAGGACTGTAGTATTAAGTACAGAACATTAAAAAAAAAATTTGATGAAGTACAGAACTACAAGTCTTATTTGATATTTCTAACACTTTCTTTCCAAAGTTTCAAGGTTTTTTTTTTTTTTTTTTAATTTAATTTTATTCTATTTTTATGGAGAAGAAGATAATAACGCTTTCAGTTTCAAGTAGTTTAGGAATGTGGGCTGAAAATTTATGCTGCCTAATTCCAGTTGTTTTCATTTTAAAAAAGTTTTAAATCAAATTGAGAGTCTATTTGAGATCTGCTTATTTTGTTAAAATTACTATAGATAAATGTAAAATTTAACTAAAATAGTACAATGAGACCTATGAATAATATCAAAAAGTGCAGTGGGACTCATGAATAGTTCCAAAAATAAACTGACTTTTAAATTTGAAGTCAAATGTGCAATTAATCTATTTTGGAATTGTCAATCTTTTACTTAACAAACGGATAAGTTTGGCTTTTTTTTTTTTTGAGATAATTATAACATGTCATTAACTCTGCAATTCAAAACTTTTTCTCTCTAAACCCTCAAGAACTTTGCCCAAAGTTAAAATAAAATTCCCTATATTTTAAAGTTTAGAAAAAATTAACATATTTCAAGGCTTAGCTTTCGCAGAGTCCAAATTTTCAATTTTATTTGCAATAGAAATGACTTTTCTTTTGACGTGAAAAAGTCATAAACTTATATTTTATTTTAAATAAACGTTTTAAAAACTTTAAGGGCCTTAATATTATGGTTTTAAAAACCAGGCCAGATCAGTTGGTTCAATTAAAACTGACACGGAACCAATCTCAGTAAAAATCGAAAAATTGACATTTCAACTGCTAGAAACCAAGAACATGACCCATTTTTGATTTTTTAACTGTTCAGTTTTTAAAACCATGCTTAAAAGGTCAATAATCTTGCATGAATCAATTACTTGCTTTAAAAGTGAAGAGATTTAAAGGCCTTGAAGACAATAGTTGTGGCAAGGTGGATTTTTATATTAAGGGTATCGCATTTGCTTTCTTAAATATTAAAATTTTAAAAATATAATACATCTTTTTTCTTTTGAAAGAAATCTAGCTCATAAATTTTTTAGGTCCAAGCCAAGAATATGATTATTTTTCTCCAAAAAAATTGCACAACTTTGGGGCCCACCCTAGGGTCATAACTAGAAATTAAAAAAATATATATATATATATATACATATTTTTTTTCAAGTGTAAATGTCCAACTACATTATCCTCATAATAGTAAAGTTCTATTTTCAAAACTAGTTTTTAATGATTTGAGAATTATTGAAGATAAATCTTGTTTAGTAATAAACAAATATAAAAAAAAAAAAAATTAATAAAATTCATGCGCCTCTCAAGAATTCATGGTTAAAATTTTTAACTAAGCAATTCTACTATATGTTTATTAAATCAATGATTTAATCTTGTAATTGACAATTTACGATGACATAAAATAATTTATTTAATCAATAATGATACACCAAATTTTTTTTTTTTTGGAGAAATAATAATGATACAATTAGAAGGTCATCTTACTCACGGAAAAAAAAAACACCTAACAAACTTTTGGGTGGAGCTAGATAGCACAACATCCAAATCACAAATTCCCAAACTTATAATGCATAAGTGTGTGTATATATATATACACACACATATATGGAAGGGATTTGGTTTTGTTTTTGCTATCTTAGAAAAAATGTTTTCTGTTTTCACTTTGGAAGGATGCCACCGACCACATATATGGGCCAATTGGTCACTTTAATTTTTTGTGCGTTGGAGGGACTAATTTTCAATTTTGGTGGGCCAAGTATGATTTTTTCTACCCAAATATCTCACAAACAATACTTATTATCACATACTATAAAATATACTCCTATAAATTTTTTTTTTTTTTTTTTTTTTTTAAAGTTCCATGAGCTCGGAGGCCATGGCCCCCCTTGGTCTCTACATAAATCAGTCCCTAGCTTTGTTAAGCTGGAAGTCCACATGGTCACCTCATTGGGCTTGGACTAAGCCAAATTCCAACGTGGTAAATAAAAAAGAAAATGATGAGTTCAATAAGTGTTTCAATCTGCATTTGAGTCAAATGAGTTCAAGATTAAAAGAATAGCCAGAATACTAATGCATATATCTTCTAATTGATACTTTGCAGGATGTGGAAATATCATCTAGATCACCTCAACTTTCCAAAAGTGTAGATTTGGACTGTGAGAATGACAATGGTAATAGTAATGTAAAACTCCTACAAGCAAACATTACCAGGCTGGTAAAGGAGAGAGACTTGGATTCAATACAGAATTTTGGAGGCATCCGAAGAATTGTAGAGGCTCTATGTACAGATTTAAAGATGGGAATCCCCAATCTTGAGCAAGATCTATGCTCTCAACGCATGGCTAGCACAGTCTTCCTAGCACCAGCTCCTACACAAGGCTTCTTCAAATTCCTTTTAAAAACATGCAATAATTGGATTATTTTCCTTCAATTCGTTTATGCAATGTTGTTACTTAGCTTTGGGATCGTAATGGAAAGCCCGGTTGGTTGGCATGAAGGGATCATCACCATTCTTTTCATCATCATGTTTGTGCTTATTCATTCCTTTCGGGAATTTTGGCTTGAACGTTCGCAGAAGATGTCAAGAAAGAAGAAACCATTGGAAATGCAGCAAATGCAAGTGGATGTTGTTAGAGGGGGATGCTTACGGAAAGTATTCATCTCAGATGTTTTGTGGGGTGACATAGTATGCCTCAAGATGGGATCTTTGGTCCCTGCTGATGGTTTGCTCATATCTGGTGAATTCTTAGAACTGGATGATGGTTTAGACTGTGTCATTGATGACAAAAACCCATTTCTATTCTATGGTCCAAAGGTGATCAATGGAAAAGGTCACATGCTAGTTACATCAGTGGGTACGAACACAGTATTGGGTGAGTTATTGAATCTGCAGGTTACCAATGGCATCCTCGACAAGACCCCATTACCAGCACAACTTGACAAGCTGAACACTGGCACACAAATTGCAGGGCTTTTACTCTCCATCCAGAACCTGGTCGTGTTGTTCTTCCGTTTTAAGCTTCAAAAGAAAAGTTTTCACTTTAACCTCCCAGACCTCAAGGGGAAACCAATTGCAAGTAAAGAGATCATGGATGAGAGCAAGAAAATTGTCTTGAAACCAAATGGGAAGATCAGTACTTTGACAGCTTCACTTTTTACGTCGCTGTTAGGAGTAACAGAAGGGATACCATTTGTGATCGCACTCGCCATTGGTTATTGGAATAAGAAGATGCTATCTGGCAAGGCCATTGCTCAAGAACCATTGGCTTGTTTCACCATGAGTTCCGTCACAACTATCTGTATCGACAAAACTGGTTGGCTGACACTAAACCCAATGGCTGTTGATGTGAACTGGAGCAAGACAAGAAAAGAAATAGAAGCTTGGCTAAATGCTGGAGTTAACATCATACTGATTTCAGATGATACTGTCTCAGTGTTGGAAGACATAGGTCGCAAGTGTGGACTACTTCCCGATGCAGATAGATTGATACTTGAGGGTGTAGATTTTCGAAATTACACCAACGAAGATCGGATGGATAAAGTGGATAAGATTGTCTTAATAGGAAGTTCAAGCTCTTCTGACATGCACCTTCTAGTGCAATGTTTGAAGAAAAAAGGCCACATAGTAGCAATGGTTGGTGTTAAAACAAATGTGATTCCTGCACTAAAGGAAGCTAATGTAGGGATTACGATAAGCACCTGCAGCAGTGAAATGGTTAGAGAAAGTTCTGACATCATCATCATGGATAGCAATCTCATTTTCTTGGTCAGTATTTTCAGGTGCGGAAGATGTATTTATGACAATATTCGCAAGTATATGCAACTTGAGCTCACTATGAATATAGCAGGGCTGTTGATAACCTCTATCACAACAATGTTTTGTGGATATTCTCCAATTACAGCAATCCAATTCTTCTGGGCATATTTTGTTGTTACTCTTCTAGGTGGCCTTGGATTATTGACTGAGCCACCAATAGAGAAACTGATGGAAAAACCACCACTGGAACAAACTGGACAACTTATAACTATGGACATTTGGAGAAACGTTGTCATTCAAGCTCTATATCAAGTTGTTGTCTCAGTAGCCTGCCAATTCATAGGGGAAATTGTGATTAGCATAAGCAAGGAGGTTAGTAAAACCATGGTCTTCAATATTTTTGTCCTCTGCCAAGTGTGTAACCTTATTAATGCCAGACAAGTGGGGAAGAAGAATGCGTTTGAGCATTTTCATCGTAACCCACTGTTTTTGTTGGCTGTGGGTGTTATTCTGGTACTGCAGGTGGCTTTTATTGAGATTGCACATATTCTTGTAGACGATGCAAGGTTGAGTTGGATTCAGTGGTTCGTTTGTCTCCTAATTGGGATGGCTTCATGGGGTATTGTCTATTGATTGGGTTAGAAAGCGACCTATTGTGTGTTGTGTTGTGTAATAAGGAGATTGTCAGATTGCAAGTCCCATAAGTCAAAAGTTGTCATAGCTCATATTACGTGTGATTGGCTTGTTAGTGGTGAGTCAAGTCCTATACGTTAAAATTATATACAACTAGTTGTTGGTCAATGCATTGCACGGTTTGTTTTGTATTTTTTTTCCCCCTAATTTATAAATAATTTTTAGCCAACTACTGCATTTCTTTACAAATATTTCGTAAGAGATATGGTAAGCATTATCAAATAGTTGAATTTCATTACATTTTTTTTCATGGTTTTAAAACCAGATTGTTCAAATAACCATAAAAGAGATTTAAGGTTGTTGGACCGGAATTCAACTTAGGTTGAACTGGATCAAATAATAATAAATAAAATACAAATAATAGAAAATTTTTATAGAAATTAGCAACCTTTAAGATTAAAAATAATTTAAATAAGAGTAAATTTCACAAATCTACTCTGAGATTTGGACTATTACCAATCAAGTCATAACATTTAAAAATCAACTATTTTTAGTCCATAAACCAAATGGCGTTGCATAATTTTTAGTTTCTCTCTATCAGACCCCTCTTCTCCTTCTCACCTCGCTTCTTCTTCTTCTTCTTCTTCTTCTTCTTCTTCTTCTTCTCTCTCTCTCTCTCTTCCACTGACTCTCTTGTATCTCTCTCTAATTTCTATTTTCTCTCTACAACTTTGCAGTGGCCCCTAGGTGGTGGGATTGTTTATTTCTCTTCTCTTCGTCTTTGCAGTGGCACCGGGACCTGGGTTCATTAATTTCTCTACTCTCTCTTCATCTTTATAGTGGTGTCGTGGTGGTGGGTTCATGGTGCTTTGTGGGTTTTGGTTAGGATCAATGGTAAAGGATTTGGGTTTTGTTGTGGGTCAGCTTTGGAGGATTGTGGGTTTTGGTTAAGATCGTTGGTTCTGGGTTTATTGTGGGGTGGTTGGTGGCAGATGGTCACACAGTTATGGGTTTGTGGGTTTTGATGATGCCGATGAGGTTGTTTTGCTGATGGATTTGTGGCTTTTGTTGATGGTCGATGGTTTTGGGTTTGTAGGTTTTGCTTATACTAATGTCATTGTTTTGCTAATGGGTTTGTGAGTTTTGTTGATGGTAGGTGGCCAGTAGTGGGTGGATTCCATTCAAGCTTTATTTTTCATGTTTGTTTATTGAGAAAGGTTGTAGGTTGTGAGAAAGGGAAGAGAGAAAAGGTTGTAGGTTGTGTGAGAAAGGTTGTGTTCTTCAATTTTTTTTTTCTTCTAATCTGATTCATAATTTCAAAGAAAGGGAAGAGAAAGACTCAGGATGAGGGATGAGAGAGAGCAAAATATGTAACGACGTTACAAGGCATTTCGGGTTTGGGATTGAGATGGTTAGTTTTTAAATATTCTGGACCTGATTGGTAATAATCCAAACCTCAGGGTAGGTTCGTGAAATTTACCCTTTAAATAAATAATGAAAATCCAATTTATTCCCCACTAATCACATTTCCCAAGCAATGTAATAAAAACCCCTTCTTCTAGACTTTTACTTTTTTTTTCTACTTACTTCTCAATTTTCGTCTTTTTCTCTCCCCAATCTCTCATCCTCCCCAATTCCTTAAACAAACAATATCAGAGTAAAGCAACAAGTCTCTCTTTCACAGCTTCAACCGTCACTCACTCTCCCTCTCTCTCCCCGCCTCACTCTTTCTTCTCTAAAGAAAAGATTCAGTAAATAGGAAGCTACTCCACACAACAACCCAAACTATTCTTTGCCATTTTTTATAGTGAAGTTTTCGTGGAAGAAATTGGAAAACTCAGGTCCAGTTTAGAAAATCACACGATTTGACTACAGTTCGAGAGGTTCGCAAATTTTCAATTTCGCGAGTTTAAAAAATGGGACTGATTAGATTCTCGGTTAACCCGGTTCAACTAACTAGTCTGGTTCGATTTTCAAAACCATGTATTTTTTTCACTATTCTCCAACATATAATGATAGGTAACGTTATTTACTTTACTTGTTCAAGATTTTGAAACCAGATGGGTTGAGAAATTATCACTCAATTTTGCCAATAGCCTTCTGTATTAAACTTCAATTTAATAATTTAAAAATACATACAAAATAAGATTTTTATCAATATAATTTTGTGACTTTCATGACCTTTATATGACCAAAGATTTTGTCAACACTTCTAAAATGCTTGAATCTACAAAAGTTACCTTTATAAGAGAGAAAACAAAAATTAGAGCTATCAATAAGGCCCTGTTTGGTTCTCCTTGGGGATGTATTCATTTTCTCTTTTCATTTTTCTAAACTCATTTTCTATTTCTCAAATCCTCAACTCATTTTCTCTACCCAACCAATTTTATGTTTGGCATAAATTTTCTGGTCTAGTTTTTGTTTGTTTTTCAACTTTTTCCACTTTATATCTTTCAATTAAAATTTACCTCAACACCCACACCACACCCATACTAACAGTCTAACCAAAACCAAACCCAGCATCCACCTCCATCACCACCACAACCCCACCTCTATCACCACCACAAAGTGGAACCCACAAAGGCACAGCCACACCACAACCACCCACCACCATTTCTCCCACCAGTACACCCAACCACAACCAAATCCACAGCCTACAACACCACAGCCACAACCAAACCCACACCCACCACCATTTCCTCCACCAGTACACCAACCCACAACCAAATCTACAGCCACAGCAACACCCATCACCACAACCACAGTCAAACCAACGCCCAAACCCAAATCAAAACCCACACTTCCATCACACCCACACTACACCATATATAAAACCACCATCACCATCACCACCAAACCCAAATCCACCATCCATAGCACATCGTATTGACCACCACCACCACCCAAATCAAACTTACAGAGAGAGAGAGAGAGAGAGAGAGAGAGAGAGAGAGAGAGAGAAATCAATCTTGCTAAGGAGAGAGAGAGAGAAAAAAAAAAACTATCTTACCTAGGAGAAGAGAGAAAAATCAATACAGAGGAGAGAGGAAGAGAAATCAGTGCAAAGGAGAGAGAGTGAGGAATGGCTTGAGTCTCTAACTTGTGAGGGACAACACCAGGAAGATGAAAGTGAGAGAGAGAGAGTTGAAGTTGTGGTCTTTATTAAAAGAGATCTGTTGGTCCTGGTCCACCAACTTTGTGTTTTTACGAAATGAAATTAATCAGCAAAAATCTATATTTATTTTCTGTATTCAAATCCACTTTTTTTGAATACTAAAAATGAAAACCAAATACAAATACAAAACCAAACAAGTTTTTTAGTGGTGGGTCTCACAAAAACTGAAAATGAATACAAAATACAACCCTTTTTTGCTTAAACCAAATAGACCTTATGCTTCAAGAACAAAGATTGCACATAATGTAACACACTTTTATCTAAAAAAAGTTCATTTTTCAAATCTCAGGCAAGAAAGGAAATTCTAATCAAGGTTGTAGCACAGGCTATTCTAACTTATACTATGAGTGTTTTAAAAATTCTTGATTCCCTTTGTGATGAATTGACGAGCATGAAGAAATATGGTTTGGCTAAGTTGGGAAAATTTATATGCTCCAAAGGTGTATGGAGGCATGGGCTTTAAACAACTCAAACCCTGTAATTTAGCTTTACTAGCTAAACAAGGTTGAAGATTGTAAACAGGTAAAGATTCATTGGTATACCGTGTTTTTAAAGTTAAATATTTCACTTAATTGTGAATTTGTGCAAGCTTCTATGGGAAATAATCCTTCATATGTTTGGAGAAGTATTATAGTTGCCCTACAGCTAGTGTGAAATGGTCTACATTGGCAAGTTGGCAATGGTAAGTGCATTTGGGTTTGTGAGGATAGGTGGCTATGTCATCTCCTTATAAAGTAATTTCTCCACCAAATGCTCTAGCACCAGAAGCTCAAGTCTATGACCATCGTCGGGGTGTGGCTTGATGGTAGGAGTTTTCGAATTATTTCACTTTGTGAGCAGTTCGAATGATAGCCCCAACAAGGCCCCGGTGTTACCTGCGGTATTACTCATCTAATGATACATGTAGTATTACCCATTACTCTCACATGACATGAGATTAATGAGTCCACACTGAAGACCCTTTTTTTTTTTTTTTATTTAGCCCAAAAAAAAAAAAAAAAAAAAAACCTTGGGTCTATGACCTTATAGATCCGGATATTGGAACATGGATTTCAGAGTTAATCCAACATATTTTCTTTCTCCCATAAAGCCGATACTATTCGAGGGATAGCTTTGAGTTCGAGTCTACTTGATGACAAACAGATTTAGACTAATACGGGTAATGGCCTTTTCAATGTTTGTAGTTCCTATAAGCTAGCCTTGTAGTTGTCTTCCCAGAGTAATGTGGGTTCTTCGTCGGATGATTGTTGTAGCTTGAGGAAATTCTGGAAACAACTCTGGAATGTGACTCCAGGATGTTTTTATTGCTTTTCAATCTTAATAAAGTTTATTGTCTTCCCATTACAAATAAATAAAAGGGGGCAAGCTTGGTGACTCTGCACCAACAGTCTTGGTCGATAAGCCAATTTTTAAATTTGCCAATGCCTATAAGAACAACACTTTCAAAAATGATTTTGTCCCAATAACTTTTTCAAAAGCAATATAAATAGACATAATCATATTGCGCTTTTGCAACATCAAGATACGCATCGTTATTCGTTAATCTAATCTTTACCCCCATGTGGGTCTTGAATCATGCTACCACCATCATAAGCCCTTTTTTCTTTTCTTTTTATATGGGATCATCATCATAAGCCATTTGGTTTCATAAAAGCAAAAAAATTAGTGAGCCACCAGTTTATTTACTTTTATAAATAAATAATTTGGAAAAGAAGAAGAGTGGATAAAATCTAGCAAAGCATAATTCCAGTCCAACTCAAAGTCGCTTAAATACTTAATAAACTATTTTCTTATTCACTCTCTCAAAAAAAAAAAAAAAAAACTATTTTCTTATTCACCAAGAGCCTTATAGTTAAATTGGCACATCATCTTGTACAAAATGCTTGCAAGTCTAGAAGGAAGTATATTGTGACTATCTAAAAAAAATCATTCTTTTATTCTTTTTTTAGTGTAGGACTTCGAAAAAAACAACAAAACATTTTGACATTGAGGAGGTCATAGGAATGATAATACATGAGAGCATCTCCAAGAGCTCTTCAAATTTTTATCCTATTTGAAGAGTATCATTTCATTTTGCCTGTTATGACTCTATCATTTCTTTATCACATTTAAATATTATTGCTTTCATTATTTCTCTATCTTTTTTTTCTTTTTTTTTAATTTGGTTATGATTTGATTAGTTTTTTTGCTTCTCAAAAAAAAAAAAAAAAAGATTTGATTAGTTTTATGGGAAAATTTGTGTCTCCTTCTTGAGTTTGGAGACGTTTGGGAGGGATAAAAGTTAAATATTTTAAACATTTTTATTTTGTTTTATTCTTTTACTAATAAAAAGTAGCTTTTCAGACTAAGAGAGTAACTATCCATTAGCAAAAAAACTTTCTGAATTTTAGAAAGGTTGTACGTTGTTGGAGCATCATTTTGTAGTTAGACTCTTTAAAACAAAGAGGATTTTTTGTTTGCCGTTGGAGATGCTTTGAGCCACCCAAATCCCAAAGCATATCCCATCCTCTTAACCCAATACCGATAAACTTGTATATTTTATGGGGAAAATGCCAGAAAAATATTTTATAATTTTACATATATACCCACTGGTACTTTTGACGATGATATTTAAGTACCAAACATTTGTGGATTGAATGTTATCTCAACTTACCATTCTTAATATCTAGAGTTCAAATTTCATTCCTCCAACAATTGTATTATCCAAAAAAAATAAATACTAAACTTTTATTCTTGTGACAGTTTATCAATCTTTGTTATTTAGCAACAAAAAAGTTCTGCCATCTTTTGCACACCTAAAAATGGCATGGTTGTATTACTTACTAGTTAAAACCTCTATGAGCAACATTTTATTATTGCTAAATGTAACAGAGATGGATAGACGATTTAGATTGTATATTGTAAATAGGGATGGACCCAAAGGGGGCCTAGCCCTCCTTGGCCCTAAGGAAAAAAATTTACTAGTAATATCTTTCTGGGTAAACTACGTATTTAGTCCCTATCTTTTTTATTCCATATTTCAATTTGATCCATAACTTTTCAGTATCGTGTCAATTTAGTCACTACCGTTATCTCTTGGTTAGAAATTGCTAACGTGAAAAACATCCAAAATAAAGTTTCCCTTAATGTGGCAATAAATTTAAAATTTTTTTTGGCAGTTTGTTATGTTAACAATTTTCATCCAAGAGATAACGGCAGTGACTAAATTGACATGACACTAAAAGGTTAAAAACCAAATTAAATATGGTGTATAGGATATGGATCAAATACGTAATTTACCCTATCTTTTTTCATTTTTATAGTTGGACTCCTCTCTTCCAAAACCTTAGACCCCCCATCTCCTCCATTCAACTCGCGCAGCCCAGCCCAACTGGCAATTGCCCAACCCAAAAGCTTAATAAAAGAAAATTTTTTAAAAAAATTAAAAAAGCTATTAGCTTGGTAGTTACAAACCAAACTAAAAAAAAAAAAAAGAAGTTTTGTAATAATTTTGAAATATCACTAATTCAGTATTACCATAATTGTATCACATGTGTGTGTGTGTGTGTTGTATATATAAGTATATACATGGATAGGTTATAATAATGATGTTTGAGTTTGGAGAATATTGTTTCATAAAGTGGTTAAAATGAAAATTCAAGTTCTAGAATTTTATAAGTGAAAATTCAAAATATAGCATTTTCGATCGGTCGAAATTTTCGCTCGATCGATCGAAATGGTAAGAAAATAATCCTAAAGTCTCTTGTTGTCTCAATCGCTATTCGATTTCTATTCAATCAATCGAAAAAAGCACTCGATCGATCGAAATGAACTTTCAACCGATCGAAAGTCATGAAACAGGATTTTCTGCAGAATTGTCTAGTAACTGTTCAGAAATGTTGAAGAGGTTTTAAGCCTAGTGAATGCTTTTATGAAACATTTTAACTCTCCATACGTGCATTTTGATGAAATATAACCCTATGAGTATAAAAAGAGGCATATGTTCATTTTAAAAATAACAAGAAATCCTATAGAACCCAATATCTTGGTTGTATCCTGGGGACAAATTTGCAATAACTCTTTAGCAACTATAGTGTAGGGGCAAATATTGTCTAAGGAAAACGATATTGTGCCTTCAAGTTATCTATTTTCTATTTGTCTTTTGTGTTAACCTTGTTATTCAATTATTACTTTGTGTAATATCCCCAACAATATATATATATATATATATATATTAGAATTTAATGAAAAATAGTATAATTTGTCATAAAGTCAAAGTATAAAGGATTAAATATTTAAATTGAAAGTCTTAATACCAAATAAACATAGTACATTTAATAAGAACTCAAAAGGCAAATAATGATAATAAAAAATTCTGTTTACCCTGTATGTAGAGCCGGCTCAATAATTTTGGTGGTCTTAGGCGAAAATTTTAAGTGGGGCATTTTTATATTTAAATATTAATTAAATAATATTTATTGAATTTTTTATTTAAAATCTATTGATCCTTTTTTTAGATTCATTGATCTTTTTTTTGATTCAATTTGTTTTTCAATTTTTCTCTTTTTTTTGATGTTTTTCATATCCAGGTAAACATTTTTTCTAGAAAACATTTATAATGAGCAAATATTTATAAATAAATAAAACACAATTTATAATTAAAAATTATAATTTAACTAAAAATAAAATTTAAAGTATAGAATAATAGAACTTGGTTGTTGCAACTTTTCTAATGCCGTGACCACTTTATTCTTTAAAGTCTAAACCTGCAGTCTTGCACAAATAAAAATTAATTTATTAATTGGTTCAATAAATTAATATCACTATAATACAAATGAGTTGATATGATATATATCAAATTATCAATTGGTGTGATAAAAAGAGACTATGCGTGTACAGGTGTTTATTGTACAGTGGGTGGGTTTAAGAATGTTTTGTTAATAAAACTTAAAACCCAAAAAATCTTGAAGATTTAAATGCTAAAGCTCATCTGATCAATGGGTGGGTACCATGGGTTAGTGAGAAAAGTCTAGGACCACATAATTTTTCACAATTTCTTGCCACAACTGTGACGTGGCAGAATGTGATTGGTAAAGAAAAAATAGTAGATCCATGTGTAAATGATAGTTAACTACTCACAATCTGTCATGATAGAGTTGTGGCAAAAAAGTTGTGGAATAATTTGTGGTCCTAGAACTACTCTGAGTTAGTGTCTTTAGTGATAGTGTGTGGGTCATGTGGGATGTGGCTGTGTTGTGCTACAGTGATATTTGCTATGCGCAGTGTGTAGTGCAGTAAGTTGTACTGTCAGCTATGTAGTGCGGATTATTTTTTTTTTTTTGAAGTGTATGTTTGGACTTTTCAGCTGCATCCCACATTTTTCAGTGGGTCTCATGCACTGTTCACGGGACCCGCAAGTACTTTTTTTAGAAAAAAACAATTTCAAAACTGGGTCCCACGGCACTATTCACACATTTAAAAATTATTTTGCTACAGTGTTTTCAATTTTCAGTTTTCAGTAATAAGCGGTATCCAAACACACCTGAAATATTGAATAAAAAGCTAATATTTATCACAAATTAGTAGTTTAGTACTCTTTAATGACTTCAATCTTTATGAGAATTTCAAAGAGAGAGAGGGTACCTCCAAGGTCAGCTCACACACACACCATCCACGATCCACCATTGCATTGAAGCTATTGCAGATTGATTTCATAATGAAGAAAGAAGCTTATAAGAAAAGAGATTCAAGATGAAGAAAAGAAAGGTGAGAATATAGATGAAGAGACAGAAAGGTTAGAAATTTATAATCTCTTTTTTTTTTTTTTTGAGAAACCAACTTGGAAGTCCAGCTTTTTTTACTATTTAGCTTATTTTTACTACTATTCATGAGTCTCATTGCACTTTTTAGTACTATTCATGGATCCCACTGTACTATTTCAGCTACTTTTTAGCTTTATATATAGTACTTTCAGTAAAAAGTTTTCAGTTTCAGCTAAATAAGTTGTTCCCAAATGGACTCTAAGTGTACGTTTGGTTTCAGCTGAAAGCATCTGCGTCTACATTTTGCTCCCCCCTTTTTTTTTTTTTTTTTTGGCACGTGAAAATGAGACAAAACGGCTACTGTGCATGAACAGTAGCCGAAAATTTTGATTTTTTCCACCTTTTCAGTACAAATTTTACTGTTCACAGACCCACAAATTTTATTTTTCAGTAACTTTTTCATTAAAAATGGGTCCCACGGTACTATTCACAAATTTAAAAATTATTTTGCTACAATATTATTCAATTTTCAGCTGTATCCAAACGGACCCTAAATATATTTAACTCTGTAACTCCATTTCTCACATTTTATCCATATTTATAATTACCAAAAATTTAAATTCTTTTTTTCACATTTAAACAGTTAATTATTTTGAATTAAAAGTTTATTACACAATGTAATTAAAAAGAGGGGGGGAAAAAAGTCTAAAGACGTATTAACATGTGCATGAAGCTAGTATAGGTTAAGATAATTGTTTATGTTTTTGTTTTAGTGTCTATTTTACTGTTTAATTTTAATAATATTAATTAATAGAATGCTATCTTATTTTATTTATAAATGATTGGGAAAAATTTAGGTACAACATATTAGGTATAGTCGTAAACACAAGTTTGAAAACCAAACAATTAAAAGTGCTTCACAAGTGTAAATTTGTATTAATTGAATAGTGAATACAATTCTCTATTTTTAACCTTTTTACAAAAGAATAAACCTCTGATTCTATCTTCTTTGTAATCTTAACTTGAACATGAAATCTTCTTCGTAATTGACTGTATTTTGTGGACTTGGTAGTATGATGTGTCAGCTTGTGATAGGTTGGGAATTTTTCCTCTCTACAGATCTTTACAACAAATCTCTAGCTTTGAGCTTGTTAGAAATTTGTTTTTATTCAAGTTCTTCGAAAATTCTTTGAATTTGAAGGATTTTGGGTTGAAATTCTTCAAGCCTTTAGAGGTTTGATCCGTTGAACTTCAATGATTTAGGGTTTGAAGTTTATGGAGGCTTTTAAGCTTGATTCTAGTCTTGGAAGAAGGATTCAAATGATATTTTTTTTTTAAATATTTGTGTGAGTGCTTTTTTTCTTCTCAGCACAGTGGCCTAAAGATCCTGGGCCAAATAAATATTCTTGGTGGACTGGGCTCGGTTCACCGCAGCTAAAAGGGCTGTTTAAGAACCAAGTGGTGCACAAAACAAGCTTCCTACAATACAAATAACTAACAAGCAAAAATGTCTATATTGAATGACATTTTAACAGCAAAGGGATGCACAACAAGTGAAATATAATGCAAGAAAAGGTTAGGGATCCTCGAATTGGTGAGGTGCATTTTATTAATTTTCCTTAGTTATGATTACAGTGCTCACTAAGACGTGATGCAAGGTTCAACTAAGTTCAAAAATTACAGACTTTGATAGCTATTCAAGCTTCCAAGACTTGCAAAATTTGAATTTGTTGAATCCGAGCATGTGCTATAGTGGCTGTCTCTGAGATACCGGGAACGGTTCCTCTGTTTTCTCTTAATTTTACAGAGCTCTTTCTATAATTTTATGAGACCTCAGAAAAATGACCATGAATGCCTCAATGATCTAATCAAAAAATCCTCCCCTTTCATCCGAATCCCCCTCCTCCTTTTATAGCACAGCTTGGGCTCCGGGGTACTAGTAATTTCTCCCTTTTGCCCCTTAGAGTTCCTGCCGTGCCAGGTTGCTCAAGGTTATGTCGTTTCCTTTTTCTCTCATAATTTCTTGCTTTTGGTGCGACCAAACAAAAGTCCCTTAGCTAGTTTTCTATTTCCAGACTTCTCCATTGGCTGGTCTTCAGCTATTTGGCCTTTTCTTCTCAGCACTCCAGCTTTTTCAGTTGTACTCTTCCTTGTCACTTTCTCCAAATGGTCGGAATCACGGCTCCTGCATTTTGCTTCGTACCTCCTGGCTCCACTGCACGTCTGGAGCATGAGATCCGTATGCTCTTTGTCTTTTATCCCTCTTTGAATTTGCTTCAGTCTTACTTCGCGCGTCCAGGGATCCCTGGACTCTGGGGACTTCTGGGATCCCGGCCCACCCCTTCTTACTGGGCTTTTCTTTGGTTTGCTGGTTCTGCCTGGTTTGGGCCCTTTTTGTTCTTTCATGGGTCTCTGGATCCCAATCCTCTAGGCCTCTTGCCCTTTTCTTCTTTCTTTTCTCTTTTCTTTATTGTGTGAGCCCAGTCTTCCTTTTTTTTCTTATTTTTCTCTTAGTTTTTGTAATTTATTTATTATTTTTTTTTGGTGAAATGAGCCCACCGTGTTATTTCTTTGGGCCTTAGTTTGTGCCCAATTTTGAACCTCAACAATATTCTTCGGGTACTCTTGAGGCAGAATTTCTCCAAAGTTTTAACATCAAAAAGCCGGTAGAGAATGAGAATGGGGTGTCCTTTATTTATAGTGGTTTTAGAGGATAAGTCTTACTTTGAATTGATCTCCTTGAAGATAGTTAGTAGACTCTAATTGGCCCAAATTTTGTTTATCTATAATCTATATTTCTATATTACTATTTAAGGGGCTCCCCCTGTTTGGACCGGATTTTTTTCTGTTCCAAAATACCCACACATCCCTAGGTTTAAGTAGAAAGAAAACTAAAGGATAATTTGGTAAAACTATGTCTTTTAACTCTTGCAAAAATATTGCCTACAAAATAGGATTACTCTCTATTTAGGAATTTGAAATGCTCCAACTTCCAATATTCTTTCCATCACTAAACTCACGTTTTCAAAAAAAAAAAAAAAATTCACTTTTTTTTTTAATACCTTTATCAAGTCTTAACCATTTAAACATCAAAATAAAAAATTTACCCTTTTTTTTTTTAATTTGCAATTTTCCACTCTAATCTCAAGTTATTTTTATTTTATTTTATTTTATTTTTTTGGATAGGAGAACCTGCTCCCAAAAAAAGAGGCCCTACAACTATCCAATCTCTCCTCATCCCTATTTTCAAGTCTTTTTTTTTTTTTAATCTTATATATACCAAGAACAACCACCATTTTGGCATTTTTTTGGTTTCATTTCTTCTTAATTCTAATATCACTTTTTTTTTTTTCCAAATCTCCTCTTCTTTATTTTTGAATTATTAAAAAAAGGTGATTTTTGATGTACACCTTTTTTTTCTTTTATTTATTTATGTTGGTGTTTGAATTGTTTTCTCTTCACATCTATTTGTATTGCTTTTTTTTTTTTTTTTCCATTTTAATGAATGTATTTTCTATGTCCAAAAAAAAAAATCACTATGCGTGTGGTTTAATTGGATAAAAGAGAGAAACGTATCAAATTGAGATGAATAGAGAATTATGACACTAAACCCAAAAAAAGCCCCATCGCATGCGCTAAATCCAAAAAAAACCTATACTACTATTTAAAGAGTTTCCATTGTTTGGAATCCTCATTTTTTTTTGTTCAAAAATGCCCTTACACCTCTATATTTAAGTAGAAACAAAACTAAATGACAATCAGAGGCTTGTTGATTTTCAAATTGCTTTATCCACTTATAAATTAGATTTTCAAAATAAAATTTATATATACTAGCCTCTGAGCGCATGCTCAAAGGCTCTTCTATTTTTTGGGTAAGAGTTAATTTAGAGTATTTATTATAATTTGGGATTACTACATTTTCCAATCACAAAAAAATCTAAGGGTGTGATGAAAAATTATTTCTCCACACATGATACTCATCACACCCCTAGGTTTTTTTTATGATTGGAAAATATAGTAATCCCAAATAATAATAAATGTTCCAAATTAACTCTTACCCAAAAAATAGAAGAGCATCTGAGCACGCGCTCTAGTATTTTATAAGGTACGTAACATTTTCTATGGAGTAGTAAATTAATAAGATTTTTGTTAAAGGAAATGCTCCTAAAAAGATCCTAAAATTTAGTAACTACCCATCTACGTATTTTTTTTTTTTTTTTTGTGTTTTTTCCTTTTTGGTGTTGTTGATGTTGTTCTTTTTTTCAAATTTTATGTATGACAGTTGTCATTTTTTGTCTAATCCTTAAATGTAGTTTTTTTAATCTTAAAATTTAGCCATTTACTACACATCCATAACATAAGTAAATAAAAGTTTAAATTGAAAATTTTATGGCAAGAGATACACGTTAATTGTATAAAACCACAATTGTATTTTGAGATTTTTTTTTTTCATAAAGTATTAAATGGTGCTTTAACCTTAACAAAAGGCTAATACAATTGGGAATTAATGATTAGAAGTATCTAGAAAAAAAAATTGTATAAAAACTTCATGATTGTTTGTTGAGAAGAAAAAAATAATAATACTATAAAGTATTATTAAAGGTGGTTTAACAAAAACCCAATAGGAATAATAATGAACTTTTATTTTAATTCGTCAATGATGTTCTTCTAAATTTTTTATTGAACAAAAGTACACTAAATGTAGTTTAAGTTCATAGCAGTAGGAACAACATCCAAATTCATGTTTAAGTTCAAATTTACGTTTTCCTCATTTTTTTTTTCCTTTTAAATCTCTTCCATATTTTGGGGGCAAAAAAAAAAAAAGACTTCTGCTATAAAACCACTACCATAACTTCTCCATCCATATCCTTATATTAAGGCACCAACATATCTGATTTTGAAAGAAAATAAAACGCTAAATTTTAGGGAAATTTAAAAGATTAAGGTGGGGAATTGGTGTGACCCTATCCTTATTTAAAAGTTTATCCAAAAAAAAAAAAAAAAAACTACACGTTTAAAAAAAAATCCCATGTTCGATCCATGTACTATTTAAAAAAATCCTACTTTCTATCCCACATTTAAAAACTACCCAACCACCCTTTTTTTTTTAAACCCAAATTCACGTTTTCCTCTTTTTTCTTTTTTTTTCTTTATTTTTATTTTTATTTTTTTATTTTATAATCTCTTCCATATTTTGGTAGAAAAAAAGACTCCTATTATAAAACCACTACTATAACTTCTCCATCCATATCCTTATATTTAGGCACTAACATATCTGATTTTGAAAGAAAATAAAAGGCTAAATTTTAGAGAAATTTAAAAGATTAAGGTGGGGAATTGGTGTGACCCTATCCTTATTTAAAAGTTTACCAAAAAAAGAAGAATTACACTTTAAAAAAAATCTCATGTTCTATCCATGTACTATTTTAAAAAAAATCTCACTTTCTATCCCACGTTTAAAAACTACCCAACCACCTGATACATGGCTTGCATTTTTGGATTGAGATTTGGATGCTTCTACTAATTTAATACTATATATAATAGCAGAAGCTTTTACAAGGTGCTGCCACGTTAGGAAAAAAGGCCCCCCTTTAAAAACGGACACGTATAAGATAAAAAACGATAAATTACAACGTTTCGCTCCGTTAAAAACACCTTATGAGAGCCTCCCATGTAAAAACAAAACAAACCGCTTAATAAATTAGTAAATTATGTTCAAAAGGCTTTTGCCCTATAACGAGAAAGAGAGAACAGAAATTCTGATTTTTATTCTATTTTATCCCGTTCCCCTTCTCTGTTCCACTTCTCCATCTTCCAAAACACACTCCACGGCCAAACCCCTTCTTCATCGTCCAAAACCTAGACCATAAAGGTAGACAATTTGGTGAAAGAGAAAAAACACAAAAGAACAGAGAGATACAAAGAGATTTCGTAAACTGCAGAAGAACAGAGATCGAAAGATAGATCGATAATTTCGGGAACCGGTTCCGGTATGTTTTTCTCCATTATTTTAGATTTGGGTATGAAATATTACTTTTTATTGAGTTTTTTTGTTGGATAGGTTTAGATTTGATTTTGGTTTTGATTCCTTTTTGTTTCGGGCTTTTGGGTTCTCCGTGAAAATGTTTGTTTTCTCAATTTTCCGATTTTTTTTTAATATCACTAAGCCTTTCCCTATTCTCTAATATCTGCATTCATAGTTTTTTTTTTTCCTGGGGTTTTGATTTGGAAAACACCTTTTGATCTGTTTCACAGGGTTAAAACACCTTTTCATAGCCTTCAGTATAAAGGAAAACAAACCGCTTAAATCAGTAAATTGCAATCAAAAGGAAAGGGGAAAGAGAATAGAGTTCGTCGGAACCGTAACCCGATAGCTTAAAAGAGAATTTTCTGGAACCATCGGCTTCCCCACCACTGAAAACAAAACCCAATAGATACTTATTTATTTGTTATTAATTTTGGGATTTGGGGGTTTCTAATTAGGGTTTTGCTGCAATTGTAGATTTCAATTCCTAATATGTTTTCCTCTCTGTTTTTTAGAAGATCAAATTCTACCTAGGCTTTGTCTCTCAGCTTTTTTAATTTATTTTTAGGATTTTTCCCCCTGACCAATTGGTGTTCAGTTGCCAATAATAAATTGGAGACACAATGTTACTTATCAGAAAATAAATAAATTGGAGACAGAATGTTATGTTATTTTTGCTACGTTGGTGTGAATTGATGCTTGAACCTTTTCAGTTTTCCCTATTTAAAAAAAAAAAAATGACGTATTCATAACCGAGTTGGCTGAGCGATTGAAAGAATAGTGGAAGCTATAGCAACAACCCAGCCCACCTGCAGTTTCCTTCAATTTCATCATGATTTAAATACTTTTGTTTGATCAAGCACATGGAGGATTATTCTCATGAGAATATTTACATAGAATTGAAAGTTGAAACTTCCTCTGATGGTTCTGTGTTTTGTTTTTTTGGTTGGATTCATGTTGTTAAACTGTTCTTTCATTCCCATTTAGAATGTTTGATTCACTCAGTTTTGCATTTTTCTGTATTTTTTTGGGTGGATTCATGTTGTTAAATTGTCCTTTCATTCTCATTTAGAACATTTGGCACCATTTCTACCATCACATCCTGTGGTAAGAGAAACCTGTCACATCACACATGATGTCAAAATATGCTAGAATAAATCTTAAATCTGTTTTGAAAATTTTAACTTTCTGAGTGAAGAATGATACTACTATATGCAAACCCTTAAACAACTGTCAAATATGTTGAGTATATTGAACATGAAAAAATAATTATTCACGCCGGTATTTTGGTGCATCTGACTTTAAGATTTTCATTGATAATCCTAGAAAATGTGTTCCCAACTTTTGGATTGCAATTCTATAAGATACATTCATCAATCTGTTGCTATAATGTTTTTTCTCGCCTTTGCAGGTACCAGCAGTTGGTATTCCAGCACCAAAAAGGGCTCAACCTTTTGGTACCATCTTTGCTGCTCCCTGGGGTTCTGCACTTATTTTGCAGCTCCCTGGGGTTCTGCACTTATTTTGCCAATTTCATATACATACATAGCCATGATCAAAACGTTTGGAGGTTCTTAACTCATCCTTTTCATCTTTTGGTTTTATGTTTGCATATATGTGTTGATCTTGTAAAATAATTTCATTTGGCTTTCTGTAACATGAAATAGAGGTTCATTGTTTTCTTAGTATAATATAATGATGTGAACATTACAGAGCCACTACCCCATTCTTTTTCGAGGAGTCAATGGAATAGTTGCCCATGAATTCATCATTGATTTGAGTGATTTCAAGGTATCTCAAATCATACTCTTCCTATGGATTCCCAATTCTGTAAGTTTACTTTGGCTTACAGTGAGTCATTTTAATTGCAGAACATAGCTGGTATACAACATGTGTTTGGCAAAATGTCTTACTCACTTTTGCTTTTTTTCTTTTTTGATAAATCGATAGTTATACTCTTACATTAGTTTAAGTCAACTTCATGGTTTGTGTCTCTTGGTTTTAAGCCTTTGCCTACAATTGAGGTAGTTTTGACATGTAGGAAAAGTACCTCTCTAAATTTCTGCCACGTTTACCATTAAAAAACTAAAATGAATCACTTTGCATAGACTGTTATATTATAGGTGTTCACTACTCTTATATTAAAAGCTTTAATGCTGCCTACATTGATTCTCGGGATAAAACTTCAAATGGAAGTTTAAGACCTAGGGTAAAAGTGTTTGTGAACATGTGCAAAGAAAGAAACCTGTAACTGCCAGATAAGAACAATGGCTGAAGAGTTACAAAAAGGTAACGGTCAATAATATAACTTTTCCAAAAAATTTGAAACTCTTCCACCTTTCTTTTGATTTGGCAGGTACAGGCTCCTCTAGCTTATGATTACTTATGTGCAAAAAGGTTTTGAAGTGCTATGGAAGGAACATTTTCTTCGGTTATTACTTTTTTGCTGTAGAAACATCTATGATATTACTAACTATCCTTCTAATGACCATTATTCAATTATAATATACCTTTTGATATGGTCTTCTAGGGTAAACATGAAGGAAAATGTTTGATGATTCAAAAAAATTTCTTATCATAAATTGTGTAATTTATAAATTTGTATTTACCTAAGTTAGACCATATTTCTTTCTGATGTCTTATGCCTTTTTTTTTTTCAAAAATTTTAAATATGTCTGCAGGGTATACCGTTGGCTATGTGAATATTAAAGCAAAAATGTTGTTTATACTTTGCAAGTTGAACTTAGACATTGATGCTCAAGGTATGTGTATGCATGAGTAGATTTACGATATCAGCCAAGTCATAAATAGTTGTTTGCGTTAAGCAAAAACCCCTTAAACGCCACACCCCTATACAATCAGCACATCCCAAAGATGAAATGATGTATTCATTCGGTAAAAAACATAGTGACAAAAGAAAATATCTTCCTTCTCTCAATTTTCACTCTCACATCTTTAGTACTTGCACTTTTTGTTATTTTTCGTTTCTTCTCTGCATATACCTAAGGTAGCATAGCGTTATTATTTTCCTTCTTCAAATACTGTTTTTGCAATCCAAAGTTTCTGCTGTTGCTTTTCCTATTTGAATTAGCATCTCCATTTTTAGTTATTTCTATACTCTAGAATTTTGTTTTTATTTCACTGGCTAGGGTTCTTTGGTCACATTTTGTTAATTGCTTTTATTTGGATTGTTTTGTATGATTATTTTCTGTCATTTTAAAAAACCTTCTTACCCTTTCACTTTTTGCTAAATATGCCAAATTTCAACTTGGATGGTTTAAAATCTGAAAGTTCAAAGTGTACAGTAATTTATAATTTTCTTAAAAATAAAATTATAAGATTTTTGGTTAACTACTGCATTTTTGAAAAATAAATAAATAGATTAATAACTAACAAATTGTTATACACTTTCCAATAGATTGTTAGACACTGTTATCAACTTCCTTACAAACTTTTTTGTATTGGTTTTGCTTTGTAAAAAAAATGTCAGTTTGTTAGAGTTTTCTTTGGTTTAAATGTTTTAAAAATTAAATAATTTTTTTTTTAAGGCTTTTAAATTTACATTTTAGTCTACTTCAAAACTTACATTTTTCTTAAGGGAATTTTAGTTGCGGTTAGTGATGATTCTCGATATAAAAGTTTCGATATTCAAAATAGAGCTCTTTCATATGGTTTGTGATCTCGGGACTGTAAGAATTCAGTTGCGATAGTAGCAGACTACCTAAAACCAACATGTTCTATTTTATTGAATACTTATATATGAAATAGAGCATAGAATTATTTCGTTATTGAACTTGAGTTTGGCTTTAACAAACGCTCAACTTTCTTGCTGTTTATTTCAAATAAACCTGCCATGTTTTTCCATGGATTTTAGATAATTAGAGTTAATTACCTAGCATGCAACACATATTTTATAGGATCTCAGGTTTTAGAGCTTCATTTACATTGCTGTTTGTCAGTAATTTTGTATTTTCAATGACATTTTTTTACTCACATGCTAATGTAGATTTATCATCTCTGCTCTGGCTTATAAGACTGTTGGTAACTATTGTTGAGGTTCAAAATTAAAAGGCCACAAATAGGCACAAAGAAGTAAAAAAAAAAAAAAAAAAAAAAACGTTGGGCCCATTTCACACAAGAATAAATGAGTAATGAAACTAGAAAGGCTGAGCTCTCACAATAAAGAAAAGAGAGAAGAAAGAAAGAAAGGGGAAGAAGCCCAGAGGATCGAAATCCAGAGATCCACGAAAAAACCCAAGAAAACAGACAGAATCAGCGAACCAAAGAAAGCCCAGGAAGAAGAACTGGGTCGGGATCCCAGAAGCCCCCTAGAGGCAGGGGATCCCTGGACACGCGAAGTGGGATTGAAGCAAATTCAAAGAGAGATAAGAGACAAAAGGCACGCGGACCTTATGCCCTAGACACGCAGTGGAGGTACAAAGCAAAAATGCAGGAGCCTGGTTCCAACCATTTGGAGAAAGAGACAAGGAAGAGTACAACTGGAAAAGCTGGAGCTTTGAGAAGAAAAAAGCCAAGTAGCCTCAGGTCAGCCAACGGATAATCTGGAAATGGAAAGCTAGCTGAGGGACTTTCATCTTGTCGCAACAAAAAGCAAGAAACTATGGAAAAAAGGAAACGAATTGACCCTGGAGCAACCTAGCACGGCACAGACTCTAAGGGGTAAAAGGGAGAAATCGTTAGTACCCCAGAGCCCGAAGCTGTGCTATAAAAGGAAGAAGGAGTCCATGCTACAGGGAGAGGGCGGATTGAGCGGAAGATATAGAGAATTTATTTACGATTAGATTATTTTAAGGCATTAACAATTTCTTTCAGTAGCCTCATAAAATTGTAGAAAACACTCTGTAAACGTAAGAGAAAACAGAGGAACCGTTCTCGGTATCCCAGAGACAGCCACTACAGTACAGGCTCGAATTCAACAAATTCAAACTTTGCAAGTCTTTGAAGCCTAAACAGCTATCAAAGTCTGTAACTTTTGAACTCAGTTGAACCTTGCACCACGTCTTAGTGAGCACTGTGATCACAACTAAGGAAATTAATAAAATACACCTCACTAATTAGAGGATTCCTAACTTGTTCTTGCATTATATCTCACTTATTGTGTATTCCTTTACTGTTAAAATGTCATTCAATATGGATATGCTTGCTCTGTTAGCTATTTTTATTGTAGGAAGCCTGTTTTGTGCACCAATCGATTCTTAAACAGCCCTTTAGCTGAAGAAAAAAAGGCACTCTCACATTTTGGCGACTCCATTGGGGACTGGGTAAAGAAAAGGGAACAAGCAATCCCTTCGCAGAACATGCCTCCAAGACAAAGGAACAGTAAAGGTGCTAATGTGCCACCCACGGCCTCTGAGCCCGTGGGAGAAAACGAAGTGGCCTCCAGGCAAAGAGGCGAGGTGCCCCTAATAGAACAGGAGGCCGTGTCAGAACAAAGAAACGCAAGGCAGGAGCTAGACCTTATGGCTCAGATGACTGCAATGCTGAAAGACTTGTAACAAGAAGTTCGCCTTCTCAAAGAAGGCAAGACACAGGAAGTCAGAGACAATGCCCCCTCATGTGGGCAACCAAGATAGAACCCAGCCAGAGGGAGGGTCAGCAGTGGGAAGAGGAACTAACCCCCAATACCTAACACTGGCAGATGTCAGCGCCCTCTTGGACCAAGAAAGGGAAAAACTTTTCGGGATCCCCAAGCAATTTTCTCGGGATCCCCCATTCCCACCAGAACTCCTTGGCAAGCCATACCCCAAGGGATATGAGCAACCAAAGTTCCATCCTTTCGATGGAAGGAATGGAAGTGCAGTAGAGCACGTGAGTAGGTTTGTCCACACTATGGGCCCCTACGCAGGAAACCGAGAGCTGTGCCTAAGAGAGTTTGCTAAGTCCTTAGTGGACAGGGCATACACTTGGTACAACACACTAAGACCTGGGTCCATTAAGACCTGGGACGAAATGATGGAGAGATTTTGTGCAAAATATTACCCTGGTGAGGACAAGGTCACTTTCCAAAGCCTTCAAATGGTAAGGCAGAGGCCTGGAGGGGACCCCGTCCAGTTCATCAAAAGATTTGAAGATGTGTCCCTAGACTGCTATGGGGATCATGAAGAAAAAGGACTCGTAGAGACTTGCATCTTTAACATGCTTTTCTATTACAGACTCAACCTCGAAAATTTATGTATCACACAGTTCGCTAACTTATTACAGAGGACTAGAAGAACAGCACAAACTATGAGGGCGAAAAGGATGCCAACGTCCCAAGCCATGACGGCATCGGTGGGAGAAAAAAGGAAGAGGCCTGATGGAAAAATGTTCGAGGAACCACCGGTGATCCCATGCACTATAGAAGAGTTAAACCATGTCCTGGACAAATGGATTGGGGATGGAGTGGTTAGGCCATTCACTGTATCCAGGCCACCAACCGAGGAAGAAAGGAAAAATCCTTTGTTTTGTAGGATTCATAATTATGTTAAGCATTCCACCAAGGATTGCTGGACCCTCCGCAGGCTCTTTCACAGGAAGCTAAGAGAAGGAACCCTGGAGCTCACCCAGAAGGAGCCAGAAGTACAAAGAAACCCCCTGCCCAACCACAAAGGAAAGGGGGTGGTGGCTGTAGTAATCCATGGGAACTCGGCAGAAGCAGAAAAGCCAGAAGGATCCTTCCACCTGAACACAGTCAGAACCCTCCAGAAGAATCCCAAGTTCAGGTCACTATTCAATCAGCTGGGATTTGGACCAGAAGCAAGGAGGGTGGCCACGGAATCTCTCATGACTATAGCAGCAGATTCAGGAATGGAATGTTTCACAGCAGAATCACATGCCAGTCGAGCTTTCTTGGAGACAACCAATGCCATAACCTTCACTGATGAAGACATAGAGGTTGAGCATCCAGACCACCGTAGACCTCTTTATCTAATGGCCACCATAAACGGTGTCCAAATCAGAAGAGCACTGGTGGACACAGGAGCGTCACTCAACCTCATAGCCCTGAGTACCTTGGAAGCCGTGGGCCTAGCTGGGAGGAGGATCCTGGGGGCTCCCATGGAGATAACTGGGGTTGAAGGATCAGCAGAATCAACCGAAGGATATATACAGCTGGCCCTAAGAGTGGGGCCAATAGTAGTCTTGACCAGATTTCATGTAATCAACTCGGAAGTGTCCTACCATGTACTGCTGGGACGGCTATGGCTCCATAAGCACCGCCTTATACCATCCACATACCATCAGTGTGTTAAGGGGAGATTAAATGGGAGGCCTGTAAGGATCCCTGCCAACCATAACCCTTTCAGCCAAGGGGAAGTAAACTTTGTAAAAACAATGTTCTATGATGAGTTAGAACCTGATGATGAGAGTCCCATGCCAGGGACCCAGGAACACCTATCTTGGAAAAAGAAGAAGGAGGAGGTGCCCATGACTTGAGAGACCTCCTGAAGAGAAAAAGGCAAAAGAAGAAGCCCACCACCTTAGGATCCCGGGAGTGTGTAGTAGTATGGGAACCCAGGGGAAGGTTAATATATCGCTTGTGAAGGTGCGCGAGACCTAAGTGCATCATGCAAGAAGGTCTCGGACCACCAGAATGTATGATAGCCCAGGAGGAAGTCCCAGAGGAACCAGTCAAAGAGACACAAATCTAGCCTGAGGAAGAATTACAAGAAGTAAACTTGGGGGCTGAGCTGGGATCCCAGAAGCCTGTTTTCATTAGCAGTCAGTTGGCAACACAAGAAAGGGGGCCACTGGTGGCTTTGCTCAAAGAATACACGGATGTGTTTGCCTGGACCTATGATGAAATGCCTGGTCTGGATCCTGGGTTAATGGCCATGCCCTCAATGTAGACCCAGGAGTTAAACCAGTAATCCAACCAGCCAGGGTCTTTCACACTGATGTAGAAGCCCAAATAGCTCAAGAGGTCAAGAAGCTGCTAGCAGCTGGTTTTATCAAGCCCATTCAGCACCCCAGATGGCTTTCTAACATAGTACCTGTGAAGAAAAAGAACAGCCAGATCCGTTGCTGTGTAGACTTTCGCAACCTGAATAAAGCATGTCCTAAAGATGAGTTCCCTCTGCCTAATATTAACCTCCTTGTGGATTCAGTTGCGGGAAGTTCTATGTTCTCATTCATGAATGGGTATAGTGGGTACAACCAGATTCGTATGGCTGCCAAGGACTTTGAAAAGACAGTATTTAGGACACCAATCAGAAATTTCTATTACATTGTGATGCCCTTTGGCCTTAAGAATGTAGGAGCCACATACCAGCGAACCATGACAGCCATCTTCCACGACATGATGCATAAGGAAATGGAGGACTATGTGGATGATATTGTGGTCAAGTCAAAAACTAGGACATGACACCTTCAGGTACTTGAACAAGTTTTCAAAAGATGCAGAGAATACAGACTACGCATGAACCCCATGAAATGTGCCTTTGGAGTATCTGCAGGAAAGTTCCTCGGGTTCCTGGTACATCACAGAGGCATAAGTGTGGATCCAGCCAAAGCTGCAGCCATTGCCACCATGAAAAGACCAACAACAGTGAGGGAGCTCAAAAGCTTCCTAGGAAGGGTATTCTACATCAGAAGATTTGTGCCAGGGCTGGCTTCGGCCACAACAGGCTTATCCAAGCTATTAAAGAAAGGAATCGAGTTCATCTGGGGGGCAGAACAACAAGAAGCCTTCCAAAGGGTCCAACAGATTATGAATCATCTGCCCACTCTCCAGGCACCAGTACGTGGGCGACCCCTGTTATTGTACTTAGCATCAAATACCCAAGCAATAGGAGCCCTGCTGGCATAAGAAGATGATGAGGGAAATGAACAACCTGTTTACTATGTAAGCAGGACACTCAAGGATGCCGAGACCAGGTATCCCAAGATAGAAAAAGCTTGCCTAGTGGTCATTTACGCATCCCAGAGACTGAAGAGGTATTTCTCAGCTCACCAAATCCTTTTAGTGACTAAGTCACACCCTATAAAGGCACTCCTGCATCAACCCCTTCTAACAGGAAGAATAGCACAGTGGCTGGTCTTGCTTTCTCAATATGACATAGGCCTCAGGACCCCCAAGGCTGTCAAAAGTCAAGCCATAGCTGACCTCCTGGCACAATTCCCAGGGAAGGAGGAAACCTCACCGAGTGAAGAGATCCCAGGCGAGGTAGCAATTGCAGAAATCCCAGGAAAGAAATGGACAATGAGGTTCGACGGGTCAGCTACAGTAACCTCAAATGGGGTGGGAGTTGTACTGAGCTGTGAAAATGAGGACACCATGCCTCTATCTTTCAAGCTTGATTTCCCCTGCTCCAATAATGCAGCTGAATATGAGGCGTACTTGACCGAGTTAACTATAGCACTCAGTATTGGGGTAAAACACATGAGAGTACTGGGAGATTCCAATCTTGTAGTTTCTCAGGTGAAAGGTGACTTTGCATTAAGGGAACAAAGTTTGGCAGCCTACAGGACTTGGGCGCAGAGGCTGGACCAGGAATCCCTGACCTTTAGCATAGAATATACACAGAGAAGTGAAAACAGGTTTGCAGATGCGCTTGCCACCCTGGGATCCCAAGCACCATTCAAAGGAAAAGACACTCTGGTCAGAATAGGAAGACAGGAGCATTCCATCTTGAAAATCCTCCAGAAGATATCCCCCCAGAGAGTCCAAGCAATGGGACTGGAGGAGTGAAGTGAAAGAAAAAATGAAAGAAACAGGATCCGGAGGGAGTGTCAAGGCGCTGAGGGACTACACTCTAATAGAAGGAGAACTATACAGGAGACTGCCCGGAGGGATCCTATCCAGGTGTATTAATGAAAAGGAGGGGAAGCTAAGGTTGGAAGAGCTACATACCCAAGTCTCCGGGACCTCAGAAAAGATCAGTCTATATAGGAGGATGCAGCGCATGGGATACTACTGGCCAAATATGAACAAAGAGGCAGCAACTATACAGGAGAAATGTCAAGAATGCCAATCCTCGGTGGACAAGGAAGAAAGCTACGCTGTATTTGTTACAAAAGATTGGAGGACTCCCTTCATGGAATACCTGGCTCAAGGGATCCTACCAACTGACAGGGCACTGGCACACTAGCTCAAGAAGCTCGCAGTTAGATATTTCTTGCAAAACGGGATCCTATTCAAAAAGGGATACAGCGAGGATCCCCTAAGATGCCTGGGACCAAAGGAAGCCAGGGAAGTAGTCAGGGAAGTCCATTCTGGTGATTGTGGAAGCCACCCAAGAAAAAGGAGACTCTACAAACAGTTATTACTGTTGGGGTACTACTGGCCAACAATGAAAAGGGACTCCGAGGAGATAGTCAAAACCTGCCACGCATGTCAAGTCCTCGGAGATGCAATCCATACTCACCCAAATACATTACAGGATATGACAACCCCATGGCCTTTCCACACCTGGGGGCTTGATCTCATAGGGCCTATAAATCCTCCATCTAGTGGGTACATATGGATCTTGGCAGCCACTGAGTATTTTACAAAATGGGTAGAGGCCATCCCCTTGAAAAAGGCCACTGGGGTAGTTGTAGCAAACTTCATTCGAGGTCATATCATTACAAGGTTTGGGATCCCCAGGAGGTTGATCAGTGACAATGGAGCTCTATTCATAAATAAAGACATGAAAGGGTTAACTGAGGCTTACTACATCAAACATGGAAGGTCTACACCATACTACCCGCAAGGAAATGGCCAGGCAGAGGCCACTAATAGGGTGATATTAAAAATCCTTAAAAAAATGAAGCAAGAGTATGGAGGAAAATGGAGTGACCACCTAGCAGATGTGCTTTGGGCATGCAAGAGCTCTGTGAAAACAGCCACAGGATTCTCACCATTTTCTCTGGTCTATGGGACAGAAGCCATCAGCCCAGTAGAGTTAATTGTGCCCACACCAAGAGTAGTACTTGAAGAAAGTCAGGAGGACACCGAGGACACAAACAATGAAAGGAGATTAGCAGACCTGAAAGGGGGGGGAGAGAAAGAAAGAAAGAACTCAGAGGAAAGGAAGAAACAAAAAAGGGGGTGCAAAAGAAATAAAATTAAAACGCTAAAAAAAAGGGGAGAGAGAAAGGCTCACCTGTTTGCCCGGATGATGATACGCCTCCTAAAGTCCTCGTACTTAACCCAGTCTGAGGTAGCACAGTCTCGACAGGACTAGGAGTCTCTTCAAATTGAGGACCTGGGGACGTGGGGAGCTTGGGAGCCTCAGGATCTTGGGCAGCCTGGACATCCTGCATTGGTTGCCCAGTCTCCCCAGCTATGTCACCACTAGGAGCTTTCTCTTCCATGCTCTGAGCTGCAGCTGCAGCCACCTCCTCCTCCAAAGTCTCGCCAACCACGGGGAGAGAAACCTCCACCTAAAGAAGGAAAAGAAGGAGGAACAAAAGAAAGAGGGCATGAGCAACAGGGCAACACGAATATATAACCCTTGAGAAATAAATAAGAGCAGACAGCAGAAGACACAGATAAGGAAAACCATACCATATCTTCACCAGAAGATTGGCTTCTACCTTTCCTGGGATCTAGCTTACGCTTGGACTGCATAAAGGACAAACACTCATTAGTTCCAAAAAAAAGGGAAGAAAAGGAAGGAAACAACGAAACTACAACCTAAAAGAGCAAAGGAGGAAAGAGGCATTGTCCTTCTCTCTCTCTCTCAACAGGGTCTCCAGGTCTCTGTTGTTTACAACGGGTACGTCCAGAGGGTCCTGAGGGACCATGAACTGAAGGACTCACAGGAGCCTGGGGAAAAGAAGACTCCACCTTAGTCTTCACCCGGCCCCTTATAGCCAAAGGTTGCTCAACCTCCTTCTCATCAGCAAGTATCAACTGTTTCTGGGATTTCCCAGTTTTCTTTTTCTTCGTCTTAGGGCCAACATCCTCTACACTCTCTTCAACCGCGGCCTCCTTCAACTTTTCCTGCTTAATTATTTTCCCTTTACTCATGCCAACGGGAGTACTAGCACTTATGGCCTCTACTACCCCTTTCTTAATCGGTACCCCAGCAGAAGCACTAACAACAAGGTCACACCCCAACCAGTTCTCCGGGAAATCCTGCGCATAAGTTACCCAACCTTCCCTAGAAGCATGCCATTCTACAAAACCAATTTTACTGCTCACAGCAGTAGAAACAATACCAGCAGTAGGCAGGGACAAACGCTTGTTGGATGTTGGGGCAGAAGAAATGCCAGGGTTGGGAACTCTCCCCATTGTGTTAGAACCAGCATAATCAGCAAAGGACTTCTGAACCCTCCTCCAATAACCAGCATAACCACTAGAGGCAAAAACTCCTCTCTGAGAGTTAGGCACTACAAACTGAGGACTCCGTCGTGACCAATAAGAAAAGGCCTGAAGTCTCATGAAGGGATCCAAGGAAGGAAGAAAGGGAACTACGTCATTAAATACTGGGGGAATATCCTGATCAAAGCCAAATTGCCGAAGTACTCGATGCGCCGAGTAATGGGTGTACCGCAGGCCAGTTGAGGAAAGCACAGGAAGCCAGGATGGGCTAATACAAGCCAAGTAGACTAAGCTACCTTCATCACCGCGACGTAAGTCAAAAGTATTCCCTGTAGAGGTCAGAAAAGGAGACAACACAGAATCGCAAACAAAACCGGGGCCAAACTCCCGGGGGGAGCGCCAATGCAGATGGCCTACTTGATCAAATAACTCAACCAAGTTAAGATTGCCACCTTTCAAACTCAGCCAGCGGAAAATAATAGGGTGCTGTCAGTTGAGCTGCCACAAAGCCCTTTTACCACATCAGGGGATCCCTGAAACTTATCTTTCACAAACTTTAAATTCCTACATTTTGCTAAAGTAACTGAAGAACGATCCCACATAAATACCTGGAGAATAGTGCAATGAAGCGAAGAAGTAATGACATAACAAGAATCACCTTCAACTTCATCTCCATGAAGCTGATCCAATTGAGAATAGACATGGCCCAAAAACATAGGGGCTAGAGGATATTGAGCGCCCTGAACCAACTTAATCGCCAAGGGAAAAAGAGTGGACTTGATTCCATACCCAGGGAACTCACTGAACAGGAACTTGCTAAGCCAGAATGTAAGGAACCCGGCACGCCTGACTTCCTTATCCTTCTCGCTCGAAAAAGTCATGACCCACCTACCCATCCTGGCTGGTTTCCCACCAGAAGAAGCAGTACGTCCACCAAAGTGAGCAAATAATTTTTCTTCCACTTCGAGATCCTCATCAGAAAGCTTAATATCAAAGGGGTTTTCATCCCCGAGTACCGGAAGAAAAAAATTGTTGACCACGTCCTCCAAGGTAATAGTCAGTTCACCAATAGAAAAGGAGAAAGTGTGCAAAGCAAGACACCAACGGCGCACCAAGTGCCTGAGGCCTTTGGCATCTCTGAAACCCTCAAGATTCCTGGAAATAGCCACTGCCTTCAGGATACCGGCACACTCCAAGCGGCCCACAAACTCCGCATCAGAAAGTTCTTTATCTACCCAAATGGCCCAGCCTTGGATCTTTCCAGCAACAAAATCGAAGAAGATGGGGACCGTTTCTCGAAGTCCTTATCTGATTTGGAGATAAAAAATCTCCCTAGGGTCTGGAACTTGTGCAGAACCAGCAAAACCCGCCTGACCAGAGAATACCCAGGCATGAGGGGATGGAGGGGTCTTGCCATGGGACACTCGGGGAAAGAATAAGCTAGGAGTATACCAGGGGTCTCGCAAAGGAAAAGCAGGGCGCCCAACGACAGACTCATCTTGTGCAGAACTAGAGGAGTCCTCACCTTCAAAGGGACTAGGAGTACGCTCCTTTCTTTTTCGAGAAGAGGAAGAAGCCATTGAAGCAATGGGTATCTGGAAAGAAGAAGAGAAGGTAGCGGTGAGACTGAGCGAAAGAAAAGAAAAAGGTTGGGAACAGAAGATTCAGGCAAACAAGGAAAAGGGTAATGAGAAAATGAAGAAATAGGAACAGTTAAGAGAAGACAATATGTGGAAAGACGCGCCAATTGCCAGGAATTAAATTTGTAAGGGGAGAAGTTATCAACAGTTATTAATGAGTGTTATGGGGAACGTAAAAGTAGGTGGTGAGAGTGTTATTTCAACTTAACTGCCATGTCCCACGAAAAAGAGGGAGGAGTTACAAAAAAAGAGAAAAACAAAGGAGTCAGGATACCGAAGAAATTTGAAGGACAGGATCCCCGTAGAAAGATCAAAACAAGAGAGAAATCCTGAAGAAAACTCACGCATGACCCACCTACCCATCCTAAATGTTGAGGTTCAAAATTAAAAGGCCACAAATAGGCCCAAAGAAGTAAAAAAAAAAAAAAACGTTGGGCCCATTTCACACAAGAATAAATGAGTAATGAAACTAGAAAGGTTGAGCTCTCACAATAAAGAAAAGAGAGAAGAAAGAAAGAAAGGGGAAGAAGCCTAGAGGATCGAAATCTGGAGATCCACGAAAAAGCCCAAGAAAACAAACAAAATCAGCTAACCAAAGAAAGCCCAGAAAGAAGAACTGGGTTGGGATCCCAGAAGCCCCCTAGAGGCAGGGGATCCCTGGACGCGCGAAATGAGATTGAAGCAAATTCAAAGAGAGATAAGAGACAAAAGGCATGCGGACCTTATGCCCCAGACACGCAATGGAGGTACAAAGCAAAAACGCAGGAGCCTGGTTCCAACCATTTGGAGAAAGAGACAAGGAAGAGTACAACTGGAAAAGCTGAAGCACTGAGAAGAAAAAAGCCAAGTAGCCTCAAGTCAGCCAACGGAAAATCTGGAAATGGAAAGCTAGCTGAGGGACTTTCATCTTGTCGCAACAAAAAGCAAGAAACTATGGAAAAAAGGAAACGACATGACCTTGGAGCAACCTGGCACGGCACAGACTCTAAGGGGCAAAAGGGAGAAATCGTTAGTACCCCGGAGCTCGAAGCTGTGCTATAAAAGGAAGAAGGGGTCCATGCTACAGGGAGAGGGCGGATTGAGAGGAAGATATAGAGAATTTATTTACGATTAGATTATTTTAAGGCATTAACAATTGCTTTCAGTAGCCTCATAAAATTGTAGAAAACACTCTGTATACGTAAGAGAAAACAGAGGAACCGTTCCCGGTATCCCAGAGACAGCCATTATAGTACAGGCTCGGATTCAACAAATTCAAAATTTGCAAGTCTTTGAAGCCTAAACAGCTATCAAAGTCTGTAACTTTTGAACTCAGTTGAACCTTGCATCACGTCTTAGTGAGCACTGTGATCACAACTAAGGAAATTAATAAAATACACCTCACTAATTAGAGGATCCCTAACTTGTTCTTGCATTATATCTCACTTATTGTGTATTCCTTTACTGTTAAAATGTCATTCAATATGGATATGCTTGCTCTGTTAGCTATTTTTATTGTAGGAAGCCTGTTTTGTGCACCAATCGATTCTTAAACAGCCCTTTACCTGCGGTGAATCGAGCCCAGTCCACCAAGAACATTTTCATTCGGCCCAGGATCCTTGGGCCATAGTGCTGAAGAAAAAAAGGCACTCTCACAACTATTCAAGAAAAGCTCCTGGATTGAGTTGAAAGGTCAGGACAACTTAATTTCCCATTTTTTACTTTTATTTAAATTTGTCTCTTTATCATTTGTTAATGTTTGATTAAAAAAACGTTGAACAAAAAAAGTTTAATAAGATTATTAAATATGTACTTTTTGACTCTTAAATCAGATGCTAAATTTTTTCTTCCCTTTACCATGTCTAGGATTCTTCTTTCACCCCTATTGAAATATAGATAGGTTTAGTATTTTAATTTGGATAGTTTGGTCTCAAATTAACATCTCTACTTTTTTTTTTTTTTTTTTTTTTTTTTTTTTTGATAGCATTGGGAGTATAGCCCAAGCTTAGAGTGTAGATTTATTGACAATTTTTTTCAAAGTGAAATTGGAAGTAGGAGCAAACAAAGAAATAGCTAAGATTTTTTAAAAAAACTGTTACTTCACATCAAGGGATTATTTATTTGATATGGTTTTATGATTATTTCCTACTATTTTAAAAAACCTTCTTACCCTTTCACTTTTTGTTGAAATTTAGATTTGCTAAGTTTTCCCTGTCAAGTATGAAACTTAATAATTCATGAATATGCCAAATTTCAACTTGGATTGTTTAAAATCTGAAAGTTTAGACTGTATAGTTATGGGTTTACCCTCTTTCTATTGATGTTATGGTCTGAGGTTATTATTTCTGGTAGTTATTTTGCGTTGTTGGAATTTTGCTCATGAAGAACAGAAAAAGGCTTATATTTTAGAAGGTGATTCAGGTATTGTTGCTTTCTACTATGCATTCTAAATTTTTCTTTTATTTTTTGGGGGAAAGGGTCAAAAAGAAAGAAATAAACTAAAGAATAGAGGGCATGGTGTGTGTATAGTGCCTTAGGTAAATTTGGAGAACTATGTTGAATCGTTCATACACTAAGAAGTTTTTTTCCCTGCCTAAAAAAAAAAAAAAAGAACCAAGAAATTAATCTAGAAATAATAGTCCATTTGAAGTGAAGGAAATGTCTATACTTGGTGAAAAGAATGAATTTTACCTCTATTCTCTTATGTAAAAGGTTAAGAAAACAGAAAATATCCAAACTACTTGATGTGTTTAAATTTGTTAGAGATGAGATTTTAGATGCAATTCCTCCTGCATGTACGTGCTTCAACTTTGGACATCAGTTTAGTAAAAAATTTCTAAAGAACCATTTGAATTACAACTTATCAAAAAAAGAAAACCGTTTGAAACTATAGTGCCTATGACCATTACACGCTTGAAACTTCCATGGAGGAGATTTGGCGGTTAGGATTATAAGATGCATTCTTAGAATTTAGACTACAAAAGATTGAGCAAAGTGTAACTTGGCAGAGAAAAAATATGAATTTATTTTTCTTTTCCAATTTTGTTTCAGGTTGTTTTGTGGTTTTCAACTTTTCATAGATTTAATTTAGTGTTTCTTCCAATAGATATTGAAATATTGTTTCTTTGTATTTATACATTGGAATTTTACCTTATATTATTATTGAATATGTTCTCCTTAGTTTTCGTGATTGTTATAGATTAGCAAAAATAGTTTGAGTGGATTATGAATAGAAGTGCACTTCTACTAAAGAAAACAAATTTTGAAACGTGGAGCTCAAAAAATTGTATTTGATTCTATCATTTTAGAGGTTACATTTAAATAGGTCTTCGTTATGCTATTGCCTCTGGTTGGACAACAATCATCCATTTAGCACACCAAAGAATCCATTTTCTTCTTATAGTGTATACCTTTGTAGTTGGCATGTTCAAGATGGACAAAATAAAAATAATGCATGTGAGAAGATATGTATTTGTCATCATTTTATTGTGCTATAGTTTTTGCAGGTGAATGATGATGGCCCAATACATCCAAGTGAAACAGAGCTGGCACTTACAGTTCATCAAGGCTAGAATATGGCTTAGCTCACTAAATGTTTTTTGGTTTAATGAGTTCTTAAACTTTATTTTCTGCTATGGGGAATTTTGGACTTTTGACAATGTTATTGAACCTAACTCTATATCCCACAATTGTCATTTTTGTTTTTTGAGTTGATTGACATTATTAAAATAAAGCCTTTAATAAACATATTAACTGTTGTATTTATTATATTGTTATGTTAAATTGATGGTATTTTAAATGTGTAAAATGTTCCCCGCGCATTGCGCGGGTTAAATGCTAGTTTTTACAATAGTTGAGTATCCAATGAGTTTAAAATTGACAAACTATGATTATCAATACTTATATTGCATTTTTATAAGGTACATAAGTAAATTAATAGAGAGATGCTACATCCACAACATTTTTACAACAAATCATAGGTGTTTAGTTGTTATTGGTTCAAATTTGAACCTAATACTAAGATTACTTTTTTGCCCCAGCAATAACAACCAGTAATAACTTGCCACTTAAGATTTGTTGTAAAAATGTTGTGGACATATCATTCCTCAAATTAATAAGTTTTTCGTTAAAGGAAATGCTCCTAGAAAGATCCTAAAATTTAGGCCCTGTTTGGTTTTTTTTTTTTTCATCACTCATAACTCCTCACTCAATTTTCGTCACTCATCACTCATCACTCATCACTTAAAATACCCCAATTTCCCCAACCCCACCCATTTGGCACATATTTTCAGCTTTTCATCACTCAAAATTTTCTACTGTTTGTGGGACTCACTGCCTGAGCACATGTCAGTGAGTATAGTTAGCCTACCCACCTCCCTCAACTCTTTTCATTTCATTTTCTTCTCCTTCAGTCACCATTGCCCTGTTACTCTCCCTACACAAACCTGAACCCAGCTAAGATAGAAGACGATCAGTGTTGATCGGTGTAGCGCGGTGCCAATCGGTGTTGATCCTCCGATGTGTAGTGGCGTTGATCGACGCCGATCTCTCACCTTCTCAACCCAGCGCTGATCTCCTTTTTTTTTTCCTTCGTCTTTCTCTGGAACAGCTGCGGCGAGGGAGGTCAAGCTCGTGAAATCGTGAAGCAGCGGCGATGAGGGAAAGGGTGGCAGCCACGAAGGATGTTTGTGGGTTTGTGAAATCTTGAAGCAGCGGCGGCTATGGAGTCAGACCCATGGTGAACATGTTTGTGGGTTTGTGTTTCTGTGTTAGTGTGTATGATCTAACTCGTGTTTATGAGTTTGATTTTCTGGGTTTGAGAAATCGGTACCCATGTGTTTTTTTTTTTAATAAAGTATATTTGGTGTTTTTGTGAATAAGAAGAGAAAGAAAAAGAATGACGAAGAAGAAGAAAAAAATGTCATTGGAGTGAGTCTGTGAAGAAGAAAGAAGGAAAGAAAAAGAAAGAAGAAGAAAATACTACCCGTTAGAGCACCTGTTGCTGCAGTAATGGAACAACACTCTGCTTCGTGGGACCCAATTGTGCTGTAAATTACGAAAAATGCCACTGAGTGAACAAACCCATAACTTGAAAACAAGCTTCCCAAGTTTCCGAAATTGATAACTCTTATCTCACAAAACTCAGCTTTGTTAACTGACCCAAAAACTTGCCAAACAAACATTATACATGTGGGGCCCACGGTTTTTGGGTTATGAGTTAACATAACTCAGTTTTGTTAACTGAGTTTGGCAAAATCCAAACAACACCTTAGTAATTACACATCCATGTTTTTTTTTTTTTTTTTTTGGTGTTGTTGATGTTGTTCTTTTTTTTAACTTTTATGTATGGCAGTTATCATTTTTTGTCTAATCCTAAAATTTAGTCATTTACTACACATCCATAACATAAGTAAATAAAAGCTTAAATTTCAAATTTTATGGCAGGAGATACACATTTCTTTTGGTGGTGTTGTTCTTTTTAAAAAAATTTAATAACATTTGTCAATTTTTGTTTAATCCAAAATTTTAGTTTTCTAGTCCTAAAAGTTTGCCACTTACTACACATCCATAACAAAAGTTAAAAATAGTTTAAATTTCAAATATATCAACAACATCAACAACCTTTAAAATTGAGAAAAAAGTACGTAACATTTTTTATAAAGTAGTAAATTAATACTTATGGAAAAAAATATAAATTGAATTTGACATAGAATTATACAAATGATAAATATAGTTTCTATTACAAAAGAAATTTTTTTACAACAATTTCTTAGATAACAACCACTTTATGTGAGGTTTAATACATATAATAATTCTTGTAAAGTCTCTCACCCGAACTTATCTAATATTCCATTCTAATGACTTCTCAATGCAATCCAAAAAATTTGTGTGTAAGTGAACCTAAGAGAGATAAAAGAATTAGGGTTAAACGAAGTATCTAAAATAAATAAAAAAACTTTAATCAACAAACCAAAGTTAGCGTGCATGTTATTAAAGATAATAGCATAAGTTTGTTAGAGTTTGTGTTTGATTTAAATTTTGATGAGATCATTTTTCCTAAAAATCCTATTAAAATTGTTTAAAAAGATAAAGATTTTTTAGAATTTAACTCTATCATGGACTCTTTAAAATCTTATCACCACATCATCAACTATTTAAATAAATAACTAATGGAGATCCAAAAAAAAAAAAAAAAAGGGAGTTAACGTGTCAAAATTACATTTAAAAAAAGAAAAAGAAAAAAAAAAGGGAGTTAATGTGATACATATAAAAAAAAAAAAAAGTAGAACTGAAGGCTGCTACATACCTAAATAAAAAAATAAAAAAATTTAACGCCAAAAACATATACAATGATGGTAAAAAAAAAAACTAAAAAAATTTAACGCCAAAAACATATATAATGATGGTAAAAAAAAAAAAAACTTTCTTAAAAAGAAAAAAAATACGAAGAAGGAAAAAAAAAAGTGAGGAAGGAGAAGGAAATAGTAATTGATGATTTATATTTTGATCATTAATGAGGGAGTATTGTGGTAACTATTTTTATTTCAATTCAAAATTTTTAAATAAAATGTAAACAAAGGCTATTAAAGGAGGTAAGGGAAGCCATACTGTTTAACTGTTCACGAATGATTTTGAATGCTTCTTTTGTAGCATAAAGCAGCTTTGTCTTTGGATCACAATACCTACAACATGAAATGACAATTCATTAAGAAGTACAGTGGTAGAGTATATGAAGGAACCATTCATTTCAAAATTACATTTTAAAAAAAAAAGAAAAAAAAAAGAGTTAACGTGATACACATAAAAAAATAAAAAAATAAAGTAGAACTCAAAGAAAGTCAATTATAAACAAAGGAAAAGAAAACAAAGAGGAACTTGCAAAAGATAGAACCTGAAAATTTGTTGGAACCTCTGATAGTAAATGTCTTTAATCTAAAGAAAAAGAAAGGAGGATGTAGAGCTAAACTAAATGTCTTCAATCTGAAGAAGAATGAGAGATAGAAAGTGAGATAGAAACTGTAAAGCGTACGTGAGTTTGTGGGTCTTAAAGTGTAAGAGTTTTAATTTACATATTTATCTCCTTTAGTTGAAAACTTGTAAGTGGGTATGATGAGGGTATTTTAGACATAAAAAATGAGGAATCCAAACAGGAGAGGCCCCTTAAATAGTAGTATAGATAAAATAAAAACATAGTTTTTTTTTTTTGGCTACAAAATAAACATATAATATTTGTTTATTTTTTGAAGCTAGCCTCATGACACTCCTGGTTATATTAGTAGTTTTAAATGCATAATATTAATGAGAAACATGTAAACCTCAAATTGGAATGAATGAAAAATTATGACATTATAATAAAAAATTAAAAAAAGCTTCATCCCTCTCGAAAAGCGCATGTGATGAGGCTAGTACTATTTAAGGGGCTTCCCTTGATTGGGATCCTCATTTTTTTTGTTCAAAAATGCCCCTACACCCCATAAATTTAAGTAGAGACAAAACTAAATTATAATCCGATAAAAATACAACTCTAATTCCCATTAAAACATTGCCTAAAAAATATGGTCACTCTCCTATTGATTTTTAAATTACTTTATCCATTTATAAATTAGATTCTCAAAATAAAAATTATTTATAAAAAAATAAATACACAGGTTTTTTTTTTGGGGGGAATAAAATAGGACCACTAAACCCAACGTTTTCACTTTTTTTTTTCCTTCTCATTTTTTCCCCTTTATCTATACTACTAATTAAGGGTTTTCGCCTGTTTGGACCAAATTTTTTTTTTCTTTTGTTCCAAAATACCCACACATATCTAGGTTTAAGTAAAAACAAAACTAAAGGATAATTTGGTAAAACTATGTCTTTTAACTCTTGCAAAAATATTGCTTACAAAATAGGACCACTCTCTATTCAGGTATTTAAAATGCTCCAACTTTCCATATTCTTTCCATCACTAAACTCACGTTTTCAAAAAAAAAAAAGTCACCTTTATTTTTAAACCTTTATCAAATCTTAACTATTTTCACATTAAAATAAAAAATTAACCGTTTCTCTTTTTCTTTTTCTTTTTTCTTTTTTTTAATTTGCAGTTTCTTACTCTAATCTCACATTATTTTTAAATTTTTATGAAAAAAAAACCTACTCCTAGGTCTTTTTTTTTTTTTTTTTTGGATAGGAGAACCTGCTCCCAGTTAATTGTTTATGTTCACGTTCTCCTCCCTCACCCTAAAAAATAGGCCCTACAACTATCCAATCTCTCCTTATCCCTATCCTCAAATCCTTTTTTTTTTTTTTTGGGGATAATTACAGTAAACCAACTTGAGGTTTGGCCCATTTTCACTTTGCCTACCTGTGGTTTAAAACTTTACACTTTGCCCCCCCTAAGATTACTTCCGTTTAGTCTCTGTTACCCACCTCTGTTAAAAAGAGGGGTAAATAAGTATTTTTACTCTCATTTTATGTCTCTCTCCTCTCAAAACAAGAAAAAAAAAAAACAAAAACAAAAGAAAACAAGATCAAAATGGGCATCTCTTAGAACATGACTGAAATCAAAAAATTTTCAAACCCAGAACACAAGATCAAAAATTTTTCAAACCCAGAACAAGATTAAAATTTTTTCAAACCTAGAATATGCATCTCTTGCAAAAGTCAGATCACAAGCTTAATGGCTATAAGTTACATCTATGCATTTTAAAGAACCCACCATACCCACCTTCATCGTGAAAGCCAGCCCCTATGAAGACCACTAACCACAAACACCAAAGAGAAATCTCCAACCACTACCAATCTCACCCAAGGCCATTGTTGCCTAGCCTCCACCGATCTCGTTAGCCATCGTCGATCTCGCCCCGAGGCCATGCTAGCCTAGCCTTCGCTGATCTCGCCCACAAGATTGTCACGCTATCCACCTCGTTAGTCTTCCGATCTTGTTGCTTCGAATCCCCTACCTTCGGACCTCCCCCACCTTCAGACCTTCCCCACCTTTGGACCTCCCCCACCTTTTAAAGCCAACCCCTCTGGTACTCGTTGTCCGAAATCAAAACCCGCCATACCCACCTTCATTGTGAAAGCCAGCCCCCATGAAGACCACCATAACCATATCCCACCACCATCGATCTCCAGGACCACCATACCGATTCACCATCGATCTCCATGGCAAAAGCTTCACCGATCTCCATGCCGACCCACACCCACGGTGAAGCCTCCTTGCCTGCCCCTCTTTTTTCGGCACTAGACCAGATGCCATTACTCAAGCTTTTCTTCCCTCTTTTTTTGATCTAAACCAAACCCAAACCCATACTTAAGATTCACCGATCTCTTTTTCTGATCTTGTGTTGTGTTATGTGTTTGTTGTAATATGTGGACTCTCCATAATCTGTGGGCATTTCATTAATTTGTACTTGTTTTAATTTCAAACAATTTGATTTGTAGTTGTTTGGAATTTTATTTGTTACATTCATATACATTTATTTTTAATATCAAACCCTAATTTTTTGATTCGTTTTATGTTTGTTTTCATCTAAAAAATGTGTTTTTTAATGGTGATAACAGAGGTGGGTAATAGAAACTAAATGGAAGTAACCTTAGGTGGGCAAAGTGTAAAGTTTTAAACCACGAGTAGACAAAGTGAAAATGGGCCAAACCTTAGGTGGGTTTACTATAATTATCCTTTTTTTTTTAATTTATATAATTTTATATATACTAAGAACAACCACCATTTTTGCATTTTTTTTGGTTTCCTTTCTTCTAAATTCTAATCTCACTTTTTTTTTGGTTTTTTTTTTTTCAAATCTCTTCTTCTTTATTTTTGAATTATTAAAAAAAATGTGATTTTTAATTTACTCCTTTTTTTTTTCTTTTTAATGATTTATTTATTTATTTATGTTGATGTTTGAAATGTTTTCTCTTTCACAACTATTTGTACTGTCTTTTTTTCTTTCTTTTCATTTTAATGAATGTATTTTCTATTTCCAAAATAAAAATCACTATGCGTGTGGTTTAATTGGATAGAAGAAAGAAACGTATCAAATTGAGATGAATCGAAAATTATGACACTAAATCCAAAAAAAAACCTCATCGCACGCTCTAAACCCTAAAAAGCCCAATCACACGCGTGAAGCGCATGTGATGAGGCTAGTAGATAATTATTTCTATTTAACTATTTTGATAAATATTCTATTTTGATAAAGATAATAATCAACAAAGCATCTTACTATAATTTGATACTTGTCGATAATTGTCTATATTTTATTTATCTATTTTAATAAAGATAATTATCCATTAATATACTCTGAATAGGAAATTTATCTTTATTTGGTGGGCCAAATGACACATGGCAAATTTTAATTTGCCAATGTGATATCAACTGGAATGACACATGTCATCATTTGATTTAATTAATTTAATGATACATAAATTTGGAATCTGTCACTAAATTTTAACGTGGCATGTTGTAATTGGCTTAATTAATTTTTTGCCTCCTACAATAGTAAAATTGAGTTTTCCAATTAAATTCAAACTTTGGGTTGCATTGACCACTTAAGCACAATTAATGTTATAATTTCCAATGATAACCATTTGTTTTAATGGAAAACTACGTGTGAAGATAATTTTTCATATTTTCTTTTGTTTGGTAGTATCAAAAAAATTGGTTAAAGAAACTATCTTTGGTTAACAGAAACCTTACTAAAAAAATGATTTATTTTTTAGAAGTTGTTTTTCACTAATTTTTTTTGAAAAATAACTCTATCTCACCCCATGCGAAACATATTTTGAGTTATATAAGAAATTTTAATAATTTTTTGTATATAACAAACATTAGAAAACGTTTCCAACTCATTTTCAAGGTCACTATCACATAAAAGAAAATGGGATAGTTTTTTAGAAAAATATTAATAATTTATTTGTGTATATTATCAAGTATACTAAATAATAAATAGTCCCTGGTCTTATCTATATACAAGAAGCAAAGTGGATTAAAGAAGCAAGAAGAAAAACTAAGATTAAGGATCTCCAATAGATTAGCCAAAGCCATTTTTTGGAGAGCAAACCCCAAAAAATCAGTCCCAACAGATTCTCTAAAATCAAAACTTTTCCATTTAAAAAAAAAAAAAAAAGTTGCTACAGTAGTTCTCTTGATCTAGAGAACATTGTACCAACTCCAAATCAATATTTTATATTAAAAAAATACCCAATTGAATAAAAAAAATATTCTTCTCTTTCCTCCTTTCTTCTTTTTTCATCTCTCTCTCTCAAATGTATTAAACAGTAACACAATCAAAACACAAACACAATCTAAACTAGAACAAATTTAATTAGAACAAGGGTCTGTTTGGATAACGCTTATTACTGAAAACTGAAAACACTGTAGCAAAATAATTTTTTAAATGTGTGAATAGTGCAGTGGAATCTAGTTTTAAAGTTATTTTTGCTGAAAAAAGTACTTGCGGGTCTCGTGAATAAAGCACGGGACCCACTAAAAAACGCACAGGATGGCACAAACGCAAACATTGAGGAAAAAACGTTGTATTCAAACTAACACCAAATCTAAAATCAGAACAGAAACAACAAATCAAGAACAGGGAAAAAGACAAATTTAATTAGAACAACAAATCTAAAATCAAAACAAAAACAACAGATCAAGAGCGTAAAAGCTGATCTAAGCTCCATTGTAACAACAAAGTGAATGAGAACAAGAAAAGAAGGAAGAAAAAAGAGAGACAAAAGTCGATCTGACCCAACTAGGTTTGCATGCACTTGGTGGTGAGGAGGAGGACTAATGGCGGTGAGTGGATGATCTCGACCAGCCTTTGCAGCGACCACCTTTCTCTCTCTTGGCACAGGGCTGGCCCAAATGATTCAGAGGCCTAAGGTGAAATCTTCAAATGGGGCCTATATGTTATCACTTAAATAATATTTAACTAGCATTTTATATAATAATTTTTTTTAAATCTTTTTTTTTTGTTGAGAAAATGGTAAAGTTGTAACAAATTTTACTATAAACTGATATTGTAACGGATGTGATTAGTGACATGAGGCTTACAAAAATGCTAGAGATATTATAAAATTTACAACATGAGAATCACAAAGATATATCACCAATCACAAAAATTTATTCAAAAATGCATTCAATAGTTTGTTGAAGTCCACCTATCATGCATATTCATTATCACATCAAATTATAAAAGTTATGTAGATCACTACACACCCTTGTCGCACTGGTTACTCCACGGTCACTCCACAAGTATAAGTGCTTGTGGGGTGTGGGGGTAAGAGCTGAGGTTCAAGTCTCCAAAAGGGAGGTTTACACACATATACACTTAGATTAAGTTAGAGTAGAATTTTTATCTTGTATAAAAAAGAAAAGAAAAGTTATGTAGTAAAATTTATAGTATTTTTAACATTTTCATATTTCAATTACTTGTGATTAGTAACACGTCTATTTGTAAGACCTATTTATTTAAATTTATCTTATCTCTATCTCTATCTCTAGCATTACTTAATTCTTTGGGCTTTCTTAATAGTGAAAAAAAAAATGTAAACTAAAATTTTTTTAATCTTCCAAAAATATTTATAAAAAAAAAAAAAAAAATTTGCCCCCCTAATTTGGGGCATTTCTCTAGTAGGGAGCCCTAGGCAATAGCCTAATTGGCCTAGGCCTAGGGCTGGCCTTGTCTTGGTGATTTCTATGGGGCGATTTCTCTGATCTTTTTTCTCTCTGTGTTTGAGGATAATGAAACAAAAAAGGAAGGGGATGAAGAAAGAAAAAGGAAAAGGTGTGGTGTGTGCATGTGTGGTAGAATTGTTTTTTTTTTTTTTTTGAGAAATAATTACAACATGCTGCTAACCCCGTAGCTCGAACCCTTTTCCCTTAGACCCTCAAGCACTTAATACATGGGGAGGTGCCAATTCAGCTATAAGGCCTTTGGCGTGGTGGAATTGTTTTTAATGATAGTATGTTAAGTGTTTTTTTAAGGAAATTAATTATAATTTAATGAATAATAAGAAATAAAAGGAATTGGTCTAATCCGTGTGGGGGACTTTTTTTTAATGAAAAGTATGGTAAGTTTTTTTTAAAAAGTAATTAATTGTAAGTTAATAAATAATAGGATAAAAATGATTGGTCTAAACATTTGGTGGACTTTTTTTAATGATAGGTGTGGGGCCAGCAAGTCAGACAGCCCGGCCCACTTCGTTCCAGGACCGAAGGCCCGAGCCGAGGAGGCGTCCAAGGTCCGAGGATGAAAGTAAGAAGCCCAAGAGCCCAATAAGCCACGCCGAGGACGACTCTATCCTCGGACATCCGACACCATAAAGTAAACAGGCAACACGCCATCAAGGGAGCCTTCCTGACTATTCGAAGAGCAGAGAGCAAGTACCACGCGCCAGCAATGAAAGCATGGTGGAGGAGCAAGTTCAGGACGAACTGTCACCTCTACATTAAATGCCCTCAACTACCGTCCTGGCCGCATTAATGAGGAGAGTACTCCACGACAGTGCCACCTTGGTTGCCGCAACCCACAAAGGGAATGGGAAGGCGGTTGATGGGACAGGCACTCAAGTAATGGCCTGATTGCTCAACAAATGTAGGGTTAGGATCGATTGTGGGAGGGGTATATAATGTAAGGAACCCCTCCTGAAATGGGGATGGAAAAAAGGAATATTGGAGCAACCTGTATTCTCTGAGAAAACCTTGTAATCAATCTTTAAAGAGATTATAAGAGCTCCAAGCCCTTGAGAACACGTCCGAGGAGCATTATTACGCATCACAATTCACGCTTTGGTTATCTAACCCACACGCAACCATGCATGGTCGTTGCACTTCTCACTAAGGCCTAGTTCTTGAGCCCATTCTCTATAAAATTCATTGTGGGACAAGCTGGGCTTGGGTCCACTCTCTCAAACCCGGTCCCTACAATAGGTATGGTAAGTTGTTTTTAAGAAAATTAATTATAAGTTAATGAATAATAAAAAATAAAAATCCCTTAAGAAATATTACCATTTGAGAAATATGATTATTGAAAAATTTGAAGAAGTTATTTATTTATTTTTTTTGAAATATAGCTGTTAAAAATTTTAAAAATATATTTATTAGGAGTGAATAGAGGAAGAATAAATGAAGAATAAATAATGAATGAAGAAATAATATTTAAATAAGATGAAGAAAGGATAGAGAGTCTGTTAAAAGATATATTTGAAAAAGTAAGTAGGTAAAATATGAATGTCATTGTTCACTGTTCAAAGTCCAAACAGTATAAAAATTTAGAGAAATTGCTAGAGATGCTCTAACTCTAACAACCTGCACAAGTAGATAACTGAATATACAAGCGGATGCACAACTAGGTAGTAGGTACAACTGTCTAGCAATAGATAAACTACCTATATACAAAACTACTTGCAGCTTAGTAATATAGCACTTCATACGACTTGTAGCTTTAGTCTTGATTCTCTAGAACTTGAAGTATGTTGAATCCAAACTATCTGTGCTTAAATGAAACCAGTCTTCAACAAAAACATTAACGGTAAAACAAACATAGCTAATTTTCTGAATTTAGTTGGAGAACTTAACGTACTATCACTATTCAAACACATGACATACCATAATAGAGAAAGTGGGATAAAAAAGATACTATACCTAAATTTATGGTTAATCGACTTGTTGCAAGGCCATACATCACAACTTATATAAAAAAGAAACTTGAAAAATCTCGTTACACACTCATTAATACATATTTCTTTTGAAATTATGTTTTTAAAACATGATTTAAAATGAAATTTTAGGTGCTTTCAAAAAAAAAAAAAAAAAAATGAAATTTTAGGTCACGTCGCAGCGTGTGTACGTGTAACATAGATTAACTGAGCGTGATAATCATATGAAAAGAAAAAAAAAAAAGAAAAAAAAAAAGAAAAAAGAGAGGCATCAAAGAAACGACGTCGTTACGTGACGAGGGTGAATGAATTGACTCAAGACTTGAAGAGAGTTTCCCTTTCATTTCCTTTTCATTGGCATTAGCATTACTTCTTTTCTTTGAGGAGACAAAACAAAAAACTTGGTATTGGGTTTGGGTTTATTTTATTGGCAGCAAAAGTAGTAGTAGTTTCGTATGTTTCTAGTTTTTTCTACTATTACTAGTTGATAGTTAATACTGAGAGAGAATTAGGAAAAAAGAAAATGGGAGAAGAGAGGGAAGATCCGCAGAAACTGAAGAGAATAGCGGCGACTGCCTATGAATACGACAACGACCCAAGATGGGCAGATTACTGGTCCAACATCCTCATTCCTCCCAACATGGCTTCTCGCTCCGATGTCCAAGATCACTTCAAGCGCAAGTTCTATCAGCGCTTCATCGTACCTTCTCTCTCTCTCTCTCATCTGGGTTTTCTTTTTTGTTGTTGGAAAGATTCTGACCATCAATCCCATCTGGGTTTTTTATGGTTCTTCATTGTTTGTGGATTATTATGTCTATGTGTGTGTGTGTGTGTGTGTGTGTGTTTTTTTTTTTTTTTTGGTCTAAAGAAATGTTGTCTTGGGTTGTATTTGATTTTTTTTGGAATTGATCATGGGACGTGTAAAATGTAATTGATTATTGATGTTCTATAAGAATTTGGGCTTGAACCCTTTGAATCCCATCTGGGTTTTATCCATTTTGTACTTTGGGGTTTTGGTTCTAGGTTTATTGAGATGGGTGTTGCATTTGGATTATAGGTTTTGTTCTCAAAATTTAAGAGCTTTTCTAAAAATAAATTGATCAAGTATATGCCTTCTTTTTACAGTTAGAACTGAAGCCCCAGTAAAACATCCCCACCTCAGAATTATTGGAGTCAGTTCATGGATCGTTTTTCAATTCTGTTGAAACCCATAATTTTAGTGCATTATCAAGTCTTCAAGAAGGAATACTATATTCATGTAAATTTCTGTGGTTCTTGCTGTTTTGTTTTCTTCTTGACATCACTGATAAGTCTATTTTTGGAATTTTGGTTTGCCCTTTGTTTACGCATGTGGAATTCCATGTTGAGATGTTGATGTTTTGCTTTGTCAAATAGAGAATTCTTGTATGCTATGACAAGTTTTCCTTCTTACTTCCTTAATATATCTATCATCATGTTTTGTATACGTTTTAGATATTTTTTTTTTTGGTCTTCTTGTTTAAGAATGGGAGATTGAATATTTGGTGGTTGCCAATGAGATTAAATGGACTTCCTCTCCCTATTAGAACAAGTGGAGCTAAAAGAAGAAAAAAAAAATATTGAGTGATTTGTTGTTATGCTCTTAAATTTTTATTTATCATTAACATTAGTGGAAGGAATATATATATCAATCAACACTCTTTACTATTGCTTCCCCTGCTTCTCAGTGAATATTTCGTATTGAGATCCTATCACAGATGACAGTAAGAGGGATTGCTTTGTAGGTTGAGATTCTATCTTGGATGAGGAATTGCTTTGTATTAATGTTATTTTGCAACATTTGTATGCTCCTTGGGGCTTTTAAAATAAAGTGCACATTTTTTTTTAATGTCGCACATAAGTCAGCTTTGCTTTAACTGTTGTGTCTTGACGGTCTTTACTGAACTGATACTTGCATTTCATAAACAGGATCCCGATCTTGTGGTGGAGCCTATGTCGACTAATAGTTCATCTCAGCCAGCAAGACCATCAGCGGCATCATCAGCATCATCAACATCTTCAAATAACCAACCTCGACAGCGAAACTCAGGTAGATAATCTGAATTTTACATTTTTGATAAAAATATAATGACGTAGGCTGTGGGGTCAACTGTTAAACATCCAAAATGGAAGTGAAAGTATTACAAATCTGCTTACTGCACTTATATGTATTAATTTTCTTTTCACTGGACTTAAAATTTCTTCTGCCATTGAATTGAACCTTAATATTGCTGTAGGGTCTACTAGTACTACTCGAGCTTCAGGGACATCGGCAACCACCAGTCCAAGTCCAACTTCTCTGCGCTGGGATCGGCATACGATTCAGTTCTCTGTGAATGCTTGGGTACAGTGAAACCAAATTTATGCATGCATTCATATACTTTGACAGTCAATAAACTTTTGTAATTTTTTGTATGTAGTTATGATGATGTACTAGCCAATGACCTTTAGCTCAACTGAAACCTCCTCCCCTTATAAGTGCTAGGTGGAGGGTAAGATCCTGGGTTCAAGACTCATTGGATGCATGTGTAACTCACTAAAAAAAATTGATGTTTTACTAAATATCTCTCCAAAGCTTTTCATGATTTTTACACTTATTTGTTCCCTTAAAGCCACTTCTTCTTTATCATCTTCCCCCCACCCCCAATCAGAATCATCAATTCTGAGTCTGTTAACAAATAGTTGAGTTTACCAACCTTAGAAGATAGGCTATTTGGAAAGTGTTGGATGGTTAAATCTATTGATTGTAAAGAACCTTGTTGTAAATTTACCTATTTGGTTATCGATTTGAGCTGTTGACCAAATAATCCTTCATATATTTTTGCATTCCTTAAACCCTTATTATCGGTCTGCTTTTGTTCTTTTGAGCATTTTTACATCTATTTTACCAACATGTTCTGTGTATCATTGAAATTGATAACAACTAAGCTAATAGTCAAAGTTTATACCAGAGTGAATATAATAAAATCTCCTGCATCTTAATTGTAAATTTGGCAATTATATCATTGAAGAAGCATAAAAAAGAATCTGCTAAAAAAGGCTAAAATACTATCTACACCTTTTAAGGTGTTTTTTTTTTTTGGTTGTGGGGGGGGGGGGGGGGGGGGGGGGGGTGGTTAAAAAGCAATTTGCTTCTAAATCTGTCTCTTGACTATGAAAGCTCACAACTTTCAACAAGTAGTTACTGCCCCCTTCTGTCAACATCTGTTAGAATCTTGCTATTAGCTCACCTAAAAAGGATGCCATTTTGAACAAAAAATAGGGAAAAATAGTGAGATCCCTGTACCTTATTGATCTGCTTGTATTACTGAAATTATTCTGTTAATATTGCTTATATATATATATATATATATATATTTCACTGCAGGTGTTTGTTGTCGCTGTACTTGCAATTTTTCCACTGGTACCTAGAAATCTTTCACAAAGGGCATATCGGCTTTCCTTTATGGGCACTGCATGTTCCTCTCTGTATTCCTTGTATTCAGTATATGGGGTATGTTTTTATTTGTTTTCACTGCCCTTGTAGCTTTGAACTCCATACTTGGTTTGCTATCTTTCTTCAAGCTCATTAACCAATCTTTTATTGTTTCAGCAACCCAGAGGATGGAATTTGCAGGATCTGCAAGATTACTTTCAGCCTATCATTGCAGCCAAGGATTTCATCTACTTCATCTACTGCCTTACCTTTGTGACTTCGAATCTTTGCCTTAAGTGTGAGAATTGCCCAGTATCTTAGTTCTTTTCATATATCTTCATTAATTCCTCTCTCAGTTTATGTTCTTTGTTCTTCTGTCATATAGTTGAATCTAGCTTTTAATATAGTTGTGCATAGTCTGATGAGTTGATCTCTGTTGCAGTTGCTTTAATCCCCATTTTATGTCGAGCACTTGAACTTGTTGCCAAGTTCCTTAGGCGTAATTTCAATCGCTCCTCCTTGTACAGGTAGGAGAGTTATGAACCTTTTATATATATATATATATATAGTTGATTCTCTAGTTTCGATTTACTTGATTACATAATTTTTTGTATCTTATTTGGGTTTTCTTTTTCATGCTATCTTATTGCCCATTGACCTTATATTTGGATTTTTTTATTCCCTTCTGGCGAGGGGAGGAGAAGAAAGGGAAGGTGGCCTAAATATACTATTGAAAATATCGTCATTCCAGAAACATTATTAGTGTTATTTCATTGAATACTTTGTTTTATATGATTTTAATAATGTGAATGTGATATATATTTTTTTTTGATAAGAATGATATATATACGAAAGGCTACTCTATGCATGAAAAGCACAGAGCAAACCAGAAAATTACAAGAAGAAAAAAGTAGAGAAAATACATAGAAAAAAACCAAGCAACAAATTAATTACAAAAGAGAAAGTGAGCTAAGAAAAGAAGGGAGAGAATCACTAGTCGTGAATTCTCAAGCCTAAGACCAATCAAAGAGTGTTCCACTAAAAGAAGCAAGCATCAGATTACCGAAACTATCCAAATCCTCAAAAGTTCGCCGATTCCGTTCCATCCAAATACACCATAGTATGCACAACAGAACTAAATTCCAGATCTGAGACGAATGCTTCCCCAACCAATTCCACTAGCCAAAAAGAAAATCTAGAATCGATCTAGGTATGACCCATGACACTGCAAAAGTTATAAAAACAAAGCTCCACAACCGATAAGCCATCTTGCAATGAAGAAGTAAGTGGTCCACCGTCTCCCCATAGTGTCGACACATAATGTACTAGTCCACAAAATCCAAGCCCCTCAATCTCAGGTTATCACCTGTTAAGATCTTATTCCAAGCTACACACCAAATGAAGAAAGAAACACGCTTAGGGGCCTTAACTCTCCATATACCTTTCCAATGAAAGACAACTGAGGGAGAATCCTGCAACTTGTTATAATATGACCGGATGTCAAAATCTCCATTAGGCTTCAACTTCCATCTCAACCGGTCTCCAATATCCACTGAAGGAGTATTGGCTCCCAAGATACGAAGAAAATGCAGCCCTTCATCCATCTCCCAATCATTAAATTCCCGAATAAAATGAACATTCCAAATTCTTCTTCTGATACTCGAAACAAATTTATTTTTCTTCTTTTTTGTTACTAATTGGCTTCTGAAAATTCTAGTTAATTGGAAAGCCCTAGCTTTATAATGGGTCCCTTCAGGAGCTGGAATTTAAATGCAAATATGTTGTAATAATGTAACTAATTTCATTAATAATTATGATGATACATATTGAATGAATGTAAAAATATCAGGTGGGACTGGCAATGGTGGTGGTTGAAAGTGCTGTTACATCCATATATATCTGTTATGCAGAGGATCCATTGTTGATTCATAGATGGGATGCTGAATTTTTCAACCAGATGTCAGAGATGCTACACCAACGTCTTCAGCATAGGAGCGCCCGGGCAAGGGAAGTATTAACCCACACTCGCCTTGATGGCCACTCTGCTTGATCAATTCTGGAAACTAATAATTCTGCTCTCTTTAGTTTTTATATTTATTATTAATTTTTTTTTAAAAAAATATACTAATGAATCTTCTTCTTCTTTTTTAGTTTTCTTTTTGTTTTAAGGTGTCTTTGATACCTATTAGAAAGAAATCTTTTTTTTTTTTTTTTTAAATTTTTTTAAGGGGGTCTAAATAAAAATTATTCCAAATTTTAAGGGTCAAAACTGTAAAATTCAATCTTACAATTCTATTTGGTGACAATTGTTCGGGAGGTAGAGCTTAGTGGCAAAATAGGGTAATACCGTAATAGCACTTCTAATAATAAGATGGCCTTAAAAAACAATTATCTTGCATCGATTATAGATGCATGGCTTGTTTCTCATATAGATTGTGAATTTATCCATACATGCCTACGCTGTATGAGCAACAATACAACTGGAGCAACTCTAAAAACGTGGCTATGGTTTTTCTTTATATACCTAGGGTAAAAACAGAAAACCCAAAACGTTTAACGAGTTAGGGCTGAGCTGGAATATTCTGCAGAAAAACATTCTGCCCGAGATTTGATCGATCGAGCCTTTCCTTCGATCGATCGAGCCAGGCCGAAATGCACTAATGCATCTGCAGCCACTCGATTCCAACTTTACATGAAAGACCCAACTTTGAGCAAGTCTAAACAAGACTAAATAACCTGTTTTGATCATGGTTTGCCAACAATACAAATTAGAGTTTTAAATACATAAAATCCTAAATCTTTAGAACCTAACAAACTATTTTGATAAATATTCTATTTTGATAAAGATAATAATCAACAAAGCATCTTACTATAATTTGATACTTGTCGATAATTGTCTATATTTTATTTATCTATTTTAATAAAGATAATTATCCATTATATACTTTGAATAGGAAATTTATCTTTATTTGGAGGGCCAAATGACACATGGCAAATTTTAATTTGCCAATGTGATATCAACTGGGATGACACATGTCATCATTTGATTTAATTAATTTAATGATACATAAATTTGGAATCTGTCACTAAATTTTAACGTGGCATGTTGTAATTGGCTTAATTAATATTTGTTGCCTCCTACAATAGTAAAATTGAGTTTTCCAATTAAATTCAAACTTTGGGTTGCATTGACCACTTAAGCACAATTAATGTTATAATTTCCAATGATAACCATTTGTTTCAATGGAAAACTACGTGTAAAGATAATTTTTCATATTTTCTTTTGTTTGGTAGTATTAAAAAAATTGGTTAAAGAAACTATCTTTGGTTAACGAAAACCTTATTAAAAAAATGACTTATTTTTTAGAAGTTGTTTTTCGCTAATTTTTTTTGAAAAATAACTCTATCTCACCCCATGCGAAACATATTTTGAGTTATATAAGAAATGTTAATAATTTTTTGTATATAGCAAACATTAGAAAACGTTTCCAACTCATTTTCAAGGTCGCTATCACATAAAAGAAAATGGGATAGTTTTCTAGAAAAATATTAATAATTTATTTGTGTATATTATCAACTATACTGAGGGCCTGTTTGGATAAGCTGTTTCAAAATGTGCGTTTTAAAAACTCCATTTTAAAAGCCACAAATAAGTGTTTAGTAAAAATGTGAAAAAATGCGTTTTCTATTTTTAAAGTCATATTAAGCGTTTGGATAAGCTGTTTTAAAAATAGCTGTTTTGAGTGTAAATAACCAAAAAGGATTTAACTATTTTTTGAAGGTTATATTGTCATTTTTCCTGTGATCAGTGTTTTTTTATTATTGAAAATATGTAATTAAGCTTAACAATTACATTAATAATAACAAAAATAATGATGTTTTCGTTGTTGAAATTCATGGAGAGAAGTTTATAAAATTTAAAATATTAAAAATAACTCATCAAGAAAAAGATATTAAAATGATTAGGAAAATAATTATATTAAAATGTTAATTGCCAACAATATCAATAATAGACAATCCATTATAATAATAAAAAAGCTCTTATCCGAAAAAATTAAAAACCAAAACACCAAAATAGAAATAATAAAAATATTGTTTACAACCCACAAATAGATCGAGCTATTTTGTCACGTACAAATTTCATGTCCTCATCTTGTATATTTTCAACATTTGCCTGTCCGCTACTACCTTCTCCACTACTATTACTTCTTGGTCTGTCCAAGTCATGTTCATCCCAATTGAATCCCTCATCTTCCCTATCATGTTTTCTAATAAAATTATGCAAAATACAAGTAGCAACTATAATGTTTCTTTGGTGCTTAATGTCATAAGGTGGCATTTGCTTCAAAATTTTCCATTTATTCTTCCACACTCCAAAAGTTCGCTCAATTGCACTTCTAAGTGATGAGTGAACATAATTAAACCTCTCTTCTATGTGATTCCCTCGACCAGCTCGTCGAAAATCTGAAAGATGATACCTCTGTCCCTTATAAGGTGGCAAATATCCTTTCCTTAAGGGGTATCCAGCATCAACTAAATAATATTTTCCTAGTAAAAGAAAAAAAAATGTAAGATGTATATAAATAATATCCTTCATACATATTTAATATATAAAAATTTTATATACCTGGTGGTGGTTTTGGAAAGTTGACAGATTGTCGACGGATAGCATCTAAGAAAATACGAGTATCATGTGCTGCACCCTCCCATCCAGCCATAACAAATGTGAAAAGTAAATCAAAATCGCATGCTGCCATCACATTAAAAGATGTCACACCCTTTCTATTATAATATGGAGCTTTTTTGTCGTCTCCAACAACAACTTGGATATGCGTACCGTCAATGGCACCAATGCAGTCCTAAAATAGAATATAAATTCTAGTTACTTAGGAAAAAATTCTAACAAATATTAGAAACAAAAGTAGAATGTATGAAATGAATACCTGAAAGTGTGGCATGTACAATGGATTCTTCTGTATATGTCTTGGAACTACACTAAATGTAGGGTCAGAAGGCTTGAAGATATCCATTGACATTATGTTAATGTGTTTCAGAACTCTATGAAAATGTCTGTGTATAGTCTCATCAGAATGTTGGAATCTTTCTTGAGCCATCCTATAACAAGCTCCTTGTCCAAGTATCATTAAACATATACCTACTGACTCTTCAAGCCTAATTTTGGCTGAATCGTAAAATTGAAAAGAAACAACAACACAATAAACTAGCTGCCCAAAGCAAAAGGCAAAAACAAAAGACATAAGAACAAACAAAATTACTTAAGGCCTCTTTGAGTGCACTAAGCTAGGAACACAATGAGGAGGATTCCATAGACAGATTAAAAAAAAAAACTGAGAATTTACCCCACTTTGCAAGTGTGTGAGCAGCCACATTCCCCTGCCTATTGATCATAGAAAGCTAAATTCTGATCTTGCTGCATTCTAAGTTCAGCTTAAGTGTAGGTTGAATTTAAAAGGTAGCAAGAACAAATTGGATGAAACAAATGCCTAAATTTTTTAATGAATCATAAATTTAATTGATGATAATAAAAAAAAAAACACATGCAAAAAGGACATATTATAATAAACACATCTAAACTATTATAAAAGCATTGCAAAACACTCTTAAACTGCAAAAGCACATCAGAACAACAACTTGAAATTTTCCATCAAACCCATCTATCTGATTTTTTTTTTTAAACTTCACAACCAGTAAATAAACAGCAACAGCAACAACAACCTGAAATATCCTTCAAACCCATATACTTTTCAACAAGAAAAAACGAATCCCATCCAATCCAAATGGTTTTGATCAACCTCATATGTCTGAAATTGTTTTTAAAACTTCACAACCGGTAAAGAAACAACAGAGAACGCTTCTGAGAGAGCAACTGAGCAATAACAGAGATGGGTAATGTAGAATGTTTACCTGGAAATCGTGATGCAGAACAATGACGGCAATCGAAGAGAGCAACTGAGCAATAACAGAGAAGAAATAAGTGAATATTGTGAAATTGATGAGGAGAGAACCAAGACTGATGAGATATGAGAATGTTTACCTGGAAATCGTGATGCAGAACAACGACGCCAATCGGAGAGAGCAACTGAGCAATAACAGAGAAGACAGAAGTGAATATTGTGAAATTGATGCGGAGAGAACCAAGACTGATGAGATATATATATATGGAGAAGGGATAGGCTGGGATTTCGGTAAAAAATTTCCTGAACCGCGCGAAACAATTAGCGGCAACCCAATCGTCCCAACCGCGCGATGCTGAAAAAGCAGTAGAAAACTTCATTTTCGGAATCGCGAAAATCTGCGGAATTGAAAACGCAATCCCGCAGATATCGCCTAGCCAAATGCAATCCCAAAATCGCGATTCGCGAAACTGCCGTTCTGTGCAATGTTAACGCCTAAACAAACGGGCCCTGAATAATAAACAGTCCCTGGTCTTATCTATATACAAGAAGCAAAGTGGATTAAAGAAGCAAGAAATAAAACTAAGACTGAGGATCTCCAATAGATTAGCCAAAGCCATTTTTTGGAGAGCAAACCCCAAAAATCAGTCCCAATAGATTCTCTAAAAGCAAAACTTTTCCTTTTTTTTTTTTTTTTTTAAGTTGCTGCAGTAGTTCTCTTGATCTAGAGAACACTGTACCAACTCCAAATCAATATTTTATATTAGCCTCATCACACGCGCTTCACGCGTGCGATGAGGCTCTTTTTTTTTTTTCTTTTTTTTTTTTTGATTTAGTATTTTAATTTTTCTTTCATTACAATTTGAAAAAATAGATAGGGTTTTTTTTTTCAAAGAGAATAGGATTCATTTTTCAATTAGAAGCTTTTGCGTGTTTATCCAAATCCAATTGATGATGTAATAGTTATCAAAAAAAAATTGATAATGTAATAAATTTAAAAAAAAATGATAATATAATAGTTTAAAAAAGACACATGGGATAGTTTAGTCTGACACTTTTTTTTTTTTTTTAACGTGGGATAGTTTTTCCTTATTGTATTGGAGGGGTAGTTATTTTTTTTTCAAATGTGAGTAGTGGGAAGTTCTTTTTTTGAGAAGAAAAGTAGGGGAAGTTTTATTGTACACGTTTCTTTTTTATGAGAATTTCTATTCAGAAAATGTGGAGAAGATAAATACGTGGGGAGTTTTTAAGCTATTGAGTATAAGTAGGAATTTATTAGAAGTAGGAAGACATCTCAACGTAAAAGTAGGAATTTATTATTTTTGTCAATTTACTATTTTAACCTCATATTTAAGTTTTAGGTAGGGGTATTTTTTACTATAAAAAAAGCAATAATTAACTTTCTTTTGTCAATTTACTATTTTAACCCTATTTTTAAATTGTTAGTTAATTAATTTAGGGGTATTTTTGACAGTAAAAAAAACAATAACTAACTTTCTGAATCCTCTTAACATATACAAATTAAAAAAATTTCTTTGTTCATCTCTCTCTCTCAAATGTATTAAACGATAACACAATTAAAACACAAACATAATCTAAACTAGAACAAATTTAATTAGAAAAACAAGGGTCTGTTTGGATACCGCTTATTACTGAAAACTGAAAACACTGTAGCACAATAATTTTTTAAATGTGTGAATAGTGCAGTGGGACTCAGTTTTAAAGTTATTTTTGCTGAAAAAAGTATTTGCAGGTCCCATGAACAGTGCACAGGACACACTAAAAGACACACAGGACAGCACAAACGCAAACGCTGAGGAAAAAACGCTATATCCAAACTAACACCAAATCTAAAATCAGAACAGAAACAACAAATCAAGAACAGGGAAAAAAACAAATTTAATTAGAACAACAAATCTAAAATCAAACCAAAAACAACAAATCAAGAGCGTAAAAGCTGATCTAAGCTCCATTGTAACAACAAAGTGAATCAGAACAAAAAAAGAAGGAAGAAAAAAAAAAAAAAAAAGAGACAGAAGTCGATCTGACCCAACTAGGTTTGCATGCACTTGGTGGTGAGGAGGAGGACCAGTGGCGGTGAGTGGATGATCTCTACTAGCCTTTGCAGCGCCACCTTTCTCTCTCTTGGCGCAGAGCTGGCCCAAACGATTTGGAGGCCTAAGGCGAAATCTTCATATGGGACATTTATGTTATCACTTAAATAATATTTAACTAACATTTTATATAATAATTTTTTTAAATCTTTTTTTTGTTGTTGAGAAAATGGTAAAGTTGTAACAAATTTTACTATAAATTGATGTTGTAATGGATGTGATCAGTGACAAGAGGCTTACAAAAATGTTAGAGATATTATAAAATTTACAACATGAGAATCACAAAGATATATCACAAATCACAAAAATTCATTCAAAAATGCTTTCAATAGTTTGTTGAAGTCCACCTATCATGCATATTCATTGTCACATCAAATTATAAAAGTTATGTAGATCACTGCACACCGTTATCGCACTTGTCACTCCACAAGTATAAGTGCTTGTGGGGTGTGGGGGTAAGAGCCAAGGTTCAAGTTTTCAAGAGGGAGGTTTACACACATATACACTTAGATTAAGCTAGAGTAGAATTTTTATCTTGTATAAAAAAAAGAAAAAGAAAAGTTATGTATTAAAATTTATAGTATTTTTAACATTTTCATATTTCAATTACTTGTGATTAGTAACACGTCTATTTGTAAGACCTATTTATTTAAATTTATCTTATCTCTATCTCTATCTCTAGCATTACTTAATTCTTTGGGCTTTCTTAATAGTGAAAAAAAAAAATGTAAACTAATTTGTTTTTAATCTCCCAAAAAATATATATAAAAAAAAAAAATTTTGCCCCCCTAATTTGGGGCATTTCTCTAGTAGGAGGCCCTAGGCAATAGCCTAATTGGCCTAGGCCTAGGGCCGGCCTTGTCTTGGTGATTTCTATGGGGTGATTTCTCTGGTCTTTTACAACATGTTGCTAACCCCGCAGCTCGAACCCTTTCCCTCCAGACCTCCAAGCACTTTGTACATGGAGATGTGCTAATTCAGCTACAAGGCTTTTGGCATGGTGGAATTGTTTTTAATGATAGTATGTTAAGTTTTTTTTTTAAGGAAATTAATTATAATTTAATGAATAATAAGAAATAAAAGGAATTGGTCTAATCCGTGTGGGGGACTTTTTTTTAATGAAAAGTATGGTAAGTTTTTTTTAAAAATGTAATTAATTGTAAGTTAATAAATAATAGGAAAAAAAAATGATTGGTCTAAACATTTGGTGGACTTTTTTTAATGATAGGTATGGTAAGTTGTTTTTAAGAAAATTAATTATAAGTTAATGAATAATAAAAAATAAAAATCCCTTAAGAAATATTACCATTTGAGAAATATGATTATTGAAAAATTTGAAGAAGTTATTTATTTTTTTTGAAAATATAGTTGTTAAAAATTTTAAAAATATATTTATTAGGAGTGAATAGAGGAAGAATAAATGAAGATTAAATAATGAATAAATAATGAATGAAGAAATAATATTTAAATGAGATGAAGAAAGGATAGAGAGTTTGTTGCAAGATGTATTTGAAAAAGTAATTAAGTAAAAGGTAAATGTCATTGTTCATTGTCTAAAGTCCAAACAGTACAAAAATTTAGAGAAATTACTGGAGATGCCCTAACTCTAACAACCTGCACAAGTAGATAACTTTTTTTTTTTTGGTTAACAGGGGAAATTGCATAGACTAGAAAGACAAAAACGTTTCAGGACAGAGCCTGCTCAAGTACAAACCGCTCAAATCAAAATCTAATAATCTAGTAATGTCCACAGGCGGACTTTCAAAGATAACAAAATCTGCAACTTGACAGCCACCTTTACGAGCTAAAGCATCCACACATCTATTCATCTCACGATAACAATGTCTCAGGCACGTCCGAGGAATTTGAGAAAGCAGATTCCTGCAATCATCCATGAGGGCAGAAACAAATAAATTGGAGTAGTTTGGATTACTCAGAGCATCAACGATCGCCTTTGCATCTATCTCCACTTCAACGGCTTGGCAATTATGACTGATACAGAGGCTCAACCCATCACGGAGGGCCCAAAGCTCGGCAAGGAAACAAGTAGTCACCCCCACTTTGCGAGCAAAACCCACTATCCAGTTCCCATGATCATCACGGATATACAAGTGGGTGCACAACTAGGTACAGTTGTCTAGCAATAGAAAAACTACCCATATACAAAACTACTTGCAGCTTAGTAATATAGCCTTCATACGACTTGTAGCTTTAGTCTTGATTCTCTAGAACTTGAAGTATGTTGAATCCAAACTATCTGTGCTTAAATGAAACTAGTCTTCAACAAAAACATTAACGGTAAAACAAACATAGCTAATTTTCTGAATTTAGTTGGAGAACTTAATGTACTACTCAATACAAATTCTTTGACCCACTTTATATTTCACTATTCAGACACATGACATACCATAATAGAGAAAGTGAGATAAAAAAGATACTATACCTAAATTTGTGGTTAATTGACTTGTTGCAAGGCCATACATCACAACTTGTATAAAAAAAACTTGAAAAATCTTGTTACACACTCATTAATACATATTTCTTTTGAAATTATGATTTCAAAACATGATTTAAAATGAAATTTCAGTTCACGTGGCAGCGTGGGTATGTGTAACATAGATTAACTGAGTGTGATAATCATATGAAAAAGAAAAAAAAAGAAGAAAAAGAAAAAAGAGAGGCATCAAAGAAACGACGTCGTTACGTGACGAGGGTGAATGAATTGACTCAAGACTTTAGGAGAGTTTCCCTTTCATTTCCTTTTCATTGGCATTACTTCTTTTCTTTGAGGAGACAAAACAAAAAACTTGGTATTGGGTTTGGGTTTATTTTATTGGCAGCAAAAGTAGTAGTAGTTTCGCATGTTTCTAGTTTTTTCTACTATTACTAGTTGATAGTTAATACTGAGAGAGAATTAGGAAAAAAGAAAATGGGAGAAGAGAGGGAAGATCCGCAGAAACTGAAGAGAATAGCGGCGACTGCCTATGAATACGACAACGACCCAAGATGGGCAGATTACTGGTCCAACATCCTCATTCCTCCCAACATGGCTTCTCGCTCCGATGTCCAAGATCACTTCAAGCGCAAGTTCTATCAGCGCTTCATCGTACCTTCTCTCTCTCTCTCTCATCTGGGTTTTCTTTTTTGTTGTTGGAAAGATTCTGACCATCAATCCCATCTGGGTTTTTTATGGTTCTTCATTGTTTGTGGATTATTATGTCTATGTATGTGTGTGTGTGTGTGTGTGTTTTTTTTTTTTTTTTTGTCTAAAGAAATGTTGTCTTGGGTTGTATTTGATTTTTTTTGGAATTGATCATGGGACGTGTAAAATGTAATTGATTATTGATGTTCTATAAGAATTTGGGCTTGAACCCTTTGAATCCCATCTGGGTTTTATCCATTTTGTACTTTGGGGTTTTGGTTCTAGGTTTATTGAGATGGGTGTTGCATTTGGATTATAGGTTTTGTTCTCAAAATTTAAGAGCTTTTCTAAAAATAAATTGATCAAGTATATGCCTTCTTTTTACAGTTAGAACTGAAGCCCCAGTAAAACATCCCCGCCTCAGAATTATTGGAGTCAGTTCGTGGATCGTTTTTCAATTCTGTTGAAACCCATAATTTTAGTGCTTTATCAAGTCTTCAAGAAGGAATACTATATTCATGTAAATTTCTGTGGTTCTTGCTGTTTTGTTTTCTTCTTGACATCACTGATAAGTCTATTTTTGGAATTTTGGTTTGCCCTTTGTTTACGCATGTGGAATTCCATGTTGAGATGTTGATGTTTTGCTTTGTCAAATAGAGAATTCTTGTATGCTATGACAAGTTTTCCTTCTTACTTCCTTAATATATCTATCATCATGTTTTGTATACGTTTTAGATATTTTTTTTTTGGTCTTCTTGTTTAAGAATGGGAGATTGAATATTTGGTGGTTGCCAATGAGATTAAATGGACTTCCTCTCCCTATTAGAACAAGTGGAGCTAAAAGAAGAAAAAAAAAATATTGAGTGATTTGTTGTTATGCTCTTAAATTTTTATTTATCATTAACATAAGTGGAAGGAATATATATATCAATCAACACTCTTTACTATTGCTTCCCCTGCTTCTCAGTGAATATTTCGTATTGAGATCCTATCACAGATGACAGTAAGAGGGATTGCTTTGTAGGTTGAGATTCTATCTTGGATGAGGAATTGCTTTGTATTAATGTTATTTTGCAACATTTGTATGCTCCTTGGGGCTTTTAAAATAAAGTGCACATTTTTTTTTAATGTCGCACATAAGTCAGCTTTGCTTTAACTGTTGTGTCTTGACGGTCTTTACTGAACTGATACTTGCATTTCATAAACAGGATCCCGATCTTGTGGTGGAGCCTATGTCGACTAATAGTTCATCTCAGCCAGCAAGACCATCAGCGGCATCATCAGCATCATCAACATCTTCAAATAACCAACCTCGACAGCGAAACTCAGGTAGATAATCTGAATTTTACATTTTTGATAAAAATATAATGACGTAGGCTGTGGGGTCAACTGTTAAACATCCAAAATGGAAGTGAAAGTATTACAAATCTGCTTACTGCACTTATATGTATTAATTTTCTTTTCACTGGACTTAAAATTTCTTCTGCCATTGAATTGAACCTTAATATTGCTGTAGGGTCTACTAGTACTACTCGAGCTTCAGGGACATCGGCAACCACCAGTCCAAGTCCAACTTCTCTGCGCTGGGATCGGCATACGATTCAGTTCTCTGTGAATGCTTGGGTACAGTGAAACCAAATTTATGCATGCATTCATATACTTTGACAGTCAATAAACTTTTGTAATTTTTTGTATGTAGTTATGATGATGTACTAGCCAATGACCTTTAGCTCAACTGAAACCTCCTCCCCTTATAAGTGCTAGGTGGAGGGTAAGATCCTGGGTTCAAGACTCATTGGATGCATGTGTAACTCACTAAAAAAAATTGATGTTTTACTAAATATCTCTCCAAAGCTTTTCATGATTTTTACACTTATTTGTTCCCTTAAAGCCACTTCTTCTTTATCATCTTCCCCCCACCCCCAATCAGAATCATCAATTCTGAGTCTGTTAACAAATAGTTGAGTTTACCAACCTTAGAAGATAGGCTATTTGGAAAGTGTTGGATGGTTAAATCTATTGATTGTAAAGAACCTTGTTGTAAATTTACCTATTTGGTTATCGATTTGAGCTGTTGACCAAATAATCCTTCATATATTTTTGCATTCCTTAAACCCTTATTATCGGTCTGCTTTTGTTCTTTTGAGCATTTTTACATCTATTTTACCAACATGTTCTGTGTATCATTGAAATTGATAACAACTAAGCTAATAGTCAAAGTTTATACCAGAGTGAATATAATAAAATCTCCTGCATCTTAATTGTAAATTTGGCAATTATATCATTGAAGAAGCATAAAAAAGAATCTGCTAAAAAAGGCTAAAATACTATCTACACCTTTTAAGGTGTTTTTTTTTTTTGGTTGTGGGGGGGGGGGGGGGGGGGTGGTGGTTAAAAAGCAATTTTCTTCTAAATCTGTCTCTTGACTATGAAAGCTCACAACTTTCAACAAGTAGTTACTGCCCCCTTCTGTCAACATCTGTTAGAATCTTGCTATTAGCTCACCTAAAAAGGATGCCATTTTGAACAAAAAATAGGGAAAAATAGTGAGATCCCTGTACCTTATTGATCTGCTTGTATTACTGAAATTATTCTGTTAATATTGCTTATATATATATATATATTTCACTGCAGGTGTTTGTTGTCGCTGTACTTGCAATTTTTCCACTGGTACCTAGAAATCTTTCACAAAGGGCATATCGGCTTTCCTTTATGGGCACTGCATGTTCCTCTCTGTATTCCTTGTATTCAGTATATGGGGTATGTTTTTATTTGTTTTCACTGCCCTTGTAGCTTTGAACTCCATACTTGGTTTGCTATCTTTCTTCAAGCTCATTAACCAATCTTTTATTGTTTCAGCAACCCAGAGGATGGAATTTGCAGGATCTGCAAGATTACTTTCAGCCTATCATTGCAGCCAAGGATTTCATCTACTTCATCTACTGCCTTACCTTTGTGACTTCGAATCTTTGCCTTAAGTGTGAGAATTGCCCAGTATCTTAGTTCTTTTCATATATCTTCATTAATTCCTCTCTCAGTTTATGTTCTTTGTTCTTCTGTCATATAGTTGAATCTAGCTTTTAATATAGTTGTGCATAGTCTGATGAGTTGATCTCTGTTGCAGTTGCTTTAATCCCCATTTTATGTCGAGCACTTGAACTTGTTGCCAAGTTCCTTAGGCGTAATTTCAATCGCTCCTCCTTGTACAGGTAGGAGAGTTATGAACCTTTTATATATATATATATATATATAGTTGATTCTCTAGTTTCGATTTACTTGATTACATAATTTTTTGTATCTTATTTGGGTTTTCTTTTTCATGCTATCTTATTGCCCATTGACCTTATATTTGGATTTTTTTATTCCCTTCTGGCGAGGGGAGGAGAAGAAAGGGAAGGTGGCCTAAATATACTATTGAAAATATCGTCATTCCAGAAACATTATTAGTGTTATTTCATTGAATACTTTGTTTTATATGATTTTAATAATGTGAATGTGATATATATTTTTTTTTGATAAGAATGATATATATACGAAAGGCTACTCTATGCATGAAAAGCACAGAGCAAACCAGAAAATTACAAGAAGAAAAAAGTAGAGAAAATACATAGAAAAAAACCAAGCAACAAATTAATTACAAAAGAGAAAGTGAGCTAAGAAAAGAAGGGAGAGAATCACTAGTCGTGAATTCTCAAGCCTAAGACCAATCAAAGAGTGTTCCACTAAAAGAAGCAAGCATCAGATTACCGAAACTATCCAAATCCTCAAAAGTTCGCCGATTCCGTTCCATCCAAATACACCATAGTATGCACAACAGAACTAAATTCCAGATCTGAGACGAATGCTTCCCCAACCAATTCCACTAGCCAAAAAGAAAATCTAGAATCGATCTAGGTATGACCCATGACACTGCAAAAGTTATAAAAACAAAGCTCCACAACCGATAAGCCATCTTGCAATGAAGAAGTAAGTGGTCCACCGTCTCCCCATAGTGTCGACACATAATGTACTAGTCCACAAAATCCAAGCCCCTCAATCTCAGGTTATCACCTGTTAAGATCTTATTCCAAGCTACACACCAAATGAAGAAAGAAACACGCTTAGAGGCCTTAACTCTCCATATACCTTTCCAATGAAAGACAACTGAGGGAGAATCCTACAACTTGTTATAATATGACCGGATGTCAAAATCTCCATTAGGCTTCAACTTCCATCTCAACCGGTCTCCAATATCCACTGAAGGAGTATTGGCTCCCAAGATACGAAGAAAATGCAGCCCTTCATCCATCTCCCAATCATTAAATTCCCGAATAAAATGAACATTCCAAATTCTTCTATCCTTCGCCCCCTGCCTTGACAAAGAAGCTTCTACAGAGGCTTCCTTATCAATAGCAATACTATACAGCCTCTGGAAAGCCAATTGGAAAGGTTGATCCCCATACCACCCATCTTGCCAAAATCTCGCTCTATTCCCCAATCCAACAAAAAACTGAGTATTTTTGCTAAAATCCTCCCAGCCCATATGAATACCTCTCCACAAACCACACCCATGAACTCCCCTACCTAGCTTAGAAGTCCATCCCCCCCACTCTTCTCCAAACTTTGAATCTACCACCCTCCTCCATAGCCGATTCTCCTCTTTCCCAAATCGCCACAACCATTTCCCCAATAAGGCCTTCTTGAAAGTAGTAAGTTTCCTTATACCTAAACCACCGTTGGCTATAGGCACACAAACTTTATCTCATCCTACCAGATGAGTCTTGCTATTACCCCATAGAAAATCCCTTTGCAACTTTTCATTCTATTAGCCACATAAGTAGGAATGGTGAATAACAATAGAAAATAAGTAGGAAGACTAGATAACGTACTCTTAAGTAGCGTCAATCTACCTCCCTTAGACAAATACAACTTCTTCCACCCGGCCAACTTTCGCTCAATTTTTTCCAAGATGGGATTTCAAATTGAAGGAGAACTATGCGAAGCCCCCAACGGCATGCCAAGATAAGACATAGGCAAAGTTCCAACTTTGCAGCCCAAAATTTCAGCCAAGGCATGCACATCATCTACCTCCCCTATTGGAACCATTTCACTCTTCTGCACATTGACCTTCAAACCTGTCATAGCCTGAAAACAAAGTAACAACAACCGAATATGAAGAATTTGCTCCACATCTGCATCACAAAATAGAATAGTATCATCTGCAAACAATAGATGTGAAACACATTCCCCACCACCCTTCTTACCTTCAGTTTTAAAACCACGGATTAAGCCAGCTCCCTCCACTCTTCTCAACATCCTATTGAAAACCTCCATCATAATAAAAAACAGCATAAGAGATAGCGGATCCCCTTGTCTTAAACCCCTTGAGCTACTAAAAAAATTAGCTGGAGACCCATTAATCAAAACAGAGAATTGGACTGTGGGTGCGAATCCACTTACACCACTTCACCCCAAAGCCCATCCTATTCAACAAATCTAGAAGAGCCTCCCAATTCACATGATTGTAGGCTTTCTCAACATCAAGTTTACAAATGACCCCAGGAATCCGACTCTTCACTCGGCTATCAACACATTCATTTGCAATAAGAACCGAATCAAGGATTTGTCTCCCACCCACAAAGCCATTCTGAGTTTCAGAGATCAACTGATCTAAAACCATTTTCAGACGATTTGCCAAAACCTTAGCCAAGATTTTATACACACTCCCCACCAAGCTAATAGGCCGGAAATCTCTAATATTCGAGGCGTCATTCTTTTTTGGAATTAAAGCAATGAAAGTAGCATTAAGAGATTTTTCAAACTTACAATATTGAAAAAACTCTTTAAAGACTGTTAAGACGTCTTTCTCCACTACTCTCCAACAATGATGATAAAAGGCCATAGTAAACCCATCCGGACCTGGAGCTTTATCCCTTCCAAGTCTCTTACAACTTGAAAAATCTCCTCTCTCTCAAACTTCCTTTCAAGCCAAACCCTCTCTATATCCCCAATTCAATCAAACTCCAAGCCCTCCACAAAAGGTCTCCACCCCTTAGACTCCTTATACAAATTTTTATAAAACTGTACTACCTGAGCAGTTACCTCGAATTCATCCTCAAAACCCACCCCAATAAAATCAAACTCCAAGCCAAACCCTCTCTATATCCCCCATACAATCAAACTCCAAGCCCTCCACAAAAGGTCTCCACCCCTCAGACTCCTTATACAAATTTTTATAAAACTGTATTACCTGAGTAGTTACCTCGAATTCCTCCTCAAAAACCACCCCATCCACCTCCAAGATCCTCAGATGATTATACCTTCTATGGGAGTTTGCCATCTTGTGAAAGAACTTGGTGTTATTATCCCCTTCCTTAATACATAACATTATAGATTTTTGTCTCGAGGAACTTTCTTCCAAAGAAAGAAGATGCTCCACCTGGGACCTCAAATCTGCCCTATAACATTTCTCCCTATCAGGGAGTCCAAGCTCCTCTTCCTTAGCATCTAAAATTTTCAACTCCTCCAACAATTGTTTCTTTTGATGATCTACATTACCAAACTCTCTACGATTCCACTGAATTATGTCCTCCATCAATGCCTTTAATTTCTTGGCAAGCACAAAACTAGGTGTACCCACAATTGAATGCCGATTTCACCAGGATTGAACTCTATCCACAAACCCATCTGTTTTCAACCACATGTTTTCAAACTTGAAAGGACTCTTCCCCCTCACCATTCCCCCTGCCTCCAAAAGAATTGGACTGTGGTCTGAAATGAGACGAGGTAAAATCCTTTGAATAACATCCGGATAGTGTTCCTCCCAATCATGAGTGATCAAAGCTCTATCAATCTTAGACATTGATGGTTGATTTGTACCACTAGACCAAGTATAGCTACCTCCTTCCAAGGGCAAGTCAATCAAATTAAGGTCCTCAATAAATTCAGAGAATCTTTCCATAGCCAGAGTTAGATGTGTTCCACCCAAACGTTCACTTGGAAACCGTACAATATTAGAGTCCCCAAAACAACACCATGGTATCCTCCAGTATTGTTGAATACCGACCAACTCATCCCATGTGTGTCCCCTCTCATTATTATCATTTGGGCCATAAACCCCCGAACATGCCCATATAAAACCATCTACCAGCCCTTGCCACTTAACCAATACTGAGAAAGTACTAACCATGGCCTCCATCTTTTCCAAAGCCCTCTTATCCCACATAATCTATACGCCTCTTAAACTATTCACAAGAACCTGGACAGGCCTGGCATGCTCTTAGCTTAAATAATTTGCATCTCCTCCACAGTTGGTGATAATACTTTGCTTGATGTCCTTGATGCTGAAGAATTATCAATATGAAGATGACTTTATGGTTGAGCCTGCTGCCTATAGTTGGATTTAAATTGTTTGTGAGAGTTATCACATTTTTCCTTTGAAAAGCTTGATTTTCTTCTAGTTGCGGCTAAGCCTGAGTCCATTTGAGATTACTGTAGGAAGTAGAGCTTTAGCAGTGTAGATTTTTGTGATAAAGAGCTTAAACTGAAAAGAGTTGTAATATTTAGATTGTTTGGAAAATTACAGTTACAACGTGCTTTTAAAGTTGCTGTATTTGTTTGGTAACCAAATTGATAGAAAGCTTTTTAAAATGTGAGGAATGACAAAGTAGAGTACATAATAAAAGTGCTTTGTATAAATGAACTGTTTGGTAATTGCTACTAAAATTTACTATTTTATGGTATGGAACACACTTAGGGGTAGTATTCCTTGATGAGGGAACTCAGTTCTTGGGGTGGAGTTGCTGGATTTATGTATGGTGAAAAGACGAAGGTTGGTGTTTAAGGAGTGCTGGAGTTTGATTGTTAGGCAGTTAGGGTTTTGGATTGGAAATGAGGATTTTATGGATGATGGAATTTAAGTGTGGGATACATGAATGTTATGAGTAATGGAAAGGATTGTGACTTCTTGAGAGAGAAAAAAACTTGTCTAAAACATCCTGGAGTTGGTAGGGGTCGAGTTATTGAGGCGAGGTAGATTCAGAATTCTCCAATTGAGGCTACTTTGAGAGTCTTTTCCTCCAAGCAAGACTCACAAGTCTAAGCAACAAGAAGTTTATTCTTCATTATAATGCCCTAAATGAGAGATACAAGCACCTATTTAGACATCACTTTCCCTAATCAAATTGGCCCACATGTCTCAAGCTTATTAGCTAATTAATTCAGTATGTGATCATAAAGATTTACATGTGATTAACGTGATACATGTGCTTAAACCCTAACTCACTTAGGTTAGTCTATCTTCTTGTAACAAACTGACTCTAACATGTTCATCTCTTGTAATCTCATCCAACTAAGCTCCAAGCTGCTGCCTCAAGGTTGAATCATGTGCATGGGAGTGAGAGAAGGCTGCCACAGAAGTTTAGAATGCATTGGATCAAGGAGTGCCAGTTGGCACTTCCTTGTTTTAGCTCAATTTGGCTTCCGTTTGAGTCCCAATCACGACCCTAACATTTATGCTATTAATATATATTTTCATACTTGAGTGCAAATAACTCCATTAATCGCCGGTGTTAATTTGTTTATTATAATTTCTACTTTCTTGGTTTCTTGTTACAAATTAATATTTATCATGGTTATGAATGTGTTCCAATATTATCCTTATACTATTCTATTGAAAAGAAATTATTATGGCTCTTATGTGTGTATTAAATGTATGTGTTATGGTTTTGTACAATCAACATGTTGTTTAAACATTCCATATCAACATCATATGGACATAATCTTTGTCACATTAATAATTACTATTGGCTGATCATAGTAAAGTATGATCATGGTAAAATTGGATCATAAAAAAAGAGATTAATATTTATGGATAAGTGAAGACCAAAAAAATGGAATTTTGACTGTTATGTGGTCTCTCTGGAACCATTTGTACCTTGATACCATCTCACACTCTCTAAACTTATATGACTTTCTAACTCTCTCAGTTTCCGTCTCTCTTCATGCCATAGAAGCCCTCCTATTCCCCACACCTGATTGGTGACTCACACTATATCTTTCTCGCTCTAGTTAAGAGTAGCATCTTCTCTCTCTGTCTGGTGCTGTCCAGAGATGGATAGGACTTTGACATGCCCACAGTATAGGCAGATGCAGTGATGGAGTTGAAGTTGATGGAGATGAGAGACCCTTTTGTTGTTTTAGATTTAGGAAAGAGGAAAGAAAGAAATGAGTGAGGGTGTCAAGTGTATTAAGAGAAAACGGCATGAGCATTTTTGTCTATCCCATGGTTTTCCTAATAGCTGAAACATTGCCTGAAAAGAGCTTTAAGGATAAAGCTCAAAATGTGGGCTTTTATCAAACAGAGACTTTAGATTTTGAGCTTCCCTTAAAGAACTTTTAGAAAATTAGCAGGCATCCTAAATGTTTTCCTGAAGAGTTTTTTCTGGTTGCCTGTTGCACTACCAGACATGCCTTATGTGGCAATCTCTCACTATCTCTCTTACAAAAACACACACACACAAACTGAACAATGTTGGATGTATGATCTGTAGTTCATTTTGATGTTCCAGAAGACAGAACCCTTATGCTTTTCCCTTGTCTTCATGTAGTAGAGTTTGTTTGCTTGAAAATTTTTATCAATTCTTGAGTTAAAACATATCATTGTTTCAACCTTTCTCATATGAGCCATTATTTCATTGCTCTTTTGGAATTTTCTTCATTTGAGTAATCTTATCTTTTCCTTTTCGGTGAACAGGAAGTATTTGGAAGAGCCCTGTGTTTGGGTGGAGTCAAACACAACTACCCTCAGTATACTATCTTCACATGCTGAGATTGGACTTGGCTTTCTCCTGATTATTTCCTTGTTCTCGTGAGATTCTCAGAGATATATATATTTTTTTTCTATTTCAGTCTTTGTGAATTTTTTTTTTCCTTTCATTCTTATGTCTTTGTTTGCGTCTGTTCTTGGTGCCTCTTAGATTCTAACATTATATACTTGCAGGTGGCAGCGCAACATAATACAAACTTTCATGTACTGGCAGGTTCGTTACATTTTTCTTCTATCGTCTATAGAGATTTACTTTTTTTTTTCCTCGTATTTGGTCTCTGAAGACTTTGTGTTAACCTCTGCACTATTGTGTCTAGAACCTAATGACTTTTTTTTTCTATTTTGACAGCTATTGAAGCTGATGTATCATGCCCCCGCGACTGCCAGTTACCACAATAGTGTGTGGACTAGGATTGGAATGACTGTTAATCCAATCGTCCACCGCTATGCCCCGTTCTTGCAGACTCCAATATCTGCTGCTCAGAGATGGTGGTTCAGGTAGAAAAGAAGCCTCGAAAGAGAGAGGAAGGGATGCAAAAGATGAATTCCACTAGGATTCACGTGAACTCTTTTTATCTAAAAAAAAGAACTTATGTCAGATATATGATAAAATCTTCCATTATGGACTGAAACAAAGTTGATTTGCGCCGAAGCATAAAATGTTTACACAGAATTATGGATTAATTTGCCGAAATGAATTTTTTTTAAAGTTTAGATTAAATGGAAATTACGTTTTAGATTATGAAGACAATTAAGAATTTGTCCAGATTGTTATAGCACACTGATAGAAATGGAGATGGTTTCTTTTGTTGTTGCTTAAGACTAAAAGAGCCCTTTTGTTTTGAGGCCACCCTATTTTTATAACAATGATTTTCTACCATTTTCGAGAACAATGGGGTTATGTTTGTTTACAGATATATTTTGTTAGTTTGTTTTTTAAAATATGTTAAAAGTTATGCTTTTTACTAAGTTAATTTTTTTAAAAACAAAATAAGTACGTAAAGCACACCCACTTTTGTTCAATTGTGGTGCTTGCCTCGCCTGCGCTTCTTACAAAATGTGAATCAATGAAGAAAAGGCCTAAAAGAAAAGGACAGCAACTTTTTAGGTGGAGGACTATTTTACCCTTTTTTTTATTTTTTTAAGGATGACAGTTTAGCCTGCAGCGGTTGTTGAAATAGAATTAGAATAGGTTTGAAGGCCAGTTAGTTAAGCAACCGCTTCAAATGGTGCAATAAGAGTAGACTAGAGGAACTCAAGTCAGAAAGGATTACATGTTAATAAGACATTGCTTCCACTAGTTGCTCCCTGATTCGAGTAAACGGGAGGGACTATATTTTTCTGGACACGTCTTTGTCTTGACTCTTGAAGTTGCGTGGCAAATTATTACTACTATTATTGCATGGCACATTTTTGGTGGATGAGTTGAGTACCTACCTTTATTTAGTGCCTCTCCAGCGCGGCTTCCGTAGGAAAATAAAAAACAGTCTTGTATGGGAAGGGGTCATCAGTCAACACTCAATCACACTTCCTTGTCAATTGTCATAGCGCATGTGAATCCCACATATATGACCTCTACTTGTATCATCTCACACGCCATAAGAGCATTAGCATTGAAAAATTTTAATATTACTCTATTTTACAATTTTAAAAAATCAATTTATCATTATACCATACTATTTTATAATACCTACACATCCCAAACTTCTATTTCCCTCTTTTACTCATTAAAATAATATATCTACATAATAAAATAATATATCTCAAAATTATATCTTCTCTCCTATCTCTCTCCTCTCTCTCATTTTCAGCTTTCTTCCAAATAAAATATTACTATTTTTTTACAATACTTGCTACAATGCAATTCTATGTTTAGAATTGCACTGTAGCAGTATTGCAAAAAAATTTGCAATACTGCTGTTTAGCATTCCCCAATGCTGATGGTTTTGGGGCTTAAAATTCCAAATTTCCCTTAGATTTGGCATTAGCATTCTCCAATGCTAATGCTCTAAGTGGGTAGTCTTGTAAGATCACTTTCTGAGGTATCATTTATTTCCAATAAGAGGAGGAAGACCTAAGTTTAAACTTTGGAGCTACTTTAGTAGATTTCTAATATTTATATCTATCTGATAAATGTCAATTAAACTTGAAATCTTTAAAAATAGTCCCATTAGAATATGCCATATCATTTTATAAAAATACATTTAACAGAAAAGAAAAATAAAATTGCCTCCTCTCTCTCTCCCCTCACATTGATTGGGAGTTAAAAGGTGAAATGAATATTCTTAAGAAAATGAAATGAAACATTGTTTATTTTCTCTGGTGTGTTTTAGAGTTTATAAAAATGAGGAATGGAAAGAAGATAAATATATAGTTTTACTTTTATTATTATACAATTAACAATTTTTTTCCTGAATAAGGATTATATTGATGTTTCAACTCTATTTCATCAAGGATTTGTTTCATCTCTATTCCAGCCACCTCTCATTTACTCTCCCTCTCCCTCCATCCAAATATAGGGTAAAGGAATGAGTGTTCCTCCATTTTTGTAAGAATGTGTAAGAGGGAATGGAATGAAATGAGCATTCTCTTGTAGCCATTCAATTCCTTCTTATTAAACTTCCAAATAGGGGAATTGATGAGAAAATAAAATTGGATGTATTGGCGAGCTTAGTAGTGGTGGTGGTGGTGGTGGTGGTGAGGTTAGTAGCAGCAATTGTCATGACAAAGTTACAAAGTTTTTTGAAAATAGTAGAAGGCACCTCGATGGAGTTTGGTGGTGGTGGTGGTGGGGATGTATTGTTCAAAATAGTAGAGGGCACCTCATTGAGTTACAAAGGTTTTTTTTTTTCCTTCAAATCACAATCAACATATTTTATTTAGGTCATGTTAATGAGTGTTCTTCAAAAAATTGTTAATAAAAATTTTTAGAAAAGTTTTAACACCGTTTTTATGGAAAATACAAAAAAAGCCATAAAAAAAATTAATTAAGTTTTTCCTTTTTCATAATTTTTTTTATTTAAATATTTCATAAATCAATGCTCTTAGTTCATTTGTTAATATTTTCAACTTTATTTATATCTATTACCTATATAAAAATTTGAGAGATGCTACGTCTACAACAATTTTACAACATTTTTACAACAAATCACAGGTGGTTAGTTGTTATTGGTTCAAATTTGAAACTAACACTAAGATTAATTTTTTGCCCCAACAATAATAACCAATAACAACCTGCCACTTAGGAAATGTTGTAAAAATGTTGTAGAAATGTTGTAGACATAGCATTTCTCTAAAAATTTACTGCTATAGTCCGGTAAATAGCAAAGAAACGTGAGTAGGCAAATCTTTTGGAAGGTGTTTTTTCGTCTTTATAAGTTTATATACAATTTTCTTTAAGTTATTTTTTTGCCCTTTTTAAAAAAAGTTCATAGCAGAACTAATAGGCATGGCATTTCTGTCATCTACTTCCACTGGAGGCCTTTTAGTCCTACACATTGTATGGTTTGTGTTAATTTCCATATATAAAAAGAGCAAGGAACTTGTCATAATATTTTCATAATAATTGTGGTGTCATTTCTTTATAGATCAAAATAAAAGTATTATAAAAATGTTTTATTTTTATGGGATATTGTGAAAATGTTGTGGCATCGTGTTGTTGTCACCATATCTATACATACATATATATATATATATATATATATATAAATTAATAGGTAAAGTTTAGAGAAAGTCAAATTAGAATTTCAATTGGAGTCCAATTGTGTGCCATGTGTCCTTTCTAATTTTTTTTTTTTTTTTTGGTGCCAACTGAATTATTGAGTGCAAAAATCGAAGAGTCCAAATCCAAATAGATTCTAAATTGAATTTTAATTAGAGTCCAATTTTGTGCCATGTATCCATTTATTTTTTTCTAATTTTTATGGAAAATGAATTATTGGGTGCAAAAACTAAAGAGTTTAAATCCAATTAAATTATATAATTATATATATATACATACATACATACATATACATATATAAATATATATAAATGAGAAACCATTACATATTTTTGAAATCTATGGTTTAAAAATGGTGTAAGCTAATACCATGTATAATTTCAATATTTTCTATAAAAAAATGTATAATTTAAACCGTGTAATTGTAATTATTTTTAATTGTACCCGTGCATACGTACAGGGTTACATACTAGTCTATATATCTATATATCTATATATATAAAATAATAGGTGAAGCTGAGAGAAACTCAAATTAGAATTCCAAATTAAAGTTCCAATTTTGCGCCATGTGTAATAAATTATGGCGAAAACCACATTTTCGTCCCTACATTTTCACGCGATTCCTACTTTGGCCCCTAACTTTTTTTTTTCACCGCTTTTAGTCCCTATTTTGGAAAACGCCTCTCGTTTTAGTCCCTGTCGTTACATCAGAGACGGAAAATGCATACGTGGCAAACGGATGGTATTGTTGGCTGACGTGGCCATTAAAATAATAATAAAAAAATGTTTTTTGGCATTAAAAAATTTTAAAAATTAATTTATTAATTTTAACTAAATAAAAAATTAAAAATAGAAATAAAAACAAAATTTTATATGAATTAAGATCTAAAAGAATCTTCAACAAGAACACCAAGAACACCAACTCAAACTTAAAATCTCAAAATTGAAAACCAAAAATCACAAACCCAGAAAATAACCTCACCACCGCATGCACCCCAGCAACCACCAACAACAACAACAAAAAAACGAGACCCAAACACCAATCTGGCCACCAAAACATCAACCCACAGCCACCCAAACACCAAACCACAATTGATTTGGCCACCCAAACACAGATCCGACCAACCCAAACACCAACCCAGCCACCAAAACATCAACCCACAGCCACCCAAACACCAAACCACCATTGATCCGGCCACCCAAACACAGATCCGGCCAACCCAAACACCAACCCACAGCCACCTAAACACCAAACCACCATTTTCAGCCACCCAAACACAGATCCGACCAACCCAAATACTACCAAGCCAAACACGGCCAACACAATGACAGATCCGGACATCCTATGACGGATCCGGATACTTTCGTCAACACTGAGAGCCGGCTTGGCTACGGCTAAAAGTCAGCGCGTCACCGCTGTTGGTAGGAGGAGGGTCGAATCAAGGCCGCTAGGGCTCGCTTCACAAGATTGCCTTCCACGCCGCCGATTCGGACGAGGGAGTTGGTCATCGCCGATCTACGAGCGTTGAGTCTGTTCGGCGTAGCCGAGTGTGAGTGCGAGTGGGAACCGAATGAAGGTGCTTTCATGGTGGAGATCGTGGGTCTTGGGTTTTGGGTCTTTGGTCACGGAAATCGTTTTGTAGATCGGTGGGTTTGGGTCATGGTGGTTGTGGGGGTGAATGAGGGTGGTGGATGATTGGCGTGGTGGTGGGTCTGCCTTTCTCTCCTCTGTCCAGCTCTCTCAACTCTCACCATGTCTCACCCTCTCTTTTTCTTTGATTTCTGAATCTCAGCTCTATTGGGTTTGATATTTTGTTGCTTTTGCCAGGGGGTTTATGTGTTGTTCTAAATGCTTAGGTCTTGTTAATAGTTCAGAAAATATTGTTTTGAGCTTGGAATATTGATCTTGTTCTTATTTAATTTCTTGTTCATGTTTATTCTGATGTGGATCTTATATTTAATTTTGTGATCTTATTTTTTGAGTTATTTGTGATTTTTAGTTTTCAATTTTGAGATTTTAAGTTTGAGTTGGTGTTCTTAGTGTTCTTGTTGAAGATACTTTTAGATCTTAATTCATATAAATTTTTGTTTTTAATTTTTTATTTAGTTAAAATTAATAAATTAATTTTTTAAATTTTTTAATGCCAAATAATATTTTTTTTATTATTATTTTAATGGCCACGTCAGCCAACAGTACCATCCGTTTGCCACGTGTGCATTTTCCGTCTCTGATGTAACGGCAGAGACTAAAACGAGAGGCGTTTTCCAGGATAGGAACTAAAAGCGGTGAAAAAAAAAGTTAGGGACCAAAGTGGGAATCACATGAAAATGTAGGGACGAAAATGTGGTTTTCGCCATAAATTATTTATTCTTAAAGAGTTTTATTTTTTAATTTTAGAATAAAATGTGGGACCACATCATAAATATTCATCGAAGTGAGTTATTAAGTACAAAAACCAAAGAGTCTAGAATAAATGAATCTTAAAAAAAAAAAAAAGTGCTTCACAATAATTTAAAAAAAAAAAAGAACAATTTACATTTTATACCTAATAATATCCTTACAAATTTTTTTAAAGAGTTAACAAAATATAAAAATGACTATCAATAATATTTAAATTATATATATAAGAATTGTATGCATCTTATTGTATATCTTTAAGTGTATCTATGCATATGCATGATGTTACAAGCTAGTCTATATATATAATAATAGGTGAAGCAGAAAGAAAATCCAATTAGATTTCAATTGGATTCTCAATTTTGCGCCACTTATCCTAACCAAAACTCAAAAAAAAAATTTAATTAGATTATAAATTTGACTTCAAATTTGTATCATGTATCTTATCTAAATTTTCTAATTTTCGTGCTCAAATAAATGATGCATTAACATTTAACACGGAAGCCAAGAAAACTACAATAATAATGCCCATTGGCCTAAGTAAGAACATCTTACCTGCACACTTTTATGGAGATTATAAATTGGACTCTAATTTCGTGTCATATATTTTATCTAAATTTTCTAATTTTTGTGCCCAAATAAATGATGCATTAACATTTAACACAGAAGCCAAGAAAACCACAATAATAATACTCATTGGTTTAAGCAAGAATATCTCACCTGCACACTTTTATGGGTGATCTCAATAGAGTCTGGAGCTCTTCTAATCCCACAATCAGAACCAAGGAGTCCAACGAGAAAGACTATAAAAGTAAAACATCATCTCCTCCTAATTCCATATCGTCATCCCATGTCTCCTCCTCTCTCAACCTCTACCAACTAGATCCACACACTGCCCCCTCCTCCTACTTATGGATTTCTTAGAGTAAGGCCGGGTTCAAACACAATGTTCAATCCCACTCTTCCTTACTTCACACTCTCATATATTAGCGCTTCATTGGCGCTTCCAAGAAGATTCCAAGCTCAATGATCAGTTCTTATTTTTTAATAGTTTTTAGTGTGTCTGGATTAAGATTTTATTAATTTGTTAAAAGTGACAAAAATATAATCATATATATTATATTAAGTTGAAGTTAAATTTTAGAATTCAAATCGAATAAAATTAATTTCTAATTGTAGTTTAATTTTGTGTTATGTGTCCAATTTGATTTTTAAATGTTGGTGTTAAGTTACTTCCTTGTCTTTCTATTATAATTTTTTATTCAGATTGTTACAATTTAATTCGAAATTTTATTTGAATTTTCCTATTGTTGTTACCATTATATATTATCATTCCAATTGTTCAATTAGAATCTGAAATTGGAGTCCAATTTTACTATACACGTGTACAATCTAATTATATTTAATTTTGCTGTCATGTGCAGAAGTCAATGAGATGAAATTAATAACACATTAAACACTCATACTTTGGGAATCGGTAGTACCAATCTAAATCCATTGGACCTGTTTCGTGATAATACAACTATGAAGGATGTATAAAAACACGCACAAACCCATCTCTCTATAAAAAGATATTGGAGAGAATTTCTTTTATCAGCCATGAAACTTCAGAGGTTTTTTCTTCACACAAATGCCCATCATGTTACAAAATGACACATCGTAAAACTACAAAATGAGTACAACTCAAAGGGTTTTTTTTTTTTTTATAAAATTTTTTAAGTTACGAAAATTTCAATCACCAATAGAGATTGAAGATTCAAAAGCGTAAATGGATCTTTTGGATAAACATTGTTACCAAGGTTCATCTTTTTGTGTAAAATATATATACTGCTAAGTTTTGTTAATGAAATTTTCTAGTTAATAATATGAATTTAGACTTAACTGAGCCTTTTAAACATGAATAAACTCATGATTAATAATATATCCATTCCCGTGCGGTAGCACGGGGCTACATACTACTATATATTAATAGGTAAAGTTTAGAGAAAGTTCAATTAGAATTTGAAATTATAATCCAATTTTATGCCATGTGTCTAAATTTATGTGGGGACCATACCATAATTATCCACTTAAGTTTTTTAATCTTTGTGTCAAGTGAGTTAATGAGTGTATATTATTAAGAATCTAATATTAATAAACTATAAATAAATAAAAAACCAATCACATATGTTCAATAAAAATCACCACATGCAAAAAAAAAAAAAAAAATCACTACACGTTCTATTTTATTAAAAATTAGAAAAAAAAATGATCATAAGTAGTATTAAATTTAGGTAAGAATTTTTATATGTGACTAATTACATTTACTTTAAAAAAAATAATTTGACTAATTATTTATATAATATGATAAAAATTGTGTTTTATTTTAAATGTATTTATGCGTATGCATGTGTTACAGTTACATGCTAGTTTTCATAACTGCTAAGATTTTAGTTCTTTAAATGTCAAAATAAAATAAAATAATAAAGGTATTGTCAAAGTGTTCTGACATTTTGTTGAGCCGAAATTCATTATTTTATGCACAATTTTCTTGCATTGAATTTTGCATTTATTCTTATTTTTATTTTTTAATGCACCGTTTTATGTAAGAAAAAAACATGGTTTTACACCATTCTTTATAGGCCAAAATAAAATAAAATAATAAAGCTATTCTCAAAGTGTTGTAACATTTTGTTGAGTCAAAATTTACTGTTTCACACACACACACAATTTTCTTGGGTTGAATTTTGTATTTTTTTCTTTTTTTTTTTAACGCACAATTTTAAGTAAAAAAACACAATTTTACACCAAAAAACCCCCATACTTTCCATAATTTATGTTTGGGACTTCACAATTCATCCCCAAACTTTAAAATCAAGTAATTTCCACTTAATATATTGGAAACGAACAAATACCCCACACGTTACTTTCTTAAGAGCGATGAGCTTATCTACAGTAACTTTTTGGTTTGGTCAATTTACTAAGGCAGAAACTCACCATTTCACGCTTTTGAGCTAACCACTTTTTATCTTTTTTCTTTTTAATAAAATATTGATACAACAAATAATTACAATATTTTCACAATTTTTAAATAGTTAGTTTCTTACAAGTCAAAATAAAATAGTAAATTATCATACTAGAACCAACCATAACAAAAAATAAATGTATTGTTAAAATATTGTGACTTCTTGTTATTGTCACAATATTTTTATAACTGCTGATGTGTTAGTTCTTTATAGGTTAAAATAAAATAATAAAAGTATTGTGAAAATGTTGTGATATTTTGTTGTGTTTCTATTATTTTATTTTTATCAATTTTGTTGAGTTAAAATTCAATGTTTCATGTCCAATTTTTCTTGGGTTGACTTTTTGTATTTTTTTTTAACGCACTGTTTTAAGTGGAAAAAAAAGTTTTACACACAAACAAAGAAAAAATGTAAAAACATTTTCCATCATTCAATATGTTTAATTTCTCAAAAATTTTCTTCAAGTATTTTGAGTTTTAGGTGGTAATAATGCTTTGAAAATTGAAAAGGTGAAACATATAGGAAATGAGAATCAGGTAACTATACAACATAAGGGCAATCAAGGTTTTGTTCTTCAGGGTGGGGAGGGAGCAATGTCGTTTTGGTTTAGTTTGTGTTTGTGTTTTTTTTTTAATTAAAGTTTTTTCTAAAATTTAGAAATTAAAAAAATTAACTAAAGTGTAAAACAATGTCGTTTTGGGTAATTTAATGGTGCAATTTAATATATTGGAAACGAATGACTGAATTGAGGATAATTGAAATTTAGAGGACTAAAATAACAAAAGTTAAAATTGAAAAGTTGAAATCACAAAAACTGAAAGAATAAAGTTTCACATTTTATTATTTCTAAAAAAAAAAAAAAAATAGTTTCCCATTTTATCATTGAAGTCAAGAGACAGCACGTAGAAAGAAAAAGAAACAACTAGACTTGATTTGAAAAATAGAAAACGAAGGAAAGTGCTGAAGAGTTGGGCACGCGGGATTGCCGCGCTATGTGCGAGGCTTTACCATGAATAACAAAAAAAAAAACAAAGCCAGTCTGGACTCTGGAGAGCACGCAAGCGACTTGTCCTTTAACTCCCGCAAAATTCAAACGCAAAATAAAATAAATAAAATACTCCTATTCTTTTTGCTCTACTTTACTTTTACCACCCATGCCATGCCCATAATAAACACGCACGCCAACCCAACAATCAATGAGGCATCATCAATAACTACAAATGCAAATCCAAATCACATACGCATACACACTCGCTAAACAAACTATAAAAACCTACGTTCCCAGCCTCGGATTCAGATCACCCAAACCCAAACCCAAACTCAATTTGCTTCCACGTTCTACTCTCCCACCACCATTATCTTCAAATCTGATTTTTGCGATTCTGAAATCCAAAATAGGCTTTTTGGACATGAGTTTAGAGGTGGACACCAGGCCTAGCTTGCTCTCTTCTTCTGATAAGCTTTTCACTCACTCTCTCACTGATGCCGCCAAAACCCACCACCAGCGTCGCCGCCGATGCTCCTCCTCCTCCTCCTCCGACGCCAAGCCTCGAGATGCGCCGACTCGGCTCAACCGCGCTCAGTCTATCAGCCACGCCGCCGCCGAGACTTATCTCGTCACTCGACTCAGCTTCATCCTCCTCCGATATCTAGGGTACTCTTCTTTATTTATTTATTTATTTATATTTTTGCATTTATATGATTTACGTGTGTGTTTTTGTACAAATTTCACATTTTCTGTTTGGTTGCGGAGAAAATTGAGCCAGAAAGGAAAAAAAAAAAGGAAGAGAGTTGAAACTTGACGTATTAGCTTCTGCAAATTTAGCTAATTTTTCTGGTGACAAAGAAAATAGGAGAGAATTTTGAAATTTGAATCGTAGAGTTGTTCTACTTTTTTACCTTTTGCAAATTTAGCTAAGTGGTTTCATGATGATGTATTGGAATTTGACATTTGGTATTTGATGTTTGGTTGCTGAGAAAATTGAGTGAGAAAGAAAAGTAAGAAGGATTTGAAAGTTGAATTTTATGATATTCTGCAGTTTACTTTTTTGCAAGTGTGATGTATAGCTGAGATGATTTTGGTTTATTTTTATTTTTATTTATTTATTTTTCTACTGATTTTTTTTTCCCCCAACAATAATTGAAGAATTAATATACCAATCTAATTGAATATAAATCCAATTCGCATCTTGTTTATCCATTGTTTCATTTGGGGATGTCCTAAGTCGTTTTCTACTTCAAAAAACCAATGAGGACAGTTTTAATAACTTCTTTAATATTGCCTTTTATTTTATTGAAAAGGTTAATGTTTGGATTTTCTAAGGTAGACAAACAAAATGAGACGGAAGGAGTAAATTGCTTTGCAACTTTGTGCATAGATCTCTATAGCCAATGAACTCTTCTCAAATGACATCTCCTTCCCTTTGTGAGAGCAAGGTGGAGGGTACGGTTATGGGTTCAAGACCCATGGGTGCGTCTGTATCTTCTAAATATATAAATGTATAGATCTCCATGTAAAGTCATTTTACTCGCCAATAAAATAAATTCAGACTATTATGGAGGATATTTTTTTTTTACTTGATTTGCAAACAAAAAAGTTTGGCTTATACTACATGAAGAATGTGTGTATAAATGATGTTAATGCTTTTGAGAAGTTAAGTGATTCTAGTAATGGTTGGACAACTTTTCAAATCCTTGGAGATGATGCGTTTGTTCTGAAATATTTGTTACTTTTTCTGTTTCCATTGGATGGAGTTCTTGGATCAGTTTTAGCATGTTATATTCCTTAGTTTCTAACAAGTCCATGCTTGCTTTAGTTTACTGTCCAAGAAAAAAATTGATGGATGAAAGGCTTTAGATTTTTCTTTGTCAGCAATTAGGTTTCAAGTGACATGGAAAGCTTTCACCTTGTTTTAGTTGGTGTGGATATCATTTTTAACCATTTCTTTTCATTCAGGGTAGGCTACCGGTGGATCACAAGATTAATTGCTCTTGGTTGTTATGCCTTGCTACTTATGCCTGGCTTTCTTCAAGGTTTGTGTTGTTTTTACTTGTTGCATAACCTTGTTCCCTTGTCCTTTCTTTTTGTTTCCTTTTATTTGATTGCTTAGTTATATTAACTAGATTCTGAAGGAAACTAAATGCCGGGGATTCCTTGTGTCTATGTGAAGAAAAGACAAAAGCGGCATGGTTTCTAGATTATTTTTCAATCTGTGACAGGGACATATTTTTATTTTAGGATATATTTAACTTGCTTGCTATTGTTCTACAGTTGCATATTATTATTTCTTCTCAAGCCAGGTTCGGCGAAGTGTTGTTTATGGAGATCAACCAAGAAATAGGTAAGTAATTGTGATGGAGGTAATAAATTTTTCTTTATTTTCGTTTTGCTAAGCTATGAACTGACTCATGTATCACATGCAAATACAAATTTTTTACTTTTGCAATTGTGTCTTTACTTTTATACAGATTGGATCTATTTTTACCTGCAAATAGTGGTGAACCAAAGCCAGTTGTGATATTTGTAACTGGTGGAGCTTGGATTATTGGGTTAGTGATTTTTGATAGCTCCTAGGTTTTGCATTACTGTTCAGTTTAAATTTGTTGCATCTTGTGATACAAAACATTGTGAATATATGTTTACAACATTAGATGCTTAATCTGTGTACTAAATATAGGGCTACAAAATCAGCCATCTCTATTATTTGCTTGAGGGCTTAAAGCAGGTTTAAAGTTTGGAAGATATGATGTCTTTCTGAATTATATTTTGATATTATAAACATATGTTTCTTATTTTGGTAAGAGAATTTCCCATCATAGCAGTAAGGAGCCAATTTGCATTTGGGATCAGCATGTACACTTTGAGATTGCAAGTACTACCCATCTGTGCTAACAGTAAATAGTTGCCAAATTACATTTGTCACGGAGCTTTTTGGGAATATGAAATACAGTTAAAGGAGCCACTTTGACCTTGTATGTACCTTTGGAGTGTTTTGCCAAATTCACTAGGTGTGTGTAACTAACAAATAAAAATAAAAGAAGAGATGAATGGATCTATAAGACAGCCTAGTTAAATTTGTCCATGAGAGGATGGATGATAATGTATGGTAGATACAGTGTTTCTGATGTTAAATTTACTACTGCTACTTGAACTAAGATATGAGGAAAATGTGAGACATCCTTAAAACTTTACTAGAGTATCTACATTTACCTGATCCAAGCCCCCTGTTAGATCCTTTTTTTTCTTATCTAATGCAAAAGTCCTCGTCACATGATAAATTTATGGCACTGCCTGTTTGAACTTTGTTAGTTCAACAGTTTTAACCATATTAGTGGTTGATTTTATTTTGTATTTTCAGTTTTCAATTTTTTTATATTTTCTTCATTTGCTGATGCCAAATAGGTATAAGACATTGTAGATAACTAGATATTAGCATTCATTCCCTTGAATATATGGATTTATCTACTGTTTTTCAACATCACTTGTATTTCTTTCTTCCTCACCCCCCCCTCCCCCTCCCTTCTTTTTTGCCTTCTATAGGTACAAAGCATGGGGTTCTCTTTTGGGACAGCAATTAGCAGAAAGAGACATAATAGTGGCATGCGTTGACTATAGGTATTTTGTTTTTTGATGCTTTCTTCTCCTTCCTTTTTAATAGAATAAATTGAATAAACCCTAAATGGACCACCCAACAATTAACACTTGAGCCAAAGCCCAAGGACTCTTGGTGTTTGATTTCAGTTCGGTCATTGCCATATTGGAGTCCATAGTTCATCAATGACTTGATATACAATAATAAACGAAGTCCTATGACTGCTAATATGGGGACTGATACTTGCTCATCTTCAGCACTTTACCCAAAAGGTTAAGCCTATAAGTTTGGGCTCAGTTATGTTATATTAACTACTCACTATTATTCAATATGAGACTTTACTACTTAACTAACCACAACATCCCTCCATTATATATTGATGGATTAAAGATACAATGAAAGTTACATGGTATCTGATCATGCAGCCCAAATAAGGCTGCAAAGTTGATACTTTGCTGTATTCAGCAGGTAAAGCCTAAAGGTTTAAAGTTAGGGAATGGAGTTATCGTAGGAATAATCCCTTTTTTTAATTTATAAAATAAAAAAATAAAAAAGATGGTCTACTTTCTCATATTTTCATTGATATTTATAAGGGATTATGAATACTGACTAGCCAAAGATGCATAATCTAGATAGTTTCTGTGGGGCCTTTGGGCCTGATGACTTTGGCCCACTTTACATCCGGCCCAGGGCCCATGCCGAGGAAGAAGGATAGTCTGAGGACGATGCGTGGAAGTCTAAGCTTTAAAAATCCCCACTGAGAATAACACTGTCCTCGGCGGACTGAGACTAGCTTTAGGGGGGGCAGGCCTAGGACAGGTTGTCAACTCCACATTAAATGCGCTCACCTAACCCTCTGGCCGCACTAATGGAAATGTGACTCTTGGACAGGGCGACCTTGGTTATTGTGAATCACTTGAGTACTGATAGTGCAGTTGATGGGACGGACGGTCAGAGAAAAAGCGCATGGATGATCAACAGATGGAAGAGAGAGATGATAGGAAGATGACTATATAAGAGGAATCAAAAGAACAGCATAGGCAGGGGGGGAGAAGAAGGAGAAAGAAGAAAGAGAAAAGAAGAAGAGAAAGAGAAAAAGGAGAGCAGAGAGACAAATACAAACCTCCTTAGATCAATGCCGAGGAGCAGCATTAAAATGGAACTCGTATGCTTTGATCTTCAATCGTGGTGAACTCATCATTTGGGCTCCGTTAGTTTGCTATAACCAATTTCTTTAACCCACTCTCTAGAAATGTATTGTTTGGGTTCAATTCAATTTGAGTCCCTACAATTGGCGCCGTCTGTGGGGAGAATTTGTGCACTAGCAGGCGCAACGGGCAATCGTTCCTAAATAGCTAGTTTACAGAAATTTCGCAACAACGCGTCTGTAAAAAAAAAAAAAAAAAACTATTGCAGAAAAGTAGAAGATTCGAAGGAAAAGAGAAGAAAAATGGCAGTATTTTATTAGATGAAAAGGAAACACAAGATACAAACAAAGGCTTAGACAGGCTTATTTTAAAGCCAATTCTACAAACAAAGGCCCGGACGGGCCTGTTCTAAAGCTAACTAAAGGGGAGAGGGCTGAGGCAGGCCTGTTTTAAGACTACCAACAACGCTCAAGCCGGTGCGGTGGTGCTGGCACGAAGAGAGGAGCAGATGCAAGGGCGCCTGAAGGCCCTTCCCCATGATGTTTCCTTGATTCTCTTCTAGCCCCACGGTGGTTGACCGTTGGAGACGGCAACACTCGAGCACCAAACATGACGTAATCTTGCACACCCCCACCGATGTGGGTGCGCCCCGCAAAAGAGCGTTATGTACTTCAGAGACCTCCCTCTTGGCTACTGTGCACGGCACCATCAGGATGACGCCCAAACTTTGCCGCGCTGGAGATCTGACGCGGGTTATAGCCACAACGACTCTGTCAAGGGAGGAGGACCTCTGGCCTATGTGCCCTCACTCCCATCCAAGTTCCATTTCTCCAAACTCTTATCACAATTTTGGCAAGGTTATTGAGGGGGCTCTGAAAGTTGAGGGGACATGTTTCCTGGTGTGGTAGAGGGTTCGTGGAGCGTAGAAGGACATTTCCCCCCATATAGCCTTAAATAGAGGGTGAAGATTGATGAGAATTGATCTACGCAGAATTTGAAATAAGGATTATCGGCGACATTAATCCTGACCAAATTCCAAGGCGGCTATCAACCGTTCGATCTGCATCAATCCATGAGGATATTAATGAGAGCGCGCCTCGTGTGTCCAAACGTCAGGCGCGGAACGCGAACAGTCAGGAGGCGCCTCGTAATTGATGAGGGCAGAAACTTCAATTGAAGGCAGCGTTACTGCCACGTGTAAGGTTAGAGTCCCAAACCACCCTTGCCCAGGGCACTGCGGGGTCAAGGGTCCGGTCCACAGGATGACCCACTTCCGACAAAGCAGGGCCGAGGCCATCATCACGCCAAAACTAATATGGCCAACGCTGAGGACAACCTCCTTTACCCCATACAGAAGTACTAGACAGAACCAAGGTCTTACATGGTCTTCGGACTCAAACTTATGGGGAAACTAGCTACTTACAGAAGAACAGAAGTGTTAGACAGAACCAAGGTCTTGCATGGTCCTCGGACTCAAACCTATGGGGAAACTAACCACTCAAATATACCTGGGTACTAGACAGAACCAAGGTCTTGCATGGTCCTCGGACTCAAACCTATGGGGAAACTAGCTACTTACAGAACAACAGAAGTGTTAGACAGAACCAAGGTCTCGCATGGTCCTCGGACTCAAACCTATGGGGAAACTAACCACTCAAATATACCTAGGTACTAGACAGAACCAAGGTTTTGCATGGTCCTCGGACTCAAACCTATGAAAGAAACTAGTTACTTACAGAAGAACAGAAGTGTTAGACAGAACCAAGGTCTTGCATGGCCCTCGGACTCAAACCTATGGGGAAACTAACCACTCAAATATACCTGGGTACTAGACAGAACCAAGGTCTTGCATGGTCCTTGGACTCAAACCTATGGGGGAAACTAGCTACTTACAGAAGAACAGAAGTGTTAGACAGAACCAAGGTCTCGCATGGTCCTCGGACTCAAACCTATGGGGAAACTAACCACTCAAATATACCTGGGTACTAGACAGAACTAAGGTCTTGCATGGTCCTCGGACCTATGGGAAAGTTAGCTATTTGTAGAAGAATAAAAGCGTTAGATGGAACCGAGTTGTGGTACGGTCCTCGGATACAAACTTGAAGGACAATTGATTGTCTCATGAGACTAAGTCTAGAACGGAACCAAGGTACTGAGCAAAACATTAAAGTTTAATGAATCAAAGGAAGCACCAATCAAAGAACCAAAAGCAAACTATTGAATATATATTTCAAATAGAAAATATGCAGTTTCGTTACAATGTCACCAAGGCAAAAAATAAAATGAAATGAAAAAGAAATCGAATAAGCGTGTCCCATGCCATCGAGGGGCTACTCTTAGGGACCCTGACTCTAAGGGGCTACTTCAGAGGACCTTTCCACGTTAGGAGGGATCTGGGGGGCAGTGAGTGTGGCTTGGGAGTCAACAGGAGGCCTCATCGCATATTGGGGTGCTTCTTGATTGTCAATTCCAACCCCCTCCAACACTCTACGGGGCTCAGCCTCCTCAAAAGGTCTGTCAGCTGAAGATGTGTCCTCAACAGCTTTGGTCCGACTTTCACTTGCCTCGGGTAAGGCAGACTCTTCCTCGGAAGTAATGGGTGCGACCTCTCGAATTGCGGGGGGGTAATACACTCTCGCTGCCCTCCTAAGGTTGGACGAGGCCTCAACTCCCGCTTGGTTGAGGGCTTCATTCCAGGTCTGGGAACAAAAGTGCCTGCACACTTCAGGGACTTGAGCCTTGAAGGTAGCTTCAGTCTTGGCCACCCCCTCAGCAAAGGCCTCCTCCTCCGCCTGCTCTACGGAATGCTCAGCGTCTATTCTCGCAAACTCAGCCAGTTCTTTGGCCTTCACGGCCTCGTCCCTGGCATACTCGGCAACACCCTTTGTCCAGACCGCCTTGGCCAACTTTTTCTTCAGGTCGGCGATATCCTCTTTGGCAGCCTGTAATTGGCCCTCGACTTCCTGCAAGCGCTTTGCCTGATCCTCGGCCTGCCTTGTAGCCGCGACTAGGTTAGAGGCCGCATTATCTCTAGCTTTTGTCATCTCCTCCAGATTTTCAATAGCCTTCTTGAGATCTGCCTCAAATCTCTTAAGGGTACTTGCAGCCTTCAAGAACTTGTTGCGCTCCTTCGCTAGAGCGCTACTCTGGCCGTCGACCTCCTCATCCAGCCTGAAAACAGCTTGGATAGCTTGCCAACCAAAACAAATACGCCGTAAAGGGGAGGGGAAGTGCTAGGCAATAAAGTTCAAACGAAATAAACAATTACCAGAGGTCCTACCATGCCCAGGTATCTCTTGATGATATCGGCAACCTCTGATCCCCTCATGCTCCCAAGTTCAGCCATGTCAACGGGAAGGAGAAGGGACCTCTCCAGGGCATCGGCTACACGAGCCCCCTCACCTCCTCGAAAATCCCGGATAGTAGCGTCATCCATCAAAGGTTTTCCATGGAGCATGGCAGCGGGTAGCCAGGCCTGGGGCTCGGACGGTTGAACGATTTCTTTCCCTTTTCGCTGATCACCTAGCCTCAGTTGTTTAGAGGGTCGTCGGACTTCACCCTCTCTGGAGAAGGATGGGATCTGTCCCCATTCACTGGGTCTTTGCCCTTGGAAGGCCTCTTCCTCTTTGGCTCGGGGGACTCAGGTTGAGGTTCTGAGATTGGTGGGGTGTGTAAAGACCTGGTCTGCGCAGGCGAAGGCTGAGAGCTGGGTAGTGGAAGCTCGGGTTGTGACTCCATCGACACCCCTTTCCCAGACTTGCTCTCAAGTAAGTCAAGAAGGCTGATTGGGGGCTGTCTCCTAGGACCCATCTCAGCTTGGGCACCAACCCTTAGGGGACGAAGATCGGCTTCGGACAAGTGAGGGTCTCCTAGATCACCGAAGGGATCCTCAGGTTGATCAACTCAGTCAAATACATTGAATTCGTCCTCAGACGAGCTTAGTTTGACCACTTCCTCTTTTTCCTCCGAGCTCCTTTCCTCAGCCTCTGCCGCTTTACGGGACGAGGAAGAGCCTACCAATGGAATGTCTTCCGAGGTAGAAGATCCTTCGGAAAGCGCAAAACCGTCCTCTACTACAGTGATTTGCCTAAGCCGAGGATCTTTTGGGCGGTTCTAATCTGGTTATCGGCCTTGTTCAGAAAAAGCTCCTCCCTAAGAACGGTTTCCAAATCTTCCTTGTTGACCAGATGAAAATGACGCGCGAAGGCGTGCGAGTCTGCAGAAAGATAAACAAAACTTCTATGATCAATCAACCAAAGAAAATTCTGTGCTACAGAGAGAAGGAGACTTACAGAAATGGTGAGACTCTCCTCTGGCAAGCTTTTTACGCTGGAGAGGGGTGCTTGTCAATGCGGAAATTGGACCAAATTTAGAATATATGCACCGAAGTTCGTAAGCGCGCAAATGAGGAGGCCAAGCGGTTCAAGCGAATATTTATATCTCCAATTAAAGTTAACCAAATGTAACTTCCCGCCCATAAAAGCAGAAAATCCCTGCCAAGGGATTACCATCGCATCGTTGGAAGAGGGAAACATGGAGCCGCCAAAATTTAATGCAAACGCGCACTGAGTCTCGAAGCACCAAAAACTTACATTGGGCAGATAAAAAGACTCCAATGCTGACGTGGACCGAGGTTGGGTGAATCATGTAGAGGGCTCGGGAATATCAAAATCCTCCTCCCCGTCTGGGGATACGGACAGCAGGATTTTGAGGGGCTATTGTGGGGCCTTTGGGCCTGATGACCTCGGCCCACTTTACATCCGGCCCAGGGCCCATGCCGAGGAAGAAGGATAGTCCGAGGACGATGCGTGGAAGTCTAAGTTTTAAAAATCCCCGCCGAGGATAACACTGTCCTCGACGGACTGAGACTAGCTTTAGGGGGGAGGCAGGCTTAGGACAGGTTGTCACCTCCACATTAAATGCGTTCACCTAACCCTCTGGCCGCACTAATGGAGATGTGACTCTTGGACAGGGCGACTTTAGTTATTGTGAATCACTTGAGTACTGATAGTGCAGTTGATGGGACGGACGGTCAGAGAAAAAGCGCATGGATGATCAACAGATGGAAGAGAGAGATGGTAGGAAGAGGACTATATAAGAGGAACCAAAAGAACAGCTTAGGGAGGGGGGGGGGAGAAGAAGGAGAAAGAAGAAAGAGAAAAGAAGAAGAGAAAGAGAAAAAGGAGAGCAGAGAGACAAATACAAACCTCCTCGGATCAATGCTGAGGAGCAGCATTAAAATGGAACTCGTATGCTCTGATCTTCAACCGTGGTGAACTCATCATTTGGGTTCTGTTAGTTTGCTATGACCGATTTCTTTAACCCACTTTCTAAAAATGTATTGTTTGGGTCCAATCCAATTTGAGTCCCTACAGTTTCCAAGACAACTTAAATAGACATTGGAGTACATAACTTAATAAATAATATTAATACTAGGCACATTCTCACATACTCTACGCTTTACCAGATAGTATAATACAATTTTCAAAGCAAGAAATAGCAATACTAATACCACAAAGGGAAGCATTTTATGAATTTCTAAACATCAAAATCCTTAAGTTGCTAATTTAATCATTTTAGCTGCTGCATCATTGGAGATTTTGATGCCAGTTGCACCCTTTTAGCTCCTGCATCAATACTTCATACAAATAATTTTCTTTATCTTTAAAGTATGTGGAGTTGTTCAGTTATCTGTACTCTGTCCATTATGTTCTAAGTTTATTTATAAGATCCTCACAAGTTAAGATGTGATGCAGAAATTTTCCCCAGGGGACTATTGGTGATATGGTAGAAGATGTTTCCCAGGGCATTTCATTTGTCTGCAACCACCTTGCTGAATATGGGGGTGACCCTAACAGGTGACAGACTGATTTCTTGGTTTTGGGAATTCCCCATCTCACCTTCAAACCTTGTCATTGATCTTTTTGTGCCTATTTGAGTAGGATCTATCTAATGGGGCAATCAGCTGGTGCACACATTTCTGCTTGTGCCCTCCTGGAGCAAGCAATCAAAGAATCTGAACCTGAGAAAGGAGAGAGTATTACATGGAGTGTATCTCAATTAAAAGCTTATTTTGGTTTATCCGGAGGGTAATTTTTTGTATGTTGCTTTTGTAGTGAATCTCATGGAAGTTTCTGAATTTGATTAGAGGTCCTCAGTTTACTAATATGTTTTATTGTTTAATGCATGCATATATATGTATATAGTTTACCATTTATTAAGAGTAAATATATAGAAGATTGTGAGGATCAAGCCTGGGGTTTAACCTTTGGAACCCAGATGAGAAACATCTAGCTGCAGAACTTGTTGATCATGAGGGTTTAGATGTGCATGAGAAAATGGGACATCCATTGGCATTTTTACCAAGGTCACTGATGGTTGATATCTTCTCAATACCATAAATCCTAAATCTTTTCTTACTTTTTTGCTGTGTGGTTATAAGTTTTGAATCCTTGACACAGTAAGCAATGTGCCCCTTGACCTGCCTTATTGGATATGGAACACTGCCAGTATTTTTGTAAATACTAATGACATATAGATGGTCCAACTGGGCATCTAGCAATTGCCTTCTAAATTACTCTTTGGTGTGTAGTTTGGAGCTTTACCAGTCTGACATATGGCTTTTGTACTGCATGGTTTTGACTTTTGAGTTTCTTTTGTGTTGCTGCAGTTTAGTGTCTGTTAAGTTATCGTGCTTTTTGATTATTATAGAAATTTATAATGAAGGAATGGCTTTTAGTTTTTCAAAGGGGTTCCAAACTTATACCATAAATGTTATTGTTTGGCATGACTGCCCTAAGTTACCTAGAATAGTGGATCTTTGTTGTATGCTGTCTGTAAAATGGGAAACTGAATGTGGTACTGCCTCATATCCTTTAATGTGAATGGTATGGTACATTTATACAACTTAAGAAGATTGTATCATTAGAAGAAGGCTTTTTTTTTTTTTTTTTTTTTTTTTTTTTTGTTTTAAATTTTTTTATAATTAAGTTTGGCCCAAGGGGATCGGGAAGGGGAGATTTGAACTAGTGACCTCTGCTTCATGAGGCGCAGTCCCCTATTGTGCTACCCCTTAGGGTAAGAAGTTGTACCCTTCTTTTACCTATAAAAAAAAACAAAGTTGTAACGTACAATTGTTCAATTTAATCTGTATGAGTTTTAGCTTGGTTTTGCCTTGAACTCTATGAAGTCTTTCAAGAAATATAAATAAGGGAAGGAAAATAATACAATTTTTGGATTATCATGGTTAGCGTTTGGAATGGAAGTACACCACATTTTCGATTGAATGATTCCAGAACACTGCTAACTAGTATGGTTTCCTGCTCTCCCCATTTATTTATTTTAATTAGGAGATAAAATTCAAGATTGTGGATCAAGTGTTGTGTACTGACACACTTCAGGTCCTTGTTTATGCTAGTCATCTATGTCTATTATAGGTGTGAGCCTTTTTCTCAAGGCAGATGTCATATATATTGGTATAATAATCCTAAAGATCAGAAAGCATTTGATCCATCAGTTGGAAGTGAGGCTTCACAAAAGATATTCAATCTATACAATAGCAGGAAAGACAAAACTAACTTCTAGAATTATCAGTGAGTAATTTAGAAGGCAATGGGATACATCTGTCAATCAAACTAGTACTTTGTTTTTACCATGCTGCCCCCTCTGGCACTGCTTCCTTTCAGTACTAGGTGGATGGTGCTGTTTTTGCTTTCCTATTTTAAGGATGCAAATCCTTTATGAATTTTTAGAAGAAAAGTGAAAAAAAGTATGGTTTAATTGTTTTGTGAGGTTGCAAAGAGACTTGCATATGCTTGCATACTTTTTTACTGCATAATGTTTGCTGATGTGCTGATTGAACATGAACTTATGTCCATATTTTGATTTTTTCCCTTAAAAATTCTGGGAGCAGGTACAATTTACTTAATTTAGTTGATCACTTCAATAATCGTGGTCTCTATCGCTCCATTTTCTTAAGGTACTTGCCTAATATATTTTTCTGTGAACTGATTGCCATACGCTTATGAATTTATTATTACTATCTTTTTTATTTTATTTTATCTGCTTATCACCTTGTATATATTCTTATAATGTGCAATTACAGCATTATGGAAGGTGAACAAGGATTGCAACGATTTTCTCCAGAAGTTCAAATACAGGACAAAAGCACTAGAGATGCTGTTTCTCGCTTGCCTCCTATTACTCTTTTCCATGGAACTTCAGATTATTCCATACCATCGGATGCCAGGTTAGGATGTTCCCTTGAATTATTGCTGCAAGCTCACTATGTTTGGTAAGAGGGGGTTGACCTTCCTCTCCCTCCATGGTTCTTGTCTACCAAACAAGGGGACTTTGTCTATTCCTTCCCTTTTCCATCCTCCCCTTGTCCTTCCTGCAATCCCGTCAAACAAACATAACACGGTCATATGAAATATGATTACTCCTAATTGAATGCTTAGTTACAAAATTTTAATTTTTGCTCCCTGTTTGGTGTTTTGGGTAATTTCCCTTTCCGTAAGGGAGATGCTTGAGGGTTGAAAGGGGAGTTTTGTAGGCAAGGTAATGGGACTGTAGCGAATAGTTCCCCTTGTGTTTTATGTGGTGCATTGGCTGTGAATGCAATGCTCAGTGCTTTGAAGACAAAGAGACTAGCATGGTTAAGCTGAAATATATCTTCCTAAAGTCGTTGCAGGAGTGGACATGGCCACTTACATCTTTTTCAGCAAGAAGGATCTTTACAGTACATGAAGTTTCCAATAACACACCACCAGCATACCATTTCTATCATGATTAGTATAGAAATATCAGACAGGAAAGCAAGGGGTTATAAATGACATGCATATAATGTTGTTTACACGCTTGAATTACACATAATTAATGTATCATTTCTTTCATGCTCTAAGAAATATGAACATAGTAAGTATAAAACATAAGAAGGATAGCATAGTTATTTATGTGTGCTGAATCCAATTTAATTTAATTTGGTAATTTATTTATTCATGCATCATCATCAATTTACAGGCTAACAAATTTTTATTAGTTTCTCATGCATAATTCCAGATATTTACTCATCTTTTGCAGTAAAACTTTCGTAGATGCTCTTCAAAGGGCAGGAGCTCAAGCAGAGCTAGTTCTTTACGAGGGAAAAACACATACAGATTTGTTTCTTCAAGTAAGTGATGCCTTGAATATCTTCTTGTAGATTGATTGATAATTTGATATTATTACGTACCTTTACTCCTATTAATAACCACTGTTCATATATAGGCATATGTTGCCTGATCGATCAAATGCTATTTACTCACTAATGTTACCAAGTGGACATGATATCCACCATAACAACTCCTAGAAGGAAGTTGTTTATAGACATTTATAATTCATGTATACAGCAAGGTGGCCTTGTGCTTCAAAGCAACCCTCAACTTTTTGGTCATTTGATGCAGGATCCTTTAAGAGGGGGTAAAGACGAAATGTTTGACCATTTAGTTTCTGTGATACATGCCGGGGATAAGGAAGCTCTTGACAAGGATGCTATGGCCCCTCCACGAAGACGCCTTGTTCCCGAGTTTTTGTTGAAGTTGGCTCGCAAGATTAGCCCCTTCTAGCTCTTATGGTTCCCAAAGTTATCACTATTCTTATTCACTTACCTCCGTTAGATGATCGTGTATTAATTTTAGGAACTCTCAGTTTGTATTATTTTATAGGAATTCTCAGAGTTCTTTTTCTTTTGGTTACTTAAGTTAATGGGTTATGTACTTTTGAATGCATTTTTACTAAGTCTAGACTTGGTTCCACCATTTGAGTTCCCATGGGCCCAAAAAATCTCACTTATTAAAGTGCATTAATGCCATTGATCGGGCGAATTAAAGCCCTTTTTTTTATTATTTGAACTGAAGTAGACACATTTTTTTGCATTGAAAGACAAAAAAATTGAACAAATTCTAAATTGAGGGTTTTCTCCTCCCATGATTCTTATTCCCACTGTGGAGTTTCTGGCACATGGTTGTCAAAATCGCGATCCGGATTGTAAAATCGCATGATTTTACGATTCCACCTCACTAAAAAGTTTAAAATCATAACAGGATCGCAAAAATAGTAGGATCGTGTAAGATCGTATGGGATCCTATCGATCCTGTCATATATTTTTTTTTTAGTGGGATTCATTTGGGGAAGATAATTCACCTAAACTCACAAGCCCAATGGGTTATCAAAAGCCCAATAATGAATTGAAGTCCCAAATTTACCCCTATGTCACCATAAAATCTCAAAAAAAACCTATAGTACTTAAGTTTAACGTTTTGGATGTTGATACTAGGATGGATATAGATAATGAAATGGGATATGACAATGATAATGATTAGATTAGAACCTTAGAATGAGAATTCTCTTTTGGATTTCATATTTGTAATTAGCTAGTTTACCTTAAATTGAGAATTCTCTTTTGGATTACATATTGTAAATTTGTAGTTTTTACTTAACTTATTTTGGATTTGAAACTTATAATTTGGAAAACATTTTCCATATGTGTAGATAATATTTTGGTACTTAGTTGCTAATTAAACATGTACGGAACTTTTTAGATACATTATGTCAAAAGTTAAATATATTTTGTTTCGTTAAAATGACATAAGAACAATGTAGTGCGTGCAAATTACATTTTATGATGCAATTTTTTTTTAATGGATGGATTCATATTTTAAGTGATTATATAACATACAAAGTCACTATCAATAGGTTTTTTGCTTAAAATCTGAAAATAGGTAGGATCTTACGATTCATGATCCGATCTTATCTACCTCCCACGATCCTACGTAGGATCCTGATTTTGACAACCTTGTTTTGGCATGCTTCATAATAGAATTTGATTCCTCATTTCCTGAAGATTGATGCCCGAGTGTGATTTGAGGATAAGAAGATAGTATTCTTTGATGGTGATTTGACGCAGGCACATTTGGATTTCAAGCAATGTCCGCGAAATATCTTTGTGGAAACTGGAAAGCCCACTGAACCGTTGCCTTGCATTGAAATTTCTTCTGTCAATATCAATGTGAGGTTTGAGTGTCTTATTATTATTTTCTGGTAGAAGTGGAACAATAAAATCTATTAAATTCAAAGTTGTTGAAGGGCAACCCACCCGAACGTAAGTCTGCTTGAATTCGACTGGTAGGGGATTTTATTAGTCTTTTTATAGTTCTTTTGTTTTGTTTTGTTTTTTCTTTTTTTGAGATGAATATGATGGTTACAAAGGGGAGAGAGAATTGGTATCCTAAATATTTTTGTTTAAAATTTATAAAGTGCCAGTTTAACTACAAAATTCTTGGTATAATTAGTAGTTATTGTTAAAAATACTTGTTAAGTAGACAAAAAATGGGTGCTGACAAGTTTTTGAACTTAGAGAAGACTCGGGGTCAACTACAAATAGACCAATCCGCATGTTAATTTTATCCGTATATCCAAGATAGACTTTTCAAAGTGCAATAAGATAAAAGTGACAAGCTTAAACCATTGAATTATTTAGATAGTACCCAATGAATAAATAGACCATTAGTTGTTGCTTGCTAGCTTAACGAGGTTCGCAATCAGCAGAGTTATGAGGACGTGGGTGTTTATTTTGTTAAAAATATTTTTGTGCACTAAAACTGATTATTATTATTATTATTATTATCTTTTTTTTTAAATCAACAAAACGAGGTCTTCATTAAAGCACTGTTGGGAATTGAGATGAGGTTTTACACCAAGACCGGTTTCAATGTATTCTCTTAGAGAGAGACCTTCCAATGATTTATCTTTTATTTTGATACCACCAATATATATATATATATATATATATATATATATATTAGGACTGAGCAATGGACCCGGCCCACACGAAAACCCGACTGACTCGACCCGACAGGTTTTGGGCGGGTCTGAGAATATTCGGGTCGATTTTCGGGTCGGGTTTCAGGTCTTATTTTCGAGTTATTTTTGGGTTTGGGTCAATATCAGGTCGGCGTCGGGTCATTTATATATTCTAGCCTGAACCCGAAAACCCTACTCCAACAAAGGTCTCTCTCCACCTCCCTCTGCTACCTCCCAAGTCTCAATCTCACAAAACATCACATCCCATCATCAGTGTCGACCTCAAACAACTCACCATAGCCATCATCAGTGTCAACCTCAGACAACTCACCATAGCCAACAGTATACAACAGATTTCCAACCCTAAACACTTAACCTACACAATGTATTCACAAATAAAATAATTGACCTCAGACAACTCACCGTAGAGACAACTTTGCAAAGACGAAACGAAACTGCGATCTACCATCAACGTCGACCCACGTCTTCATTTCAAACAAACCAAAACCCACGAAATAAAACCCATTCAGATCTCCACCGAAGCACCATCCTTTGATCCCCGCTATCTAGATCATGCCGGAAAGCTTCCTTGACCACCACCGGCATCATAGCTCCCCACCAAGAAGCCCTTCTCCTTACTTTCTTTTTCTGTGCGAGATGGGTAAGAGAGAAGGGAGAGAGATCTGGTAAACGTAGGCCAGTGGGTCTATGATATTCAGACAAACCTTAGAGGGATGAGTGGCTTGGTGGGCTCAGTGGGTCTGGTTTGTAGAAATTGGGGAGTGAGGAATTTAATGAGTTGGAAGTTTGTGAGAAGAAACAAACAAAAAAAAAAACGTGGGTCTGCTTAGCAAAGACTAAAAAAAAAAAAAAAGAGTACTACCCAAGACCCAGAAAACCAACCCAATTACAGACCCGATTTTTTGGGTCGAGTCAGGTTTCAGACAGCCAAACCCAATTTATATTGGGTTGGGTTTCGGGTCATAGTAAACCCGACCCGACCTGACCCAATATCAGTCCTAACATATATATGTGTGTGTGTGTGTGTGTGTGTATTTATATATGAGTTGGGTTCAAGTTACACCTGATATAACTCTAAGTAATATTACACCACCCAATAATTTGTTATAGAATTCATATTTTGAAAATTTCACCGTTGAATTACATGTTCTATATGTTCTTAACATTCCTACCGATCTTCATGTCAATTGGATGTTATTTACCATTTAATCCATAAACTCATCTTTTATGCATTATTTTAAACTATAAAAATTTGAATTTAAACAATTGATTGATAACATGACTATTAATCTTTGATCACCTTGAAATTTTGCAAGCATGAAGAATATATGAAAATAATGTAATATAACGGTGAATTTGTCAAAATTCGCATTTAATTAAAATATATTAAGTGATATAATATTACTTAAAATTACACAAAGTGTAATTTAAACTCAGCTCTTTATTTATATATATATATATATATATATAGAGTAAATTCATTTCAATTGTCTTGTCAAAATAAATAAATAAATAAAGTTACAGAAAGCTTTATTCTAATCAATTTTTTAGTCAGCTTTATTTTTTAAAGTGTTCTTTCAATTATATCTTAATTATTAAAAACTTGCAGTTCAATCGTTACTTAATGATGTTTCTAATGGAGATGTCTTGAGGTTAAATCACCTTCCTTCATTTTGTCTTGTTCCGGTGAGTTTAATGGTCAATTTTGCACACTTCTACTTGGATGTATGGCCTATAAATAAGATATGGGTGGAGAAGCTTAGAACCACGAAGTCTCAAAATGAAGGCCATTCTCATTGTCTGCCTTCTCTTGGCTTCCATATTTTTCATTCCTTCTTCAAATGCAGCATCAGGTTACCTCGCGAGAGCACTATTTTGAATTTTCTAGTAGATAGATAGTTCGTAGTTGTATTTTAATTTATTTTGTTGCGTACTTATTAAAATAAACTTTTGATTTTGTTCATTGAGTAAGCTTTTACGTAGTAGCAGTTACTCATTTACATATGTTGAAAAATATTTTGAATATAAGCTCGTTAATTTCAAATTGTTGTTAAAGACTGAGCAAAATTAAATGATTTTTAAGATACCGATATTGAAATCAAATGAGTTTTCTTGTTTTTAATGGCCTAAAAGATAATCATATATTCAATTCCAAAAGCTAGTGTTTTTTCTGATAAATTTTAAGTTTCTAAACACGTACTAATTAGCAAATTACTTGTCAAGTAATTTCACTGTTTGAGATTTTCCATATATGAAACTTTTGCTCTAATTGCTCTCTTCCATGTATGTTTTCTCGTTAATTTCTTAATTTGGTTATATTTTGATAAATTTATCTCATATACAGGGACGGAGCTAGGACTTAGATTTAGGGGGGGCAAAAGTATAAACAAATTTTTTTTTGAGACTCCACGTAAGCATTCATTTAGAAGAGAAATGTTATGTCCACAATATTTTCACTACATTTTCACAACAAATCGTAAGTGGTAGGTTATTATTGGTTGTTATGAGTGAGCAAAAAAGTAATTTAAGTTGTGGATTCAAATTAGAACCAATAACAACTTGCCGCATGTGAATTGTTTTGAAAATGTTGTGGACGTAGCACTTCTGAATTTAGAAAGTTAAGCTTTTTTTTTGGGTGTCTTGTGTGTTGTCAAACGTGTATGGGTGTTCACTTAGACTAGTTAGAATTGGCTTAGGAATTTTTTTATTTTATTTTATTTTTTGTTTGTGTCTTGCGTGAGTTTGTTTTGGGGTGTTGTTTGGGCTTAAGTTTATTATTGGTAAATTTTGTTGTTAAGCTTGTTAAATTTATTTCAAATTTTAGATCAATAAAATTTTTTATAGCCTTTAAAAAGATCAATAATATTGTTGAGATGGCAAAGTGCAAATGAATTGAAACAAATTGCTAAAATTAATAGACACACACACACACACATATATATACACTAAAAAAAATTTGAAAAAATTTAGGGGGGCCACTGCCCCCCCTAGTCCAACTATAGTTCCGTCACTGCTCATATATATCTCAGAAAAATGTAATCCATATATTCGTGGATCATGTCGCTCGAAGCCGCCAGCTCCACGGTTGAAGCCGCCAACTCCGCCGACGCCAGGTCCACCCAATAGGAAGCCAACTCTGCCATCGCCAGGTCCACCCTATAGGACGAAGCCAACTCCACCATCTGGATGTAGTCGTACCCCATATAGACGTTGCGCACCTCCAACCCCTTAACAAATGAAGCACCACGGTTCAACAATAATCAAGCATTAGGTTGCTTATTATCGTGGAGGGCAGTATTAATTAAGAATAAAGTGGGTTTTAATTATGTGATAATATCATATATGTGGGGTCAAAGAACTTGGCAGCCCCGACCCACTTTATACCAAGCCCAAGGCCCATGTCGAGGAAGAAGAAACGTCCGAGGACGAAGTGAGAAAGTCCAAATTGCCTAGAAACATTGCCGAGGACAATTCTGTTCTCGGCCAACCAAGACCACGGGAAGAGGAAGCAACAGGCCACCAAGGTAGCTTCCCAGAGCATCCCAAGAGAAAGAGCAAGTACAATGTGTCAGCCATGGAAGCGTGGTGGGGGAAACGATTCCCGGATAAACTGTCACCTCCACATTAAATGCCCGCACCTAACGTTCTGACCGCATTAATGAGGAAATGACCTCTGAACAGTGCAGCCTTGGTTGCTGCAACCCACAGAAAGAAGGGGAAGGTGGCTAATGGGACAGGCACTTGAGTAGTGGCCTGCTTGATCAACAAATGTAGGGTTAAGATCAATTGAAAGGGGGTATATAATGTAAGAAATCCTTCTGGAAAAGGGGGAGGAGAGCAATTTATGGAATTCTCCTAAGTCAAGTACTGAAGAAATAAGAAGGGTTATGCGTTCCTCAAGAGAGTGCCGAGGAGCAGAATTTCATACTTCAGCCCATGTTTCTGTCGTTCCACCACTCATTACCATGTTTAGTTGTTGCAATCATCACTAATGCCTAGTTCTTAAACCCATTCTCTACAAATTCATTGTATTGGGCTAGTTGGATTTGAGTCCACTCACTCAAAGTAGTAGTGCTCAAAGCCAGTCCTACAATATATATATGGTATTATGCACTCCATGCTAGTGTATTGTAAATGTGTCCAAAATAAAAAGTTGACTAAAGTTTGTCTGTTGACTTATTTGAGGGACTTCTGTGCAAATTCTAATTATGCATCATCAACAAGAGTTTTGAAAAGTTCAAGTTATATGAATTAATTTTCAGTCCACAGTTCTTGGAAGAAATATACATGGAAATGTTTTTGACATTATTGCATGAGGATGACTAAAATTGACTTTAAAACTCACTCAAGTGAAGATTTAAACCTTATTTTAATTTGGAGAAATACATATATTAATTATATTACAAACACACCTAACCTAACTACTGTGTCTTTTGTCTTTCTGATAAATGTGAATATTTCATTGAAGGAGCAAAAGAAATACATCTCTTTCCCAATCCTCTATGATAGCACGAGGAAAGGATACACAGTTACAAAATTAGGAGATATATATTTAAATACAAAATATACCTACTTAGCTCATGGGATATGGAATTAGCATCCCTTTTGATCCAACAAAAACAAGTCAACAACCCACCAAAGGATTAGCCACGACTAATGCATCATTCAATAATGGCTTAATCTTCTAACATGCCTGATCCAAATTCTTATTTAAGGCATCAACGCAGATCTTAGAATCACCCTTAACAATTATATTTTGAAACTTTTCATCTTTAGCCAGCTAGGCCAAAATAGGGATATACCTTCTTCGCCGAAATTTTTCAGCAAAATGCCCAATGTCTAAAACTATTTAAGGATATGCCTCTGTTTTAAACTCATTTTTCTAAAAATCGAGTTTCAATGAAGAACTTGATTTGGTGAAAATCGAGTTATAGGCAATCAAACTTTAAAAAAAAAAAAAAAAAACAAACAAACAAACAAACAAACCAGTTCCATGCTGGTTTTTTCAAGAAACTCGATTTTTGCCAAATCGAGTTTTTCATTGAAACTCGATTTTCTAAAAATCGAGTTTCAAAACAGGAGTATATCTCTAAATAGTTTTAGATAGGGGGCATTTTACTAGAAAGTTTCAGGGAAGATGTATTTTGCCATTTTGGCCAAGCCAGCTGTAAAGCCCAAACTATGGCAGAAGCTTTAGCAAAACTAGGACAACGTACACACCATTATACTTCTAAACCACACCTACATAAGCCTTCTCATTTGAACACACTGCATACAAATTTAATTTTTTTTCGCACTCTTTGGTGGAGCCTTTCAAAATAAACATGCTTCTACTTTTGATATCAGTGTTGTTAGTGAGTTCCATATTGTTCATTCGAGCACGCCATCTACTTCCAAACCACAAGGCCCTTGCCATGGAGCATTCAAAAAACAAACCACAAGGCTCTTGCTATGGAGCCAAAAAACAAATGGACTTCTATTTGTATACAGTAATTATGTGGCAGTAAAAAGAAAGCAACATGTGTCCAAGAGTCATATGCAATGCATTATGTAGACCTTAGACATTTATCACTTTCTTTTTACTGTCACATAACTCATTATACGTTAATTGCTGCAAACAAAACCTTTCCCTTACTGTAATATACCAAAAATTTGAGTCTACTTTAATCTACAACAAATCAATTTGTTAATAAACAACAACACAACTTATTTAGCCAAAAAAGTAAAATAGTAAATTTTGTGTTACAAATAATAATAACTTTTATTTTGACTGTCTTATTATTTTTTGATAGATCAATAAAATGCATTAAATTCTAGATTGATCAAATATATAGCTTCATTTACTAACTCCCAAACAAACACTGTTTCACAAGAAGTTTAAGTATCAACTTGTCATCGAATTTTATCAGTTACACATGAGACTATAACATATACTTATTGAAAAAAAAATTAGGTCCATTAGTACGAGAATTTTATTAGTTATAGTTACGCATAATATTTTTTGTTTCTTTCTTAAAGAAATTTGGATGATTAAAAAGCCGACAATGTAACATGCATACTTTATGTAAGTGAGCATAGGTAGTCAGGTAGAAAACAAATGGTGGCCAAATGTTTTTGGACTCAGAGTCAATTACTAGTGGATGATGGACGATGGTGTTAGTTTTTTCTATCTATTATTAGTCTATTTTGATTGACTTTTCAAAGTGCAATAAATTCCAAAAAAAAAAAAATCTTATACCATTGCATTCTGTAGTAATCGTCAAACTCAATTTTTCTCTTTCCTACATTGATCTTAGTTGTTGGTTGGTTGGTTTTTTTTTTTATCTTTTGGGTATTTTTTTAAGCAAATTTAAATTGCTTATTTAAGTGAATTCTTGTTTAATATTTAAATATCAATTAAAAATTATTCTTCATTTCTTTTTTCTTTCTTTTCTAAGCACTATTTTATATCTAATTAACACTAAAGAGGTAACAACCAAATGCATATGCCCCCAAATATACGTAACATGAATAGTGAATAGAAATCATCTTTCCCCTTTCTGTCACTCTCTGTTCTATCCATTTTATAGAATACCATGTGTCTTTTTTTTTTTTTAACTTTGTTTATTTTATAACGAATTAAAAAAATATATGTGATATTTTGATTAGTAAATTATAAAGTGGTATACAAAAAATTGTACATGATAAGGAATATTTTTGACTAAGAAATTTTCTAACTCCTTTAACCATTTGCGTTTGGATTGCCCTTCCATCTCCTTTTACCCTTCAAATTGAAAATGCCTCTCGGTTTCATTTACCCTTCGGGTACTAAGCCCCCTTAGGAATTAATATACCGGTTGGGACAAATATACCTTTAGGGAGTAATATACCTGTTGGGACAAATATACCCTTCGGGATAAAGGTGTCCTTCTGGATAAAACTTCTCCTTCGAGTTTGATGGTCATGTGACATGGTCTATACCCTCCCTAAAAAAGATAATAATCTTTATTCACCTCCAAAAACTAGTGTGCTGTTGATAAATTCTAACCAAATTCTGGTTACTCATCAGCTACTTTCGCTTTCTGAAAATTTCAATATATGGAACTCTAATTCCCTTTGTTCTGGTCCATGTTTTCCTTGTTAATTTCTTGAATTTAATGATATTCTGATAACTTTATTTCATATCTCAGGTAAGTATAATCCATATGTTCGAGAATGTCGTAAAGATCCGCCATACCGGAAGCCACCAGCTGTGCCATTAAATCCGCCACCTCCGCCACTAAATACGAAAGGTCTTCCCTTCTATTATAGGAGGCCAAATCCGCCATTCTATAAGCCACCTCGATCTGCATGTAGCTCATATAAGCGTAATTGTCCACCTTAAAGCCCATGAGATATGAAGCACAATGGTTCAGCGATAATTATGCATTAGATTTGCTTATTCATTCTTGTGGAGAACAGAAATTAAGAATATAGTGGGTTTTCTGTAATACATGGATTGGGGTTTGTGATGCCTCTTGTAATTCCTAGTAATGTATTGTGCATAATGCACTCCATAATAGTTTGATCTAATGTGTGCAATATAGAAGTGCTGAATAAAATTTAGTCATTGGCTTATTTGAGGCATTATTTCCATGCAAATTCCCAATATGATCTTATCTACCTTTCTGAAAAGGTCGAGTTATAAGAATTCTTTTGAGGTGACATTTACTAGAAAAAAAAAAAGAAAAAACCATATAAACTATTCACTGATTTGGAAGGAAAAATATATAATGACTTATAATTTTTGTTCAAAAAATGTATAATGAGTTCTGAGAACAATAGGAATGTTGTTAGAGGTCCATAGGCCAAGTAACTTAAGTGAATTAGACAATTCCCTAGTTAGGTAAAAGGGGAATTTGAATCTTATATGTTTCCGTTGAAAAAAAAAAAATTGAGAGTTGAGTTGCATGACTCTTAATATTTTGCCACACTTTTTATTCATTAATTAAAATTTTCTTTAAAAAAATTCATCATTTGTATTATAGATCATATCTATTAAAATTTTCTCATACTTGTGTCTGTATGAGACTTCTAACAAAAACATTATTACCTTATTTATTTCAATTCCGTCCGTTATGCTGAGGTTGAGTGAAATTGACTTTAGAACTCAGTCAAGAGTCCAGAGTCAAGATTTTCACCTTGTTTTATCTTACTGTTTTGGAAGGGAATTGATTCTTCGCCTAAAGACTAATGCCCCTTTGTGTGATTTGTGACGATGAGAAGATAGTATTCTTTGATGGTGATTTGACGCAGGCACATTGATATCATGCAATATCTACGAAATTTCTTTAGACCTGGAAAGCCCACTGATGAATCAGTCACTTTGCATTGAATTCTTCTGATTTCGGTATCAGTGTGAGGTTTAAGGGTCCGTTTGGTTCTCGTAAAATATTTTCTGAAAAATACTTATTTTTCGTGTAAGGTTGAATTTAATCAACCATCTAATTGGCTTTATTCCGTGACCAATTTGCTTGTAATTTAGCACTTAGTTACCCTGTATTTAGGTGGGAAAATTGTAAGGGTAGTGTGTGAGAAGATGTGAAGAAAAGCTCAAGAGTGTGCAAGAAAACAGAGTCTCGCGGCTAGGGCTCGCGGGTGGATCGCGACTGGCAAGCCGCGAAAGGCAGGCACGTGAGAGGCACACTGGAAAGCTGAAGGGTCGCGCCAGCTGTCACGCTACAGGACAAAAGGTCCAGGCTGTCCAGGCCGTTACGTCGCGACTGGAACTCGCGACTTGGACAAGCTGCGAGGTCAAGCCGCGAGTAAACCCTGTTTGGCAAAAACTGACGTTTTGCATTCCCTTCTCACCCTACTATATATACACCCTTATACCCATGAAATTGAGAGAGCTTCCAGAGAGAATTTTGTGAGAGAAACCCTAGAGAAAAACAAGATTGCCTCATCCCCAATCTTTACCTTAGAGACTCTTCAAATTCCTCTACTCTCTTCCTCTCCATTGTCATAACCTTGAGAGGCCTTTTACCAAATCCTTATCTCACCACACCCACGTCTGTGAGAAGGTTCATTTGGTGCTTTGGGAAGCAGTTTGGGAAGGAACCAATATACATTGGTTGATGCTATGGTCAAGTAGCGGAATCCGGTAAGCTAGAAAAGAAAAAGGTTCGGCGCAACCTCGTTGGAGCAGGAAGCTTGGAGGGCTTAGGTACCTGGGTAGATTAGGCTTGGAGGGTCTATTGCTGTTCATGTATCCCAACTACATTTTCTAGTGGATTATTGACCGCTTGGAGGGCGGCGGAGAGGTTTTACGCCGAGTGTTTCGGTTTCTTCTTCGATAACACATCGAGTGTTGTCCTTGTGTTTGCATTTCTCTTCCCTTTATCTTTACCATTTAATTACTGTTGTGTGTGTGATTATTTATGTTTTAGATCGTTCCTCTATTCTGGTATAAGCTATTTTTCAGTTTCCGCACATACGTTGTTTGTTAAATAGCTTGAATTGGTATTTTTGTATTTGGGGGTCTAAACGTTCAAGGGTATTTCATACCCATATTGAACTTTCATTTCGGAAATGCTATTTTCCGAAAAAGGAAAATATTTTCATGTGTTTGGTTGTATTATGAAAATTGTTGTGAAAAATATTTTCATGTGTTTGGTTCTATTAGGAAAATGCTATTTTCCTACCATTTTTTCACATTTTCCGGCAACAACAACAACAACAACAACAACACTGAGTCGTCAACGAGATCGAGGAAGAGAGAGCGATGGGTCGCCGTTTGGGTCTGGGTCGAAGGCGATGGTTCGAAGGTCGAAGGTCGAACGCGATGGGTCGTCGATCGAAGGTTGAAGGCGATGGGTCGTCGGTCGAAGGTCTGGGTTGACGGTCTAGGTCTGGGTCGAAGGCTCTAGGCTCTGGGCTCTGGGATCGTGGGTCGCCGGCTCTGGTTCGAAGATTGGTGGGTCGTGGGTCTTCGTGGGTCGACGGCGAGTGGCGGTGGGTCGCCGGATCTGGGCTCTGGGTTCGTGGCTCTCTCTTCTTCCTCGCGCTCTCTCTCTCTCTCTCTCTCTTTTTCCAGAAGTAAATTGAAGGTAAAATGAAAACAGAGATGATTTTTTGTAATCAGAAGGTATTTTTGAAGGTCAACGGAAATGATTTTCCGTTTGACCGAATTTTCCTTTGCACCCAAACAACCTATTTTACGGAAAATGCTTTTCTGAAATTGTTTTCACCCAAAACAAACGGACCCTAAGTGTCCAATTTCAATACCAAAGTTTGGGGGTGTAAAGTGTGGATAAGGCATGTGCTGTTTCTGCTTTCTATCCCTACAATATCCCACTCAAAGTAAATGAGTCCCACACAGCTTCAATATCAGTGTGGTGGTGTAATATAAGTGTCCTTTTTTCAATACAAAAGTTTGTGATGGTGTTTTTGCTTTATACAATATCAGGGCCTACGAATGTGATATTGTATGAAAGTGGAAGCATAATATACTTTCTTATAAATGTTGTAAGTGTGAGTGGCCTATTATTTTTTGGCTGGCCCCATCTATTAACTAAGAAAATATAAGGCCCCATTTATAAGGCCCAATTAGTAGGGATGACAATGGGACGGGACGGGTCCGAAGGATGGAGTCTTCGCTCTCACCCCACATGATTTTGTCTTACCCCATCCATGGTTTTGAAACTTAGACCATTTATGGTTTTTGAGGTCGAATTGAGGTTGAACTGTGATGACGTCATAATTAATTTAATAATTATTTAAAATATAAATAATTATATTAAATTAGGACAAATATTAAAAAAATTAACTAAAATAGTGCAATTAAATATAGAGATCTATTATTCCTTTATAGAAACAAAGAAATCTATCTTTCAAATGTATTTTCTATATCATAATTTTAAGAAATATTAAATCTTAGTATTTTTGATGTTGATTAGTTAAATTTGTGATGATATCTAATAATATAATAATTAGAATAAAAAATATGTATATAAAATGGTATTTGTGAAATTGTGTTGCATGTCCGCAACGTGGCACTTATAAAATTATGAATGCATTAATTTTTTTTTTAATTTTCTTTTTTAAGTGATGAACAGATGAGATTTGTATTGCATTGCATGTGTACAACGTGGCCCACTAAGAATATAAGAATCAATTATTTTCTTTAAAATAAAAAGCAAAACATAAAAAGCTAAAACTTCAACCACTAGCAAAGCAAAACGTGGCAACTCCAATAAATTCTCCCACCTACTCCGCCACTTGACCACTTCTCTTTCTTTACTTTTGTCTGCGAAGCCTGAAGCCATAATTCATTATTCAATCATTCTCCTTTCTGTTTTTCTGTGTTGAGCTCTGTCTCTTTCTGCAGCAGATTTGAAGATTGTGAATCACTGAAGCTTAAGCACCTCCAAAAATTATCAGATCTCCTTCCAATCTTTGTTCTTCTTTGTGTTCTTTCATTTCTTTTAGATCTGATCATAACTTTATACCGGTGTATTGGCAAAATTCACCAGAAAAGCTGAAACAAAAAGAAATCGTCCGAACCTCAAAAACCGGTCACGGTTATTAGAACAGTACAGTCCGACCATGGTTCGCACGGGTCCCTACTTTTTTCCCATAAATTGTTTCTTGAAACTAAAAAAACTACAACTGAGAGGTTCTCGGTTTTTCTAGTCGGACCATATGGTCCAGTCCGGGTTTTAAAACCATGGCTCCATCCCTGCCCTGCATGATAAGAAAAATTTTCTTACCTCATCTCTACCTCGGATTTGAATCCCCTCCATTTCTCTTTGATAGGAGTGTCCATTTCATGGACAAGATGTCTTTGAAATAAAATCAACAATCTAAGACATGCCTTGTCAATTAAGATACAAATACCTAACTCAACAAACGCAACTGTGCTTCATAATGGAATTTGATTCCTCATTTCCTGAAGATTAATGCCCGTGTATTATTTGAGGATAAGAAGATAGTATTCTTTGATGGTGATTTGACGCAGGCACATTTGGATTTCAAGCAATGTCCGCGAAATATCTTTGTGGAAATTGGAAAGCCCACTAAACCGTTGCCTTGCATTGAAATTTCTTCTGTCAATATCATGTGAGGTTTGAGTGTCTTTTTATTATTTTCTGGTAGAAGTGGAACAATAAAATCTATTAAATTCAAAGTTGTAGAATTAGTCTCATCCATCGCCATGGCTTGATATTGAGCAACCCACCCGAATGTAAGTCTGCTTGAATTCGACTGGTAGGGGATTTTATTAGTGAGGTTCGCATTGTGGTCTTATCATTATCTACTCCTGCAAATGGCAAAGGAGGAGAGTGAAGCACTTATAAGAAAAAAAATCATAAAATGCTTTACTCCACTACTAAATGCTTGACTGACTTCGTTCCTAATACAACTCGCCTTCCTTTGCATGACTTGCAGATATACTTAGGCTGCCGGGAAAAAAAAAATTTAACTGGTATTAAATACTTAGAAAAACCATGAACTATTTAACTCTAATATAACAAACCAGTAAAAAAAAAACAATAAGGATATAAATATAAAATATAGTAAACTTTGAACCAACCATCATACATAATCAACACAAATGGAAGTGAAGAAACCACTTATTATCAATGCCTAATAAAGTCACTGAGATTCAAGTATAGGACATTGGCATCAACTTCACCTGAAGATGAGCCCCACATCAACTTCACCTGCAATTAGCACGTCCAGTCATCCAGCATGAGAAGGCTAAAACAATTTTGTCTACAATTGTTGATCACTCTTTAAAAGTCAACTTTTGTCCTGCATCAGATGCCTAAATTCACAAAATTCCTGCAATTAGAACTTATACTCTTAAGTACTTATACATTTCAACTAATACTCCTGGAATTAAATTAGAACTTATAAGAACTACAATCCTCCAAGAACTACAATCAGATTCATTTACGGGTTGAAACCTAACACTTAGGAATCTAATCAAAACCCATAAAGATACCAAAATACAGAAAAAAAAAACCATAAATAATTCATGAGGCTCCAGAAAAAACCCATAAACCTAGAAAAACCCATCAATAATTTGAAATCCACATTTGGGGGCAAATCATGAAAAACAAACCTTTGGATTGTAGCTCACGGCGGCTTCGGTATGTTTACAAGCTTGGCACAGCTCCGACGACCTGTGTGGTAGTGAGCTTCGGTGTGTGGTGTGGTGGAGGTTTGGACAAGCAAATGATGTAAGAGGGAGGAAGTAGAAGTTTGAGGAAGCAGTTGTGTGGCGGTGGGCTTTTTTTTTTTTTCTTAGGTCATTCTATTTTGTTTTGATTAGGGGCTTAAGTGATAAGTACAAAAGGGTGACGTGGCAAGATTCTACTGGATGGCATAAAATACTAGGTTTACGCCATGACCCAATGTTTTCTCATATATATATATATATATATTGTAAGGTTGAATTCATTCAATCATTTTTTTGGCTTTATTCCATGCCAAATTTGCTTGTAATTCAGCATTTAGAAACCCTGTATTTAGGTGGGAATTATGTAAGGGTAGTGTGCAAGAGAACGTGAAGAAAAGCTCAAGAGTGTGTACTCAAGAAGAGCCTCGTGAATGGATCTTGCAACTGGCAAGTCTCCAGAATGGCACACATGCGAAGCATGTAGGGGGAGCTGAAGGGTCACGCCAGTTGTTGCACTAAAGGACAAAACCTCCAGCTGGCCAGGTAGTTAGCTCGCGACTCAAACTCGTGACTCGTTCCAGTTGCGAACTCGAGTCGCCAAAATGCCTTGTTTGGTTGTAACTGACACTTCACATTCATTATACACCCTACTATAAATACTCTTATACCCACGAAATGTAGAGAGCTTCCAGAGATAATTTTAAGAGAGAAACCCAGAGAAAAACAAGATTGACTCATCCACAATCTTTATCCTTTAATTCTCCAAATTCTTCTACTTTCACCCTTTCCATTGATATATCCTTGAGAGGTACATTAGCCAAATCCTTATCTCACCATACCCATATTTGTGAGAAAGTATTTTAGTGCTTGGAAAGCAGTTCAGAAGGGACCAATTCATTTTGGTTGATGCAAAGGGCGATTGCAGGATCTGGTAAGTTAGAGAAAACAAGGTTCGGCGTAACTCTGTTGGAGCAAGAAGCTTGGAGGGTTTAGGTGCACTGGGTAGATTAGACTTGGAGGGTCTTCTGCTATTCATGTATCCCAACTTTATTCTCTAATGGATTATTGACCGCTTGGAGGGCAGCAAAGAGGTTTTTTGCCAAGGACTTCGGTTTTCTCTTCTATAACACATCGCTGTGTTATCTTTGTGTTTGCATCTCTCTTCCCTTAATCTTTGCCTTTTAATTACTGTTGTAGTTGTGATTAATTTCAGTTTAGATTGTTTTACCAACTCTGTTTTAGCTTATTTTCATATTTCGCACATATATTGTTTGATTATAAGCTTGTGTTGGTAATTTGTAAATTGGGGGTCTAAATGTTCATAGGTGTAAGGTTGAATTTAATCAACCATTTTGTTGGCTTTATTCCATGCCAAATTTGCTTGTAATTTAGCAATTAGTAACCCTGTATTTAGGTGGGAATTATGTAAGGGTAGTGAGTGAGAGAGTATGAAGAAATGCTCAAGATTGTGCAAGGTTGTAGAGATTCGCGGCTGGGACTCGCGGGTGACCCCGACTAGCAAGCCGCCAAATGCAGCACACGAGTGAAGCATGTGAGAAGATGAACAGTTGTGCCAGCTGGAGCACTACAGGACAAAAAGTCCAGCATGGCCGTTCTGTTATCTCGCGGCTTGAACTCGCGACTCAGTCAAGTCGCGAGGCCAAGTCGCTAAACCACCCTGTTTGGGAAAAACTGACCCTTTGCATTCCTTTCTCACCCAAGTATAAATACCCTTTAAACCCACGAAATGTAGAGAGCTTCTAGAGAGAATTTTAAGAGAGAAACCCTAGAGAAAAACAAGATTGATTCATCCATAATCTTCACATAGAGACTCTTCAAATTCCTCTACTCTCACCCTCTCCATTGTTACATCCTTGAGAGGTTCTTACCCAAATCATTTTCTCACCATACCTATATCTGTGAGAAGGCTATTTGGGGAAGCAGTTAGGAAGAGACCAACGGTTATTGGTTGATGCTATGGGCTATAGCGGAATCCGGTAAGCTAAAGAAGAAATAGGTTCGGCGTAACCTCGTTGGAGCAAGAAGCTTGGAGGGCTTAGGTACACTGGGTAGATTAGGTTTGGAGGGTCTTCTGCTCTTCATGTATCCCAACTACATTCTTTAGTGGATTATTTACCACTTGGAGGGCGGTGGAGAGGTTTTACATCGAGGGCTTCGGTTTCCTCTTCGATAACACATCGTTGTGTTGTCCTTGTGTTTGCATCTCTCTTTCCTTAATATTTGCCATTTAATTTCTGCTGTGGATGTGATTTTATTTGGTTTAGATTGTTTATCAATTCTGTTATTAACTTATGTTCATATTTTGCACATTTATTGTTTGATAATAAGCTTGAATTGGTAATTTGTATTTGGGGGTCTAAACGTTCATAGTGTTTTCAATGCTATTTGAACATTCAATAAGTGTTTTACATACTATTTGAACATTCAATTGGTATCAGAGCGGGTGCCATTGTTGTGGTTTAATTACCTGAGTGCGATCCTTGACCTCATTGAGATGGATCGATCTCAATCTCTCAATGCTTCACCTTATTTTGATGGAAGCAACTATGCATTTTGGAAAGTCCACATGAGGGCATACTTATGTTCAATTGATGAAACTGTTTGGGACGCAGTAGATGTAGGATGGACTAGGCCGGAGGCCGCTAAATCCACATGGTATAAGGTGACTCTTGCAACAGCCAATGCAAATAGCAAGACACTGAATGCTATCTTTTGTGGTGTTTCTCCAGATGAGTTTCACAGGATTTCTCAAGTAACAATTGCCAAGGAGGCATGGCAAATATTGGAGACCACCTATGAAGGCACGAAGAAGGTGAAGGACACTAAGTTGCAGATGCTAACCACTTGATTCGAAGAGCTGAAAATGAGTGATGATGAGTCATTTAACTCATTCTATGGCAAGCTGAATGAGGTGGTTATCGGCAAGTTTAACTTGGCTGAAAAGACGGAGGACTCAAAGATAGTGAGGAAAATCCTTCGATCATTGCCAGAGAGCTTCCGTGCAAAGGTTACAGCAATTGAAGGGAGCAAGAACCTTGATGATATCAAAGTTCAAGAACTAATTGGCTCACTTCAAACTTTTGAGCTATCATTTCCATCACAAAGGAAGAGCAAATCCCTTGCTCTAAAGACGATCAATGAGAGGGTGGAAGCTCACAACTCATCAGATGAGGATGAGATCGAGAAAGATGTGGCATATCTTGTGAAGAATTTCTGAAAGTTCTTGAAGTTCAAGAAGAATGGAAAATTTGCTGAGAAGGGAAAATTCCCAAGTTTTGGAAAGGAGAAAAAGGACTTCAAGAGGAAAGATAGGGAGGAGTCTCAATCCTCTCAAGGAATCACATGCTTAGAATGCAATGGACATGGACATCTCAAGAAAGAGTGTCCTAATTATTTGAGAGGGAAGGGCAAGGTGTATGCCACCACTTTTAGTGATTCCGACTCCTCTAATTCAAATTCAGATGAAAGCTGTGATGGAGAGGGAAACTTTTTTGCATTCATGACCATTGCTCCCGTGGAATCTTCGGATGATTTGAGTGTGCAAGTGGAAGAGCTTGGTGAGCACACTGAATTGGAGTCAATGGGGGTAGTAGAGGAATTCGATGATAAGGAAGATGAAAGAACAGTGGGATTGCAAGAGACCTACAATTCCCTCATTGAGAAAATTGGTGAATATGCAAAAGTGGCTAAAGCAGCCATTAAGAAAATGAAGAGAGCAGAGCGAGACTACAAGAGTCTTTTAGTCTGATACAAGGAGACTAAGTGTGAAGTCGAGACGCTGAATGGAGAGTTGACTGAAGCCTACTCAAAGATAAAATTTCTTGAGCTTTAGGTGATTCAAGCTAATGCTAAAGTAGAGTGGGTCTCCTCCAAGAAGCTTGATGAAGTGCTTGCTCATCAAAAACCTTTCTCCAACAAAAGCAGATTAGGATACACCGGAGAGAGTAGTTCGGTTGCTAATATATCCAAGGAAATGAAGTTTGTAAAAGCTAAGGAGCCAGTGGTAGAAACGTCAGTTGTTGAGAAAGTGAAGTCGGAAAAGAAGCAGAATGTGATTGACCAACTGTTTTTGACTAAGCCTCCTAACCAATCAGTGGTCAAACCTAACTGTGGAATTCCTAAAGCTAACTGTGGAATTCCTAAATCTCTCCCAAAGTCACAAAGAGGTCCTAGAACTTAACACTTCTGCCCTCACTGTGGAATTCCAGGGCACACTAAATCCAATTGTCATAAGCTTCAAGCATTAAAGAATTCAAGTGCTCAAAGGTCGAGAGGACCAAGACATGGCAAAGGGAATTGGACTGCTGAGCAATCAAAAGGTTAAGAAGGCGATCCCGAAGTGAGAGATGTGATGAAGATGATTGATGCCTTCACTACATGTTTGGCAAGCTTCACCAGATGGTTTGAAAGTCACAATTATCATACCCAATCCTCTAGGGATATCACCCCAAACGCAAGTGTCGTATGGGTGAAGAAGGGTACTCATGCATAAGCATTACAACATGTCCATGCATTAATACTTCCTATGCTTTGTGACTTTGATTGGTTGTGTGCTTTTTGTTATTGTTCCAGCATGTGTTGAAAATTCTGTTTGTTTGCTATTTGCTTTGAATGTTTTTACATTTTTTTTTTATCAATCTTTAATTGTTTTTGTGTCAAAAATCCAAAACCACATAAAAAGTGGAAAATCCAAAAAGTTTGATCGTCATTATTGTGTATTGTCACTAGCATGTTTTGCCTTGTACCTTTATACTAATGACTTTGTGCATTTATGAGCGTAGCTTGTTCTTTATGCACTCATATCATTGTGGGAAAAATCTTGAAATCTATGTGACTATTGTAAATAGATCTTCAAACTTGTCATGAATGATTAGTTAATAGTTTTGTTGATCTTGAAACTTGCATAGACTTGTGCCTATATATCTTCCCACTCTTTTATGTTTTTTTGCTTAAAGGGCTCAACAAATGTAAATCTCAAAATGAAAAGAGATAATAAGCTGCAAAAGCCGTTGTACATACTAGTATTTGACTAGGAAAAAGAGAAAGTGACTTTTATGAAAAATGTATGATGCCCAAAAAGCCAAAGGTTTGTTCATTAAATTGAAATATCAGAAATTTCAGGCATCCATCTCAAAATGAGATGTATTGATTCAAAATGATCAAATGTTATGATGTACATGGATCCAAATGAAAAGCTTCAAAATTATGTTATCAAGTTTTGTGGGAGGTCATATATGCATATTTCTATAATTGAGATAGGTCACTTTTCCTAGTGCTAATTGTGTATGCCTTGGTTGAATTGATCATTGAGGTTTCACATTAGACTATGGACTATTTCATCTTTGGTACCCACACACATCACACATGTCTATGTTCAATGAATGCCTTATTTATTTGTGTGATTGTACTTGATTAAATATGTTGCACATGCTCAATTATATGTTGATCAAACACAAAAAGATTTTTAAGTGTTTTAATTGTTTTTGGAAAGTGTTTTTATTTTGAAATATGTCAAAAATTTCAAAAACTGTGCAACCTTGTTTTGGCGACTTGCCTCGCGGGTCACTCCAGTCGCATGCACTAGTCGCAAGCTTACATAGAAGGTTTTCGCGACTCACTGGTGGGTCAAAGTCTCAGTCGCGAAAAAGACTTAGAAATTTTTCCAAAAATCTGGCTTTTTAGATTTCTCGCGACTCAGTTTGGCGACTTGTTCGCAAGTGGAAGCTCCAATTGCAAGGGTTACTTAGAAGGTTTGGCGGCTCACGTCGCGACTAACTCATGAGTGGAACTTCCAGTCGCGAAAAACACTTAGACAAATTTTTCCAAATTTTGTCACAAGGGTTTTTGACAGCTTGCTTTGGCGACTAGTTCACAACTCAATCCAGTCGCGAAAATCGTGTGTTTTGCACTTTAAGGGCCTTTTGCAAGGTAGTTTTCAAAAAACTTTTCAGTTTTCCCTTGCACATTGTGACTGTTCATTGTCTCCCTCTCACAAACTCACTGTGTTTCACTTGAGAATCCACCATTTTCATCATCATTTCTTCTTCAAACTTCAAGAAAAGGTATGGGTTTTCCATTTTTCTCAAAGCAGTTCATGTTTATAGCCTTGGATTTCTTGGTTTTTGAGTTGTTGTTGAGATTTGAAAAATGTGATGTTCAAATATGGTTTGGGTATATTTTTGTTGAGTTTGATTGAATGGGTTTTGTTGATCTTGGTTGTATGATGCTTAGTACACATGTTTTCATGATTGCTTCTCATTTTTGAGTATGATACTTGATCTGAGTTGTGTTGTGCATATTATACCCACGGTAAAATGTCTCGTAGACATTTTCTTGTGTTTTTGGGGATTTTGTGAAATATAATGTTTGTGGGGTGTCTTTGGAATACACTGATTGTTATTTGCATCACTGGTTATGTGTTTTGCACTTTGTCCTAGGTTGTTCATGAAAGTTTTGAGCACACACTCACATTGTGATCTGTTTGAAGTTTTTTTTTTGATAAAACTCTACTGTGTTTTGTTGTAGTGTGTTCTCTCATGTCAAGTTGTTTATGAACTATGTTGTAGACTAAATCTTTGGTCTACCTCTTTGTCCTTGTTAGTGATACTAATTTGTTACTAATTTTTGGTGTTACCATATGTTGTGCTCTGTTTTGTGGTCTTTGCTGCTATGTTTGTGCAGATGACTCCAAAGAAGAAAACCATTGCACAAAAGGCTGACAAGAGGAAGAAAATGGACAATACAAAGTTCAGGTCTACCAAACATTTTGAGAGATACAATCAGTTTTATTTGATGGCTCCTATCATCGAAGAGAGATTCATGGATCTGGTTGATTTGAAAGACACCTTCATTCCCAGTTGTTTTCAGGACAGAGGTTGGGACAAGCTCCTTGTTAAACTGCCTGGGGTATGTGAACCACTGATCAGAGAATTCTATGCCAATGCAGTCTTAAGAGAGGATGAAATCAACTGTTGGATAAGAGGCCATGAATTCAACATTGACTAGGAGGATATTGATGAAGTTCTTGGTTTTGAGAAGTTAGACCATGATTTCACTCACTAAAAGGACCGAATGCTTTCCATAGAGACAGTTCAATCTCATATTGGTGGAGTTAGAGAGGGAAGATCCCTCAACACTTCTGCTTTTCCACTTGATTTGAGATGCCTTACCTTAATCATGATGTTCAACTTGTACCCGGTAAAGAAGATGACCACCATCAATAATGCAAGAGCTATTTTTCTTATGGAGCTTTGGGAGAACACTTACATTAATATTAGTGCTCATATCTTCTGCATTATTGCTGATGAAACAAGAACCACTTCAAGAGCAAAGCTAATTTTTCCCAGTCTACTTATGAGGCTCTTTCAATCTAAGGGTGTGGAAATTCCTCAAGACATCAGTCTTATGCCTACTCCTTCAGCTATCAATGCTCTAACCATTACACGGATCAAAGTTCATCTTCCGACTGATGAAGAGGAAGGTGATCAAGAACAAGGAGAACCTATGGAAACTGAGACAGAAGCTGAAGAACAACCCTCAAGTTCAAGAGGCCGTGGCAAAAGGAGCTGAGCTTCATCATCCTCTGTAGTACCTCCAGAAGCATTTCAGATCATCCTTGAAAGGATTGACGGACTTCGAGACGTCCAGAATAAGCAATCTGACAGGCTGGCTGCTATTCAAGAGCAGATGAATCTTCTTTCAGCAAAGTTTGATAGCTTTGCTACCCATTCGTAGCCCTTTGGCCATTCCGGTTAAAAAGGGGGAGAAATAGCTCTTGAGGGGGAGCACTATTTTGAGGGGGAGCAAAACCTTTAAGCATTTTACTTTATATTGGTTATGGTTTTTGCTATTATGTTTGGATAATTTTAATATGGGTTTGCACTGCACTTTGTTAAATACTACTTTGGTTTAAACTCATGGTTGTTTTCATTGTAGGTACTTTGGTTTAAATATTTAAGTTTCTTTTCAGTACTTTATGTTTTTGTACCTTAGCTTTGTAGCTCAGTACTTTTAGTTAATGTTATGCATTTCTTTTAGTACTTTACTCTTGTGCCCTTGTTGGATTTTATATCCTTAATGTAATTACCTTGTATTGTTGTATCGGTTGAGTGTTGGATATGCAAATGAAATTTTGTATTGAGCTTATTAGCTTGCATGTCTGGATGTTCATTCCTTGTGTGAATGATAATTGTGGTCACTATTTATAGTGATTGTTCGTTTTTGGTTAAGTCATGCTTTATTGTTTCATTCCTTTTTTCTTGATCGCATTGTGCTTACTCCATATGCATTTCAAGTTTTCTGCTTACAATGATCGTATTGTGTTGTTGTTTTCAGGAAATACTTGTCCGCATGGTTCAAGAGTTTCACAGATTCTAGAGTTAGGTGTGAGTGAGTTTTGTTCAACTGTTCCCAACTCAAATGTTATGTCTAGAGTTTATTTTAGGGTTTTGTCAAGGAATAGTCAAAGGGGGAGATTGTAAGGTTGAATTCATTCAATCATTTTATTGGCTTTATTCCGTGCCAAATTTGCTTGTAATTTAGCATTTAGAAACCCTGTATTTAGGTGGGAATCATGTAAGGGTAGTGTGTGAGAGAGTGTGAAAAAAAGCTTAAGAGTGTGCACTTAAGAAGAGCCTCGCGATTGGATATCGCGACTGGCAAGTTGCTAGAGTGGCACACGTGTGAAGCATGCAGGGGGAGCTGAAGGGCCATGCTAGCTTTTGCACTACAGGACAAAACCTCCAACTAGCTAGGCAGTTAGCTCGCGACTTGTTCCAGTCGCGAGCTCGAGTCGCTAGAATGCCCTGTTTGGTTGTAACTGACTTTTCGCATTCCGTATACACCCTACTATAAATACTCTTATACCCATGAAATATAGAGAACTTTCAGAGAGAATTTTGAGAGAGAAACTCTAGAGAAAAATAAGATTGACTTATCCACAATATTCATCATTTGATTCTCCAAATTCCTTTACTCTCACCCTCTCCATTGATATATCCTTGAGAGGTACATTAGCCAAATCCTTATCTCACAATACCCATATATGTGAGAAAGTATTTTGGTGCTTGAGAAGCAGTTCAGAAGGGACTGTTGACATCCCATTTTGCAACCCGCATTTAACCTCATTTGGAGGGTAAAAGGGTAATTTCGCCTTGGGAATATGCATCTTGATTCTAGTCATTAGATCCTTAATCTCATTTCACCAAAATGATCTTGATGTTGTAACGATCAAATCAACTGGTCATAAGCCCTAATCGGACCACCAGATTGAAAATTATCATCAAATCAAGTTTTAATGGCTAAGATGCACTATCACAAATTGAGTCCGACTATATGTGATTATGAACAATTGATTTCAATTGGTTATAGGAGTGATCAATTTGAGATCAATGATGTGTCATAATTTGATTGGTTAGGACTACATTTTATGGTGAGGTTGCATACACCTAATTAATTAGATAGTTAAACATTTATTATTCAATGAGTAATTTGTGTAATTATCTTTTAATTAGAGTAAATTTGGAACCAATTAATTCTGAAATGGGAGTGATTGGAGCCATTTAATCTTAATTGGGAGCTAATTTGAGACCAATTAATGTTAATTGTGCTGAAACCATTTTATAACAAATGATCTCTGCTCATCATTTCATCAATATCTCTCAGAATATTTTGAATATGTGAATGAGGTTAATTTTTCCAGAAACTAGACATCCGGGGCTTCAATTTGAGCATAAGAACGTGACAATTCTGATCAGAATTGGATCAGATATGATTTTTCGAAGTTGGCTCTACAAGCTGTTACAGCAGTTACGGGAAAACCGAATTTTGGCTTGCTCCCCACTCCCACCAATCTCTCCATTTAATGCACCAGATTTTCCCCAAGGCTAAAATGAGGTCTAGGTTCATAATCCTTGTCAACCCTCATTAAATGGCCTTCCATTCATATTCCCTCCACTACTACTATATAAACCCCTCCCCTCCTTCATTCCAAAGACAAAAACCCCCTTCTCTTCTCCCCTTTTAAGTGCTAGTGAAGTTGAGTAGTCTTGTCAGATCTTGGTCTTCCTGAGACTCAAGGTATTGAGTGAGACTCACTCTCCCTCTCCTAGTTCTTCTTTTCTTCACCCTTAGAACCTCCACCAAGAGTCTCCTCTTCCACCGTATGGATCTTGCATGAAGGTATAATTCATTTCCCTAACTTGTTTCTTGTGTTTCCATGATGAGAATTTAGGATTAAAACATGATAGTGGTTATTTAAATTCTCTTGAGTTTGTTTGAATGTTCTTAATTGTTCTTATGTGTTCTTCACATGTTCTTAGTTGTTCATCACATGTTCATGCATAAACACTAGTTTTGATCTTAAATCCATATCAAAAATATGAAAAACATGTTTGTTTCATAATTCTTTCAAGTCCTTGAATCTAGGATGTCACTATACACACACATTCACTATAATTTTATTTTTCAATCCAAATGAAGTGCTTAATAAATTGAATTAGGGTTTATCACATGCACACACTTCAAATTCTACATGCAAATTGATTGATAACATATTGGATGATATGACATGATTGTTGGACACCATAGTCTAGAAGACCGGTTTCACCGGGCAAGGTGGGTGCCTAACACCTTCCCACCTTGTAACATAGCCTCTGAACTTAGATTAAGGGTTAGTAGATCAAATGCTTATCCTTATAATTTTCAATTTCTAGATTGTAACTAGAAAATAAAGCCATGTACTTTATCTTAGATTGTATCTAGGACCAAAGCCATGTAATTTCCTATGTTCAATGTAAATTCAATTTCAAATTAATAAAATGATAGATTTTTCAATTATGGTTTTCTTATTTATTCCAACAATTAAATAAGTGGCGACTCCATTGTAAAACCTTTAATTTAAAGGGGAAAATATAACTAGTCAAACCTCCATTTTGAGAGGCAATAACACGACTCCACCCAGTCACCTGGGTTTGGCCCAACATTCTTATAAAAAACAGGCCGGGGGCGCGGTCTCTCACAGTGGCGACTCCACTGGGGATATTGAGGGCTAAGTTTCAATTAGGTTATGGTGGCCAACCATGTCATTGTTTGTTTATTGCTTTTTGTATATAATATGTCTAATATGTCATTATATTTGCATGTCATGCATCATTTGCTTGAATGAAATTTATTTTATTTGTGTGCTAGCCCGGAAGCCCGGTAGTAATAGCCGTGGATTGTGGTCTTCCTGAGACTCACATACCCAGCGGTGAACCTACCACCCACCCTGACAAGGATCATCATGGTTATGCCATGGTGGTTCATAGGGACAAACTGTACCGTTCGGACCAACGCGGCGCTCCTGGCGTCACAAGTTGGGAGGTACGACGTCCTAGCTTGTGGGGACCTTTAACCTACCTTCTGTCCATGTTGCAATGACTCATAGAACCTACCTTTAGGTCGGTCCATGTAAGTTGCATTTCAATATGCATTTGTTTGGCTGTTGTTTGAACCATGATGACTCAAGTCCAACGCTTGAGCCCATCATGATTATTTGAACCTTGTATGATGTGAATGAACTCAAACCCAAAAGCCTATGATTGAACACTACTTGGTATGGAAGCCCAAAATTGTTTCTTGAATGAGTCTAAGCCCAACACTTGAGCCCATCAAAGGTGTATAGACGTGATCAACATCAAAGGCCAAAAGCTCGCAAGATGCATGCCTTCCAAGTGCAAGCCCAAGCCATTTCATCATAATCAAGGTTCAAGCACACCAAGCCTCAAGCATCCTAAATGGACCAAGAAGAAGCAAGTGGCCCAACTTTGCCTCACTCCACATTTGGTTTGCAACATCATGGTTAAGCTTAAAGTTTGTTTGTTTATTCCATGTTTCCATGTTTCTATGTTTCTTTGAATTCTAAAAATCCAGGTAGCATTTGATGTACATTGTTCATGTATATATTTTAAAAAATTTCAAAAAAAAAAAAAAAAATTCAAATGAAAAAAGTCTTTAGACCAGGGGCATTGAGCCCTTAAGTCATTTAAAAAAAAAAAAAAAAATTTGAATTAGGGGCATTGGACTTCCTAGTGATTTTTTCAAAAAGACCAATTTTTTTCTTTCAAAGATTTCAAGATTCTTTAAAGTCCTCTTTTCAAAAAGGTACATGAGGATCCCTTGGACAAAACTTTTTCTAAATTAAGATGTTTAAAGGCTTGAACAATCAACTTGTACTGAGAAAGGATTGATTTCATTTGATCTATGTAAACACTTTTGCTAAATTACTTTGAATAAAAGAAGAAATGGTCTTAAAAGGCAATAAAAAAGAATCCATCCGTCAAAAAATCCCAAGAATCCATGCACTCAAACCAATTTCAAAGATCTTTTGTTTCACAACAATAGAGCATTCATATTTTTTCTTTTAAGAGGAATTTATTAAAAGAGCTCAAGTCACTGTGCCTACAAGCAAGCATTGCTAGGGATAGGAGGCCGTCTTTGGTAAAACAAGATTATACCTTAATACCTAGAATGATCATTATCCATTGCTAGCCCATTTGAGCCTTTAAACACTTAGCCTCTTTTTCTCATGAACCCACTAAAATCTAAACCTAGGGTGGGAAAATTCAAAGTATGCATGCTTAAATCTCATGTTAAGGAGGAGTTGACCTTGAGCTTTGAAGCTAATTGATAAATCTCTCCTAGAGGACATGAAAGACAAGTAGAGAATTCATTAAGCTAAAGATAAGAGATCATCAAAGTAAAAGGAGTTTTCACTCAATCAAGGAAAGAGAAATGAAATTCCATCAATGTGAGAGAAAAAAAAATGTGCATCAAGTTTGAAGAACCTAAAATTCATCATGCCAAGAAGAGTAGAAGGTTCATCCAAAAGAAAGTTCATCAAAAAAGGAAAAGATTCATCAAGCATAGAAAGGTACGAGTGCATTGAGGCAAGAAAGAAGTCTAGAGAGTGCATCAAGATGACCGAAAATCATTAAGCTGAGAAATACAAGGAGGGCAAAAGATCATTCAATCAAGAGAAGAAAGATTAAAAAAAAAAAGAAAAAAAAAAAAGAGGAGCCCGCTAGACCGAAAACCCAAAAAGGCGGTCTAGGCAAAAATTAGGGCCAAAAAAAAAAAAAAAATCCTTGCAAATTGAAAACTTGAAGATGTAACCTAAAAAAAAAAAAGATTTTACAAGATGAAAGTCTAGAGGTATGATTCAAGGGGATGAGCATAAAAACAAATATTGATACAAGTGATCAATGAAGACTAGTGAGAAGATGACAAAGAAGAAATGGTAAAACTTCTCCAATACTTGATTTTTGAGTAATGCATACTTAGGGGAAACAACATAGGGAATTTTGAGCCTTTTATATCTTTCATTTCATAACCCAAACCCGGCCTACATTACAACCTATGAGTAAAGACCTGCTTGAAGTGTTGCTAGTTGTAGGCACATCTTAAGCTCTAATATTATTTTCTCTTGAATTAAAAAGGAAAAATGCTTAAAATTGTCAAACCCCACAGGATGATATGTCCGAGGACAAAATTTCTCAAATTCTCAAATCCTCAAAATGACTCAAAAGAACTTCCAAACCTGGAGCACTCTCCTTGTTTACACCCAACAATGTGATTCATAAATATTATCACATTTCATTTATTGATTGCCTTTGGAGACTTAATCTGACGATGTTCAAAAGGATGAAACAAATTTGATTACATAAGTTTAATGATCTTGATCCTTCCCAATCAAAGAGATTTGTTTGATTCTTAGACACTTTGATTTGCTAAAATGGTTGTTCAAAGGATCACCTCTTGTTCAAAAAAAAAAAAAAAAAAAACATTCTTTTCCAAAATCCAGTTCTCTTGAACTACGTCTTGACCTGATCCTCTATGAGAGAGGTACGTAGGCAGCCTTGCAAAGGCCCGGTCCCATTCACCTAAACAACCTTGGAGAACAAAATCAAAACAATGTGACAAAATTGTTTGGGTGCATGTTAGGTTAAGCCCATTTGTTTGCATTAAGCATGTTTAAACTTGGAGCATTGGCCTATTTATATTGTGTGCAAGTTTTTACAATAATTGGTTTCTAACAAGCTAGAGAAAGGAAGTATTTTTGCAGGAACCAAGGATGGCAGACCATGATCTTCTTGGTCACAACATCAAATAAATTCAGCTTCAATCTAAGCATGGAATATGCCCCAAACTAGGGGCATTGGGTAAGTACTTTCAATTCATTTCAATGAATAAATCCATTGCTAAGTTGAAACTATTTTTTTTTGCAGGAATTAAGGAAGGACATAGTAATTCACATCAACATCCAACCAAAGTTATTCTCATTCAAAGGATAGGTTTTTCAAAAAAAAAAAAAAAAAAAAAAATCGTCATCATGAATAAATCTTCATCACTTTTACTCCATCTTCATCTTCATCTTTTCCAATGAACAAAACTTCATATTTCAAAAAAAAAAAAAAAAAAGAAAAAAAAAAAGGACAAAAGACAAAATTTTCCAAAAAAAAAAAAAAAAAATCAATTCTTTCTGAATCTTTCAAAAAAGCCTTGGGACTAGGGGCTCATGCTTCCTAGGTTGCTTAGAAAAAAAAAAAAAGAAAAGAAGAGAAATTTTTTTTCAAAAAGCCTTGGGACTATGGGCATCGAGTTCCTAGGTTGTTTTCAAAAAAAAAAAAAAAAAAAAAAAATCATCAATCAAAATTTTCAATTCCTTCAAAAAATTCAAGATTTCCAAAATTAAAAAAAAAAAAAAAATCTTCATTAAATTCTTTTTCAAGAACAGAAAGCTATGATCCTCTTTCATATTCTCCGGTGGTGCAACATCAAGTCAACTGTCTACCCTCAGCATTCATCAAAGCATGGAATATGTCCTAAACTAGGGGCATTCGCCAGGTATGCCGAATTCTTTTCAATGAATAACTCTGTTAGTAATTGAAAATATTTATTTTGCAGGTACTAGGGTAAAAGGCCCATACACATCGGCATGAGCCAAAAGATCCAAAAATCCTAGGTCTCTTAAAACATGAGCCAGGATCCAGAACCTTTGGTCCTCTGAAAACATGAGCCAATGCCCCAAAAACCCTTGGTCCTCTGAAAACATGAGCCAAGATCCAGAAATCCTAAGTCTCTGAAAAGATGAGCTAGGATCCAAAACCTTTGGTCCTCTGAAAACATGAGCCAAAGTTCCAAAAACCTTTGGTCCTCTGAAAACATGAGCCAAGATCCAAAAATCCTAGGTCTCTGAAAACATGAGCCAGGATCCAGAACCTTTGGTCCTCTGAAAACATGAGCCAAAGCCTCCAAAAACCCTTGGTCCTCTGAAAACATGAGCCAAGATCCAAAAATCCTAGGTCTCTGAAAACATGAGCCAGGATCCAGAACCTTTGGCCCTCTGAAAACACGAGCCAAAGCCCCAAAAACTCTTGGTCCTCTGAAAACATGAGCCAAGATCCAAAAATCCTAGGCCTCTGGAAACATGAGCCAGGATCCAGAACCTTTGGTCCTCTGAAAACATGAGCCAAATCCCAAAAAACCCTTGGTCCTCTGAAAACATGAGCCAAGATCCAAAAATCCTAGGTCTCTGAAAACATGAGCCAGGATCCAGAATCTTTGGTCCTCTAAAAACATGAGCCAAAGCACTTGGTCCTCTGAAAACATGAGCCAAGTTCCAAAAATCCTAGGTCTCTGAAAACATGAACCAGGATCCAGAACCTTTGGTCCTTTGAAAACATAAGCCAAAGCCCTAAAAAAAAACCCTTGGTCCTCTTAAAACACGAGCTAAGATCCAAAAATCCTAGGTCTCTGAAAACATGAGCCAGGATCCAGAACCTTTGGTCCTCTGAAAACATGAGCCAAAGCCCCAAAAACCCTTGGTCCTCTGAAAGCATGAGCCAAGATCCAAAAATCCTAGGTCTCTGAAATCATGAGCCAGGATCCAGAACCTTTGGTCCTCTAAAAACATGAGCCAAAGCATCCAAAAACCCTTGGTCCTCTGAAAACATGAGCCAAGATTCAAAAATCCTAGGTCTCTGAAAACATGAGCCAGGATCCAGAACCTTTGGTCCTCTGAAAAACATGAGCCAAAGCCTCAAAAAACCCTTGGTCCTCTGAAAACATGAGCCAAGATCCAAAAATCCTAGGTCTCTGAAAACATGAACCAGGATCCAGAACCTTTGGACCTCTGAAAACATGAGCCAAAGCCCTAAAAAAAAAAAAAAAAAAAAATCCCCTTGGTCCTCTGAAAACACGAGCCAAGATCCAAAAATCCTAGGTCCTCTGAAAACATGAGCTAGGATCCTTGGTCCTCCATTTTTTGACCTCAGGTAAGCATGTCTTGCACTTATTCAAAAAAAAAAAAAAATTTGCATGCATGAACTACGTTCGGACCTGATCCTCCCACCCAGAGGTACGTAGGCAATCTCCTTCGAGATTTGGTCCACATTTTGATCTACAACATGACATTCTGCATTTTTATCTACATGCATCATACATTTACCACGGTTAAATACTGATTGCAAAGTTAGGTGTCTCTTTCATGCATTGACATTCGCTTTTCGAGCTCTGCCAATGAGGGGCATTCTGTTGACATCCCATTTTGCAAATCGCATTTAACCTCATTTGGAGGGTAAAAGGGTAATTTCGCCTTGGAAATATGCATCTTGATTCTAGTCATTAGATCCTTAATCTCATTTCATCAAAGTGATCTTGATGTTGTAACGATCAAATCAACTGGTCATAAGCCCTAATCGGACCACCAGATTGAAAATTATCATGAAATCAAGTTTTAATGGCTAAGATGCACTATCACAAATTGAGTCCGACTATATGTGATTATGAACAATTGATTTCAATTGGTTATAGGAGTGATCAATTTGAGATCAATGATGTGTCATAATTTGATTGGTTAGGACTACATTTTATGGTGAGGTTGCATACACCTAATTAATTAGATAGTTAAACATTAATTATTCAATGAGTAATTTGTGTAATTATCTTTTAATTAGAGTAAATTTGGAACCAATTAATTCTGAAATGGGAGTGATTGGAGCCATTTAATGTTAATTGGGAGCTAATTTGAGACCTATTAATGTTAATTGAGCTGAAACCATTTTATAACAAATGACATCTGCTCATCATTTCATCAATATCTCTTAGAATATTTTGAATATGTGAATGAGGTTAATTTTCCCAGAAACTAGACATCCGGGGTTTCAATTTGAGCATAAGAACGAGACAATTCCGATCAGAATTGGGTTAGGTATGATTTTTCGAAGTTGGCCCTACAAGCTGTTACAGCAGCTACGGGAAAACCGAATTTTGGCTTGCTCCCCACTCCCACCAATCTCTCCATTTAATGCACCAGATTTTCCCCAAGGCTAAAATGAGGTCTAGGTTCATAATCCTTGTCAACCCTCATTAAATGGCCTTCCATTCATATTCCCTCCACTACTACTATATAAACCCTCCCCCTCCTTCATTCCAAAGACAAAAACCCCCTTCTCTTCTCCCCTTTTAAGTGCTAGTGAAGTTGAGTAGTCTTGTCATATCTTGGTCTTCCTGAGACTCAAGGTATTGAGTGAGACTCACTCTCCCTCTCCTAGTTCTTCTTTTCTTCACCCTTAGAACCTCCACCAAGAGTCTCCTCTTCCACCGTATGGATCTTGCATGAAGGTATAATTCATTTCCCTAACTTGTTTCTTGTGTTTCCATGATGAGAATTTAGAATTAAAACATGATAGTGGTTATTTAAATTCTCTTGAGTTTGTTTGAATGTTCTTAATTGTTCTTATGTGTTCTTCACATGTTCTTAGTTGTTCATCACATGTTCATGCATAAACACTAGTTTTGATCTTAAATCCATATCAAAAATATGAAAAACATGTTTGTTTCATAATTCTTTCAAGTCCTTGAATCTAGAATGTCACTATACACACACATTCACTATAATTTTATTTTTCAATCCAAATGAAGTGCTTAATAAATTGAATTAGGGTTTATCACATGCACACACTTCAAATTCTACATGCAAATTGATTGATAACATATTGGATGATATGACATGATTGTTGGCCACCATAGTCTAGAAGACCGGTTTCACCGGGCAAGGTGGGTGCCTAACACCTTCCCACCTTGTAACATAGCCTCTGAACTTAGATTAAGGGTTAGTAGATCAAATGCTTATCCTTATAATTTTCAATTTCTAGATTGTAACTAGAAAATAAAGCCATGTACTTTATCTTAGATTGTATCTAGGACCAAAGCCATGTAATTTCCTATGTTCAATGTAAATTCAATTTCAAATTAATAAAATGATAAATTTTTCAATTATGGTTTTCTTATTTATTCCAACAATTAAATAAGTGGCGACTCCATTGTAAAACCTTTAATTTAAAGGGGAAAATATAACTAGTCAAACCTCCATTTTGAGAGGTAATAACACGACTCCACCTAGTCACCTGGGTTTGGCCCAACATTCTTATAAAAAACGGGCCGGGGGCGCGGTCTCTCACAGTGGCGACTCCACTGGGGATATTGAGGGCTAAGTTTCAATTAGGTTATGGTGGCCAACCATGTCATTGTTTGTTTATTGCTTTTTGTATATAATATGTCTAATATGTCATTATATTTGCATGTCATGCATCATTTGCTTGAATGAAATTTATTTTATTTGTGTGCTAGCCCGGAAGCCCGGTAGTAATAGCCGTGGATTGTGGTCTTCCTGAGACTCACATACCCAGCGGTGAACCTACCACCCACCCCGACAAGGATCATCACGGTTATGCCATGGTGGTTCATAGGGACAAACTGTACCGTTCGGACCAACGCGGCGCTCCTGGCGTCACAAGTTGGGAGGTACGACGTCCTAGCTTGTGGGGACCTTTAACTTACCTTCTGTCCATGTTGCAATGACTCATAGAACCTACCTTTAGGTCGGTCCATGTAAGTTGCATTTCATTATGCATTTGTTTGGCCGTTGTTTGAACCATGATGACTCAAGTCCAACGCTTGAGCCCATCATGATTATTTGAACCTTGTATGATGTGAATGAACTCAAACCCAAAAGCCTATGATTGAACACTACTTGGTATGTAAGCCCAAAATTGTTTCTTGAATGAGTCTAAGCCCAACACTTGAGCCCATCAAAGGTGTATAGACGTGATCAACATCAAAGGCCAAACGCTCGCAAGATACATGCCTTCCAAGTGCAGGCCCAAGCCATTTCATCATAATCAAGGTTCAAGCACACCAAGCCTCAAGCATCCTAAATGGACCAAGAAGAAGCAAGTGGCCCAACTTTGCCTCACTCCACATTTGGTTTGCAACATCATGGTTAAGCTTAAAGTTTGTTTGTTTATTCCATGTTTCCATGTTTCTATGTTTCTTTGAATTCTAAAAATCCAGGTAGCATTTGATGTACATTGTTCATGTATATATTTTAAAAAATTTCAAAAAAAAAAAAAAAATTCAAATGAAAAAAGTCTTTAGACCAGGGGCATTGAGCCCTTAAGTCATTTAAAAAAAAAAAAAAAAATTTGAATTAGGGGCATTGGACTTCCTAGTGATTTTTTCAAAAAGACCAATTTTTTTCTTTCAAAGATTTCAAGATTCTTTAAAGTCCTCTTTTCAAAAAGGTACATGAGGATCCCTTGGACAAAACTTTTTCTAAATTAAGATGTTTAAAGGCTTGAACAATCAACTTGTACTGAGAAAGGATTGATTTCATTTGATCTATGTAAACACTTTTGCTAAATTACTTTGAATAAAAGAAGAAATGGTCTTAAAAGGCAATAAAAAAGAATCCATCCGTCAAAAAATCCCAAGAATCCATGCACTCAAACCAATTTCAAAGATCTTTTGTTTCACAACAATAGAGCATTCATATTTTTTCTTTTAAGAGGAATTTATTAAAAGAGCTCAAGTCACTGTGCCTACAAGCAAGCATTGCTAGGGATAGGAGGCCGTCTTTGGTAAAACAAGATTATACCTTAATACCTAGAATGATCATTATCCATTGCTAGCCCATTTGAGCCTTTAAACACTTAGCCTCTTTTTCTCATGAACCCACTAAAATCTAAACCTAGGGTGGGAAAATTCAAAGTATGCATGCTTAAATCTCATGTTAAGGAGGAGTTGACCTTGAGCTTTGAAGCTAATTGATAAATCTCTCCTAGAGGACATGAAAGACAAGTAGAGAATTCATTAAGCTAAAGATAAGAGATCATCAAAGTAAAAGGAGTTTTCACTCAATCAAGGAAAGAGAAATGAAATTCCATCAATGTGAGAGAAAAAAAAATGTGCATCAAGTTTGAAGAACCTAAAATTCATCATGCCAAGAAGAGTAGAAGGTTCATCCAAAAGAAAGTTCATCAAAAAAGGAAAAGATTCATCAAGCATAGAAAGGTACGAGTGCATTGAGGCAAGAAAGAAGTCTAGAGAGTGCATCAAGATGACCGAAAATCATTAAGCTGAGAAATACAAGGAGGGCAAAAGATCATTCAATCAAGAGAAGAAAGATTAAAAAAAAAAAGAAAAAAAAAAAAGAGGAGCCCGCTAGACTGAAAACCCAAAAAGGCGGTCTAGGCAAAAATTAGGGCCAAAAAAAAAAAAAAAATCCTTGCAAATTGAAAACTTGAAGATGTAACCTAAAAAAAAAAAGGATTTTACAAGATGAAAGTCTAGAGGTATGATTCAAGGGGATGAGCATAAAAACAAATATTGATACAAGTGATCAATGAAGACTAGTGAGAAGATGACAAAGAAGAAATGGTAAAACTTCTCCAATACTTGATTTTTGAGTAATGCATACTTAGGGGAAACAACATAGGGAATTTTGAGCCTTTTATATCTTTCATTTTATAACCCAAACCCGGCCTACATTACAACCTATGAGTAAAGACCTGCTTGAAGTGTTGCTAGTTGTAGGCACATCTTAAGCTCTAATATTATTTTCTCTTGAATTAAAAAGGAAAAATGCTTAAAATTGTCAAACCCCACAGGATGATATGTCCGAGGACAAAATTTCTCAAATTCTCAAATCCTCAAAATGACTCAAAAGAACTTCCAAACCTGGAGCACTCTCCTTGTTTACACCCAACAATGTGATTCATAAATATTATCACATTTCATTTATTGATTGCCTTTGGAGACTTAATCTGACGATGTTCAAAAGGATGAAACAAATTTGATTACATAAGTTTAATGATCTTGATCCTTCCCAATCAAAGAGATTTGTTTGATTCTTAGACACTTTGATTTGCTAAAATGGTTGTTCAAAGGATCACCTCTTGTTCAAAAAAAAAAAAAAAAAAAAAAAACATTCTTTTCCAAAATCCAGTTCTCTTGAACTACGTCTTGACCTGATCCTCTATGAGAGAGGTACGTAGGCAGCCTTGCAAAGGCCCGGTCCCATTCACCTAAACAACCTTGGAGAACAAAATCAAAACAATGTGACAAAATTGTTTGGGTGCATGTTAGGTTAAGCCCATTTGTTTGCATTAAGCATGTTTAAACTTGGAGCATTGGCCTATTTATATTGTGTGCAAGTTTTTACAATAATTGGTTTCTAACAAGCTAGAGAAAGGAAGTATTTTTGCAGGAACCAAGGATGGCAGACCATGATCTTCTTGGTCACAACATCAAATAAATTCAGCTTCAATCTAAGCATGGAATATGCCCCAAACTAGGGGCATTGGGTAAGTACTTTCAATTCATTTCAATGAATAAATCCATTGCTAAATTGAAACTATTTTTTTTTGCAGGAATTAAGGAAGGACATAGTAATTCACATCAACATCCAGCCAAAGTTATTCTCATTCAAAGGATAGGTTTTTCAAAAAAAAAAAAAAAAAAAAAATCGTCATCATGAATAAATCTTCATCACTTTTACTCCATCTTCATCTTCATCTTTTCCAATGAACAAAACTTCATATTTCAAAAAAAAAAAAAAAAAAAAAAAAAAAAAAGGACAAAAGACAAAATTTTCCAAAAAAAAAAAAAAAAAAATCAATTCTTTCTGAATCTTTCAAAAAAGCCTTGGGACTAGGGGCTCATGCTTCCTAGGTTGCTTAGAAAAAAAAAAAAAAAGAAAAGAAGAGAAATTTTTTTTCAAAAAGCCTTGGGACTATGGGCATCGAGTTCCTAGGTTGTTTTCAAAAAAAAAAAAAAAAAAAAAATCATCATTCAAAATTTTCAATTCCTTCAAAAAATTCAAGATTTCCAAAATTAAAAAAAAAAAAAAAAATCTTCATTAAATTCTTTTTCAAGAACAGAAAGCTATGATCCTCTTTCATATTCTCCGGTGGTGCAACATCAAGTCAACTGTCTACCCTCAGCATTCATCAAAGCATGGAATATGTCCTAAACTAGGGGCATTCGCCAGGTATGCCGAATTCTTTTCAATGAATAACTCTGTTAGTAATTGAAAATATTTATTTTGCAGGTACTAGGGTAAAAGGCCCATACACATCGGCATGAGCCAAAAGATCCAAAAATCCTAGGTCTCTTAAAACATGAGCCAGGATCCAGAACCTTTGGTCCTCTGAAAACATGAGCCAATGCCCCAAAAACCCTTGGTCCTCTGAAAACATGAGCCAAGATCCAGAAATCCTAAGTCTCTGAAAAGATGAGCTAGGATCCAAAACCTTTGGTCCTCTGAAAACATGAGCCAAAGTTCCAAAAACCTTTGGTCCTCTGAAAACATGAGCCAAGATCCAAAAATCCTAGGTCTCTGAAAACATGAGCCAGGATCCAGAACCTTTGGTCCTCTGAAAACATGAGCCAAAGCCTCCAAAAACCCTTGGTCCTCTGAAAACATGAGCCAAGATCCAAAAATCCTAGGTCTCTGAAAACATGAGCCAGGATCCAGAACCTTTGGCCCTCTGAAAACACGAGCCAAAGCCCCAAAAACTCTTGGTCCTCTGAAAACATGAGCCAAGATCCAAAAATCCTAGGCCTCTGGAAACATGAGCCAGGATCCAGAACCTTTGGTCCTCTGAAAACATGAGCCAAATCCCAAAAAACCCTTGGTCCTCTGAAAACATGAGCCAAGATCCAAAAATCCTAGGTCTCTGAAAACATGAGCCAGGATCCAGAATCTTTGGTCCTCTAAAAACATGAGCCAAAGCACTTGGTCCTCTGAAAACATGAGCCAAGTTCCAAAAATCCTAGGTCTCTGAAAACATGAACCAGGATCCAGAACCTTTGGTCCTTTGAAAACATAAGCCAAAGCCCTAAAAAAAAAACCCTTGGTCCTCTTAAAACACGAGCTAAGATCCAAAAATCCTAGGTCTCTGAAAACATGAGCCAGGATCCAGAACCTTTGGTCCTCTGAAAACATGAGCCAAAGCCCCAAAAACCCTTGGTCCTCTGAAAGCATGAGCCAAGATCCAAAAATCCTAGGTCTCTGAAATCATGAGCCAGGATCCAGAACCTTTGGTCCTCTAAAAACATGAGCCAAAGCATCCAAAAACCCTTGGTCCTCTGAAAACATGAGCCAAGATTCAAAAATCCTAGGTCTCTGAAAACATGAGCCAGGATCCAGAACCTTTGGTCCTCTGAAAAACATGAGCCAAAGCCTCAAAAAACCCTTGGTCCTCTGAAAACATGAGCCAAGATCCAAAAATCCTAGGTCTCTGAAAACATGAACCAGGATCCAGAACCTTTGGACCTTTGAAAACATGAGCCAAAGCCCTAAAAAAAAAAAAAAAAAAAATCCCCTTGGTCCTCTGAAAACACGAGCCAAGATCCAAAAATCCTAGGTCCTCTGAAAACATGAGCTAGGATTCTTGGTCCTCCATTTTTTGACCTCAGGTAAGCATGTCTTGCACTTATTCAAAAAAAAAAAAAAAATTTGTATGCATGAACTACGTTCGGACCTGATCCTCCCACCCAGAGGTACGTAGGCAATCTCCTTCGAGATTTGGTCCACATTTTGATCTACAACATGACATTCTGCATTTTTATCTACATGCATCATACATTTACCACGGTTAAATACTGATTGCAAAGTTAGGTGTCTCTTTCATGCATTGACATTCGCTTTTCAAGCTCTGCCAATGAGGGGCATTCTGTTGACATCCCATTTTGCAAACCGCATTTAACCTCATTTGGAGGGTAAAAGGGTAATTTCGCCTTGGAAATATGCATCTTGATTCTAGTCATTAGATCCTTAATCTCATTTCATCAAAGTGATCTTGATGTTGTAACGATCAAATCAACTGGTCATAAGCCCTAATCGGACCACCAGATTGAAAATTATCATGAAATCAAGTTTTAATGGCTAAGATGCACTATCACAAATTGAGTCCGACTATATGTGATTATGAACAATTGATTTCAATTGGTTATAGGAGTGATCAATTTGAGATCAATGATGTGTCATAATTTGATTGGTTAGGACTACATTTTATGGTGAGGTTGCATACACCTAATTAATTAGATAGTTAAACATTAATTATTCAATGAGTAATTTGTGTAATTATCTTTTAATTAGAGTAAATTTGGAACCAATTAATTCTGAAATGGGAGTGATTGGAGCCATTTAATGTTAATTGGGAGCTAATTTGAGACCTATTAATGTTAATTGTGCTGAAACCATTTTATAACAAATGACATCTGCTCATCATTTCATCAATATCTCTTAGAATATTTTGAATATGTGAATGAGGTTAATTTTCCCAGAAACTAGACATCCGGGGCTTCAATTTGAGCATAAGAACGAGACAATTCCGATCAGAATTGGGTTAGGTATGATTTTTCGAAGTTGGCTCTACAAGCTGTTACAGCAGCTACGGGAAAACCGAATTTTGGCTTGCTCCCCACTCCCACCAATCTCTCCATTTAATGCACCAGATTTTCCCCAAGGCTAAAATGAGGTCTAGGTTCATAATCCTTGTCAACCCTCATTAAATGGCCTTCCATTCATATTCCCTCCACTACTACTATATAAACCCTCCCCCTCCTTCATTCCAAAGACAAAAACCCCCTTCTCTTCTCCCCTTTTAAGTGCTAGTGAAGTTGAGTAGTCTTGTCATATCTTGGTCTTCCTGAGACTCAAGGTATTGAGTGAGACTCACTCTCCCTCTCCTAGTTCTTCTTTTCTTCACCCTTAGAACCTCCACCAAGAGTCTCCTCTTCCACCGTATGGATCTTGCATGAAGGTATAATTCATTTCCCTAACTTGTTTCTTGTGTTTCCATGATGAGAATTTAGAATTAAAACATGATAGTGGTTATTTAAATTCTCTTGAGTTTGTTTGAATGTTCTTAATTGTTCTTATGTGTTCTTCACATGTTCTTAGTTGTTCATCACATGTTCATGCATAAACACTAGTTTTGATCTTAAATCCATATCAAAAATATGAAAAACATGTTTGTTTCATAATTCTTTCAAGTCCTTGAATCTAGAATGTCACTATACACACACATTCACTATAATTTTATTTTTCAATCCAAATGAAGTGCTTAATAAATTGAATTAGGGTTTATCACATGCACACACTTCAAATTCTACATGCAAATTGATTGATAACATATTGGATGATATGACATGATTGTTGGCCACCATAGTCTAGAAGACCGGTTTCACCGGGCAAGGTGGGTGCCTAACACCTTCCCACCTTGTAACATAGCCTCTGAACTTAGATTAAGGGTTAGTAGATCAAATGCTTATCCTTATAATTTTCAATTTCTAGATTGTAACTAGAAAATAAAGCCATGTACTTTATCTTAGATTGTATCTAGGACCAAAGCCATGTAATTTCCTATGTTCAATGTAAATTCAATTTCAAATTAATAAAATGATAAATTTTTAAATTATGGTTTTCTTATTTATTCCAACAATTAAATAAGTGGCGACTCCATTGTAAAACCTTTAATTTAAAGGGGAAAATATAACTAGTCAAACCTCCATTTTGAGAGGTAATAACACGACTCCACCTAGTCACCTGGGTTTGGCCCAACATTCTTATAAAAAACGGGCCGGGGGCGCGGTCTCTCACAGTGGCGACTCCACTGGGGATATTGAGGGCTAAGTTTCAATTAGGTTATCGTGGCCAACCATGTCATTGTTTGTTTATTGCTTTTTGTATATAATATGTCTAATATGTCATTATATTTGCATGTCATGCATCATTTGCTTGAATGAAATTTATTTTATTTGTGTGCTAGCCCGGAAGCCCGGTAGTAATAGCCGTGGATTGTGGTCTTCCTGAGACTCACATACCCAGCGGTGAACCTACCACCCACCCCGACAAGGATCATCACGGTTATGCCATGGTGGTTCATAGGGACAAACTGTACCGTTCGGACCAACGCGGCGCTCCTGGCGTCACAAGTTGGGAGGTACGACGTCCTAGCTTGTGGGGACCTTTAACTTACCTTCTGTCCATGTTGCAATGACTCATAGAACCTACCTTTAGGTCGGTCCATGTAAGTTGCATTTCATTATGCATTTGTTTGGCCGTTGTTTGAACCATGATGACTCAAGTCCAACGCTTGAGCCCATCATGATTATTTGAACCTTGTATGATGTGAATGAACTCAAACCCAAAAGCCTATGATTGAACACTACTTGGTATGTAAGCCCAAAATTGTTTCTTGAATGAGTCTAAGCCCAACACTTGAGCCCATCAAAGGTGTATAGACGTGATCAACATCAAAGGCCAAAAGCTCGCAAGATACATGCCTTCCAAGTGCAGGCCCAAGCCATTTCATCATAATCAAGGTTCAAGCACACCAAGCCTCAAGCATCCTAAATGGACCAAGAAGAAGCAAGTGGCCCAACTTTGCCTCACTCCACATTTGGTTTGCAACATCATGGTTAAGCTTAAAGTTTGTTTGTTTATTCCATGTTTCCATGTTTCTATGTTTCTTTGAATTCTAAAAATCCATGTAGCATTTGATGTACTTTGTTCATGTATATATTTTTAAAAATTTCAAAAAAAAAAAAAAAATCAAATGAAAAAAGTCTTTAGACTAGGGGCATTGAGCCCTTAAGTCATTTTAAAAAAAAAAAAAAAATTTGAATTAGGGGCATTGGACTTCCTAGTGATTTTTTCAAAAAGACCAATTTTTTTCTTTCAAAGATTTCAAGATTCTTTAAAGTCCTCTTTTCAAAAAGGTACATGAGGATCCCTTGGACAAAACTTTTTCTAAATTAAGATGTTTAAAGGCTTGAACAATCAACTTGTACTGAGAAAGGATTGATTTCATTTGATCTATGTAAACACTTTTGCTAAATTACTTTGAATAAAAGAAGAAATGGTCTTAAAAGGCAATAAAAAAGAATCCATCCGTCAAAAAATCCCAAGAATCCATGCACTCAAACCAATTTCAAAGATCTTTTGTTTCACAACAATAGAGCATTCATATTTTTTCTTTTAAGAGGAATTTATTAAAAGAGCTCAAGTCACTGTGCCTACAAGCAAGCATTGCTAGGGATAGGAGGCCGTCTTTGGTAAAACAAGATTATACCTTAATACCTAGAATGATCATTATCCATTGCTAGCCCATTTGAGCCTTTAAACACTTAGCCTCTTTTTCTCATGAACCCACTAAAATCTAAACCTAGGGTGGGAAAATTCAAAGTATGCATGCTTAAATCTCATGTTAAGGAGGAGTTGACCTTGAGCTTTGAAGCTAATTGATAAATCTCTCCTAGAGGACATGAAAGACAAGTAGAGAATTCATTAAGCTAAAGATAAGAGATCATCAAAGTAAAAGGAGTTTTCACTCAATCAAGGAAAGAGAAATGAAATTCCATCAATGTGAGAGAAAAAAAAATGTGCATCAAGTTTGAAGAACCTAAAATTCATCATGCCAAGAAGAGTAGAAGGTTCATCCAAAAGAAAGTTCATCAAAAAAGGAAAAGATTCATCAAGCATAGAAAGGTACGAGTGCATTGAGGCAAGAAAGAAGTCTAGAGAGTGCATCAAGATGACCGAAAATCATTAAGCTGAGAAATACAAGGAGGGCAAAAGATCATTCAATCAAGAGAAGAAAGATTAAAAAAAAAAAAAGAAAAAAAAAAAAGAGGAGCCCGCTAGACTGAAAACCCAAAAAGGCGGTCTAGGCAAAAATTAGGGCAAAAAAAAAAAAAAAATCCTTGCAAATTGAAAACTTGAAGATGTAACCTAAAAAAAATAAGGATTTTACAAGATGAAAGTCTAGAGGTATGATTCAAGGGGATGATCATAAAAACAAATATTGATACAAGTGATCAATGAAGACTAGTGAGAAGATGACAAAGAAGAAATGGTAAAACTTCTCCAATACTTGATTTTTGAGTAATGCATACTTAGGGGAAACAACATAGGGAATTTTGAGCCTTTTATATCTTTCATTTCATAACCCAAACCCGGCCTACATTACAACCTATGAGTAAAGACCTGCTTGAAGTGTTGCTAGTTGTAGGCACATCTTAAGCTCTAATATTATTTTCTCTTGAATTAAAAAGGAAAAATGCTTAAAATTGTCAAACCCCACAGGATGATATGTCCGAGGACAAAATTTCTCAAATTCTCAAATCCTCAAAATGACTCAAAAGAACTTCCAAACGTGGAGCACTCTCCTTGTTTACACCCAACAATGTGATTCATAAATATTATCACATTTCATTTATTGATTGCCTTTGGAGACTTAATCTGACGATGTTCAAAAGGATGAAACAAATTTGATTACATAAGTTTAATGATCTTGATCCTTCCCAATCAAAGAGATTTGTTTGATTCTTAGACACTTTGATTTGCTAAAATGGTTGTTCAAAGGATCACCTCTTGTTCAAAAAAAAAAAAAAAAAAAAAAACATTCTTTTCCAAAATCCAGTTCTCTTGAACTACGTCTTGACCTGATCCTCTATGAGAGAGGTACGTAGGCAGCCTTGCAAAGGCCAGGTCCCATTCACCTAAACAACCTTGGAGAACAAAATCAAAACAATGTGACAAAATTGTTTGGGTGCATGTTAGGTTAAGCCCATTTGTTTGCATTAAGCATGTTTAAACTTGGAGCATTGGCCTATTTATATTGTGTGCAAGTTTTTACAATAATTGGTTTCTAACAAGCTAGAGAAAGGAAGTATTTTTGCAGGAACCAAGGATGGCAGACCATGATCTTCTTGGTCACAACATCAAATAAATTCAGCTTCAATCTAAGCATGGAATATGCCCCAAACTAGGGGCATTGGGTAAGTACTTTCAATTCATTTCAATGAATAAATCCATTGCTAAATTGAAACTATTTTTTTTTGCAGGAATTAAGGAAGGACATAGTAATTCGCATCAACTTCCAGCCAAAGTTATTCTCATTCAAAGGATAGGTTTTTCAAAAAAAAAAAAAAAAAAAAAAAAAAATCATCATCATGAATAAATCTTCATCACTTTTACTCCATCTTCATCTTCATCTTTTTCAATGAACAAATCTTCATATTTCAAAAAAAAAAAAAAAAAAAAAGGACAAAAGACAAAATTTTCCAAAAAAAAAAAAAAAAAATCAATTCTTTTTGAATCTTTCAAAAAAGCCTTGGGACTAGGGGCTCATGCTTCCTAGGTTGCTTAGAAAAAAAAAAAAAAGAAAAGAAGAGAAATTTTTTTTCAAAAAGCCTTGGGACTATGGGCATCGAGTTCCTAGGTTGTTTTCAAAAAAAAAAAAAAAAAAAAAAAAATCATCAATCAAAATTTTCAATTCCTTCAAAAAATTCAAGATTTCCAAAATTAAAAAAAAAAAAATCTTCATTAAATTCTTTTTCAAGAACAGAAAGCTATGATCCTATTTCATATTCTCCGGTGGTGCAACATCAAGTCAACTGTCTACCCTCAGCATTCATCAAAGCATGGAATATGTCCTAAACTAGGGGCATTCGCCAGGTATGCCGAATTCTTTTCAATGAATAACTCTGTTACTAATTGAAAATATTTATTTTGCAGGTACTAGGGTAAAAGGCCCATACACATCGGCATGAGCCAAAAGATCCAAAAATCCTAGGTCTCTTAAAACATGAGCCAGGATCCAGAACCTTTGGTCCTCTGAAAACATGAGCCAAGATCCAGAAATCCTAAGTCTCTGAAAACATGAGCTAGGATCCAAAACCTTTGGTCCTCTGAAAACATGAGCCAAAGTTCCAAAAACCTTTGGTCCTCTGAAAACATGAGCCAAGATCCAAAAATCCTAGGTCTCTGAAAACATGAGCTAGGATCCAGAACCTTTGGTCCTCTGAAAACATGAGCCAAAGCCTCCAAAAACCCTTGGTCCTCTGAAAACATGAGCCAAGATCCAAAAATCCTAGGTCTCTGAAAACATGAGCCAGGATCCAGAACCTTTGGCCCTCTGAAAACACGAGCCAAAGCCCCAAAAACCCTTGGTCCTCTGAAAACATGAGCCAAGATCCAAAAATCCTAGGCCTCTGAAAACATGAGCCAGGATCCAGAACCTTTGGTCCTCTGAAAACATGAGCCAAAGCCCAAAAAACCCTTGGTCCTCTGAAAACATGAGCCAAGATCCAAAAATCCTAGGTCTCTGAAAACATGAGCCAGGATCCAGAATCTTTGGTCCTCTAAAAACATGAGCCAAAGCACTTGGTCCTCTGAAAACATGAGCCAAGTTCCAAAAATCCTAGGTCTCTGAAAACATGAACCAGGATCCAGAACCTTTGGTCCTCTGAAAACATAAGCCAAAGCCCTAAAAAAAAAACCCTTGGTCCTCTTAAAACACGAGCTAAGATCCAAAAATCCTAGGTTTCTGAAAACATGAGCCAGGATCCAGAACCTTTGGTCCTCTGAAAACATGAGCCAAAGCCCCAAAAACCCTTGGTCCTCTGAAAGCATGAGCCAAGATCCAAAAATCCTAGGTCTCTGAAATCATGAGCCAGGATCCAGAACCTTTGGTCCTCTAAAAACATGAGCCAAAGCATCCAAAAACCCTTGGTCCTCTGAAAACATGAGCCAAGATCCAAAAATCCTAGGTCTCTGAAAACATGAGCCAGGATCCAGAACCTTTGGTCCTCTGAAAAACATGAGCCAAAGCCTCAAAAAACCCTTGGTCCTCTGAAAACATGAGCCAAGATCCAAAAATCCTAGGTCTCTGAGAACATGAACCAGGATCCAGAACCTTTGGACCTCAGAAAACATGAGCCAAAGCCCTAAAAAAAAAAAAAAAAAAATCCCCTTGGTCCTCTGAAAACACGAGCCAAGATCCAAAAATCCTAGGTCCTCTGAAAACATGAGCTAGGATCCTTGGTCCTCCATTTTTTGACCTCAGGTAAGCATGTCTTGCACTTATTCAAAAAAAAAAAAAAAATTTGCATGCATGAACTACGTTCGGACCTGATCCTCCCACCCAGAGGTACGTAGGCAATCTCCCTTGAGATTCGGTCCACATTTTGATCTACAACATGACATTCTGCATTTTTATCTACATGCATCATACATTTACCACGGTTAAATACTGATTGCAAAGTTAGGTGTCTCTTTCATACATTGACATTCGCTTTTCAAGCTCTGCCAATGAGGGGCATTCTGTTGACATCCCATTTTGCAAACCGCATTTAACCTCATTTGGAGGGTAAAAGGGTAATTTCGCCTTGGAAATATGCATCTTGATTCTAGTCATTAGATCCTTAATCTCATTTCATCAAAGTGATCTTGATGTTGTAACGATCAAATCAACTGGTCATAAGCCCTAATCGGACCACCAGATTGAAAATTATCATCAAATCAAGTTTTAATGGCTAAGATGCACTATCACAAATTGAGTCCGACTATATGTGATTATGAACAATTGATTTCAATTGGTTATAGGAGTGATCAATTTGAGATCAATGATGTGTCATAATTTGATTGGTTAGGACTACATTTTATGGTGAGGTTGCATACACCTAATTAATTAGATAGTTAAACATTAATTATTCAATGAGTAATTTGTGTAATTATCTTTTAATTAGAGTAAATTTGGAACCAATTAATTCTGAAATGGGAGTGATTGGAGCCATTTAATGTTAATTGGGAGCTAATTTGAGACCTATTAATGTTAATTGTGCTGAAACCATTTTATAACAAATGACCTCTGCTCATCATTTCATCAATATCTCTCAGAATATTTTGAATATGTGAATGAGGTTAATTTTCCTAGAAACTAGACATCCGGGGCTTCAATTTGAGCATAAGAACGAGACAATTCCGATCAGAATTGGGTCAGATATGATTTTTCGAAGTTGGCTCTACAAGCTGTTACAGCAGCTACGGGAAAACCGAATTTTGGCTTGCTCCCCACTCCCACCAATCTCTCCATTTAATGCACCAGATTTTCCCCAAGGCTAAAATGAGGTCTAGGTTCATAATCCTTGTCAACCCTCATTAAATGGCCTTCCATTCATATTCCCTCCACTACTACTATATAAACCCTCCCCCTCCTTCATTCCAAAGACAAAAACCCCCTTCTCTTCTCCCCTTTTAAGTGTTAGTGAAGTTGAGTAGTCTTGTCATATCTTGGTTTTCCTGAGACTCAAAGTATTGAGTGAGACTCACTCTCCCTCTCCTAGTTTTTCTTTTCTTCACCCTTAGAACCTCCACCAAGAGTCTCCTCTTCCACTGTATGGATCTTGCATGAAGGTATAATTTATTTCCCTAACTTGTTTCTTGTGTTTCCATGATGAGAATTTAGGATTAAAACATGATAGTGGTTATTTAAATTCTCTTGAGTATGTTTGAATGTTCTTAATTGTTCTTTTGTGTTCTTCACATGTTCTTGGTTGTTCATCACATGTTCATGCATAAACACTAGTTTTGATCTTAAATCCATATCAAAAATATGAAAAACATGTTTGTTTCATAATTCTTTCAAGTCCTTGAATCTAGGATGTCACTATACACACACATTCACTATAATTTTATTTTTCAATCCAAATGAAGTGCTTAATAAATTGAATTAGGGTTTATCACATGCACACACTTCAAATTCTACATGCAAATTGATTGATAACATATTGGATGATATGACATGATTGTTGGCCACCATAGTCTAGAAGACCGGTTTCACCGGGCAAGGTGGGTGCCTAACACTTTCCCACCTTGTAACATAGCCTCTGAACTTAGATTAAGGGTTAGTAGATCAAATGCTTATCCTTATAATTTTCAATTTCTAGATTGTAACTAGAAAATAAAGCCATGTACTTTATCTTAGATTGTATCTAGGACCAAAGCCATGTAATTTCCTATGTTCAATGTAAATTCAATTTCAAATTAATAAAATGATAAATTTTTCAATTATGGTTTTCTTATTTATTCCAACAATTAAATAAGTGGCGACTCCATTGTAAAACCCTTAATTTAAAGGGGAAAATATAACTAGTCGAACCTCCATTTTGAGAGGCAATAACACGACTCCACCCATTCAAGTGGGTTTGGCCCAACATTCCTATAAAAACGGGCCGGGGGCGCGGTCTCTCACAGGGACCAATTCATTTTGGTTGATGCAATGGACGATTGCGGGATCCGGTAAGTTAGAGAAGACAAGGTTTGGCGTAAACCTGTTGGAGCAAGAAGCTTGGAGGGCTTAGGTGCACTAGGTAGATTAGGCTTGGAGGGTCATCTGCTATTCATGTATCCCAACTTTATTATCTAGTGGATTATTGACCACTTGGAGGGCGGCAGAGAGGTTTTTTGCCGAGAACTTCGGTTTCCCCTTCGATAGCACATCATTGTATTGTCTTTGTGTTTGCATCTCTCTTCCCTTAATCTTTGCCTTTTAATTATTGTTGTGGTTGTGATTAATTTCAGTTTAGATTGTTTCACCAATTCTGTTTTAGCTTATTTTCATATTCTGCACATATATTGTTTGATTATAAGTTTGTGTTGGTAATTTGTAAATTGGGGGTCTAAACGTAGCTAGATAGTTTGTAGTTGTATTTTAATTTATTTTGTTGTGTACATATTTTGATTTTGTTCATTGAGAAAGCTTTTACGTAGTAGCGTTACTCATTTACATATGTTGAAAAATATTTTGAATATAAGCTTGTTAATTTCAAATTGCTGTTAAAGACTGAGCAAAATTAAATGATTTTTAAGATACCGATATTGAAATCAAATGAGTTTTCTTGTTTTTAATGGCCTAAAAGATAATCATATATTCAATTCCAAAAGCTAGTGTTTTTTGATAAATTTTAAGTTTCTAAACACGTACTAATTAGCAAATTACTTGTCAAGTAATTTCACTGTTTGAGATTTTCCATATATGGAACTTTCGCTCTAATTGCTCTCTTCCATGTATGTTTTCTAGTTAATTTCTTAATTTGGTTATATTCTGATAAATTTATCTCATATCCCAGAAAAGTGTGATCCAAATTCTCGTAGATCATGTAGCTCGAAGCCGCCAGCTCAACCCTTGAAGCCAGTTGCTCCACCGTTGAAGCCGCCAACTCCACCAAGGCCAGGTCCACCCTATAGGAAGCCAACTCCGCCAACTGAATGTAGACTTAACCCAAATAGAAGTTGCGCACCTCCAACGTCAGGTCCACCCTATAGGGGGCCAAGTCCGCCATTCAATGGGCCACCTCGATCTGGATGTATTCGTACCCCACATAACCGTTGCCTACCTTCAACCCCTTAAGAAATGAAGCACCATTGTTCAATAATAATTAAGCATTAGGTTGCTTATCATCGTGGAGAGAAGTTAAGAATAAAGTGGGTTTTATGTGATATATGGTTTGGGCTTTATGATGCCTCTTATAATTAGTTCCTAGTTATGTATTATCAATTATGCTCTCCATAATAATAGTATATTGTAACGTGTGCAAAATAAAAGAGTGGACTAATCTGTTGGCTTATTTGAGGGACTTCTATGTAATTCCAATCATATAGCGAGAAAAAGTTTGAGTTATAAAAATAGTAGAACCAAAATTTTATTTCAGGAGATACAAGATTAAAAGGATAATATTTTTTAAAAAAAAAAAACCGAAAAAAACTAAGTTGATTATTAATGATAAAATAAATAAACAACGTTAATTGTCATACAAAGTCTAATATAAACGTAAGAACTATTAATTATTATTTCATACATAGTTTAAGTTGTGGCTCAAGAAATACCACAATAAGGAAATTTGCAAAATCTATATTGATTTGTGTAGAATTCAATTCGGGCTTATTATTATGCTTAGATTCTCCATAATCTCAATTAACCACAAACATATATTTAATATCATTAAAATAAAGAAACAAAAATAAGCAGTTCATAATTATTAATAATCAAAATAAGAAATTAATCTAAATATGTAAAGTTTAGACATCTAACTTGATTTCTTAAAAGTTTCTCACCAAAAAAAAAAAAAAAAAAAAAAAAAAATTGATTTCTTAAAATATATTGAGACCTTATTTTAATGGGAAAAGGTAATGGATGCTTTAAAGGTATTGGTCTAAAAAATAATTCTTAAAAATTTTTATAAGAAAAAAAAAAAAGGTAACTGAGTTTTTTAATGATATCAAAATTTTCCTAAAATAGCATTAACAAAATAACATAAAGGCACCCATTAACCTGATTCTATCTTAATTTACTATTTCAATTTACTTGTGTTTACCATGTGTCATATGTCTACAACATGCATAGACTCATTAACATTGAATCATTATATATGTTCTATCACTTAAACCAACACCAACCCACAAACACACCCCCCCCCCCCCCCCCCCCCCCAGATTTTAGTTTTCTATTTTATACCCTACCAACTATTTTTTGTCAGATATTATTTTTTTTCCTTATAAAATAACTAATTTTAATTTTTTTAGTTTAATTTTTTAAAATTAGTCACATGATAACTTGTGAATCTGTGATTGGTAAAGTGTAAAGTAGAACTGTAAAAATTTTTATGTCCCTATTTTTTAATTAAAAAAAAAAAATGAGGCGGGAGATTTTTATAATTTTATCCCACACTTATGGTTATGACTGATGTTTTTTCTGCACCATTGAGCAGACATTATATTGTACAACACAAAATGTAAAAAAGATGATAAAATACATACCAATAACCCAAGTTTAAATTGTACTACATTATATTATAAAAAAAAAGACAACTACTAATTATTATCCCCCCAAATGGACTTATCAATGGAATCACGAAGAACCACCATCGCAGGGTCTGTTAAAGATCCTAAGTTTTGCTCATAACTGCTGCCTGTTTCACTATTATGTTCTCTTCTAGAAATTGAATCTCGATTGGCGTTTATGAAGCCCCTATCATCCCTATCATTTAGTCTAACAAAATTACGAAGAGCCATAGTAGCAGATACAATAAGTATTTGGATATGGAATGGAAAAGATGGCATGTTTCTGATAATTCTCCATTTATTCTTCCACACACCAAAAGTGCGCTCAATCACACATCGAAGAGATGAGTGAGCATGATTAAAATTTTCATGTCTAGTTCTAGGGCTTCCACTTTTCCTTTGAAAGTCTTGAAGATGGTATGATATCCCTTTGTATGGTGCCAATTAGCCTTTCATCATTGGGTATCCAGAATCAACTACATAATATTTCCCTAGAAAAAAAAATTCAGTTGTATTAACACACACACACACAATATGTCGTTATAATGAACAATTGATTAACCAATTACAAACCTGGTGGTGGGTGCGGAAAGTTGTTACTTTGTTTACGAATAGTATCAAGAAAAATGGAGGTGTCGTGTGCTACATCTTCCCATCCAGGCAAAACAAATGTGAATAACATATCAAAGTCACATGCAGCCATCACATTTTGGGTTGGATATCCCTTTCTTCCAAAGTATGGAATGGACTTCTCAGTAGGTACAATCGCTATCACATGTGTGCCATCAATTACACCGATGCAATCCTAATAAAAACATTAATAGTTTTCAGTTCCACATGCATTGTATTATCTTATAGACAATAACACTTATTCAAATATATAATAGTACACATACTTTGAAATGTGGCCAATAAATTGGATGGTCTTGTATTTTGGTTGGAACTTCACTAAAAGTTGGATCCGAAGGCTTTACATATGCAGCTGCAAAGCGAGCACCCAACATAGTGATCATCTTCTCAAAATGTCTACTTATGGTTTCACCCGAATGCTGAAATATTTCTAGAACCATTCGGTTACATGTTCCATGACCAAGTATCAGTAAACAGATTGCCACTGACTCTTCTAACCTTATATTCCTTGAATGTTGAAGTCCATAGTCATGTTGTAAAACTTGACACAAATTTTGAAACACCTCCTTTTTCATTCTAAACATGTTGTAATACAATTTCTCATTGCCTTCCATACAATGTCTCACCCAAGCCCACCCTGTTTGTTCAGAATTATAACAAGGAGTCTTATTAATGTACTTGTTGAAATATGTCACAACTGCTTGACAGGTAACTGCCACAAGCTATTAAAACGCCTCATCAGAATCGTCGTTACTATCATCATCATCGGAATCACTGTCACTGTCATCATCACTGTCACTACTCTCACCATCATCATCATCATTCTTATCACCATGATTATTATTGTCAGCATTGTTATAATCACCACCATCATGATCATCACAGTAATTTTTGTAATCCCCATCCATTAATAGTTCCATAAAATGGCCACTCTCATGAGTACCATTATAATCATCCATATTGGTTTAGGCTACACAACAAAGTAACAAATAATCAACCGTTGCTAATACTTAATATAAATCAACATAATAATCAACAAAGTAACAAAAGGCAACAATGGGTCCCAATTCAGAACATCAAGTACATAACTAACCACTTGACTGGAAACACGTTGCATACCAACACAATTCAGAACATCAAGTACATAACACTGTAACGAAAATTTCAAATGTATTTACATTATACATATATTATTCCAAAGCTAATACTAAATATCACATAACTTAGTTTAAAGTTAATACAACGGGCATAACTTAGTTTAAAGTTAATACAACGGGTCCATTTGGATACAACATATTGTTGCTTATTGTTGCTGAAAACTGATTGTTGCTGAAAACACTGTAGCAAAATAATTTTTAAATGTATGAATAGTATCGTGGGACCCATTTTTAATATTTTTTAATGCGTGAATAGTAATAATTGTCTTCTGCACAGTGATTTTACTGTTCATGCACTGAAAAAAAAAAAAAATCCGAAACGTGAATTCTGAAACGCGCCACAACTTGAAGTGTTATCCAAACACATACAACATAGCTAATACAACATAAAGCTAATATTAGTTGTAAGCTAATGCAACATAAAGTTAATATTAGTCCTAAGCTAATACAGAGTACCACATAAGGTTGGTCACTTCTTTTGATTCCAACAAATCATTCCTTGTAGCCACTCCAGCTGTGACTCTGGCTCCTTGAAAGTTAGGAACATCTCCCTATGTGACCTTTTTAGTAAGATATAGGAAACTTGAACCACAAACGTACTATCCACTCTAGGAAGTGCTCTCACAATCGCCATGACATTATCAATTGAACTTGGTGACTCTTGAGAAGTACCTTCAGACTTATTCTGACATACAGTTATTAATTGACTAATACAATTGTCCAACATTGCAGCTCCTCCTATCTTCTTTTTCTTCTGTGAGGGTATTGATTCACTAGTTCGCTTTTGTCCTGAACTATGTGATTGACTAGTATGTCCTTGCTGCAAACTATCAATGTCTAAACTCATGTCACATCGATCATCCTTAAATTCGGGGCTACCATTTGAATCACTAGCACCCTCTCATGGCATTATTGGAGGGAGTGTATTTGAAGAAGGGGTCCATGCAGCTACTCTAGTTGCTGCAACATCCCTAAACATTATATCAAGTTGTTCTACATTCTGTGGACCTTTCTCTCTAAATTTTTTTAGCTTTGGGTAATTCCTACAAAATGTAATTGTAATTTCACTCGTATAATAATAATATTAAAAAACTATCTCCAACTAACTACATGTTAATAAAATACTCAACTCACCTCCAACTTCTGCTTCCACCAATCATCACTAGCACGAATCGTTCCCTTCACTGCATCCCAACCTAAACCTATGTCAAGATTCCTCAATTGTTCTCACACTCTCCAATCACCTTTTAATACATCCCATCTACTTTTTAATTGGTCCTTATCATAGTTTAGACTGGTCTCATCACAAAATTTGGTCACCAAATTCGTCCAACCTTCTATACTAAAGGCGGCACCTTTTAATCTATTTTCGGCTTGAATCTTTTCCACACAAAGGTTACAAAAAGTGGTTGTCCACATTGGATTAACATCCCATAATGCTCTAGCCTTTTTTGCCTCGGGGTTGGAAGTGGTGTTTTTACCCATATATAAAGTTAATCAACCATAAGAAATGATAAAATAGAATTCATAATATTCCAATCTAGTGAACTAGTTACAAACATGATCTAATAGTTGAAATTATAAATCTATCAATAGTCCCTATACAATATGCTATATGCATATCCTTATTCATTCCTTCAACTTCAATAGTTGTAAAGCGAATTACATTACAGTTTACTCGTAAATTTTCAAATCCATGTCCACCCAGACAACACCCTCACTCTCCTAAAATATACTCAACCACACAACCTAATGAACCCATCCATCATCACCAAGTGGTAGAAAAACCTTATACAAATAATTTAGGAGCAAGTTATTCACAAACGAATCCTAGTTAACACATTTATTAATGAACTAAATCAGAGCTGATCTTGTCCAGTAAGATACACAAAAATAAAACTAGATGAGCTAAACCCAAAGAGTTTCATTAAAATCAATGACATATTAAGAACAATAAGCACATGTATAAGACCAAATTTCCTATATTTTCAAAAAATTTCTCACAAAACAAACAAAGCCCAGAAAATTAATCATCGATCTAAGCTCACAAACAAAATAAAACCAATCATCAACAAGCAAATCCATACTCAAAGACAGAGCATCCACAAAAGACAGATATCACATACTCAAAGCTCACAAACACAATAAAACCAATCATCAACAAACACAATAATACCCAATTCTGATTTTTTGTCAGATATCACATAACCAACAATGAGTGAGAAGGTATTCAAGGAGTTACGCATTTGTTTCCAAATCCTAGACCACATCCTAATCCGTCTCCCCAGGGAGAATGAAAAGTTCTATATGGGGAGAACCGCAGACGTTGGTATGTATGACGCCATGTTTGCTGCAGGGCTTAGGCTGCCCCTGACGGCCTTGCATCATCAGCTGGCTGATTTTCTAGGGTTGTCTATCAGTCGGATTGCCCCAAATTCATGGAGGATCTTTATAAGTACTAAGATCCTCTGGGGTCGTCTAAGTGGAGGACACTGTCAACTTACTTTAGACGAATTCTTCTATTGCTATAGACCCCAGCACCTTTCTTCTTCTAAGGGGATGTACGATTTTGCAGTCAGGGAGAAGGAGTTAAAGTTAGTGTCTGAGATGCCAGATTCCAATAGAGTTTGGAAGAGTAGGTACTTTTTCGTGAAAGGGACGGACTGGGTGTGCCGTCAGGAAGAATGGTAAACGATTCCCCATGGTTACTTTGATAAATCATGGGCCTTCGTCAGGGATTCAGGTTTCAACCAACAGCTTCTAACCTCGTCAGTTTTTTTATTTTATTTTTTTATATACTTTATTTTTTTATTATTTTTTATAGCAGCCAAACATCGTCAGCTTATTTTCCTTTTCAGCCAACATTCGCCCTCTTATAACTGACGAGCAAAGGGACTTTATCCGTCGGGTTCTTGAGATTCCTCTGGAAGAGCGAAAGTGCCAGAGTTTAATTACTGTTGACGCTCTTTACGCATACTGCGGGGGTCCAGAATTGACGCCAGAAGCTTTCAAGTTGGAAGAAGTTTCTCACTGTCGTAAGTGGTCTTTTCCGTAGTCTTGTCGCTCTCAGCTTCTGCAGTCAGTTTTTTTTTTTTTCATGTGCCTTACTTTTGCAGAAATGGAGGCAGCAAGGCAACGGATAAGGGGTGCAGCTGCCCGTCAGAAGGAGGAGAAAAGGGCCAAGGGGGAGTTTGTATCTTCGTCAGCCCCTAAGGCCGTCATGAAGGGTTTGTCGAAGAGGAAAACCGACGGGAAGGATGCCCGTCCACTTAAGAAGGTGGCCGTCACTACTGGGGATGAGCCCCTAGAGAAGTCACCCCCCAAGTCATTCCATAGGGCTGGAAAGGGGGTAATGACTTCTTCTGGTCCCGTCCTTAAGGGGCCCCGTTGCCTACTGACGCATAAGGATTATGCCGTCGAAGAAGTAGAATCGTTCATAAAGCCGATGGACATTGATTCTTGTGCTTTGCTGGGGACAGCGGATTTGGGGGCGTCGGCTTTGTTTGACCTAACATGGGTAAGCCGTCTCCCTTATCTAACTTCTCTTATCTTTTCCTTGTTTATTAACTAACGGTTGTGCCCTTCTTAGGCTTTGGTACGTGTAAAAGCGCTCCAGGACCGGTGTGTGGCCAAGGAAGGAGTCGTCATTCGTGTTAGTAAACATAATACTAACATGTTGAACCAGCAGGCGCAGTATAAAGAGGTCGTCTGTGTTCTGAATGTTGAGCTGAAAGAAGTAAAGCAGAAGCTGGAAGAGGCGGGTCGTCAGTAGGATGAGTTGGAGAAAGAGCTGACGACCTTTCGTAATCAGGTGGAGACAACTGGGGCTGACGCGGTCCAGAAATTCAAGGCGTTAGATTCCTTTATTGATTCCTGTGGTGGATACTACGGTACGGGATTCGATGACTGCCTTAAACAAGTAGCGTCAGCCTTTCCTGAGCTGGATCTATCTAGGATCACCTTGGATGACACCCCGCCAATGATGCCTGCTAATGACGCCGTCACAGTTGGCGATGACGACCCCAAGGATTCCCCCCCACATGGAGATAATGGAGTTGTTTTGGCCCAGCCTGCTACGAATCCTCCCATCAATCCATCTGTGGAGATCCTTGACGTAGAAGACCCTCCCGTTCAGAAAAGTAAAAAGACTTCAAGTGACGCCCCCTTTAGCCCAGTCGTAGTTTTTTTTGCAATTGTCGTCTTCTGTTCCATTTTGCAAACAATATTTTTAAGTGCCCCTTGGGCTTTCATTTGTAATCCTTAAACAAATTTCTTTTTTAAGTGCCCCTTTATGCTTTGATTTTTTGAGTAACTCACTCTTGCTTGCAATACTCTAGTAACCGTCGCTTTTGATCATGTGTGCATGGCTACTTTGTCCGTGTGCTTCACTTTCTTGCTTTGTAGACTTAGTTTATTTTCAAATTGCAGGTTGAGGTCGTTAGCTTGGTTGTGGGTTAGAATCTTAATAGTAGTGATTATGGATTCAACTATTTTCATGATTCCGTCAGCTTAGTAAAACCGTTGCCCCCACTATGGGATTTTTAGTTGTCCATGTTAATGTTGGGCTTGTTTTGTTTTTAAGGGTTTGTTATGTCCATTGGCTTCTTGCACTGCACTTATCCCTTGTTAAAATTCCACTTTTTGAGACCGTCTCTTTGTTGGGTCCGTTATTTTTGAGGAGTCCATCACACGAACCGTTAATCTTACGGCCTTGTCCTCATTATCGACTTAGTGAAGCAATTTTTTTGAGACCGTCACTTTAATAAGCCCGTCTCTTTTGATGAGTCCGTCTCATGCATAGTTAATTTTATGGCTTTGCCCATAATATGGACTTAGTGGAGCCACTTTGTTGAGACCGTCACTTTAATGAGCCCATCTCTTTTGATGGGTCCGTCACATGGACAGTTAATTTTATGGCTTTACCCATAATATGGACTTAGTGGAGCCACTTTGATGAGACCGTCACTTTAATAAGCCCATCCCTTTTGATGGGTCCGTCACATGGATAGTTAATTTTATGGCTTTGCCCATATTATGGACTTGGTTTCTGGCCCATCCTCTTGGGATCGGGTCCTCAGCCTCGAGGGCTTACAGTCACCCATCGTCGCAGACCGATGTTTGTCTACTTTTAGAATTCTTCACCTTTTATTTGTCTTTTGCAAGCTTGTAAATAGAAAACGTCAGCCTTATTGCCTCGTCCGTTTTGTGGACTTGGCCAATACGTCAGTCTTTTTTATTAGACCGTCAACTATATAGCTTCGTCCATTCTGTGGACTTGGCCAACTTGTCAGTCTTTTATTAGACCGTCAACCTTATAGATTCGTCCACGTTGTGGACTTGGCCAACTTGTCAGTCTTTTATTAGACCGTCAGCCTTATAGATTTGTCCACTTTGTGGACTTGGCCAACTTGTCAGTCTTTTATTAGACCGTTAGCCTTATAGATTCGTTCACTTTGTGGACTTGGCCATCCTGTAAGTAGAAACTTTAGTTGTTTTGAATAAACTCCTCTTATTGGCATGCATTTATATAAAAAGTAGTTTTGAAAAAGAAAACCTGCCCTTTGGGCTTATTGTAGCAAAAACCAAAGACTAAAGTAAAAAATCTGCCCTTTGGGCTTATTGTAGCAAAATCTAAAGTAAATGATAAAACTGAGGAGTATAACTGAAATTTGCGGTGGTAAACTATGAATAAAGGGGGATGTTGTCCTTCACGTTGTCGTCTCTACTAGTAGTGATTTCGCAAGCGTTCAGCATTCCAAGGATGTGGCAGCTTCCGTCCGTCTAGCGTCTCCAGGTGGTACGTGCCCTTCCTCTGCCACGTCGTGATTTGTTAAAGTCCTTCCCAATTTGGGCCGAGTTTTCCTTGGGTTGGGTCTCTTGCTGCACCCATGACTTTCCTTAGAACGAGGTCTCCAACCTGGAAGTCTCTGTGTCTGACCCGAGAGTTGTAGTACTTGGCCATGCAGTCTAAGTACCGTGCGAGCCTTTGTTCCGCTGCTGCCTTGACTTCGTCCACCAGATCGAGCTGTAGACGTACGACCTCGTCGTTTTTTCTTTCGTCATGGTTATGCACCCTGTAGCTTGTGAGTCTGACTTCTGCTAGGATGACTGCCTCACTCTCGTATGTTAGTCGGAATGGTGTCTCTCCTGTTGGTGTCCTTACCGTAGTCTTGTATGCCCAAAGTACGCTCGGCAACTCTTCTGCCCATATACCCTTTGCCCCCTCGAGCCGAGTCTTGATAATCTTCAGCAAGGATCGGTTTGTGACTTCGACCTGTCCGTTGGCTTGAGGGTGGGCGGGGGAGGAGTAGTGGTTCCGTACCCCCAACTGCGAACAGAAGTCCCGGAAGGAGTTTTTGTCGAATTGCTTCCCGTTGTCCGAGACTAAGACTTTAGGGATGCCAAACTTGCATATGATACATTGCCAGACGAAATTTCGTACGTTCTTCTCCGTAATGGTGGCCAAGGCTTCAGCTTCCACCCACTTTGTAAAGTAGTCGATACCCACTACTAGAAACTTCAACTGTCGTATTGCCATCGGGAATGGCCCCATAATGTCTAGTCCCCATTGAGCGAACGACCATGGTGTCATCATCGAGGTAAGTTCTTCGGGTGGTTGTCTGATAACATTGCTGAACCTTTGGCACTTGTCGCAGCTTTTTACATAAGCCTCGGCATCCTTCTGCATGGTTGGCCAAAAGTACCCCGTTCGCACTAGCTTATACACTAATGATCTGGACCCTGAATGGTTTCTGCAGATTCCTTCGTGCACCTCTCTCATGACGTAGTTCGCTTCCTCAGGACTTAAACACCTCAGGAATGGCCGGGAGAAACCCCTTTTGTACAGGACATCTCTTATTAAGATGAATCTCGCTGCTTGGACCTTCAGCTTTCTAGCGGCCTTCTTTTCGTCTGGTAACGCGCCATTCGTCAAGTAAAAAACTAACGGTGTCATCCAATTGCTTTCGGAGCCTATCTCTTGTACATCGATGGAATCTATTAGTGGTGAAAGTTGAACAAAAGAGAGTACATTACCCAGGGTGGTCATATGTTCGATTGAGGAAGCTTTGGCCAAGCGGTCGGCTTGCTCATTATCTCCCCTAGATATTTGTACGATTTTGGCCTTCAGCTTGTCTACCCTTTCCCTTGCTTGGTCCAGATACCTTTTCATTCTTTCGCCTCGACACTCATAGTCCCCGTTTACTTGGTTGGTGATGACTTGAGAGTCGCAGTAAATGACCATGTTTGCAGCTCCTGCAGCTTTGGCGAGGTCGAGCCCTGCTATTAAAGCCTCATACTCCGCTTGATTGTTCGTGGTAGGGAAATCAAGGTGGACCATGCACTCAACCGTGTCTCCTTCAGGTGTCAATAGCACAATGCCGGCTCCTCTAGCCTGCCTGTTGGATGATCTGTCTACATGTATGCTCCACTGCAGAGATTCCTCTGCCCTCCTGTCTTTGCCATTTGTGAACTCTGCTATAAAATCTGCGACAATCTGTCCTTTAATGGCAGTTCATGGGCGATATTGGATATCGAACTCGCTCAATTCTATAGCCTATAGCGCTAATCGGCCAGCAGCTTCTGGGTTGCTCATTGCCCACCGTAAGGGCTTGTCGGTTAAGACGATCATCGTATGGGCTTGAAAATACGGCTTTAGTTTGTGTGCTGCCGTAATCAGCGCAAAGGCGAGTTTCTCCATGGGTGGGTATCTTTCTTTGGCACCACAAAGTGCCCGACTGGCGTAGTAAACGAGCTTTTGCACTCTTTCTTCCTTTCTGATTAGGGCGGCACTGACGGCAGCAGGGGAAACAGCTAGATAGAGAAAAAATTCCTCACCAGCCTGCGAGGGACTTAGTAATGGTGGGGAGGAGAGATAAGCTTTTAACTCTTCAAATACTTGCTGGCACTCGGCAGTCCATTCGAAGGATTTCTTCAGCGTGCGAAAGAAGGGTAAGCATTTGTTCGTCGCCCTTGATACGAATCTATTTAGCGCCGCTGCTTTGCCATTAAGGCTTTGCACTTCCTTCACATTTTTTGGGGGTGCCATCTCCATTATGGCCCGGATCTTGTCTGGGTTCGCTTCGATGCCTTTCTGCGACACCATGAATCCTAGGAATTTTCCCGCTGTTACTCCGAAGGCACACTTTCCTAGATTAAGCTTAATGTTGTAGGAGCGAAGTGTCGAATGTTTCCTTGAGGTCTTCCAAGTGGTTTTCCTCCTTTCGGCTTTTCACCAACATATCGTCGACGTAGACTTGGACATTTCTCCCAATCTGCTGCGCGAACATCTTGTTCATGAGCTTCTGATACGTTGCGCCTGCATTTTTTAGGCTGAATGACATTACTTTATAACAGAAGAGGCCTTGACTAGTAACGAACGAAGTTTTCTCTTGATCGGCTTCGTGCATCCTGATCTGGTTGTAACCAGAGAAAGCGTCCATAAAACTTAACAGCTGGTGTTGAGCTGTAGAGTCTACTAGAATGTCAACCCTTGGGAGGGGGTAGCTGTCTTTGGGGTATGCTTTGTTCAGGTTGGTGAAGTCCACGCACATCCTCCACTTCCCGCTGGCTTTCTTAACCATTACAACGTTCGCTAGCCAGTCGGGCTAGTAAACATCTCTAAGAAAGTTCGCCTCCTGTAGTTTGCGGACTTCTTCAGCTATGGCTTGATCTCGTTCCAGGGCGAACACCCGCTTCTTTTGTTGAACGGGTGGAAAGGAAGGTGACACATTCAGCCTATGCACCATGACCGATGGGTCTATTCCTGGCATGTCTTCGTGGCTCTAGGCAAACACGTCTCGATTTTCCTTAAGGAATGTTATGAGTTCTAAGCGAACTGTCGGGCTAGCGAGGGTACCGATCCTTGTGGTCCTGTCTGGCCGGGAGTTATCAAGGGGTATCTCTTCGAGCTTCTCTACGGGGTTCTACGCCTGTCCGCTGCTCTTCTATGCTTATGGTTTGTAAATGATCATCCATTTCCAGCATTGCAATATTGCATTCCCGCGCAGCCACTTGGTCCCCTCGTAATTCCCCTACTCCGTATTCAGTGGGGAATTTGATCATCAGGTGATAGGTCGAGGTTACGGCCTTCCAAGAGTTAAGGGTAGGTCACCCTATGATGGCGTTGTAGGCAGAAGAGCAATCGACCACAAGGAACGAGTCGTTCCTAGTGGTTTGTTGAGGATAATATCCAATGGTGACTGGTAACATGACTGCGCTAAGGGGGTACACTTTTGTTCCGCCGAACCTGACGAGTGGGGCGTTGGTTGGAACTAGTCGCTCTCTGCTGATCTGCATCTGTTGGAATGCTGGTTAATAGAGAATATCTGCGGAGCTTCCGTTGTCGACCAAGACCCGGTGCACGTTATAGTCTCCTACCTGAAAGCTAACGACCAGTGCGTCGTCGTGCGGATGGTGGAGACGTCGGACATCTTCTTTTGAGAACCCAATAAGAGGGTTGTCGACTCGTGGCATCTTCGGGATGACGCCTGTGAGTTGGACATTCTGGAATGCTCTGAGATAAGTCTTATGAGCTCTGTTTGATAGGCCATTGGCAGCCGTTCCCCCTACAATCATCCTTATGTCTCCTAAGGGTTGCCTTGGTCGTTCGTTGTCTCGTCGGGGAGCTTGCTCTTGTAGAGGCGGATCTGTGTTTCCTTACTGACGAACTTCTGTAACTTGCCTTGTCTAATGAGGGCTTCGATTTGTTGTTTCAAGTCATAGCAGTCAGCTGTGTCATGTCCATGGTCGCGGTGGAAGCGGCAATATTTGTCTCTAGACCGCTTGCTAGGATCCCCCTTCAGCTTTCCAGTAAAGGTCAGAGTCCATTCGTCCTTGATTTGCATTAGGACTTGATCTATCAGGGTGGTCAACGGGGTGAAACTTGTAAACCTCCTTCCCGGGGGCTTAGAACGCCTTTCATCCCTTCGGTCTCCTGTCCTTGGCTTCTTCCGCCCTTGGTCCTGTCGTTCATCCTCTTGCCTTTCCCTTTTTCTTGGCTTTTCCTCCCAAACCTGCAGCGCGTCTTCAGCGTTCATGTACTTGGTGGCCCTATAGAGTACTTCCGACATTGTTCTGGGGTCGTTTTTGTATGGTGAGAACAAAAACTTACCCTTTCGCAACCCATTTGTGAAGGCTACTACAAGTATTTTGTCGTCGGCTTCGTCGATCGATAGTGCTTCCTTATTGAAGCGCGTTATGTAGGACCTCAATGTCTCATCCTCTTTTTGCTTGATACTCATCAAGCATGCCGTAGACTTTTTATACTTGTGTCATCCAATAAAGTGTGTAGTGAACTGAGCGCTTAGCTCCTTGAAAGTGCTGATGGAGTTCGGCGTTAGTTAGCTGAACCATACCCTTGTGGGGCCCTTTAGCGTTGTAGGGAAGGCCCTACACATGATTTCGTCTGCTACCCCTTGAAGGTGCATCAAGGTCTTGAAGGTCTCTAGGTGATCCAGAGGGTCCTTCACTCTGTTGTAACTGTCTATATGCGGCATGCGAAATTTATGTGGTAGGGGGAAGGAATTGACAGCTGCAGTGAATGGCGAGTCAGTGCGATTCACCAGATCGTCAAGGTCACTGGATACTCGTCCTTTGAGGGCATTCATCATGACCTCCATTTGTTCCTTTATTGCCTGTATCTCCGTGGCAATGTGTGGTTGAGTTGCATCCGTGAGGGATGGCATGCTCAAATTCTGACGCTCCGGTCTACTCGGAGCATTACTGCCCTCCTGTCTTTCTCGTTCTCTTCTATCGGCACTGGTGCCTTCTTGGTCCTGCTCTTGAGTGCCGTGACCTGCATTTTTCTGGTGTTATTGTTCCTCCAGATTGTGGTTCTGCTTAGTAAGGTGCTCTACGGCGGCGGCCAAGGTCTGCACCTGCCTTTCGAGAGCCGCTACGCTGGTTTCGTCTCCCTGAACGTTGTTCGTTGTTGCCATCGAGCGAGTCAGCACCATGCAACTCTTTTGTCCGGAAAGCGTTTGCTACGGCTTACAAACCAGAAAACGTCTTTCCCACAGACGGTGCCAACTGATGATGTCGAAAATATCACTAGTGAGTCAAATGATGCTTGCACACTCAAAACGACACCTGCACAACAAAAAAGGAGAAGACCTTACAGAGAGCATCGGTGTGGTGTCGGCCAAATACCCTCCGAAGGTCAAGTTAGAACTTGTTACAACTCTAGAGTGCTAGAGAGGGGTTAATTATGCGTACCTCGATTTGTGAGGGTATTAGGGATTTTATAATAGTAGAGGGTTGACCTCTCTTCCTTGAAATATAAGTCTTTTCCTTATAGGAGTCCTCATGAGCGTAGATTGCGGAATCATTTCCTTGTAGGACACTAACACCCAGCGTGGGATATAAGTCATTTCCTTATATACTCATGCGTGGTGGCCAAGACAAAGATTTTATTAGAACCGTCAGCTTCAAGACTGTCAGCTTATCTTTTACCCTTCGGCCATACCGGCGTCAGCCTTAAGATGGAGTTAACCCCTTGGAGCAGGCGTCCTTCAATTTCAGTCCTGACATGTTACTGTCTGTTATCTATGGGGTCTTCAGTCTCTTAATTAATTAGTTTCGTCAGCCTAAGCTGTGGACTCCGTTTCATGACACAGCCGACGGGTACAACCTGGACACTTGTTATAATTTTACTTATCAGCACACACATTGCAAAATTTGAAGCCATCAAACTTAAGGCTGTCTGAATTTGACAAGTAGCACAATAATTTTATTAGTTACCTATAATTAATTAATATCTTTTGTTTCGTTTTCAAAAGAAATTTCATAATAATTTGGATGATAAAAAGCAGACTAATAAGTGAGCATTTGTCATTGTCATGTAGAAAACACGTGGTGGCCAAACGTTTTTGGACTTAGTGAAGACTTAAGAGTCAATTACAAGTGGGCGGTGGACGATGGTGTTACTTTTCTCTTTTAGTCTATAACTACGTGGATAAGCTTTTCACTACAAAGGATATAAAGCAACTCCATTAAGGAAACCAAAATATTAAATTTAAATAAAGGAAAAAATTAAGTTCATTGTAAAAAATGAAGGGGAAAAATGTCCAATAGGCAAGAGTTTTGTAACTAAATTGATATTTTTTTTATGTTTTCAATTAAGATATTTAAGATTCAATCGTCAATTTTCCATTGTAATTATCAATTTTTATTTATTTATTTTAAATTTCCTACTTCATTTTGTCTTGTTCTAGTGAGTTTAATTAATAGTCCATTTCACACGCTTTTACTTGACTGTATTTGTGGGTTTGGATCTACGTTCACATTTCACGTTTTGCGCAAATGCGCGTTTTACTCTTTTTTTTTTTTTTTTTGGGCACGCGTTTAGCTCAGCAAAACTGAAGATGCGGCTGCTGTTCATGCACTGTTCATGATTAATAGCCACACTATTTGACTTTTCAACTCATTTTCGACCACATCAGTGGGTTCCGTACACTGTTCACGGGACCCACAAACTCTGCTTTTTAGCAACTTTTTTATTAAAAATGAGTCTCACAGCACTATTCACACATTTAAAAATTATTTTGCTACAATATTTTTAGTTTTCAGTTTTCTGCAAAATAAATTGTATCCAAACGGACCCTATATATGGTCTATAAATAAGACAAGGGTAGAGAATGTTAGAATCACTAACAAATCTCTTATTCGATGACAAAAGATCTTATCAATTGGATAAATTGATACCCACATGATTAATAAAATAAAGATAGTAAAAGCAAACTCATTTCCATAGATTTGATAAATTAAATAAATAGGGGTACATAACTTTACCCTATTCAATTTTTATGTCTAGCCAAGTAGCCAACTTTATTCGAAGTCTTCTTATTTTTTTCACGTGTTCCCCTTTTTAGACTTCTTTCAATTATATTTTATTTGTCAAGAGCCTTGTAACTCAATTGATATTTTTTTATTTTTCCAATTGAAATATTTAAGGGTTCAATTGTCAATTTTCCATTGTAACTATCGATTTTTATTTTTTTAAATATCCTACTTCATTTTGTCTTGTTCCAGTGAGTTTAATAGTCCATTTTACAAGATTCTACTTGAATGTATGGTCTATAAATAAGACCAGGATAGAGAAGCTTAGAACCACGAAGTCTCAAAATGAAGGCCATTCTCATTGTCTGCCTTCTCTTGGCTTCCATATTTTTCATTCCTTCTTCAAATGCAGCATCAGGTTACCTCGCGAGAGCACTATTTTGAATTTTCTAGTAGCTAGATAGTTCATGGTTGTATTTTAATTTATTTTGTTGCGTACTCATTAAAATAAACTTTTGATTTTGTTTATTGAGTAAGCTTTTACGTAGTAGCAGTTATACTCATTTATATATGTTGAAAAGTATTTTGAATATAAGCTTGTTAATTTCAAATTGTTGTTAAAGACTGAGCAAAATTAAATAATTTTTAAGATACCGATATTGAAATCAAATGAGTTTTCTTGTTTTTAATGGCCTAAAAGATAATCATATATTCAATTCCAAAAGCTAGTGTTTTCCTGATAAATTTTAAGTTTCTAAACATGTACTAATTAGCAAATTACTTGTCAAGTAATTTCACTGTTTGAGATTTTCCATATATGGAACTTTTGCTTTAATTGCTCTCTTCCATGTATGTTTTCTCGTTAATTTCTTAATTTGGTTATATTCTGATAAATTTATCTCATATCTCAGAAAAGTGTGATCCATATTCTCGTAAATCATGTCGCTCGAAGCCGCCAACTCAACCCTTGAAGCCAGTTGCTCCACCGTTGAAGCCGCCAACTCCACCAACGCCAGGTCCACCCTATAGGAGGCCAAGTCCGCCATTCAATAGGCCACCTCGATCTGGATGTAACCGATATAACCGTTGCCCACCTTCAACCCCTTAAGAAATGAAGCACCATAGTTCAATAATAATTAAGCATTAGGTTGCTTATTATCGTGGAGAGAAGTTAAGAATAAAGTGGGCTATATGTGATATATGGTTTGGGCTTTATGATGCCTCTTATAATTAGTTCCTTTTTTTGAGAATCAGTCTTATAATTAGTTCCTAGTTATGTATTATGCTCTCCATAATAATAGTATATTGTAACATGTGCAAAATAAAAGAGTGGACTAATCTGTTGGTGGCTTATTTGAGGGACTTCTATCTAAATTCCAATCATATAGCGAGAAAAAGTTTGAGTTATAAAGTAGTAGAGCCAAAATTTTAGTTAAGGAGATACAAGATTAAAAGGATAATATATATATATATATATATATATAAAAACCTAAATAATACTAAGTTGATTATTAATGATAAAATAAATAAACAATGTTAATTGTCATAGAAAGTCTAATATAAATGTAAAAACTATTCTTTATTATTTCATACATGGTTTAAGTTGTGGCTCAAGAAATACCACAAGGAGATTTGCAAAATCTATCTCGATTTGTTTAGAATTCAATTCAATTTGGGCTTATTATTATGCTTAGATTCTCCATAATCTCAATTAACCACAAACATATATTTAATATCATTAAAATAAAGAAACAAAAATAAGTAGTTCATAATTATTAATAATCAAAATAAGAAATTAATCTAAATTTTAGACATCTAACTTGATTTCTTAAAAGTTTCTCCAAAAAAAAAAAAAAAACTTGATTTCTTAAAATATATTGAGACCTTATTTTAATGGGAAAAGGTAATGGATGCTTTAAAGGTATTAGTCTAAGAAATAATTTTTAAAACTTTTTATAAGAAAAAAAAAGGTAATTGAGTTTTTTAATGGTATCAAAATTTTCCTAAAATAGTCCTTAAAAAATAATATAAGGGCACCCAATAGCGCTCTTAGTTTTCTCTATTTACCTACTTTATACACACAAAAAAAGACAAAAATTGACCAAATGCATTCATCTTTCCACAAATAAAGTAAGGCGCAAATTCTTAATTTCTGCTTCGGTTCCTTATCCTAGCCCCTCTCAAAGAGGTATTAACCAACTTCTCCACAAACACACACACACACACACACAAAAAAAAAAAAAACAGAAAAAAGAAAAAAAGAAAGATGTACTAACCAAATGAACCTGTACTAAACTAATTCAAGGACGAGGCGTGTACATGATGCTAAATAAATACCCCCGACATATTAGTAAAATTATGTATAGATTTGTAAACTAATAAAGATAGCAGGAAACAAAAAAAAAAAAAAAAGAAAAAAAAAGAAAAAAGAAAAAGGAAAAAGTAAAGGCAAACACATTTCAATCATTGTGACAAAATAAATAAATAAAGGGGCGAAAAACTTTACCCTGGTCAATTTTTAGGTCTTCTATTAAAAAAATTAGAGTCTAATATATCTACTAATTTACTAACTATATAAAAAGAGTGAAGGAGCATTTCTACAGGAGCTTTTTTAATGTAGCTTTGGTTTAGTGTAGTTTTGTCTTTTATATCTTTTCTACAATCATTTTGGTTTGGTATAATTTTATCTTTTATTGAGCTAAAATTGTGAGTTTGGATCACAAATGAAAAACTTTAATATAAAGAAATCTTATGCATATAATATTTTTACAACACTTTTACAATAAACATTAAATAGCACGTTATTATTGACTATTATTAGTGGAAAAAAATAATTTTAATGATAGGTTCAAATTTAAATCAATAATAACTTACCATCTCAATTTTTTTTTTATAAAAGTGTTGTAAAAATATTGTAGATATAATATTTTTTATTTTAATATTATATTACCTAAATAAGGAGAATCAAAGGCTCCCAATTAAACCTGCAACACCTGTATAAAAAGGGCTAAGAGGCCCATTTGATTAATCAATTGGTGAGCCAAAACTCACCGTTTCAGCCAGTCTCTTTTTCCCTTTTTAATTTTAATATTTATATATATTGACATTGGTTTGATACTTTGAGGTCGCTCTTTTTTCTCTTTAAAAAAAAAAAAAAAATTTATATGTGCTGACATAATGTTTTTGTTTAGAAATAGTTATAATAACACAATAAATTGTCAAAATATTTTCATAATTGTTGAGTTGTTAGTTCTTTATAGGTCAAAATTAAATAAAATATTTATTGTGAAAATGTTGTAACATTTTGTTTTTGTTACAATATTTTCACAACTACTAAGGTGTCAATTCCTTATATGTTGAAATAAAATAATAAAATATTAGACCAAACCCACCATAACTGAAAATAAAAGGTATTGTAAAAATGTTGGGACATTTTGCTTATGTTATAATATTTTCACAACTACTAAAGTGTAAGTTCGTTATAAGTCAAAATAAATATAAAATAAAATAATAAAATATTAGACCGATTGCAACCACAACTAAAAATAGAGGTATTGTAAAATTATTGTGATATTTTGTTGTGTTCCTAGACTTCTTTTTTGGATTAGTTACTAGGGGAAAATTCTTTTATGGACATTTTGTGGAATAGTTACCTGACATTTTGTCCATATATAGTTTTATGGATAAAAATACTTGCGAAAAATGCCGTCTCTCCCTTTATACTCTTGGGTAGTTTATAAGTCCCACTAAACTATAAAACCAAGCAATTTTTCCTTTATGTTTTAGAAATTAGCAAATACCCCCTACTATTACTCTCTAAACTATACTCTATATAATGAATCCTATGATTAATTCTTAAAATATTCCATTGTGCTATATCTAAAATACCCCCACTGAATTTTAAAATCTCAAAAATCTTCTTCACGTATTTTGAGTTTTATGTAGTAGTCATGATTGGGAAGTTGAAATCATGATATAAGGTCTTCTATTTGTTACTTAGAAAACACTAATTTACTAGGTTTTTAATCTTCTAGATTTATAATTTTATCTAATAGAGACTTAAATTGCACATATGCATTTTCTTATCTTGTTTTATTATTATTATTATTATTATTTATTTTCTTGCTTAAAAGGTTGTCTATTAAAAACTAATAAAGCTAAACATCATAGAGACTTATAAAATGTAGGATAATGGTATTCAATATCAGTTTTTGATGAGTGGATATTGCCTTTAGAAAATAGGTTATAAAAAACTATCATAGAAAAATTGATATTTCATATGTTATATAGTTACTCTAAGTTTGTGTGTAATCAAAATTTTTCAATGAATGAGATTAGCATTGTATGACATGAATTTTTGAGAATATGATTTCATAGTTCTTTAGATAGAAGCATATCTTAAGTTTTGCAATCGAGGGGTAGGACGTGCCTTGCAAGTGCCATCGAAACTAGTAATCTATAACACATCAATCTCTTAATAAACAACTGCAAAGCTTATTTAGCGCCGCCCCCCCCCCCCCCCCCCCCCCCCCCCCCCCCCAAAAAAAACAGAGAGTAAAATTTGTGTTACAAATAATAATAACTTTTATTGAGACTATCTTAATATTTTCTAAAAAATCATTTAAATATATTAAATTCTAAGTTGACCAAATAGTTTTATTTACTGACACCCAAACACGTTGTTCCGCAACATGTTTAAGTGCCAACTTGTTATTGGATTTCATTACTTACAAATGAGACCATAAGAAGTATTTTTGTTGAAAATTAAATAAAAAAAATTAGGTCCACTAATTACAAGTTCACACTTAAACATATTATGGATTTGGGTGTGTAATTAGGTTTGTTTTTTTAGAGTTTAGACTTACTGCATTTGGCTTGCACACACATTGCAAAATTTGAAGCCATCAAACTTAAGGCTGTCTGAATTAGACCAGTAGCAAGAGAATTTTATTAGTTACATATAATTAATTAATAGGAGAAATTGCACTTTATCTATACGTGGTTTAGTCCGTTTTAACAATATCCACTCATTTTAACAATTTTATTTGTTTTTTTTTTCAAAAGAAATTTCATAATAATTTGGATGATTAAAAAGCAGACAAATAAGTGAGCATTGGTCATTGTCATGTAGAAAACACGTGGTGGCCAAACGTTTTCGGACTTAGTGAAGACTTAAGAGTCAATTACAAGTCGATGGCGGACGATGGTGTTACTTTTCTCTTTTAGTCTAATTGAAGTATAACTACATGGATAAGCTTCTCACTGTGCAGGATATAAAGCAACTCCATTCACACTAAAGGAAACCAAAATATTTAAATTTGAATAAAGAAAAAAATTAAGTTCATTGCAAAAAATGAAGGGAGAAAAATGTCTCATTGACAAAAGCCTTATAACTCAATTGATATTTTTTTAATGTTGCCAATTGAGATATTTAGGGTTCAATAGTCAATTTCCATTGTAACTATCCATTTTATTTATTTATTTTAAATATCCTACTTTATTTTGTCTTGTTCTAGTGAGTTTAATTAATAGTCCATTTCACAGGCTTTTACTTCACTGTATATATGGTCTATAAATAAGACAGGGGTAGAGAATGTTAGAATCACTAACAAATCTTTTATTTGATGATCACAAAAGACCTTATCAGTTGAGCAAATTGATACACACGTGATTAATAAACTAAAGATAGTAAAAGCAAACTTATTTCCATAGTTTTGATAAATTAAATAAATAAAGGTACATAACTTTACCCTATTCAATTTTAATGTCTAGCCAACTTTATTCAAAGTCTTCTTGATCCAACAAAAACAAGTCAACAATTCACAAAAGAATTAGCCAAGACTAATGAATCATTCAATAATGGCTGAATCTTCTAACATGCCTGATCCAAATTCTTATTTAAGGCATCAACGCAGATCTTAGAATCACCCTTAACAATTATACTTTGGAACTTTTCATCTTTAGCCAGCTGTAAAGCCCAAACTATGGCAGAAGCTTTAGCAAAACTAGGACTACGTACACACCATTATACTTCTATCCCACACCTTTAAAATATCTCCATTTCCATCCTGAGCTACCACAACTACATAAGCCTTCTCATTTGAACACACTGCATACAAATTTAATTTTTTCTCGCACTCTTTGGTGGAGCCTTTCAAAATAAACATGCTTCGACTTTTGATATCAGTGCTGTTAGTGAGTTCCATATTGTTTGTTTGAGCACGCCATCTACTTCCAAACCACAAGGCTCTTACCATGGAGCATTCAAAAAACAAACCACAAGGCTCTTGCTATGGAGCCAAAAAACAAATGGACTTATATTTGTATGCAGTAATTATGTGGTAGTAAAAAGAAAGCAACATGTGTCCAAGAGTCATATGCAATGCATATGATTATGTAGACTTTAGACACTTGTCATTTTTTTTTTACTACCACATTACCCATTATACGTTAATTGCTGTATACAAAACCTTTCCCTTACTGTAATATACCAAAAATTAGAGTCTACTTTAATCTACAACACATCAATTTGTTAATAAACAATAACACAACTTATTTAGCCAAAAAAGTAAAACAGTAAATTTTGTGTTACAAATAATAATAACTTTTATTTTGACTGTCTCATTATTTTTTGATAGATCAATAAAATGCATTAAATTCTAAATTGACCAAATATATAGCTTCATTTACTAACACCCAAACATGTTGAAAAATGAGGCTAAATAAACAAGTTTTGATTCAACAATACAAACCCTAAAAAATTAGCAATGCTAAATGGTAAATAGATAGAGTTAGAAAGATCTCACAAACTATAGAATCACGCAAAATGCATTGTCCTTAAATGTTGATTCGTGCCACTCGGAGTAGAACTCGGTGTGAATGGTTCTCTTGGCCGAACAACCCCCCAAGATTAGACTATAGTGATTTCTTCAAGTTGATCAGACACTCAAGCAAGAAGAACTAGGAACAACCTTTATTTGCCTTTCCTTAAAACTAAAAATTGATGCTGAAAGTTTCAGTGGAGATGAGCAGAAAAATAGAGCAAAATAGAGAGGGAAGAGGCAGCTGTGTAGCTAAAAAAAAAAAAAACTGAAAAGATTAAAGAGGGGAATAGAGGGTTTTATAAGCCAACTAGTGAGAGGACATGGGCTGCTCCAACGGTTACTGTGCATGCCCAACGGGCAGCACATTAAATGCCCCAACAGGCTGCTTGGTTAATGCCTAACGGGTAGAACTGAATTGGGCTAAAAGGAAAAGAAAGGGAAAAGGAATGAGGCCCGAGAGAGATAGAGACAAGCCTAAATCCAACCCAAGCCCAACTCTAACCCTTAGTTCATTATATTTCAAGCTAGCACTTAAGTTGTGCTAAGGTTTATAAACACAAATGAAAACTCATCTCTAATCAATGTGGGACACAACCACAACTTAAGTGTTTGAAACACACATACTCCAACAATCCCCCACATGTTATAAACACTAAACTAGGAAAGGCAATAAACTTAAAAAGGCATGCATCAATATGGTACCATAAGGTTTTAACCATACTTAGGATAAATAAGTAGGAACTACTAGACAATGGTAGAGTTAGACTCTTTTAACCAAGCTATTAGATAACCAAATTTACCACCCATATACCTTTCTTTACCAAGGTTGTTCCATAAGCGGGTTGGCACCTTATACAAGCCATGCACCATTGGGTTTCATGAGAGCTCTAGAGACCTACCCAAGTCTCATAGGAAGCGGCACAACTTCCACCCCACATAGGTGGCATCCATCAAGAGTGTGTACAGTACACCCCATCCCAACAGGTAGGGACTTTGGACCCATTAAGAGCTAAAGCTCACCTCCAACAATTTGCAACTTAGCACTGTCTCACACCATAGGGATGGACTCATCACTAATCTCCTCAATGAGATGGTGGAATACATAATAACTGACAGTGCCCGTATGGACCACAAACGACCTCTACCCATTTAATCCTTGTGTGGAATCACCCATCATAGAGGTTGGACATTGGCCATAGTGTCACAATTTGGGTATTAGTTCTATCCCCCTCAATGTTTCACTCACTAGCCTTTTTGCTAGTGGCTTAGTCAAAGGATCAGCTAAATTCCTTTCTGACCTCACAAAGTCCAAGGACATTAAACCATTATCAATGAGATGCCTCACAATATTGTGCCTTAATTGAATATGTCGCTTTTCCCATTATAGATTTTGCTCTTAGCATGTGCTATGGCAACCTGGCAATCACAATGTATGCAAACAAAGGCAATAGAGTTAGTATACAATGATATATCAATTAACAAACTCCTAAGCCACTCGACTTCGGACCCAGCCTTCTCTAAAGCTATTAATTCTGATTCCATGGTGGATCTTGCTATGCAAGTCTGCTTGGATGATTTCCAAGAGACAAACCTTCTAGCTAGTGTGAACACATATCCACTAGTGGGCTTTACATTATCCCTAAGGATCTTGATGCCTAAGATTATATTTGCCTCACCCAAATCTTTCATATCAAAATTAGAGGCAAAAAAGCATTTAGTATCATGCACAACATCAAGGCTAGTTCCAAATATAAGGAAGTCATCAACATATAAACATATAATAACACATTCATTATTAGTAAACTTGCTATATATGCATTTATTGGCACCATTGATCACATACCCATGTGTAAGCATAACATTATCAAATTTTTCATGCCATTGTTTAAGTACTTGTTTTAAACCATATAAAGATTTAACCAACTTACAAACTTTATGTTCTTGTCCAAGAACTACATAACCCTTGGGTTGCTCCATATAACTATCTTCTTCTAAATCTGTATTTAGAAAAACAGTTTTAACATCCATTTGATGTACTACAAGTTTGTGAATAGAAGCAATGGAAAATAAAATTCTAATAGATGCAATTCTAGTAACCGGAGAATAAGTGTCAAAATAATCCACATTATGTTTTTGCTTATAGCCCTTGGCTACTAAGCGAGCTTTAAACTAATCAATTGTACCATCCGGTTTTAATTTCTTTTTAAGCACCCATTTGCAACCAATAAGTTTAACCTTGGGTGGAAGCTCAACTAATTCCCAAGTATGATTAGACATAATAGATTCTAATTCATTATTAATTGCTTCTAACCAAAAATGTGCATCTACAGATTTAATTGTATCATAGTAACTTACAGGTTCATCTTCAATGACACAAGCAAGGAAATCGTTACCGTAATCCTTTTTCTTCCTAGCTTCCTTGCTCCTTCTTATTTCTTGCACGTCATCAACAAAGTCATTAGAAATTTCAATAGAATCATGCAATACTTTTTCCTTATTTTTCAAAGGAAACATATACTTAAAGAATATGGCATTTTCGGATTCAATAATAGTGTATGATTCTAATATATCACTTTTGATGACAAAAAATCTATAGCATGAACTATTACAAGCATAACCAATAAACACACAATCACATGTTTTAGAACCAAGTTTTTTCCTTTTAGGCTCAGGTAGCATGACCTTAGCCAAACACCCCCACACTTTGAGGTATTCCAAGTTAGGCTTACGCCCTTTCCAAAGTTCATAAGGAGTTTTACCGGTTTTCTTATGAGGTACCTTATTTTGAATATGACAAGCCGAAAGAATGACCTCCCCCCACATGTTGGAAGATAGCCTAGAACTAACAAGCATAGCATTCATCATCTCTTTAAGAGTTCTATTTTTCATTTCGACTATTCCATTAGATTCCGGTGAATAAGGCAGAGTTACCTCATGTATTATGCCATTTTGTTCACTAAATTCCTTGAAAGGATTAGATTCATATTCACCACTTCTATCAGTTCTAAGTCTTTTAATCCTTTTATTCTTTTGGTTCTTAACTTCACTTTTATACTTTATAAACATCTCCAAAGCTTCATCCTTCATTCTTAGTAAATAAAGTTTAGTGAATCTAGAGTGGTCATCAACAAAGATCACATAAAATCTTTTACCACCTCTAGTCATGGTGTGTTTTAAATCATCCAAGTCACTATGTACCAATCCTAGAAGTTCTGTTTCTCTTGTTATGGATTTACAAGGTTTCTTTGTGATTTTAGTTTTGGCACAAATTTCACATTTGTCCATATTAGCTTCACTTAGTGAGTTAATAATTCCACATTCTTTCATTTTCTTTATATAGCCAAGATTAACATGACTAAGTCTACCATGCCAAACATCAATGGAATCAACTAAGTAAGCACAAGAAGACGAACCTTTTTCATTAATAACTTGATCAACATTAAGTACAAAGAGACCTTCATCATCATAGCCCTTACCAACAAAGACTTAATTCTTAGTTAAAGTAACTATGCCACCATCAAATAAAACTTTAATATCGGCCTTACTAAGCAAATGTACCGAAATGAGATTGTGTCGAAAGTGAGATACATGAAGGACATTATTGAGTGAAAGAGTTTTACCAGAAGTTAGCTTCAAGAGTACCTTCCCTTTACCACTCACCAGCACAGACCTATTGTCCCTAACATAGACACATTCGGTGCCTTCCGCCATAGGAGTGTAGGAACTAAACTCCTCTTTGAATGCACCAATGTGTCTTGTGCAAGCCGAGTCAACTACCCATCCCTTCACTTTTGTCACCAAGTGTGCCTCACACACCATCGCCACAATGATCTCTTCGGTTTGCATCACATTTGCCTTATTCGATGTAGAGCCTTTGTTGTTGTTCTTATTGTTGTTGAAGTTGCCTCTTGCCCTACATGTTGCTGCATAACGACCTACTTTGCCACAAATAAAACAATTACCCTTTTTCTTTTGGATTTGAGGATTTGGGCCATTTTTATTATGAAATTTTCCTTTTCCCTTGAAATTATGTTTCTTATTATGTTGTGGAGGTCTAGAGGGCCCTTCCTCTACAACATTAGCCTTGGAAGTAAATTCCTTAGCTCTAGAAACCTTTTCCGACATCCTATTTGTTTCTTCAATTTGAATATCAACGATAGTTTGTTGAAAATTCAAATAGGTTCCATGGTGGCTATACCAGTGCTTATACTCTTTCCAAGAGTTCGGCAACTTAAACACAAGGCCATGAGCCACAAACCTCTCAGGTAAAATATCACCCTCTTTAGCTAGGTCGGATACTAATTTTTGAAAATCTTCAATTTGGCTAGAAACATTTTTTTCTTCAACCATTTGAAAAGACATAAATTTAGCCATAGCAAACTTTTTAGCACCTCATTCTTAAACCCATAACGACCGTTAAGTTCATCTCATAAATCTTTAGCATAAGTAAAATGACAATAATGATCAAACAACTTGTTAGATAAACCACACTTAATAGTATGAACACATAATTTATTTGTTTTTTCCCACTTTGCTATATTTTTAGGATCATCTTCGAGTTTAGGCTTATAAAGAACCCGATCAATTTTGGTAAATTCCAAGATGGGCAAAACCCTTTCTTTCCAACATTTAAAATTATTTCCATCAAAAGCCTCAAGCTTTGTAATTTCCAAAATGACCTTAAGAGAATCAACAACTTGTTTCTTCATTTTTAAAACACAGATATCAACCTTTAAGATTGTTGGAAAATGAGGCTAAATAAACAAGTTTTGATTAAACAATACAAACCCTAAAAATTTAGCAATGCTAAAAAGTAAATAGATAGAGTTAGAAAGATCTCACAAACTATAGAATCATGCAAAATGCGTTGTACTTAAAGGTTGATTCGTGCCACCCAGAGTAGAACTTGGTGTGAATGGTTCTCTTGGCTGAACAACCCCCCAAGATTAGACTATAGTGATTTCTTCAAGTTGATCACACACTCATGCAAGAAGACCTAGGAACAACCTTAATTTGCCTTTCCTTAAAACTAAAAATTGATGCTGAAATTTTCAGTGGAGATGAGCAAAAAAACAGAGCAAAACAGAGAGGGAAGAGGCGGCTGTGTAGTTGAAAAAAATATGAAGAATTTAAAGAGGGGAATAGAGGGTTTTATAAGCCAACTAGTGAGAGGACATGGGCTGCTCCAACGGTTACTGTGCATGCCCAACGGGCAGCACATTAAATGCCCTAATGGGCTGCTTAGTTAATGCCCAACGGGCAGAACCGAATTGGGCTAAAAGGAAAAGAAAGGCCCAAGAGAGATAGAGACAAGCCTAAATCCAACCCAAGACCAACTCTAACCTTTAGCCCATTATCTTTCAAGCTATCACTTAAGTTGTGCTAAGGTTTATAAACATAAATGAAAACTCATCTCTAACCAATGTAGGACACAACCACAGTTTAAGTGTTTGAAACACACATACTCCAACAAAACAAACACTGTTTCATAACATGTTTAAGTGTCAACTTGTTATCGAATTTTATCACTTACACATGAGACTACAACAGGTACTTATTGAAAAAAAAAATAGGTCCATCAATTACAAGTTAAGATTTAAGTATATTGTGGATTTTGGTGTACATGTTTTTAAACTTACTCATTGCGTTTGGCTTGCACACACATTGCAAAATTTGAAGCCATAAAATTTAAGGCTGTCCGAATTTGACCATTAGTACGGGAATTTTATTAGTTATTTTTACGCATAATATTTTTTGTTTCTTTTTTAAAGAAATTTTGGACTAATTTGGATGATTAAAAAGCCGACAATGTAACATGCATACTTTATGTAAGTGAGCATAGGTAGTCAAGTAGAAAACAAATGGTGGCCAAATGTTTTTGGACTTAGTGAAGACTTAGAGTCAATTACTAGTGGATGATGGACGATGGTGTTAGTTTTTTCTATCTATTATTAGTCTATTTAGATTGACTTTTTAAAGTGCAATAAATTCCAAAAAAAAATCTTATACCATTGCATTCTGTCGTAATCGTGTAACTCGATTTTTCTCTTTCCTACATTGATCTTAGTTGTTGGTTGGTTGGCTTTTTTTTTTTTTATCTTTTGTGTATTTGTTAAGCAAATTTAAATTGCTTATTTATGTGAATTCTTGTTTAATATTTAAATATCAATTAAAAATTATTCTTCGTTTCTTTTTTCTTTCTTTTTTAAACACTATTATATATCTAATTAACACTAAAGATTAAAAGTTTAAAACTAAAGAGGTAACAACCAAATGCATATGCCCCCAAATATATGAAACATGAATAGTGAATAGAAATCATCTTTCCCCTTTTGGACACTCTCCGTTCTATTCATTTTATAGAATACAATGTATCTTTTATTTTTTATTTATTTATTTATTTTTTAACTTTGTTTATATTATAAGGAATTAAAAAAAATATATGTGATATTTTGATTAGTAAAATATAAAGTGGTATACAAAAAATTGTACACGATAAGGAATATTTTGACTAAGAAATTTTCTTCCTTTTACCCTTTGTGTTTGGATTGCCATTCCATCTCCTTTTACCCTTCGGGTTGAAAATGCTTCTCGGTTCCATTTACCCTTCGGGTACTAAGTCTCCTTTGAGATTAATATACCTGTTGGGACAAATATACCCTTCAGCATAAAGGTGTCCTTCAGGATAAAACTTCTCCTTCAAGTTTGATGGTCACGTGACATGGTCTATTCCCTCCAAAAACTAGTGTGTTGTTGATAAATTCAAACCAAATTCTAGTTACTCATCAGCTACTTTCACTTTCTGAAATTTTCAATATATGGAACTCTAGTTCCCTTTGTTCTGGTCCATGTTTTCCTTGTTAATTTCTTGAATTTAATGATATTCTGATAACTTTATTTCATATCTCAGGTAAGTGTAATCCATATGTTCGAGAATGTCGTAAGGATCTGCTGTACCGGAAGCCATCAGCTGTGTCATTAAATCCGCCACCTCCACCACTAACGAAAGGTCTTCCCTTCTATTATAGGAGTCCAAATCCACCATTCTATAAGCCACCTCGATCTGCATGTAGCCCATATAAGCGTAATTGTCCACCTTAAAGCCCATGAGATATGAAGCACAATGGTTCAGCGATAATTATGCATTAGATTTGCCTATTCATTCTTGTGGAGAACAGAAATTAAGAATATAGTGGGTTTTTTGTAATACATGGATTGGGGTTTGTGATGCCTCTTGTAATTCCTAGTAATGTATTATGCATAATGCATTCCATAATAGTTTGATCTAATGTGTGCAATATAGAAGTGCTGAATAAAATTTAGTCTTTGGCTTATTTGAGGCATTATTTCCATGCAAATTCCCAATATGATCTTATCTACCTTTCTGAAAAGGTCGAGTTATAAGAATTCTTTTGAGGTGACACTTACTAGAAAAAAAAAACCAAAAAAAGAAAAGAAAAGAAAACCATATAAACTATTCACTGATTTGAAGGAAAAATATACAATGAGTTACGAGAACCATAGGAATGTTGTTAGAGGTCCATAGGCCGTGTGACTCAAGTGAATTTGACTATTCACTATTTAGGTAAAAGGGGAATTTGAATCTAGAATGTTCCCATTGAAAATATCAAAAAAATGAGAGTTGAGCTGCATGACTCCTAATATTTTGTCACACTTTTTATTCATTAATTAATATTTTCTTTAAAAATTCGTCACTTGTGTAAAGTTGTGATTTCCAACTATATTGACAGGCTTTGATTTCGTGCCAAATTTGATTGTAATTTCTTCAATCATTTTCCCTGTATGTATGTGGGTTTAATTGTAAGGGATAAGTGTGAGAGACCAGTGAAGAATCAAGGTTCAAAAGATGAACAAGTGGATTTCGCGACTGGCTCGCAAGTGTCTCGCGAGAGACAATCAGCGAAAAAACCACGCGTAGAGCACATGACTAAAAGATAAAGAGTCGTGCTAGGCTATAATTTTCGCGACTGTTTCGTGGGTAAGGCCAACCCGCGAAGGACCCGCAAAAATCTTTGTTTGGTAAAAAGTTATGTCTTGGTTTACCAATTCTTTACCCACACTATATATACCCTCATTATCCACAAAGTGTAAGGAGTGCTTTTCAAAGAGAAAACCCTAGAAAATACACTTGAGAGTTAGAGATTGTCATACCCTCAATCATCTACACATTTCCTTGTGGTTTTCCTCAAGTCCTACCTCTCCATCTCTAGATCTTTGAGAGGTTGATAGCTCAAACACTTACCACACCTATATTGAGTGTAAAGTGAGATTTTGGTGTTGCTGTGAAGTATTAGAAGGAGCCATTCATTGGCGGATGCAATCGGGTTGAATTGCGGGATCCGAAAAGTTAGAGAAGATAAGGCTTTGAGAAGTCTGTTGGTAGCTGGAGCTTGGAGGGCTCAAGTACATGGGGTAGACTAGTCTTGGAGGGTCTTTTGTTATTCGTGTACTCCAATTTTGTTCTCTAGTAGATCGATTTCGACTTGGAGGTTTGCAGAGAGGTTTTTTGCCGAGTACTTCAGTTTTCTCTTCGATAACACATCTCGGTGTTATATTGTGTTTGCATTTCTCTTCCCTACTCTTTAAGCTTTCATTTTATTGTTGATGATTGATGAATATGGCTTAGGGTAGTGCTATCAGTTCATTGCACTTATTTACTCTTGTTTTGCACTTAGTCTAAGTTAGAGTAAAAACAATCTAGCCATAATTTTTAATTGGGGGTCTGAACAAACTCTTGTATTTTAGCACAAATCTGAGCTTTCAATTTATTATAGATCATATCTATTAAATTTTTGTCATACTTGTGTCCGTATGACACTTTTAACAAAAACATTATAAGCTTATTTGTTTCAATTCCGTCCGTTATACTGAGGTTGAGTGAAATTGACTTTAGAACTCACTTAAGAGTCAAGAGTCATGATTTTCACCTTGTTTTAGCTTACTATCTTGGAAGGGAATTGATTCTTCGCCTAAAGACTAATGCGCCATTGTGTGATTTGTGAGGATGAGAAGATAGTATTCTTTGATGGTGATTTGACGCAGGCACATTGATATCATGCAATATCCACGAAAATTTTTTAGACCTGGAAAGCCCACTGATGAATCAGTCACTTTGCATTGAATTCTTGTGATTTCGATATCGGTGTGGGGTTTAAGTGTCCAATTTCAATACCAAAGTTTGGGGTGTATAGTGTGGATAAGGCATGTGCTGTTTCCGCTCCCTATCCCTACAATATCCCACTCAAAGTAAATAAGTCCCACACAGCTTCAATATCAGTGTGGTGGTGTAATATAAGTGTCCTATTTTCAATACAAAAGTTTGTGATGGTGTTTTCGCTTTATACAATATCAGGACATACGAATGTGATATTGTATGAAAGTGGAAACATAGTATACTTTCTTATAAGTGTTATAAGTGTGAGTGGTCTATTATTTTTTGGCAGGCCCCATCTATTAGCCAAGAAAATATAAGGCCCCAATAGTCGGGATAACAATGGGGCGGGGCGGTTCTGAAGGATGGGGTCTTCCCTCTCACCCTGCATGGTTTTGTCTTACCTCATTCCCGCCTCGCATGACAGGAAAAATTTTCTTGCTTCATCTCTGCCCCGCATTACGGGGAAAATCTATTGAAAACTAATAAAGCTAAACATCACAGAGACTTATAAAATGTAGGATAATGATATTCAATATCATTCTTAAAAGTTTTTGGTGAGTGGATATAGCCTTCAGAAAATAGGTTATAAAAAACAATCATAGAAAAATTGATATTTCATATGTTATATAGTTACTCTAAGTTTGTGTGTAATCAAAATTTTTCAATGAACAAGATTAGCATTGTATGACATGTATTTTTGAGAATATGATTTCATAGTTCTTTAGATAGAAGCCTATCTTAAGTTTTGCAATCAAGGGGTAGCACGTGCCTTTCAAGTGCCACCTAAACTAGTTGTGGACGACTAAATTTCTCGGTTCGAAATGAGTCAAACAAGTAAAATAGTTTCACAAGTGCGATTTTGTATTGATGATTGTGTGGTACAATTCTCTGTGATTACAAAAGAGTGATCCTCTGATTCGATCTCCTTGAAAGATTTGTTGATTGGAGTTGTGGTAATGTGATTTTGATTTGAACACCAAATATACTTCAATTTGGCTGAAGAATGGATCGAAGACCTTTGAAACAGAATTACAATGAATCTCTGGCTATGAGCTTGTTAGAAATTCTTTGTTCTTCGTGTTCTTCGTGTGTTCTTCGTGTTCTTGGTGCGTTCTTCATCTTCGAAGGTTTGTGGTAGAAGTTCTTCGGTGCTTTAGAGGCTTGAATCTGTAGAGCTTCACTGATTTGTGGTTTGTGAGGTTTTTGGAGGCTTTTGAGCTTGATTCCAGTGAACTTTGAGATCTAGGAATATGATTTGGATGATTCCTCTTTGAATGTTCTTCGTATTTGAAGGTTTGTGTTGGAAGTTCTTCGGTGCTTTAGAGGCTTGAATCCGTAGAGCTTCACCGATTTGTGTTTATTGAGGTTTCTGGAGGCTTTTGAGCTTGATTCCAGTGAACTTTGAGATCTAGGCAGGTAGTTTGGATGATTCTGCTTCGAATGTTCTTCGTGTTTGAGGGTTGAAGTTCTTGAAGTTGCTGAAGGCTTCAGGGCTTGATTCCAGCGGAGCTTCTGGACTTCTGAATCTTCTCTGATGCTGCTTTGCTTCAGATGGCTTGATGTGTGTCCTTCTAAATGTCTTAGGAAGGCTTCTATTTATAGGAGTTTTTGGGGTGGATGAGCGACACGTGGCGGAGTCTGATTGGTGACACATGTCACAGTCTGATTGGTCCGCTTATGTCATCGCTTACACGTGCGAGGTTGCTTAGGTCATCGCTTACACGTGCGAGGTTGCTTAGGTCATCGCTTACACGTGCGAGGCTACTTGTGTCATCGCTTACACGTGCGAGGCTGATTGTGTCATCGCTTGCACGAGCGAGGCTGCTTGTGTCATCGCTTGCACGAGCCGATGCATGATTGGTTCTTGCATGACACTTGGCAAATTTCTGTTGGCTTCTGAATGGCAACAGTAAAACCTAGCAGCAGTATGTGGCGCTTTGTAATTGGCTGTATTTCGTGGTCTTGGTAGTGTGACGTGTCAGCTTGTGATAGGTCGGAAATTTTTCCTCTCTACAAATGCCCCCTCGAGACTCGTTCACGCACACGGTTTCAGAGTGTGGTGTGAGAATGAGTTTCGAAAACAGATTTTTTTTTATTTTTTTTATTTTTTTACACTTGGTTCTTCAAATGAAGTAATTGAAGGTGGTGGAGCTTTCAGCAGGATGAAATAATTTCTGAAGAGTAGACCCACCCATATGAAAGGCTTTGATGAGACCGAAAAGAGGTCTGCGAGTATTTGAATGTACTTGCGTGACTGAGCCTTCTCAGGAGAGGTTAAGTTGAAGTAACTTCAGAAGAGTACCTTTGGATCGTTGGCGGCGATCACATGGTGTAGAAGATGGGGAAGACGCGAGGATGGTGGCTGGGTATAACATGCAGAGCCATGGGGCCAGCCTCGTGTTTTTGAAAACTTCTGGTGAAGTTATATCGGAAGAGTATACTTTGGATTAAGGCTAGGCCATGTGGGAAAGTGGTTGAGTGCGCATGTGTCATCGTTTCACTCAGGTTAAGTTGAAGTAATTTCAGAAGCTTATGGATTCTGGGGATGATGGTGTTGGTGGTGAAGAAGACGGGGATGAAGCAAAGCGAATGGGTGAAACACACACCACTACGGTGCTAGCACTGTATGTTGCATGGGGTCTGACAGTGAGTAATCGAATGTGCGTGTGTAATGGGACCAAACCGACAGACATTATGTTGAAGTAATTTCAGAAGAGTACCTTCTAAAATACTTCAACCTAGATTTATGTTGGAGTAATTTCAGAAAATGTGTTTTGAGGTACCAGCAATGATGACCTTTGAGTCCCATAGTGGTGGGGACATGGAATAAGGCTCTAGTGACCATTTACCAGCCCCAAAGGCTGAACTCTGATGAGCTGGTGCCTTGAAGGTTGCCTCAAATGTTGGATGGAAGACAATTTGTAGGATACCCCAACACTTTTTTCCATCTTCACTTACTGCTACTTGTTGGAAAAGCACAGAAAAATGAAAGATGGAGCTAACTTGTGATTCTGGTCTTAGAAACGAGCCAAGTTGCTGTTTGTTCCGAACCACTGCTTCTGCTGGAAGACCAAGCAATTGGAGAGAGACTACAGGAGACCTGAGGTTAGGAACAAGAGTCTCTGCTGGACTTAGACTTCCTGGCCAACTAAATCCACGAAAGCATGGAAGGTCGATACAGGCCTTGTTATGAGTAATTTTATGAACAAAGGTGGTCGTTAAGTGGAGAAACAAAATTTGTTTGGATCTCAAAACTACAATGATGTTGTGAAGAGGGTTTCTACCGAACCATAAGAGGGTTGATTTCAAACTGACTATGAAGCAATATTGGTTGCTAAATGTTGAGAATGATGAAGTCATAGTGAGAAATGGCTGTGAGAATGAGGACTTGAAAATTTGAAAGAAGCAAATCTTCATTTCATGACTCAGTGTTTTTTTTTTTTTTCTTGATGAGTTCTTGTTGAATCCGGCCCTTCTATTTATAATGGAGAGATGAAGAATGGTAGATGGATAGTTGAGAATGGCGGATGTGAATTTTTGGTGAGACCGATGGATGAGAATGGTAGGTGAGAGACCGGTAGGGAACGAGAATGGTAGGTGAGAGAGATGAAGAATGGTAGGTGGGAATGTTTGGCACCGAAAGGGGAATTGTGGGTTGGACGGGTGACTCGATGTAATTTCAAGCTCAAGACACACTTGTGAGAGTTCATTTGTACTTTAGAAGGAAAACCTTGATGAAGTCTGGGGAATAACCCTGAGGGGATCCAAACTAAATGGATGAATCTCAAGTTTTGATATTGAGAACTTTAGTTTTGGATATTGTCAGCACTTCGGAGATGTGAGTTAGATTGATGATTTTCAAGCCACGAAAAACTATGCAAGACAAGTCTGGTTCGAAAATCTTGACTTTGGGTTGATTTCAACATAAAAGACAACTATCTTGGAATTGGGTTATTTGTGTAATTTTCGAGTTTCAAATGATGGAACGGACTCCAAATTTGGAATGTACACGAAAAATTGAGTAAGATAGGTCCATCTTAAAAATTTTGACTTTTGGTCAACATTTACGCAAAAGTCAACTTTTTGGAAATTGGACGTTTGCACAATTTCCGAGCTTCGAATGAAGAAACGGATCCCAAAATAAGAATGTACTCGAAAAACTGAGTGGGACAAGCCCCTTTTGAAAATTTTGACTTTTTGGTCAAAGCCGAAGGTCAAATTTGGTCAAGGATTTTTTTTATCTCTCTCTTTTTTTTTTTTTTTTTTAAGGCGGTTCGGACCGGGTCAGATTTTCGGGTCAAACCGATCCGGTCTGGTCAAACGGGTCAGGTCAGTGGAGGATGACGTCATCCATGACGTCACAGGGCTGAGCGCGTGGCACGTGTGGCGCGTGTACACGCGTGAGAGAGAGCCGGCGCGTGTGAGCGCGTGAGCTGACGATGGTTGCGCGTGTCGGCGCGTGAAACTGAGGCAATGAGAGCCGGACCTTCTGGTGGCGCATGGCTCATCGTTTGGGCCTGAAATTTTTGGGTTTTGCAGATTTGAGGCCGTAGAATCTACTGGTATTATCTGTTTTCTGAAATTGTGAACAGTTTTTCACAGTTTTGAGAAATTATACAGTTGGTTACCGCGAGCTTGTGGCGGCGCGTGGTAGCTCCGCTGTTGATGATCTTTCTGGGTTTTGTAGATCGAGGGCCGATGGATCTAGTGGTGTCATCGTTTTTGTAAAAACTTACTCGGATTTGTGCAGATTTAAATGTAAAACCTGCGAGACGTTGGGAGTTTTTTGGCGGCTCGTGGCCAACCATCTGGCATGAATTTTTCAGTTTAGGCATGTTGAAGGTTGTAGAAGACTTCTGTGAGTTGAATTTTGTGAAATCCTGTCAGAAGTTTTAGAAATCTGGAAAAGGAGACGGCTGGCTTTGCAGAAATTGTGGCCATTTTCGTCTGCTTTGTCGGTGGCCATCCTGACATTGTTTGACAATGGTTAATCTGCAATTGCTTCTGCATTCAAGGTCGGCTGCACAAAGAGCTTTGAACAATCATGCGGCCTAGAACTTCATCCCAGATATAGTGTAGTACTTTCTTGACATGTGTACTTCTTTTTGCAGGCCTATAGGTATTTTTCTGGGATCTAGTGCAGTATTCTTTGACAGTATGATGTATTTATGGGCACTTACCTTTTGCAGACCCATAGATTCTTCCTGAAGTTTGGTGTGAAAATTTTTTTTCTGACAACACCGTCATTTTATGGAAATTTACTCGCAGTATTCTTTGACAATCTTTTTAACCATTTTCACACTTCTTTTCTTTTGTCTATTAGCTTCCAGGAATGCCTATATAAAGCCATGCGGAGTATGTACTAATTGTACAAGCACAACTCTCTGTGTAAAGAATCCATGCATTTTCGTTTTCCTCTCTTTTTTTTTTTTTAATTATTTATTATTATTATAATATATATATATATATATATATATATATTACACAGCTTGGTTTGCACTAACCCTTTTTTTTTTTTTTTGACAGGCTAGAGATTAAAATTGAAGCTTTCTCTTTACCGATCTTTTTTTTTTTTTTTTTTTTTTTTTTTTTTTTTTGTTTTGAGACGTGCTATGAGATTTTCTTCTGACAAGTTCTTTGTTGTTGCTTATTTTTGTCATGCAGCATGCTTTCCTTGGCAATTAAACCGCACCAACACTTGTCTTTTCAACGCAGCCATCTCAAGAGTCTTTGCAACGTAGCCATCTCAAGAGTCTTTGCAACGTAGCCGCATCAAGAGTCTTTACCATGAAGATATGTCAACATTTGTCCTTGTACTGAAGCCATGCCAACATTTGTTTTTGCCATGAAGCAATATTTGCACTTACATATGTCATGAAGTCGCACCACCATTTGCACTGAAGCCGTGTCAACATTCATCTTTGCCATGCAGCCATGTCAACACTTTATTCGCATCGAAGTCGTGCCGACACCCATCTTTGCTATGAAGCCATGACAACACTTCATTCGCACCAAAGCTGTGCCAACCTTCATCTTTGTCATGCAGCCATGTCAACACTTTATTCGCATTGAAGTCGTGCCGACACCCATCTTTGCTATGAAGCTATGACAACACTTCATTCGCACCAAAGCTGTGCCAACCTTCATCTTTGTCATGAAGCCACGTCAACACTTTATTCGCATCGAAGCCATGCCGACATCCATCTTTGCCATGTCAACACTTCATTCGCACCAAAGCCGTGCCAACATCCATCTTTGCCATGAAGTCACGACAACACTTTACTTGCATTGGAGTCGTGCCAAGATTCGTCTTTGCGATGAAACCATGTCAACACTTCATTCGCATCGAAGTTGTGCCAACGTTCATCTTTGTCATGAAGCCACGGCAACACTCCACATTAGCACTTGCACCCGCATTGAAGTTGCACCAATATTGACCTTTATAATAAAGCTACAACAACACAAATTTTCAGAGGCAACATAGCTCAGACATCGAGGTGCATAGCACTGTAGCTAGACATCAGGATTTCAAAGATGCCAACAAGACATTGAAGATGCAAGGAAAGGCCAACAAAACCTTGAAGATGAGGGAAAGAATGATGCCAATACTTTGAAGATGTCAGAACATGTCACCAAGAATCCGACACTGCATGAACATGCCCATAGAGGAGAGATGATGCCACACCGACTTCGGATATATAATCTATCATCATTCTGGAGGAAGTTGACGTCATCCAAATTTCAGAGACATGATGTAAAACGACACCACTCAGAAGGGAGATGATGTGGTTCAAATTTCAGAGCCATGAAGTGGCACAACCTAGAAGAGAGACGATGTAGCTTAGACTTGCAAGGTACAAGAAGATGCCCCCAGGAGATGCAAAGCATACTTCAGAAACGTAGGAGAATGTCCATAGAAAGTGAGCAATGCCATGCTAACCAAAGGGACCTTAAAAGCATATTGACAACCGTTGCAAAACTCTTCAAGCCAGACTGACAATCATTCTTCTTTTCATGTGACTGAACTTAGTGACAAGTACTAAGCTGCCTACGTACCCCGGAGAGGGATCAAGTCATCACGTAGTTCAACAGAAATTTTGTTTTTTTGTTTTTTTTTTTTTATAATAATTTTTTTTTTTGATGATGATTTTTTTTTGATATTTTCTTTTTGGATGATTTCTTTGTTTTTTTTTCTTTTTTTTTTTTGTTTTTTTTTTTGTTTTTTTTTTTGTTTTTTTTTTTTTGTTTTTGTTTTTGTTTTTTTTTTTAATTTGATAACTTTTTTTTTAGTGCGTGACTGAACTTAGCAAAAAATACTAAGTTGCCTACGTACCCTTGAGAGGGATCAAGTCATCACGTAGTTCAAAAATTTTTTTGTTATTGATTTTTTTTTTTTTTTTTTTTTTGTTGGTTTTTGCAAAAAGGGGGGCTCAGTGTGTAATAATGGGTATCACCACTGATCGAACCCGAGACCTCTCAAGGGCGGCTTGGGCGTCCAACCACTACGCCACACTAGCAATTGGTGACATAGAGTGAGATTAATTTCTCCTTATTGGTACGCTTTCAGAGGTAATGGGAAGACATCATGTACTCTTGCAGCGTTACAGTGGGTAGTTTAAGCTCTTGCCGAGGAGCATTTCTCGATGTTCAAGCGTAGAAGTGTTTAAGGAACTTCCCATTGATGGGGCCGATCCTTGCATCATCATTGTTGATCAACTTGTAAGCTTGGTTGGTGTTTGCCCCCTGCCTGAGAGTTGGAAGTACATCACAAGCAACGGTTACATGGTTTGACCCGGCAACTTCATTGAAGTCTAGATCAATCTTGTTTTCTTTGGCAAGCTTCATGATTTGTTCTTTGAAGATGAAGCATTTTTGGATTGGGTGGCCAATGATACGATGATATTTGCAGTAGTTAAGGTCATCAACTTTCCCCGTGTCTTCTGGCCGCTTGCATTCTGGCAATTCGATTAGCTTCAACTGTAATAGTTGTTCTAAGATGTTTGGCACATCTTCATCGGGGAACGGATATACTTTTTGCTCACGTTCCTTAAAAGTCAGCCGACGCATCTCGCTCTTTTGCCATCCTTCAAGTTGTTTTTCATTTGCATTTGCTCCTCTTCTTGGAAGCTTGACTTCGGCAGTGTTAACAACCATTGGGTCTTTGAGGCTGACTTTTGCATTCCTATCATTCCTCCTCACTTCCCTTATGCTTTCTTCAGGTGTGGGAGGTTTTGTATTTCCGCGGCTAGCAATGCTCAGCTCCATGTCGTGCGCACGAGTTGCTAACTCTTCAAATGTTCGAGGTTTTATCCCTTAAAGGATGTAAAGAAGTCCCCAATGCATGCCTTGAATGCACATCTCTACAGCGGAAATTTCTGAAAGTCTATCATTGCAATCTAGACTCAAAGAACGCCACCGATTGATATAATCAACGACGGGCTCATCCTTCCATTGTTTAGTATTGGTAAGCTCCATCATGCCTACCGTGCGCCGTGTGCTGTAGAATCGGTTGAGAAACTCCCTTTCAAGTTGTTCCCAACTATCGATTGACTCGGGTTCCAAGTCTGTATACCAATCAAAGGCATTCCCCTTCAATGAACGGACAAACTGTTTTACAAAAAGGCCTCCTTGAGTCCCTGCATTCTCACAAGTTTCTACAAAGTGAGCAATGTGTTGCTTAGGGTTTCCTTTGCCATCAAATTACAAGAACTTGGGGGGCTGATACCCATTTGGCATCCTCATGTTATTGATGCGTTTTGTATAGGGTTTCGAATATGTGAGAGAACTTGTAGAAGAACCTCCATATTGTGCTCGAATAGTGTTCGTTATCATGTCTTGCAATTGTTGGACAGATATCGAGGCCATTGAGGTGGAATGTCCGTGTTGAGAAGTGTCTTCACCTCCTTTTCCTTTATCGACCTTAGCGTTTTCTCCTTTTAAGGTAAAGCCAGGTGGGTGCTCAGGACCAAGACTTGATTCACCCGAATCTTGTACCTCTAGCTTGTTCATTAGGGTTGCAATTTTGACATCCTTTTCTTCAAGTGCTTTTGTGAGAAGGACGACCCTTTGTTCCATTTCAGCCATCTTTTCTTCCATGGTAGAGGTGTTAGTCATCATGACTGACACAACTTCCCAAGATGATGGAGAAGAAAGTGATTTGAAGTGAGCACGTGAAATCTCATCTTTTGGGTTCTCTTTGATGGGAGAGAAATCGTGCGACCAACTTCTTGTGAAGGAAGAAGGGGATTTGCCCCCATACTTGAGGTGTTCCAAGGTGGAGATGTCCTTGTTGATGACCTTGTTTCTTGTAAGAGGGTCTAAGGAGATGATTGTCTGGACCTTGGCTTCCTTGGTTGATTGAGATTGAAGTTGATTGTTTGCTTTGGGTTGGCTACAATTGATTACACCAATGTAGTTGTCGGTGGTAGCTGTACCAAGTTTAGTTGAAGTAGCTGTTGAAGCTTGGATGTTCTTGCTAGAGGCCATTGGAGTTGATAGCAAGATGATGAAGATTTCTTTCTTTGAAGGAGAATGAGATGAGAGGCAGAGAGGTCCCACTGGGCGTGCCAGAATATATGGACGACTAAATTTCTCGGTTCGAAATGAGTCAAACAAGTAAAATAGTTTCACAAGTGCGATTTTGTATTGATGATTGTGTGGTACAATTCTCTGTGATTACAAAAGAGTGATCCTCTGATTCGATCTCCTTGAAAGATTTGTTGATTGGAGTTGTGGTAATGTGATTTTGATTTGAACACCAAATATACTTCAATTTGGCTGAAGAATGGATCGAAGACCTTTGAAACAGAATTACAAAGAATCTCTGGCTATGAGCTTGTTAGAAATTCTTTGTTCTTCGTGTGTTCTTCGTGTTCTTGGTGCGTTCTTCGTCTTCGAAGGTTTGTGGTAGAAGTTCTTCGGTGCTTTAGAGGCTTGAATCCGTAGAGCTTCACTGATTTGTGGTTTGTGAGGTTTCTGGAGGCTTTTGAGCTTGATTCCAGTGAACTTTGAGATCTAGGAATATGATTTGGATGATTCCTCTTTGAATGTTCTTCGTATTTGAAGGTTTGTGTTGGAAGTTCTTTGGTGCTTTAGAGAGTTGAATCCGTAGAGCTTCATCGATTTGTGTTTATTGAGGTTTCTGGAGGCTTTTGAGCTTGATTCCAGTGAACTTTGAGATCTAGGCAGGTAGTTTGGATGATTCTGCTTCGAATGTTCTTCGTGTTTGAGGGTTGAAGTTCTTGAAGTTGCTGAAGGCTTCAGGGCTTGATTCCAGCAGAGCTTCTAGACTTCTGAATCTTCTCTGATGCTGCTTTGCTTCAGATGGCTTGATGTGTGTCCTTCTAAATGTCTTAGGAAGGCTTCTATTTATAGGAGTTTTTGGGGTGGATGAGCGACACGTGGCGGAGTCTGATTGGTGACACATGTCACAGTCTAATTGGTCCGCTTATGTCATCGCTTACACGTGCGAGGTTGCTTAGGTCATCGCTTACACGTGCGAGGTTGCTTAGGTCATCGCTTACACGTGCGAGGTTGCTTGTGTCATCGCTTACACGTGCGAGGCTGATTGTGTCATCGCTTGCACGAGCGAGGCTGCTTGTGTCATCGCTTGCACGAGCCGATGCATGATTGGTTCTTGCATGACACTTGGCAAATTTCTGTTGGCTTCTGAATGGCAACAGTAAAACCTAGCAGCAGTATGTGGCGCTTTGTAATTGGCTGTATTTCGTGGTCTTGGTAGTGTGACGTGTCAGCTTGTGATAGGTCGGGAATTTTTCCTCTCTACACTAGTAATCTATAACACATCAATCTCTTAATAAACAACAGGAAAGCTTATTTACCAAAAAAAAAAAAGGGAGAGTAAAATTTGTGTTACAAATAACAATAACTTTTATTGAGACTATCTTATTATTTTCTAAAAAATCAATGAAATGTATTAAATTCTAAGCTGACCAAATAGTTTCATTTACTGATACCCAAACACGCCGTTTCCCAACATGTTTAAGTGTCAACTTGTTATTGGATTTCATTACTTACAAATGAGACCACACCAAGTATTTTTGTTGAAAATTAAATAAAAAAAAATTAGGTCCACCAATTACAAGTTGACACTTAAACATATTATGGATTTGGGAGTGTAATTAGGTTTGTTTTTTTAGAGTTTAGACTTACTGCATTTGGCTTGCACACACATTGCAAAATTTGAAGCCATCAAACTTAAGGCTGTCTGAATTAGACCAGTAGCACGAGAATTTTATTAATTAGTTACGTATAATTAATTAATATCTTTTGTTTCTTTTTCAAAAGAAATTTCATAATAATTTGAATGATTAAAAAGCAGACTAATAAGTGAGCATTGGCCATTGTCATGTAGAAAACACATGGTGGCCAAACGTTTTTGGACTTAGTGAAGACTTAAGAGTCAATTGCAAGTGGACGGCGGACGATGGTGTTACTTTTCTCTTTTAGTCTAATTAAAGTATAACTACATGGACAAGCTATTCACTGTGCAGGATATAAAGCAACTCCATTCACAATAAAGGAAACCAAAATATTTAAATTTGAATAAAGAAAAAAATTAAGTTCATTGCAAAAAATGAAGGGAGAAAAATGTCTCATTGTCAAGAGCCTTATAACTCAAATGATATTTTTTTATGTTTCCAATTGAGATATATAGGGTTCAATCGTCAATTTTCCATTGTAACTATCGATTTATTTATTTATTTATTTTAAATATCCTACTTTATTTTGTCTTGTTCCAATGACTTTAATTAATAGTTCATTTCATACGCTTTTACTTGACTGTATATATGGTCTATAAATAAGACAAGGGTAGAGAATGTTAGAATCACTAACAAATCTCTTATTCGATGACAAAATACCTTATCAATTGAGCAAACTGATATCCACGTGATTAATAAACTAAAGATAGTAAAAGCAAACTCATTTCCATAGTTTTGATAAATTAAATAAATAAAGGTACATAACTTTACCCTATTCAATTTTTATGTCTAGCCCACTTTATTCGAAGTCTTCTTGATCCAACAAAAACAAGTCAACAATTCACAAAAGAATTAGCCAAGACTAATGCATCATTCAATAAAGGCTGAATCTTCTAACATGCCTGATCCAAATTCTTATTTAAGGCATCAATGCAGATCTTAGAATCACCCTTTGGAACTTTTCATCTTTAGCCAGCTGTAAAGCCCAAACTATGGCAGAAGCTTTAGCAAAACTAGGGCTACGTACACACCATTAAAATATCTCTATTTCCATCCTGAGCTACCACAACTACATAAGCCTTCTCATTTGAACACACTGCATACAAATATAATTTTTTTTCGCACTCTTTGGTGGAGCCTTTCAAAATAAACATGCTTCTACTTTTGATATCAGTGCTGTTAGTGAGTTCCATATTGTTCGTTCGAGCACGCCATCTACTTCCAAACCACAAGGTTCTTGCCATGGAGCATTCAAAAAACAAACCACAAGGCTCTTGCTATGGAGCCAAAAAACAAATGGACTTCTATTTGTATGCAGTAATTATGTGGCAGTAAAAAAAAAGCTACATGTGTTCAAGAGTCATATACAATACATATGATTATGTAGACCTTAGACACATGTCACTTTCTTTTTACTACCACATAACCCATTATACGTTAATTGATGTATACAAAACCTTTCCCTTACTATGATATACCAAAAATTAGAGTCTACTTTAATCTACAACACATCAATTTGTTAATAAACAACAACACAACTTATTTAGCCAAAAAAGTAAAATAGTAAATTTTGTGTTACAAATAATAATAACTTTTATTTTGACTATTTTATTATTTTTTGATAGATCAATAAAATGCATTAAATTCTAAATTGACCAAATATATAGCTTCATTTACTAGCACCCAAACAAACACTGTTTCACAACATGTTTAAGTGTTAACTTGTTATCGAATTTTATCACTTATACATGAGACTACAACAGGTACTTATTGAAAAAAAATTAGGTCCATCAATTACAAGTTAAGATTTAAGTATATTGTGGATTTTGGTGTACATGTTTTTAAACTTACTCATTGCGTTTGGCTTGCAGACCCATTGCAAAATTTGAAGCAATCAAATTTAAGGCTGTCCGAATTTGACCATTAGTATGAGAAAGGGAGCCAAATTTAGGGTCCGTTTGGTTGGAGGAGTGAAAAAGTGGGAGAATAGATAATATTTTATTTTCTTTCATTTTTGTTTGATTGGGAGTGGAAAAGTGGAAGGATGGAAAAAATGAGTTTGAATAAATTTACTCATATACCCTTATTAAAGAATGATGCTCAATTAAAACAAAAAATTGACAAATAACCACAAAAGAAGAGCAATCATCCAAATTTATTAAAAAAAAAAAAAATTTATGTCCCAAAATAAAAATGAAGTCTTTCAAAAAAAAAAAAAAAAAAAAAGAAAAGAAAAGAAAAGAAAAGGGAAGAGGCAAGTTACTGCCCAAAAAGAAAAAAAAAAGGCACGCCCACTCCCAGGCCTAGAAAATCAAAAGAAGAGAGAGAGAGAGAGAGAGAGGCAACGTTGCCCCAAAAAAAGAAAAAAAACAAAAAGAGATGCAACGGGAAGAAAACACCTGGGCATTTTTGTGCATATAGGCATTTTTGTCAATCAAGAAAAAGTTTATCCATACTCAGTTTTCTCTCCATTTTGGAGAGAAAACATTTTGGTGGGCTCGGGGAGAAAACACCTGAGCCCACTATTTATTTTCCTTTCTTTCCACTCAACCGAGCACACTCCAAAAAAGTTTTCTTCCTTATTTTATTTCCAAAATTTTCCATCCACCCTATTTTACCTCCAAACAAACACACCCTTAAGGTCGAGTTATAAGAATTCTTTTGAGGTGATATTTACTAGAAAAAAAAACCAAAAAAAAAAAAAAATCATATAAACTATTCACTTATTTGAAAGGAAAAATATATAATGACTTATCATTTTTGTTAAAAAATGTATAATGAGTTTCGAGAACCATAGGAATGTTGTTAGAGGTCCATGGGCCAAGTAACTCAAGTGAATTTGACAATTTACTAGTTAGGTAAAAGAGAAATTTGAATATTAAATGTTCCCGTTGAAAATATCAAAAAAAAAAAAAAAAAAAATTTGAGAGTTGAGCTGCATGGCTACTAATATTTTGTCACACTCTTTATTCATTACTTAATATTTACTTTAAAAAATTCATCATTTGTATTATAGATCATATCTATTAAATTTTTGTCATACTTGTGTCCGTATGAGACTTTTAACAAAAACATTATTACCTTATTTATTTCAATTCCGTCCTTTATACTGAGGGTGAGTGAAATTGACTTATAACTCACTCAAGAGTCAAGAGTCAAGATTTTCACCTTGTTTTAGCTCACTGTTTTGGAAGGGAATTGATTCTTCTTCAGTTCTTCGCCCAAAGACTAATGCCCCTTTGTGTGATTTGTGAGGATGCGAAGATAGTATTCTTTGATGCAAGCACATTGATATCATGCAATATCCACGAAATTTCTTTAGACCTAGAAAGCCCACTGATGAATCAGTCACTGTGCATTGAATTCTTGTGATTTCGATATCAGTGTGGGGTTTAAGTGTCCAATTTCAATACCAAAGTTTGGGGTGTAAAGTGTGGATAAGGCATGTGCTGTTTCCGCTCCCTATCCCTACAGTATCCCACTCAAAGTAAATGAGTCCCACACAGCTTCAATATCAGTGTGGGGGTGTAATACAAGTGTCCTATTTTCAATACAAAAGTTTGTGATGGTGTTTTCGCTTTATACAATATCAGGACCTACGAATGGGATATTGTATGAAAGTGGAAACTAATATACTTTCTTATAAGTGTGAGTGGTCTATTATTTTTTGGCAGGCCCCATCTATTAACCAAGAAAATATAAGGCCCCATTAGTAGGGATGGCAATGGGGCGGGGTCGATCCGAAGGATTGGGTCTTCGCTCTTACCTCACATGGTTTTGTTTTATCCTATCCCTGCCCCGCCCCTCATGCCTTTTTTTTATGTTGTCATTTTCATTTCTTTTCTCTTAACTTATGCAAAGCATATGGAGTATTTTCCAATAATTAATTCTTCACCCATCCTTTATCTTAAACTAGCTTTGCTTTTGCTGTTTATTCTATAAAAAAAAAATAGCTTTGCTTATGGTTTTCCTATTTATGTTTTTTATCCTAGTCTCAAGAAACTTGGGCGTGGTATAAAAAATGTAACTCATAAATCCCATTGAGTTTAGAACAAATTCAGATCAAAACAATCCATAACCGTTTTTTATCCTAGTCTCAAGAAACTTGGGCGTGGAATAAAAAATATAACTTATAAATCCCATTGCTTTTAGAACAAATTTAGATAAAAACAATCCATAAATCCCCCAAATTTGAAACACCCCACCAAGCTCAAAACCAAAAGCTTAAAAAAAATAATTAAAAACACACACAAAAAAAAGAAACCATTCTATCAAAAAAATAAATAAAGAAACCATATTCAGCACCAATAAATCAATCAAAAAATAGCGGTATCATAGTTTTTTTTCCCTTCGTTTTTTCAGTAACCAAATAGAGCTTATCAATAAAAAAAAAAAAAAAAATTAGAGAGAGAAACTTACTGGGCAGTTACTCTAGCGGAGAAATCTGGTGATTCTGGGTTATGAGATGTGGCCCCCGTGATAAAGGTGGTTTGGAATGTGGGTCATGGTTGCAGTAGCAATGGCAGGGTTGGGAAAGAGTGAAGCTTGGAGATGGGTTGGAGAAGAGAGAGATTTTGAAAAAATTGTTTAGATCGGTGGGTATACTGAGTAAACGTTAACCATAGTTGAGTTTGAGCGTAAGACCGTTGTTTTATTTTAAAGAGATTCTATCCATGAAATGGACACTCTCCATTTCAAAGAGAAATGGAGAGGATCCGGAGGAGAAGCACTTTCCAAAGAATTCTCTTTTATTTTGATAGCATCAATCTCATATAATCTATTTATTCCATCCTAAGTTGCATGTTTTGATTTGAAATTATTTTTCTTTGTTCTTTAGTTTTACAAAAAGTGAGGAATATTATAATTGTGTAGAAATAAATTTATCCACTTTACATGTATTTTGGGATATCTTAAAAAGGAAAACCAAAATAGTTAAATTTGAACAAAGAATAAAAATTGAATTCATTGCAAAAATGAAAAAAGCAAATGCATTCATCTTGCCACAATTAAAGTCAGGTTAAAAATTTTGATTTCTGCTTTTATTTAAAGATTTGTGAACTAAAGATAGCACGTGATGATGCCAAAAATCGTCAGTAAATCGTACAACCTCCACATGCTCAAGACAAAACCTGAACAACATAGAACAAGAAGACCATGGGAGAGTACTGGTGTGGTACCGGCCAAAGGCCCTCCAAAGGTTAAGTAAGAAAGCTTCTCACAACTCTAGAGTGCCAGAACTGTGATGAATTATGCGTACCTCGATTTATGAGGGCTTTGGTCTTTTATAGTAGTGTAGAACCAACTTTCTTTCTTTCTTGGGGAAGGGGAACTTTTCCTTATAAGGAAGATCCTCATAAAAGCACTTATTTTATGGGATCCTTTCCATATAAAGATTTTGTTGATTAGGGTTAGTCGTGGGACGCAAGATATTTCCTTTCTAAGTTTCTTGAGGACTACTTAAACCACATGGATGTCACGTGACCTTGCCACCGTCCACATTGTATCAGTCACCTTGAAGACTGTTAGCACTGTGTGGATATCATGTGGCCTTGCCTCCGTCCACATTGTATCCGTCCACTTCCTCATCCGTCCTTTTTTGTACACACTCCCCGTCTTCTTCCATTACCTTGATCACAAGCAACAGGGTACCATCACTCATGATTGATTTAGTAGAATGAGACCGTCTATGTCTATTTCTCCCTCTCCAGTTGCCCCCTCACTCTACGGATCCGTCACCTAATGTCAGGATGAATTCGTAGAGTGACGGACTATTTTTTAACTTTGGGAGATGCATTCTGATTGACAGGCTAGCCTAGGGTCATAAATGCTGTAGGTACATGTGGCGCATTTTTAATGGTTAATTGCTCGAACCGAAGCGTCCCTTCGTCTTTCGTGCCGTTACCTTTATATGTACATGATCATCTATCTTTCATTTTCACTTTCTACAACAATTTTACAACTAGAGCACTACCGTCCTCTTTACCAATACGGCATGCTCTCTTCTTGGTGCTACTGTTCACTTATTGTTCAGTCATCCATACCTTTTCTGTTGACTTCTCCGTTCTGCTCACTCAGTAAGCATCCTTGATTTTTTTTTTTTTTTTTTGTTATTTGTTTAAATTTTTCCAACTCGTCGTTTATGTATACTGTTAGAGTCTTAGGGTTTGTCCGTCACTTTGTAGGTGACTGATGTCTAGTGCGTTGAGTGAATAGTCATGTGTCTGCAAGGGAGCAGGCTACGATGAGGTCTATCTGTTAGGTCAGAACGACCCCAGCACCTGTTCTGAAGAAAGGGTCTCGTCTGCTAACTCACCTTCCACGAAGGATGATGATTTGGACGAAGATGAATCAGAAAGTGATTCAAACGAAGACATAGGAAATGATGAGCCCCCTGTCCAGTCCGTCATAGGCCCTGATGGATTCAGGGAGTTCATTATGCTCCTATTGTGGACAATAAATGATTTCAACTCATCCATCAAAGAACGTCACTTCAATACACTTAGGGAGAAGTACCAAATACCCATCAACATTCCCGTGCGTCTTCCATTTAAAAGGGAAAAATGTTATTACAAGGGTGTAGAAGACGTTGGTGTATATGAGCAAATGCTGAAAGCGGGGTGTAGGTTCCCTTTAAGTGCTCTTCACCGTTGTCTTCTCCAGTATCTAGGACTAGCTGCCACCCAAATCTCTCCGAAAGCTTGGAGAGTATTTCTAGGAGCTGAAGTGCCTTATGGGGTGATGTCCGACGGGGCATGTAGGATGAAGGTGGAAGAGTTCTTCTATTGCTACCATCCATTCGAAATCACACAGTCAAAAGGCATGTACGTTGCTTAGGCTTGTGTGCGATACCCCTGATTCCAACAGGAATTGGAAGGGTTGCTATTTCTTCATCCAAGGTGATGAATGGATGTGTCACCCTGGTGACCAAGAATATATGCCTGTGGATAAAACATAGGGCATTATGCCTCCGTTTGGTATGTATCTGTCTGCATAAGGCTTGTACTTTTTATTTAACTTGTTATATTCTAACCATCTCCTATTGCAGCTCAGAACCATCCAGAAGTCACACTTGAGTAGTGGAGCTTCCTGGAGAGGATTTTCACAAAAACCAAGCTATCCGAGAGGTCTTGAGCTAAACTCGTTACCCTAGACACCCTCTATTGGTACTGCGATGGTCTCGAACCTACCGTGGCTGCCGTCGTTACGATTCTCAAATCCGCCAACGTAAGTCTGTCATCCAAGTTATCTGACTCCTTTTATCTAACTGTGATTTCGTTGATTCAAGTTATCTAACCTTTTATTCGTCCACCCTTGTGCGAAAATGGAAGAGAGCAAGAGGAGAACTTACATCAAGGCGTAAGCTGCCAAGAAGAAGTAGGAGGCACCTAAGGCGACTGGCCAGGCTAACCCGTCCACCAAAAGGAAGTTGTCCTAGAAGGTGGACTGTCAACCTAAGAAGCCAGAGTGGTTGCGGAACCAACTGTTAGTGAGACTGTTGCCGCTGGCAAGCTACCTTCTAAGCTTGGATCGGGGAAGGGGAAGGGACTAATGACGGGTGCTGACCCCATCACTAAGAAGCGCCCATCCTCCTCTATGAGGACTTTGGGTATGCGCTCAAGCAGTTGTCGTCTGTCATCCAGGATGATGATTATGAAGACTTGGGCAATTATGCCACAGAGGCCATGGGGGAGACGGGCCTATTCAGCTTGGTTCAGGTATGTTTTTTCCGTCTTCTTTCCTTCGTCCATCATATTTTTGTCTTGTTCTAACTTCAGTCTGACTCTTGCAGGGGGTTGTCATGATGAAGGGCCTCGTGGACCAGTGCACGTCCCATGAGACGATAATCTCCCGTCTGAGGGAAAAAGTGGAGGTGAATGACTCAGAGCTAAGGGAGTTGTTGGCCTGGACAGAAGTCCAGGATTCCAAGTTTGATTACACAAAGCAGCTCTTGAAAGAGTCGGAGGCGCAAGTTGAAGAAGATCCTCAAGGATAAGGAGGTAGAGATCTTAGAGGCAAAGCGTCACTTCTGTCAGGCCAAGGAGGATGTGGTGTGAGAGTACCACGACTCTGACACCCTATTGAAGGAGCTTGTTGGCTCTTTCATTGACGGGTTTGACGACTGCTTCCGTCAGGTCAAAGCCTCCTACCCTGACTTGGATCTTTCTCATGTCTCTATTGACGCCCCGACTCAAACTCTTGCCCAGCTCATCTACTTTGAAAGTACCAACGAGCTCTTCGTCGATGAGACCAACCCCGACTCTCAAGGTGATAGTGATGGTGTTCATGTTAACCAAGAAAAATCCATGGATGGCGCTGCCCATCACCTTGAGGGTGGTCAGACCGTGGAGGAAAGGGCCGAAGAAAACCCTGTCGTCCAATTGTGATTTTTCATTTTTTTCTTGTAATTTTTTAGCTTTTTGCTTTTTTGAGAAAACATTGTACTTGTTTTTCTTTTGTCAACCCAAGATGTAAATTTGCCCCTTTTTGTGGGCTTTTATTAGGTATTTCTATTTATTCGTTGCTTATGCTTGTTCATTAATATGTTGCTTTCTATTTCCAAAATTTTGCTAACTTGTCTTTTTATTCAAGAGCTTAATATACCCGTCCACCTAGTTATGCTATCCTCAGGGGGCGGCTCGTCTTATCATGACTTTGGACGAACCCGTCCACTTATCTTTAACTACCCCTTATTATGGATTTTGAGTTCATTCTTTAGCGAACCCGTCTATTGTTGGACTAAATTTTTGCTCACCCTTTGGGAATTTGTCCACTTAGGGACTGGATACATGATCTTGATCACCCTTAGGATGAACCCGTCCTCTTACGGACTAATTGTCTCATATTTTGGTGAACCCGTCCACTTGTGGACTTTTTAGTTCAATTCTTGGTGAACATATCCACCATGCTGGGCTCAAGATAAGTCATGATAGGATGAATCCCATCCATATTTTGGACTTGAGAACTATAAATCCCTTTGGGATGAACCCGTCCACTATTCTGGACTTTTATTGGAGATTAGTCATTCTTTTCGGATGAATCCCGTCCACTTTGTGGACATAGTAAATACAAATCATCCCTTTAGGATGAACTCGTCTACTACTCTGGACTTTTATTGGAGATAAGTCATTCTTTTAGGATGAATCCCGTCCACTTTGAGGACATAGTAAATACAAATCATCCCTTCAGGATGAACTCGTCCACTACTCTAGACTTTTATTGGAGATAAGTCATTCTTTTTAGGATGAATCCTGTCCACTTTGTGGACATAGTAAATACAAATCATCTCTTTAGGATGAATCCATCCACTAAGGACTCAACAATTATAATGTAGAAATGCCAGATATCATGCACATGGAATTTTTGAATAGCTCCTCTTATTGTGAAAAAAGTCGTGGATAAAAATTGTCTTTAGGGAAACAAAACAACTGCCCTTTGGGCTTAAAAAAAATTGTAGATAATAAAAATTAAACTAAAAGGAAATAAACTGGAAATGAGGAGTGTAGTCGCCCTTGCCATTGTCTACTGGTAGTACTTTTTTAAATGCTCTGCGTTCCATGGGTGATGCAACTTAGCCCGTCCAGTGTCTCCACGTGGTAGGTTCCCTTCCTATGCCATGATGCAACTCTGTATGGTCCTTCCCAGTTAGGCCCTAGCTTCCCCTGAGAAGTGTCTTTTGTGGCACCCATCACCTTTCATAAGACAAGATCTCCAACTTGGAAGTCCTCATGTCTGGCCCTAGAGTTATAGTGTTTGGCCATGAGGTCTTGGTATCGTTATAACCTTTGCTCAACTGTTGCTCTAACCTCGTTTACCAGATCAAGCTGTAGGCGTAGTGCTTTGTCGTTTCTTCCCTCGTCATGGTTTCCTAACCGATAGCTGGTGAGCCCTATTTCAGCTGGAATGACCACATCGCTTCTATATGCTAGTCGAAACGGTGTTTCTCCGATAGGTGTCGTTACCATCATTCTGTACACCCATAAGACGCTTGGCAGTTCCTCCAACCATATACCCTTAGCCCCCTCGAGCTAGGTTATGATGATTTTGAGCAAGGATCGGTTCTTGACCTCAACTTATCCGTTGCCCTGAGGGTGGGCGGGAGATGAGTAGTGATTCTTGATCCCTAGTTGTGATCAAAAGTCTCTGAATGCGTCGTTGTCGAATTGCAGATGATGTTCCTCCATACGAATCTTCGCACATTTTTTCTGTGATGGTGACCAGTGCTTCTGCTTCTACCCATTTGGTGAAGTAGTCTATACCAACTACTAGGAATTTTAGCTGTCGAATTGCTATTGTGAATGGGCCTATGATGTCCAATCCCTATTGAGGGAAAGGCCATGGACCCATCATCGGAGTGAGTTCTTCTGATGGTTGTCAAATGAGGTTGGTAAACCTCTAGCACTTGTCACACGCTTTAACATAAGCAATGACATCCTTCTGCATGGTGGGCCAATAGTATCCTGCCCGGATGAGTTTGTGTACTAATGATCGTGACCCAGAATGATTTTTGCAGATTCCTTCGTGGACTTCTCGCATTACATAGTCTGCCTCCTCCGGGATGAGACACCTCAAATACAGCCGAGAAAAGCCCCTTTTGTATAGAATCCCTTTAATCAGAACGAAGCGTGCTGCTTGAACCTTCAACTTCCTTACAATTTCCTTTTCGTTAGGCAATACGTTGTCCTTCAAGTAAGAGATTATTGGTGTTGTCCAGTAGTTCCCGGGACCTATTTCATGCACACTGATGTCGTCTATCAATGGGGAGATTTGAGCGAAGGATAGTACCTGACTGGGGATGAGAATGTGCTTCGCTAAGGTGGCTTTAGCAAGACGGTCGGCATGCTTGTTCTCCTTTCTTGGTATTTGGAAAAATTTCACTTGGAGGTCGTTAACTTGATCCTTTACTAGCTTAAGGTACTTCTTCATCTGTTCGTTCTTGCACTCATAATCGTCGTTAACCTAGTTGACTACTACTTGAGAATCGCAGTATACGACCATAATTTCAGCTCCTGTCGCCTTGGCGAGATCCAACCTTGCTATCAAGGCTTCGTGTTCTACCTCGTTATTGGCCATAGGGAAGTCAAGACGGATCATGCATTCAACCTTATCCCCTTCCGGATTGTAGAGTACTACACTAGCACCACCTACTTGCGTATTTGAAGCTCCGTCTGTATGTATGCTCCATTGGGGGCTCTCTTATGCCCCCTAGTCTTCTGCGAGAGTGAATCCAGTGATGAAGTCAGCAATAATTTGTCCTTTTATAGCCATTTGCAGTTGGTATTGTATGTCAAATTCTTTCAACTCAATTGCCCAAAGCGCCATCTGTCCAGTGGCTTCAAGGCTGCTCATTGCTCTTCGAAGGGGCTTATTTATTAGGATGATCATAGTGTGTGCCTGGAAATATGGCTTGAGTTTATGAGCGGCAGTTACTAATGCGAAGGTGAGCTTCTCCATCCTTGGGTACCTTTCTACTGCACCTCGGAACGCCCTACTAGTGTAGTATACAGGCTTCTGTATCCCGTCTTCTTCCTTGACTAAAGTTGCACTGATAGCTGCTGAGGAGACGGCTAGATAGAGGAATAATTCCTCCCCGGGTTTGGAGGGACTTAGCAATGGAGGGGATGAGAGGTATGCTTTCAGGTCTTCGAACGCTGATTTCTTCAACGTACGAAAGAAAGGTAGGCATTTATCTGTCGCTTTTGAGACGAATCTATTCAGTGCAGCAACTTTGCCATTTAGGCTCTATACCTCTTTGATGCATTTTGGCGGTGTCATCTCCATTATTGCCTGTATCTTGTCGGGGTTGACCTCGATGCCTCTTTGGGACACTATGAATCCCAGGAATTTCCCTGCCGTCACCTCGAATGCACACTTGCTGGGATTCAACTTCATGTTATATGACCGAAGGGTGTCGAAGGTCTCTTGGAGGTCATTAAAATGATCGTCCTCCTGCAGGCTCTTTACTAGCATGTCGTCCACGTAAACTTGCACATTCCTTCCAATTTGATGTGCGAACATTTTGTTCATTAGTTTTTGATATGTGGCTCCTGCGTTCTTGAGCCCGAATGGCATCACATTGTAGCAGAAAGACCCTGGCTAGTGACAAATGAAGTCTTCTCTTGGTCGGCCTTGTCCAGCTTGATCTGGTTATACCTAGAGAATGCGTCCATGAAGCTCAGCAACCGGTGTCTTGCAATCGAATCTACCAAAACATCAATCCGCAGAAGTCTACGCACATCCTCCACTTTCCATTGGCCTTTTTATCCATTACTACGTTAGCCAACTAGTCAGGGTAGTATACTTCTCGAATGAAGTTTGCTTCCTATAGCTTACGAACTTCTTCGGCTATGGCCTTGTCCCGTTCCTGCGCGAACACCTGCTTCTTCTGACGGACTAGAGAGAAGGAAGGTGATACATTTAACTTGTGGACTATAATCAAAGAATCAATTCCGGGCATGTCCTCATAGCTCCAGGCGAATACGTCCTGGTTCTCCCTCAGAAACGTTGTGAGTGCTTAACGGATCGGCCGGCTAGCCAAAGTTCCGACCCTGGTCGTTCGTTTAGGCTTGGCATCGTCCAAGATTACCTCTTCCAATTCCCCTACCGATTCTGCCACTGTCCGCTATTCCTCTATGCACATAGTATGCAAATGGTCGTTCATCTCCAACATGGTAATGTAGCACTCGCATGCTACCACTTGATCTCCTTGTACTTCTCCCACTCCATACTCGGTTGGAAATTTTATCATTAGGTGGTAAGTTGAGGTTACAGCCTTCCATGAGTTAAGGGTAGGACGATCCAATATGGCATTGTAAGCGGATGAACAGTCGACAACCAGGAATGTGACATCACTAGTGATTTGCCGCGAGTAATCTCCAACTGTTATGGACAAAGTGACTACTCCTAGTGGGTGTATCTTTGTTCCTTCAAACCCGAAAAGCGGTGCATTAACTGGAATCAGTCGTTCCTTATTAATCCTCATCTGCTGGAACGCTTGGTAATAGAGGATGTCAGCAGAGCTCCTGTTATCCACTAGGACTTGGTGGGTGTTGTAGTCCCCCACCCGAATGCTAACCATAAGTGCATCACCGTGAGAGTGGTGGAGGCGCCTGGCATCTTCCTCTGTAAACCCAATAACACGGTTGTTGATCCGTTCTATCTTCGGGACGAATCCCGTCAATTGGACATTCTAGACCATCCGTAGATAAGTTCTGCGGGCCTTCTTAGACAAGCTAGATGCTGTTCCCTCTACGATCATCCTTATGTCTCCTAGTGGGGGTCTAGAAGGCTTGTTTTCTCTCCATGCAAGCGCTTCTTGGGGATGGTCCGTCCTTTCCTTACCGATGAACCTTTGCAACTTCCCTTTCCTGATAAGAGCTTCTATTTGCTGCTTTAAGTCATAGTAGTCAGATGTGTCATGACCATGGTCGCGGTGGAAACGACAGTATTTGTCTCTGGACCTCTTACTAGGGTCTCCCTTCAGCTTGCCAGGGAATGTCAGGGCTCTTTCATCCTTGATTTGCATCAAGACTTGATCAATCGGGGTGTTCAGCGGGGTGAAGCTTGCGAACCTTCCGGTGGGAGGCTTAGAGCGCCTATCATCCATTCTGTCTCCTGTCCTTGTTATCTTTCGCCCCCTGTCCTGTTTGGATTCCTCCTGCCTTTCCCTCTTCCTAGGCTTCTCTTCATGAGCTAGCAGTGTGTCTTCCGCGTTCATGTACTTAGTAGCCCTATAGATTACATCCAACATAGTTTTTAGGTCATTCTTGTATAAAGAGAATAGAAACTTACCCTTCCGTAACCTATTAGAGAATGCGGCCACGAGTATCTTGTCGTTAGCTTCATCGATGGAGAGGGCCTTTTTGTTAAAGCGAGCTATGTAAGACCTGAGCATCTCATCTTCTCATTGCTTAATGTTCATCAAGCATGTAGTTGACTTCTTATACATGTGTCCCCCGATGAAGTGTGAGGCAAACTGGGTGCTTAACTCCTTAAAAGTACCAATGAAATTGGGCGTCAACCTGCTATACCAAATCCTTGCAGGGCCCTTAAGTGTAGTGGGGAATGCCTTGCACATGATCTCGTCCACTACTCCTTACAAGTGCATTAGGGTCTTGAAAGATTCCAAGTGATCCAAGGGATCCTTAGACCTGTCTTAAGTTTCTAGCTATGGCATGTGGAACTTTAGTGGAAAGGGAAATAAGGTGACAGGTGCCGTAAAGGGCGAGTCCGTTCGATGGACCAGCTCGTCGAGGTCGCTTGACACCCGTCCTTAGAGGGCATTTATCATGACGTCCATCCTCTTTTTCATCATCTGCATCTTTGCTACCATGTAAGGTGGAACAGTATCTACAGTGGATGGATGGCTCGTATCCAGTCGCTCTTGGCTGCTCAGGGCATTGCTATAGCTACCTTCTGGCCCTTCTTGATTCCTTCTTTCAGCGCTGGTTCCTTCCTAGTCCTCCTCTTGAGTGTTAAGTGCTGCGTTCTTTTAGCGCAGCTGCTCCTCTAGGTCATGATTTTGCTTGGTGAGGCATTCTACTGCTGCTGCAAAAGTCTAGACCTGCCTCTCGAGGGCGATGGTACGTGGTTTATCTCCTTGAGCGTTGTTGGTGGTTGCCATCGAGTGAGTAAGTACCACGCAAATCTTCGTCTGGGAAGCGATAGTATGGCTTGCAAAACTTCATTTTTCCCAAAGACGGTGCCAATTGATGATGCCAAAAATTATCAGTAAGTCACACAACCTCCACGTGCTTAAGACAAAACTTGCACAACACAGAACAAGAAGACCTTGGGAGAGTACCGGTGTGGTACTGGCCAAAAACCCTCCGAAAGTTAAGTTAGAAAGCTTCTCATAATTCTAGAGTGTCAGAGCTGGGATGAATTATGCGTACATTGATTTATGAGGGCTTTGGGGCTTTTATAGTAGTGTAGAATCGACTTTCTCTCTTTCCTGGGGAAGGGGAACTCTTCCTTATAAGGAAGATCCTCACAAAGGCACTTATTTTACGGGATCCTTTCCATATAAAGATTTTGTTGATTAGAGTTAGTTGTGAGATGCAAGATATTTCCTTTCGAAATTTCTTGAGGACTACTAAAACCACGTGGATGTCACATGACCTTGCTGCCGTTCACATTGTATCTGTCACCTTGAAGACTATTAGCACCGTGTGGATATCATGTGGCCTTGCCTCCGTCCACATTGTATCCGTCCACTTCCTCATCCGTTCTCTTTTGTACACACCTCCTGTTTTCTTCCATTACCTTGATCACAAGCGACAGGATACCATCGCTCATGACTGATTCAGTAGAATGAGACTGTCTATGTCTATTTCTCCCTGTCCAGCACGTAATAAGAATAGTAAAGGCAATGCATTTCAATCTTTTTCGAAAAGAAAAACATTAAAAAAAAAAATAATAAATAAACAAACAAGCGTAGAGAAAACTTTGACCTAGTCAATTTTTAAGTCTTCTAGCCAACTTTTTCTAAGTCTTCTTTTTAGTTTTATCTTAATTTGGTTTTACGTGTTACCCTTTTATTACTGTAATTAATACTTTTCAATTATATCCCAGTTGATACTTTGTCTTGCTCCAGTGAGTTTAATAGCCATTTCCATTACACGTGCTCCTGCTTGGATGGTCTATAAATAAGATGCAAGATGGAGAAGCTTAGCACCACTAACTCTCAAAATGAAGGCCACTCTAATTGTCTGCCTTCTCCTGGCTTCAACTTTTTTCATTCCTTCTTCAGCTGCAGCTAGCAGCAGAGACAAACCAAGAGTCCCGATGGGTAGTGATGGGAGAACTAGTTTCTAGTAGCAGTAGATGGTTGTGTTTTACATTCAAGTTGCAGCCAATGGCGGAGCCAGGATTTTAGTCTAGAGAGGGCAAAATTAAAAATATATATATTAAAAGTAAAATTAATCTAAAAAATATTAATCAATAATAATAACAAAATAAATAAACAATTGCAAGAAAATATGAATATATTTCATTGTATTAAAATAAATGAACAAAAATAACCGATTCATAGTCATAGCTACTACAAATTTTACAAATTGATGTGGTAAAAATGTGATTAGTGTTATTTAAACAATATAATGAATATATGTTTGAAATTATTTTTTTTTGTTGGTGAGATGCCAATTTGTAAGACATAAGTAGTAAAATTTGTAATATCTCTAACATCACTCAATAATAAAATGTTGTGAAAGATATCACGGTGAAAATTGTGAAAATAATGATATTAAATAAAAAAGAAAAAATAGTGAAATAGGTGCAACACTAGGACAAACAAAAGTTGCTTATAATAAGAATAGTGAAATCGATGAAAGGTACATGGTTTGGTCTTTGAGAGTAACTTCTTTTTCCTTTCTTTTTCCAGTGTCACTTTCAAGTGGGAGTTCTTTTTTTCTTTTTCTTTTTTTCTCTATGTCAGGAGTAACTAGAGTGGACTACATATGCAAGGATATTTTATGAGTCAGGGGGGCAGGTGCCCCCCCTCGGCCCCCTCTAGCTCCGCCCCTAGTTGCAGCATTCTTATTAATATAATCATTTTGTTTTTTACTTATAAAAAAAGTTCATTGATCAAGATTTTGAATTTGCATGCTAGCAGTTGCTCAATTATGTTGAAAAAAGTTGGTCAAGAAGGAATAATTCAATATTTTGTTAGATTGAAATAAGGTTTTTTTAGGGGGAAAAAGGCCTAAAAGATTATCACTTATTCACGTACAAAAGTTAGTGTTTTTCTAATAAAGTATGACCAAATACTAGCTAGTTATTAGTTTTCTGGTACTTCAGTTTTTGATATTTTCAATATATAATAAAACTCAAGCCCCCATTGTTAGGGCCTATCTGTTCCTAGTTAATTTCCTTAATTTGTTCATATTCTGATATCTTTTTCTCATATACCAGGTAAGTGTGATCCAAAAGGTCGTTATGGGCGGGGATGTATCACAAAGCCGCCATCTCCGTCCTTGAAGCAACCACCATCTTCGCCCTTCAAGCCCCCAACTCCACCCAGCAAACCGCCACCTCCAATCCGCAATAGGCCGGTAATTCCATGCGGTAAGAAAAATACGCCTTATTGCCAACCTGAACCTCGACCTCGATGTACTCCTAGCGTATATAAGCGTTGTCCTCCTTAAACCCCTTGAGACATGAAGCACCATGGTTCAGAAATAAGTGAGCATTAGGTTGCTTATTCTCGTGAAGAGCTGTATTTAAGAATAAAGTGAATCTGGTTTGATATATGGTTAGTGGCTTATAATTCCTTGTCATGTACTATACTATGCACTCCATAATTATTAGATGTAACGTGTATAAAATCGGACTAAAAGTTAGTCAGTTGGCTAATTTGATGCAATTCCATGCAAATTTCAAATACTATCTTATCTTCCTTTCCGAAATTGTTCGGAGTTATAAGATTATTTATTTATTTATTTTGTCACATTTACGAGAAAAACATACAAATCAAAAGAAGTCATATAAACTATTCACAGATCCGACAGGAAAAAAGGTATAATGACTTTCGAGGTAAAGATACATATGAATGTTGAGAGGAATGGGGCAAAGTAACTTAAATGAATGATATCAATCCCAGTCACACTTTTCATTTACAAGTATTCCCAAAAAAAAAAAAAAAAAAAAAAAAATAATTTTACCATTTCTATTACATCATATCTATTAACCTTCTGTCATACTTATGTGAGTTACGTCCTTATGACACTTTACAAAAGAAATATATATATATATATATATATATTAATAGGAATTCTATTTATTAGATTGAGGAAATCAGGAAGTGTGAAATTGATTTTGAATTCACTCATAATCAGGATTTTCATCTTGTTTTATTTTACTATTTTAGAAGGTGTTGCGTTATATATTTCCGCCACCAATTAATAAATTCAATTACTCAAATTGATTAATTAGTCAAAAAATTACATGCAAATCAAGTGGAGGCACAATCAAATTACCAAACTAAATAAAGTGCGGTGGAAAATAAATCTGACATGATGATTTGACCACGAAGGGGAAATTCTTCGTAAGCAAAAACTCCACCAGGTGAATTTTAGGTCACCACTCCAGAATAATTCACAAATCAAGAATCAAGCGATTACAAGTATAATAAATCTTACCCCAACTGTACTATTCCAAAATATTAACCTACAATTAAAACTATTGACATATACCAATATCAAGTCTAATATCCAATCGGACTTGTTCGTGTAGAGAATTTTTCTTTGCACCTTATATGTGACTAATAGCACAACAACAATTGATTATTGTTGTTTGATAGAGGTATTCAATCCACGCTTGTAGATCTGGAAGCAGCTTGGCACAAAAACTTAAGGCGCACAAAAAGTCTTAGCAACTCTTGTAAAGCGTGTATCTTTTTATATCTCTATGGACGACTATAAAATATAGCTTTTATATGCTCGGAACCCTAGTGCACAAAACCCTAGGAAAGCGTTGTTATCATGGGTTGAAAATGGATCTTGGATTTCAAATTTCTTGAGGCTCAATAGATTGGGTTGGGTTCGGGTCTTAGACATGGTAAACGCTAGGATCAAATTAGTTGGGTTGCGAGTCAAAATGGGTTGGGTTAAAAAATGGGTCATTTTAAACAAGTCAAACTAATCGGGTTGCAGGCGGGTCGGGCTGACCCATATTTTCACATGAAAAAAATAAAATAAAAAAAACAAGTAAATGCCAAATTTTTAGAGAGAATGAATCAAATCAATCAAGGAAACAAATTGCACATAATATAGTTCTTTTTTTTCTTTTCTTTTTTCATTAAGTGGGCACCTACTATTATTAGACTATCTGTGTTACTATCATACGTGTAAAGGGGGAAAAAAACCAAAAACCAAAAAACATAAAACTTCCATATCCTTCCAATTCTAATAGTTTTGAGCATGACTAAATTTTTTTACAATTATGATAACAAAATCTTCCATATTAATAACTCATTGCTAGAATGCTTGTAATTATGAATTTACAACTTGAGAGAAAGATAGATTCTAAGGAGCACAAAAAGTATATATTTTAAGTTTACACACTTTAGATTCAAAGTTCACTAATGATATGTACTTTTGGACTTTTTCTTTTACTTTAGTTTTGTGCTAGTTAGACTAAGTGTTAATAACTTAGTCGTAGTATTTTACTCTACTACTTTAGTATTTAATTAACTTAGTTTAAGATGTTTAGTAGTGTAGACGTGTAATTGTAGATGCTTTTTCTTTTTGTATTTTTTTCCTTTTAATTAACTTTAAAAAAAAAAAAAAATGGGGGCATGAACACTACCACTGGTGACTACTAAATGGTTAATAATGTCTAGTTAGTGCCTTTATTTTTATGCATGTAGCACCTTGGCATGTAGTCTAAATAGTTTTTAGAGGAAAAAAAAAAGTTTAAAAAAATGCGCCGGGTTGGCCCGCTAAAAAAAAAAAAAGGCAAGCTATGGGTTGGCTTGTTTTTTTATTTGCGCCAAAAAAATCGGATTTGGACCTGGTCAAAACAAGCAGGTTCAGGTCGAGTCAACAGATTTTAACCTAGTTTGCCATGTCATGGAGGCCCAAAACAACATAGGCGGGGGAATTTGAAACAAAAAATAATAATAATAATAAAAGACAGTCCTACCCGACACCTGAGAAATCAACCCGATCGACTTAGACCCAAATATTTGGGCTTGGGTCGGGCTTTTGCCTGGCAAACCTGACATTTATCAAGTCAGGTTGCGAGTGGCTATGAACACCGACCCGACCTGACCAATATCAATCCTACCCTTAGTATATAATATATGTTTTGGGGTTTGCGATGCCTCTTATAATTCCTAGTCACGCATTATGCATTCCATGGTAGTTTCATGCAATCCAATGTTTGCAAAAGAGAAGTCTTTGACTAAAATTTAGTTAGTTGGCTAATTTGTGGTGTCGTTTATCTTTCTGCATTTTATTACTGCCCTGTGACTAATCAAATCTAAATCCAAGAATATACTCGGTTAACTAATTGAATTGGGTCAATTGGATTAAAATCATAATCAATCAATTGGGTCTAAACTATCTAACAAATGTTTTGAGAGAAGGTTGTTAGCAATGACAACGCTGGGCCGACCCAATAGATTTAGAGGCCTAAGACAATATATTCTAATGAGCTCTTTTTGCTATCACTTTAGCATTTTAAATGTTGGGTAAAATATCATTTTCGTCCCTAAACTATCACAAAAGTTCGTTTTTCGTCCCTAAATTATCACAAAAGTTCTTTTTTCGTCCCTAAACTTTCAAAAGTTCTATTTTCGTCCCTAAACTTTTCCAAATGTATTGATTTTCGTCTCTCCCACATCAGCACTCTGTCAAGCCACGTCAGCACTCCGTCAGACGGAGGGACGAAAATCAATACGTTTGGAAAAGTTTAGGGACGAAAATAGAACTTTTGAAAGTTTAGGGAAGAAAAACGAACTTTTGTGATAGTTTAAGGACGAAAATGATATTTTACCCTTAAGTGTTTATCACAGCCATGGAAACGGGGAAATTCAGGATTTCGTCATAGATTTTTTTTTTTTTTACAAAGCATTCCATATGTGGTGTGGGGATAAATTTTGTTTCCTCTCTCCCTCTCTCTCTCTCTCAATAATTTTGCTTTATTTGTAACAAAAATCTATATTGTGTGTTTGATTTTGTTGGAGGAATGAGAAAATCCTAGCAATTAGTGTTGGATGTGATCTCACCTCCGTTGGGGAACAAAACTAGAAAAATGTGATTTTGTATGGAGAAAAAAGGGCAAAAAAGTTTTAAAAAACCGTTTTGAATATATATATATATATAGTCACAAATTTTTTTTTTTGAATTTTATAATTTGATAGTTACAATGAAGATGAAAGATTTGTTCCATGTATGTCTTTTAATAAATAAAAACATGAGGTGCTGACAATTTTTTATTTTTTATTTTGAAGAAGAAGGCGCTAGCTAGTTGAGTTACAAAACTATTAGCAATATTTTTCTTCCCTAATGTGAACAAAAGGACATAATTTTAATACATTAAAACTTACATTGTTTTATATAAGTTGGTGTGACATTCTTCTCAAAAGAAAAAGTTCATGTGACATTTAATGGACATGTTAGTAGTAAATATGAATGAAAAGATTTTTTTTCTTCACAATTTCAAGTTTTGTTAAGGGTATGATCCCAATCCCAAATTTTAAACTTTAGTGGAAAAAATAAAAAAATAGCTTTAATTAAGGGTATAAATTTAATTTAATCTTAATTACAATTGAAAATCTAATATGTATTATTCCTAGAAACACTACAAAAAAAAGGTCCTATGGCTGCGGTTTAAAAACGCGGCTATAGGTCAAAAAAACGTGGCCATAGCCCTATTTGGCCTATAGCCGCGGTTTCTTTGGCCGCGTTTGTAAATATAGCCTAAAACCCGTGACTATAGGCCCCAGAGGGTATATGGCCGCGTTTTTAAATGCGGCCTAAGCTTTGGTCCTTAGGCTGCGTTTTAAGCGTGGCCTAAGGTCCAACCCTTAGGCTGCGTTTTAAACGCGGCCTAAAGACCAACCTAAAACGCGGCCTAAAGGTCACCTCTTAGGCCGCATTTCAAACGCGGCCTAAAGACCACCTCTTAGGCCGCGTTTTAAACGCGGCCTAACCTCCAGTCCTTAGGCTGCGTTTTAAACGCGGCCTAAAAGCTGGTCTTTAGGCCGCGTTTAAAACACAACCTAAGGGTTGGACCTTAGGCTGAGCTTAAAACGTAGCCTAAAAGCTGGTTAAAACGCAGTCTAAGGCCCACCCCGACATGTACCACTTATATTTTCAGCCGCGTTTTTTAACGCGGCTATAGGTTGTTTTTTTTTTTTTTTCCTTTTTTTCTAGGCCAGATGACAAATGCAAATACAAAAACTCAACTATAAGTTTATCAAACGCTACTAAAAAAACCTATCACACACACAATTCTAACTTGTGATTCTAGCAAAATTCAAAAATTTTCTCAAACCTATCACAATTCCAATTATCAATCACATATATATGTAGTTCAATACAACAACAAAATAGGCATCAAGTTCAATACAACACATGACTGTTTCTAACTTCCTATAGCTATCTCGAATGCTTCTAGGGTGCCTTTGTCTACATGTGGGGCACTACAAAAATCACAACAGTCAATTACAAAAAAGCACAAAGCATCCACAAATTTCTAAAAACTAAGAAAGTTGATAAATTTCTCCCTCACTTGTGAAGAAAGTTGGCAATTACCACTCTAAGAAGAAATATATAATTAGAACTAGAAATGGTCAATTTCTAAAAACTAAGAATAATTCATCATCTGAAGAGAGGCACTATAACCAATAGTATATGTAGTCTCACCCTTGGCAAAAAATGTTGGGTTGACTAGTGAAATTGCTGTTTTAGAAGGCAGAACTCTTACTGGGTAGTATCCTAGCACAGTACTTGATAGACTTAACAACCTTTGGCCAAGAAAGATAGAAGACAATCATAACCAGAATCCATCGTTATATAATCAAAAAATGATACATGTGATCAAAATGAAACACTTACTACTTGGCCGCAACCAAGAAAGCGAGCAAACTTGTATCCTACTTGGTTCCTGAGAAAATGTCTACAAATATATATATATATATATATATATATATTAAATTTCTTACAGCTCTATGTGTTATATTATCACTACTTATAATCCATTTTCTCAGCAACCAAACAGCCTCTAAAAAGACAATAAAAACAAAAATACATACCCTTCTACTCATGAGTCCTTTGTCATTGCCAAAATTAGTCAGTACAACATTGTTAGCATATCCAACCCCACCATGATCTGTTCTTCAGCAACCGCCATGATCATCCCCCACACTTTGTATCAAAATCTGTTCTTCTTATCTTTTTCAGATTTCTCTATAATAATTATGTATATAACTGATCAGAGGACATAACCCAAAAAAAAAACGTCAAAGACACAATTTTTTTATCAAAAACCATCAGAATATAGCTCATGAAATAATACATACCTGGCTTATCTACAGCATTTCCATTGAAATAAGACCAAACCCACCTCAGGATCGTTTAGCTCAACTTTTCTCCTTTTCTTTTTCTTCTTTATATATATTATATATACATATAAATCTTTGTTTTACTGAGGATGTTTGTACAGAGAGAGATGAAATGCGTTAAGTTAGCATGATTGCCATAAAACTACCTCAACAATGTTAACATCATATAAAATTTGAAAATTGAGTAGATGGGCTCTGTAGAGCCAGTTTAGCAATTGGGTACCAAAAAAGACACTAGAAGCTCATGGGAATTGATTTTGTCACATTCAATTAGTTGGTACATAGGGAGGCAAAACATTTCCTCGTAGACATACATGTCAATACATATGTGGAAGAGTCATCTAACGAAGACACTGTGATGGATTGCTACCCTAAATATATTAAACACATCGTATTAGTAGTACATAATAATGAGGAGCAATTAACACGCAATTTTCAGTAAATTAATTACAACATTGAAAGTACCTGAGATGCTGAAAGAGTATTTAGAAATGGCTGCAATTGGGCTAAGATGTTTCTCTGAGCGTCGGCTATTGCTTCAGTGATTTCCTCCTTATGCTGCGCATGTAATTCGACGATTTCCTCCTTATGCTTTGCATGCATGTCGGCAATTTGCTTCTGATGCCTCTGCTCTGATTGGGCAAGTTCGTCCCTCAATGAATTTTCCAAGTCAGTCATCCGCTGGGTTGTTTCACTAGACAATGGTGGAGTCGATATATAACATGGAAAGTTGGACCCACTTCTTCCTGATGGGGTTGGTCCAAAACCGACCCCTCGTACACGTCCACAACATTCTTTCCCCATCACTTGTGCAAACACATCAGTTTTTGACCATAAAATTCCTTGGTGACGCTCTCCTTGTAGTGAGCCCCCATTGTTTAAAATTTCAGTCATTTTCTTCTGTTTTCATACAAGAACCAAAATAACATATTACTCGCTACAAACAATTCATGCACAAAATACGAAAGAAATAGGGTACGATAAGGCTTACAATCTTATCTTCCATGTCAGTACTAACAGGAGTCCCATCTTTCTTGCAGTATACTTTCGTGAAAACAACTGCACGCTCCACTGCTTGCCCACTTTCTTTTGCCTACATCAAACTCAACAGTCTCATTACAATAACGAAAATTTATGTTCGTGATATGAAGCAGCAATTGACAACCAAAACATAGAAAATGAAATTTGGGACATAACATGCAATATAATGTATAATACATTTAAAACCGTAGATGATTACGTTCAAAAAGACATGTGAGTTGTTTTCTTTATGTGAATGCTTAGTATCAACTGGTTTTTGGTCCCAAAGTTCTATATATTAGCTAGCTACTACCCCAACCCAATTTCCTTCACACAACTTACAAACATTTCCTCTCTCCTCTGCAACAACATGTAACCTCACATGCTCCTCTGACATTAGTTTTTATAACAAATTTATACTAATGACGCAAGTAATAGTAAACATTACATACTAACTTTGTACATTATCCTCAGATTCATCAGTAAATTAATTTCATCAAACTCTTTAAATGTATTACATTTGAATCTAAAATAGTAGAATATTAAAACCCTGGCTAGTTGTTGTATAATGCATTTCTTACCATATTGTCTGCAATTTGGGCAAAACTTATAGGCCCTGACCTCGCTATGTCCTTCTGCAACGAACGACTTCTCTTGTTCTTCTTAACTAATGTCTACAAACACATTCCCGCCAACAAATTAAAACGAAGAAATTAGTTAAATAAACTGTACTCGGTAAATTCAAATACCCTATCATATGTATATTATAAATAAAAGATAATAGAGCAAGAAAATAGCTGAACCTCCGTATCTGGATGGAACCAATAGTCAATTAGATCCGCATACTGCTGCGGTTCAGCCCATCCTGGTATTTTTGCAAGGACTTCTTCTTTGGACGCATCTTTTGGGTAGCATTTCTTTTTCAACTTGGTACGACGGTTCCTCCTTAGTGCCCCTAGTAGGTGCATTGCCCACGGCATTTGATTAGCTGGGTGGAGAATTTCTAGGTTAATGATCCACTTTTTCTGAAATGCAAAAAATGAGTTAGCATAGTGCAATAATTATACACAAGCACAAATTGGCAACTACCACAATCTGATTTTGCGGTTGGTGCTGAACTACTATAGACAATGGCCCATTTTTTAAGAGCAATGTGTGCAAACATAAAAAATTTCACAATATTTTCCACAATAGCTAAAGTAGCAAGTAACAATATTTTTCACAATAGCTAAATTCACAATATTTAAACCCACCATTGATATTATTATTTTTACCTATCAAGTAACAATCTATAAACTATCTCATTTTAGAAAGTTGAGTGGCTTGAATCAAACAAATGATGACAAGCATCTTTTTTTCATTGACAAAAAAATCATCTATGTTCTTTCTCCTTCACTTTCACTTTTATGTCTCCCATGACATTTCACTCTAAAACAAATGATGGTTTTCCTTCCCAATATTTGCTCCTGTCTCTTCTCTTCATTCTTAAATTAGACGTAAGGAAAAGAAAAACAAAATGAATAGGAAAAAAAATGTTCACATTGTAAGATAAGTTTTTTTTACGAAAACATTGTACGAGAATCTTAATGGAACTGTTGCTAGGAAAAGTATATGATACCTTTAACGCTATGACAATTCAAAGGCCCACTTATCTTGTTGAATCATTCACCTTAAGTATAAATGAAGTATGAGGCTATGAACTGTATATATATCGAATATTAAAAATGTAAAAAATTCATATATATATATATATATATCCAACTTTGTTTCACTTTTAATGTTCCACTTTATATTTTGTAAATTGTATTATTTTTTTCTGTAAATTATATTATTTTATTTCTGTAAATTGTGTTACAATGGAAAAATAAAAAGATGTGTTACAACTTGACAGACTATGATTACTAGAACCAAAAATTAAATAGTTCGACACTCAATTCATGACCAAATGATTTTTATATTCCACTTAAATGAGTCGATTGGGTGGAATTCGGCATGTTTCATAGTGCATTGAGCATATTCGGGCATATATATATGGATCAGCTAACTCACAAATATTTCAATGTTAAAGACAAACAAAGTATGCTAATACCTGAATCTCAATCCAGGCATTTTCTTTGTGGTGAGGAGGGACACGCGTCCAATTCAAAGGCATTAGTGGGCAGTAGGCGGGGCAGAGGCAAAAAGTGCCTAACCACCTTATGAATGTCTGTCCGCTCTCCCCAAGTGGTTGGCCGGCTGCATTTAACGGCAACTCAATTTTCTTATCCGGTGGAAGTGTCCATATTTTTCGCATTAGTGTTGCCCCACACTTTTTAGTCCCATTACTGGATTCGGGGGTTTCTTGACCTAACTCTTCTGCACGCACATTACTGGTTTCTTGGGTTTGTTGAACCAAATTTTCTGCATATAGTAAATCGCCATTAGGAATGAAATTTCAAAGTTCACAATTAGACAGAAGTTACTGTATATAGCTCAAGTGCACACTCTTAACATGATAGTGATGTTCGTCAATCATGGCATTATTATACTTGCTTTTTAGCTTTACTTTTTTTTCCATTTGTTTTCTTAATTTACTTATTACTCAGGACAATAAGTGAATTAAGTCGTTCATATTTTCATGAATTTAAAAGAAGCAATGGGCAGCCTTGCATTGTTATGTCAAGAACATAATAAAAAGCATGTTTCAAAGCAGCTAAGTATACTGATTTTAAAATCAGGCTAATAAGAGAAAGGGAGAATAGTATCTCTTTTTTTTTTTTTTCTTTTTCTGAGAATGGGGGAGAATAGATTCTCTATAGTTAGTTAATAAAAATTGAAATTACTCACATGAGTCATTTATAGATGCATCTATAAATTATTCAATTACGATAAAGTTTTTGACATAAACGAACAATGGTAATAATTAAGTAAAATTTCCTAACTAAAAATTCAAAATGTCCGTAGACACACATAAGTTATTTTAATATTTATTGCTTTTTCATATTATTTCTAAATTAGCCTAAGACTTCACACATAGACATCTTTTTCAGTTCTTCTATGGCTACAACAACTCAAAACAATGTTATGAGTTCAATTCAGTCTTCTAATTTCTACGATCTTTTTAAGTTAATACGATAAATTGTACGTGTATTCTATGTAATGCTTTTATTTAGTTTGTCACAATCACATGGTTTCATTAGGTGTCCTTCAAGAGTATTATTTTGAAAATGCAAAAGTGCTAAATTTATATCATTTTCGAACACTTGACACCTAATTCTACGAAGAGAAATGGACGAAATGACCACACTTAAAAGATTGATTGAAAGCTCCATGTCGTATTTATTCTCAAACGTTACATTTCAAGACATGTCAACTACCTGGAGAAGGGGGTTGGGTCTCATCATCATCAATTGGTATCCCCTATTGCTTGGTCAGCTGCAAGGGCAGCCCTTAGCTCCTCCTGCACGCTCTGTCGTGAACGTGACGATCCCCCACCAACATCAACAACCGTCAATGGAAATTCCCCTTGCATTCCTGCAGCCAACAATAGAAAAATTATGCATCCAGTAGTATATATCAAACATTACATTAACAATCAACGTGTAAACTACCTGGGGGTGCTGTACCAGCATCACGAGCATCCGTTCTTGCTTGCGGTGTAGTATAGGCGGCTTCCAAGTTCTCCTCATGCCTCTGTTGTGAACGTGAGGGTCCTTCGCCAACGTGTACAAGCAGCAATCGACGTTTCTTCCCCATTCCTGCGTCCACAAACTTTACCACACAGAGAAAATGTTAATTATAGACAACATAAAAACTTGCATTCAATGTAAGTGAAAAAGACAAAGTAAAATAACTCATTTTCACATCTAACACTATATACAAGCATATATCCAAGTTTAAGAGCTTCTGTTAGCCAAACACCACAACAACGACAAACTAAAACCCTAACACCAGACGAACTTATATCCAAGTTGACAAGAAATGAATTTGAGATCCGATAGGTAGCAAAGTTTATAAAGAATTGAATGCATAGTAAGTACAAATTATTATTTAGTAATAACAATATTATGAGGAATTAACAAATTCATCAAATACTACACAGAGGCATTCCAACTAATTCATAAATGGATACATCAGTAAACGAGTACACTACTCATCGTCGGTGTTCTCGTCCTCGGTGTCATCTTCATTGTCGGACTCATCGTCAATAAACTCACAATCGTCTAAGTTGTGTACTTCATGAAGATCTCTTTCAGCAATAATAGAGGCATCAATTGTCATTCCCTCTACATCATCCCGAGTCCAACCAAGGTTCTCACTCACAACCTCATTAGTGCTTATATTGTACGGAACATTATCAGAAAAACTATATGTGTCATCCTCATCACGTTGGGGACCAATACCAGCATCGAACACATCCCTAGCTTTAGTTTTAACAACAACATACCAATCCTTCTGCCTTTTATCTTCCACATAAAAAACTTGTGTAGCTTGAGATGCCAACACATATGGTTCATCCAAAATTTTATCCCCACCATGTATAAAGTGTGTAAAGTTCACCATAGGAAACCCAAATTCATCAATCCTATATCCTCTCCTATTTTGGTCATCAACCCATTTATACTTGAATAACACATGTTTGATATTGTCAGAATAGTTCAACTCGATTATATCACTTAAAACACCATAGACCGTAATGCCACCATTAGTAGCGACACTAACTCCACTATTCTGCGTTTTCCTGTTTGACTCGTCATTTACACTCCTAAACTTTAAGCCATTAATGACATAATGCTTGAACCGCTTTACATAAATATATGGCCATTTGGACAATGCAACAAGGGTATCACTAACTCCCTCCCTTTCCCTATCAGCAGTAGTCAACGACATCACCTAACATATCCAAACATAATTATTCACATCAGTACAAGTAATCATAGTTAGGACAATGTTACAAGTTTAAGAAGTTGAAAATGTCATACATACGTGACCCCTAAACCAATTACAAAACTTCTCCATGTGGTGCTTATATATAATGGCCTTGGAAACGTTACGATTGTGGCCTTTTCGGAGTTCGTCCTCTATCAATCTTTTGTGCATCCTGTGCATGCAATTGTATTAGGGTTAATAGACCTAACGTACATTGAATTGATGTGCAATTATATTTGTATACATAGTACTTACTCACGAAAGTGGTTGATGTTTTCGGAATTGAATAAAATGTAGCGATGGGCTTGGGTCCATTCTCTATTGTTTAGTGCCACGATCGAAACCACCCCTGTTGAGTCCTCAATCGTCCTGGTGGGTTGATTGAATGTAGTTTCAACTCCTTCCATATACCGTGAACAAAATGTTAAGCACTCTTTGACTATGTATCCTTCAGCAATAGACCCTTCTGGAGCAGCTCTATTTCGTACGTAAGACTTAAGGCGTGAGAGGTACCTATAGAGGAATGATAAGATTAATGATTGGCAATAGTAATTGGAATGTGCACATGAAGCTCATAGTTAAGCACTAATATTACACACGTCTTACCTCTCAATGGGATACATCCAACAGTAGTGCACTGGACCACCAATCTTGGCTTCAGCAGTGACCAAATGTACCATCACTGTAAAGAAGGATGGCAGAAATATCTTTTCCAATTCACACAATGTAACTGCAATGTTTGCCTCAACAGTCGCAATATCTGAAACCTTAAGAGTTTTGGAACAAATTTCTCTAAAGAAGCAAGCTAACTTTATCAAAGGCCTAGTAACATGAGAGGGCAAAGACCCGCGTAAGGCTATGGGAGAAAGTTGCTGCATCAAGATGTGATTATCATGACTCTTCAAACCAGAAATCTTGCGTTCTTTCATGTTCACACAACGTGAGATATTGGAAGCGTACCCATCAGGCACTGTTATGTCCTTCAAAACTTGCAAGAAACCATCTTTCTCCGATGAAATCATATGAAAACAAGTGGGCGGTATGGTATACTTATCAGCACTTTTTCGTTGTAGGTGGAGTTCACTCCTTATCCCCATGTCCGCCAAGTCAAGGTGGGCCTTGTAATTATCCTTTGTTTGCTCTTTCAAGTTCAGCACTGTGTCGAGTATATTATCCATCACATTCTTCTCTATATGCATCACATCAATATTGTGTCGCAACTTGTGATCCTCCCAATAAGGCAAGGTGAAAAAGATGCTCCTCTTCTTCCAACCACTCTCGTATGCCTCCCCTCTCTTTCTTTTATTGTAAGCAAGTTGACATTTCCTTCCCAGACAATGTCCAAGTAAATGTTCAGTTTCCAGAATAATGTATAACCCGACCGGTGGTTCAGGAGCCAATCTCATATCATTAGATCCATCAAATAACATACCTTTTTTCCGGAAATCGTGGTCAACATCCAACCACCGTCTATGTCCCATGTAACAGAATTTGTGGCCATTTTTCAAATATCGAGAATCGGTCTCCACAGCACAAGAAGGACAAGCCAACCCACCTTTGGTACTCCAACCTGACAAATTTGCGTATGCAGGAAAATCATTTACGGTCCACATCAATGCTGCACGCAATTGGAATATTTCTTTTGAAGATGCATCGTACGCTTGTACTCCAACATCCCATAACTCCCTTAGTTCTTCTACTAATGGTTGCAAGTACACATCTATAGCAATCCCTGGCGAGGTAGGACCAGGAATAACTAATGATAGAATCAAAGATGACCGTTTCATGCATAGCCAAGGAGGGAGATTGTAGGGGACCAACATGACAGGCCACGTACTATGACTAGAACTCATAATTCCGAAAGGGTTGAAACCATCCGCAGCTAATCCAAGTCTGACATTACGAGGGTCAGATGAGAACTCTAAATTCTTACTGTCAAACGTTTTCCATGCATCTGAGTCAGCAGGATGCCGCATAACCCCATCATCAGTACGACCATTAACATGCCATTTCATAGAAGTAGCCAGATCGGGTGAAAGAAATAATCGCTGCAATCTTGGCTTTAAAGGGAACCACCGTAGGATCTTTGCAGCTTTCTTCTTCCCCTTACTAGATGAAGCATTTTTACTAGCAACAGATGCCTCATTTGTTTTCCACCTTGATTCTTTACAACAAGGACATGAGTCGAGGTTAACATTTTCCTTCCAAAACAGCATACAATCATTGGGACAAGCATGGATCTTCTCATAACCCAAACCCAAATCCCGGACTATCTTCTTAGCCTCATAATGATCCTTTGGCAACTTAGCATCTGAAGGAAGCATATCCATCAGGACTTGAAGCAACATAGTAAATGACTTGTTTGTCCAACCACACAAAGTCTTCAACTGGAACAACACAACAATGGTTAAAAAAATGCTAAATTTCGTACAACCTTCATATAAAGGTTTGTCTACATCATCTATCAGCTTGTAAAACTTCTTCGCCTCATCATTCAGACCTTCAGCCGAATGTTGCATACTTGGACCTTCTTCCATTGGTTCGGGTGGCATTTCATGCAGGGGGCACAAATCGTGCAACATCCCACGAAAATCGCCATATAGATTTTCGGATTCTTGCACTTGAGAGCTCCCACATTCGGTAGCCGTCGTAGCAGCCGACGATTCCCCATGAAATTTCCAAACTTTGTAATTGTTTAGCATCCCCGAAGCCCAACAATGATCACGTACCACATTTATTGGTTGTCAAATCAAATTCACACAATTCATACAAGGACATAACATCTTCCCATTGCGCACGGATAGAGAGGCAAATTCCACGAATTGGGTTACACCTTGAAAATATTCCCTTGAACCCCTCCTCTTGTCCATCTAACTTTTATCCATTGCAATACAATATTTACGAAATTTGACCTACACCAAGATTTGTTAATATGAAGGTAATAATTATTATAATTACATTCATTTGTCATTTGTTAAGAACATACTACCCAAGTATGATTAAATTTTCTTAGAACATATAACACTTGTCCTACACTAACTCAATGTGATAAGTTGTAAAAGTACTTAAGCATAAGTGTTTTAGAAATATGAAAACAAATACCCAATTCATGTAATTGTAATAATTGTAATAATTAACAAATACCCAATGTATCTTAATTATTTTCTTTGTTTATAACCTATATATATCTAACATTCTTGAGTATAGATTAAGATGTGGTGAAGAATTATTAGGTAGGCCACATTTGTAATTGGCACAGGCACTATAATTATTTACCTACGAGGATATGATAATTTAAAAGAATAAAGCTATAACTTTTTACAGATGCTATGATCAAGATGGCAAGACTTTTATAACCTGTGAATTAGCAAAAAAAAAAAAAAAAAAAAAACTTGAAGGTAAATGCCCAAAGAAAGATCAAGACACCAACCATGATATCACAATTCACAAGATATATGTGATATATGTCTTTATAGTACCAACTAATCAAGTAATTTAACTAAATCCAATGTTATTTTCTATGGGTTTGGACACACTAACAGTAGGAATAATATAAACTATGAAGGCATAGTTACATTGAACTTTATTATCTTTAGAGAAAATAACATTATTTTCTTCTTTATTAGTCAATGCAAAAATGTGTTTAATTGGGAATCTAATGCAGTGCACAAGAAGGATTCTTACATTGAGCAATAAAAATAATACTACTATGCATATGCATGACCAACTCTAATGCAGTGACCGAAATCTCCTTTGCTTCAAAAATTTGAAAAAGGTCCTGTAGGTTGTCTGCGCATGGCTGGCTAATGGGGGCCAAGGTTTTGGGAGAGAGAGGCCCAACTATTAAAAACATAAAATATACCTAGTAATAAAAAAAAATTAAAAAATTGGGCCGGGGGGGCAAGGGCCCCCTACTAGGTCCATCCCTGATAGAAAATCATATACTTTAACAACAAAAGACAACTAAATATCCAGATAAAATTAATAACTCCTAAACAAAATAAAAACCTAACCGTCAACATGCATTTAGTGACTCAAAAATGGTAAAAATTTATCTTCTTACGGGAAATAAGCGTAAATTATTCTTCAGCTGGGACCTGCTCGCAGCAATCAGTTTTTGATGCCCGATCTGAATGAAATTTTAACACGGCTTTTTTGTAAGCTGTTTGCACCTGAAATTAAGCAATAAATACTATTAAAGAATAGGAAAAGTTCTATGTAATAAGTTGTAGCTGTGGCATACACAATGAGAATTAAACCAAACTCAAACCCATACAATTTACTATAATGAAATAGAGAATGCAAATTGAATCATGGGTTTTGAAGCTTGGGACTTGGGGTGGGTTGAAAAAATATACGTATGTCTTTCTATTGTTCGTAAATTTCTCAAAAAGATATCTAAATGTGTCAAGGAACCAAAGAAAAAAAATGTCGTTTCGATTAAAATAAAATCATTAGATTCAGCTAAAATAACAGATTTCGTATTTTTGTGGACAAACCTTCGATTACAAATTATCCCTTGTGGTTTTGCCTTATCATGACTTTGTTCCACAAAATCTTTTAACTGTTACATAATTACATTACATTGATCCCCCATAGTATTTGGACAGCAATTTAAAGGAGTTGAACTAAATTATGTTAAAACGCTGTGTTATTTTTTATTATTTGTTTATTATATATTTTAATAATTACAATGAGGAAATAAGATTTAAATCTTAGACGTTTTTGTTGAAAAAAATTAGAAAGTATTAATTGAGATACAAAACTCTTTGTTAAAAAATAATATTAATAAAACTAAACAACATAGGGTAAATTGTAATTTGCCAAGAAGAAAATTTTAACGCAATTACTCAATTTTTGCACATTACAAAATATAAAATGTGTCAAGCAGCAAAACATGCTTATGCAATGCATTAATATAAATTTAATTACCTTAGTGGACCTGACTTGTTTCAAGGATGAGTCCAATTGCCGCTCAAGCTGCTGAAGGTCATTTGTGTTTAATGGGCCCAAAGCTTCATCAAGAAGGTTTCTAAAGGACCAAGGAGAAACCTTTCATGAGTGAATGCACTTGTGTGGTAGCACAGCTGAGCTCATAAACAAAGGATGCCACAATATTAATGATCCAAAGCTAAAGCTATAATTTTTTTTTTGGGATAGTTATATTTTAAACCCTATAATTTAGGTGTGAAAAAAAAATTTTATTTTCAAGAATATCAAATTATAATTTATAATTTCAAAAAGTAACAAATTAAACCTTCAAATATTGTAAAGTCAAAAAGTACACCATCAAGCTATATTAAACTTCAAACAGGCCAAGAGTTGGAAGTTAACTTTATAAATTCTTGAGCCATCCCAAGAGTCAATATTTTTTTTAGATGAGTTTGGAACTTATACTATAAAAATACATTTTTTTAGACACTAAAAAAAAATACAGTTAAGTGCTCATAATGCATCTACAATAGTAATGGCCTAATACGACAACAAATCATTAACATATACTAAGATTGAGAAAGAGACAATTTTTAACAATTAACAAGAAAGCACACCTTTTGTAACACAAAAGGTTGATGCAGCTCAAGTGCTAAAGTCTGGAATGCCCCAATCTGCAATGAAAACTGATAAGTACAAAGCAAGAGTGAGAATTATCAATTTATAATTATTTATTTCAATTTAGCATTGCATTTACCTTTACATGCTCATTCTCTAGAATGTTTTTCCCACGTATGTGCAAAACAGACCCTACTGACTCATAATCTGCAACCTGAAAGAATATGAGAGGGGAAGAAAAGCATTTTATCCAAAATCATCTCAAGCAATTTACTAATTCAAAAATAAAATAATCATAATTTGTGCCTTCCAATCTCAATGTCGAAATTCAAGTTCCATGCACACAAAGAACCAAATTAATCTATAAGTGGGCAAACATTGGCGTCTAAAGATACAAGAATAACAAAAAAATAATTAAAAATGAAATATCAAATTAGGGTTGCAAACATCATGTATGAGACATTACACAAGCTTAGCACATTGGCTTTCAAAATAAGAAAAAAGACTCTCTTAGTGAGACAATTTTGCATTAATATAATTAAATCAATACACAAATTTTAAGAAATTTCCATCCATGATAATATAGTGTATGACACAATCTTTTTTAGATCACATCCCAAGTTTCCAACTAGTATGACTGCAGTAGTGCTAACATCATACATAGATTATGATGGTTTAAAGTTTACTATGACTAGATTCATACAAATAAATGTCATTTTGATCTAACATAAATTCCAATTCCAATTTAATGAGACCATTAAATTAATATGGAATTCATATTTTTTGCTAATATCTAAAGCCACGCTGTTTTTTGTGGTTATAGGGGTGCACATATACAAATCCACCATACATAGATGACCCAATAAAAGAGGCACCAGAGCTTACCTTGTCGAGAACCAACTTGACTATTGGCTCTCTAAGCTGAAGTTCTGCTGTCTGAAGGTCTTTCAGCAACCCTGAAATGAATATGTGCACATAAGAACCATACTAGAACAACAAGAAGTTATAAATAAAAAGACATGAAGAACTGCAGAAACTGAAAGTACCATCATAATGCATTAACATTCAAATTAATTGCTATTTTATAATTAAGCCCAGGAAGTACTAAAAAACACATGATGTTACTTGAGAAACACATTATTTTACAAAGGATGCTGCCTAAAACAGTCAACCACTAATATGAAGACTGGAAAAAAATTACTTAATTACACAAATAGGCCTTTCAACACCATCAAAATTTCTACCATTCGTCTCTCACGAAACAGTCCACAACACACAAAAGGGAGTAGCATTCCAAACCCAAAAATCCACAATATTTTGAGTAAATTTCTAAAGAAAAGTATTATCAGGAAAAAAAAAACAAATGACCAGAACTAGAGACAACAGATAAGGAATCTAAAAATAAAAAACGGAGACAAAAAAGGTGCACACTCAGCACAGAAAAACAGAAACTGAAAGTCACAGTCATAGACCATTATTGCAAAATAGCAAAATAGGTAGCCATCGGAGCCACAAAAAAAAAAAAAAAGCCTAACCACAACACCGACCCATTATAAAATATCTCGCCACAACAAAACTCAAACTCCCTCTCTCTGTTTGTGAAAATCTCTCTACAATTTACTCAAAACCATGGACGTCTCCACCGCTGCAACAAACTCAATCAAAACCATCATCAACTCTCCGCCGCAAGAACAAAATTTCACAGGTAATACATAGAGTTATTTCTAAGTTAAGCTAGGACCTTGACATAAATGAAAGAGCCATTATAATTAACACCATAGTAATCATAGAAAACTCTGATATGCAGTAGCTCAAAATTTGCCCATTAGAATTTCTATAAAGAGGAAAGCAACAAACATGTGACATTATTCTTAGTGCAATGAATGAGGAAAATGTAAGACATATCTTAAAGAATGAAACAGTAAACAATCATGAGACTAAAGCCATTGCATTTCCATCAAGGGCTATAAGATTGTGAATTTGTGATCCTCATCCATCATATAGATGCGCAACCCAAGCATAACCATTAACAAATTACACTCCACAAAACAAGCAAGGCCACTTTTTTACTCACAATTTCAAATCGAACTCCTTGAAGAGAGAGAGATAAATATAAATATAAACATAAATAAATAAATAAATATATATATATATATATATATAAAAGGATGCACAAATCAACTAGACAGAGTAGTCAGAAATTTTTCTAGTGACACAATAAGGTGGCTGAATTCAAACACTTTCAATAGAGCAGGTATACTTCAATATTACTATTATTATTTCCTTTTGATTGGTCAGTAAAACATGCACTCAATGAGTTTTGCACCCACAACAGCACCCTCCCTCTTGTTCTTATCATTGAATTGAGCTCATTGGCTCCAATAAAAGCTAAACTTACCGAGTTCAGAAAAGTTCTTTATTCTTGGGAAAAAAAAAAGTGCTAAATCAGTGGGCAAAAGCCACCCATTCCAACTGATAATTATTATCATCACAAAGTTAGTGCTCGATATTTAGCCGGATTTCCCAGCAAATAGAAATGAAACACAATATGTTTAAAACAGGACCTCTTGAAAGAGTGTTCAAAATTATTTGCATTTTTTTTTCCTAATAAATCTTCCAACATGGGATTCAGAACATGTTCACACGTTACAGTTTTATCAAACCCAATTAACATAATTACTTAAATTTCGATCCAAAAAAAAATGCTAGCTACATCTATATTATACCTTAGAAAGACAAATCAAGTTATAATTGAGCCTCACTTCAGTTTTATATATATTGCTTCAACATAATAAAGTAATAAACAGTTAAACACCCATATGAGACTTAGTGTATTTTTGCATAATACACACTTATCTCATCTAATTCATGTAATATAGTGTATCACATATAAGTTAATTTCAAAGTTCCCATATAATTCCCAAATTACTAATCATCAATATCACTAGGTTCAAAAGAAAAGAATATGCAAGAAAAAAAAAAACTCAGTTCCGAACATGCAAGAAAACAATCTCCAAAGCTGGACTTGCTGCCTTCCCTTACCACAAATGGCATAACGCTCTATTTGATGCCCCAAACTCCATTTTTTCAAATCCTAACAACTAAAAGAAACCCCAATCCCTAAATCAAACAAAAAAGGGCTTAGACAGAGGGTTTGGGGTTTGGTATTTGAGTAAACACCAACAGCAACACCAATTACCCACCCCAGCCATGACGACACCGCAACCAAGACATGACCATCCTAACAACCCAAAATCTCAGATCGACCACAACAACCCTTCTCCTTCAAACCCAGACCCAAGGCAGTTGTGCTCCTCCTCCACAAAAAAACGCAGGTCCTTAGGCCGCGATTTTAAATGGGGCCATAGCTAAGGGGCTTGGGCCGCGTTTACAAACGCGACTTTAGACCCATTCTATGGCCCCGTTTTTAAAACGGGGCTTTAGCCCGTCTGGGGCCGCGTTTTAATAAACATGGCCCAAAAAAACGCGGCCTAATGGGCCCACGTTTTGTAGTGTTTCTTGAGACTTCTTCATATGTCTAGACGATTGACATGGCTATTAAATTACGTTGCAATTACACTACTGTATTAAAATATACAGGTTTGTATTATTTTATTTTTTGAGAAAAAAAAATAGTCATAAAAAAACAGTCCTAATCATCTTAAATAATCAGCTAAAGTCTTCAGGTTGTTCATTACAACTATACATCATTCGAATGACAATCCTTTGTGTAAGGCTGACTATAATTTACTTTAATTATGTTACACCAAATGTAGTATATTATATATATGATTTTTTAAACTTTCATCTATAAAGAAGGAAAAAAAAAAAAAGGACGTGTGGCAAATTGTGATAATTAAAGTATAAAATAAAATATTCAAAATCAAACGGTACATTATTTATATAAGAAATAGAATACCCTCTCGTTCAATCAAGTAGCATGTACAATTGATAAAATCTTTTGTTGTCAAATAATTAACTTGAAATTGAATCATGCATACATCAAAATGAACTAGGAACCTCGATGTCTTGACATGTTTAGATCCCTGATGATAAAATACCATAATTATATAGCAAATTCCATAACTTCAAATCCTAAGATCTTATTGTGAACAAAACCAATAATATCTACTAAAAAATAAAACAGAAAAACAACTTGCTCTACAATATTTTGAAGACCTAAAGATTGTAACTTACTAGAGCTCGGATTGAGATTCTGCCTCCCTCTCGAACAAGCTGTTCTTCACCTTCTCCTTTGTGTTCTTCACCGTTTCACCCACTATTTTTGCGGCAGTTTTAGCAGAATCCTCCACAGTTGCTTTGCTCTTACCCAAACTTTGGGTAACAGCCTCTTTCACTTTCACTCCAGCGCCACCTGCAGCTCCATTGGCTTCAGCTTCGTCTCCACCCCTAAAACTAAAACCCACCACAACTTTCAACTTTGGAAACACACACACAGTTGTGTGGGTGCTGAGAAATGAACATTGAATAAAAACTAAAACATGAAGAAAAACAAATGAAAAATAAAAAATAGCCCCATGTAGATATGTTCTTTTTGCAATCTCTTTATCAAGCCGAGAGGTATCTCATGAGTCAGTCTCATAAGACCACGTATCCTCTCCCAAAACGTAAGACACACATACAGTGAGAGATCTCAAAAAACACTATCTC